>OX382263.1:32675132-33925132 GCA_947507595.1 Pyralis farinalis | reverse complement strand
CTAAGACAAACAGACAGGTTCATGCATACACATGTTTGTCCTGTGTGGGAATCGAACCCACGAGCGTTGGTGTCAAAGTAGCGTTACTAACCACTGCGACACCGAGCTAGTCAAATCTAGTAATGTATATCTAGTAGACGCAAGGGCAGATATTTTTTTATACGTCGAGAGACATACAAGCATACGGCCCAACTGATATAAAACGATTACCGTAGCCTATGAACGGTTTCAATACATTAAGTATGCCTCAATCACTCGCAGGAACACAACAACCCTCCAGGGAGCTCTTGTTCGTATGTAAGCCGGGCTGCTTTGATGCGCCCTACCTCTCTCATTTAAGGTGTCCTAAATGTGTAAGGTGTGCCCTTAATGTGACGTCCATGCGACCTAATTCCCTTGTCTCTGATCAATATCCTGTCTATTCCTCAAACATTCACAAAAGTAATGAACACACGCCACTTCGTTCGTGTGGTTGTCACCCCAGATATTATTGAAGTGAAACTTGTTTACGCACGCTTGACTTGGGGAGTAAGCTGGTGAATGCGTGACGAGAGCGTCACGAAAAGTGTGATCGGGCGGGGCGAACGGAAGTTGAGAGGGAGATTGACGTTAGTGAAAATGGAAAGAGAGAGAGTTTCGTTTCGTATATTACTGTAGGGGCAAGAGAGGGAGTTGCGAGCACGAGTGATGGAAAACATCGTGAGGAAACCCTCACGTTCGAGAAATTATATTTAGGAAGAGTGTGACCATCTAAGTGTATATTCAAATTTTTAATAAATAAAATTCAAAAACCATCAGATGGATATAGCAAACAGCTCATGTAGAGAAGCAACGGAGTGTCTAGTACACGCACGCACACACGCAAGGGAGTCCAGAGTGGCGGCGTAGAGGGGGCGTGACGGCATGAGAGAGCGTCATGCCATTTTCCGTCACGGCATACGATTCGACTTTACTGCTAAGGCGCGCCAATAGATGTTTTGACGAGCTCGGTAGCTCAGTCGTGAATGATGCGAGTTTGACACCAACGCTCGTGGGTTCGATTCCCACACAATGCAAACATTTGTGTGCATAAACAGGTCTGTTTGTCTTGGTCTGGATGTTTTAAGAGGTAGGGCGCATCAAAGCAGCCCGTCTGAGAAAGTACCTCAATCTCACAGTAAACCGCAGCCAAATAACAAATTCCTAGAGGGTTGTTGTGTTCCTGCGTGTGAGTGAGGTCACCAGTAAGCTCCCAAGGAGTTGCTGCGTAAGCAGCAGAGGAGGCATCGCGCGAGTCATACTTAATCTATCGCAAACGTTAATAGGCTACGGTACCCGCTTTACGTCAGGTGAGCCGTATGCTTGTATACCTCCCGCCGTAGTATAAAAAAAGATGTTTCACATTAAACCATATAAACCAGTGTTCCTCAAACTTTCTACGTTCTAGGCACGCCTGCAAATCAACAAATTTATGATAGAAAAGTTTATTTCGTGCAAAGGAGGAGGAGGAGGAGGTCCTATATGAGGACACGTTACATCACAAAATTACAATTCGCGGTGTGTTTGACAATAAAGCTGTTCGAAGCTCGCGCTGGCACGCAGCCAGCGATCGAACTTGGTAGCGTAACTGGAACACAGCTGAGTTTACAACAGTATGTCAACTAGCTTAATTAGCCTTCGTAGGGTAGATTTTTCAGGAACAGCGTTCCTATATGAATTCTATATGTTTGTCTGTGCGTTTGTGTCGCATTTTTTCGAATATTCGAATTTTGACTTCAGATTCGGATTCAGCATAAAAAAGTAGAATAGGAACGTTCAGGAACACCGTTCCTATCTTAGGAACATGGTCGAAATAGCCGACAAATAAAAAAAAACAATTGTTATATAATTGACGAGCCAGGTATTCCTCTGGCAATGCAAGCTTGCGCATTCTCAACTGGTTTTATACCCGTCACCACTCATTCCCACCACTGTGTCTCCTGTGTAGCCAGAATGAACAGCGGCGACCACCAAAAAGGCAATGAACAGTGAAGTTCATCGCTGTCCCGGGGGTTAAACTACAGCCGCCTTGGAACTGACAACGAATTTAATTAAAGAAATTTGTAGGAGTAGGAAGAGATCCCGTCTCTTCCTACTCCTACACCTGACAAATAAGGCATTTAAAAATCTCAAGAGATGGCTAATCAAGTGAAGCTAAAGTGCCGTGCACGACAACGACAAGTGTACTACAAAGGGTAAAGCATACGGTCCGCCTGGTGCATAGCGATTACCATTGTCTATGGTAAATAAAAAAATGTCGCTAGCGCGTCGCCACCCCCGCTGTCGACACAGCAACTCCTCGTCTTCTGACCTCACTCACTCGCAGGAGAACATAACATCCCTCCAGGGAGTTGTTAATTGGCTGCCGTCTTCTGAGAGGTGGAAGTACTTCCCCAGTCGGGCTAACGTCGTGCGCTACCGCTCTTTCGCCAGAGCCTCGTCTGTTGATAAGCAGGGTGAGTCATGTGCAGGTGACGAGCACGGTGGCTAAGTCGTGAATGACGCGACTTTGACAATGACGCTCAATGGGTTCGATGCCCACACAAGACATACATTTGTGTGCATGAACATGTATGTTTGTCTTGGTCTTTAAGAGAGGTAGGGTGCATCAAAGCAGCCCGTCTAGGGAAGTACCTCCACTTCACTGAAAACCGCAGCCAAATAACAAATTCCTAGAGGGTTCCTGCGTGTGAGTGAGGTCACCAGTAAGCTTCCAAGGAGTTGCCGTGTAAGCAGCAGAGGAGGCATCGCGCGAGTGATACTTAATATATTACAAGCATTAATAGGCTACGGTAACTGCTTTACATCAGGTGGGACATATGCTTGTATGCCTCCCGACGTAGTATAAAAAAATAAGTTAAAATATCCTCCGCGTTGGTCAGTTTAGGCGTTAAAACACAAGGTTTTTGTGAGTGAGGAGTGCTTTCATGCGTAGTCAAATGGTTTATTAAATTGTAGTCTAATCGGAGTAGTCACTGGAGCTCTTGCTTTGAACCCCTTAAGGGTTGTAATAACACTAGACAATTCTATTTAGTACCACCGAAACCCTTGAAATAGTAACAACAATTTCCCCAGACATTGCTTACGTACAAATACAAATATCATACTGATTTAAATTGACATACATACATATCAACGCCTGTCTCCCATTGCGGTAGGCAGAGACTATAGAACGTCAGGTGCACCGATCCAAACATACCTCTTTCGTCTCTTCCACACTCATCAACCTCTTCATGCATGCTCTTCGGTTTTGTGTACTTTTGATTTGGCCCTTTTTCAACACATCGCCTATTTGATCTATATGTGTTCGTCTAGGGCGGCCCCTACCGATATCTCCATTCACTCTTGCCTCATATACTTCTTTCGTAACTCTTTTGCCACTCATTCTTTCTAAATGACCAAACCATCTCAGCATACCTTTTTATAATAATATGTGGAAGATACATATTTTAAAGTCGCTTTTTCTAGAAAAACAAGCATACGGCCTGCCTGATGGTAGACAGTCACCGTAGCCTATGGACATTTGCAACGCCAGGGGTGTTACTCATGCGTTGATGTGATGGAGAAAGATGGAGTTATGTGATCAATAATAATGTTTATTATGTGTATAATGGTACACAAGGGTTCTAGTGATACAAAATAGTACCATTACAACCCTTGAGGGTTCATAGCTAGGGTTCTAGTGAAACTACTCCGTATAATCTCCCTACGTTTTGTATGTGTGCGTGCATAGATTGCGAACTTTTTTTGGAGTTATCCTACTGGTTATCTCTGACATATGACTAAAACTTCTTATCATTGTAGGGGCGACGCAGCTTTAGGAATTTCTAAGACTTATTGCCTAGCTTTGACCCGTCTGGCTTGGACGAGTATACACTATAGTAATGACAAATGACTACTAGACAAGTGTTTACATAGTATATTAAACATTAGGATTACGGTTGGTGATGTAGTGTTGGAGCAAGTGGATGAGATTGTATATCTTGGAAGCGCTTTTAGCAGCGATGGAAGGTACACCGCTGATGTGGAGAGACGAGTGGGGTGCCGGGAATAGGCGAATGGAGCGTTGGGTAAACTTGATTAGATTAAAATAAGAGAGATTTAATTTATGAAAACTTAATGTGTCCAAGTAAGGGCCTAATGGCAAACAAATGATTTTTATCTTTATATTCTAGACGTAGGGTGCATCATTGCAGCCCGTTTGGGGAAGTACCTCCACCTCGCCTGGACTATTTAGTAGAGGTGTCCCACAAGGATCCATTTTAGGACCCATATTGTTTATAATTTTTACTAATGATTTAAGTAATTATATGAAAAAATGTTTACCTGACATAGAATTAATAAATTTTGCTGATGATACCAATGCAATAATATATGATACGGACTTGGACTCATTAAATAATAAAACAAATTATGCACTTAATGCTTTCTATACATGGTTTGATACTAACAGACTAAAATTGAATTTAAATAAAACAAAAACAGTATTCTTCAAATCAACCAGTAAAAATAAATCGACTTTAGACATTAGATTAAATGGTGGACAAATAGAACTAGTGGATAACGTTAAGTTCTTGGGTGTGCATATTGACGAATATTTAAATTGGAAAATAGAGATTTCCACAATTGAAAATAGTATTTCATCCGCATGTTATGCCCTACGAAGTCTCCGAGATGAAATCAGCATGGAACGACTTAAAATTGTTTATCTAGCATTAGTCGAGTCTAGACTGCGGTATAGCATAAAATACTGGGGAAATAGCTACAAATACAATATAAAAAAGGCATTTGTCGCACAAAAAAGGGCTATACGGGCAATGGTGCGAATACAACCCCAAGAATCATGTGAACCATATTTTAGAAAGCTACAAATTCTGACTGTACCAAGTCTGTACTTAATGGTCCTGCTGATAGATTTTCATAAACAGATTATGAAATCAGAATCGAAAAATGAAAGGGCCGCACGAGAAATAACGAGAAGAAAATGTATCAAAAGAAATGTTATACCTGGTTTGAAAGTAGTGGAGCACTTTCCACGGTATCAGTCCGTAACAGCATATAATAGGCTGCCAAAGGGATTCAGGGAAATGCGGAGTAGTGCTATATTCAAAAATAAATTACAGGAGTTTTTATAATATTGAAGACTTTTATAAATATGACATAAATAGTGACCATGCTTAAATTACACATTTGACTTATGTATTACTAGTATTTTATTATTGATTCAGATCTTGTGATGTTTGATCATTATAATTTAAATTGTAATTAGTATAATTAGTTATATTCAGACACAATTGTACGATTGTTATTGAATTGAATAAACTGAATTGAATAAATCGCAGAAAACCGCAGCCAAATTACAACTCCCTAGAGGGTGATTGTGTTCCTGCGTGTAAGTGAGATCACCAATAAGCTCCTAAGGAGTTGCTGTGTAAGCAGCAGAGGAGGCATCGCGCGAGTGATACTTAATATATTACAAGCGTTAATAAGCTGCGGTAACAGCTTTACATCAGGTGGGCCGTATGCTAGTATGTCTTCCGACGTTGTATATATACGAGGATCATTTGAAAAGTTCTTAGCCTAACATGGTTAAAGTCATTGGTTTTTTATAACTACCCTCATTTTGTAGTTACATTATTTAGCAACAAGTATGCACAGTTTAGTTTATTCACAGTAACTCATTGTTCGTTTACACGTGATACCGTAAGTCAGTCAGAGCTATTTTTGAAAATGGATAAAATTGAACGTCGTGCAGTGATAAAATACCTGAATTTGTAAGGTTTAACTCCAAAAGCTATACATGAAGACATGTCTGCTACTTTGGATGAGTCCGCTCCTTCGTATGCGACTGTTAAAAACTGGGTGGCAGAATTTAAACGTGGTCGTGAGACCATTCAAGATGAGCCCCGCAGTGGCCGGCCTTTGACTGCTTCCACTGATCAAAACAAAGAAAAAATCTGTGATTTAATTTTATCTGATCGAAGCTCGACTGTCGAGGAGATAGCTAAGACTGTAGGCATCTCATCTGAGCGAACACATCATATAATTACTACTGAACTTGGATTCTCTAAGGTGTCTGCGCGGTGGGTACCGCCACTGCTTTCAGTGGAACAAAAACGCAACCGACTCACAACTTCTCGCGACGGTTTGGTGTTATATGAAGCTGACCCAATAGAATTTGTTGAAAGATTTATAACCATGGATGAAACCTGGGTTCACCACAATACACCCGAGACAAAAGAACAGTCGAAACAATGGAAAAGAGCAGGATCGCCCACCCCAAAGAAGGCAAAGGTGGTTTTATCGGCGGGCAAAGTCATGGCATCCGTTTTTTCGGATGCCAAGGGTATAATTCTCGTGGATTATTTAAAAAAGGATGAAACAATAAACTCCGATTACTATTGCAACCTGTTGCGTCGTTTGAGAGAAGAAATCAAAGAAAAACGTCCAGGTTTATTGAGAAGAAAAGTCTTGTTTCATCAGGGCAATGCGCGCGTTCACACCTCTGTGCAATCCATGGCAGAAATCCATCAATGTGGCTTCGAATTGTTACTTCATCCCCCATATTCACCGGATTTAGCACCGTCCGACTTTTATCTGTTCCCAAAGCTGAAAAAATTTTTAGGTGGTAAACATTTTTTTACAAATGAAGAGGTCATAGCTGCCGTGGACGCTTATTTTGAGGAGTTAGACGAAGATTTTTTTAAAACGGGTATCGAAGCCTTACCGGGTCGATGGAAAGTGTTTTGAGCTCGGAAGAGAGTATGTTGAAAAATAAAAATAAACTCAAAATCGTGTGGTTTCATTAAGTATGTTAGGCTAAGAACTTTTCAAATGACCCTCGTATATATAATAAAAACGGGTTGCACTTCGGGAGTGCCGGCAGAAGCGAAAAATTTGTGGCATAACGCTTGCTGACGCGCGTTCGTAATAATGACGTAAGAAAGAGAGTGTCGGTGTTAAGATAAGAAAAGGCAAGCTCCGTTGGTTCGGACATGTAGAAAGAATGCAGTATGAAAGAATGACGAAACAGATATACATGAGAAAGTAAAGATCAAGATTATCCTACCATGACCAAATTGGTCGTGTTTTATCCTAAGGTGATGTCATGAGCCGCAGGAACCGGCGAGTGTGCATGAAAAGAGCTATGAATATTAAAGAAACAAGTGAAGTGTGTAAGGACCGCGTCTTATGGCGCTCGGTTCCCTCTTCCTACCCCGCAAGGGACCTGGCGTGAAGATGTATACATACATTTCACCAGAGGGAGACTTTGTACATTCGTCGTTTGCGTTGGTACCTCTGTATCACCTATTTCTACCGCCAACCAGCTATATTTATATAGCTGTGTTCCGGTTTGAAGGGTGAGATATGGCAGAGAAATTACTGGGTACTGTGACGAAACAGCCTTAGGTCACAAGATTGGCAGCGTGCGAGTAACATATCCCCCGTGGTGTTGCGAGCGTCAATACGCTGCGGTGACCGCTAACCATCTGATGCGGGCCGCATGCTTGTTTGCCAATCTAGTCTAATAAAAAAAAATGTATGTAATTTAGATTTTAATATATTTGGACATGATATATTTTGCACGTCTGCCCGGTGACTCAATTACTGACTAAATTTGATAAGACATAAATGTATTCTTGGAAATAAACTATTTGTTTTTTACTGTACTTGCTACATAAACTTCTTCCAAGGTGACAAACAAGCATACGACTCCCTTGATGGTGTTAATATATCCATAATGATTTCCTGATGCTGCTAACGTCCTCTGCTGGGTGCGTTTTTACAAGTGTATGTCACAGACTAATAAATATTGAGGTCGCATCGAAACGTGTTTGAAATTATGATGGTAAGCAGCTACCGCAGCCTAGGTCGCGATCTTGTCGTAATATTCATTGTTTCGTTTAGTTTTTGCAATAGACCCTTACTGACAGAAACGAAAGAAGTTTCATGTCAAATATTATCGTATCGCCGTAGCCCTTTCAGACTGAGTTCACAACGTGGATGTGAGAAAAAGTTGATCTGAAATGTGTTACAATAAGAAAAGGTATGCTCCGTTGGTTTAGACATGTAGAAAGAAAGACGAAACAGATATACAACGCAAAAGTAGAAGGATGAGGGGCCACAACAGAATCTGATTATATAATATACCACAATCAGATTGGTTGTGTTATCAGAAAGTGGTGTCAGGAGCCCTAGGAACAGGTGAGCGGACTTGAAAAGAGCTGTAAATATTAAAGAAGCTAGCGATGTGTGTAAGGCCTGTGATGTGGTGCCCTGCTCTCCCTGTCTACATCGCAAGGGAGTTAGCGTGAAGTTATAGATAGATAGATAGTCTAAATATTGTCTAGTCCAATACTTTCTTTATTTTTTATTTCTATACTATTTCGGGAGGCATACAAGCATATTGTCCGCCTGTTGTAAAGCGGGTACCTATTAGCGCTCGCGATATAATGTATCACTCGCACGATGCCTCCTCTGCTGCTTACACAGCAACTCCTTGGGAGCTTACTGGTGACCTCACTCACACGCAGGAACACAACAACCCTCTAGGGAGTTGATATTTGGCTGCGGTTTTCTGTGAGGTGAAGGATTTTATTTCCCCTGCTTTGATGCGCCCTACCTCTCTTAAACTGGAACTAAAATTCCTCACCAGTTAAGGGTTAAATCTTCTAATTGTAAATTATCTACTTCATTTTATGTTCTCTCTGCCTACCCCGCAAGGGATTTGGCATGAAGTATTATATATAAATAAATATGATCGGACAAATTACACAGCGCCACCTAGCCCCAAAGTAAGCGAAGCTTGTGTTATGTATTCATTTTTTTTTGTAAATACATACTTATTATATATAGGAAATACCCAGACCAAGACAAACAAACATGTTCATGCACACAAATGTTTGTACTGTGTGGGAATCGAACCCACGTGCGTTGGTGTCAAAGTAGCGTAATAGCACGTTTCACCACTGCGCCACCGAGCTCGTCAAAATACATGTCTGTTTGATTTATTTCTAAGATAGACAGGGCGCATCAAAGCAGCTCTTCTGTGGAAGTAACTCCACTTCAATGCAAACTGTACCGAAATAACAATTCTCTGGACGGTTGCTGCATTCCGCGAATGAGTGAGGTTACCAGTAAGCTCCTAAGAAGTAGCTGTGTCAGCAGCACAGGTAGCATTGTGAGCGATACTTAATGTAATGCAAAGTCATAAGTTAGTAAGTCATAAATAACCGCTTTACATCAGATGGGCCGTACTTGTATCGCGATGTCGTACAAAAAATAAATCATAAGCACACCATCATGAAAAATCCACCATTTTGAAAAAACAAACGATGTTTCACGAAGGGTTCCGATTGCGGCCGAAGAGAAACACTCGCGGACCCGAATAGCCTCGTACGTGAAAATAACCAACACATCTAAAAATATATTCTATGTGAATAGCACGTTCATTTTGTAACGTCATGACAGTGAGTTGGTGACGAACAGCTTGGCGTTATGGCCAAGAGTAAGGCCTCATAACGTCCGTTTATATTTAGCGCCGGCCAAAAAGAATACCCGTATACCATAGACAAGTTTACTTTTAAAAAGAAGTTACGTGCCTATCTTGAGAGCCTGCCCAAGCAGTAGTCGTCCAACGTGTGTTGTATAATTAGTATACTACTCTGTGTAAAAAGTATCGGGAATATGTCAATAAAAAGACCCGCGTAAAAGAGGTCGTTCTAATTTTTTTACTGCATGTTGGTAGCACTGTACTGATTTAGCGCGCAAAATTTGAGCGGGATCTGTCATTTAATTTGTTTTAAACTACACTTTTTGTTGGTCATAGTTTTGAGTCCTCGGCGATTTTTACAATGGAAAATATTGTTGAACAAAGAGTGTGCCTTAAATTTTGTGTTTCAAATGATATTTCATGTGGTGAATCACTAAAAATGTTGCGAAATACCTACGGCGAATCGTGTATATCGAAAACAAGGGCTTATGAATGGTATAAGGCTTTTAAAGAAGGCCGAGAAGTAGTAGTAGACTTGCCTCGTTCTGGTAGACCTTCAACCGCTACGACCAGAGAAAACATCGACAGAATCAAGAAGCTAGTGCTCGAAAATCGACGTATGAGTCTGAGAGAGTTGGCTAGTGAGGTGAACATATCTTTTAAGTCCGTCCACAACATTCTCATTGACATTTTAGGCATGAAACGCGTCGCCGCTCGACTAGTTCCAAAAGAGCTCAATTTTGTTCAAAAAGCGCAGCGAAAGCATGTCGCTGAAGACATGGTTTCCCGAGCTTCTACGGATCCGACCTTTATGAAACGTATAATAACTGGCGACGAGACATGGGTTTATGAGTACGACATGCAAACAAGCCAACAGTCTTCAGAATGGCGTCTCGAAAACGAGCCGAAACCCAAAAAACCGCGGCAAAGTCGCTCCAAAATCAAGGTGATGCTGACAGTTTTTTTTGACTACCGTGGTGTGGTTCACTCCGAATTCCTTCCAGAGGGAGAAACAGTGAATAAAGAATATTATTTAGGCGTCATGAAGCGTTTGCGTGAGAGTATCCGCCGAAAACGTCCAGATTTGTGGCAACACAACTCATGGATGCTGCACCATGATAATGCACCATCACACACAGCCATTATAGTGAAAGAGTTTTTAGCGAAAAATTCAACAAAAGTTCTCGACCAAGCACCGTATTCACCTGATATGGCTCCGTCTGACTTTTTTTTATTTCCCAAGTTAAAATTACCACTTCGAGGAAAACGTTTTGAGTCGATAGAAGCCATAAAAGAAAATTCGCTGAATGAGCTAAAGGCCATACCGCAAATAGCCTATGAAAAATGTATGGAAGACTGGGTGAAGCGGTGGAGATGTTGTATTGCAAGCGATGGGGCCTACTTTGAAGGCGATAAAATAAATTTAGATGAATAATTTGTATTTTTTGTTTTATTGACAAATTCCCGATACTTAGTACACAGAATGTATACTATAATATTAATAGAGAAAATATGTATGTATTACTAGGGTCTTGTATGTATTATTGTGGTTGTGTATGTATTATCGTAGTTATTTGTTTATGTATTATTATATTTATGTTAGGTGACCATATAAAGAACAAATTTTTTATAGAGTCTATTAATATTTTCTTTTAATTTTAATAAAAACCGCAGTCGCGGATTTTTCTCCTCTCCCGATGGTTGACTGGTAGAGAATGAAATTAGCATTAAGTCCGCCTTTTGAACCAACTGTATTGTGGTCAATAAAGTATTAAATAAATAAATAAGGATTCTAACAAAAATCTATTGAGAGACTAAGCCAGTGATTAGAGCATCGCCATGATCCTCCATTTCTGTCATAATCTTATCGAGCAATATATACTAGCATATAAAGCGAAAGACTTTGTTTTAAAACGTTAATATCTGGAGTTACCCAGTCGGAATTGAAATTTTCAGGAACACCGTTCCTATATGAAATCTATATTTTTTAAGAATTTTGACTTCAGATTCGGATTCAGCATAAAAAAGTAAAATAGGAATGTTCAGGAACACCGTTCCTATTCTCTTAAGGAGCATGGTCAAATTGGCCGACAAAATAAAAAAAAATGTTATATAATTGACGAGCCAGGTGTTCCTCTGGCAATGCAAGCTTGAGCATTCTCAACTGGAGCCGAGGAAGACCAAGACTAACCTATGTATAACTAAACATGACCAAATTGGTGGTGTTTTATCAGAAGGTGATGTCAGGAGCTCCAGGAAACGGCGTGCGTGAAGAGAGCTATGAATGTTAGAGAAAGGAGTGAAGTATATAAGGACCGCGTTTTGTAACCGCGCTCCGTTCTCTCTGCCTACCCCGCAAGGGACCTGGCGTAAAGATATACATACACATTCTTTTCTCATTACGGAGACAATAGAAATAAGTAAGCATATATTTGATTTATGTAATTAATATGTAGTTATTATTTGAATAAGTGAAATGGAAAATGGTGTAAATTCTACAAATCAATATTGGAAGTTGACATGAGTTAGGTTATGATTACTTATGATGCAGGAACACTAAACTTACTACAACGAGCTTACTGCTTCGGTTCGGTAAAGACAAAACTGGGTAATACTCGATTACTAGGTTTTAAGAGGGGTAGGGCGCATCAAAGCAACCCGTCTGAGCAAGTACGTCCACCTCACAGAAAACCGCAGCCAAATAACAACTACCCAGAGGGTTGTTGATTAGAGGAGGCATCGCGCGAGTGTTACTTTATATATTACAAACGCTAATAGGCGACGATAACTGCTTTACATCAGGTGGGCCGTATTCTTGTATGCCAACGTTGTATAAAAAAATATCTGACTTGAAGTTTTTTGACACAGAGGATTCAATAATGCCGCGTCATTACCAAAACCCAAAATAAACATGGAGACCACAAGCAAGTGTTGACATTGTGTGACGTCGACCTGGACCGCAGCCAATGGTCATAAATCATCAGAGCATGTGGACCTAACCATCATCATAAGGTTACATTACCGTTAAAGATTGATCGCCGATGGTCAAATATACCTTTCACTGAGATGATACACTGCCAAGGAATAATTATTAAATTAATACTACATCAACCCTTACTCATCCCACTGCAGGATACGGGTCTCCCTTCAACGGAAGGGGTTTACAGCGTACTCCACCACGCTGCTCAAATGCGGATTGGCGGAGGCCAGTATTTTCAAGCGAGAGCCAGTGACTTAGCTTAACGACTATCATCTATCCACAACAGCCGGGACGAACGCCTTAACGTGTCCTCCGAAGCACGGAGAAACTCGAGATAGATAAACCCATCCATAGACAGTCTGCGGTGGTCGTAGCTTGACCTGCGTATTCGATTAGGACACGCGTAACGACGCCATCGAGCTCTCTAAGTTAATTTATTAAATTAATATCCGCAGCCAAATAACAACTCCCAAGATGTTGTGTTCCTGCGTGTGTGTGCGAGGTCACCGGTAAGCTCCTAAGGAGTTGCTGTGTTAGCAGCGGAGGTGGCACCGCGCGAAATGCGTTAAATGGTAACCGTTTTACAGATGAGCGGTATGCTTGTATGCCTCCCAACCTTATAAAAAAAGCACGCCATAATGAATAATCCACCATTTTGAAAAATAGTGCGTATAAGTCACGTCTGCGCCACCTAGCGGAGTGCTACGAGACGACTGACTGCTTAGACGCATGACCAACAAATTTGTATCAGATATGAGATAATGATTTGATAGATGATGCAATATGACATTGTACTTTATTACACCGCTCGAGTGGCAAACAACACATGCGTACGGTGTGCACACTGACGTAACGCGATAAAAACACTTTTATAATCAATGATTATTTCCTGAACATTTTCCTAGTTATTCTTATCCATTAGGATTGGTGCGGTCCCACTCACTACCTAAGACTTATTTAGTGATGTCTTCTACTTAAAATTGGGATTGTTAAGTTGGCTTAAGACTAAGGATTTGGCGAAGAAGCGAAGTACTGACATTATTATTTTCTCTATTATGTATATATTTCTGTACTTATTAATTTATTAAGAAATTTAATAACATATTTGACATTGATATTATTTTTATTAAAATGTTATTAAATTTAAAGATTTATTTAACCCGGCGTCATGGGGTCTGGGTCAAAATTACCCGCACGTTTTTAGTTTGCCTATAATTTTAAAACTATTCATGCGACGTTGCCATTCTTCTCAGTAGCTGGAGTTTTCAAGTCCCTCTACGTGTTTGTGCCGTGATGTCAGTCAGGCTGTAACTGCGTTGGAAGCTACAAGTGCCATAATTTGAACAACATACAAAAAAAACACATTTGTCCTCAACATATAGTACCTTTCTGTGCCGATTGTATTAATAACGATGATTCTAATTATCTATAAATTCACGCCAAATCCCTTACGGGGTAGGCAGAGAGAACCGAGCGCCACGTGACTCGATCCTAATTAGATTCTAATCAATGTTTTATTTCTTTTTTATG
The DNA here is from genome assembly GCA_947507595.1 of Pyralis farinalis. NCBI lineage: Eukaryota > Metazoa > Arthropoda > Insecta > Lepidoptera > Pyralidae > Pyralis > Pyralis farinalis. Next base: position 33,911,111 of record OX382263.1, on the reverse strand, counting down.
TTAGTAGATTGATAGAAGTACTACTAAAAATTAAAGACTGATAATTATTATAACTAACTTAGATTTTGCTGGATGATGCCAATTTTGTTGATTGTTTTTAGAGTATTTTTTTAAAGTCTTGTTCTTATGATTAAAAGTTTATACTTTATGATTTTTTTGTGTTTTATTGCCTTAATAACAGTAAAATAATGCTGATAACAAATAATATTAATTTCCTTACATAGACACTAGAAATATATTACATTACCTATTTGGGTAATTATGACCCAGACTTCCGTGTAACAATTTTCCATCCCCATGACGCCGGGTTAAAACATAATATTAATTAATTTTTGCACGCTGTATTAAAACAGTAGAATGTGTTAGATCGAAAATCTTATGAATAACTGAATGTTACCTATATTCTTTGCAAATAAAAAAATGTTTGAAGTTACTGATTTATAATATATGGAGCGACTGCCGTCAGACCTCCACAACCTAGAGGGAAAACCAGACCTTTCTCGGCCATTGTCTTTCGAAATATAATTTCTTGGACGTGTTCACTGTGTGTTCTTGGATGTTTTCCTTCACCGCCGAGCAAGGGATAATTACAATTATATATATAAATCCGAAAAGAGGAATTTAGTGGTACAGCTAAGAGCAGAACAAGCTTAACACTCGAAGTGCGATTGTATCTCTTATCACGTACGACATAAGAACGGTACAAAGGTTAAAGTGTAAATATTGAGCTGCACTTAGCTGTAAGTACTCATGCCCATATCAGAATTCGAACCAGCGACTGTAGGTTAAAACCTGGTTTTTTATCCTCTTGGTTATCACTGCTATCTATGCTCGTAAGGCTCCTGATATCACCTTCTGATAAAACACGAAACGTCAAAATGTATGTATTTTCACACACGCCGCGCTGCAGTGCAGTTGCAGTTTTTTAGTAGAATCGGCCTACAGGTTATACCAGGCCAGGATAAATAAGTAGCTGCAACCCGCCCCGCGAATTCGCCGCATAAATCGCCGTATCCCGTAGGAAACGATTTTTCAACATTAGTTTTTTCTCGTCTTCCAAAGGTTGTATCGTGATGTTGAATATCCTGTAACCTTCCTCAAGAGTTGGACTATGAAATGCAACAAGAATTCTTCGAATCCTGGTAGTTTCGGAGATTAGAGCAAACAGACAAACGATTATATATTAGTATAGAGGGATTGTTTTGTGAACGTTAAATTGACATGCAATTTTTATATAGGTATCATTCCTGAAAAAATAATGCAAGCCTAATCTAGATGTTGAATTGTAAAAGGGACATTATGTTCAGATAATTACATAAGATAAAGATAAAAATCATTCATTTGCCATTAGGCCCTTAGGGGTCTATCATATTGTATCTTAATAATTTTCCAGTTTTTTTTTACTTTTAACCTCTCTTTTTTAATCTACCAGCATTTCGAAAATGACCATTGGCGAAGAAGAAATGCCAAAAGACACTTGCCAATATGGGTCTTTTTTCATCGTTAATATCTATATATAAAAAATGAATGTTTGTCTGTATGTCCTCTATGGACTCAAAAAGGGCTGGGCAGATTTTGATAAAATTTTTAGTGAATCTTCAGGTTAGCCTAGCAGGTGATCCTGTGAAGTTTGGTAGCGATCATATCACCCGTGCGAAGCCAGGGCGGATAGCTAATATTACAATAAAAATATGTGAGTGTACATATAGTGAAATCAAGTGGTACAATTAAAGATATATTAATACATGCGCTGAATAATTTCCAAACATTCCTGTCAGTTCGATATTCATCGATTCTGTTTAATCGTTTAAATTATTTTTGATGTACCTTTTGAACATATTGTAATACTCGTAATTATTTATAACATTTAAGCTATTCGGAGCATAGTGTATGAAAAGAACTGTGAATACTAAAGAAGCGAATAGGATGTGTTGTGTGTGTGTGTGTGTGTGTATAAATGTTAAATAAGCTGAGTTACGCACTAGCAATAATTATACATTAATTTTATTTTACAAGTACAATGATCTTAATCTTCTTCATCCTTCTCATTAGCTCATTTTCATGAATATCATTTTAGAATTATCATTTCCTATATGAAATCTATATGTTTGTCTGTGATTCGGATTCAGCAAAAAAAAGTAGAATAGGAATGTTCAGGAACACCGTTCCAATCTCTTAAGGAACATGGTCAAAATGGCCGACAAATTAAAATAAAAAAAAATTTTTGTTATATAATTGATGAGCCAGGTGTTCCTCCGGCAATGCAAGCTTGCGCATTCTCAACTGGTTTTATCATTACTATAAATCAAGGCTAACTCATCCTCCCATAGGGATACGAGCCTCCCTTCAACCCAAAGAGTTTAGAGCATACTTCAACACGCTGCTCAACGGTAGATTGGCAGAGGCCAGCGTTTTCAAGTCGCCTGAACGATTGTCATCTATCAACAACCCCGGCTGTAGTCGACGGCTTCACATGCCCTACGAAGCTCAGAGAAGCTATGTTGCTTAATCTGCATGTTTGGTTAGATGACATGCAACGACGCCATCGAGCTCTCGGGATAACTTACAATGTGCTTAATACTTCTCTATCAAGGCTACATAATTGGCAATTAATGTTATGTTAAAATTTGCACATGACAATGGTACCACTTTTTGGTAGCTCTTGGGTTCACATCGTGCTTATGATAAAGTTAGACTGAGAAATCATAATAATCCATGAAAGGTTGATAAAAGGGCAGGTCAGACTAGGTATATAGCTAGACCTACTTAGTGGAAGGATGAAGGAACCAAAGACCAAGAGTTACCTACCTCAACCAAATTGGTTGTGGGAACCAGCGAGCATGCATAGCCTATGAAAGTTATTGACGCGAGCAATGTGTGTAAAGGCTGAGTCATGTGGCAGTTTGTTATCTCTGCCTATACCGCAAGGGACTTGGCAGAAAGATAGTAGTAATAGTGTATTATAGCTATATCTGTCACTGGCTTGATATGGAATGCATAATTCTCCGTAGCGATTTCTAATAGATAAAATTTGCTACCAGTTTTGATTATAGGCTAAAAAGCCTAATTTATGTTTTCAATGACTGCTGGATTACCTGGCTATCACAAAAATTTTACAACTGTGCACTTATCAAAATCTAGACATGAATATAATGTATATTTATTATCTAATCTTATGGTACTGATAGCAAATTGCGTTACACTACATAACCTAAAAATGTAACACATGTTATGATGTGTTCAACTCAATGGCCTAGTTGGCACTGTCATGTACGTCAGGCAATGTGAATGTATCCTGCACGGGTTTCGAAGGGTTAAGATGGGTCAATAGTTAAATGGCAATCTTGAAACCAATCGGCTCTAGGGAAAAGATAGTGAGCTTTAAAACAGCCCCACTAGCGATACTTCCTACGTCTGTTTTCTTTAATGCGCCCTTGTGGTCCTGTTCTTGTACTCCTTCAGATCATCGAGGGTTGCAGCCAAATAACAAGTGATTGAGGTTAGCAGTAAGATTCTAAAGAGTTGCTGTATTTGTACTGGGGGTGGCAATGCTTTCTGCAAAAGTTTCTTTGTATTGCAAGCGTACATAGGCTACAGCAACAATTTTACATCTGGTGGGACCATGAAGGAAATAACCCTAGTAAATAAACTCTAGCTAGTTCATGGATTAATATCAAATGCTAATTGGTTAAAATATGTTCCCATTGGTTGGTAATTATATATTGGACTAGCTGCTGCCCGCGGCTCCGCCCGCGTGGAGTCAAATAATGTAGCCTATGTGTTAATCCAGATTATAATCTATCTACGTGCCAAATTTCATTAAAATCCTTTCAGCCGTTTAAGCGTGAAAGAGCAACAAACATCCATCCATACATACAAATTTTCACATAATATAAGTAAAATGGTATATCCTATAGGTTAGTATTTATATTTATATATTGGTTGGTATTTCTCATTGGTTCCCGTAGGCCTGAATCACTAAGATATTTAGGTGCTAAAACACTAGTGGTTAATAAGCTTTGTGGGTGGTTGGTTTGCGAGTGGTACACGATACACGTCGGTCCCAGATATTGATGTAAAAGAAATCTCTACATTTACACATGAAGTGTGCGGTCTCAGCTAACATAACGTGACAAACAAGCACACGGCCTGCCCAAGGGTAACTTTAATATATGCATTAATTAGGGATGTGCCAAGTACCGAGTGATAACCAAGTGGAGGAGTAATAACCAAGTACTCCACTTGGCACATTTTATAAGGGTAGTTGTACATGGGTCACAAAGTAAATTCGTCATGGAAAAAAGTGTGTGTAAATTTGCCACTGTTCTATTTTTATGAGGTCAATTCGTCATTTATTCATTTGGATTATTGTACATTAGTCACAATGTTTTTTTTTTTTTTCTCATACTACCGTACTTTATGGAAAAATGATGTGAAATTAAGACTTATGACGAATTTACAATAACTCTTACCTACCTGTGACGAATTTACAATAACTCTTACCTACCTGTGACGAATTTACACATATTTTTTTAACGTGAGTGGCGAATTTACATCCTATGTGAGTGGCCAATTTACTTATATACAATTAATTTACGACGTATGGAGTATACAAAAATGTGACAAATTTACTTTGTGACTAATGAACAACCGTTTTATAGTACTCCTACACAGCTGAGTATAACTCGTTTTAAATGACATGTATACAGTTAAAACAATTTATGGTTAAAATTTTGTTTTCATTGTCATCAAATTGTGTACTCAGCACATCTCTAGTATTAATGTTTTATAACAATCTAGGTGAGTAGTCATAAATAATGTTTAGTGTTCCAGCCACTAACCCGCAATAAAGTCGGTGTTCAACCAGCAAGCTTGTATTTCACTACATTAACCAGTTATTACCTATGGACACTTTTTTTTTACTACGTCGGGAAGCATACAAGCATACGGCCCGCCTGATGTAAAGCGGGTACCCTAGCCTATTAACACTTGTAATATATTAAGTATCACTCGCGCGATGCCTCCTCTGCTGCTTACACAGCAACTCCTTGGGAGCTTACTGGTGACCTCACTCACATGCAGGAACACAACAACCCTCTACGGAGTTATTATTTGGCTGCGGGTTTCTGTGAGGTGGAGGTACTTCCCCAGACCTTGTTGAATAGTTAAAAATGCATAGATATTTTTTAGGTATATCGGCAACATAACTGCCATAGAATTTAATTAATACTGCCCAAAGCAAGGAAAACTTTGTGCAAATTTCTTTTTACAACAATTAACCACCTACCTCACCCAGTTTGTCCAATTACCCACAATTTTGGTGATGATAATTACAGAGAAACTTTTATCTACTACGCAAAAACGCTAAAAAAAAAAATAGGTTGGAAAATCAATCAAGGTCAATCAATCAAAATATAAATATTTTATAAAGAATTTAGATGTTCAATATTTTAAAAATGGTTAGGCTCGGGGTATGGTGTTTCATGGTCAGATCAGTTAGTAATGTTGGGAACTACAACCCCCTGAAGTATCTAGGAAGACTTATTAACTGGTAACCCTGTATATAGATAAACTTAAAGTCATGACATAAGAAGATTAAGTAATTATAGTTCTTATGGAGAACATTAAACTTGGTCTATCAATCTCTATGGCACTAATCAGGGAATAAGATGTAGCATAGTGCATGACGTGTTGAAACTAGATTCAAGGTCAAGGTCACATGAACAACAATTTACATAACATTATGTATAATATCTATAATATCCTGTCATTTAGATCGCAAACTGTTTAGTCTTTTATTCTTTAGTCTATGTTAAGCTTTAGCAAATCTGGCTATGAAGAATTACTAGGAATTGCAAGTCATATAAAACAAGAACAACAGTTAACTCAGCGATAGAGAAATAGATTAGTGCATAGACAGGAGAGCCATAATTTAAAGGGGTCTAACAACACGGAGCTACCAGACCAAGGCATACAGTCACATCCTCTGTCATTTAAAGTACATAGTATTAAAAGAGCCTTCCCCACGGCAAACCACACAGCCATCTGGTTTGCACAATAGTGGCATGGATACAAAATTTCACTCAAGTTTGTCAGTACCCAGATAGCACTGCTGCCTGAGCAATGGTTCGCAAGCTGCTCACCAAGTTTGCTGCTGAAAAAAAGGTTTGTTCAATCACCCTCTTAATGAAACTTGAACGCTGCCTGCATTCAATCAGACATTAAGATCTCCAGAAGCACAAGGTCCAAGACTTGTTACTTGGTTGTTTGAGAACATTAGCCTCTGCATGGTACATTAAACCACAATCACTTTTTAGGTCTAGTTGTAGGCATTATGACATTGGGAATCTAGCATTTTCATTCACACTCACCTCAGCCATTGCGATTAGAAAGAAATAAAATGGTTGGGAGCTTACTGGTGACCTCATTCATGCGCAGGAACACAACATCCCTCTAGGGAGTTGTTATTTGACTGCGGTTTTCTGTGAGGTGGAGGTACTTCCCCAGACGGGCTGCTTTGATGCACCCTACCTCTCTTAATAAACTATCTGCTGACCTATAATGTTAAGTGCCGGATGTTCAGTTCACCAAGATAAGTTCTATCTGACACAGGAAACTTTGCTCTGGATGAGATAGTGATATTCCTAAGCTGCATTTACTGAGATGTTATTATATTCACGAGGATGTCTAGTCAGCAGAAAATCTGCTAATCGCAGGTTTGTGTACTTGCCATCTGATGGAGAAAAAAAAACATATGCATCTCGGGACGCCCGACAGAAGTGATAACTTAAACTAATCCGCTGCTGTATGCATGAGAGAAAGGGAAACCAGACAGACTGGCGCCGTAACGCGTTATGTAACGAAGCGGTTTACCCTCCCATAAGAAGCTATCACTTCAAAAACATATCACATAACATTTTAATAACAGAAAGCCATTTGTCTATGGTACAGTAAGATCAAACATGGAGAGGTGTACTTGCTAACCACCTAAATAACATTGGTCATAAATACTTGCATTCAGTTCTTAGTTGTTGGTTTCCTAATGGTATGAGTTAAGTGTTAATTAGTAATAAAGTAAATGTGCTAAGTTCAAGTGAAATCTTATTCTCACCTAATTTGTGCAGAGGACTTTAAGATGAGGAGGACTATACAGATGGTAGGGTGTATCAGTTTCATAGTAATGAGTTGCAATGAAACTGACACAATCCTGGAGGTTGGCGAGCATTGAGTATATTCATAAGTCTATGAATTGCCTTGCCCAATTGTATGTTATGAAACGAAGCCCATAATTCTGATATATCACGCTATCCTACTGTTTGTATACTCTCCAAAACGGACCACAAGAGTGCTAACAATATGTCTCTGAGGAACTGAATATATGGCGTATAATACTATTGAAGGCCTGCTAGCTCAGTATTCCAAACAGAGTGCATAAAAATAATTCTAGAGGCAATTACGGTAACTAAAAGAAAGGTATAATTATCGAACATGCATATTCTCCCACAAGGAGGTACCCCCCAACATGTTAAACTCAGGTAACACATGCCCTTGTGCACTGATAAAGTTTGTAAAAAGCGTATAAGTCATCTACTTAGTTCACCCACAAGTGTACTCCTGTCCTCTACACCTTGCTACAGTGCAAGGAGGCGACAACTCAACGGAATATCATTCTTAGAAATCCAAGGGACCTCCTGGAGGCATGCAGCAACATCAGGAAACTGCAAACTTTCCTGCAGGAGGTGAATTGATGATAGAAACAGTAGAGTCAAGAACCTACTCATACACAAAGAGTGCTTGTGGAGCTTAGTTGCAGAAATTTTAATATCTATATATCTATAACATCACGCCACACCCTGTGCGCGGTAGGCAGAGAGAACCGAACGCCACGTGACTTGATCCTTGCACACCTCACTCGCTTCAATAACATTCATTGCTCTTTTCATGCACGTATATCTGCTTCGTTATTCTTTCATCCTGCATTCTTTCTACATGTCCGAACGGAGCATGCCTCTTAAAAATAAATATGATAATCCACATAGCCTTCAGAACCCGTTATATACCTTTTTCCATACATTTCGCGGTAATATATGACCACACGGGTTTCGAAGGGTTAAAAGTAGACTGATAATACTTTCGAAGATGCAGTACTTATATGGTGCTGGAATCTATTCTCGATTTAAGTATTACTGCTTTTAATGCGGATTGAGTGTGTGGTCCTAGACACTGGCAAGTGTGCATGTTAAGAGCATTGAAAATTATAGAAGCCTAAATGTATGTAACAATCAACTCATGTGGTGTTCGGTTCTCTCTGCTTACCCCACAAGGGACCTGCCTTGAGGATATAAATAGATAGTCCTGTGGCAATGAAATTATAGGAATTTGATAGATGGTAAAGCTTGTTGAGTTCATAGAAGTTTGCATAATATAATATATTAGATTTATTGCATAACAAGACACAATGCCACGAAAGTGATCTAACTATGACATTGCATAAATATAACTAAAATAGGCCTGTCAGCGTGTCTCTGAAACTAGGCATAATGAGGAGAAAAGGGATCAGAGTGTGCAGCCATGAAGGAGTTAAAGTATCAAACATATTATTAACCTGAAAGCAAAGCACCAGGTTTTTTATAAAATATTTTAAACAACAACAATGGACATGTTCATGCACACAAATGTTTGTCCTGTGCGGGAATCGAACACACAAGCGTTGGTGTCAAAGTAGCCTCATTCACGACTGCGCAACCGAGCTCGTCAAAAACTATACGCATACAAATGTGGCATCAGACGTTTCAAAAGTTAATTAATGAACTTTCGAGTTCTGATATCATAGGGTAGAGGAGCCCGGCGTCAAATGTGCATGCCAGTTAATAGATATGAAACTTTTAAAATCAGTGGTCTAGAAGAACCGAGCACCACAAGACTCAGTACTTACACACATCAATGCGCTTCTTTAAAATTCATAGCTGTTCTCATGCACGCCCACTAAAATCTAGGGCTCCTGACATTACATTCTGTTAAAACAATTAATTTGCTCATAAAAAAGAATCATTAAACAATCTACATTATTCGAAAGCCTATGTAAAATCAACCCTTTTTGGCATACTGTATTTTGCTTGTGTGGAGGTGCGCAGAAACAATCTTAAATATTAGAACACAAGCGACATGCTCTGTGGTGCAATCATGAATGACGTGACTTTGATATCAACACATTGGGTTCGATTCCCAAGCAGAGCAAACATTTGTGTGCATGAACAGGTCTATTTGTCTTGGTCTGAATGTTTTAAGAGAGGTAGGGCGCATCAAAGCAGCCCGCCTGGGAAACTACATCATCACAGAGAACCGCAATCAAATAACAATCCCTAGAAGGTTGTGTTCCTGCGTGTTAGTCCGGTCACCAGTAAGCTCCTAAGCAATTGCCGTGTTAGCCGCAGAGAAGGCATCGCGCAACCTATACTTAATGTATTAAAAACATTTGTATGCTTGTATGGCTTGTATGCTTCCCACACATGGAAAAGTATTGAAGTGATAAAAAATCCTTATCATTGGTGGGTAAATGTCTTCACAGACTAATTAACTCTTATAATAACCTTTACCAAATCAACAAGGCTAAAAAATACCATGCTTATTCTATTCTATTTTATAAAATAATGTGACTCCATCGTTGTTAAGCACCATGCTTATATAAATAATAGAAATACTCGTGTGACACTTGGCAACAGATTACAAAATATGTCACAATATCATCACCAGGGCCCTTTTGTTTACAATGTGAAAGTGTCACTCACCTGCCACGGGTTCACTTTGGGAATAGGAGCTTCCACAAACTTCTTGGGCTGTGACTCTGCCGTCTGCTGCTGCGAGTCGGCCGACGGCTGCGGCTCGGCGTGCGCAGGCGGTGCCTTGTGAGGCCTCGCGGGCGCCCCTCTTCGATCGCGCTCCCGTCGACCCTTCCCAGGTCTGCGACCATGAGAAATCACAGGCACGAACCCTTCCTCCTCCTCCTCGTCCAAACGCGGCACCGCGTCCGCCACCTCTTCGCAACCTTCAATATTTTCCTTGTTGCTATCACCTCCTCTAAAGTTCAGCACTGACGCGTACGAGGGACCAGCCCCCTCGGACGATACGCGAGCGGCCATGCCGCCGCCTCCTCGTTATATAAGCGGGGCGCGCGCTCCGCGCCGGCCGACGATCACGAGCGCGCTGCCATGCTCCTCAACACGGCATGGTGCCGACCTAACCCAAGAATCTAGAACGTATTGCACCACACACGCGACCCAGTCGAGCGAAGGTCGAAAGAACGCGAGCGACTTGCGCGACCGAAGAATGCAACGTGACGCGCGACAAACGAAAAATATGCTCGCACAACTCTGGGCACACTGCACTGACCCTGGCAGAACCGTATTTACATCGAAAAAATACACTTCCGCCGTCCAAATCCAGCTTTTTTCGGACCCTCGACGCTACGTAAACACTATATCTATCGATCCAGTGTACTATGCACTTTTAAATTGGCTTTGTAGAACAGAAAATCACTATAGAAACATATTTTGTTCACTATTCTCACATGTGGTCGGACGCCCAAAAAGGGATTTTTCCGCAACACACACGGAACTTGCGGAAGGCTGTGACTTCTAATTTTACACGCGGACATTTTGTCGCTAGAGGGCGCTGAAACATTTTTGACAGTCGTCGCGTTCAAAATAAGGCAAATTTGTAATGAAATATAAAATGTTCCGTGACCTATGCCAGCATTTTAAAAGCATTAAAATGTAGTATATATAAAGCAGTAGTTTTACATTATTAGAAATAATAATTATCCCCATTACTTTACATTATCAAAGCTGTAATAAAATAAGTACCGAGTAAACGCATCTTTTAACTATATCACATTGGCATTACGCGTTTGCAAAGCTTGCTATAAATAATTTGAAAAGAGAATTTTTATTACAAATAAAGATTTTTAAAAAGAAGAATTAATTTATGAGTTTTAAATTGGCAAAACATTAACAATGTTGTACCTTTAATTTTATTCTCATTGAGAAACACAACATTTTTGAAATCATTGTCTATGCCTAATAAAAATTTTTAAGCATAAACTTTTCGCATGTATTTTTTTATGCCTTCCTACCTCTCACTTTGGAAATTTACGCATCAACCACTTGATATACACAGATACCTGCTCGTGATTACCGATTCTGTAAAACATGTGTCTTTTTCTAAGAACCCAGGCTGTAGTCTCTGTGTTTGGATTTTTTTTGGTTAATTATAATTAACCAAAAGAAATCCAAACTATATAATAATTAATAATTGGTTAATTAAACTTGTAAAATTTTAATATCTATCTTGGAGCTACATACTTACGCTCTACAGGGCGTAGAAACAAAGCCATTAAAATAATCTGCATACCTAGCTGAAGCAACGTATATTGAAATGATTAATCACGTTTGTTCAAATTCAAACTGAACACAATATCGACAAATTGGGGCTCAAGAGAGTGACACGTGAAAAGTCGCCGTAGATTCGCAGGCATACAAGTAGTGTATATGGGCAAAGTAGTGTGTATTATATCATTCTAATTTTGAACTTATATCCTTACATAGAGAGTTGAGGCGTTGTGGACTAGTTCAATATTTTAAATTGGCCTGCAACAGCCATCACAGACAGGAGCTATAATGTAACCCGGGATGTATATAGTCTTTCATAGTCTTACACATACATGATGTAACATAATATATATATATAATATTTATTTATTTATTTATCTCTTCACGAAGCGTTAGACTTAGGATTTTATAACATAATTAAAAAAATCACTTGAGTGAGTAATAAGTTATTACTTAATATAATAATGAAAAAAGAAGGTTAAAAACTAACAAAAAATGCCTATTAAGACGTTAACAAGATTTCTACGCAGATTGTAATTTTTGAATTTGATGCTATAAATAAAAAAAAAGTATTGTAGTCACTTCACTAGCTAATAATTACATGAAGATAAATACCGGTCTTGAATAGCCGTAGTCAAAGTTACGCGTCATCAAGAATGTTATTATTTTTAATTAGAAATAAATACCCTAGCTTCTAAAGTTAAGGATCAACAAAGCACCCCTAGAATCCTGTTTTATAACTCCAACTACACCATAGGAGATTAGTGATCCTATCTACCGACGTACAGAAATATTATCACTAAAATGTAACGTTTCCGTAAGTAGGTCACCTGAGGTCGGCAACATTAACACGCATCGTGGTGCACATAATTCATCCGTATGCAGTTTATTGGTGTCACCCAGTCACCAACTACTGTCGCTATGAGCAACGTACCGTGCCGTGCCGCCCGCTCACCAGCGGATTGACTAAAAATGTAAACACGTCACCCCCGGGACGTGATTGCACAAAAGTTACTGCGTTACCACCGTCTCACCTACCATCGCACTGGGAGAAGTCAAGTTGTTGCGAGCCCGCTCGCAAGGTTTTGCAACCGGGTTAGTTTAGTTTATGTTGTCATATATACTCGTATTTTAATTTAAGGTATGTATCTATGGACCTGTGTTGTAAAACCTGTTGTCTGAAATAAATGATTATTATTATTATCTCACAACTAAAGAACCAAAACTCGCCTGGTCTGGATGGATTGACTAAAAGTTTTTTTAGAAAATATTCTAGTGACCCTAACACACTTTTTCAACTTGATTTATCAACGGGATTTTTTTCGAACACATGGAAAAGTGTTGTAGTGATACAAGTTCACAAAAGTTCAACCGATTCTCCAAATAATTACAAGTGAATACTACTGAGTACAATTTCAAAACTCTTGAATTAATATTGAATAAGCGCCTAACGTAATTACCGCAGAAGTAAAAGATATTTTTTGTGTAATCAGTTTGGGTATAGGCTAGGTAAATTTACCGAACAAGCTGCTGCGCGACTGACTGATACTATATCAGCATATTTGGATGAGGGGCAAACGAGTTCCTGGACCATTCGACGCTCTGTCCCAATTCTACTTAGGAGAATGGAACTGACCGAGATTAGAGGTGTATATGAGACATGCACGAGTATCGGAGCCTTTAGGTCAGTTCAGGGTCTGACGTGCTATTCGGGTTCCCTCAGCATTATCCTACGTCCCACGCTTTTGATGATTTACCTAAATGATATATTCACATAGCCTTGGAAAGCTATATAGTTGAATTGGAAATGAAAAGTTATCTGTTAAAATGTATGGAATTAAAGTGAAAAGTTTTAGAAATCATTTCGAATATGGCTTCCCGAGGCAATGCAAATAACCCCACACTGGTGTGTTATATAAAGTGAGTATGTGAGAAGCAAAACAAAGTTTATTTGCATCACACTATTATATTTTTCTGCACAGGATTTAAATTGTCGATTTTATGCTGCACTACAAATCGAGTTAGACATCGCGGGTCGACTAGTTAGCGTGGTGAGTGACGCGTCACGTGGCCTATAAAATTTGCTGATGCTGCTACGCTCTCATGCTCTTGTAATCCTCTCTCAAGAGCTGACAAAATCAAGTACCTTTGGCATTATCGTTGACCAAACTAAGATCTTCAGATCCCACTAATTTAACTGTCAAAATGTATGGAATCTGACTGAAAACTTGATAAATCCGTTACGAATATGGATTTCCGAGGCCAGCTTAAACTACAATGTCAGTAAGTTTTACAGAATGATCGTGCGTTGCCGCCGGTCTGACGTAACGCTCGATGTAGACCGAACCTCTTCCAGAGCTTTTTTTTGTTGAAGTAAAACTTATTAACGCACGCTTGACTGGGGGAGTAAGCTGTAGGGCGATTGTACTAAAAAAGCTGCAACTGCACTGCAGCGCGGCGTGTGTCAAAAATGCGTCATTTTGACGTTTCGTCAAGCGATCTGACAGCAGCGACGTTTAACAAACGTCAAAATGTACGCATTTTGACACACGCCGCGCTGCAGTGCAGTTGCAGTTTTTTAGTAGAATCGGCCTACTGGTGAATGCGTGATGAGAGCGTTCCGAAAAGTGCGATCGGGCGAGGCGAACGGAAGTTGAAAGGGAGATATAAGTTAGTGAAGATAGAAAGAGAGAGAGTTACGTTTCATATATTATTGTAGGGGCAAAAGAGAGAGATGCGAGCACACATTTTCTTTCTCTCTTTCTCTCATAGCGAGTTAAGTCATAGTAAAATTAAATAAGTAGGTCATCTTCATAGATACGCACCGCGTTCGGTTTGTGTGTGCGCCCGTACCATCCCGTACGTATGCGTCGTCGCTCGCACACACTGACAGAATTTATCGCTGCTAAAGGTACGCCAGTCGTGGCGTGGCTACGCCGTGCTTAATATCGCACGCGCCCACGCACGCACCGCCGCTGTTCTCCCGCTCGTAATAATTTGTACGTGTACCTACCTACTTTAACTACAAATTCGTAAAGATGGCTAAAAAGTAAAAATATTTTTTTTTGTATCAAATGTGTAATTTTGTTATAAAATCACAAATTTCCTACAGAAAAAAGTACTTTTAAGGCCTATCATTTTAGGCTACTGTAAAAATATTAAATTTCCGAATTTATATTCGGAAATTTAATATTTTTACATTTACTACACTTATCAAAATTATAATCTTTATAGATTATAATTTTGATGTGTAGTAAATTAAAAATTAAAAAATAGTTTAGTGTAAAATAAAAATGGGTGCGTGTACTTATGTACACGCGTGAGAAGTTATACTTCTCTGGCATCATTAAATAACAAATCCCTGGAAGGATGTTGTGTTCATGCGAGTGAGTGACGTTACCACCTCACAGGCAACTGCTGCGAAATAACATTCCCTGGAGGGTTGTTGTGTTCATGCAAGTGAGTGACGTTACTATCTCACACACATTTTAAACAATACAAGTTACAAATCAACGATTCATAAAATTCGAGTTCCAAAGACAGTAACGAATCATATAATTTTTTTATTTCTTTTTAGTTAGTTTCTCTCAAGCTGTGGAATGAGGTTCCAACCGAGGTTTTTCCAAGGGACTACAGCATGGAGTTCTTCAAAAAATGCGTGAAGAGGTTTTTGGAGGGTCGGCAACGCGTGAGTGACACACCTGGTGTTGCAAATGTCCATAGGCTACGGTAAATGTTTACCATCAGGCAGGCCGTATGCTTGATTGCCATCTTAGTGGTATAAAAAAAAATAGTTAACGAAATGGGAAACTTTCTTCCATCTGGCAACCCACTTGACACATATTTACATGCCGCCATTGTGGTGCTTCAGTTGTTTCTCAGCGAGATTCCGTCTGACTATTTTATTACGTCTATGGCAAAAATTAAAAAACAATGACTAATCGGCCTCTTTACAACCGACTAATCGGCTAATCGGCTTTTCCGTTTTTTTTTGCAGTTTTACTACACATCAAAATTATAATCTTTATAGATTATAATTTTGATGTGTAGTAAATTAAAAATTAAAATATATAGATTATAATTTTGATGTGTAGTAAATTAAAAATTAAAAAATAGTTTAGTGTAAAATAAAAATGGGTGCGTGTACTTATGTACACGCGTGAGAAGTTATACTTCTCTGGCATCATTAAATAACAAATCCCTGGAAGGATGTTGTGTTCATGCGAGTGAGTGACGTTACCACCTCACAGGCAACTGCTGCGAAATAACATTCCCTGGAGGGTTGTTGTGTTCATGCAAGTGAGTGACGTTACTATCTCACGGAAAACTGCAGTCATATAATAATTCACTCGAGGGATGTTATGTTCATCTGAGTGACGTCACGAGTAAGCTCCTAAGGAGTTGCCGTGTTAGCGGCAGAGGTGGCAATACGCGAGGCATACTAATGTATTGCAAGCGTAAACAGCTACAGTAACCGCTTTAAATTGGGTGGATCGTACGCTTGTTTGTTCATGCGAGTGAGTGACGTTACCACCCCACAGAAATCTGCAGCCAAATAACAATTCCCTGGACGGTTATAGTGTTCAGGCGAGTGAGTGCCGTTACTACCTCACGGAAAATTGCAGCCAAATAACAATCAGCTGGACAGATGTTACATTCAAACTCACTCGGAGTGTCGTTACTACCTCACGAAAAATATGCTCAAAATTGCAGCCGAATAACAGTTCCCTGGAGGATTGTTGTGTTCATGCGAGTGAGTGACGTTAACACCTCACAGAAATCTGCAGCCAAATAACAATTCCCTGGATGGTTGTTGTGTTCAGGCGAGTGAGTGACGTTACATGACGTTATATGGCTACAGTTTTCAGAGTTATTACAGAGGTAATAATGTCACTCACTTGCATGAACACAATAATCCTCCAGGGAATTGTTATTTGGCTGCAGTTTTGAGCATATTTTTCGTGATTTAATGAACGGTTTAGCGGGCAGCTTCAACCTGTTACTTTTGTGTTACAGTATCTTAAAATTTCACTCATCATTTTTTAATAACGCGCCTAAAGGAGTAATAACTTCAATACAATAGTCAGCTCCTGGTCTATATACAAAAAACAATTAAGAAAAACTTTGTATTATAGATCCTTGATGATTCACCTACAGGGAAAAATTGTTTTGTATATAGATAGACTACGCATTTTTGACGATTGTATAAACTATAAGCGACAGCCCTACGTGTTTAGGCTACGAATATTATCCTTCGCTCGGGGATCGAGTCGGCCTACTTGTTTGATTATAACTATGGTTAAGTTTCGTATATCTAAGAAACAATGCAGGCCTATTGTCTGTATCACACTATGGATCTAAAGAAGTTTTACTTCAGTCGTGTGGTCTAATGCACACTCGTTTTTTGTTTATGTTTAAAAATCCACGGCGGATCTAGATTTTAGAGTTCAGGAAGTTCAATAATAGGTCATAGACGGAGATAGATAGAGAGTCATAGAACTTTCAATGAGTTGCGGGCGGGCGACGAATAGGAATATCACTAACGAACCTGCTGGCTGGCCTCTGCATAAATTGTAGAAATGTGCCGACTATGACTCCGGCTAACTAGCCGATTAGTCGGTTGTAAAGAGGCCGATTAGTCATTGTTTTTTAATTTTTGCCATAGACGTAATAAAATAGTCAGACGGAATCTCGCTGAGAAACAACTGAAGCACCACAATGGCGGCATGTAAATATGTGTCAAGTGGGTTGCCAGATGGAAGAAAGTTTCCCATTTCGTTAACTATTTTTTTTTATACCACTAAGATGGCAATCAAGCATACGGCCTGCCTGATGGTAAACATTTACCGTAGCCTATGGACATTTGCAACACCAGGTGTGTCACTCACGCGTTGCCGACCCTCCAAAAACCTCTTCACGCATTTTTTGAAGAACTCCATGCTGTAGTCCCTTGGAAAAACCTCGGTTGGAACCTCATTCCACAGCTTGAGAGAAACTAACTAAAAAGAAATAAAAAAATTATATGATTCGTTACTGTCTTTGGAACTCGAATTTTATGAATCGTTGATTTGTAACTTGTATTGTTTAAAATAGATATTGACGAAAATAAATTAAACACATGAAATATAACATTACATATTCCTTTTATTATATAAGACAAACAGATGCATACTTATTTGAAATAAATAATGCCCAAACAAATACATCAATTTTAATGATCTGACGAGGCTCTGGCGAAAGAGAGGTAGGGCACGACGTTAGCCTGACAGGGGAAGTACCTCCACCTCACAGAAGAGGGCAGCCACTCCTTGAAATGTATATTGCATATTACACTGGATTTAAATGGAATCCAGCGGCTTTCTTTTCTGGACTCTCTTATGATTTGTACCCAATCATTCTTTCAAATGATGCATTAATTTGACGATGGAAATCTAAAAAATGTTAAAGGTATGAATAATAGTTGTTCAGTAAAAGAATTATAGGATGTAAGTTTATATGTCTATTTAAATAAAATTAGGTATCTGAATTAAGTAAGAATTACAAGAGAACAAAAGAAAAATGATCTCCCACAATTATGCTAATTTGGAAATGTGAGTTATGGTCGATTTATTGTTTTGAAAAATTAATTCAAGTGAAAACGATTATTTAATCAGAAAAATTACTTGTTTACCTATGAAAAGTAATCCCTTGGCTTTTTCTTATTGTACAACTATGGTTTCGACAGCTCTTCACCACGCACGACGGTATTATTATTATTTTTCGACAAGGTTATCATGTGGCGAGGTGTCGGTGCGTAATGGCGGGCGGTAGACTTACTATGGTGTGAATGGGTGCGTGTCGGCTTGTACGTATAGCAACTGACTAACTATGGCGGTGCTTCAGTGTTTAGTTCGGGAGACAGTGTCTGCTTTTTAGGGTTCCGTACCCAAAGGGTAAAACGGAACCCTATTACTGAGACTTCGCTGTCCGTCCGTCCGTCCGTCCGTCCGTCCGTCCGTCCGTCCGTCCGTCCGTCCGTCCGTCTGTCACCAGGCTGTATCTCACGAACCGTGATAGTTAGACAGTTGAAATTTTCACAGATGATGTATTTCTATTGCCGCTATAACAACAAATACTAAAAAATAGAATAGCATAAATATTTAAGGGGGCTCCCATACAACAAACGTGATTTTTTTGCCGTTTTTATAGATAGTGGTACGGAACCCTTCGTGCGCGAGTCCGACTCGCACTTGACCGATTTTTTTATTACGTCTATGATTTTTGCTTTTGCACTGGTTAGAGCCGTTTTTTTTTGTAAAACAATACAGACAATACTTTCACTGTTCATTAAAGTGAAATTCTTTCTTCATATGATAAAGGTTTTTATTTAATGAAATGCTTCCGCTCTTTGCCGAATACTGCCTGCCGAATAATCGTCGACTACGAAAGTCGGTAAATCTTTACTTTAAAAAAAAAATTCGCTGTGTTCAGTAGATATTGAATTGTAATTGTTGCATTAATTTAAAATGTATTAGCGATTTAATATTTAATTTATTGATTCTTATTATTTGTTTTCGTATCATTCTACCTATTGTATTTGAGCTTTTGTTTATGTCATAGACGGAGAAAAGCTCAGACGAAAAAAACGTATATGTACTTGTCTATGGTTGATAGCATCTTCTTCTTTATATAGTGTTGGCAGTCAACAGACACGTCATTCTAATTTTTGGAAAAAAATGTTCGGAGCTTCCAGTTGAGTATACTAGGAAGCGTTATCATGCATATTATTTGATTTTATATTATTTTATTACTCCATTTAGAAGAAGGGTGTAGTTTTAAACTTTTATACTATCTAACAAATGTTTTATTTTGCTTGAATGTGTTTTGGTTCAAAAGATACCTATTCACTGAAATGAATATTAAGAAACTTTGCCAACTTATAGGTGGGAGCTCCAATATACGACACAACTGGCCTTATTGGAATATTGACTTTCTGTAATTTAGGTAAACCATAAAGCGTAGGAGAATGTGTATTCTGAGAATAATGTTGAATATGAATTACCCGGAAGAAGACACTTTGACGGTAAGTCAAGATACCACTAACAAATACCTGGCTCAAAAAGTTTACACGCAATAGATAAAGATTTACAAGTAAATATTAAGGAATTATTAGAAATTAATTTAAACATATAAAATATAAAATTCCTCTTATGAACAAACAGACAGACCTAAAAAGTCTATTCTACTAAATATCTTTTCAATCATCCCATCCACCCCCGTCCTAAGTTCTATATAAAGGAAGGAACAACGATGAATTGTCAAAAAAAAAAAAAAAAGATGGATTTGTCCACCATACTTTCTTTTAAAACTTTCCAATATTCGTCTATAGCTGGAAAAACTCACGTTCACCATTTCGTTTATTTTTTTCAACAGAATCGTAGCTTGATTTCAATATAGAGTTGAGACTAAACGGAACGAACAATCATTAAATCTTCACACAATAAAACTATACATGTTACCGATGCTAGTGAGGTAAGCACCGAGTAACGCTCGGTCCTCGATGCCTACGTGATTTCACGTGAAAATACATAGACAGAAAGGAATTGCTGAACGTGTAATTGTTAAAAAAACCTCAATTTTTAACAGTGGAGTTGATACTATCCAGTTATATACTTGTTGCAATTTACAGGCATCTGTAGATCTAGGTATGCTTGTATCATTAGGTATGCCGTCTACTTGTTAATCAGCCGAATGAGACAAAAATAATCATTGTAGTATCTAAAACAGGATATAAAACAAATGAGTCTATCTTCCCAAATAAAACATGATTAATTAGTAAACTAATTTATTTGCACATATCACGGAATCGCATTATCGGGATTTGTTGGACAGTACATGCCTAAGAAACGTCTACAATTACGACAGTAATGGTATACATCTTTACAAGACCGTAAAATATAAGGCAATGGGACACAAATCCAGCAACACAGTAAACAGAGAATTACCGCGCACAAGTGTGTACATACTGTTATTTTAGTTTTCACCATTGTCAATCCTGTGTATCCACAATCTGGGCATAGGACTGGTGTCGGAGTGAAACCAAAATTGTATATCCTATTTGGTGGAGGTGGTAAATTGTCCAAATATACATCAAAAGCGGCTCCGTAGTTTGGAGGTGGTGTTTTCTGTACAAACGAGGGCGATGGTATAAACGTTCCTACAATTCTGGGTCGCGTTCTAAAGGCTATTTGCCTTAAAACCGATGAATACGATGGCGGAGCGTTCATTAGGGAAACTGGTGGCGACAATTCTGGAGATTTCACACTAACTTGATCCAATGGTGTACTAGGTTGAACATCATTGGCCAAAGTGGTATTTATTCCGTTTACTGCTATGCTAATTGAACTTTGGTTTAATTTTGATAAAGCTTGGAGAAATAAGGTTTGTGGTTCGGAATTTGTACATAATGAACATCCATCTGGTAATATGCGCGGTTGAATTAATATAGAATGTGTTATAGAAGGTGTATTGTCAGAACTAATGGACGATATCGGAAAGTTATGCCTGCGAGCATTATTGTCTGTAATAAGATAAAATGGTACAGACGCTAAGCTAAAAGGCTGCGGTGGTTCTACCGTATTTATTGAACTGACATCATTAATCGTAATTATAGGATTGTTTGTAGCAGATTGTGTTCCGTCTTCTTGTATGAAATGTTGGCGAGTTGATGGAATATTGTGGTCCATTATATCTGTTAAATTAAAGTGTACGGTTAATACTAGTTTCATTGCACAATTTATTAATACCTTTTTAGTATGCGTTACGTTGTTCATTCCTGCTTCTGACTCAACAAAAGTGGAATTTAAATTCGAAACCTGTCTTTATCAGTATAAATATTCGACTGATGAAGTAGTATTATATATACAATAAATAGCTATATATGTCCATTTTATTCTAGGAATAAAGTGGTTGACTCACGACAGGAGAATAAACAACTGATATGATCTATGATTAAAAATATTTGATTTGAGTTTGAGGTAAGGTACGACAATATCGTTTCGCCGTGTAAAGTACTTATTAAGCGTATTACATCACAGTAGAAAATCTATACTTTTGGTTACTGTTCTTGTTATTCGCGAATGGTTGTTATCTTACTCCATACACGTGAGTTTACAAGAAAATTCGATGGTTCACATATAATCATTGTTATAAAAAAATTTTCGTTCGTAATAAAGACGTGAGAGAAAGAGTTGGTCTAAAAGAGGGTGTCGGTGTTAAGATAAGAAAGTGCATGCTCCGTTGGTTCGGACATGTAGAAAGAATGCGGGACGAAAGAATGACGAAACAGATATACAATGCAAAAGTCGAAGGATGTAGGAGCCGAGGAAGGCCGAGACTAACCTACCATGACCAAATTGGTCGTGTTTTATCAGAAGGTGATGTCAGAAGCCCCAGGAACCGGCGAGCGTGCATGAAAAGAGCTATGAATGTCACAGAAGCGAGTGAAGTATGCAAGGACCGCGTCTTATGGCGCTCGGTTCTCTCTGCCTACCCCGCAAGGGACTTGGCGTGAAGATATACATATACATACATACATACATAAAAAAATTAATTTGTCCACCGGGTCCTAGTAGTAATATTATCGCATAGCAAATGAAAATAATTTAACGATCAAAGTATAATTAAGTAACAATTTGTGTATTACTTACTTAGACTTTTAACTAAAGTTTAAATTTAGCAATTACTAAGGTATCTAATCATGGTACATATTAAGTTCGCTGGTACATACATACCTGTACTGTTAAATTATTTATTGCTAATTTATTGACTTAAGCATCCCGCATAATAATATAAGATGTTACATATATGATCAATATATTTGAAAGTGCGTAACTTAATAAATAAATATTAAAATAAATCATTTATCTGAAATAAATATGTTGTACAAATAAATTCTATAATCTAAGTTGACGCATATTTATAGTATTGACATATATCATAAAACCAAAGAGTAATTTGAGATAGATTGGAATGGGCTATGGTTTAATAATATAAATATACCTGCACCCCTTATATGATAGAATCTTTTTGCAAGTATGTTATTCCCGTGACAGCTAATTGACGTCACTAACTTAATAACCATCATTTAGTCATCAGGGGTAATGTAGATTTTAAGTTCCAAAAATGGGATAATAATAATAAAAATCTCACACCGGTGTTGCCACCGGCCGACTTTCTCTGGCATTTCGGGGGTCCATCCAGTGAGTGGCGAGCCACCGCCTGCCAGGAGTAACATCAAATATGATAGTTATGGCAGGCGTCCGTCCCTCTTCTGCAATAGCCCAGTACTAATAATCCCTCCAGATCTCATTTTAATAGCCCACTTTTTTCCGACATATTTCCAATAGATCCAATACCTGCCGTGACGTGTTCATTGGTATATTGTTCCATTGATATATCCTGGAGCGGGTCACGGCGGGTGTACAACATTACATATAGTCTTTCCTAAGGGGCTCCAAGCGTTGGATCCTTATCCCCGCGCACGCCTATCAAATGACCGGGATTAATACCCGTGACTATAAAGATATAATAATAAAATTAAATTATACAGTACTTTATTAATGATTTTAGTAACATAATTAATTTCAAGTTTAATAGGCATCTCGCGTCAAAGCTGTAATATGGAAACACTAATATACATATGGAGGCTATTTTATGAAAATAAACAATTTGTTTTTGTTATTTTAATATGAAGAGATTAACTTTATCTCTTTCTCTAAATTATATACAATATTTAAAATTTTATATAAATTAATACTAATGTATACATTAGCGCAAAAGAACAGTGGTATGTTCCCATTTAACATTTTACTTTATATCAGTTTGTGGTGTGTTAACATGAAAATAATTATCAATTTGATAATAAATATTATTTAAATTATTTTCACAAAGAAGGGTTAGCAATGGGGTCCCCTCTTAGTCCATTTATGACTGACATATTTTGACGATCACTTTGGCGCAGTGGAAATGATGCTACTTTGACACCATCGCTTGTGAATTCGATTCCCACACAAGACAAACATTCGTGTGCACGAACATGTCAGTTTCTCTTGGTCTGGATGTTTTAAGAGAGGTAGAACGCATCAATGCAGCCCGTCTGGGGAAGTGCCACCACCTCACAGAAACCGCAGCCAAATAACAAGTGCCTAGAGGGTTGTGTTCCTCTCGACGCAGTATGAATGGATTTTACTACTTAATAGCATAGTGTTTAAGTATTTATAGGTGCACTCCCCTGAAAGTATGTTACGTGCGCAGCTCATATGAATAACGCTGACACGAAACCTACATTATTGTGCATGATATTTGCGCAATACAGTAAACTGCTGACGCCGCGCCTCGTGCAACCGACGCCCGACGATTGCGACACCGCGGCCAGTGGAATATTCCGCACTTCATTCCTAGCATCGGAACAGTCGACACGTATAGTTAATAAGTTAATTTTGTAACTCTTTTATTTTTATTAAAGTTCTTTATAAATAATTTTTTGGGACCTCCGACGGCAGAGGTCGTAATTGGCGCAGTCGGTAGGATACTTGAAACAGGAAACGCGCGCGATCGGTCTCCAGCATCTCGCATCGTTGCTCCCAATCGCCGTTTTCTGGTTGAGCTCTCAAGCCTTCGTCAAGTATCCGAATCTACGGCAATCTGCAAGGTCGAAGTATCCAGACATCGATAACGCTCACAGAGGCCGAAATGCTTATGTAAGTACACCACTGAATTGTTCTGTAGTGTTGCTTTCCTAGCCCATTAAGTCCTTTGAATCAATCAAGATTCTTCCTAGAAAGGATAAGTCCGAGGCTGTTTCCTCTAAACAGTCAAGGAATTGTATATTAGATTCTAACAGAGATTTAAGCTTAGACGATAGTACGTTAGATTATTGTAGTTATACGGAAACTATGAATCCGCCAACAGTTGACCATATGGCCCACCAAGTTAGTCCACCGCAAGCACAGACTATTCAGACAGCGGTCGTTCATGACCCTGATGCCATATAACGACCTTTCGTTACAGTCACAAGGTAGTAGCACACCGCAGGAATTTTATGAACGGTGTCAGACACTGTTCAGTACCATCATGACGTACGTCACCCTACACGAGACTATAGAGACGACCATAGAAGCAAAACGTAACTTATACAAGAAATGAACAATGCAAGCATTTGTACGTGGTCTTAAAGAGCCACTTGGGTCTCGTATACGGTGCATGCGCCCTGACAGTATTGAAAAAGCTTTGGAATTTGTGCAGGAGGAGCTTAATGTCATTTATTTGCAGCAACGAAACGACACTTTACCTAAATTATCACAGGGTCATTCAATGCCCAAAATGGCACAGGCTTTTACACCGCCTATGACCGCCCATATGCCACCACCTAGACCATTTACTTTCGGCACGACTAACATGCAACCGCACAGACAGACTGCACCGCCTCCTGTTAACTATTTCAATAGGCCAAGTCCACAAGCAATGGCACAGCCCCAACTTAGAATGCCTACCCGTACTCAGCAGATGTTCCGGGCTACACCGCCTAATTATAACCCGCAAAGCAACGTCTTTAAGTTGCCAAATCGCAATCAGTCTTTTGGTAATAGTCAATCCCAACAAACACCACGCCCCATGAGTGGTGTAACCCCATTTGTCACAAAGCCATTACCTCCCACGGGACATGATTGGCGTAGGTTTGGAAACCCACCTCCGTCCAACTATTTCAAGACTAGGGACGTTAATATGAATGACTGTGTGACATACTACCCAGATTACAGTGAATGCTACCCCGACTACTATCAATATACTAGTTACCATGACTACCCCGCTATGAGTACTGACTATTATAATTATGAGCCTGACTATGTGTATAATGTACCAGAATACCCGAACGTGACCGAGTACCCGAACATAAGCGAGTACCCAAATGAAGTTGATCACCCAGTCGAACCCTCTGTAAAGCAATATCAGTCTCCTACTAGCGATAGTGAGGATTTTCAGAAAGTTATGATATCAAAAAGATCCGGATAGAATTGAATATGCAAACACAAAGGCAACTACCGTATGTTCGCATAGAAAACCCACCTCTTAATCTTTTAATAGATACAGGCGCTAACCAATCATTTATTAGCCCAGAAGCCGTCCAACAGTTTTATTCTCACATACCTTTGGACTATGAACCGTTCGAAGTTACGAACGTGCATACAACTAGTAGAAATGACTATTCTATTAGTTTGCCATGCTTCGAAGAATTTAACCAACCCCATAACATAAAACTATTCGTATACCGTTTCCATGACCATTTCGATGGACTTTTAGGACTTGACTTACTTACTGAATGGGAAGCAAAGATCGATTTAAAAAACTTAACGCTAGTTACCCAATCTGCAACTAACCCGATTAAAATGTATAATGCACGAAATTTGAATTTTTATGAGGATATAATACCCGCTCAGTCCTCAAAGTTGGTACGCATACCCATTAACGCTCCGGACGGCGATGTAGTAGTTAGCGATCAGATTGTATGCAACTGTCTCATACACGAATGTATAACCAAGATATCAAACAGTCGTGGCATAGTTGAAGTAGAGAACACCACAGATAACGATATTATATTGTGCCTGGACCAATCTGCACAAGCTGAAATATTTAGTATAGACTGTAGGCAACCTCAACACATTTCTAGCCGAATCGAGGAAGTCATATCACGATTACGAACCGACCACCTAAACCCTGAGGAAAAGACTAACCTGGTACAACTCTGCTCCCGTTATGCTGACGTTTTTTACATAGAAGACGAACCTCTTACATTTACTAATAAAGTCAAACATCATATAAAAACGGTCGATGAAATTCCTGTATATACAAAAACTTACCGGTACCCTTTTATACATAGGGACGAGGTTCGGAACCAAATTTCAAAAATGTTAGACCAAGGAATCATCCGACCCTCAGACTCTGCATGGAGTTCACCCATATGGGTAGTACCCAAGAAAGCAAATGCATCCGGTAACCGTAAATGGCGTATAGTTGTCGACTTCCGCAAACTAAACGAGAAGACTATCGACGACAAATACCCCATTCCAAATATTACCGACGTTCTTGACAAACTAGGCAAATGTCAATATTTTAGCACGTTAGATTTAGCTTCAGGCTTTCATCAAGTAGAGATGAACCCAGATGACATCCAGAAGACAGCATTTAACGTAGAACATGGACATTTTGAATTTTTAAGAATGCCCATGGGTCTCAAAAATTCTCCGTCAACCTTTCAACGGGTTATGGACAATGTCCTCCGTGGCCTCCAAAACGACATATGCCTGGTATATCTAGATGATATAGTTGTCTTTAGTACCAGCCTACAAGAGCACATGGTTAATCTCGAGAAAGTGTTTCAAAGACTTCGCGAGTCCAATTTTAAAATACAGATGAATAAATCTGAATTTCTGAAGCTGGAAACATCATACCTTGGCCATGTGATTGGAACAGATGGTATTAAGCCTAATCCCGAAAAGATCAAAGCAATCGAAGAATACCCTCTGCCAAAGACTACTAAACAAATTAAACAATTTCTAGGCCTTATAGGGTACTACAGAAAATTTATCCCCGATTTTGCCAAAGTCACTAAACCTCTGACAAGTTGTTTAAAGAAAAACTAAAACTAAAAACTAAAAACTAAAAAAATACAAACTATGTTAACTGCTTTGAAAAATGTAAGAGACTACTTACCAATGACCCTATACTCCAATATCCCGACTTCTCTCGAGAGTTTATCTTGACAACTGACGCATCCAACGTGGCGATCGGAGCTGTGCTGTCACAGGGCACTGTTGGCTCAGACAAACCCATCTCGTATGCATCTCGTACACTGAATGACAGCGAAATGAACTACAGCACCATTGAGAAGGAACTTCTTGCCATAGTATGGGCAACGAAGTACACACATCAAAAGTGTCTAGGGATCAACATATATTTTTGCAATAACTTTTCTCCTGATTGATATTAATTAAAATTTTCTTTAAGGATTCATCAAATAAAGTGTTTTCGTTTGTCTACAGTAACGATAAACCAAGTCACCTTTGCATTAATAAAGAAATTTGCCATTTTCATAATAAAGGGATTTTTGACATTTGAACCACTAACATTAAAGTTCGAAAAAAAGACTGAAATAACAGTTTTCTTTAAAATTTTATTGGGTAACTTAAACAATTAATAATCCGTGTTTCTACCGCGAACACTAACAACACAAGAACGTCGGTTTGGCATACTCAAAATGAGTTCATCCAAATCACGCTGTGGAATGGCCGCCCATGTTCGTTGCAACAACAAAAAAAGGTCTTCTTGCGACTGGATACCCTCCATATTCGGCAGAGCTCTTCTCTGTAGCATATCCCATGCATACTCAATCGGGTTCAAGTCTGGCGACTGAGCAGGCCAGGGCATGACATTGATGTTAGCTGCGGCGAGAGTCTGTCTTACAACTCTTGCGGTGTGCGGTCGTGCATTATCATGCATTAACTGAAATAAGGGACCGATTTGCACTTGTAGAGGAACGATGACGTCTGATACAATCGTCTCAGCATAAATTTGAGCGTTGAGGTTGCCTCTGATCCAAATCAACTCAGTTCTTCCGCCGATCCAAATACCCGCCCATACCATGATGGTTCCACCACTATAAGGATGGACTTCCTGGCAGGATTTTAATCGCTGTTGGCGTCCAGGGGTTCTCCAGTGTCGTATACGTCTTGTATCCGGTCTCATACCAAAACGAGACTCATCAGAAAAGCACACGAAACGCCATTGTTCTTCTGCCCAATTTCTGTGTTCAAGAGCCCATTGATATCGAATCCTACGATTGTGCATTGCTATAGGTGGTACCCTTAGCGGTCTTCGGGAGTGAAGGTTCACTTCATGCAAGCGGTTTCTGACTGTTTGGTCGCTAATTAAGTTCCCTGAAGAGTGATGAAGCGTCACGGCTAACATCATGGCGGTTATTGTTGGAGCTCTTCGAGTTGTGATTTGAATGTATCGGTCTTGTCTCCGTGTGGTGCAGCGATACCGTCCTCCATGGCGCTCAGCCACGGTACCAGTGCTTCGGTAACGTATCCAAAGTCGACTGATAACACTCTGACTTGTATTCAGAGCTAAAGCCACAGTACGTTGCCGGGAACCAGCTTCTATCATTCCCACGGCTCTGAGCATTTCTTCCCTGCTTAAATGACGTCGCCGCTCCATAATAACGTTGGTTTTAATCAGTAGTAGGGAAACAGTAGCACTAATAATGTCTTCAATGCGTTGTATGTTTTTATAGGGAAAATATTGACAGCTGATTTTCATCTTTTACTCGAATTTGATTGACAGTTCCTGTTTCAAATTATGAAATGCACCAAAAAGGATCCATATAAATTTATAAAATCATAAATTTATTACAAAGCCACATCTCAATCTCAAGAAATCCGCATAAAAATGCTTGATCCCTAGACACTTTTGATGTGTGTATTTTCGACCTTATCTCTTTGGGAGAAGATTTAAAATTATTACAGATCATAAACCACTACAGTGGATTATGAACATTAAAGAACCAAACTCTCGCTTAACGAGATGGCGCTTGAAATTAAGCGAATATAACTACACTGTAATTTACAAAAAAGGCAGCCATAATTCCAATGCAGATGCACTGTCTAGAATCGAGTTACACAACTCTGAGACATCCCCAAGAGAAAAAGAGACGGACTCACTATTTGACGATATAGATTCTCTAATTCCGAACCCAACAGATAGACCACCCTCATTAGATAACTCTGCGACTAACACTATACATACTGATCAAGAAAATCCCATTCTTGAAATACCAATAACGGACGAACCTCTTAATAAATTTCATAAACAGCTATGTTTAACCGTGGTTAGTGATATAACAAGACGACCCACTGTATCTAAGCCATTTGAGACCCACACGCGCACTTCTATACAGCTAAGCCAGTCTAACTTAGAGATTGATCTCATAAACGCGATAAAAGAATACGTCAACCCCAAAGTCAAAACCGCTCTCTTAATTACACCGCCTCTCGCTATGTACACCATAATCCCAATTTTACAAGATAGGTTTAAGTGTTCCGCTATGAGCCTAGTGTTAGCCAAAACTGAAATAGAAAATGTTAAAGAATATCTCAAACAACAAGAGATAATTCGCCACTACCACGAAGGTAAAACCAATCACCGTGGTATAACTGAGTGCTACTTATCCTTATCCTACAGATACTATTGGCCAAAAATGAAAGAACACATAGCTAAATTTATCAACGAATGTACCATTTGCGGACAATCGAAATATGACCGCAACCCTATTAGACAGGAATTTAACATTGTTCCTCCGGCAACTAAACCATTTGAGACAGTTCACCTTGACTTGTTCACCATTCAGGGTGAAAAGTACCTAACATTTATAGACGTATTTTCAAAATATGCCCAAGCATATCATCTACGCGATGGGACTGCCATAAGTGTCATCCAAAGTCTACTTACTTTCAGCACGCACCACGGCTTACCTTTTAGCATTGTTACCGATCAGGGAACGGAATTCACGAACCAAATGTTCACCGAATTTCTAAGACTACATAAAATTAACCACCATAAAACCCTAGCCCATTCACCTAACGACAATGGCAACATTGAGCGATTCCATAGCACTATCCTAGAGCATTTGCGTATCCTAAAACTGAGGCAGAAAGATGAACCCATTGTTAACTTAATGCCTTATGCCATTATTGCATATAACAGCTCGATACATAGCTTCACGAAATGCAGGCCTTATGACATTGTGAACGGACATCTAGACCCTAGGGATCCACTAGACTTTAACATGACTGAGCACCTGTTACAACAGTATGTGATCACACATAAGGAACAGATGAAGAAAGTATACGAACTAATTCATGAGTCCTGTGTTGCTAATCGTACCGCTATAATAGAGAATAGGAATAAAACCCGTGAAAAAGAAATCGAATATCAGCCCGAACAACAG
The DNA here is from genome assembly GCA_947507595.1 of Pyralis farinalis. Taxonomy (NCBI): domain Eukaryota; kingdom Metazoa; phylum Arthropoda; class Insecta; order Lepidoptera; family Pyralidae; genus Pyralis; species Pyralis farinalis. Next base: position 33,880,679 of record OX382263.1, on the reverse strand, counting down.
ATATTTGTCAGCAACCCCGCAGCCTCTCGGCAAAAATTAGCACCTCGCTACACTAAAGATACCGTTTTAGCAGATCTGCCCATTCATATTTATACATCTAGAAAACGCGGTCCGATAGTTAAGTCCCGATTAAAACGTGTCCCTAAAAATACATTGTTACAGAACACTGCTGACGTCGATTCTCGCGCTAACACAAGCTCAAGAAATTAAACTAGAGAGTTTGAACGATGGACCTGGAATATTGCCCTTTAAAATTGGCCCCATGAGGTTGACTACACACCACCACACATTCCTGCAATACGTAGAGTTAAACGATATTGAAAACCGACTTGACGACATTAAAGACCAATTACAGGATACTGGGAAACAACTACGTAATGACACATACATGCTATATGAAGTTCAGTTTAATCATATCAGTGACAAATTAGATAAGGCGTCGTATCGACTAAATTCTCTTAAACCGTCACGCACCAAACGTGGCTTGTTAAATGGTCTAGGCTCTGTTATAAAAGGACTCACTGGAAATCTTGATCACAGCGATGCCATCTTTTACAACGAGGCCATCTCTCAACTTAAAAGTAATCAAGATAAATTAAACACTGAATTAAGCGAACATATAAGTCTTAGTCAAGACTGGATAGCTCACCACACTGAGGTCATATCTCAGATAGTAGAAAACCAAGTAAAAATTAACGAGACGTTACAGTTAATCTTAGATTCAGATGCCTATAGAGATAGCAGCTTAATAAAATATTTTAGATTTGGTCAATTATTAGATATACTAGGGTATAACATAGAAGATTTGTCAACCGAATTAGATAGGATAGAAAATATTTTAGCTTACACCCGTGCATCGAATACACATCATTCGATGTTAGATATAAGTATACTTAAGAAAATGTTAGTTAGGTTAAATAGTATCTATGAGAAAAATCAATTGCTAGATATGGACCTTCGGGAATATTATAATGTGATTAACCCGGGTTCATACTACGTCGAGAACAGAATTGTAGTATTATTCAGGTTCCCCATAGTATCCCCTGAAATATATGAGTTGTACAAATTACCTATCCTACCTAATAAGCACAATTCCGTTCTTATACCTCCCTATCCATTAATAGCAACCAACGGAAATTTTCACGTGTACATAGAGGCTGAATGCCCGAAGGTAGAGGACTACTATCTCTGTGAGGAAAAGCTGAACCAACAAATTCGGAAAGATCCGGACTGCATACACAGACTTATCTCTGCGCAAATAATGGACGCATCGTGCCAGCAGACTACCATATCACTATCAAAGCAAACCATAGAAAAATTAGATGACAGACACTACGCCATGATATTCCCGAAACCAACTAAAGTACAAGAAACCTGTGGACGAGACCAATACAGCACACTTACAGGCAGCTATGTTGCAACAATACCGCATAACTGCATTATACGCACTGACGAGTTTACCATCGCTAATATGGAAGATCAAGTCCAAGGGCAGCCTATCAAAATTCTTAGCTTGCCCACCTCAACGGAGTCCAAACCTAACTCGCAGCATCCAGTCGAACTCAGTCAGATCAACTTGAGCAAACTTCAGGAAATACAAGACAAAATTTCATTTCAGCGGATCGAACGTTTGGATGAGATACATCCAAAGTCTCTCTACCATACAACGCTTCCCTTTTACAGCGCCTTGGTCGCCGCTATAATTCTCGTTCTTGCAATAGGTTATCGCAAAAGGTGCCAGACCTTGAAGAAACCTACAGCAGATGCCAGAAGCAACGAGCATTCGTACGAAGATCTGGACATCCCTACTTCAGTGAAAAAGATGCCAGCAACATTTTCAATAAACCTCACAAAATAGTTGCTGAACTTCCGGGGGAGGTGTTACGTGCGCAGCTCATATGAATAACGCTGACACGAAACCTACATTATTGTGCATGATATTTGCGCAATACAGTAAACTGCTGACGCCGCGCCTCGTGCAACCGACGCCCGACGATTGCGACACCGCGGCCAGTGGAATATTCCGCACTTCATTCCTAGCATCGGAACAGTCGACACGTATAGTTAATAAGTTAATTTTGTAACTCTTTTATTTTTATTAAAGTTCTTTATAAATAATTTCGGTTTTTTTTGGGACCTCCGACGGCAGAGGTCGTAATTAGTAATTCTGCCGGCGCCCAAGGTACAATATTTTATTTTTAATGAAACAGGCTATCTAGCGTTGTATTTCTTGTTCCGTTATATTTACTATTTTTGGAAAAGCATACGTACCAACCTGTCGAGGAAGTCGAGACATCCATCATAAAATGAATGCCAAAATAACCCAAACCCATGCCTTGGCTTTGATTTTGTGTGTGTTTTTGAGTATCGTTGTGATGCTGTTGATAAGCACGCCTCGTGTCCTCCGCCACCCTTGTAGTTTCCGCTGTATTTAGAGAGCCCGATCACTGTTAGGGTTTGTTTACGATGTCATCCGTTGACACCAAGCAGATGTTTGTTAAGAATTGCTTTATTATACAACAGTGGAAGCGCTCGCTTGAACTATGTATATTCATGGCAAATGTGACAGCGCCTATACACTTTTCCCGTTAAGGAAATATCCATTATATTAATAAATACAACGGGTATTTATTGATATAACGGGACATTTCATCAAATAAGAACATTTTGCATAAAACATCAAAAGCGTGCAAACTCTTCATTCCTTGTTTACAATAATATTGTTTGTTATGAATTTTGAATCACATTAAATAGGCTGATTTAGGAATTTGTCACATTCACAGCAGATCACACAGATCACCAAGCAGACACGTTATATGAAAATAAGCATGTCGTAATGACGTTGCGTTGTGTTGTGTCCGAGTAGTCGTGTCTGGTTTCAATATTTGTCATGTTTATTTGTTTTTCTAGTGTTAATATTTATCATGTGTATTCTTCTCTATCATGTTGTTGAGATCGACAATTATCATAGTTAAAGCTTATGATCATAATTGCTTGCACCAACTTGATCAACATCAAAATTAGTAAATTATATTCAGATAATCAAGAGACAATGTAAATCATATTTATTTTTTGTGCTGGTAACTGCCCGTTATTGCTGTCATACCGCCATTTATAGAATGTTTCCGGTCTTTTGATTCCTCCGTGGCATGGCCGATGGTCTGTGCCGCCGATTGTATTGTTTTTAGGAGGAAGTTTCTCGCTAATAAAGCGAAATGGTAAGTTTTAAACTAGTAAATGTGCATAAGTTTTATTTTTAACGTGCAGTGATCGTTATAATCCAAGTGTTCGTGAATTGTAGTTTCTTAAAAAGTTTCCGTGCGTTTCCCACGTGTGTAAGTTATTTTATTGAAATCATACGCTTAGGGGTAATTTTTGTAAGCTTTTATACGAGATTTGGCCGTAATTTGCCCATTTGCATCTTATTTTAGTGTTTTATAGTAATTGAAACTTATTTGATGTGAACACGCGATGTTTCTTACTCCTGTAAAAAATGTTGTCTACTACTGTAATTTCTTATAAATGAACTAAAAATATTAAATTTTGCTTTCTTACCATAAGACTAATTGAAATTATCCTAATTAGATTATCTTTGATTGGTATTTATGCGTAAATATATTTGGAGGTTAGGTTGGTATCTTTCCAACATAAATCTGATTTCACATATTCAGGCTGCTCATTATTCAGTTTTTAAACGATGACTAGTTTCTTTAAGCCTAATATCGTATTGTAAAATACAAATCTCAACCGAATGTGCACCATATTTTATTGCTTTGATTCTAGAAACAACGTCATCATCGTATGAGATATTACGTCTTCGGCAGGTTTTTGTATGCGTATCTGTATTTCTATTCTGTCATCTTTAGTGTACTTATGTGCTAGACCATAACGCCCCGCCAATGGAAAACATCTGATGCATTTCAAAAATATCACTTTCTTTGTCATCTCCAAGCTGTTCAGACCTCTCTTGACATGTTATTTGCAGGACAAAGCGCAACAAGGCAGTAATTAGTTTAATGGAGACTTTCATTCGGTGATTGCATCTTATAGACACATTCACTACATTGTGATCTTCAAACACCATTTCTGTGTACTCTTATGCTTTGTATGTGAACTGCCCTCAAAGCTCTTAAGGACTATAAAAGCAAAATCATAAATATCAGCATGATTGGTACAATCTACGATAAGCATTTTTCTACAGCAGACCACACTATATATACACTTTTATTGGTTCTTGAACCTGGTTACCTTTTCCACATTTGGTGTTGTGGATGCCTTTTAAATCTAGCGATGGTATAGGATGTGTGAAGTACTTGCCGTTCTGAACACAATAGGTTTAAAAATACTTTAGTTTTTTTTGTTTAGTTTTAAAAATATTTACTCAGTATTTTTTTTATATTTTTCAAACAAAATTAAATACATTAACAAATTGAAAAAATTTAATAGGAAAATAAATTTATTCTTAAAATCAATGTAATATGAAAAGATCTATCTATAACTTCACACCAAATCCCTTACAGGTTAGGCAGAGAGAATAGAGTGTCATAAGATGCAGCCCTTACACACCTCACGCACTTCTCTAACATTCATAGCTCTTTTCATGCATCTCTGATAAATTCGACCAATTTGGACATGGTAGGTTAGTCTCGGTCTTCCTCGGCTCCTACGACCTTCTACTTTTGTATTGTATATCTGTTTCGTCATTCTTTCATCCTGCATTCTTTCTACGTGTCCAAACCAACGGAGCATGCCTTTAGAAAAAATATTATTTATGTTATATTCATTAAATAGAAATGTCAGCATCGCACGTTCTCTTAGAACAGGTATTGAACTTCGTCATTCTTTCATCCTGCATTCTTTATACATGTCCGAACCAACAGAGCATGATGTCATAGTTATGAATATGATCAACAAGCTGTGCAATGCTCTCATCCAAACCCCATTTATTCTACTTTCATGCTCTCTCTGCCATAACTAGCTTTCACCTCCATAAATATAGTGTTCGGATTAGCACCACTTTGTGTACAGCGAGCTGTGCCTTCTGGCTCAGATTTTGGCTGCCTAGAAGTTTACCCAATGAATTAGGTTGAAGAATTCTCGAGGTTTTCATATGAAAACATGTTTAATAGAAAATATGGGCAACCTAATGGAGCATAGGTGATAAAAAATTTGGAGCAATCGTTCTAAAGAAAAGCTTGCATTATTGTCCCCTGTGTGTAGGTACCATTTTAAGTGTCTGATTAACCATCTACAGGACTTATGTCCACTGCATAACTTCATGGAGCACTGGGTTACACTATGGCATAAAATAAGTATACAGTAGTTGGACTGACTTAAAGTTGGTAAGCTAGCATAACATGGTTATGAATATAAGATATGGACATATGCCAATGTTATGAAATAAATAATAAGGTAAAAAGTAATTGTAATAAAGTTCTTAACTGATTCGGAGAAACATGTGCAGTAATTTTAAAACGTGAGCTTAGTAGCCAAAAAAGAAACAAATCCGTGTCTCCTCTTGGTCTGATTTTGTAAAAGACTTAGATTCTATTGTTCTAGTTTAACCCCAAACTCTTCCTGGTTATATTGATATTATATATCTCCAGGTACATAATAGGGGAAAATTAGTAGTTTCCCGTAGGAAACATTGTGAAGTTGTTTTGACTTGCAATGTGTCGACTTGAGGAATACATTTTTATCAATACAATAAGACCTATTATTAAATTTTTAACCTGAGCTTCCACCTAAAATTGGTGTTAGATTATAAAATTAGGATTCTTCTATTTGATTATGTTCTCTGCAATCTAATTCAAATTTTTTTATACTGTAATAACTGTCTATCTATATATTCACACCTGGTTCCTTGCGAGATATGCATAGAGACCTAAACACTATAAGATACAGTCCTTTTACATCTCACTCGCTTCTTTAACATTCATAGCTCTTATGCATGCTTGCTGGTTAGGGCTTTTGATAGCAATAATTTAAAAAAATATTATATTATTTATTAGAGCTTCCATTGTTCAGACAGTGTAACTCAAACTTTACAGACCTGTGGACCTGCCATAGATCACTTTCCCTACTAATTTTCAAATGGAATTTTTAATTGAACTAAACTTTTAAAATGTTTGAATTTAATTTGACCCGATTCCTGGTAATAATTAATCTCTCTCTGTGTATATAAACATTGGCTAAACAAAACAACATATTTAACTGTGGCTGTCCAGCACAGGGCACCAGGTTCCAGCGACATTTGATAGATAACTTTGGTTTGGTAACTACATTTGGGTCACTTGAATGTGCCTACTTATCGAAAAAGAAGTAGCATTGCAAAATACTTATTTTTTCAACATGCAGATTGCAGAGCATATATTCTTTTGAAGGAACACTCGTGCCCCGGCATTGAAATGAGTGTGTTAATGTGACAAATAATCTCTGCAATTTCCATCATTATCAATTCCAACATTAACAATTGAAACTTTATTTTCAGAGTTTATCCGTTGCCCGACCGCTTGTGTCGGTGTACTCAGAAAAGAACGAGGTAGTCCCTGGAGTCTCGGTCGCGCTACCCTTCGTGTTCAAGGCTCCTATCCGGCCTGACATCGTCAACGATGTCCATGTGTCTATGTCCAAGAACGCCAGACAGCCTTACTGCGTTAGCAAGGAGGCTGGTATGTAGCACTTTTCTTTCTCTAATTATTAATAGCTCATGTTTAATTCTTTATTTCTATTCTATTTTTAATAATGTGGCGCCATCGTTGATTATTTAAAAGGATCATTTTATTATTGAAGAGCCATGTTCCAATTAGTATCACTTTTGATTGTTGCCAAATAGCAAGTGGCCGCAGTGTGATCTGAAACAACACAACACAAACATTTAGTACCATTCCTAGACAAATATAGGTAAGGAGATGAAAAGGTTGACATAACATAGACTATACTTAACAAAAGGACATAAGAGTAATGAGACACACAGATAGATATTATTATTTTTTATAAACTTTACCAAAACAGATAAAAAGGAAAGGTTATTATCCTCAACTCTCAAAGCTGAAAACTGTTCTGTCAGTTTGGTTCAGATCTTTCAACTGTCTTCACTTTACATTTTTTTACTACCTAAGCCTAAGAATTTGGCGAAAGACACTATGATTTCGATTTTATATGGAGCGACTGCCATCAGACCTCCACAACCTAGGGGGAAAATCACGTCTTTCTTAGGTTAGGTCACATGTCTTTCAAAATATATTTTCTTAGATGTGTGGGTTTCCTCACAATGTTTTCCTTCACCGCCACTTATGTTATGTATATATGAATATCATTTACATTTAAATACTGTTAACAGTGCCAGAGTCCTAAAGGCTGGGTTGTTAGGAGATCTGTCCTGGTTATTATGTTAAACAAGCAGACTGTATAATAATATACGTCTAATAACAATGACCGAGGTAGTGGTACATATTGTTGTTGATGCGAGAAAGCTGAGTGAGCAGCATAGATGTTTGGAGTTGATATGGTGACGCTGCTTTTGTTAATCATTGATTTCTATGTTCGTCTAGTATCTTCTTTGTGCATTACAGTGACTTCTTTGGTTTTATGCACTAAATGTCCACACCCAGAGGTTAACAATACCGCTGGGTGTTACTGCGGATTAGTGCAACACTGACATGGAGTCACTTGGCGTTCTGTTCCCGCTATGTAGCAGGCACAGGTGCATAGTATCTCCCACACATATACCTGTTTAAACTGTTAGGTCTTAGGTGACACTGTGTGTTCTGAAGAATAGTTTAAAATAATACACATCAAGCATAATAATACAATTTTTGAAGTAATAATTTAATACCTAGCATCCTTGTTATTTGAAACTCAATGAAACGAAAAAGCGAGCATTTTGTTTGTTTTTTGAGTAAAAGGTATTTTTTCACCACATACCTACTTACACTACTACTACCCCAACCCTAGTTCATCCCACTGAAGGGATACGGGTCTCCCTTCAACCATAAGGGGTTAGAGCATACTCTACCATGCTCAACTGCAGAATGGCAGAGGCCAGTGTTTTCAAACCGCCCGAAGGCCCACTGACTTATCGACTGTCATATATCGACCACAGCTAGGACCAACGGCTTAACGTGCCTGCCGACATACGGAGAAACTCAAGATAAATAAAACCCATTAATAAACAAGTTGAGGGCGACGTTGCTTAACCTGTAAGTTCGGTTAAAGACTATTAAAGATGACATCGAGCTCAATAGCTTTTGTTTTTTAAGTATATTATTATCTATTAATACCTAGTTAATAAAGGATATAAGTACTTAAATAACAAAACCTTATGTAATACCAAATTTGATCTAAATAATTACATCAATACATACATACATGAATTGTTCGTCTAATGTAGGCTAGGTAAGGCTGCTTACTAAATGATAATGTATGTAATAATTATATATGTGATTGTAGTAACTGAGCCTTCGATGAATAAATAAGTAATTACATGACTGCCTGCCCGAATATTGAATTGTAATTCATCAAATTTATATATTGAATTTTGCCTGCAGGTCACCAAACCAGTGCTGAATCATGGGGTACCGGTCGTGCCGTAGCCCGTATTCCGCGTGTACGGGGTGGCGGTACCCATAGGTAAGTAACTTCACTATACAAACAACACTATGATGATGGGTTAAACACGTAGGACTGATTGAATAGTACGCAAAATGCTGTTGTAAATATTTTTAATTATTTATAACTGTTAATTTTGATAGATCGATTATTAAAAAAAATGCAAATTATTTTTGTGTATTTTATATTTGTTACTATTTTATTTTAAATGCAATTATTGCTCTAGAAATATTATATCAAATAATCTCAAATAACAAAAGTAATCAATGTTCTTTGAATTACATTGATTAACATTGTCAACAAAGATGGCGATACGGAAATACTACCTACTAGGACAGGATAACCACGCTATAGCTATACATAGTCTGCACTAAATGTCCACTCAGTATAACAACAAATGTTATATAGAGTTACTGCAAAATCAGTGCTATAGTATTGAGCTGGCCAGGCGTTCCAGGTAGTCCAAATTCAGGATTAAATGGGTGCAGTGCTGGTACTACAAATAAATAAATAAATAAATATGATGTAAGGTTTCAGATAGATAGACGAGCCATACAAACTAGAACTGATAAACTAAAGAAACAATTTCTGCTGCTAAAGTTTGGAATTCTTTACCATTGTATATAAAAATGTCTACCTTGGTATCCTTAAAACATCTTTTTATGAACTTTCACACTTTTAGCTTATAATGAAGGGCGGGCATCACCCAAAAAAAATTCTTTATTATATGTTACAGCAAAAAAAGAAAGAAATAAGTGGTAGAAAAGCGGGCTAATCGCTGTAAGCTTTTCATTCAGTCATAAAGATATTATCATCCATCCATCACAGACGTAGCTATAATATAAGTAAGGTAACATCCTGTTTCTCTCCATATGAATAGTACATAATGAATGAAACAAGAAAAATACAAATTCACCATATAATAATATGTCATTTATTTCTTCCATGTTTCATATATTTAGAGTGAGATAGCATGTTATCTTACGATATATTATAGCTATATCAGTGACGGTCTTTAAGCTCGTTTCTCTCTAAGAGATTCGAAGAGCAAGGTATAGATGTTATAGCAAAACTTTCTAAACATTTGTCTTTAAGACACCAAAATTGTCCATCCATGCTCCGAGTTTATATTTAAAAAGTGAAAGACCGGACAATTGATTGGTTCTTTATCTATTGGTCTATCACTTTTCTTTGTGCTCAACTAGTCATTATTTCATAATGACTTACTTCAAAGTGTGGAAATAAAAAAAAATATTATATTAACCTCTTTTATGTTATCATATTTTTTATTGTATACCGCCACTTTGAAAATTAGTCCAAAAATATATGAGCGATGGGATATCCTTTGACTTGTTCTTTTGGCTGGAAGTATTATATTCCATACTCGCTGTGGACAGGCAGACATCCCTCAGAGGGATAGCCCCACCTTTATACTATTTCTTTTTGTTTCGTTGTTCTTTGACATGTTAAAACTGTAAGTATTATATTCCACACTCACTGTGGACTGGCACAGAACGCTTAGAGGGATAAACCTGCCTTTGTACAGTTTCATTTTTTTATTGTAAACTGTTATTTTGTACATCTTAAACTTTCATTTGACACAAGTACTCAAATGTAATAACCCATGAAGACAGGCGGCAGTAATGAATAAAAGTTGCCTCGAAAACAGGTTCAGCACAATCTACTAATGAAATTGTATCTTTGTGTGTCAGGTCGGGCCAGGGTGCGTTCGGGAATATGTGTCGCGGCGGACGAATGTTCGCGCCTACGAAGCCGTGGCGTCGCTGGCATCGCCGCGTCACTCTACGCCAGCGCCGCATTGCTGTGGCTGCTGCCGTAGCAGCTGCCGGCGTACCTGCGCTTGTACAAGCCCGAGGTCAGTCCCAAATCAATGATTTTTGATAGCCAATCACTTCTATGTAAACTAACTAGACAAGCTATTAAAGTTTAAAAAGTGATTAGTCAATGACGAAACGTAAGAGGCAGCCATTGTGATACTAATAAAGGAGATGAACCTGTAAATAAAATATACATTTCACTAATATACATAATAAATGGGTTATTTGTCTTATAAATAACATACCATCATGCCCCTCTCCCATTGGGGTAGGCATAGACTATGAAATGTCAGGTGTACTTATCAAAACATATCACTTTCGCTTCTACATTTATTAATCTCTTCATGCATGTTCGGTCTCGGGTGCTTTTGATTTGGCCAATGAAGCACATCACTTATTTGATCAATATGTGCGCGTTAAGGGCGGCTCCTGCTGACTTCTCCGCTCACTCTTACCTGATACACTTCCGTAATTCTGTTGTCATTCATTCTTTAAAACTATCAGCAAACCCTTTTCAATTTTTGTCACTACATTATCTTTCATTCACCATTGTTCTTATGTCATCTTATTTACTGTATCAATCATCCTAACTTCACACATACTCAGCGCTCTTATTAAAATGGCATTCACCCTATTCTACTTCTGTCATCCTACGAGTAATTTAAAAAATCATAAAATTTCCCTATGTACATAGGTTTTTGCTCATAGCTTATTTGCAATTAGTAGTCTATAAGCAAATGAAAAATTTGCGGCCCAACCAAGCGCTTGCTCTAATCAATTTTGCTCAAGTTGTTTTGGTGGATTGCTCGAGTGGCCTATGTGTAAAAAAAATAGAATTTTTACCTACTCACTCATTTGCTGAAACACAACAACCGTAGAGTTGTCATTGGTTGTGGTAGCTGAACCTACATCCTTCTACTTTCGCATTGTATATGTTATTTGATTGTTCTTGACAATCCGTATATTCGAGGTCTGTACAACTGACTCTCCATTGTATTCATTGTAACAATCTGGCTTTATTGTTTTTAAAAGCTGTAAAACACTTCTGTTCTTATAGGTCACATTATTGAGAAGATTCCAGAACTGCCCCTGGTCGTGTCAGACAAGGTGCAGGAAATCAACAAGACCAAGCAGGCAGTGATCTTCCTCAGGCGTATCAAGGCGTGGTCTGATGTTCTGAAGGTAATTTTTATGTACTTTTGAAATGAACTATGTACATGTTGGATGGGAAAACTTTATAGTGAAATCTCACATTCATCCATCACAAACCTAATAGTATAAACGGTTAATCTTTAAAACTTAATCCAATCCCATTATGTGGTGCACCCTGCTAGCGTCCAAACGAGGTTCGATAATAAAAGTCTTATTATGTAAGTAAAATGACTTTGTTATGTACCTCCAGCAAGTTTCCAGTAAGCAAGTGTGTGAGTGAGTGAGATTACATGTAGTAAGCTCCTGAGGAGTGGCTGTGTTAGCAGCAGGGTTAACAATGCGCAAGCAGTACTTTTTGCAAGGGCTCATAGTTTACAGTAATAATTACATCAGTTTGGGTTTATGCATATATGCCTTGAAGTTTTATAAAAGAGAGTCTCATAATGAAACATACATATATTTACTGTGTTGTATGTTTTATTGGTTGAGACAAGAGTAAATTCCATACCAACAACTGGATTGGATAATTTCAATCTATCATAGAATATGGTGGACAATGTATCAGAGATAATCCAAAGCTTTTTTCTTCATAATTAGCGTTATCCTGTTTCCTAATCCATTAGGATATTGCCAGGGTTCGCTACCTAAGCCTAAGGATTTGGCGAAGATGCTGATTTTGATATGGAGCGACTGTCGTCAGGCCTCCACAACCTGTAGGATTTGCCTATTTTCCCAGTTTGAATCCTGGCATGTACAAGTAAATTCGTGTTTTCGGGTTTGTGTAAATATTTATATTTTGTCACTGGCGGTGATTAAATAATCGTGGGAAACCAGCACATACAAGAAATTACATTTTGATAGATGTGTGTCCTAACCTAAGAAAGATCTTCTCTCTGATCTTTATGCTCAGGTAGCAGACCCTGCCAATCCTAATGGATTAGGAAACGGGATAGCGCTAGGCTAACTAAATGGCTGTTTTGTTGATGCATGTGTGAAAAGAATGTAAATAGAAAGAATTACAAAACATATATAGAACGCGAAATAGAATAACTACCATGGCAGAATTGATCTCTGTTAAAAATTCAACAAATATTACACCTTTTTTAAATTAGTAATTTTTAATATGTATTGAAGCCCTACTTCAGGACAACTTATGACTACACAGATGACAAATTAAAACTACAATTTTTTTTCATAGGTCTACAAGTCTCAACGTCTCCGTGCTGGCAAGGGAAAGATGCGTAACCGCAGACGCGTCCAGCGCAAGGGACCACTCATCATTTACAACAGGGACCAGGCAAGTTGTCCCCGGGATCAATGCTTCTGATAACGTGACGTTCACTATATGCATTTTGGTGCACAAATTGACGGTTCAAAAGTTATTCCATTTTTCTTGTTTTTATAAATGTCTATAGGGCTGTCCTAAAATTTCTAAGAAAATATTTACTATACAGATCGAGAAGAACCATAGATTATACACAGATTAAAGCAATATTTACAGATACATCTTCATCATAATGCTGGTGTTTTGGGAACATAAGAGGTGTTTATGTTTCCACTGGGACCAAGATAGTGGGATCATATTGGAGTGTTAATTATCATACAATGTTGTTCCCCAATAAGCCTTACTCGTTCTGTTCAATACAGTTGGAGTTACGTATGTGCGGGGTACAGTGAATGTTCCCGAAGGAAACATCAGCTTGGTCGTAAGTGAGCTGGTGTGTCGACATGAGGAATACAATTACATTGTCAGATAAGTACACTCGGCAGCACGGAATGGACCACAAGAACTTTTCGAAGATTATAATTATCTATGAGAAGAGCTATGAATGTTAAAAAAGTTAGTGTGATGTGGAAAGATCGAGTCTTGTGGCACTTGGTTCTCCCTGCCTACCCTACAAGGGATTTGACGTAAAGTTATAGATAGATTATTATCTACACAAATAAAGTTGAAGTGTCTGTTTGTATGTCTAAATAACAGCTATGTATTAACGGTAGTTAAAAGAAAAATATATTTTTTTGTTATTATTCTCATTGTTTGTTCTGGCTAATCTCCAAGATGGCTGAATCTATTTTGACGGGACTTTCACTGGCAGGATAGCTGATGTTATATAGAGTAACTTAGGTTGCTCTTATTTTAGAAAAGAAATTAAGAGTTCTACGGGAAAATATAAGCCATGAAATTATGAACGTATTTCAACTGGACGAAATCGCGAAGGGTCCCTATTACATAATAATAAAAAATTTAATAAAATTGTCGATTATCTGTAGGTAGGTAATTATTAATTAGTAGGCGAATAATTGAGATATTTAAGCGCTAAAACACTATGTTTTGGTGAGTCAGGGGGACCGTCATGTGGATTATCGAATCATACTACATATTTTACTCATTTGTAGCTAAGGTTTGGCTTAGGTTTATGTCAAGTTTGGGTTGTTTGGTTTAGCTCTGGATTGGATCAAGATGATTGAAGAAAGTGGTTGTCCTAAAAATAGGACAGCGGGGAGGAACAATGGGCTAAGAGAGGTAGGATGATCAAAGCAGCCTGACTGGGGAAGTACCTTCACTTCACGGAAAAGCACAGTTACACAACAGCTCCCTTGAGGATTGTTGAATTCCTGCGTGTGATGAGGTTACCAGTAAAGGGTCCATAGAAGGCTAGATACTTGACTTTCACTAAACAAACAAAACAGATTGGCTTGCGCACCAAATGTAACGTATATTCCTTGTTAGGCGTAAAAAGTTTTGACGATTACGTGCGAATTACAATAGTCTGAACGCTTGTATTAGGTTCGCATATTGTGCATAAAAAAACGGCTCCTTGTAACTTCCCTCACTAGCAGCAACACAACAATCGTCCAGTTATTTTTTTTTTCAGCTATATATGAGGCACAGATTTTGAACATTGCTGTACCTACCTCCTCGTAATGTCTCCCAATTTGTCTCCAGGGCCTCCGTCGCGCCTTCCGCAACATCCCAGGTGTAGACCTCCTGCATGTGAGCAAGCTGAACCTACTGAAGCTGGCTCCTGGCGGTCACCTTGGACGGTTCATCATCTGGACGCAGTCATCTTTCAAGAGGCTCGGTAACATATATTCATACTAAAGTAAATAACAATTTTATATACAACATATGCAAGCATACGGCCACAAACTGATGTAAAGTGGTACCACTGCCACCACCCCTGATGATTTAGGAACACAGCAACTCCTTAGGCGTTTACTGGTAACTTACTCACTTGGAGAAACACAACAACACTCCAGTGAGTTCTGGACTTCTACGAGGTAGAGAAATTTCCCCAGTTGGAGAGCTTTTGTTCACGCTGCCTCTCTCATAGTATATGTATATTAGCTTTTCTCACAAAATCCACTTTCCAGATTCCCTGTTCGGTTCTTGGAAAACACCATCCAAGGAGAAGAAGAACTTCAACCTGCCGCAGCCCAAGATGGCCAACACTGACCTCAGCCGCCTGCTCAAATCCGATGAGATCCGCAAGGTGCTCCGCGCACCCAAGTATGTACACTTTCAATTCTAATGGATTGGGACACGGGGTAAGATGGGAAGAAGGTCGTGCCAATTTCGAGTTTTTTACGCAAAGCAGTTGATTTTTATATATAGATTTTATAAATAGATCGATTTGATGTTTTACCTGTAAATATCCTGTGCTCGGCGATACCGCATAGTGAGGAAATCCACACGTCTAAGAAATTATATTTCAAAAGATTGTGACCTGACAACATAATAAAAGGTCAGTTTTCCATTTGGTTGTAGAGATTTGACAGCATACACTCTACGTGAATATTTGTATCTTCGTGTCCACCACCTAAGACTAAGGATTTGGCGACAATCATAATAGATAACGCTGGGAAGGGGAAGAGTTAGGAAGTTTTGCTTATTTTTATTACTACAAAATTTACCTGCAGCTTCATATGTAGTGTAACAAAATTAACTCTAGAAATTTTGTATGGTTAAAATACCATTGAGTTGTTATGTACTAGAGGAGCTATCCTAAGTAAAAGTCTTACTTCATTTTGGTAATAATTAAAACTAATGTCCGCTGCAGCGTTGAAATAATTTTAATGTCTATCACAAAGATTCAAAGATGCACTAAATCGCTTCTAAGGGGTATTTTTCTCGCGACCAAAAGGACAAAAGCGCCGTGATTTTCATGGCGCTTACGCGTTTCGTTCAACGTAGTACAGCAATGAGTTGTTGCCGATCAGCAGCAAAGCATTTGGTTCGCAGTGTCCGTTCTGGTACACTAGTACATAATAATTCAATGGTTAATATATGTATTGTATCCATTATTAATCTCTCATTACCCGCGGACCGCTTTCGCCAAGAAATGTATGGGAAAACGTATATCACGGGGTCTGACAGGTTAATAATTACAAACTGTTATAAACAAATGTGTCACAATAGGTCTACTATTGTTACCGTACACTACAGTGGTGCTCAGCGTCAGCCGCTCTATTACCATTGGCCTTTCGTGCCATGATTATTTTATTTCTATGTTTACACTGGTTACAACTTATACATTACTACTGAAAAGGTTGTAGAGTTAATCTTTTAAGATCCTGTATATTGAAAATAAAACTCAATTCTTCATTTGCCATTGGACTTAGACACTTAGACAAGTCTTACATTTTGTAAATGAAATCTTATTGGGTTTTAATAATTTCTGAGTTTTCATTTTTAATTTATTAGCATTTCGAAAATGACCATTGGCGAAGAAATGTTAAAAAAACTTACCACTATAGGTCCTTTTTTAATTGATTTTACAATAAATCTATGTCAGTATAACATACAATAATAATGATGACATCGAGTGATAAAACAAAAAAAATGCATATGTTGAATTATTTACAGACCTCTTCGTCAGTCAGATATTCATCGATTTAATAATAAGCTCTTTTACAAAGAATATTTTTGATGTGCCTTTTGAAGACATTATCAGGACAGGACAGAATCTTCAGAAATTCAAAATCTCAAATCTTTACCCATGTAGACTTTAAAAAAGTTTTTTTACACGGTTAAGATGGCAGACTTCCTGCTGAGCAATTACCGTCGTTACTCTTGCGTCGCCGACCTTGTAAAAATTCCTTATGGCTTTCTTGAAGTATAACGTGACTTTAATATGATGATATTCTCTATCAGAGCATTGGGTTATGATAAACAATGATTACCCATCACGTTGACAATACCTGATTATCCACCTCCATGTCGCTACTGAGTCTATCAAAAATCCAATCTAAAATTAACCTTATTTATTTTGCAGCAAGCGCGTAATCCGCGCGACAAGGAAACTCAACCCGCTGACCAACACACGAGCCATGCTGAGGTTGAATCCGTACGCAGCTGTATTGAAGAGGAAGGCTATCCTCGATCAGAAAAGGATCAAAATCAAGAGGGCTCTGGCACTGGCTGAAAAGCGTGGTGTAAGTATTCCTAATGAATATCTTCAAGAAAATATCAATATAAATAAACAAACAATATATTCTAAACACCCTGCTATAAAAAAAAGCAATCTAAGTTCACTACACACAAAAGGTTCCTTATTTGTAGACTGTAGGGGACAACATAACTGATCAGTCTCAGTTGATGAAATAAAATGTTTTGCTTATGGGATTACATAAGTCATATTTTCAAAATTTCTGCTTATTGCGATATTCTATTTTCCTGTCCAGGGTACATCAGGGAGAACACTGGGGAATATCTTCCCCAGTGTTCTTCCTCGTGTACCCTGGGTACAGACTTGAGTACACTTTGGGCGTTGAGCAGGCGCATGCCTGTTTGCCCTGGAGGTATATGTCGTCGCCATCTTTATTCAGTAGTTTGTTTACACACAAAAGACGTCACATGTTATGAGATCATGTAATGCGCCGTTTACGCGGCATTTTTAAATAAATAATAGTTTTGGGTCATTTAAAGGTTTATTTCTATGAAATTATATTTTTTATGACGATAAATTTGTTTAATTAAAATCATTTTTTGGTATGTTGTCCGAACCCCTATAGTACAGACCCCTTAAAGAAGTATATTAGGTTCAAATGATGATATTCTCTATCAGAGCATTGGGTTATGATAAACAATGATTACCCATCACGTTGACACTACCTGATTATGAAATAACACTACGCTCTTCCCCCCACATCCCATACTTAACTAAATAAAACCTTAAAATTACAGATCAAATTATCGGCGAACAATGCAGCGGTTAAAGCCGAGAATAAAAGGGAGAAACGACGCAAGGCGATCAGGGCGGCTCTTGCGAAGAAGCCCAAGAAACCGGCTCCCAAGAAAACCGCCCCTCCACCACCCAAGAAAAAGACGCTCGAAAAAGCAGCCAAGAAGCAAGCTAAGAAGCAGGCTACCAAGCCAGCTACGAAGCCAGCTGAGAAGCAAGCTAAGAAGCCAGCTGAGAAGCAAGCTAAGAAGCCAGCTGAAAAGCCTGTTGCAAAGTGATTGGACTAAATAAAGTTATATAAAAACAAATGTGTTTTAGTTTCAACATCTAGGTCATCATTCCCACCAAAAGGCACTAGCAGCATTAGTTTATATCTATCTATATTTTAATGCTACGGCTCCTACAGGTCAGGCAGAGAACCGACGCTTCATGACTTGGTCCGTACTCGGCATTTTTTATTCAAAATGTCGGGAGGTATAAAAGCATGCGGCCTACCTGATGTAAAATGTTTACCGCAGCTTAAGAACGCTTGCAATACAGAAAGGTTGCTCATTGCCACCCCTGCTGCTTACACAAACTCCTTATACCTTAACCCCAGCATTGTATACTTTTGTTAATTTATTATTTTCATTTAGGCGACATCAAAATGTCTTGATGAAAATACACACATCAAAAGTGTCTAGGGATCAACATATATTTTTGCAATAACTTTTCTCCTGATTGATATTAATTAAAATTTTCTTTAAGGATTCATCAAATAAAGTGTTTTCGTTTGTCTACAGTAACGATAAACCAAGTCACCTTTGCATTAATAAAGAAATTTGCCATTTTCATAATAAAGGGATTTTTGACATTTGAACCACTAACATTAAAGTTCGAAAAAAAGACTGAAATAACAGTTTTCTTTAAAATTTTATTGGGTAACTTAAACAATTAATAATCCATGTTTCTACCGCGAACACTAACAACACAAGAACATCGGTTTGGCATACTCAAAATGAGTTCATCCAAATGACGCTGTGGAATGGCCGCCCATGTTCGTTGCAACAACAAAAAAAGGTCTTGCGACTGGATACCCTCCATATTCGGCAGAGCTCTTCTCTGTAGCATATCCCATGCATGCTCAATCGGGTTCAAGTCTGGCGACTGAGCAGGCCAGGGCATGACATTGATGTTAGCTGCGGCGAGAGTCTGTCTTACAACTCTTGCGGTGTGCGGTCATGCATTAACTGAAATAAGAGACCGATTTGCACTTGTAGAGGAACGATGACGTCTGATACAATCGTCTCAGCATAAATTTGAGCGTTGAGGTTGCCTCTGATCCAAATCAACTCAGTTCTTCCGCCGATCCAAATACCCGCCCATACCATGATGGTTCCACCACTATAAGGATGGACTTCCTGGCAGGATTTTAATCGCTGTTGGCGTCCAGGGGTTCTCCAATGTCGTATACGTCTTGTATCCGGTCTCATACCAAAACGAGACTCATCAGAAAAGCACACGAAACGCCATTGTTCTTCTGCCCAATTTCTGTGTTCAAGAGCCCATTGATATCGAATCCTACGATTGTGCATTGCTATAGGTGGTACCCTTAGCGGTCTTCGGGAATGAAGGTTCACTTCATGCAAGCGGTTTCTGACTGTTTGGTCGCTAATTAAGTTCCCTGAAGAGTGATGAAGCGTCGCGGCTAACATCATGGCGGTTATTGTTGGAGCTCTTCGAGTTGTGATTTGAATGTATCGGTCTTGTCTCCGTGTGGTGCAGCGATACCGTCCTCCATGGCGCTCAGCCACGGTACCAGTGCTTCGGTAACGTGTCCAAAGTCGACTGATAACACTCTGACTTGTATTCAGAGCTAAAGCCACAATACGTTGCTTTACGTACGAACATGGGCGGCCATTCCACAGCGTCATTTGGATGAACTCATTTTGAGTATGCCAAACCGATGTTCTTGTGTTGTTAGTGTTCGCGGTAGAAACACGGATTATTAATTGTTTAAGTTACTCAATAAAATTTTAAAGAAAACTGTTATTTCAGTCTTTTTTTCGAACTTTAATGTTAGTGGTTCAAATGTCAAAAATCCCTTTATTATGAAAATGGCAAATTTCTTTATTAATGCAAAGGTGACTTGGTTTATCGTTACTGTAGACAAACGAAAACACTTTATTTGATGAATCCTTAAAGAAAATTTTAATTAATATCAATCAGGAGAAAAGTTATTGCAAAAATATATGTTGATCCCTAGACACTTTTGATGTGTGTATTAATAATAAATAGAGCTTTGAGACCGGCGAGCGTGCATGAGAAGCGCAATGAATGTTAAAGAAGCGAGTTAGGTGTGTAAGGATCCAGTCACGTGGCGCTCGGTTGTCTCTGCCTGGTGTGAATTTGTCACTCGCCGGAACATCAAATCTCCATAGAGTTAGAGGTACTTCCCCCAGCTGAGCTGCTTTGATGCGCTCTTAAATTCATATTTGTATGTTTATATCCTGCTTTAATAATAGCCTATTTCTTATCCTGGAGAAATATAACGTTGGTAAAATTATATGAACCTGAAAAGCTAGTTTTTGATAGTTACGAAATAAATATATATGATTATGAAGTTTTCTCGCTCCGCAATATCGTAAAGAAGCATCTGGCCACAGACTAGAAGGTTTTCTGCGCTTTTGTGAATCTTGAGAAGGCATTTGATAGGGTTGTGCGAAAGGAAATGACGCATATTGCCGAGATATGGGATTGACGGTTCACTGCTCCGTGGTGCAGTCCACTTACAAGGATTGCTCAGCATGCGTGTGGATAGATGGTGGCATGTCCCCCTGGTTTAATGTCAAAATTGGTGTCAAACAGGGTTGCATGTTGTCTGCTAGGCTGTTTATTCTGTATCTCGATAGTTGTCTACAGAGAATAAGATCTACGAATGTAGGATTACGCATGGGTGACCTAGTGGTGAACTATCTGCTGTATGCAGATGATGCCGTCTTATGAGCAGGAACACCATCTGAACTGCAAACACTAATCACAATGATGAAAGACGAATGTATGGAGAAAAGCTTACTACTGAATGCGAAGAAAACAAAGATAATGGTATTTGAAAGAGAAGAAACCAGAACCAATGTAAGGATTACGGTAGATGATGAAGTATTGGAACAAGTGGATGAGATTGCATATGTTGGATGCGCTTTCAGCAGGGATGGAAGATACACCGCAGATGTGGAAAGGCGAGTGAGTGCTGCGAATAGTGGGAATGGAGCGTTGGGAAAACTTCTTGGCAGTAAAAACCTGAGCCAGAAGGCACACCTGGCTATACACCATGCAGTGCTGGTCCCAACGCTCACTCATGGAAGCGAGAGCATGAAAGTAGGATAAACGCGGTTGAAATGCGAGCGTTGCGCAAAGTTTGTGGCGTAACGCTTGTAGACCGTATTCGCAATGATGAGGTTAGAGGCATAGTTGGTGTAAAAGAGAGCGTCGGTGTTAAAATAAGAAGAGGCATGCTCCGTTGGTTCGCACATGTAGAAATAATGCAGGATGAAAGAATGACGAAGCAGATATACAATGCAAAAGTGGAAGGCTGTAGTAGCCGAGGAAGGCCAAGACTTACCTACCATGATCAAATTGGTCGTGTTCTATCAGAAGGTAATGTCAGGAGCCCTAGAAACCGGCGAGCGTGCATGAAAAGAGCAATGAATGTTAAAGAAGCGACTGAGATATGTAAGGATCGAATCACGTGGCGCTTGGTTCTTTCTGCCTACCCCGTAAGGGATTGGCGTGAAGTTATAGACATATGATTTTATGGCGAAACACGTCTCTGCCTGCCGTATGACATCACGTTAGAAGTGGGACGGATTTAGTGAATTCTACACGTCGTATCCGTGTAAGCAACTACACTATAATGACTTTGACTTGGAAATGGATGGTAAAGCGTTATCTGTACGATGCAATTGTAACATGTTTTGGAGTTTATATTTTCTGCTACGAGTTTTCGTGCTTTAATTGACTTCAACTATATACTGATGTGAAAGTTTACAAACTACACGAGAGAAGTTAAAATATAATACATACAACGCCCCGCGGATACAGTACAATAACGTTTACAGAGCGCTGATGCGTTACACAAATATTTGGAGTTACGCGCATCGATGGCTTTGCTCCTGCGTAATGCATTATCCACAGTTCCTACGAGTAAGAGGTAGCAATAACAGTATCCAAAAGTTCTTTGTGTCGATTGTCCCATACCATAATTAAGACAACGCACTAAACAATGACCTGTAAATGTACTACAAAGTACGTGGTCTTTAAAATATGTTCACTATGGCTCGTTATGACCACAGGCTCAAACAGTGACTGTGTCATTCCGAAAAGTCACTGAAGTCAGTACATAAATTCTTTGCAATGCTATAAAATTATTCCTTTTTAATTTTATTGTAATTAAATAATATTTTCAAAGAATAGTCCGTATATTTTATGGATGAAAATGCAGATAGAGCAGGTTTCATTTATTTTAGTTCTCAATATGTTCAGTATCCACGAAACTCTGTTCTGTGTTCTGCTGTTATTTTAATCTGCCTTGAACTATGTATATAACTCAGAGGAAGTATATACCTATATCCGGTATCTTTCACTGAGGGCGTGAGGTATATAATTAGTACGTACCTACTATGTATGCCGATACTGATAAAATATTGATATTATCTCAAAGTATCGATATTTTGTAATGACGACAGTTTTAGAATAAGACTTTTACAGATACTGTGCATGATAGGAGGCCATGATTAACTGCAAATATGATACTCTATTTTTCTATGCGTTAATATTTTTACCTTATCAAGACAGAGGTTATTATTTTTATATGGCCAAGACAATATATTATAACTTGTGAACTCCATCAATTAATGCAACATCTTGTTTCAATTATCGATGGACCTACTGATATTTACAGATTTTTTTTAACGGAACAGGCCCACCAGTCATACCCACCACTGTGTCTCCTGTGTAGCCAGAATTAACAGCGGCGACCACCAAAAAGGCAATGAACTGTGAAGTTGCTGTCCCGGGGGTTAAACTACAGCTGCCTTGGAACTCACAACGAATTTAATCAGAAGAAATTTATAGGAGTAGGAAGTTTTGGAATTGACTACCCCTCTTGGCAAAGCGAGAGACAGCAATATGATCAAAGAGATGGCTAGTCAAGTGAAGCTCAACTGCCGTGCACCACGGTTTATCAAATATCTAACACTATTGGGACCTAAACTGTGAGTTACCTAACACATCGATTCCAATAATATAGATTGCAGAACCGTCTAAACGCCTGGTAATTCTCCCTTGTTGCCACCAAATCAGAATAGTATGCTACCCCGGATGTGACACGCAAGGAGTCTAACATAGCGCCCCGCTCCCGACGCCAGAGATAGGGATGAAACGATACCTCCAAGGTATTGATACTTTTACTCGATTCAGTATCGGTGTTAAAGTATCGATACCAAATGTACTTGGTATCGGAAGGAAAGTATCGAGTAGAGATCGCACTCCTCGAGAACATGATGTGCTGTTTGCTCGAATTCATGTTATGTCGTAGAACATTTTAATATGTGGATAACGATGTTGGTTGTACAATAGCTCAAACTTACTTGTTCTATCTATACTAATGTTAACATATACAATATTGTATCAGCCGTTTGTTTGTCCCAAATAAAATAAATAAATAAATAAACACTGACATAAAAGCGATGACACAAGTCTAAACGAAAAGAGCTTCGCCCTAAAGTTTCAGATCTACTTCTAACCACTCTACAAACAAGTTCACAGATTACACTAATAAATTCACAGATTGTCATTTTTGATATTTGGACCACCACAATACATGGGTATTTGTCCAATATCGAAAAATGTAGTACATCCCTAATGTAATTTGTAAACTTGTGTCAAATACAAATCTAGCTTGTCCTAATTTTTATTATTTAATTTCTTGTAAGTGTATTCACTGTTTAAAAAAATGAACATGAATTTTACTACAATGTCTTTAGCAACTATATGTGAAGGTTGTTTGAGTGTGGGAAGAAAATTAACAACGATAAATGAAGACGAAAGTAAAACTTTCCACCTCATACTCGATTCGATGGTGAGTATTAATTTTTATAGCAAAAGTTACTATATTTTTTCAATATTAATGTGTTATTATTAGTAAATTCGCGTAACTAGACTTGTTAACGGTAAGTTTAGCTTTCTTCTGATTTAACTATGAATAATATATTGAAACAGAAAACTTATCAACTTATTCCGAACATCCTATCTATTGAAATGGTGGTTAAATAGGAAAAAATATTAGAAATGCGCCATAGATAAAGGGGACAACGTATAAAAGGATTGATGTTACAATTGTTTGGTACTTTAGTACGAATTGGCGGCTGATAAATATTGTACTTGGTTAAGATTGCCTGTAAATCACTGTGATGACAATGAACACTTACAACACAGGAAGTGTCGCTCTCGCGTTACCGCCCCTGCTGCTAACACAGCAACTCCTCACTTATTGTGACTCAGTCATTTGTAGGAATGCCACATGCCTCTAGGGCACTGTTCAGCTTGCCATTGAGTACTTATAATATGCAGAGTTTCATACCTGAATCTTTTATTTTGGTTTTTTAATTACACAACGCCATCTAGGCCTTAAGTAAGCGTAGTTTACGTTATGGGCTTTAGAGAACTGATATATAACATAGGTAAATACATTTTTTTTATAAATACATACTTATAATACATAGAACACACCAGATCAAGACAAACAGACATGTTCATGCACACACACATTTGTCTTGTGAGGGAATCGAACCCACAAGCGTTGGTGTCAAAGTAGCATTACTAATTACTGCACCACTGAGCTCATCATACTGTCCATATTATGATTCGTATTGTGGTATGATATATTTATGTAGACCTGAAGTTGACAAAACTGAATAGGATATTGATACAATGCATATTGTATGCATAATACGATTTTGTATGAGTGTAATACGCATGTTTATTGGGAGCATTGATAATTCAGTGGATAAGAAAGCCTATTGACCTACGGGTGCCTGGTAAGATTCCGGGGCTGGGCATGTGCTACTTCTAATTGATTAGAAAATGGCATATCGCCAGGAAGAAGTCTAATAATATCTTGATTGTAAAAAAACTAGGAGTCTTAGTTTAGTCCAAACAAAAATTGAGCTGTGACGAGAGCTCGATGGCGTTGTTACACATGTCATCCTAGTCGAACACGCAGGTTAACACGCGACGACCGCAGCCTGTCTATGGATCGGTTTATCTATCTCGAGTTTCTCCGTCCTTTGGAGGGCACGTTAAGCCGTCGGTCCCGGCTGTTGTCGATAGAAGACAGTCGTTAAGCTAAGTCAGTGGCCCTCGGGCGGCTTGAAAACACCGGACTCCACCAATACGCATTTGAGCAGCGTGGTGGAGTATGCTCTAAACCGCTTCGTTTGAAGGGAGCCCTGTATCCCAGCAGTGGGATGAGTAAGGGTTGATGTGGTGGTGGGACTAGGGCCAACCAAAATGTACATATTTACCATTGGACTAACAAATTGAAAATTTCACAAGCTTAGTGACGTAGTGGTTAGTTATGCTACTCTGACACCAAGTTACGTGGGTTTGAGCAATACTTTACATCAGGTGGGATGTATGTTTGTATGGCATGGTGCATCATTTTTTGGAACTTTCGCTCCAAATCTATTATAATAGTAGCACATAACATTGTCTGTTGCCTTGTGTCGTGAGTAGTTTCAGGAGTTGGCACGGCTATCGAAATTAGTGTGATTTGCCGTGAGTGTGATGAATTGTCTACTGTGTTTTGCCATTTGTGTCATTACGGCTTCCATGGTTGGAATATGGTTGCTGTGGTGTTTGTTCTGCAAAATTTGATGATTGTGACTGTGTTTCTTGTGATATTAGAAAGGCATTGTGAAGCAATGGCCTGAAGTTTGTCTGCTAATTCTGCAAACGTATATATATGGCTTCTGCTACTTATATATAGGCATATCTTGGTGCTATGCTATTATGAGCTGGATATTTGACAGCAGTCTATTAAACCAAATAGCGAGAACAGCAAGAACGCCACAAAGAAGAAATTAGACTAAGTTGTGTATAATAATATCCACGAATTGCCACTAATTACATGCAACTTAGACCCTGTGGGTTGGCTGTACGTCACAGTATAGTAAAAATTAGAGATGCACTGAGTACACGATTTACAGAGTAACCAAGTATTATCTTTATCTAATGGAGTACTCTGCTGAGTTTCTCGGTTTCTGCGTCTCAAAGCCAGAAAGAGCAGAGTGCTTAGAGTTCCTGCA
The DNA here is from genome assembly GCA_947507595.1 of Pyralis farinalis. NCBI lineage: Eukaryota > Metazoa > Arthropoda > Insecta > Lepidoptera > Pyralidae > Pyralis > Pyralis farinalis. The sequence goes on along the minus strand of OX382263.1, from coordinate 33,854,549 downwards.
TCATAACTTCCCACTGTTAAATATCCAATAAAAGTTTATAGAACTCGTATCATTTTCCATTTCAATGATTCAAATAATGAAATGTTAGTTACCTTAATTGTTATTCATATGGATTACAATTTTCATATGAAGTTTTATTTGAATTAATCGAATTTATTCTGCTCCTTAATGAGAAAACAATATTTTTAACAAGGTTTTGCATTAAAAGAGTGCTTGACGTTTAAAATGAGTTACTCGACCGAGCATGAGTACTATAAAATGTGTAGAATATGCCGAGTGCTGATTATTAACCTAGTACTCTGCGCACCTCTAATAAAACTATTATACAAATTCATTTACTAACTTTAAATGCATTATCACTCACACTTTATTGTGACAGCTGTTTTTTCATTTTAACATTTTCTTTCTGATACAGGACCATATCAGCCATGGCGTTCAACTGTGTTGGGAGTGCACCGCGCTGCTACGGAAGACCCTGAAATTCATTGACCAGGTTAAGACTGCTCGGGACAGTTTGGTCAAGTACATGGTGAGGATTTACTGTTATCAAGTGAACAAAATGAAAATGTCTATTTATTATTGTGATTAGTATTTTTCTCGTCACATGGAATTCCTGGGTCCATATTCCGTTCGTAATATGATACGCCTTGTTTGCGATTGGTTGGAAAAGAAGAAAGAGTTCTTGACAGCTCTAAAATTTCGATTTTACACTTCCCACTTTCTGTCCGAGTCCCGCCATGAAATGGTGGCTATAAATAATTTCTTTTGATTCATGGATTAAAAAGGTCAGAATGACCTAATTTTTTTTGAAAACGACAGTATGGCCGATGGGTTAGGTGCTGTCAATGTGGATTGCATAATTTTGGGAAAAAATGCTGGATGACAGCATTGTTTCCACCTGGAATTTTTTTGGTTGGATTTTTTATCCACTTCCCTACGGGTATATTGTTCCTGAAAACTCGCTCGGCGAATTGTACGCCGTGCGGAGTGCCGTGGCGACGCGTGGCAATTGGTGGAGGTCCTTCTGACACGGGACGTCGCGCAGCGATCTTCACAGTGTCGTATAAACTTTTATTGGAATCCAACTCGACGTAGTATCTGGATTAAACTTGACTCATTAGCAGTTTGGCCGTTCGAACTTGTACTAACATGCCACCTTAGTGGCTAGTACTAAAAAATTAAATCTAGTTGTTTTCTAACATAATATATTTATTTAATGAAAATATTTACCCTCATTATCTATACATTGCTGCCTTATCTAATCGGAAGTTTATTTATGCCTTTGCGATAGAACTCTGGGGATCTAGATTCGACAAACTGTGTGAAAGCATTTTGTACTGGCTCCTGGTAAGAACATTTTATACCGCATAGAAAATTGTCCAAATCACGAAAAAAATGGTAGTCAGTTAGAGCAACGTCTGGCGAGTATGGAGCATGATGTATGGTTTCTAACTACAGCTCCTGTAGAGTTACAACGGTTTCTCGTGCAGTGTGAGGTCTTGCGTTATCATGGCAATAATGGTGCAGATCGATTCACGAGTCGGGGCTGTTTCACTGCCAGTTTCGCCATCTTTGTTCGATCGGCACAGTAAACATCTGCTGTTATTGCTTAACCAGACCTGAGAAAGCTATAGTGAAGAACACCATGAACAGACCACCAAAACGGTTACTATTACCTTTTTATTGGTAAGCTTTGTTTTGCTTTAGGGCACTGTTGCCTTCTTCTTCATCTTAAAGAATCCACTTTTCGTCACATATCACAATCGAAATTATTTATTTAATGCAAATCAGTCAATATTGTAGGTAAGGTAAGGTTTGACGAGCTCGGTGGCTCAGTGGTGGAACGCGTTGTTACGCTACTTTGACGCCAGCGCTCGTGGGTTCGATTCCCACACGATACAAACATTTGTGTGCATGAACATGTCTGTTTGTATTGGTCTGGGTATTTTCTATGTATAATAACTATGTATTTACAAAAAAAATGTATTTACGTATGTTTATCAGTTGTCTAGCACCCACAACACAAGCTTCGCTTACTTTGGGGCTAGGTGGCGCTGTGTAATTTGTCCGACAATAAAAAATAAAAAAAAACCGCGCGCTGCCTCCAATTCCTGGGTAGTTTGACTCGGACCGGCTTCCACCACCTCCTTCAATTCCGCGTGGTTCGTTCTTCAAGTCAAAGTTTCCATTACGAAAGCGTTTAAACCAAAAATGCACGGTGCGTTCATTAGCAGTCTTCTCTTCAAACGCAGCATTGATATTGCGAGCCTTTTCTGCCGCGTTAGTTCCGCATCGGAACTCGTATTCAAAAATTACTCGGATTTTCGAAGTATCCATCTTTCCCGTTCTTTAAAAAAATATGCAACATTTGATTTTAGTATTTCAATTGTGTTTTTTCCCAGCTTAGATAAAAAAAAAAACAATTGAATCTTTTTAAAGAAAAACTTCATACGTGTCAGTTGAAAAAAGTTTCACTCAAAAATCTCACACCATGAAGTCAATTCAAAGTATCTATTACTATAAAACGGCAATTTCGTACTTTAATCCCTGTTATTTATATTCAGGAAAACTGATTTTCAGCGGTCTCATTTCAGGTTCAGCAATCATCGCTGACGTCACTCTCCAGTCTGCAAGTGAGTCGAAACACTGTCATACATTACACGTCTCACTCAGGTGCGAGTGAGAAAAATAACTTGATTGGAAGCACCAAAAACGTGAATTTGGAAGTGAATGTTGAGGTGAGTCCATCAAAGTTCCTTTTTGACGAGCTCGGTGGCGCAGTGGTGAAACGCGCTGTTACGCACTCTACTTTGACACCAACGCTTGTGAGTTCGATTCCCACACAGGACAAACATTTGTGTGCATGAACATATCTGTTTGTCTTGGTCTGGGTGTTTTAAGAGAGGTAGGGCACAGCCCGGCTGATGAAGTACCTGCACAGAAAACCGCAACCAAATAAGAATTCTCTAGAGGGTTGTTGTGTTCCTGCGTGTGCGTGAGATTCACCAGTAAGCTCCTTAGGAGTTGCTGTGCTAGCAACAGAGTTGGCATCACGCGAGTGATACTTAATGTATTACAAGCGTTTATAGACTACGGTAATCACTTTACATCAGGTGGACCATATGCTTGTATGCCTCCCGACGTTGTATAAAAAAAAATAACACTGGACTAAGTTTCATCTTTGGTGTATAGAGGAATTGATTAAAAAAATATATACTTACCACTAATGGTGTAATCAAGCACACGGCCTGCCTGATTGTAAATAGTTACCATAGGCTATGGTCATTTGGACAACACCTGAGATGTCACTCGTTGCCGGCACTGTAAAAACTTGTTCACATTTTTCTTGAGATCTTTGCTGTAGTCCCTTGGGAAAACCTCAGTTGCGAGTTCATTCCACAACTTGGAGAGCTTCCAGAAGAAAACTCCTCGGTTCCAGCGTGTGATTTTCCGCCGTCGGCGAGCGGCGCGGTTGTAACCAGAAGTTTTTTTTATACCACTAAGGTGGCCATCGAGCATACGGCCTGCCTGGTCATAAACAGCCACCGTAGCCTATGGACATTTGCAACACCAGGGGTGTCACTCATGCGTCGCCGACCCTCTAAAAACCTCTTCATGCATTTCTTGAAGAATTCCATGCATGCATGCAAGCTGTTGTCATCATATCGAACAATTCTTCAGAATACAACCCGTTGTACAATCGGTAGTACGCACAAAGGGAGGCAAAATCTCTCCTTAAACTCGAGTGCTCAAGAGTGTGCGTAAGCTTAGGATCGCCGACCATTCTCTTCACGTTCGAACTGAGTTATCTATCTATAACTTCACGCCACACCCTGTGCGCGGTAGGCAGAGTGAACCGAGCGCCACGCGACTCGATCCTTACACACCTCACTCGCTTCAATAACATACATTGCTCTTCTCGTGCACGCTCGCCGGTTTCTAAGGCTCCTGACATCACCTTCTGATAGAGCACGATCAATTTGGTCATGGTAGGTAACTCTTGCCCTTCCTCGGCTCCTACATCCTTCTACTTTCGCTTTGTATATCTGTTTGATGAACTTAGTTATGCGGCTGGTTTTGTCTATCTGCAGCTTCTTATAAGCAGAACAGGTCCCATATTAAGAGAATATGCATTAAGAGACGAAACAGTCCGTCTGGGGAAGTGCCTCCACCTCACAGAAAACCGCAGCCAAATAACAACTCCCTGGAGGGTCGTTGTCGTTCCTGCGTGTGTGCGAGATCACCAGTACGCTCTCAAGGAGTCGCTGTGTTAGCATCGGGCGCGGAATCACGCGAGTGATACTTAATGAACTGCAAGCATTCATAGGATCCGGTAGGCGCTTTACGTCAGGTGGTCCGTATGTTTGTATACTTCCGGACGTTGTATACAAAATGTGCATATACAGTGAAACCCGGATATAACGACATCGCTTTGTACAACAGATCGGTTATTATGACGAGCTCGGTGGCTCAGTCGTGAATGACGCGACTTTGACACCAACGCTCGTGGGTTCGATTCCCACACAAGTCAAACATTTGTGTGCATGAACATGTCTGTTTGTACACGGTACCCGCTGTACATCAGGTGGGCTGTATGCTTGTATGCCTCCCGACGTTGTATAAAAAAAAGAATCCCTATATAATAAACACATATATTTACATACCGCCTATATATAGCGACATCGCATAATACGAATGTCGTATGTGACATACCGCTTACAGCGACGAAACTTTCTCGAAATTCATCGGCTATAACGACCTACTGTCAGTTGTTGAAGCAAAACATTAAGGGCTCTAACTCACCGAGATGCCATGGCGACGTCGCCGGCTACGTATACAAACAATTCATATTGAAATTTATGGCAGTTAACTTATTTGGCAACGGTTTGGCAACGTCGCCAATTTGGAGGCGTAGCCACAACCAACGGGTCACTTTGTGGAGACTGGGTACCTAGCACGTCGTCAATAAAATGTACACGAGCAAGCCGCGTCTCACTCACTCGGTGTCCAACCGGTCGCCAAGACGGACGCACAGCGCACACGTGTTTTGTGGAAAAAAATTGTTTTGATACAGAAAGATTTATTGTCGAAATTCATATCTATATATATGGAATACTGCAATTTCAGATACATAATTTTATTTTTTGCGATGCACATAATAAATAAGTGTGATTTCTTCTAAGCATGTAGCGTCCATTGTCGATACGAGAACTGATACAATTGATTAGTCTCTGACTACTCCATTTGGCAACCGAAGGTAGCCAGAGATAGCTACGTAACCGGCGACGTCGCCATTGCGTCTCGGTGAATTAGGGCTCTAATTTGAACTGTATTCTAATGTATGAAGGATTATTTTGACCTACGCATTTCATCGAAGTCTCCCATTTGACTGGTCATGTCTTAATTCTAGGTGTCCAGGTTGACAGAAGATGCCAAGATATCCATAGAGACGGAGCCGTTGACGTTCATAAAAATAGAGGGCAAGGAGAACTATGATGACTCACAAGAAATGTACGTGGATGAGAGCTTGGATGAGAGCCATCAAATGGATGACACGCTCGAGGTAAGGTAACCTTCATCATTATCATTAGAGCCCCAGGAACCGGCGAGCGTGCATGAAAAGAGCTATGAATGTTACAGAAACGAGTGAAGTATGTAAGGTCCGCGTCTTATGGCGCTCGGTCCTGCCTACTCCGTAAGGGACCTGGCGTGAAGATGTACATATACTTATTTATCATACAAAGAGAAATGTTCAAGGCACAAATGTTTGGTAGGTGTCAAAGTAGCGTTACCACTGCCTCAGATTTTGCATCATTACGCACAACTTGCACGTAATCTTGACGAGCTCGGTGGCTCATTCGTGAATGACACGACTTTGACACCAACGCTCGTGGGTTCGATTCCCACACAAGGCAAACATTTGTATGCATGAACATGTCTGTTTGTCTTGGTCTGGATGTTTTAAGAGAGGTAGGGTGCAACAAAGCAGTCCGTATAGGGAAGTACCTCCGCCACACAGAAAATCGCAGCCAAATAACAACTCCCATGAGTGTTGTTGTGTTCCTGCGTGTGAGTGAGTCACCAGTAAGCTCCCAACGAGTTGATGTGTAAGCAACAGAGGAGGCATCGCGCGAGTGATAATTAATATATATCGCAAGCGTTAATAGGCTACGGTACCCGTTTAACATCAGATGGGCCGTATGCTTGTATGCCTCCCGACGTAGTATAAAAAAAAACCACACACCAACATACACATTCACTCAATTACTCATTCATGCGATCACTACCGTGTTTGGCTGACGTCTAGTTATTCTAATTAGTTGGTTATGTTATCTATACTAATATGAAAAGGGAATGAGTTTATCTCTGGAAGTACCAGGCGGATATGAATTTTTTTTTTTGCTTTCAATAGCCCAATTGATCTTGGTAGGTAAGTATTGGTCTTCCTTGGCTTTTACAGTCTTCCACTTTCGCATTGTTGTCAGGTTAGATGTCATTTCGCGAAAGTCAAATTAACAGACAATTTGATCTGAATTGATGTGTGCTTCCGCTAATAATTAGTTCATGCGTACTAGCGTAGATATGCTGCTGCTGTCTTTGCTGCTCTGGTTGTCTCTGCTTGGGTAGCTGCGGTCGTCTTTGCGATTGCCCGTCTTGAACATCAACCGCAAGTACCCGCCATCATGGCTACCATGGCTGCTCAGGTTGTTTCTGCCTCGGCTGCTGCGGTCTTCTCTCCATTTACCTGCCATCTTTTGTTTTTCTATATTAGCTCAGCATAGTGGCTCCGCTTCGCCTCATGGTAAGCGAATAGAGGCTCCGAATAGAGGCTCCGCAAGGTGCTTCTTAACGCTTCGTTTGAAGGATCCCATATTGTAGGAAGGAGGAAACACATGTGCAGGCAAGGCGTTCCACTTTTTAATGGTACGACAGAGAGAGAGGAGTTGCCGAACTTTTTAGTATGCGAAGAAGTGTTCTAAACAGTGGAAAGTCAAATTAACAGACAATTTGATCTGAATTGATGTGTGCTTCCGCTAATAATTAGTTCATGCGTACTAGCGTAGATATGCTGCTGCTGTCTTTGCTGCTCTGGTTGTCTCTGCTTGGGTAGCTGCGGTCGTCTTTGCGATTGCCCGTCTTGAACATCAACCGCAAGTACCCGCCATCATGGCTACCATGGCTGCTCAGGTTGTTTCTGCCTCGGCTGCTGCGGTCTTCTCTCCATTTACCTGCCATCTTTTGTTTTTCTATATTAGCTCAGCATAGTGGCTCCGCTTCGCCTCATGGTAAGCGAATAGAGGAGTCCAAATCGCAGCGGCAATTGACAAAAGACTACAGTATCCAGTCAGTTGACGCTGCCATGCTGGCCCGCAAGGTGCTTCTTAACGCTTCGTTTGAAGGATCCCATATTGTAGGAAGGAGGAAACACATGTGCAGGCAAGGCGTTCCACTTTTTAATGGTACGACAGAGAGAGAGGAGTTGCCGAACTTTTTAGTATGCGAAGAAGTGTTCTAAACAGTGGAATAATGACATCACACGCCTGCACGTGTGGTTCTATGACGGAAGGGAGAGGGTGGGATTAGGGAAATCGGTTCTTAGCGAGCCAATGTTCCTACGAAGTTGAAGAGGTTCTAGGTTTTTAGTTACCGTCTTCGTCGTCGATTATGCGGATAGCCCGTCGCTGCAACTTATCGAGAGCCTCGAGATGATACTGAGCGGAGCCGTCCCAGAGATGCGAGCAATACTCCACGCAAGCCCGAACTTGAGTCTTATAAAGCAGACAACGCTGTTCCGGCGTGAAGAACCGGCGCATCCTGTTCAGGACTCCGAGCTTTTTGAAGCTATTGAGATGATGCTCTCGATGTAGTATCTGGAATATGTACCGCAAGCACCCGCCAACGTTGCTGCCCTGGGTGCTCCGATCGTCTCTGCGACACGTGTTTCAACTCCCTACGAGAGATCCTCAGACGCTGTAGATGTAGTTAAATAATCCAGGCTTGGTTTTCACACTTACTTCTTTTACAGGAAGTTTTAAAATCGGATACATTCGAAGACTCTACAGCTGTTGCAAAAGAGGGGAGAGAGAGTATAGTATATCATTTCGACGCGTCCGACGACGAACCTCTGAAGAAAAAGACTGAAGATAAATCGAAGAAGCCTAGAGGGAGACGGAAAAAAAGGCAGAAGGAGAAAGAAGATAAAGGTATATGTCGTTTTTATCTGACTTTTAAACGTTGGTTATGAATGAATTTCTAAATGACAAAATAAAAAAAGCAAGATGGAAAATGGTCTTTTTCATATTGCCCTGGGTCTTGGATGTTTATCTATGTATGTATTTACTATTGATAATGAATATTGTGTCGTTGAATTTACGGGTCGCGAAGGTCAGACGGCAGTCGCTCCACTGTAATTACCTGATCTGCCAAATCCTGGATGATGATCAAGGCGCACCCCGGGCCCTCGCTTGAGAGCACAACCGGCCGTTTAACACCAACATGATAACTAAATAAGACAAGTTGCGATTGTGACAAGTTACAAATAGAACCAGTTGCGAATAGAACCGCTTGCGTTTACGTGACAATTTGCGAATACGACAGCCTGCGTCGACCCCCCCCGAGAGTACTCTTCAATTTACAGTTTTAAAATTCACGAGATCGTTTAAATTTATGTGTCGCACGCGCCATTCGCAATGTTAGAAGGGGAGAGAGAAACAAAACGTGACGTCGCACTAGCTTGACACGTCAGTGTGCATTCGGTTACTGACATGTCTAATAAACTAAACGTAAAATATCCTACACCATAATTATGTCAGAATGATTTAGATAAGTCTGACTGAGTTCTATTAGATTGATCCGATTCGATCCAATATATATTTGGGACAGATTTTATGATTAACTTGAAACTATATATATATTTTAATGCGGCCTGTCAAAATGTCCCCATCGCGCCTGATGGAAAGCGTGAAAAAACCAGATGTGAGAACAGCCATCACAGTGATTACCGCTGCGCTGGCTGCCCCCCCCCTTGACGGCCCGATAAGGTGCCTCTTCACGCCACGTCTAAATAGGAAGTGTTATAGGAAGGGGGGAACACATGCGCCGGAAGCGAATTCCACATTTTGATAGTCCGACAAAGGAATGAGTCGCCGAACTTCTTAGTACGGGAGGTAAGCAACCCAACTCTATGTGTATGTGAACTCAGTCCAGTGCGAGTGTTCCGGAGGAGGAAAGGAGGAGGGACGAGGTCAAAAAGCTCCTCAGAACATTCCCAATATTAAAAGATAATTCAGCACAGACAAGTTTTTCGTAATAATCTTTAGTCACTACGATACTGTTCATTATTAATCTAGTTAATATGATGCAGGCGTTATTCCGCGAAAGTCAAATTTATATGCAATTTGATTGAACCTTGCATTGTGTGCTTCCGTCACCGTTGAAGAGAGGTAGGGCGCATCAAAGCGGCCCGACTGGGGAAGTACCTCCACCTCATAGAAAACCGCAGCCAAATAACAATTCCCTAGAGGGTTGTTGTGTTCCTGCGTGTGAGTGAGGTCACCAATAAGCTCCGAAGGAGTTGCTGTGTAAGCAGCAGAGTGCCGTCGCTGCCATGGCTGCTACGGACTTCCTCGCGATTGCCCGCCATCTGGAACAGAAACCACCGCCACCGTTATAATATAAGGGACGGCACTACAATGGATTTGTCACTTATAGCATGTTATTGTAACGACTAACATCTACAGCGTCTGAAGGATGTCTCGTGGAGAGAAACACGTGTCACAGAGACGACCGGAGCACTCAGGATGTTCCAGATGGCGGGCAATCGCGAGGACGACCGCAGCAGCTGAGGCAGTGACTACAGGAGCAGCCATGGCGGCGACGGCATGTTGCATCTACTGACGGTAGTCGGTGGGTGCCGGCCGTCGCTAGTCCGCATGAAGTAATTGGTGGCGGAAGCACACAAAGCGGGTCAGATCAAATTGCATTACATTATTAATCTTTTTTATCTTTCACGGGTTAGATAAAATCGACGGTCGAAAGCATCCACGTCCTAAACGAGAAAGGGCGGCTGGTGTGGTCCATAACTCGAGGGTTAATAAGAAGTTGGAACAACTGAACGTGCCCAGCGGACAGCTGGAGATGGTCGTGCTGAGCTGGGAGGAGGTAAGTGGAAGGCGGAGTTACGTAGATAGATATGTGGAGGCAAGTGAACGTAGCTTAGATACAGTGGTAGGAGATAAGTGGTGGAGTGTATTTGGCTTAGTTGGGTAGAAATATATGGTGGACGGTGGAATTACGTGGTTACCTTAGATGAGGTACCTGGAGAAATATGGAGTTCCGTACCACCACACCACATCGACCCATACTCATCCCACTGCAGGAATACGGGCCTCCCTTCAACCGAAAGGACTTAGAGCATACTCCACGACTTAGAGCATACTCCACCACGCTGCTCAAATGCTGATTGGCGGAGACCAGTGTTTTCAAGCCGCTCGAGGGCCACTGACTTAGCTTAACGACTGTCATCTATTGACAACAGCCAGGACCGATGGCTTAACGCCCTCTGAAGCACGGAGAAACTCGAGATAGATACCCATCCATAGACAGGCCGCGGTCGACGTTGCTTAACCTGCGTGTTTGATTAGAATGACAGGCGCAACGACGCTATTGAGCTCTCTGGAGTTAGGAGAGAAAGTATGTGTACGTATATGTTACTGAGGTAGGAGTGCGTAGGTAAAGAGAGGAAGGTGGAGTTATGTGGCTGGACTGACACGAGATAAATGGTGAAAGCTATATTTAGCTTAGATGGAGGGAAATAAGTAGAGGGAAGTGGAATTACTTGGGTAACCTGAGCAGAGGTAAGTGGAGAAATCTGGAATTACGTAACTGAGAAGGAAAATCCTTATGTGGCTGAAGTAGTACGTAGGTAAAGAGAGAAATGTGGAATTATGTGGTGGAACTCGGAGGAGGTAACTGGTGGAAAGAGAATTTGGTCTAGGTACGAAGAAATATGAGGAGGGAGGTGGAGTTACGATGCTGGACTGAAGAGAGATAAGTCGATTTTTTAATTTTCCTATTGGGTCCCCTATGGGCACTTAGATACGTCTTACATATTTTGTAATATATTAGCGAATGTAACAGACGTGAATCCTGTCTTAAACTAAAAAAAACCTTAGAAGAAAAGTGTATATGGATCTAAGCCATCCAGGCATCCACCCAAATACGTATAAAAAAATAAATAAAATCTAAATCGGTCCAGCCGTTTAGCCAGCCTTTTTTCTTAACGTAATATCTTAAATAATTATATATCTTTACGCTAGGTCCCTTGCGGGGTAGGCAGAGGGAACCGAGCGCCATGACTCGGTACTTACATACCTCACTCGCGTGCTTTTGATTTTTAGCACCTCAGTTATTTTATCCAAATGCCAAATGTCCAAATGTACAGTATTATAATAATTGTTATATATTCCTAAATATCTTAATGTTTAGTTTTTGAAGTAAAACTTCTTTACGCACGCTAGACTTGAGGAGTAAGCTGGTGAATGCGTTACGAAAAGTGTGATGGGGCGAGGCGAACGGAAGTTGAGAGGGAGATATAAGTTAGTGAAGATAGAAAGAGAGAGAGAGTTACGTTTCGTATATTACTGTTGGGGCAAGAGAGAGAGGTGCGAGCACACATTTTCTTTCTCTCTTTCTCTCATAGCGAGTTAAGTTTCGTATATCTAAGATACAGTGCATGCTTATTGTCTGTATCACACTATGGAGCTAAAGAAGTTTTACTTCAGTCGTGTGGTCTAAAGCAGACTCGTTTTTTTTTATGTCCTAGGTAGAAGATGAGCGAGCTAAAGCACTGAAGAGCGAGGCGTTCACCAGACACGACCACAGGTGCTACGACTGCGCCATCGGCTTCAACCACCGCACCAAGCTGGACAAACACATGGCCAAACACGACCCGGTGAGATACCATAAACTTTACATTGGGTCCCCGTTCACATGTGCGAATGTCGCAGAATGTAGCTTGGCCCATAAATGAACAATTCTGCCAAAGGAATTTGGATCATAAATACGAAAAATTTCGAACCCGTTCTATTTATTGCGAGCGTTATCTCGTTTCCTAATCTATTAGTGAGATATTAAAACTATAAATAAATATTTATTTGGCATTGCGCCTTCGGAAGCATTAAGCACATTTTTGTTTCCAGTCAGATGGCACCAACCCATTTTTCGAGAGGTTGGTACTATTGATAATATAATTTACAGGTGTGTAATAGAAAAATATCCATCCCATTCTTCTTCTTCTTATTCCGAGCGTTATCTAGTTTCCTAATATAAAAGATAAATAAATATTTATTTTTAGACGAGCTTGGTGGCGCAGCGGTGAAACGCGTTGTTACGCTACTTTGACACCAACGCTCGTGGGTTCGATTCCCACACAGTACGAACATTTGTGTGCATGAACATGTCTGTTTGTCTTGGTCTGGGTATTTTCTATGTATAATAAGTATGTATTTACAAAAAAAAATGTATTTACGCATGTTTATCAGTTGTCTAGTACCCATAACACAAGCTTCGCTTACTTTGGGGTTAGATGGCACTGTGTAATTTGTCTGACAATATTTATTTAATTATTTGGCATTGCACCTTCGTGAGCACTTGAACATGGCTTTCTTTTTTTCAGGAACACCGTTCCTATATGAATTCTATATGTTTGTCTATGCGTTTGTCCGTGCGTTTGTCTGTCGCTTTTTTTTTCGAATATTCGAATTTTGACTTCAGATTCGGATTCAGCATAAAAAAGTAGAATAGGAATGTTCAGGAACACCGTTCCTATCTCTTAAGGAACATGGACAAAATGGCCGACAAATTAAAAAAAATATATATATTGAATTGTTATATAATTGACGAGCCAGGTGTTCCTCTGGCAATGCAAGCTTGCGCATTCTCAACTGGTTTAAATATAATTTTATTGTACCGAATTTTCTTAATTACTATTTTTCTTTTTGATGTGTACCTCTCGACATCCGTGAGTCACTCACACCGGTATTGCTCTCGACGGACTTTCCTGGCAATTCGGGGGTCCGTCTAGTGAGTGGCGAGCCACCGCCTGCCGAAAGTAACATCAGATTATGATAGTTATGGCAGGCGTCCGTCCCTCTCTGTAATAACCCAGTTCTAATGCCTCCAGATCACATTTTAATAGCCCACTTTTTTCCGACATATTTCCAATAGCCCCAATACCTGCCGTGATCTGTTCATGGGCATACTGTCCCATTGATATCCCCTGGAGAAGGTCACAGCGGGTAGAATACATCATTCGTTTCGAAGGGGGCTCTACGCGTTGGATTCTTATCCCTGCGCACGCCTATCAAATGACCGAGGTAAACGCCCGAGACTTTAGAAAAATCAAATAATGATAATCTAATCTTTGGGGGAAACCGAAAGTTTTGTCTGTGCAATTATGGTCGAAGTTATCAAGACCAACAACTACCGGAAGTATATCTTGAAGGACGGTTTGGTCGATATTTTTCGAGCATGCCACCGTCCCGGAGAATCACTCAGGCATATAGTTTCCGGTTGTTCTCATCTTGCAGACGGCGAGTATTAGCACTGACATAATCAAGTAGCTAGGATAATACACCAGCAACTTGCTCTTAAATACAACCTTACAACCTTGTGAGTTCCGATGTGCCATATTATACATATGCACCTGCGCCAGTTCTCGAGAACGGTAGTGTCACGCTCTACTGGGACCGGTCTATTATCACTGATAGGACTATTGTAGCCAATAGATCTGATGTCGTGCCTAATAGACCCGGAGACACGCCGTGCAGTTCTTGTTGACACCATTTCTCATGACGACAATCTCCTGAAGGCCGAGAAAGGGAAACTGTCTAAGTATTTGGACTTGGCTCACGAGGCATGTGGCATGTGGACTCAATGAGTCGAATTGAAGAGCATCGACCGTTATCTTGAGCGGCTCTTACTCGGTAGTTGGGTTAAGAATTCAGAATACAGAAGGCGGTTCTTCTGGACATGGCCCGTATTGTGAGAAGGTTCCTCATTCTAGAGCCCTGACCATCGATAGCCTGGGCCTTTGCTTCGTTACCGGCGGGTGCTACCTTTTTATATTTATTTAATGTATTTCTTTTGTATTCAATTTGTGTTTAAAATTGTTAAAAATTGAGATAAATAAATAATAATAACATATATTATGTTGTTGCGCGTGCGTTACCTAAGACTAAAGATTCACGCGATTAAGACGAAATCAGTCAGATTTCGTCATGGAGTGACTGCAGTCTGGTCTCCACTACTCAAAGGGAAAACTAGACCTTTCCAATATATTGTTTTGGACGTGCGAGTTTCCTCCCGATGTTTTCCTTAACGAGCAACACATTTCACATTTGATTTCAAATCATGGACCAGTTTTTTAATAGGTTCTTTAGCTAATAGACGTTACGGTCAAATCCAAGTGTGTAGATGAAGAATGTGATGATAGTCTGCAGGTGGGCTGGTCTGCAGCGTCTGCCAGATAAGGTGCCGGGATGCGCACGCGCTCTGTGCGCACCGCCGGAGACACCGCGTGAGGTGAGTGATACCGCCGTTATCGGGGTTTTGCATACAACGCTTTAAACATTGAGTGTGGGTGTGTATGTGGGTATGTGTGTGTCTCTATGCGTATGTAAATGCAAAAACAGTTCATTAAAAAGTGTGAGGTTATACGCGACGTTTGTAACTCAAATCACGCACAAACAGCAAAATGATTTCTTATTAAAGGATAATGCCCATCAAAGTATGGACCATGGTACAGGCGTTGCATCAATTCCAAATTTGTTTTAGACGGTGTATAAAAAAGAAATAAACCTTTAACATTAGTAATTCGAGGATTCAAAACAGGAGTTCCTAAAAACCTAAAAATCAAAATAATTCTCATCTAGTTTTGGTAGTTTTTACTAATCTTTGCTTAAAATGCCTACAGAGTGAATTAACGATCACTTTACCTATGTTGGAAACATTTAATTACACTTTAATAATTAATTAATTACCTACAAAAGTTTTCTTGGCATAGGTACGGGAAATATTTCATTATTTGACCATTGGAGTAGATGCTTGTTCCAAGGTATGGCTGCCTATGTTTCTCGGTATTAAAAAAGAACAAATGATACACCGGTTTCGCCGGTCGAATGTTCTCGTCGTCATTTTCACGGTCAATTATAACCACAAGTGCTCAGCGTGAATAGTACAACACTAACACAAGAAAAACGTCCCGTCGTTGAATTGAACACAAATAATGTTTATGATATCACAATTTAAGCTGATAGTAATCTCAATCAACACAAAAATGGCAGTAATAAACAGCAGATATTTCGTACAGCGACACACACAAATGTCACAAGTGTTACCACACCATAGATATTAAATGAAAATCGGTTGTTTGACTAGCGTAACTCGATTCTTATACACTGTATTCGATATGAATAAAAACCAAATACGAGTAGGTTTGTAGCGCCAAACCCGAACGATTCATAAAAGAATGAAATCAAAGTGTTTATGTTTTCATAAGCGATGATGGTGATATACTAGTACCTAGTAATGTTACATTTTTATTGTTTGTAATTATAATCGATAACAATATTAGTCGTAGTTTTCTTTCAACATTTTTTTTATTTACTATGGCAACTTTTTTGATCAACATTCGGAGGAAATAAAAATCAAGTGACAAATTGTAGTCAATAATATATCTGCATATTTTCTAAAATATATCCCCTGTCCAAAACAAGCATGGAATGGGCAGGAAGACTCCTAAAATGAGAAAAATAATTTATAAAATGTTTTTATCCTGAGGCATCAGACAATTCTGTACCATGAATGGGCAATCTCCTTTAGCACACAATTATACGTAGCGCATCATAATTCGTAGCAGAGTAATTATTCTCATCAGCCGTAAGTGCTGGGTCAATCATGCTCTCAGCATTACTCTGGACGCTATAGGGTGTGTAGATGCATAACTACATACCTTGTTCGTTTGTTGTCATAGACAATGATTGATGTCACATCAAGCACGCCAAAATGGCGGGCGTTTAAGATGCCCACGTAGGCTGGCTATTTTTTAAATAAAAAAACAAACTTTAAACTACTTGTCGGTGTTGAATATTTTTTTGCTGTTAAACAGTGAAGTGTTGAATAAAAATATAAAAAAATATGCATATTCTCTATTTTTTGACGGAAAAAGCAAATTATAATATCGAGGACGTTTTAAGCGATAAGTTAAAATAATTATTTTTGTATTAATCGGTTTTTTTATACCACTAAGGTGCCAAACAATCATACGGCCTGCCTGATGGTAAGCAGTTACCGTACCCTATGGATATTTGCAACACCAGGGGTGTGTCACTCTTGCGTCTCGTCACTCTGTACGAACCTCTTCACGCCTTTCTTTAAGAACCCCAGACTGTAGTCCCTTGGGAAAACCTCGGCAGGGAACTTATTTCACAACTTAATAGTTCTCGATAGAAACTTTCTCAGGAACCGCACAGTACGCGACCATTGCGGTTCCAGTGTATGAGGGTGAACTCCCAGACGTCGGCGAGCAGTGCGATTGTAAAACGAGGCTGTTGGCATGATGTCGAACATCTCCTCAGAACACAACCCATTGTACAATCGGTAGAACACGCAAAGGGAGGCGTAATCTCTCCTTAAACTCAAGGGCGTGTGAGTTTAGGATCATCGACGATTCTCACAGCTTGTCTTTGCACCGAGTCACAAGGTTCTAGCTGGTAACCAGGTGCCCCCGCCCAGAGATGACTACAGTACTCCATATGCGGTCTGACTTGGGACTTATAATTATCAGCCTTTATATATATATTCTTTATTGCACACACAAATAGTACATAATAATCATTGACAAATACAGTGTACAAAGGTGAGCTTATCTCTTCAAGAGATTTCTTCCAGCCAACCCTAATGAATGTGGAACGAAATTGTACTAGGGCTATAACAAATATATGTGCCAACTAGCAAAATAAAAACAGATACTCACAATAAATATATATATATATATATATATATATATATATATATATATACATACATACATACATACATACGACATATAACCACACACATATATACAAATATACATACATATACATAGCTACATACTATTTGTCGTTAGATGATAACATATTTAGATAGTGCGTCTTTAGTTTTCTCTTGAAACCAAATACAGAAGGACTCTCTCTTATCTCTAGTGGTAATTTATTCCAAAGTCTAGCAGCACATACAGTGAACGAATTAAAAAAGAATTTTGTGTTTGCTAGAGGGAAATGTAAAGTTTTTATATGGCAGGAACGTTGGGATCGAGTTGGCGGTGGAAGGAGTGGAAAGCGTGAACAGAGGTATTGAGGGGAATTGGGATTGGTAATTAATAAAAAAAAAGCAGGGATAGTATGTGCACATTTCTGCGAAGTCGAATAGGAAGCCACTTCAACTGTACACGAAACTCCGAAACATGGTCGCCTTGGCCCCGCGCTGAAGTACTGTTTGGCTCTGTTGAGCACACCAAGTTTCTTTGACGCCGGCTTGACCTTTTCTTCCAAGTGACTTCGGTACTGAACTTTGCTGGAGATCTCGACGCCGAGAATGCCAATACTCTTGGCGATGGTTAGTGGCGTGTTCTGGAGTTCCGTACCTAAAGGGTAAAACGGAACCCTATTACTGAGACTCCGCTGTCCGTCTGTCACCAGGCTGTATCTCATGAACCGTGATAGTTAGACAGTTGAAATTTTCACAGATGACGCATTTCTGTTGCCGCTATAACAACAAATACTAAAAAATAGAATAAAATAAATATTTAACTGGGCTCCCATACAACAAACGTTATTATTTTTGCTCGTTTTTGCTCGATATTGATATCGGCAACAGGTAGACGCTTGAAATATTCACAGAATATTTAGTTATATATTCTTCACTTTAAGAATAAATAATTAAATTAAAATAAAACAAATATTTAAGGGGGGCTCCCATACAACAAACGTGATATTTTTGCCGTTTTTATAGATAATGGTACGGAACCCTTCGTGCGCGAGTCCAACTCGCAGTTGGCCGATTTTTTTATTATTAATGTTACCTTTAGTTTCTTTTATAACATGATTATTTTGGACATGTTATTACTAGTTTATATTCACGTGACATACATGTTCGTGATATTGTGACATAACTTGTTCTATGTCATTGTATTTTGTGTGAGATATTTTATATAATTATAACATTGTGACATAACTTGTCCTTTGTCATTGTATTTAGTAATGTATAGTGTTACTATTTCGTTGTTTGCACGCGGAAAGGCTCAACATGGTTGCTTATAACAATAATAAATGATTTACGAAACAAAATTAACACTATCAAAAATTTAAAATGTAACAAAAGGTATGAGCAAGCAAAGGCTATAGAGTTAATTACAATTAAAAAAAATGCGTGTTATGTAAGAGTTAGCTACCGTTGTAATGCAAGCTTGCTGTCTGTCTGCAGATGGCGCTGCTGTGTGTGTGGGGGGGCGTGGTCGCGGGCGGACGTGGCGGCCGACCACCTGGCGAGGCTGCACAGCGCTGCGCAGCCGACGCACGCCTGCCCCACATGTGGCCAGCTCGAGCAGTAACTATCCTCTTGCAACACTAGCAAGTCCATCCTGTTTTCTAATCCATTAAGATTGACGAGGTTGACTACATAAGGTTAAGGTTTTGTCGAAGATAACTGATTTTGACTTGGAACACGAGAGGGAAAACCAGACCTTTTTTTATATACAGCGTCAGGAGGCATACTAGTTTACCGCCTACCTGATGTAAAGCCATTAGTCTATGAACGCTTGTAATATATTAAGTATCGCCAGCGCGATGCGAAATCTACTGCTAACAAAGCAACTCCTTAGGAGCTTACTGGTGACCAAACCACACGTAAGAACAACAACCCTCCAGGGAGGTCTTATTTGACTGCGGATTTTTCTATGAGGTGGAGATACTTCCCCAGGTGGACAGCTTTGGTGCGCCTTAGCTCTGTTAAAAATACCCAGACCAAGGCAAACAGACATGTTCATGCGCACAAATGTTTGTCCTGTGTGGGAATCGAACACACGAGAGTTGGTGTCAAAGCGCGCTACTAAGACTAAGGATTTGGCGAAAATACTAATTTTTATAGGAGCGACTGACGTCAGACCTCCCCAACACAGAATGAAAACCAGGTTTGGTCACACGTCTTGAAATACAATTTCCTGTACGTGCGGGTTTCCTCGCGATGTTTCCCTTCACCGCCGAGCAAGTGATAATTACAAATATGTACACAAATCCTGAGAACTCGATGTCGTCGTTGCGCTTGTCATTCTAACCGAACACGCAGGTTAAGCAACGTCGACCACAGCCTGTCTATGGATGGGTTTATCTATCTCGAGTTTCTCCGTGCTCGGTGGGCACGTTAAGCCGTCGGTCCCGGCTGTTATCGATAGATGATAGTCGTTAAGCTAAGTCAGTGGCCCTCGGGCGGCTTGGAAACACTGGCCTCCGCCAATCCGCATTTGAGCAGCGTGGCGGAGTATGCTCTAAACCGCTTCGGTTGAAGGGAGACGCCTGCAGTGGGATGAGAGAGGGTTGATGTGACGATGACACAAATCAGAAAACATGAGTTTAATTGTACATGCCGGGATTCGAACCCAGGAACGTTGTAAAAACGTAAATGTATCATGTTACAGGACCCTCAGCAAACTCCGCAATCACCTCAAGAACCACGCAGAAAGACAGAAATGCGAGCTCTGCGGGAAGACATTCAGGGATAGGACTTCGCTGCGGACACATCTGTTGTATGCAATTTGATTTAACCCGCTTTGTGTGCTTCCGTCAGCAATTAGATAATGCGAGCTAGCGCCGGCCGGCACCTACCGAGTACCGTTAGTAATTGAAACAGTCGCGCTGCCATGGCGGCTCCTGTAGTCACTGGCTCGGCTGCTGCGGTCGTCCTCGCGATTGCCCGCCATCTGGAACATGAATCACATGCATCCGCCACCGTTGCTGTGCTGGCTGATCCTTGTAACCTCACTCACTCGCAGGAACACAACAATCACCAGTCTATTTTGATGCAGCTATCTATAACTTCAAGCTAAATCCCTTGCGCGGTAGGCAGAGAGAACCGAGCGCCACTTGACTCGACCCTTACACACCTCACTCGCTTCTTTACGTTCGTAGCTCTCCTCATGCACGCTCGCCGGTTTTCAAGGCCTCTGACATCACCTGATAAAACACGATCAATTTGGTCACGGTAGGTTAGTCTCGGTCTTCCTCGGCTCCTACATCCTTCCACTTTTGCGTTGTATATTTCGTAATTCTTTCTTCCCGCATTTTTTCTTGATGCATATTTCATGTGTGGGAATCGAACCACGAGCGTTGGTGTCAAAGCAGCATTGTCAACTCGCCCTCTAAATTCGTCAAATTGAATAAATTTATTTTTTTCATTGCCTAAATTGGGAAGAATTTACAACTAGGCAGTAGGCATTATGGGACATATAGAACTCCCCTAGATATGTAATCAGTTAAAAAATAGGACGTTTAGATGTCTCGTATGGTAGTAATATATAACCGCTGGTATTTCTTAACTCGAGATGGCTTAACCCATAGACAGCGTTTTGAGATTTTGTTATTTGTGTCGCCAGCATCCACAAAGGGGAGAAGGAGTACGCGTGCCCTCGTTGTGACAAACGCTTCCTGTTTAAGAAAGCGATGGAGGTGCATATGGTGACGCACGATGCGCCCGCGCAGCTCTACTGCCATCAGGTAATTAATATACAGACAATAATATGATACCGATCAGTGCAGTGATAGCCTAGTTGATGAAGAACCATTAACGGACTGGTCTCCGGTTGGAGTCCAGTAGGCCAATTCTGTTAAATAACTGCAACTGCACGTTTACGCTTGTCATTCGAGTCGTGTAGGAGTAGTGCAGTACCAATACGTGTATTGTATTAAAATTTCCTGCACTGCAACTACGCTGCAACTGTGCGTATCCTGCAAATGAACTACTTATAACCTGTCATGTTACCATATCTCAATATAATAAATGGATTTTGACTTAATATTGACTCGTATAGGTTCAAGCCCCGTCGCCCGCAACCACGCCACGCCGGCAACCAAGGGCGACCCCTTGGTTGCCGGCGTGGAGGTATTTGTAACTGAAAAGAAGCTTTACTTGATCATGTATTCCCACAAACATCTCCCAAAACAAAACAAATTTTTTGTAATGTAAATCACTGCTTCTGAATATTAATTTCTCTTCGCAAAAGTTGCTTGAGACTAACGTTAGCAAAACTGCAGATAAACTCCTTTCAAACTTCTGTCATCTCTATACAAATGTCAAAACAATTTATCAGAATACGTTTATAGTGCAGGAACCGTGCACATGCAGTGCCGGTTTTTAACAGAATAGCGAGTCATTTACTGCAGCGTTGCTGCAACGTCGTTGCTGGCAGATCGCTTAACAGAATAACAAAACGACAAAATGGACGTATTTTGATACACGCCGCACTGCAGTTTTTTAGTAGAGTTGGCATACTGACCCGGGCATGTACCACTAAATTCGTTTTGTGATTTATGAACATATTTGTAATTATTCCTTGTAGATGGGTATATCTATGTCGAGCTTCGGAGGGTACGTAAGTCGGTCCCGGCTAATGTCAATAGATGACAGTCGTTAAACTGAGTCAGCGGTCTTCAAGTGGCTAGAAAACACTGTCCTCCGCAATTCGCAGTTGAGCAGCGTGGTGGAGTATGGTCTAAAACCCTTCGGTTGAAGGGAGACCCGTATCCCTGCAAGGGGATGAGTAAGGATTGGTGTAGTAGTAGCTACCTAAGCCTTAAAGAGCTTGGCGAAGATACAGATTTTTACACAGAGCGACTGCCGTCAGACCTCTACAACCAAGAGGAAAAACAAGTTCTTTCTTAGGTAAGGTCACACGTCTTTAGAAATATATTATCTTGGACGTGCGGGTTTCCTCACGATGTTTTCCTTCACCGTCGAGCGAGTGATAATTACAAATATGTACATAAATCAGAAAATACTAATTTAATATAAACGGTTGAAATTTGCTTTCTAATATATTGTAATGTATTAATATGAAAATAAAGAACGAGAGTCTGAAAGAGAGCGTCGGTGTTAAAATAAGAAGAGGCATGCTCCGTTGGTTCGGACATGTAGAACGAATGCAGGAGGTAAGATTGACGAAGCAGATATACAATGCGAAAGTGGAAGGATGTAGGAGCCGAGGAAGAATGAGATTTACCTACCATGACCAAATTGGTCGTGTTCTATCAGAAGGTGATGACAGGAGCCCTAGAAACCGGCGAGCGTGCATGAGAAGAGCAATTAATGTTAAAGAAGCGAGTGAGGAGTGTAAGGATCGAGAGATCGAGTCGTGGCGCTCGGTTCTCTCTGCCTACCCCGCAAGGGATTTGCCGTGAAGTTATAGAATTAACATGATAAAATTATTTTATTATTAATAATTAATAAGGAAGCATATATTTGCTTTGTCACAGCTAAACATGTTAAACCTATTTTTTGTTATTATATACAACGTCGGGAAGCATACAAGCATACGGCCCACCTGGTGTAAAGCGGTAACTATAGCCCACTACACTAAGTATCGCTCGCGCGATGCCACCTCTGCTGCTAACACAGCAACCCTTTAGGACCTCACTCCCACGCAGGAACACAAAAAACCAAGACAAACAGACATGTTCGTGCACACAATGTCCTGTGTGGTAATCGAACCCACGAGCGTTGGTGTCAAAGTAACGCAACGGCGCGTTTCACCACTGTGCCACCGAGGTCATAATTCTAGCCTAATTTTAAACAGACCAACGTCCATTGTGTACACTGTATGTATGATGTACGCATGTTAAAGCAATCTTATCTTAGTGGTACATGCCCATATAAAAATTCTAACCCGGGATTATTCGTTATAATAAAAATAATAATACTTCAAAATTCTGTGGACTCGGAACGGAAAGTTGAGAGGGAGATACAAGTTAGGGAAGATAGAAAGAGAGAGAGTTACGTTTCGTATATTACTGTAGGGGCAAGAGAGAGAGGTGCGAGCACACATTTCCTTTCTCTCATAGCGAGTTAAGTTTCGTATATGTAAGACACAGTGCATGCCTATTGTCTGTATCACACTATGGAGCTAAAGAAGTTTTACTTCAGTCGTGTTCAGTGTGTTCATGTTCAGTCGACGCTACACTACGGAGATGTTACTCGCCGCTGCCAATCTTGTGACCTGAGAATGTTTCGTAACAGTACCCAGTAATTTCTCTGCCATATCTCACCCTTCAAACCGGAACACAGCTGTATAAATATAGCTGCTTGGCGGTAGAAATAGGTGTAACAGAGGTACCCACGCAGACGAGACTTTTGTACAAAGTCTCCCTCTGGTAAAATGTGATTAAAATTGTGTTAATATTGGTAGTTATTACATAAAAATATATTTATTTTTTTATTTGAATTAGACCGATACCCACTTCTACCCTATGTCTTTGGATAGGACAATTCAGTCTAGCGTCAACCATTTCATAGGTTTAAAAGTTAAAAGGCTGGTTTTTTTTAGACAATTAAATAATGTTTTGATTGTTTCGTTTGAATGATTGTTTTGACGAGCTCGGTTGCGCAGTCGGGAATGACGCGACTTTGACATTGACGCTCGTGGGCTCGATTCCCACACAAGACAAACATTCGTGTGCATGAACATGTCTGTTTGTCTTGGTCTGGATGTTTTAAGAGTGCTAGGGCGCATCAAAGCAGCCCGTCCGGGGAAGTACCTCACAGAAAACCGCAGCCAAATAACTCCCTAGAGGGTTGTTGTGTCCCTGCATGAGTGAGGTCACCAGTAAGCTCCCAAGGAGTTGCTGTGTAAGCAGTAGAGGTGGCATCACGCGAGTGATATTTAATATATTGCAAGCGTTAATAGGCTACGATACCCGTTTTACATCAGGTGGGCGGTAAGCTTGTATGCCTCCAGACGTAGAATAAAAAGAAAAAAAAATGTTTATTATTTTGTTGATTGTTTCAGTGCGATATGAATTTCAAGAACCACATGTCTTACTACCAGCACATGAAGTATAACCTCAAACACGTCGACCCCGCGATGCTCAAGTGAGTACTCAACCGTCCCGCCGCCTTCTCATGGCACCACCGACCTCGCGGTCTATAAGCTGTGTGGCGATATAACCAGAGAACTAAACACCTCATGCGCTTGATATAAATCTTTAATATGATCTGATACTATAAACTAAATTACAAGGGTTTGTATATGAAAATATAAGAAAAAAAACGGGTTGCACTCCCGGAGTGCAACCCGTTTTTTTTAGAAGTGAAAACTTGAACAATAACTTTGTGCATTTTTTAATATTTTGGAATGGTTAGGGAATAATTTCGCACGAATTGCTTTATTTATCAGTATAAAAGTATGTGGTAAAATACAATATTCATTTATTGCGCTATCTTACACAAACATGACAATTTATAGTACATTAAAAATTGAACACTTGAGAAATATTACAATTATTTTACATTAAAGTTTATCTCTTTGAAAAATCAACTTTCATCCATAATTTCAACGACTCTTTCACCATTATCATTACCAGCATCATCATCGCCAATCTCTAAAACTCAAACACACGCACACTCGCGCAAGCGCCCTGCGCCGCTTAAACCAAACGGCGATGTTGATAAACTACGTTGAACGAAACGCGTAAGCGCCAAGAATTTCATGGCGCTTACAACGTTTTGGTCGCGAGAAAATAATGCCCTATGAACGATCTAGCGCTGCATGTTTTAATTGTTTAATTAGAGGTAACTAATGTTTTAGCGCTGCAGCGAATTTAAGTTCTAATTCTCACCAAAATCTTACTTGTCAAAGTTGCCAAGATAAGACCATGCCTGAAACGCCCAAGATTCCAGTCAATATCGGCCTATAGCTCTTCTCCCGACTACATCCACAATTTTTGAAAAACTGGTAACAAACAATACATACTCTTTTTTTGAAAAAGTCCTTAATAGAAATTAGTAGTATTCTATCAGATAGATCTCTAACTCTCTCTCTATAATATTGTCTTAGGTTTTCGCGATTGTTACACATTGAATTAAACAATTTTTAACGTCCTTTTAACGTAACTTTTAACGTAACTTTGCAGCGTCCGTGGTCGCAGGAAGTCTTCCTGGAAACGTCAGGTTCAACAAAATAAATAAAATACGCGATACTTCCGTTAAAAATTGTTTAATTCAATCTCTCTCTATAACTTCACGCCAATTCCCTTGCGCGGTAGGCAGAGAGAACCGAGCGCCGCGTGACTCGATACTTACACACTTCACTCGCTTCAATAACATTCATTGCTCTTCTCATGCACGCTCGCCGATTTCTGGGGCTCCTGACATCACCTGATAAAACACGACCAATTTGGTCATGGTAGGTAAGTCTTGGCCTTCCTCGGCTCCTACATCCTTCCACTTTTGCATTGTATATCTGCTTCGTCATTCTTTCATCCTGCATTCTTTCTACATGTCCGAACCAACGGAGCATGCTTCTTCTTATTTTAATAACTTACCGGCGTGTAGTGATACGGGTCTGGGCAGTATTCCCAGTAAACCAAGAGTCCAAATTCTCGGCAATAATATTAGTAGAAGCGGTTGGATCCAATCTAAACGTTGTACTATCTCATTGTCTTGCTGTTCGTCATCATCATTGATACGTGGTCTACCCAGGTTTGTTCCTCGCCTTGAAACAGAGCCAGTTTCTCGAAGTCGTCCATAAATTCCGTCAATCGCACTAACATCCGGCACTCGGCTGCTCGATGCTGCTAGCAACTTCTTAGAGCTTACTGGTGACCACACTCACATGCAGGAACACAACAACCCTCCAGGCAGTTGTTATTTCGCTGCTATTTTCTGTGAGATGGAGTCACTTCACCAGACAGGATATTGACTATTCAACATACGTAACATACGATACGACTCATAGAAACCGGGGAAAAAGGAAGGAGGTAGAAAAGGGGATTTCTACATGATACGAAGGGAGCGCGTGGACGAAGGGAGCGCAGCTAGTAAGTAAGTAATCTTTATTACACATAGGTTAAACATAAGGAACACAGTATTACTATGAGCCCACACTAGGCTCGGCCTGTATCGTGGGCGTCAATACATGAGAATTACATTTGTGACAGTATAGCGGCGACCAGCAATTATAAGAGTTTACATTGTAATAAATACCCACATTTTTGGTTTGATATGCAACAAGCTACAGATGTTATATTCCAATACAATTAATTTATCTGCTTAGTTACTGAGCCGAGCCGAGCGTGCAAGCGAGAGCGCGGAACAAGCCATAGAGAGGCACGATCGGCCTAAGCGTTCGGCTTGTGACGCATCTATCTCTCTTCCACTCCATCGTCCGATGCGTCCGAGTAGAAGAGAGACAGCGGCAGCACACAACCTACACGTGAACTGTTTTGTCAACTGTTGAATGTTTTCTTATGACGTTATCACGTAAAATTATCGTCCGTAAACCGACTTTACAGACAACCTATTTTTTTCCTTCTCTTTTTCTTCCTGTGTTTTTGTGTGGGTTATGTATGGCGTCTGAAAAATCCATACTCTAATCGTAATTTGATCAGTTAACACAGGACCTTCAGTAAATTCTCTGTCTCTTCATAGTCCATAGGCATTAACAGACTATATAGTCCGTTATAATAATGCTGGTTGTGTTTGAAGGTACGCGTGTACGCTGTGCGAGAAGAAGTTCGTGAAGGCGACCCGACTCCGGGAGCACCACGTGGCCGTACACCTGAAGGCCACGCCCGTGCACTGCTCCCTGCCAGGGTGTGCCTTTGTACGTATTCCTTACACTTACAACATCTATGCGCCATCTTGTATATTGATTGCGGTTTCTCAAATCAGTAGCTTACATACGTGGGACACTCAGAAAGTTTTGCGAAAAAAAAAGTATTCTCAAAATAGATAAGTAAATATTTTTTTATTAAATCTTTCAAAGTACTCTCCACCAGCCTCTATACATAGTTTCATACGTATGAACCAGTTTTCGAAACACTTTTTCCAGTCCGCTGCAGACACCTCATTTACAGCCTGCTCGAACGCTGACAGCGTATCTTCCGGCGACGAAAATTGTATCCCTTTGAGCTGATTTTTTATTTTTGAGAATAAAAAGAAGTCACACGGTGCTAGGTCAGGGCTGTAAGGAGGGTGCCCCAGTTTGACCGACGTGCTGTCCAGGAAGTCCCTCGTTTTGAGAGCGGTGTGCGCGGGTGCGTTGTCGTGGAGGAGCAGTAGCCCGCGGAGCCCTGTGTTTGGTCGCTTGTTGTTCACAACAGAGAAAACTTCTGCCAAGCATTTGGTAGTATACCATTCGGCGTTGATGCTTCTTTAGTTCTGTAAAGGAATTGACACCAGGTAGCTAGTCAAATTGAAAAAGCTCGCGATCGAAATCTTCCCCCCGCTTCTAAATAGCTTCTCTTTAGTAGGCGTTGATTCGTTTTGAAACACCCAAACCGTCAACTGGCGCTTCGTTTCCGGATCGTATCAATAAATCCAGGACTCATCACCTGTAATGATGTCGTAAACACGCCGAGACGAGCCTACTTCAAATATGTTTATCATATCACAGCACCATTCCACCTGGACCTACTTCTGAGCAACGGTGAGGTTGTGCAGCACCCAGCGCGAAACTATCCTCTTCACGCGAAGATGCATGTGTAGAATCTTTTGAAGGCGTCCCGATCCAATCTGTAGTATGTGCTGAATCTCCTGACACGTAACTCGCCTTTTGTCTTGGTTTAAATTTTTCACTGCTAGCACGTTTTCTTCCCTAACAGCCGGCAAAGGGCGAACACTTGATTCTTCATCACCCAAAGTCAGTCGACCGCGCTTCGTTATACCAACGATACACGGTTGCCTTGAAAGGGCATTAATCCATGAATGCATTTGAAGTCTATCGTACGATGCGTCCGGTTTCAACGACGCTTGAAATCGTAAAAAATCATAGCGCGAAAATGTTCCCGACGCTCATCCATTTTTCAATGAGACACGATAATTTAAATTAGCTCGCAAAAAATGTGGAGGAAAATTTTGAAATTAGAACGTACCTATTTTTACTTATAAATAATCATATTTTCAAAATAGATTATAATTGGCCAGTCTCTCATATATAAAAACTTTTTTTCGCAATCTTTCTGAGTGGCCTGGTACCCTTAATAATCAAGTTTAACATACACATGTATTGTAAGCGTTTATAGCCTATGGTAATCGCTTTACATCAGGTGAACCGTACGCGTGTATATGCGTAAAAAAAGTTTAGGGTGCTTGCACACATTTTTTTATACAACATCGGGAGGCGTACAAAGTACATGTAAAGCGGTTACCGAGACCTTTGAAAGTTAATATCACTCGTGCGATGTCACCTCTGCTGTTAAAACAGAAACTCATTAGATGCTTACTGCTGAACCTCACTCACTCGCAGGAACACAACAATCTTCCAGGGGGTTGTTATTTAACTGCGGGTTTCTGTGAGATGCAGGTGCCTTGATGCGCCCTACTCTCTTTAGTTTAAGCAAGAATCTCCTAAACATAATTTTACTGGTGTGAACAAAGGATATTTGCAATTATTTCTTGTACCTCACAGAAAACCGCAGCCAAATAACTACTCCTTAGAGGGTTGTTGTGTTCCTGCGTGTGAGTGAGGTCACCAGGAAGCTCCTAAGGAGTTGCTGTGTAAGCAGCAGAGGAGGCATCGCGCGAGTTATATATGTTACAAACGTTAATAGGCTACGGTAACGGCTTTACATCAGGTGGACCGTATGCTTGTATGCCTCCCGACGAATATAAAAAAAAAACACCTTTGTCATGTTTTACAATAGTTTTTCTCTTTTTAATTTGGTTGAATGTGTGATTGTATGTATATATTCACGGCAGGTCCCTTCCGGGGTAGGCAGAGAGGACCGAGCGCCATAAGACGCGGTCCTTACACACTTCACTCGCGTCTGTGACATTCATAGCTCTTTTCATGCACGCTCGCTGGTTCTTGGCACTCCTGACATCACCTTCTGATAAAACACGACCAATTTGGTCTTGGTAGGTTAGTGGTCGGTCTTCCTCGGCTCCTACATTCTTCCACTTTTGCATTGTATATTTGTTTCGTCATTCTTTCTACATGTCCGAACCAACGGAGCATGCCTTTTCTTATCTTAACACCGACACTCTCTTTCATACCAACTCTTTCTCTCACGTCTTCATTACGAATGTGTGATTCGTTGTATAATATATAAAGTGATAATTGTACTATCATAAATGCGCCACGTACCTGCTTTTTACACAATGATTGTTTGTTTCCGTGTCGTACGGTTGTCTGGAAGAGACCTCCTATTGTATATTTGTTTTCTTTTTACATGTGTTCTGTATGTATTTGTGCGCAATAATATTCTGTTATGATTAAATTGACACATTTTTTTTTTATATTAGTTCAGCAAAGTGGCGTAATAGTTTTACGGCCCCTAATGCAACAGGTAGGTTGCACCACGTGCATCATGACCAGCCCGGTGGTCCAGTGGTTAGCAATGTCTACTATAACACTTCTATTAATGTTTTGTATTATGTTTGTGTGTGTGTGTGCAGGCATGTTCGTCGCGGCCGGTCCTGCGCACGCACATCCGCATGGTGCACCGCAATGTACGCGCTGTCAGGAACCACGTGTGCGACACGTGCGGGAAGGCCTACACGGTGAGGACTCTGCCATAACACAGGATTCATTGAAATGGGTTGAGGAGCTCAATGGCGTTAGGTTAAGTAACGTCGACCGCAGCCTGTTTATGGATGGTGGGCGGTGATGTATTGCTCAGCAGGGCATATTATAAAGTATCTGACTATATTAACGATAAAAATGCCTGGGAGTGAGTCGATCCAATTATAATGTAATTAATAAAATATGTAAATTTGTTTGGATACCAAAAGAGGGATGCTTGAGTTTTTTGGCAGTATTTTTATCAGTGCTCACCTAGTCATAAACTGCACGGTAGGGAAAATAATTGCGACGATTCCAAACAAATGTAGCCATTTTTACGGAATAAAAAGATTTTGACTTTGACTCTGAGGATGTTAAATATGAATGGTTTTGGAGATAAATTGAAAACGTCGTTTAAGTAGCAGCCATGTTTATGGAATGTACAGACATGTCAAATGTCAAGTACACATATTATACATTTTTAAAGGAGCGCCATCTACAGGATATACTGATTTTTGAAGTGATAACTTCTTATGGGAGGGTAAATCGCTTCGTTACGTAACGCGTTACTGCGCGAGTCTGCCTGGCTTCCCTTTCTATCGCGCATACGGCAGCTTTAATTATATGTAATCTACATATAAGTTTAAGTTATCACTTCTGTCGGGCGTCCCGAGACGCACACGTTTTTTTTTATATACAATTAGATTGGCAAACAAGCATGCGGCCCGCATTAGATGGTAAGCGGTCACCGTAGCCTATTGACGCTCGCAACACCACGGGGATGTTACTCGCGCGCTACCAATCTTGTGACCTAAGGATGTTTTGTCACAGTACCCAGTAATTTCCCTGCCATATCACACCATTCAAACCGGAACACAGCTATATAAATATATCTGCTTGGTGGTAGAAATAGGAGAGACAGAGGTACCCACGCAGACGACTTTTGTACAATGTCTTCCTCTGGTGAAAAACTGTGAGACATTTAATATTATGTCAAAGTGCAAAGTAGGCAGTTGGATATAATATTAAAAATTATTAAGGCAGATAGCGCTGGAAGTGAATTTTGTTGTTTTTGTGTTTTAGGTTTTATATATTTTTTTGTACTACATCGCCAGGCATGAAAGTATACCCAACTGCTGTAAAGCGGTTACCTGTGAACGCGTCTAATACATTAAGTATCACTCACGCGATGCCACCTCTGCTGCGAACATAGCAGCTCCTCAGGAGCTTGTTGGTGACCTCACTCAGTCGCAGCGACACAAAAACCCTCCTGGGTGTTTTTATTTGACTGCGGTTTTCTGTGAGATGGAGGCACTTCCCCAGACTGGCTGTTTTGATGCGCCCTACCTCTCATAAAAACAGCCAGACCAAGACAAGCACACATGTTCATTCACATTTTATGCACATAAAAGTTTGTCCTGTTTGGGAATCGAACCCACGAACGCTGATGTACAAGTAGCATTACTAACTACTGCGCCACCGAGCGCGTCAAAGTCGTGATTTGTAATTTTTGTACAATCAAGAGCACGTTAACATCGATACTTCGATCTTTGTGCCTACACTTCATGAGCTTCCCACGCTAAGTTTTGCAATTCATAAATTGACGCGCCTGTGACTGTCTTTAACGTTCCGCAGACGAAGAAAGCTCTAGAAGGTCACATGCACACCCACACTGGCGCTCGTCCGTTCCGCTGCGTGCACTGCCCCTCCACCTTCGGGTACTCCGCCGCGCTCTACAACCACAACAAGCTGGTGCATCTCAACAAACAGGTAATGAGAACCGTGCCAACCTTACCTCTCTGTCTGTCAAGGTCACGGGTATTAGCAAATTTAAAGACTAAAATTGCTTCCACTGTAAGGCAATCCAGAAAACTGATGATGACAAAATCGGGGGATACACTTTGGTGTTGTAGCTACATATCTATCGTTTACATACAAAATTTAGTTACACCGCTTGATAGCTAAAGAATCAATTCGTTACATTGTACAATGACGATAGATCCTAGAACCCGATTGCACTGCCATCTAGCGGGTCAAGTTGTAAATCTAAACCATCCATTTTGACGAGTACGGTGACACAATGGTTAATAATACGACTTTGACACCAACGCTCGTGGGTTCGATTCCCACATAGGACAAGCATTTGTGTGCATGAACATGTCTGTTTGTCTTTGTCTGGATGTTTTTAAGAGAGGTAGAGCGCATCAAAGCAGCCCGTCTGGGGGAGTACCTTCGCCTCACAGATAAATAGCAGCCAAACAACTCCCTGTAGGATTGTTGTGTTCCTGCGAGTGAGTGAGGTCACCAGTAAGCTCCTATGGAGTTGCTAATATGTGTGAAAAGTTTATACTTTTTTAAATAATCTACTACTCTGTAATATTAGAATTGACTTTTAGGGTTCTTATCGTACGTAATTTTTTGACATGAAAATAATGACTTTGGTTTCTATGTCCACATTTTTTTAAAACCGGACCACAGTGCGCCGCGTGGCGCGGTACAGTATGAGAATCGCCAACATTTACCACAAGTTTAAGTTACGATGTAAATATATAATTTATATATATTTTACAGAATCCACGGACACGGATAGTGCCTTCAGCAAACTTGACCACGCAGCTCACGATTCCCACGCAGCCGGCCCACGCGTGGGTTGAGATCCCACCGTCGTCGCAGCAACAACAGCTACCTGATATAACATGAAATTGTACTAAAATATTTTTTTATACAAATATATTGAAATATTAAAAACTCGCATTTTTTTTAGTTAAAATACACAAACTAAACTGTTTGGTCTTTTTTTATTTATATATAGATTACAGTTGTTATGCAAGGAACAGTATGTGAATTGATTGATTATTATATATGATTAACAGACCAACTTGTATAAATAGTTGTTTCGTTAGGAATAAAAATAGTTCATTCGTTCATTTCCTAACAGATCAACCAAATCGTTAGTCCGTTAAGAAATAAAATAGTTAATCAGTTATCAATTGACCGGTTTAGTTGGTTGGAACGGAAAAAGGTTTTTTTTAGTTTTGGTATGAATCAGGATGTTGGATCGCTAGAGGCACCTGTGAATCACAGGTTAGATGTCGTGTGGGAAACAAGCATAAGTACGCCGAGCAAGTAATTATTACTTTGAAGGAAAACATCGTGAGGATACCCGCACGCCCAAGAAATTATATTTCACTAGAGGAGTGACTTAACCTAAGTCTGGTTTTCTCCCTGGGTTGTAGAGGTCTGACGGCAGTCGCTTCATGTAAAAATCAGTATCTTCGCTAAATCCTTAGTCTTGGGAAGCGGACCACGTCTAAACTAATAAATTAGGAAAATCATAATGGATTAGAAAACGAGATAACGCTAAGCATAGATAGACAGATATATAATATTTAACATATTATGCATTTGTATCTTCACGCAAAGTGCCTCTCGGGTAGTTTCACGTTGCTACAAGGTGCCCTAGCATAGAGGGTAAAAGAAACAAGCGTGAACAGAAAAGATGTTTATTAAAGTATTTTAGCTAAGCGAAGAAATAGTCAGGTCACGGGTTCGATTTAATTTAGTGATCGAGTCTGTACGCTATTGTTAAGAACTACCGCACTCTCCTTTGTCTGGCCACGGAAGATCCACCGGCACGGGGACAGCTGCTGCGGCACAGGTTTAGGGTGCAGAGGCTCGCAGTCAGTGCTGAGGTAGATGGATTGGTTCAATAGATGAACCCCAACGGTGTTCCTGTGAATCGTACCACAGTATTACGATCCAGCCGGGAAGTCCATGCGAGACTAATTACAATTTTCCTAGCGGCTGTGGCATTGCGATAGATAAGCAAGCACTACGAACGATTTCTTTCAAATGTAACGATAGTTTTTTGTTAGGATAAGTGACGCATACAGGCTCTCAAGTAGTTTGCCGTGCACTGATCGCGGTTACTAGCGAATGTGTTCTCGATGCAATCAGTTACCGCGTCCCGAACTTACCTCTCCGTTGTCTCGCCCTGCGCTTTACCAATATAAAACACACCGTGCGTTAGTCCGCGCGAATATTTAAAGTAATTTATTTTATCATGTTTTTATATGCTTCTACACTTTGTATAATAATTAAGTAATGTAAATATGTAGATATTTATTTAGTGTTATAAGTATTTAGATTTAAGTTAGTTTTAAGTATGTAAGTATAATATTAAATTTTAAAGAAGTTAGGTAACCTATGTTACAGTAGGCAGTGTGAGTTCACCAATAAATCTGAAACGGATAAATAGATGGACGTTCCATTCAGTTTTATTCTACTTTTACTTTTTAAAAGTTTAAAGGGTGTGCGAACTTGAACAAAAATTGGTTTACATGAATGACTTTAATTTTGCTAGTTCTATCTATGTATAACTTCACGCCAAATCCCTTGCGGGGTAGGCAGAGAGAACCGAGCGCCACGTGACTTGCTCCTTACACACCTCACTCGCTTCAATAACATTCATTGCTCTTATCATTCAAGGCTTCTGGTATCACCTTCTGATAGATTACGCCCAATTTGGTCATGGTAGGTAAGTCTTGGCATTTCTCGCCTCCTATATCCTTCCACTTTTGCGTTGTATATCTGCTTTGTCATATTTTCATTCTACATTCGTACCAACGGAGCACGCCTCTTCTTATTTTAACACCGATGCTCTCTTTCAGACGAATTTAAGAAACAACTAAGCAAAATATCAGAGTTGTTTCTTAAATTTATGGTAGAGCAGACAGTGCCCACAGCTTCGCTCATTGCAACGGCAGTATCAAAAGTAGGTAAAATATTTAAACGGCATATAAGCTATCCATACGTAAATTATATATAAAACTATTTGACTATATTTTGACGATAAATACACAACTGGGGACAATTTATTAAGGCCACTTCAATTCAATACTACGAACGAAGACAAATTAGAAATAATACTAATATACTCAAAAAAATATTCTGACGAAGAGTTAATATTAGATGTGTTTCCGCGGTGGTTTTATTAATATTTATTATTTATATTACTCGAGCATAGAAAAATAATAAAAAATAGTACATAAAAAAAATAGTAGATATAGTAACCTGATTGCCAAACTGAAGGAAAAAAGTAAGAAGACAGTATTGCGTGACAGTGACAATTCTTTCATAATAACAATGTAACCTAAAAATAAAATTTAGATAATTTAAAAAATAAGAATGAAGTTACTAAACCTATTCAAATCGGTACATTTTACGTACATCCAAATAGCACGTCATTATTCACAAGATTATGTACCTCAGGCGTTGAGGAGTCTCAAAGCCAAATCTACAAGAGATACAGTGCAGTTCTATATAGATTCATTTAGAGTTCGCGCAGTGGGGGGCAAAGGTGGGGACGGATGTATATCATTCCTCAGTGCTTGGTGTAAGGAACACGCCGGCCCTGATGGAGGGGACGGCGGCCACGGGGGACATGTTATATTCCAGGTATGTAATACTCTATAGAGTATCTATCTATAACTTCACGCCAAATCCCTTGCACGGTAGGCAGAGAGAACCCAGCGCCATACGACGCGGTCCTCACACACTTCACTCGCTTCTTTAACATTCATAACTCTTTTCATGCACGCTTGCCGGTTTCTAGGACTCTTGACGTCACTTTCTGATAAAACACGACCAATTTGGTCACGGTAGGTTAGTCTCGGTCTTCCTCAGCTCCTACCACTACATTATATATCTGTTTTGTCATTGTAAATATGTATAATGCGTTTCAAATAAGTTGATAACTGTCATAATGACATTTTGATACGTGTCGATAACTTCATTGTGTAACGTAAGGTCAGCAAATACATTTTTATATTTCACTGTTGCTGGACACTAATAATAGTACTTAATATATTTCCAATTAAATATTTATGATGATTGTTGAACCATATTCCCTTTTCAAGATAGATAAGGATAGGGTAGGATAAATACATACACAATAAGTTACCATACACGTATGAACCTGCCCGAAATGGAAATTTTGTTGTTAGCTGTACATTTTTGATGAATACAGAATGAAGTTGCCGCGGTCACGATTATCTTCTCATTTGAAACGCATTAGTAATATGCGATATAGTTAAACCATCTCACATTTAATCACCTCCACGCTTTACTAGTGGAAATCAACTTTAAATCTGCACCTCAGAATTCTGGAGACGCATAGGACCCATCTGAATGCCTGTAATACAGGATGCATTAATAGGCTATGGCTATGAACAGAAAGCATTCATTGGTTGCAGCTATAGGAGCTTACTGGTGACATCAAGCCTGGTGGAAAACAATAAGCCTCCAGGGAGACAGTATTGGACTGCTATTGTCTGTGAGGTGGAGATAGTTAGTTAGTTGAACAAACGAAGATACGTCTTTCGAAACGACCCTGCCAATGGTAATGGATTAGGAAATGGGATAATGCTAAGAAAAAGAAACACTTAACTCTCCAGCTCTGTCCTCAAAAATTATGAATTTACTCTCTAAGCACTTTTCTTATACAATGTCAGAAGGCAAACAACCCCTGATTAAAGTTCCTTTGTAGCCTTTAAAAGCATGCATAGAGGAAGTATTGCTCGTGCTTTGCCACCCCTGCTGCTTATTAGCCACTTCTAACGGCCGTTTCTAATAGTAGATAATGTTCCTTTCTAGGCGACACACTCTGTTAAGGGTTTGAACCATTGCAAGACTGTCATCCAAGCGAAACATGGAGAGAAGGGGTACAATAAGGACTGCGATGGAAAGAATGCAACCCACGTCATCATTCCAGTCCCACTAGGTACGTACGGGCACTGGGCTGTATGACTCGGTCGTGTAGATTCTCTGTAGCTACTTTGCGGGCATTTATTTTTATACATCGTCGGGAGGCATACAGTCCACCTGATGTAAAGTGGTTACTGTAACCTATGAACACCTGCAATATATTGATACTGCTGTTAACAGCAACTTCACAGGAGCTTACCGGTAAGTTCACTCACTCCTAGGAATACAACAACTCTCTAGAGAGTGGTTATTTCGTTGCGGTTTTCTGTGAGGTACTTCTGAGGTGCTGAGGTCCCTAGTCAGGCTGCTATGATGAGCCCTACCTCTTTTAAAAACACCCAGACCAATACATGTTGATGCACATGTTTGTCCTGTGCGGGACTCAGGTCCACAAGCGTTGGTGTCAAAGTAGCATTTTTAACGTCTCCAACCAAGATTGTCAAAAATATCTGTTTATTTTGATCTGCTTTAACCCGTCAAGACCCAGGTTTACCGTTATTCCATATATATGTCGTAAGCGAGTGGTATAATTATGCCAGTCGGATCTCGCCGGGTTAATAGAGGCATCAAAGTAGCCCAACTGGCAAGTACCTCTACTTTATAGAAAACCAAATAATAACTCTTTAAATAACTACTAATTAAATACTACTAATAACTATTAAACTATTTAAAATATGACGAGCATGGTGGTGTAGTGGCGAAACGTGCTGTTACTCTACTTTGACACCAACACTTGTGGCTTCGATTGCACACAGAACAAACATTTGCATGAACATGTGTGTTTGCCTTGGGTGTTTTTAAGAGAGGTAGGGTGTATCAAAGCATCCCGTCTGGGAGAGTACCTCCTCATAGAAAACGGCAATCAAACAACAACACCCTGTTGTTTTAAATACAACATCGAGAGTCATGCAAGCGATGTTGTATTTGAAGCGATGCCACTCCTTAGGAGCTTACTGGTGACCTCACTCACACGCAAGAACACAACAACCCTCTAGGGAGTTGTTATTTGGCTGCGGTTTTCTGTGAGGTACTTTCCCAGGTGGGCTGCTACGATGCGCCCTACTTCTCTTAAAACACCCAGACCAAGACAAACAGACAGGTTCATGCACACAAATGTTTGTCCTGTGTGGGAATCGAACCCACGAGCGTTGGTGCCAAAGTAACGTAACAGCGCGTTTCGCCACTGCGCCACCGAGCTCGTCAACTGTGTTCCTGCGAGTATTTTCAGCTCTTATGTAGTTGGTGTGTTAGTGGTAGTTGTGGAAACGCGCGATACTTCATTTATAGGTTACGATAACCACTTTATGTCAGCTCTTATGCATGAAGAACCTATGGAGAACTGATGTGACCAATATTATGTAGTAACTCAATTCACCGCTTCAGATTGGGGGTAAAGTAAAACGCGCAGCTCTCATTGGCTAGTTCGAGGATCCACATTGCGTCTCTTATCGGTTTATTGGTTAAAATATTCTCCCATTGTTCAGTTGTCTCGAATCACTGAGTTATTTAGGCGCTAAAATACAAAGTTTTTGTGAGCGCAGGGTGCCTACATGCACAGTCTAGTGCATTATTAGTCTTTGGTATGCTGTATGCCTCCCGACGTGGTATAAAAAAAATGTGTGCGTGTACTTATGTACGCGCGTGAGAAGTTATACTTCTTTGGCATCATTAAATAAATATTGTAACACGGAACCCTAAAACCACCGTATTCCTGTCGTGCGCATGCGAATGAGTAACTGTCATCTAGCTTTGCTTATTAGCCAATAACAGACGCGTGACATTCTTAGGCCGTCTAAACGGACCACTCAGCACGTTTTAGGGGGCCGCTGGCCAGCTGAAGTGATTCTGCGCCGACGCTAACGCGCCGGCGATGCGAGCTTCGACGCGAGTTTGCTGTTCGAGATAGACAGTGAGTACGGGAGGACACCACTGGTGTACCCGGCTAAATGAGAGTCTGTTAATTTTATGTAAGAGCAGTTTCAATGTTCTACATTGGCGCCCATACTAGTGGCCGAACCACCGCCGACTAAGCACAGAGGCATACTTGTATTCATCCTGCCTTGTATGAAGTAGTGTGAAAGTTTGCTGCGCATGCTTTTCATCACGCGCTGAAACAATGCCGATGAAAAAGAAGGAAGTGCAGCTTCGCCAACAACAAGACGAGGAGGGCGATACAGCGCTCAGGGCGGAACAACGCACAACGGCCGTGAGTGACGGAAGTCGCACCGCCGCCGAGATTGCAAGCGACGGCGCGCAGCCGCAGCTTCCACCATCATTCAGTACGGAGGAATTCTTTACGACGCTGATGGAATCAATCACACGTGCGCAAGCGGAGGCAAACAGAAGTCTCATCAGCTCTTTGATGTCAAACATGAGTTGCGAGTCGCGAGCCCCTACTCCAGTCGGGATAACTCCAACTATGAACGCTGGCAACGGCAGTACCGCCGCTAGTGCTAATTTCACTCGATGTACGGCACGATTTAACGGGTCGACCCAGGACGCAGAGTCTCTGGAAGCATTCCTCGACGCCGTTGAAATCTACAAAGAGTGCGCGTCTGTGAGCGACGAGCACGCACTCCGAGGTCTACCCATGCTACTGGAAGGTGAAGCAGCTGTGTGGTGGCGCGGCGTGAAGGCGTCAGTGACCGCGTGGCCTGACGCACTCGTCCGGCTACGGGCTACCTACGGATTGTGCCAACCGGCATACAAAATTCTCCGGCAGATCTTCGAGGCCGAACAGCGAGAGGACGAGCGCGCCGATACAGTGTTATACAAAGTGCGCGCATTATTTCCCAAGCTTCCGTACAAGCTTGAGGAGGCAGTGCAAATCGATATGTGCTATGGTCTGCTTCACAGACGTATAAAGAAAAGAGTGCCCCGCGATTCGATTCGTAGTTTAGATCAGTTGTTGTGTGATACGAGAGTCGCGGAGGATACTATAAAAGATTTAAAGGTAAAATGTGAGGTTACCAATATTAACTTGCAAACTAAAACATTAGCCCCTACCATCGATCGCAAACTCGCGTCATCGAGTTCCACTACTATAGTCACTCGATCGAGTTCACCAGTTACGAACACGACTGGCCACATTCGTAGTAATAGAAACAACAGACCGCGATGCACTTTTTGCAAAATATTTGGTCACACGAGTGACGAATGTCGCAGTCGGGAGAAAGCTAGTACTACGCGCAACGACACAAATACAGGGTTACGTTGTTATGGGTGCGGTAAACTGGGAACAGTGAGGTCGAAATGTGATATCTGTAACTCGCGTACGACTGTAGATAAAAAAGACGAGAAAGTTTCCTTTAATAGTGCGACCATAAGTAGTGATGTAAGTATTCATCCTAATCTCGTACAAAATAATTTGAGGACGCATGAGTCGTGCCCTATGGTAAACATCAGGATAATGGGCTGTTTTGGTGTAGCGATAGTTGACACGGGTGCCACGCATAGTATTGCGAGCCCGTTGCTGTATCAGATTTTAGTAGATAAAGGTGTTCACTTCAAAGACACTGAACGATTTGTTAAATTAGCCGACGGTTCTCAAACTATGATGAGCATGTTAACGGCCGAGATAGAAGTATCACTAGAGGAACGTATTGCAAAATGCGAGTTTTTGGTGTTGCCCGGTAGCAACACGCGCACATTATTAGGTGTTGATTTTCTGTCACGGGCAGAAATGATATTAGATCTCGCCCGAGGTAGCTGGATGTTCAGAGACGCGCTCGAATATTCCTATAATTTCGTGTATAATACATGTAACCTTAAAACAGCTGATTCTAATCAGTTGCACATAGAGGTCGAAGAGCTAGCGCTGCGTTCGGACGAAGGTCACAAGCTGACCACCGATCAGCGACGCACACTTGACCAGTTCATCGCAGCTCAAGCTGCGCAGTTTGCTCACGATGGGCCTGCCACCGAATTCGCGACGCATCGTATCAAGGTAAGCCCGAACCAGGAGCCCATTGCTTGTCCACCATATAGGATGTCTCAAGAGAGGAGGGAAGTCTTGCAGAAGGAGCTTGATAAGCTGCTGCGAGATGACATAATTGAGGAATGCGAATCCCCTTGGGAAGCGAATGTGGTTCTAGTAAGTAAGAAAGACGGATCATTGAGGCTTGGCATAGATTACAGAAAACTCAACGCGCTGACGGAAGCGGACAGGTACCCCCTCCCACGGATTGAAGATATTCTGCACGCGGCAAAGACCAGTGAGTACATGACTACGCTTGACCTTCGATCTGGCTACCATCAGGTCAGCATCTGTCCTGAGGACCAAGACAAGACAGCGTTCACTAGCCCACTCGGTACGTATAGATTTAAGCGGATGCCCATGGGCCTACGCAATTCAGAAGCCACTTTTCAGAGGCTGATGGATCGTTTCCGATCAAACTTGAAAGGTGTGGAACTACTCACGTACCTCGACGACCTTATCCTGCTGTCGCCGGGACCGTTTGAGAGGCATCTTGCAGATTTGAAAGCAGTTTTCGAACGACTAGCTTTATTTCGACTGAGGGTGAACAGAGGCAAAAATGTATTTGCACGAGAGTCAGTCAAGTTTTTAGGTCACCTGATTGTCCCTGGTGGAATCCAAGTTGATCCAGATAAAACTGCGGCAGTTGATAGTATGGCTCCGCCGCTCAACGTGAAACACCTGAAGTGTTTCCTGCAGACGTCAAGTTGGTTCAGACGTTTCATTAATAATTACGCAGAAGTTGCGAGACCCCTCACGAATCTCCTGAAGAAATCCAGTGCATGGCAATGGAACGCCGAGCACCAGGAGGCATTTGAACGCATTAAGTCACTCCTCGTGTCTGCACCTATTTTGCGTCAGGCAGATGAGTCAAAGTCGTTCGTTCTCCGCACGGATAGTAGCGCCTATTGCTTAGGAGCTGTGTTAATGCAGGGGGAGGGCCACGACCAGAGACCTATTGAATACGCTAGTCGACTTCTTACCAGCGCGGAGAAGAACTACTCGACAACAGAGCGGGAGGCTCTTGCAGTTGTGTGGGCATTAAGTAAGTTCCGAGGGTACGTAGAGACCGCGAAGGTACTGGTTAAAACTGACCACCAGCCGTTACGCTGGCTAATGACTCAGAGGTCACCAAGCGGACGACTGGCCAGGTGGGCCCTCACTTTACAGGAGTTCGATCTCAGTATCGAGTATACACCCGGACGTTCCAATGTGATCGCTGATACGCTGTCGCGACCCGTTGGTAACCAAGAGCCAGGATGTGAGTTGAGTCTTACAGTAGTAGACATGCCGAGACGGAGTAGCAGCGACCTCCGTAGCAACCAACTGCTGGACCCAGAGGTACGAAAAATTATAGAGGATATGGAATCCGACGAACCCTTTAGGGGGAGACCGTGGTCAGATCGTGGATACATCATATCTGACGGTATTCTATACAGGTACAGCTTAGAGTCAGACGACGGAGAAGACTCTTGTTTAGTCGTTCCTGAACACGAACGCAGACAAGTGATGGCAAATCTTCACGACGCGCCTACAGCGGGTCACTTTGGTATAGAGCGCACACTCGACCGCATTCGTAGTAGGTATTATTGGCCCGGTATGCGTACATTTGTAACCAACTATATCAAGGAATGTGTAGCCTGCCAAAGGTATAAAGCTGACAATCGTAAACCAGCAGGGCTGCTGCAAACCCCCGCTATGTCTAGACGATTTGAAGTTATTTCGGTAGATTTATTTGGTCCCCTGATGGAGACCCCTAGGAAGAACAGGTGGGTTCTTATTGTAGAAGATGTCTGCTCACGCTGGGTGGAGCTGTTTCCGTTAGAAAACGCTACCAGCGTTGAATGTGCACAGACGTTGACTAACGAGGTTTTCCTTAGGTATGGAGTGCCACGCCGCCTCATTAGTGACAACGGCGTGCAGTTTGTGAGCGAAGTAATGCAACAAGTATGTCACATTTAGGGTATTATCCAGACGCTTACGCCTTTCTATCATCCAGAGGCCAACCCTGTTGAGAGGAAAAATAGAGACCTCAAGCCTCAGTTGGCCATTCTGGTAGGTAAACATCATGCTACCTGGGATTTACACCTTGCCGCGATTAGGTTCGCGAATGAACTCTGCAACGACCAGCTGTACAGGTTTTTCGCCGGCTTATCTAACGTTCGGTAGAGAACTGCGAGCCCCGGCTGATTCTGCGACGGACATGAGAGCTATCGTTGATCAAGATAATTTTATTCCTGCTATTACCCCGTATTTGAGAAAGATGGCAGCAACTCTGGACGAAGCCAGGGATGCCTGCGAGAAAACTCAGGAATTACAAAAGGAGAAAGCGGATGAGAAGCGCAGGGCAGGCCCCGTTTACAAGGCAGGTGATCTAGTCCTTTTAAAAACACAAGGACCAAACGACGCAGGCCGCGAACAGACTGCAAAATTGATTCCGCGTCGTGATGGGCCGTACAAAATAGGTAAGGTTGTTAGCCCGACCACCTATTTGCTAGATTCTGTACAATCCGGGGAAGGTATAGGGAGATATCACGTCTCGCTCCTCACACCGTTCAACGGCCAAGTCGAACCTCCACTTAGGGAAAAGCGCAAACGTGGAAGACCACGTAAGCATTAGAATTCCTAGCCCAACTGCGGAGGGCGCTTGTTAGGCTAGAGGGGGAGGATGTAACACGGAACCCTAAAACCACCGTATTCCTGTCGTGCGCATGCGAATGAGTAACTGTCATCTAGCTTTGCTTATTAGCCAATAACAGACGCGTGACATTCTTAGGCCGTCTAAACGGACCACTCAGCACGTTTTAGGGGGCCGCTGGCCAGCTGAAGTGATTCTGCGCCGACGCTAACGCGCCGGCGATGCGAGCTTCGACGCGAGTTTGCTGTTCGAGATAGACAGTGAGTACGGGAGGACACCACTGGTGTACCCGGCTAAATGAGAGTCTGTTAATTTTATGTAAGAGCAGTTTCAATGTTCTACAATATTTAATATTAATAATATTTAGTACTAATTATATTAAATAATAATATTTTAATTTATAGGAAGGGTTATTGGAGTAAAATTAAAT
The DNA here is from genome assembly GCA_947507595.1 of Pyralis farinalis. Classification (NCBI taxonomy): domain Eukaryota; kingdom Metazoa; phylum Arthropoda; class Insecta; order Lepidoptera; family Pyralidae; genus Pyralis; species Pyralis farinalis. The sequence continues at coordinate 33,810,931 of OX382263.1, read as the reverse complement.
AAATTTCAAGTAGCAGCGGCGATGTTTATGGAATGTATTACATACAAGTCAAATGTCAAGTGCAAATGGAAATATACATTTATAATATACAATATACATTTTTAACTATAGCGCCATCTACCGGTAATACCGTGAAACATTTAGCAGCTTCAACCTGTTACTTTTGTGTTACAGTGATGCGCGCGCATCTTAAAATTTCGCTCTCATCATTTTTTCATAACGCGCCTAAAGAAGTATAACTTCAAAAACAACCAAATGACCGTAATATCAATATCAGGTACCATAGTGAAGGATACATCAGAGAGGGTTGTTGGCGACCTGAGCACGGAGGGAGTCATGTTTGTGGCGGCGAGGGGAGGCGCGGGCGGCAGGGGGAACAAGTTCTTCCTTACAGCCACTGAACAGGTACAGGTCTTTCTTTATATGTATGTGGGATTAAAGTATGTTCTAAAAATTTGTGGCGTAACGCTTGTAGACCGTATTCGCAATGATGAGGTTAGAAACAGAGTTGGTCTGAAAGAGAGCGTCGGTGTTAAAATAAGAAGAGGCATGCTCCGTTGGTTCGGAAATGTAGAAAGAATGCAGTATGAAAGAATGACGAAGCAGATATACAATGCAAAAGGGGAAGGATGTAGGAGCCGAGGAAGGCCAAGACTTACTTACCATGATCAAATTGGTCGTGTTCTATCATATAGTGATGTCTAGGAACCGGTGAGCGTGCATGAAAAGAGCAATTAATGTTAAAGAAGCGAGTGATGTATGTAAAGATCGATTCACGTGGCGCTCGGTTGTCTCTACCTACCCCGCAAGGGATTTGGCGTGAAGTTATAGATACATAGATTAAAGTATGAAGGAAATACCACCGAGACCCAATGATATGATTGTTGCATAATAAAAATATTCACCGCGCAAAGTCAAAGTCAAAATCTTTTTATTCCGTAAAAATGGCTACATTTGTTTGGCATCGTCACAATTTTTTTCCCTACCATGCAGTTCATGACTAGGTGAGCACTGATAAAAATACTGCCAAAAAACTCAGGCATCCCTCTTTTGGTATCCAAACAAATTTACATAATTTATTAATTACATTATAATTGGATCGACTCAATCCCAGGCATTTTTATCATTAATATAGTCAGATACTTTATAATATGCCCTGCTACACAATTTGGCTTTAATGGTAGTTTTAAATTTGTTTATTGACAATTCTCTTATATTGCTGGGAAGTTTGTTATAGAACCGTATACATTGCCCCATAAAAGAATTACTTATTTTGTGGAGACGGCTTGGATGTAACACAAGATTATGCTTATATCTAGTATTTATGTTATGAGCATCACTCTTTTTACAAAATGAGTCTATGTTTTTATGGACATACAAAAGATTTTCATAGATATATTGCGATGCGACTGTTAGAATATTTATTTCTTTGAATTTTTCTCTAATGCTCTCCCGGGGACCAAGTTTGTAGATAGCTCTTTTGGCTCTTTTTTGCAATAAAAAATTGGTGTTAATGTCCGCGGAGTTACCCCAAAAGAAGAATTCTGTATGGCAAAATCATTCACTCCTTGAAGCGGTGAGCTAAATAGGCTCTAAAAGGCAAAGTTTTGGTGAGCGAAAGGTGCAGTGATGCGCAGTCAAAAGGTTAATTAGTTTGTGAATTAAAGAGATAACAACAATCTCACTATAATATCTAATTTTATTGAATTCTTATACGACGAGCTCTATGGCGCAGTGGTGAAATGCTGTTACGCTACTTTGACACCAACGCTCGTGGGTTCGATTCCACACAGGACAAATATTTGTATGAATATGTCTGTGGGTCTTGGTCTGGGTGTTTTTAAGAAAGGTAGGGCGTACCAAAGCAGCGCGTCTGGGAATGTACCTCCTCATAGACAACGGCAGCCAAATAATAACTCCCTGGAGGGTTGATGTATTTCTGAGTGATTGAGGTCACCAGCAAACAAGGAGTAACTGTTTTAGCAGCATAGGTTATACATCGCGCGAGACATAATGTGTTCCAAGGGTTCATAGGCTACGGTAATCGCTTTACATCATGTAGCCGTATGCTTGTATGCCTACCGACGGACATTGTATAAAAGAAAACGAGTGTGCTTTAGACCACACGACTGAAGTAAAACTTCTTTAGCTCCATAGTGTGATACAGACAATAGGCCTGCACTGTGTCTTACATATACGAAACTTACTCGCTATGAGAGAAAGAGAGAAAGAAAATGTGTGCTCGCACCTCTCTCTCTTGCCTCTACAGTAATATACGAAACGTAACTCTCTCTCTTTCTATCTTCACTAACTTATATCTCCCTCTCACCTTCCGTTCGCCTCGCCCGATCACACTTTTCGTAACGCTCTCCTCACGCATTCACCAGCTTACTCTCCAAGTCAAGCGTGCGTAAACAAGTTTTACTTCAAAAACGCGGCGTGTCTTTGTCGTGAACACGGCAGTGAGTTTTTCGTGAATACGTGTTCGCAACGGTACATGGAAGGAAGTGATACTGAAAGGAAATTTACATGCAATTTGATCCAACCTGCTTTGTGTGCTTCCGCCACCAATTAGTTCATGCGGCCTAGCGCCGGCCGGCACCCACCCACTACTGTTAGTGCGTGCTACATGCCGACGCTGCCATGGCTGCTCCGGTAGTCTCTGCCTCGGCTGCTGCGGTCGTCCGCCATCTGGAACAGAATCCGCATGCCCCCACCACCACCGTCGCTGCCACGACTGGCCTGGTCGTCGCTGCGACACGTGTTTCGCCTCTCCACGAGGCATCATCAGGCGTTGTAGACGTTAATCGTAAGAATAACATGCTACAAGTGACAATTCCATCGCAGTGCCGTCCCTTATATTGAATTGAGGGTGGGGGTGGATGGTGTGAGCGAAAAGATATTTAATAGTGGGGAATGGTTTACGTCAGTCTGTTTGTGAATTGGTGGCGGAAGCACACAAAGCAGGTTGGATCAAATTGCATGTTAGTTTGACTTTCGCAAAATAACGCCTGAATCTATTAACTATTGAAAGGAAATTATAAAATGCAGCGAAATGATATCAAAATGGTGGTGATTTCCTCCCCGCCCGCGCGCGATGCGTCACAATCTTCACAAAACAAAGTAACGAATTCTTTAGCTATCAAGTAGTGCAGTAAAAATTTGTATGTAAACGATAGATATGTAGCTACAACACCAAACTGTATCACCCGATTTTGTTATCGCCAGTTTTCTGGATTGCCTTCCAATTGGAAGCACATTTAAAGTCGTTTTCCCGTCAAAAATCCTTGACCGTTTCGCTATTTCAGGCACCGGATATAGCGGAAGTTGGTGCGACTGGTGAATCGAACACATACACGTTGGAGGTGCGGTCGATGGCCCACGTGGGCCTGCTGGGGTTCCCCAACGCCGGCAAGAGCACCTTGCTGCGAGCACTCACCCGCGCCAGGCCCACCGTCGCGCCGTACCCCTTCACCACACTCCGACCGCACATTGGTGAGTACATTAGAAAGAAAGAAAGAAATGTTTATTGGCATAGATCATTGTTATACTCCACTATTGAACCTAATGACTCTGCATCACGACTTTTTATATACTACGTCGGGATGGTTACAAGCATACGGCCCGCCTGATGTAAAGCGGGTACTGTAGCCTAATAACGCTTGCGATATATTAGGTATCACTCGCGCGATGCCTCCTCTGCTGTTTACACAGCAACTCCTTGGGGGCTGACTGGTGACCTCACTCACACGCAGGAACACAACAACCCTCTAGGGAGTTGTTATCTTGGTTGCGGTTTTCTGTGAGGTGGAGGTACTTTCTCGGACGGGTTCTACGTCTCTTAAAAAAGCCTCTTCACCAGGTATCCTCAGGCTCGACCAGGGGACTGCTTAATTCCGTATTAGAAGACAGTACGAGCTGACAGCTGTAAAGATGTGTTTATATGTCTGTCTGTCTGTTGACTCAACTTCCATCTTTTTTCCAGGCATGGTGCCGTATGATGATTACGAACAAGTGGCCATAGCTGATTTGCCGGGTTTGATTCCCGGCTCGCACAAGAACTACGGATTAGGTATGTTTAGTACTTAGTATTACGTATTAGTTAGTAACGCTACTTGTACACCAACGCTCGTGGGTTCGATTCCCACACAGGTCAAACATTTGTGTGCATGAACATGTCTGTTTGTTTTGGCCTAGCAGTTTTTAAGAGAGGTAGGGCGGATCAAAGCAGCCCGAATGGGGAAATATCACCACCTTACAGAAAACCGCAGACAAATAACAACTCATTGGAGGGTTGTTGTGTTCCTGCGTGTGAGAGAGGTCACCAGTAAGCTCCCATGGAGTTGCTGTCATATCATCACAGGTGGCATCGCGCAAGTGATGCCTAATGTGTTACAAGCGTTCTTATGCTACGGTACCCGCTTTACATCAGGTGGGCCGTATGCTTGTATGCCTCCCGACGTTGTATAAATGGGGAACAAATGAGAGCGTTTATGCGTAGTAACTTAATTCACCGCTACAGGTCGGAGGGTAAAGTATACTCGCACCTCTTATTGGTTAATTCGTGGATGGACATGTATCGGCTTAGTATTGTCTTAGGTTTTCGCGATTGTTACACATTTGCAGCATCCGTGGTCGCAGAAAGACTTTAGAAAGTCTTCCTGCGACCACGGACGCAGCAAACGTCGGGTTCAACAAAATAAATAAAACACGCGATTCTTCCGTTAAACAATTGTTTATTTCAACTTATCGGCTTGTTGGTTGAAATATTCATCCGTTGGTCAGTAGGTTCGTATCGTTGAGATATTTAGGCGCTAGAACACAATTTTTTTTTATGTGGCCGCGGGATGCCTTCTTTTTTATACTACGTCGGGAGGCATACAAGCATACGGCCCATCTGATGTAAAGCGGGTACCGTAGCCTATTAACGCTTGCGATATATTAAGTATCACTCACGCGATGCCTCCTCTGCTGCTTACACAGCAACTCCTTGGGAGCTTACTGGTGACCTCACTCACACGCAGGAACTCAACAACCCTCTAGGGAGTTGTTATTTGGCTGCGGTTTTCTGTAAGGTGGTGATATTTCCCCATTCGGGCTGCTTTGATCCGCCCTACCTCTCTTAAAAACTGCTAGGCCAAAACAAACAGACATGTTCATACACACAAATGTTTGTCTTGTGTGGGAATCGAACCCACGAGCGTCGGTGTCAAAGTCGCGTCATTCACGACTGAGCCATCGAGCTCGTCAAAACACTCACTCGCAGTCAAGTGCTTTATTTATTTAAAGAAAATGGTTTTGTCTATGCCTATTTCTTCTTTTTACCGTTGTCCAGTTTCCTAATCCATTAGGATTGGCGGGGTCCGCTACCTAAGCCCAAGGATTTGGTGATACTGATTTTGACATGGAGCGACTGCCGTCAGATCTCCACAACACAGAGGTGAAAGCATTAAGTAAAATCACACGTCTTTTGAAATATATATTTTTCGACGTGCGGTGTTTTTCTTCACCGTCGAGCAAGTGATAATTGCAAATATGTACATGAATACGAAAATATGAATTTAGTGCATGCCAGGATTCGAACCGAGAACCTGTCGGTCAATGTGGCGGTTGCTCATCCACTGACCAACCACTGTCTACATGTCCGTGCCTATTTACATGTATATACTTTGTTTTTGTAACAGGTATACAGTTCCTGCAACACGTAGAACGCTGCAGGGGTCTCATATACCTGCTGGACGGGTCAGATGATCCCCAACATCAGCTGACAACGCTCCAACACGAAATCCAACAGTACAACCGTGCCTTAATGTCGCGCCCCAGCTGCGTAGTAGTCAATAAGATAGACTTGCCCCAGGGCAGAGCTGCATTCGAAGATATGAAGAAGGAAGCTAACGTGATTGGTGTATCAGCTAAGACCGGAATCAATTTGAAGGAGTTATTGACAGTAGTTAGAGATATGTATGATTCGGAGGGAGTGATAGAGTAGATAATAAACATAAGATAAAAATTCTTTATTTGTCATTGCTCTCGCGAGCACTTAGACACATTTTTTTATTTTATACAACGGCGGCAGACATACAAACATACAGTCCACCTGATGGAAACCACCTCTCAAGAGAGGTAGGGCGAATCAAAGCAGTCCGTCTGGGGAAGTACTTCCACACTGAGGTGTATATCTTAGGTGTTTATCTTAGGTGTATATACTCTTAGGTGTATACATTTCTTAGATATTATAGGCGCATCAGAGCAGTCTGAGGACGTACTTTTTTTTAAATTACGTCTGGAGGCATACAAGCATACAGCCCACCTGATGTAAAGCGGGTACCGTAACCTATTAACGCTTGAGATATATTAAGTATCAATCGCGCGATGCCTCCTCTGCTGCTTACACAGCAATTCCTTGGAAGCTTACTGGTGACCTCACTCACACGTAGGAACACAACAACCCTCTAGGGAGTTGTTATTTGGCTACGGTTTTCTGTGTGGTGGAGTTACTTTCCCAGACGGGCTGCTTTGATGCGCCCTACCTCTCTTAAAACATCCAGACTAAGACAATCAGACATGCTCATGCACACAAATGTTTGCCTTGTGTGGGAATCGAACCCACTAGCGTTTTGTGTCAAAGTCGCGTCATTCACGACTGCGCCACCGAGCTCGACGAAGGTATTTCCCCCTAACTACTCCCGGTGGTGATTGTTGTGTCTCTTTGTGTGAGTGAGGTCACCAGTAAGTTCCTAAGGAGTCGCTGTCCACCACACCAACCTTTACTCACCTCACTGCAGGGATACGGGTCTCCTTTCAATCGAAGCGGTTTAGAGCATACCCCGCCACGCTGCTCAACTGCGGATTGGCGAAGGCCAGTGTTTTCAAGCAGCCCGAGGGCCGCTGACTTAGCTTAACGACTGTCATCTAATGACAACAGCCGTCAGGTGTCAGGGACCGACGGCTTAACGTGTCCCACGTAAAAGTTCGAGATAGGTGAATGCACCATAGTTTTAAGAATAAGAAAAATACATTTCTATCATATATTAGATATTTACAATAGAGCTATCTACAAACTTGGTCCCCGGGAGAGCCTTAGAGAAAAATTCAAAGAAATAAATATTCTAACAGTCGCATCGCAATATATCTATGAAAATCTTTTGTATGTCCATAAAAACATAGACTCATTTTGTAAAAAGAGTGATACTCATAGCATAAATACTAGATATAAGCATAATCTTGTGTTACATGCAAGCCGTCTCCACAAAATAAGTAATTATTTTATGGGGCAATGTATACGGTTCTATAACAAACTTCCCAGCAATATAAGAGAATTGTCAATAAACAAATTTAAAACTACTATTAAAGCCAAATTGCGTAGCAGGGCATATTATAAAGTATCTGACTATATTAATGATAAAAATGCCTGGGAGTGAGTCGATCCAATTATGATGTAATTAATAAATTATGTAAATTTGTTTGGATACCAAAAGAGGGATGCCTGAGTTTTTTGGCAGTTTTTTATCAGTGCTCACCTAGTCATAAACTGCACGGTAGGGAAAAAAATTGCGACGATTCCAAACAAATGTAGCCATTTTTACGGAATAAAAAGATTTTGACTTTGACTACAATACATTACACTTTTTTTGCACCAAAAGAAAAATATTCAGGGGTGTATTAACGTCAACATTGGACATACGGTTGGGAATCATGGGTATGGCAGAAGAAGCATGAACGTGAACTGAGGAGTATGTGTGGAGTGGGAATGACTGATAGAGTAAGAAATAGCACGATACGAGAACTATGTGAAATGTAAGATGACGTAGTGACAAAAATTGAAAAGGGCATGCTGAGATGGTTCGGACATTTCGAAGGAATGGATGACAAAAGAGTTACGAGAGAACTATATCGAGCAAGAGTGAGTGGAGATGTCGGCAGGGGACGCCCTAGACGCACACATATAGATCAAACAGCTGATGTGCTGATAAATGGCCAAATCTAAAGCATCCGAATCTGAAGAGCATGACAGTAGAGGCGACAGAGGTATGTTTGGATCGGTGCACCTATCGTTCCATAGTCTCTGCCTACCCCATTCGGAGACAGGCGGGACGATATACAATACACTTTATTGCACCAAAAGAAAAATATATAAAAACAAAAACAATAAAGCAGCAGTACAACGGCGGCGGCGCGTCTGATCGCGATGCGTATGTAAAGAAAAATAGATGAAAAAAACAATAGTAAGAAAGTACCAGTATAACGGCACTTTGCAATGCGATGTCTTCAGACTACCTTAGTGTAGAGGAGAAGTAAAGAAACAAGATAGGCAGAGATAAACTTAAAGGGAATAGATTAATTATATAAATAGGCATAAATAAATACCCAAACATATGTTATATATAACTGAATATACACACACACAATTTATCAAATTGATATATACTGGTACATTGAATAAACATATACACAGTAAATAAGAGCCAAGGGAAAAACAAGAAAATAATGTTCATTGCGTAATGTTAAGAGAAAGATTTGAAGTTTGTCGAGCTCGGTGGCTCAGTCGTGAAAGACGCGACTTTGACACCAACTCTCGTGGATTCGATTCCCACACAAGACAAGCATTTGTGTGCATGGACATGTCTGTTTGTCTTGGTCTGGATGTTTTAAGAGAGGTAGGGCGCATCAAAGCTGCCCGCCTGGGGAAGTACCTCCACCTCACAGAAAACCGCAGCCAAATAACAACTCCCTAGAGGGTTGTTGTGTTCCTGCGTGTGAGTGAGGTCACCAGTAAGCTCCTAAGGAGTTGCTGTGTAAGCAGCAGAAGAGAGGAGAGTAGGAGTGATATATGTTACAAGCGTTAATAGGCCACGGTAACTGCTTTACATCAGGTGGACCGCATGCTTGTATGCCTTCCGACGTTGTATAAAAAAGAGAACAAGATATTTGAAGTAACGAAGTGATTGAGCATTCCGGATATCGAAAGGCAAAGCATGCCACGGGCTCACTGCCTCCAGCGAGAATGAATTGGTGTAGAAATCAGAGAGAGTGGCATGGTGTTTTAAGACGGAGTAACAGTGCGATACACAGGGTATGACCATGCGAATCATTAAGAATGACAAAATGTTCCTTTAAATAGGTTGAGGTGGCTGGATCAAAAAGGATAGAGTAAAGAATACAGGAAAGGCTGTGCCAGTTGCGAAAGTCTTATAGGGAGTCACTTGAGCTGAATAGAAACTCAGAAACATGGGCGAGTCCATTGTACATGGTAAAGAAGAAAGATGGAAAAGACCTTGTGGTATGCGATTACTGCGCATTGACTTACCGCAAAAAATGGATGATCACGAACTGCTTACTTTAATCACAGATTACTTAATAGTTACTACGTAACAGATAAATAACTCCGTACAAAATCTTGTATACCTACCGAGATAATAAGCCTACTCCGTCTTCATAGGAATAATTACGTGCTAAAATGTACCAAATTGCGCAAGCGTAGAGTTATTATTGCCTCGCAGCCGACAGCAACAGTGACCCAATAGCAATGGCAGGACTGGCAGCTTAGATAAATAATTCCAGAATATCTATGTAATAATGAAGACTATTTTTGCATGTTTTATTTTGTTTAAGTATATTTTTTTAAGCAATGTTGGTAGTCAAATATACCTTAAAAATTACAATGCTTTATGCAATAATTACTGGTGTGTGTCATGGAGATACAAATAAATGGCTTATCTATCTATCTATCAATAATTGGTAATAAACTTCTTGCTCTGTATGAATTCGCAATTATTAAACTTAATTGTAGCAAAAATTCAGAATCTAACAAAAAGTTTTAGTAATTAGTCCTGCGGGAAATAAGCGTATACTTAGAGGCTCAAAATGTACATTTTTCAATATATAAAAAATCGTGCTGCCTGGCCTTTATCTCCCATAATTATGAAACCCATCTGGTAGTGCTTTTAGCTTTCCATAGAAATATATAGTCAATTTTAAATAAAACAATCTAATTTATCTGTACATTTTATTCAGTCACTTATAAATTAAAAACATATTTGTACGAATTTTGTACATACAATTAATTCGCGCGAATCAAAATAAATAAAACACACCCCAATACTGAATATCCTTAAAACTATGGTTAATAATATAAATAATTTAAAAAATAACAATTACCCCCGATCAAAAAATATGTTAAAGAAAACAGAATTTTAAATTTAAACATTTACGTATTGTCTTAACCTACAGCTAGCCGATTATCTAGTCGAGAACAAAGAAAAGGAGAGAACCATAATGTAGTGTTCTGTCCCTTTCTTTGTGCCATGTAACGATAGATTTTTACTGTTAGTGAAATACTTATCAAATAAATGTCTCTTTCGTTTTCTCCCAAAAGCGAGAGAGACTTGAGCAAAAGGGCTTATGCAAGTCTCCATTTTTAGTCATAACAAAAACATAATTTAAAGATGATGAAATAAAATTGTTTTTTTTGTCCGGGGGTAAATTTTAAATAAATTAAACTCTATAATTTGAAACGTATCCAGCGTAGTACAGAAAGATTTAGACGTTTAAATCTATCGAACTTTGGATGCGCTCCAAATTGGCCAAGGGATGACTTTATTATTTATTATAGTAGGCAGCCACTAGAATCACTATTATATGAACTTACTAAAATGGATCATTAATATAAAAATGTGTCGAAAGCAAATGAAACTAGCATTCGAGCGGGTTGAAAACTCTTTCTTTAGCCATCTCTTTCAATAAAACGGGTCCTTAGTCTCAGAAGTGGGATAACCTAACGTAAGGATTAATGAAGTGCTGTTATTAAGACTTTTTAGAATTTAGGCTTTCATTAGTTGTGTGCCTTAACTAACAAAATAGTGATTCTAGTAAACTGTTGTAGCATTTAAGAAAAGATGTCGGAACTCTATGTTCAGACATCTCTTGAATCTGATGGCTCTAATTATGTTTAAATGGCGCCAGTGAGCGTTTATATAATCTACGCCATATATTTTTATCTGTGCCGTAATCACATTTTGATGTAACGGATATATCACAAAGCTAGCAAGTTTTACAGGCTCTATTTTTATTTTTTCTTCGCTATCTAATTTTTTATTTAAAGTTTTATTTAAAGGACAGTCAAGGTCTTCTTTTTTTACAGCTCACTGGTTCATATAGACTAGATACTAGTAAAGAGCTACAGCCTCATGATTTAGTTATCTTATCTCCAAATTCAGATTGCTTATTGCTATACTGCTCGACATTTTCACTTATACTTGTTGCTACTGATATTTCTGTTACTGGCTCACTCTTTTCTGTGCTATCAGTTTTTGGAGGATTGTTTCCAAAAAATATAGCGACGTCGTTATCGTCTACCTCGTCAACTGGCTGTATATTCTCAAGCTTGGGAGGTGGAACTATAACAGCGTGCTTAACAGAACCTTCAGCTCGTAAGTCACATTCTGGTATATCTCCTCGATGTTTATGTATGATTTCGCTGTGTAAAATACTCTTAATATCTTTGTTTGTGCTTTGAATTTCTTGATCTGTAGTTTTTTGTTTTTTGTCTTTGGTTCTGTCGATAGGTTCATAACCAGCGGGCAGGGTTAGGCCGCCGAAGTCTAAGTTTCCGAAACCGGGACTGCTTGGTTGGAAGTTTCCTTGCGTTTGAACTTTGAAGTTATTATGAGCAATATTACTTTGAGGAGTAGGTGAAGGTTCTTCTATAGCTTGTAGTATACTCTGCAAAAGACCTTCAGATAACAGTTGTTCATGCGGTATAGTTGGTTGGCTAGTTTTACCCTTATTACCATCTTGAGCGGACTGTATCTGTACTGAATAACCACCGTGTTGTCCTTTTACAGGTACTTCATGACCGAAATTACCTATATGTCCATTAACTTCATTGATATTCTGGCTAGTCGTTACAATTTTTTGCTGCAACTGTTTAGCTTCCTCACTCAGATTTCTAATCTTTTCAGAAGTCTGCTGAATTTGTTCTGAAACTAATTGCAGCCTTTCATCTTTGTAATGTTTATCTTTGATCGATTTACCCTTAACTATGCTGCCTTTTTCAAGTTTTTCTTTTCTGTATTCATTACCAGGTAGAATAGTGTGCACTAATGTGTGAGACGCCGTAGCTAAGTCTTTAGAATTGTATGAGACTGACTCGCTCCCTGGTGCGGGAACATTAAATGAATTTTGGGGAGAAAACAACGCTTGATTATTCTTAGATAGTGTCGAGCCTAAAGAACTTAAGCTAGCTACATAACTTGACGCTAGTTCTGAAGGTATCTTATCTCCTAACTTAGCAGCTTTAAGTATGGCTTCATGGTACGGACAGTGTTTTAAAATAGCTGCTGCATCCATGTTCGATAGATTGGCAAGGATAGTGCCATCTAGTGTAGCTGTTACTGAATTAGTATGTGATCCTGAAGCAGTATGATCACCAACTGTTAGTAGTGGAACAGAGTAAGAATCTATCGGCGACCCATACGTGCTGCTAGGCTGGTGTCCGTGGAAATTAATAGGATTGCCAGCATGAGGTAAAGAGAACATATTTGATGGCTCAATAGAGAGAGATAAACTACCAATTCCTTGATTTCCCGTTTGATAACCAACATCCTTGATATCACGGATTGGCGGCGGTAAATACGGAGGACCTTGCGAATGGTGATCAATAGTATGTTTGTCCTTATGATGTGTCACTTTTCCAATGCTTTGTAGAAGACCGTCTGGTACCGAGTCCCTGAATTTGATTGGATGTCTTGGACTGCTTCCTCCCGTGTGTATGGAATGACCACCACCAGAGTATGATCCATAAGGTATAGGCAGGTGTGGTGGATGAGGCTTCGGCGGGGCACCGTAATGGCTACCCGGTGGAACCCCGTATATTCCAGAAGGTGGTAGTAATCCTTTAGCGCCGTGATGTCTGATTGATGGTGGGTATGGGCCGTTTGATAACGAATCTAGAGGTGGCGATGAGTAACTGTCTATCGGATTGTCAAGATTTAGAGGTATTGAAGGAAGAGAATTCTGAACAAGCCCTAAATCTGCATGTTGATTATTATGGTTATTTTCTGTGTAATGCGCTTCAAAAACTGTCTTCGATTGATCTATGTGGTTCGAATCTCCACCAACTATTGCATTCAAGTCTATATTTGCTAAAGCATCTTGATGTACGCTAGAGTATCCTGTAGTTATCTGAGCGTCGCTGAATGAAGGTTGGTTCAAGTTTGGCAAAGATTGGTCCAAGCTTAAATGTAAATCATGAACTTCCAATGGAGGAGGTGGGCCATATTGGTCTCCAATATTCCCGAAGTCTCCTATATTTCCAATATTATGTTCAACGTGATCGATTATTGGCTTGGACACTCCTGGTATTGGCTTCCAACCATCGTATAGCACATGAGGGGGTGTAGGAGGAGCTGGTATGCCTGGATGAGGTGGACGAGGGTTCGGATCTGGCTGTGGCGGTCCATAATGTCCAATGTTGCTGTCGTGGACTACAACTTGGTCGTTAGGGCCTATAGGACCTAACGTATGTCCAGGGGGACCGTATGTATCAGATGGGATTGGGAAGTTAGGTTTCAAATCCCCGGGTAAATTTCCCAATGGAGTACCATAGATTGGAGCTGGTAAGTTTAAGCCCAGATCGAAGTTGGAACCAAATGAATCGAATGAGCTAATACTTCCAACGCTTGTAGTTACTGGTGGCAATTCTGGTAAACTGGGTAAACTAGGACCACTTAATATTGGAGGTCCGTAACTTTGTTTTGGGGGACCATATATAGGTTTTGGAGGTCCGTACACTGGTTTTGGAACTCCGTAAACAGGTTTTGGGAAGCTGATCTTCGGTGGTTTGAACGGAACTCCGTAGGTTGGCTTTGGGAGACTAAATTTTGGGGGTCCATATGTTTTCTTTGGAGGCCCATAAACTGGTTTAGGAGGACCGTATACTGGTTTGGGTGGTCCATAGCTTTGTTTTGGGGGTCCGTAATGTTTCGGTAGGCCGTAAATAGGTTTTGGCTTGAAAACTGGCGGCGGTGGTCCATCGTAGCTCTGGCTGGGGAAGACGATTGGAGATGGAGGCCCGTACGCCCCTGGCGGAGTGTCACCGATCTCCGGCACACCGTAGATCGGTGCGGGAAGGGGCAAATCTGGAACTGTATAAAGTACTTTAAAATACCTGAATTTTTCAATATTTAAAATGTTATTGGTTCTTAAGGCGAAGGCTTATAAAACTGAACAATCATTAACAAATCCTGATTAATAAATGGGAATACAATCTCTGATAATCTTATTGGCTGATTAATTGGAGGGTGGGTAATTTTGTTGAATTTGTTGCTGTCAAGTCAAGCAAGTCAAGCTGTCTTATTGGTTGATTAATTGGAGGGTGGGCAATTTTTTTATCGATATATATATCTATGGCAATGTGGTTTAGTTTTATGGATCCAGTTAAATTCTGCGAGTTTTGCACCAATGAACCAAAACCTCAATGATGATTTCGGGAGGAATCGCGTATTATACCTACTCCGTGTGGTGTACATGTGTAAAGAAAATATAAGGCTTGGTGAAACATTTCAATAACCTCACTTTTTTTTTGTGAAACATCTATTGGCGCACCTTGCCGTGACGGCAAATGGCATGACACTCTCTCATGCGTGTTATTCCCTCTCTACGCCGCCACTCTCGACTGCCTTGCGTGTGTGCGTGCGCATACTAGACACTACGATGTTTCTCTGCATGATCTGTTTACTATATCTATCCGACTATAGTATATTCTTACTCCTCACGTTTACCGCTTCTTCGCACGCGTTGTTTTTATTGGTTTTTGATTTTTATTTATTAAAAATTTGAATATTCACTAAGATGTTTCATATTTACCGGGCGTACTGTGACGGCCACATTTTTTTTTATTCAATCAAGGAGGCATACAAGCATACGGTCCACCTGATGTAAAGCGGTTACCAAAGCTTATAACTTAACCTTTTTAATTTCATATTGATAAAATGATGTTGATAACAGGTAACCGTTTACATCAGATTGGCCGTATCCTTGTATGCCTCCCGACGTAAAAAAAAGCTGTTTACACTTTGGATTTATGAGGAACATAATACAATTTGACAATTTATATTAAGAAATATTAACATCATGTATCATCGCTGTACACAACGCGGTGTTAATCCCAACGCTAACTTATGGAAGTGAGATCTGGGTATGGCAGAGAGAACATGAAAGTAGAATAAATGCAGTCGAGATAAGAGCATTGCGCAAAATTTGTGGCATAACGTTTGCTGTAACGCGTTCGTAATGACGTGAGAGAGAAAGTTGTTCTGAAAGAGTGTCGGTGTTAAGATAAGAAAAGGCATGCTCCGCTGGTTCGGACATGTAGAATGAACGCAGGATGAAAGAATGATGAAACAGATATACAATGCGAAAGTGGAAAGAAGTAGGAGTCAAAGAAGACCAAGACTAACCTACCATGACCATATTGGTTATGTTTTGTCAGAAGTTTGTCGAATTTAGGTTTAAAAAAGATGTTGTTAGATATAATATATAAAAATACTAACTGATATTAGGTATATCACTTGGGGGGCCGTAAGCATCAGCAGGCAGTGGCTCCCCGTACGAGTTGGAGAGACTTGCCTCTCTCTTCTGTGCCTGAGCTCCTGAAAATAAACGCTTATATCAACATCTGATAGCAAAACAAAAGTTTTGTTTTTGACAAGCTCGGTGGCCTAGTGGTGAATGACGCGACTATGACACCAACGCTCGTGGGTTCGATTCCCACATAGGACAAACATGTGTGCATTAACGTGTCTGTTGGCTTGGCCTGGATGTTTTTAAGAGAGGTAGGCCATATCAGAGCAGCCCGTCTGAGGAAGTTCCTCCACCTCACAGAACACCGCAAGTGATTTATAAGGGCCACCTGATATAAAGCGGTTACCGTAGCCTATGAACGCTTGTAATATATTAAGTATCACAATGCCACCTCTGTTGTTAACATAGCTACTACTTAGGAGCTTACTAGTGACCTCACTCACTCGCAGGACAACACAACAGCCCTCCAGAGAGTTGTTATTTGACTGCGGTTATCTGTGAGGTTACTTCCCCAATCGGACTGCTTTAATGCGCCCTACTTCTCTTTAAAAACGTCCAGACCAAGACAAATAGACATGTTCATGCACACAAATGTTTGTCCTGTGTAGGAATCGAACCCACGAGCGTCGGTGGCAAAGTCGTGTTATTAACCACTGCGTCACCGCGCTAGTCAAAATGGATGGTTTAGATTTACAACTTGGCCCGCTAGATGGCAGTGCAATCGAGTTCTAAGATTTTTTTATCTTCGGGCAGAACAACGTTAAATTAATTAAGGGTAAAAAGGTACCAGATAGCACATAAACATACATGCTTATTTATTAGATGAAAAATTATAGAAACCATACAAATGACAACCAAGATAAACCGAATGCATGCATATATAAATGTCATTAACGGGAATCGAACCCACGTCCTTGAAACTTGGTGTTAAAGTAGGCACCGCCAGCTACCACCGATCTGTTTAACTTTGATACTGTAAATCGAAGATCCCAATTGGTGGAGGAATATTGTTCCAACATTTCGCAGCAGCGTACCCGAAAGTACCGCAGAATGAGTTGACGGGTCGATAGCCTTGGGCTTGCAATATAGGAAGTGTTGTTGCTGCTAATGCAGCATGTACTTTCACATCACAGAAAACAACAACTCCCTAAAGCATTGTTGTGTTCCTGAGAGTGAGTGGGGTTACCAGTAATGTTATAAGGAGTTGCTGTTAGCAGCAGGGGTGGCGACGCGCAAGCGATACTTTCTGAATTGCAAGTTCATATCGGTAGCCAAGTAACAATAAGGTGGACCGTATTCTTGGATGCCTTCTGAAGTATATATATATATATATATATATATATATATATATATATATATATATACCAGTCCACCCAGAAAGTATTGCGAAAAAAAGTTTTTATGTATAAGAGACTGACCAGTTATAATTTATTTTGAAAATATGATTATTTATAACTAAAAGTAGGTACGTTCCAATTTCAAAATTTCGCTTCACATTTTTGCAAGCTAATTTAAAATAAGTAAATAAAGTAATTTAAGTGAAGCGAGGGAAGATTTTGATCTCGAGCTATTCAATTTGACAAGACAAGCATCAACGCCGAATGGTATACTACCAAATGCTGTGCAGAAGCTTTCTCTGTACTGCAGCAATTAACATTGTCGGAACTGCATTTTGACGATTTTTATTTTAATGCACTACAAGTCTTAAAATATCAATATCTATGCGCTCGCAAAGTTTCATATCTCAAACTAGAGTCCATATCTATTTTTCATACTGAAAAAAGTAGGAAGGTTTTCGTAGATATTGATATTTTAAGACTTGTAGTGCATTAAAATAAAAATCGTCAAAATGCAGTTCCGACAATGTTAATTGCTGTAGTCGCGTTGTGTGCAACAAGCGACCAAAGACAGGGCTCCTCGGCTTACTGCTCCGCCACGACAACGCAGCCGCGCACACCACGCTCAAAACGAGGGACTTCCTTGACAGCACGCCGGTCAAAATCCTGGGTCACCCTCCTTACAGCCTTGACCTAGCACTGTGTGACTTTTTATTCCCGAAAATAAAAAATCAGCTCAAGAGATATAATTTTCATTGCCGAAAGATGCGCTGTCAGCGTTCGAGCAAATGAGGTGTATGCGGCGGACTGGAAAGTGTTTTGAAAACTGGTTCAGACAGACGCATAAAACTTTGTTATAGAGACTGGTGGAGAGTCCTTTGAAAAGATTTAATATAAAAATATTTACCTATGGAATACTTTTTTTTATTTTCGCAAAATATACGTGGGATACTCAGAAAGAGTATATCATATTTAAATAGGATGAACTCATTGGAACAAACAAAGAGGTACGGAACCTTAAAAAGGAGTGGTTTGAATCGTACATTCCGTCAAAAAGTTTTGATATAGTCTGTTTCGTTTACTGTCTCTGACCTGCAGTAAATTGGGACATTGGGCTGCAAGAGCATCCGCCTTTTTGCATTACTGCCCCTTTCGATCGAAGAGATAAGCGAAAAGGATCATGCAAGGCAATGCTCAAGCAAGGCTAACTGGGGCAGGATCATGGATTGATGAGGCTCTTACCTGTATTGCTGGCTTCGGCTACTAGGTCCTGGTCGCTGTTTTTGGTAACCAGCCCTGGTGGTGTCTCGTCAGCCAGCACAGTTGCCAGCAACGCACACCACAGCATCACCGACTGAAAAATAAAAAAGATGTGTGTGAGATCTTTGCTTTTAAAATATTTATTTAGAAATGCTTGCTAAGTCTTCTTCTTTGTATCGTTATTCCATTTCCTAATCGATTATGATTGGCGGGGTCCGCTACCTAAGACTAAGGATTTGGCGAAGATACTGATTTTGACATGGTACGACTTTTGTCAGACCTCCACAACCCAGGAGGAAAATCTGACCTTTCTTAGGGTAAGGTCACACGTTTACCGAAATATAATTTCTTTGACGTGTGAGTTTCTTCACGGTGTTTTCCTTCACCGCGGAGCAAATGATAATTACAAATATGTAAATAAATCTGAAAACACGAATTTGGTGGCACATGCCGGGATTCTTACTGGGAATCAGTAGATCAATAGACCGATTCTTTATCCACTGGACGTTTATTATTGTAATCCTTACATTTATAATAATACGATTCCAATACTGTGGATAGAATATGACTATGCATATAGTTGGGTTACAAGATGTGGATACATTAAAGCTTTTTTAAATTAACTAAGTTATAAGACTGTCTTTGATAAAAATTTGAGAGACGTATCCACATTCATTATAAGCAATATTACTCGTATAATTATGTATGTATATATCTTCACGTCAAGTCTCTTGCGGGGTAGGCAGAGAGAACCGAGCGCTATAAGACGCGGTATTATAATTATTATTTTATTTATTATAAAGAACTGATATATCGATAACATATCGAACAAAGCTCGCCTTGCTATCATTCAGGGTGTATTAACGACAACATTGATGTACGGCAGTGAAACATGGGTATAATGAAAGAAAGAAAAACGTTTATTAGCAACACATAAAAAATACATGAAGGATGGAAGGTACACCGCAGATGTGGAAAGACGAGTGAGTGCTGGGAATAGTGTGAATGGAGCGTTGGGAAAACTTCTTGGCAGTAAAAACCTGAGCCAGAAGGCACAACTCGCTATACACAATGCAGTGTTGGTCCCAACGCTAACTTATGGAAGCGAGAGTTGGGTATGGCAGAAAGAGCATGAAAGTAGAATAAACGCGGTTGAAATGCGAGCGCTGCGCAAAATTTGTGGCGTAAGGCTTGTAGACCGTATTCGCAATGATGATGTTAGAAATAGAGTTGGTCTGAAAGAGAGCGTCGGTGTTAAAATAAGAAGAGGCATGCTCCGATGGTTCGGGCATGTAGAAAGAATGCAAGATGAAAGAATGACGAAGCAGATATACAATGCAAAAGTGGAAGGATGTAGGAGCCGGGGAAGGCCAAGACTTACCTACCATGACCAAATTGGTCATGTTCTATCAGAAGGTGATGTCAGGAGCCCTAGAAACCGGCGTGCGTGCATGAGAAGAGCTGAATGTTAAAGAAGCGATTGAGATATGTAAGGATTGAGTCACGTGGCGCTCGGTTCTCTCTGCCTACCCCGCAAGGGATTTGGCGTGAAGTTATAGAATTTATAAAATAAAAAATACATAAATTGAAGACAAGAAATTAAATTGAATAGTAAAAACGGAAACGGGATAACGGTAAGAAGATAATAATTGGGTGGGAAGGGGGAACGTATGGACCTTTCTTATCTCATGCAATAGTAATTATCGGATAGAGTCAAGCGTGATCTACTTTTTGGTTGTTGGCTGCAAAGATTCAAAATTATTTGAAAGCCAAAAACAATCGATCGTGAGGTAAAAGAAGTTCAATTTTAGACGATTTCTGGACCACATTGCAACGGTATGTTTTGTGCGGAGAATAGGGAATATGGATTTATATTTTTAATATATTTTCCGTTATATAAAATATTGAACATCAAAAAGTAATTGAAAGCATATTTTCTAAAGTTAATGGCGGGCGTTTAAAATACCCATGTGAGCTGCAAGGGCAACGCCCGCCATTTTGGCGCGCTTGATGTGACGTCATTATCTATGAATTGACATTTCTATTACGTCACATCCGATCTCACCTTTTTTTAATTATTTAATGTTTCATTACACTTTTTATAAATTAATTTCTTGCTCTTCTTCTTCTTGAAATTATAATAAACCAAACTAAACCAGTTGAGAATGCGCAAGCTTGCATTGCCAGAGGAACACCTGGCTCGTCAATTATATAACACTTCAATTTTTATTTTTATTTTGTCGGTCAATTTGACTATGTTCCTTAAGAGATATAATATTGAACAACGCATAATTCTGAAGTAATAAAGTTTATTTAAAAACATATTTCATCACGGATCACATTCATATTCCTTATTTTATATAAATAACATTACCCTAAAATATCGTATCGTGGTGTGCGTTACTCCAGCAAAAAAATGTAGAATATAGTAATTTAATTTTAACAGATTCCTTCTATAAGAAACCTTCTATAATTGATGTGTAGATGTTAAATTTGTTTTGTTGATAATTTTCTAAGCGGCAGTAAATTGTCGCATTGTATTGGCCACACAAATTGGCTTACGTGGTGTAATTATATAAATTGCACGTTAGCATATGCTCGTGAGTTCAGGGTCGACCGATCACCTCCAGTCAGAGGAAGGCACTCTCACTTCCACCACTATCGGAGATCTAGTTCGAGCGCTCTCTAGTGATGACAAGTGTCGATATATTTTAATTTTAATCTGTATAATCGCAATGTAGCGCTATCTACCTACCAAAGGCCGAACCGAACAAGGTAAATATTTAGATTTTGGCCTTGTTCGTAGAGAGTATTTTCTCTATCTACGACCATGTTATTATTACTTTATTTCTTTTTTTTATATAATAAATTATAAAACGCCAAAATTTGTTCATATTAACAAAGCTACAATGCCGAAAACAAATGGATTCAACACTATTTAGAACTAACGTTCCGGTTGGCCTCGCACTGGGCTATGCCTGTTTTGTGGTGGCTGGTGTACAACTAAGAACGGATCACTCATAATGTTTGAATTGTAACATATTTATTACATATGAACGATATTTTTTTTTATCTTGCTTGTTCCACAAATTCCACAACCCTTAATGTAAATGTTATACATAATTATGTAACTATCATATACAGCCAGCAACGGACATATATTAACTCTACAGCTACGAAATGCAACAGAAAATATGTAACCCGTTCATATGTATTATTTTCTATTAAATTGTTTACATAAATAGAATAATTTAATTTTGGCTTTTTACGTCCTACAGGATCGGCGTGTGATTGGTACTCGTAATTCTTGTATTTTACGAAGCCGTGAGAAGGTTAAGAATATTTAACTAATATAGTTAAGTGTGAGAGTGTCGGTGTTAAGAAAAGGCATGCTCCGTTGGTTCGGTGTGGAAAGCATGCAGGACGAAAGAATGACGAAACACATATAGAATGCAAAAGTGGAAGGTTGTAGGAGCCGAGGAAAACCGAGACTAACCTACCATGACCAAATTGGTCGTGTTTTATCAGAAGGTGATCTCAGGAGCTCCAAGAACTGGTGAGCGTGCATGAAAAGAGCTATGAATGTTAGAGAAGCGAGTGAAGTATGTAAGGACCGCGTGTTATGGCGATCGGTTCTCTCAGTCTACCCCGCAAGGGACCTGGCATGAAGATATACATACATACATAATATAGTTAAAAACTATATCGATTCTGTATCCATCGATCCGATACCATCTCTAGAAAACACTTTTTGTCCGCTATTGTCTATGATTACGCCATTATCGGACACACAGTGGATCCCACGCGTGGGCCTGGGAACTACGGATGTAAAGTGAGGCGATGCTAATAGAAAGAAAGTAGTTGACATATTTTTGTATTAACACCCCGGACATTATGTTCTATTAGTTATGCTTGAAATTATATTTCGAAAGACGCGTGACCTAACCTTAGGAAAGTCTGGTTTTTGCCTATAGACTGCGGTTTTAATTCACGTCAGTCGGCATAATGCTAGAAAGAAGAAACATCTTATGTTCAATAATCGGTCTTCATTTCAAAAACGAATTTAAATAAATCATAATGGATTTTACACCATAAAAAATATCATTTTAAATAAACCTGTATATGATCCTAAACTATGTCCAATGATTATTTGTTAAAAATACCACGTAAAAACACGTGACGTCATTTGAAAGTAAAAAATCGGCCAAGTGCGAGTGGGACTCGCGCACTAAGGGTTCCGTACCATTATCTATAAAAAAAAATGCAAAAAAATCTCGTTTGTTGTATGGGAGACCCCTTAAATATTTATTTTAATATATTTTTTAGTATTTGTTCTTAAAGCGGCAATAGAAATACATCATCTGTGAAAATGTCAACTGTCTAACTATCACGGTTCAAGAGATATAGCCTGGTGACAGACGGACGGACGAACGGACAGCGGAGCCTCAGTAATAGGGTTCCGTTTTACCCTTTGGGTACCCTGTTTAAGTTAAGTCCATTTATCTCCTTATTTTAGACCCCGAGTGAATATTCTTCTGTTCAATCATCAAAGTTCTTGGTTCTCTGAAACCTAAGCCAAAGACGATTTCCATTAACGTAAACCGATGTTCGATTTCCGGCATCAAAAAATCTGATCTCAAGCTACATCTCAAGCGGTGCTAGCTGTATAAGAAATGTATATTGTATGTGTACGCTTCCGTAAAGGAACAGCATCTTCCCAACACTCTCTCGTTGAAATTTCCTCCAGATCGATAATTGCGTTAATCGTTCCAATTGAATCGATACGACGTAGCTTTTCCAAAGTAACTGCTTCCTTGATTATGATAGAGCATTCTACGTTCATAGTTGTTCTGAGGCTTTGTTGTGTCACACTAATCGAACACACAGGTTAAGTATTTTGTTTTTTTTAGTATTTTTATAAAAGGCCCTCCTGATGTAAAGCGGTTACCATAGCCTATCAACGCTTGTAATACATTAAGTATTACTCGCGCGACACCTCCTCTGTTGCTAACACAGCAACTTAGGAGCTTACTGGTGACCTCACTCACACGCAGGAACACAATAACCCTCTAGGGAGTTGTTATTAGGCTGCGGTTTTCTGTGAGGTGGAGGTACTTCCCCAGATGGGCTGCTTTGATGCGCCCTACCTCTCTTAAAACATCCAGACCAATACAAACAGACATGTTCATGCACACAAATGTTTGTTTTGTGTGGGAATCGAACCCACGAGCGTCGGTGTCAAAGTCGCGTCATTCACGACTGAGCTACCGAGCTCGTCAAAATCGAATCTTAGTTAATTTAATTTAAAAATTAAAATTATGTTCTGATTTAAATGGATTTGATTTCCTCCTCTCTTCTATTGCAGTGCCCATCAGGGTCCATAATGGTCTGAATGTGTTTTCTTATTTACACCATCTATGTATGTAACATTATGGAAGCTATAAAGACATTTGATTTGTCCGCAGCATGTCTATGGTTGGGGTTATTTATCTCGAGGTTCTTCGTGTTCGGAGAGCACGTTCGGACGTCGTCGACTATTGCCGATAGATGACAGTGGTTAAGCTTAAGTGGTCTTCGGGCTGCTTGAAAACACTGGCGTCCGTCAAACTTCCATTGAGCAGTGTGGCAGAGTATGCTCTAAATACCTTAGGTTGAAGGGAGATCCGTATCCTCACTTCAAGTAGAAAATTCCCTTGTAGTGTAAGCAGAAAGAACTGAACACCCCATGACTGTCTTCACCTTCCTCGGCTACATCTTCCACTTTCGCGTTATATATCTGTTTCGTCATTCATTCTTCTTACATTCATTCTTTCTACGTGTCTGAACAAACGGAGTATGCATCTTCATTCACTAGTCTTTATCAACTTGCATACACTGGTTTTTTTTTATACAATGTCAGGAGCCATACAAGCATACAGCCCACCTGATATAAAGCGGTTAGCGTAGATTATGAACGCTTGTAACACATTAAGCATCACGCGATGACACCTCGGCTGCTAACACAGCAACTCCTTAGGAGCTTACTTGTAACATAATTTACACGCAGGAACACAATAACTTTAAGAAAGGTAGGGCGCATCAAAGCACCACCTCACAGAAAATGGCAGCCAAATAACAACTCCCTGGAGGGTTGTTGTGTTCCTGCGTGTGAGTGAGGTCACCAGCAAGCTCCCAAGGAGTTGCTGTGTAAGCAGCAGTGGAGGCATCGCGCGAGTGATACTTAAAATATATCTCAAGCCTTAATAGGCTACGGTACCCGCTTTACATCAGGTGGGCCGTATACTTGTATGCCTCCCGACGTAGTATAAAAAAAATCAATATCTTCGTCAAATCCTTAGACTTAGGTAGCGGACCGAAGTAATCACATTGGATTAGGAAACGAGATAACGCTAGGAAAAAGGAGGTCCTAAAGAGGGTTTGAAGAAGAAGAAGAGTGTTTCGCAATTAATTAGTGATTCTTTAGCTGCAGGTGCGAGGCGTAGTTATTTGCGAAAAGTTTTCTTAGGGAAAATCTGTGTTAATCACATTTATATAAACAAAGTACTCGCCGAGCCGCCTCACGTCTCAAAGATCCGGAGAAAGAACACACTTCAATGTTTTATTAAATACGTTAAATATTTAAATTTATGAGAAAGCAAAGTGTGAATACGATATAACACCATAGATTAGAATACAGCACTAGAAATTGCCTCGTTCTTGGCGCGTACTGCAAACAAACCATAAATCTAGATTTTTAATAATATTTTATCGGAGGAGTACTGTGACAGTAGCTTTGAAAGTAAAATTTAAACAATATTTGTTGTATAACTACGAAACAATTTGATTTAAGGTCTAAAATACATGTGTTATTACATAAGTGATACTTTTAACTTACAATGACGAGGCATGAAATAATTGTAGACGTTTAATTTGTTGTTTATGTAAAACATTGTCGTTTTGAGTGGATGAGGAGGGCATAGCAACTTATCTTCTCATCGCCTACTTAAAATTCAACATGTAAGTATAGGTTACACAGATATAGTAAAGTTAAGTGAGTGCAACATATTCGCTAACAAACTGCTCTGCAGTTTGGCGAAATAATTGTTTATGGTGTAAATTAAAAAAAAAACGAACTTTTATCCTACCTATCTTTTTTGTACATATTCGAAGCAGCCGTGTTTGTTAAACGTAATCCTTACTTGTTTCTCGATCTTCCTTTTTAGGGTCACTAGGCTGTATCTCATGAACCGTGATAGTTAGACAGTTGAAATTTGATTTCACAGATGATGTATTTCTGTTGCCGGTATAACAACAAATACTAAAAAATAGCATAAAATAAATACTTAAGGGGGTTCCCATACAACAAACGTGATTTTTAGGTCGTTTTTGCTCGATATTGATAACGGCAACAGGTAGACGCTTGAAATATTCACAAAATATTTAGTTATGTATTCACTTTAAGAATAAATGATTAAATTAAAATAAAACAAATATGTAAGGGGGCTCCCATACAAAAAACGTGATTTTTTTGTCGTTTTTATAGATAATGGTACGGAACCCTTCGTGCCAGAGTCCGATAGACGAGATAATCATAGGATTAGCGTAAATGAGTTCAACACGATAATTTAACATATCAGTATATACTGTCTTCTTGTAATCCATTAGGATTGTCAGGGTCTGCTACCTAAGCCCAAGGATTTGGCGAAGATACTGATTTTTACATGAAGCTACTGCCGTCCGACCTCCATAATCCAGAGGGAAACCAGATCATTCTTAGGTTAGGTCACACGACACTCGAAATATGATTTCTTGGACTTTGCGGTTTTCCTTCACCGCTAATTAAGTGATAATTACAAATATGTACATAAATCCTAAAACGCGAATTTAATGGTACATGTCAGAATTTGAACCGGGGAATTGTTGGTCACCAGGCCTTCTTTATCCACTTTCTTTTCCACTAGCCTATCTCAGCAGTATACTGTACGGCACCGAAAATACATAATAAACTGACAAAATAAATAAGACAATTGCTCACCAACGTATTCAAAAAAAAACCTAAATTTTGTATATACATGCATATCTTCACGCCAGGTCCCTTGCGAGGTAGACAGAGAGACTCGAGCGCCACAAGATTAGCTAAACGATTATTAGGTAACTGTTATTATGTGAAAATTTTCTCGATGGTAAATTCTATTTTATTTAAGTTCACAATGTCGACTTGACATGATTTCCATGTAATGATGTTGGAGATATTTTATGACAATGCTTGTGACATGTAATTTACTTTGTTAATATACTTGTTTAAGATATTCGATACCCGGTCTCCGGTTTGAATCCTGGCGTGGGCATGTATCACTATGGGGGTAGAGTAGAACGCGGAGCTCCTATTGGTTAGTTCGCTGATCAACTTATTGGTTAAAATATCCTCCCATTGGTACGCTAAAATACTACGTTTTGGTGAGCGAGGGGCCTTCATGAGGTTTGTTTCAACATGTTCGAATGAATGCCTGCCGCTTCTTATTTTGACAATTAACGTACATATCAAGTAAGCCTGAAACATTAAATGTCCAAAATCCTGTAAAGAATTACAAATTTTAAATGGAAAATATCAATAATGCAAATTCTTTTTTTTTATTGAATGCAAATTATTTTTCTTGGCAAAAGTTTTATGTATAGAGTGCATTTAACTAATGAATAGTTGAAGGTAAATTACTCAGTGATTTTCGATTTTGCTATTATTATAATGTCAAGGCAAATAGCATTAGTTATCTTAATCGTAATGCTGTCTAGCTCCGACAGTTTAACAAAAATATATTCTGAGTTATGGCAAACCGTTTCTACACTTTTCCTTAATATTTTATCCCACACATTTTCGTTATCGTTATGTACCAGAAATTAGACCAAATCCCAAAAAGCTCCGTTGATATCACTTGGTTTATGCCAATTCCAGGTATATGCCTCCTTGTTCCCAAAGGTCAGAGCTATTACAGGCCTCTCTCTTAAATACTGCCATTAGCCATCGTCATTTACCGCGTTATTGCAGCCTCTACTGATATTTTTCTGTTGGCATAACTGAAGCAATTTCTAAGGCAAAGAATTTATAAATATACCGCTTAGTTTACCATGTACAATCGATAAAGATTTGATGTCCGTTGGTAAAGCGCATCTGTGTATAATATAATGTGATTTCGACCCCTCAGTGTAGCTTACACCACGTTTTGCCCCTTGCTCGAGTCAAGTTGACTTCTTTGTAATTTCTTTGCGAAGTCACAGATAGAATACAGTTGTTAATTTACAACGGTTTGTATAAGCAGCCAAATAAATTCGGAAAGCTAAAAATATAGGAACGTTTAAATAGGATATTATGTAGGTAATGGCATATGGCTGCTACTTTTCATTCAAACCTTGTTTGTTAATTGCTCCTCGAGCAGGGGATCTTAAACAAAGGATAAAAGGGGAAATGGATCAATATAACGTTTAAAATAAGGGCGTTATAGTTTTATCCATTTCTCACATTATTCATTTAAAAGCGACAAGAAATAACAAAAGGCGCATTAAAGCATAATGCATTTTTGGCGCGGATATATAAAAGGTATTTTTAAATATTGACATTTGAGGCATAATGCATTTTAGTCGCCGATATTTAAATGCTAATTTTTAAATATTGACATTTGAGGCGTATGCATTTTAGGCGCCGATAATCAAATGCCAATTTTTAAGTATTCTCATTTAAATATCGACGCCTAAAATGACGCTCCCCAGGAGAATTAGAGAGTTCACTGACACCGCGATAGTCGCATCACACCGTGATCTATGAAAGTGAGTAAAAGTGCCGCGGACGATGAAAGTATTTTAATTTGAATCTTTTTTTTTTATATAATTGCTCATATTTTGCATTGAAGTGTCAGTCGACCTTTCTATTTTTGTATATTTGCATTTTTTTTGTAACGATTGCGGTTGTATAGATGGGTACGTTAAAATTGCTTCATGATCAATATACGTAGTCAAATGGTTTATTGTGATTAGAATTAACACCAATTGTCAAAGAAACTTTATCATACCCGTCTATGCTGCACCCCCGCGCACTAAATCGTTTTTTTTATACAACTTCGGGAGGCATACAAGCATACGGCCCATCTGATGTAAAGCAGTTACCGAAGCCTATTAACGCTTGTAACATATATCACTCCTCTCTTCTGCTGCGTACACAGCAACTCCTTATGAGCTTACTGGTGACCTCACTCACACGCAGGAACACAACAACCCTCTAGGGAGTTCTTATTTTGGTTGCGGTTTTGTGTGAGCTTTGTACTTCCCCAGACGGGCTGCTCTGATGCACCCTACATCTCTTAAAACACCCAGACCAAGACAAACTGACATGTTCATGCACACAAATGTTTGCCTTGCGTGGGTATCGAACCCACGAGCGTTGGTGTCAAAGTCGCGTCTTTCACGACTGAGCCAGCGAGCTCGTCAAAAGCTCGTCGTTATGTTTTAGCGTTTAAATATATCAGCGATTAAACTTACCAATGACCAATGAGAGAATATTTTAACCAATAAGCCGATAATTGACATGATGTTGATCCGTCAACCAGCCAATGAGAGCTGCGTATTTTGCTTTACCCGCTACGAATTGAGTTCGACGAGCTCGGTGGCGTAGTGGTGAAACGCGTTTTTACGCTACTTTGACACCAACGCTCGTGAGTTCGATACAACATTTTGTGTGCATGATGTGTGCATGTCCGTTTGTCTTGGTCTGGGTATTTTCTATGTATAATAAGTATTTATTTACAAAAAATAAATGTATTTACGTATGTTTATCAGTTATCTAGTACCCATAAGACAAGATTCGCTTACTTTGGGGCTAGATGGCGCTGTGTAATTTGTCCGACAATATTTATTTATTTTTTTATTTAGTTATAATATCGGTTTCATTAGTTCTCAATAGATATTCTTCATGATTTCAATGCTGGAATTCGAGTTTACTGTTAGGAGTTTTCAGCGTACAGCGTCACGTGCTCCATTACGGATTGACTTAAGATTTAGATAGATAGATGACATTTTTTATTTCACAAATACACAATGAAATACACAGCTATTATAACTTTTTTTATATACAACAACGGGAGGCATGAAAGCATATCGCCCACCTGATGTAAAGCGGTTACCGTGGTCTATGATCACTTGTAATACATTAAGTATCACCCGCGCGATGCCACCTCAGCTGCCAACACAGCAAGTCCTTAGAAGCTTCCTGGTGATCTCACTCAGACGCATGAACACAACAACCCTCGAAGGAGTCATTTGATTGAGGTTCTCTGTGAGGTAGAGGTACTTCCCCAGACGGGTTAGATTGATGTGCCCTACCTCTTTAAAAATGCTTGAGTGCCTCCCGATGTTGTATATAAAAAAAATAAAGATCTGGTTTTCCCTCCGGGTTGTGGAGGTCTGAGGGTAGTCTATGTAAAAATCAGTATCTTCGCCAAATCCTTAGGCTTAGGTAGCGGACCCCGCCAATCCTAATGGATTGGGAAAAATGGAAAAAAGCGATTTTACACAAAAAAAAAACTGCTAACCGTGTTAAGCACTAATACCAGCTATAGGACATTCCTAATCTAACCATTTTTTTACGTGACGCGGGGAAAAATGCTTTACGCACACCACCAGAGCCTGGGTGGCCTCCGGTGGGAGTGTGGGACTCCCCGTTGGCTGCCCAACGGTATACCCACTAAAAAACCCCGCGAATTGCCATCGGCCGCTTTGATGGGGCGCCCCGGATCTGTCAGCGACTGGGCGCTTCCTAACCTAACCTCTTATCTTATTTCACGGGTTTAGCCATTTGAAAAGATTAATGTAATGTTGTACATCCTCTGTCCTCGCTCCTGGAAATATCGATGGAACAATATATTCATGAGCAGGTCCGTAGACCCCGCCGGCAGGAATTGGAAGTGTTGCGAATGTGTGGGAAATTATCGGGCAATTTTAATGAGAGGAGAATCTGGAGGGATTATTGGTACTGGGCTGTTATTATTATTACGTTTTTTTTATTAGCTCCGCATAGTGGCTCCGCTTCGCCTGATGGTAAACGAAAAGAAAGCCCAAATGGCAGTGGCAACTGAGAAAATACTACAGTGTCCTGTCAGTTGACGCTGCCTGGCTGGCCCTCGAGGTGCTTCTTCACGGTTCGTTTGAAGGATCCCATATTGTTGGAGGGGAAGCACATGTGCAGGCAAGGCGTTCCACTTGTTAATGTTTTTTTTATACCACTAAGGTGGCAATCAAGCATACGGCCTGCCTGATGATAAACAGTCACCGTAGCTTATGGACATTTGCAACACCAGGGGTGTCACTCATGCGTTGCCCATCTTTGGTACGGCAGAGATAGGAGTTGCCGAAGTTTTTGGTACGCGAAGAAATGTTCTCAACAGTGGGATAATATAGCTAACTTACCAACAGGCAGACCATACGCTTTATTTTTACCCTATTGTATAAAAGAGAAGGTTTTTTATACAACGTCAGGAAGCATGCATGACCCACCTGAAGTTAAGTGGTTACCGTAGCCTATAAACGCTGGTAACGTTAAGTATCATTCGCGCGATGTCTCTGCTGTTAACACAGCAACTCCTTAGGAGTTTACTGGTGACCTCACTCGCAGGAACACAACAAGTTCTATGAGGTGGCCCAAGTCTCTTATAAACACCCAGACCAAGATACACAGACATATTCATGCACACAAATGTTTGTCCTGTGTGGGAATCGAATCCGCGAGCGTATCAAAGTAGCGTTACCAACCACTGCGCCACTGAGCTCGTGAAGATGATTCACAGAACTACTTCATAGCATACCTACGTTTCATTTATTAACTGGAGCGTAAGAATATTCGGTCAAAAATTCAGCTGAAAGGCCAGTAACCCACGTTACTGTCTTCTTTGTGCCATATAATCTATTATAAAAAAAATACCGTTAACTAACCACAGTCTATGTAGTAAAATTAGAGAGGGTGCTTCTTTTTATTCCCGAGGCGAAAGTCATATAATGATAATATAAAAGAAAGATTAATAAGTTTTCAATGAGTCATTACAACAGTAAAAATAGATACATAAATATAACAAAGAAAATAAAAGATAAAGAAAAATCATACATACATAAGTACCTTAGCAAAATCACATTCAATCTAGGGCAGAATGTAATGTCTATACAATTATAATAATAAATAATAATCCCCGCAGATAATCACGGCAGCTTGTCGCGAGCTGTTGGTGCGTAACGACACTACGGGTACCCGAGTGCTCCAGAGAGTCGATTAGGGCCTTCGCCTCCGGCGTGTCTTCGTCGGTCGGAGTAAGTCAAGAAGGCCCGCAGGACTCTCAGCACTGGCTTGCCTTCATTGGCCGTCCAGAGAGGAGTCGATAGAGTATATTGCTCTAGCAGATGATGCGCTCCAGGGGCGGAAGTGTTAAAGGGCATAATGCCGCGAGTAACTTCGGAGAAAGCGCAGCACACCTCTCGTCACCCCTGAGTCACCCACAGCGGTGTTGCCCCTGGCCGAGTTTCTCTGGCATTTCGGGGGTCCATCCAGTGAGGGGCGAGCCACCGTCTCAACAAAAGTCCCAATACCTGCCGTGACCTGTTCATGGGTAAATTCTCCCATTGATATCCCCCAGAGCAGGTCACAGTAGGTCATACATTACATTATTCTTTTCAAAGGGGCCTCTACATCTCATATCCCCGCGCACGCCTATCAAATGACCGGGGTAAACGCCGTGATCTTAGAGCGATAATAATAATCTTTATTTACTGCTCACAATGTTAACAATAAGTTTACATGGTTTTACGATTGTGATAAGTAAATCCTTGTGAGAGTCAGGAGTGTGAACTGGGCCGACGCCTGTGCTGCAAACTCCTGACTCTCCCTGTTAAATCATATTTTACAATTATTATTCAAGTAGGTACATATTGTAATTATCTATACAGATAAATAAAATTGGAGTGTCTGTTTGTAATATTAAAGTAACCGCTTTTTACTAAATGCATATAAATGTATACACGGAACATATATATACCAAAATGAACATTTTTACAATTTTTGTGTCTGTCTGTATGTTCTGGCTAATCTCTGAAACGGCTGGACCGATTTTGACGGGACTTTCACTGGCAGATAGCTGATGTAATAAGGAGAAACTTAGGTTACATTTATTTTAGAAATTTTATTTATTTTTATTAATACTATAAATAAATTTTAAAAAATACCTATTCCGCGCGGACGAAGTACATAAAACATATCTATTATTATTTTGCTGTTCGCTATTTTACTCTGCTTATTTTGGTACTTATAATGACATCAAATAAATAAAATTATAACTGAACAATAACTTTTTTGTCAATATCCGCCCGGACGAAGTCGCGGGCACAGCTAGTTTTGCATAAAATCACTACAGTAACAGCGAGATACAGATTACTCCTTATGTGAAATCGTTTGATGTCTTTTATTTTTAAATGCATGCATACAATACACATTGTCCATACAATACATGGACGTATAACAATTTCATGCTATTTTGTTTTCAGTTACATCTTTAAATGGCAGTGGTTAGTAACTGCACTTTTACATTTCCTATGCAGGATAAACATTTATGCGTCACATGTCTGTTTGTCTTGGTTTGAGTGTTTTCTGTGTATCAGAAGAAAAAAAAACATGTATCTACATATGTTTATCAGTTGTAGTACCCACACAAGCGTCGCTTACTTTGGAGCTAGATGGCGCTGTGTAATTTGTCCGGAGATATTTATTTATTTGTATATCTGAAACTTTAATATAACAAAGATATATCGCACCTTCGAGACGCAAGGATGCAATGTTCTTTTTTACACAACGTCGGAAGGCATCCAAGTACACGGCCACCGGATGTAAAGCGGTTACCGTAGCCTATGAACGCTTGTAAACCATTCACGCTCGCTGTTTGCACTCGCCGATGCCTCCTCTGCTGCTGACACAGCAACTCTTTAGAAGCTTACTGGTAATCTCACCCACACGTAATGACATAGAAGACAAGACAAGCCTAATGGAAGTTGTTATTTGTGAGCGGCGGTTTTTTATACTTCGGAAGGTATACGGCCCGTCTGATGTAAAGCGGTTACCGTGGCCTATTAACGTTCGCAATACATTAAGTATCATACGCGCGATGCCACCTCTGCTGCTTACACAGCAACTCCTTAGGAGCTTACTGGTGACCTCACTCACACACAGGAACACATTAATACTCTAGGGAGTTGTTATTTGGCTGCGGTTTTCTGTGAGATGGAGGTACTTCCCTAGTTGCGCTGGTTTGAGGCCCTACCTCTCTTAAATCATCCAGACTAAGACAAACAGACGTGTTCATGCACACAAATGTTTGTCTTGTGTGGGAATCGAACCCACAAGCGTTGGTGTCAAAGTCGCGTCGTTATAATAATAACGTCGTCGTCGTCTTCGTCGTCGTCTCTTTAGCGGTAGGTACATGCCAATATTCGAACCTGGTACTAGTTGCTCATTAGGCAGGTTTTTTATCTACGGGGTCCCTGCACTTGTAATATATATTTTTATATAATCTGTTTATATAAATGTGGTGTGGAATTCTATTTTTTTTTTATACAACTAGATTGGCATACAAGCATGCGGCGCGCATTAGATGGTAAGCGGTCACCGCAGCCTGCTGTCGCCCGTGGATGGACTGACGCGGTATGGGGAGGGAAGTTTGAAAATAGATATAATCGTTTCACCGGCGTTCGAAGATGGGCCAAATCAAAAATTTTTTTTGATAATAAAACTCAAAGATGATGAATGGAAGATGAACTGTGGAATGAAAGAGCATATGATAAATGAAAGTGTTTGTGTTATTGCAAAATAGTTAAATATGTAACAATCAGAGCCTTGCCCATGGCAGGGCAGCAAGGAAAAAAAAAACAAGAAAAAAAACAAGCCTCAAGGTAGTTATTGGTGAGCGACGGGTTTTTTTTATTATGTAAAGCGGTTACCGTAGCCTATTAACGCTCGCAATACATTAAGTATCATACGCGCGATGCCACCTCTGCTGCTTACACAGCAACTCCTTGGGAGCTTACTGGTGAACTCACACACACGCAGGAACACAACAACCCTCTAACGAGTTGTTATTAGGCTGCGGTTTTCTGTGAGATGGAGGTACTTTTCCAACTGGGCTGCTCAAATGGACTCTACCTCTCTAAAACACCCAGACTAAGACAGACATGTTCATGCACATAAATGTTTGTCCAATGTGGGAATCGAACCCACGAGCCTTTGTTTTACTTTGTTACTTCGCTGAAGCTCCGAGCTCGTCAAAATCGAAAATGTTAACGAACCGTTTTGAACTGCTGCAAAATGTCGCCGTGGGGGACTTCCTTCAGATGTATAGGCGTGCCCTCGTGAACTGGCAATCACTCTCTCCTCATTCCGAGTATTAGGTTCGAAGATAAGCGAGCGGTAACCGCAGGCGTAACGTTACAAGATCAGTGAAAGTGCTTGTTATTACATGGTATAACTTATTACACGAGCAGGTTTATTTTGCGGTGGTTTGTATTACCTGAGGCTGAGGCTTTCATTTTTATACAACACGGGTGGCCAACGAGTATACAGTTTGACGATACTAGAGTGTCCATCTTCCAAGCGTTATCTCGTCTCTTAATCTGTTAGGATTGGCGGGGTCCGTTAACTAAGACGATTTGGCGAATATACTGATTTGGATTTTTTTTTACACTACGTCGGGAGGTATTCAAGCATACGGTTCAGTTGATGTAAAGCGGTTACCGTAGCCTATGAACGCTTGTAAAATACATTAAGTATCACTCGCGCGATGCCTTCTCCGCTGCTAACACAGCAACTCCTTAGGAGCTTACTGGTGACCTCACTCACACGCTGGAGCACAACAACCCTCCAGAGAGTTGTAATTTGGTTGCGGTTTTCTGTGAGGTGGAGGTACTTCCCCAGACGCTTTAATGTGCCCTACCTCTCTAAAATATCCAGACGATGTTCATACAAATGTTTGCCTTGTGTGGGAATCGAACCCACGAGCGTTGGTGTCAAAGTCGCGTCATTCACGACTGAGCCACCGAACTCTTCTAACATTAACTCCCACTCACGCGATGCCACCTCTGCTGTCAACATAACAACTGCTTAGAAGCTTACTGGAGGCCTCACTCGCACGCATGAACACAACAACCCTCTAGGGAGTTGTAATTTACTATACTATATATAAATAATACTAAATATAGGTATGAGTAGTGATAGGCCAGTGGATAAAAATCGGCCTTGTGACTAACAGGTCCCCGGTTCCAATCCTGGCATGTACCACTAAATTCGTATTTTCGAATATATATACATATTTGTAATTATCAGTATAATAGTATAATAATTAGCGGTATGTTTGGATCGGTGCACCTGGCGTTCTATAGTCTCTGCCTACCTCAATGGGAGACAGGCTCGATGATATGTATGTATGTATGTATATGTATGTATGTAATTATCACTAGCTCGGCGGTGAAGGGAACGTCGTGAGGAAACCAGCACGTCTAAGAAATTATATTTTGAAAGATGTGTGACCTTACATAAGAGAGGGCTGGTTTTTCCTGCACGTTGTGGAGGTCTGAGGGTAGTCTATGTAAAAATCAGTGTCTTCGCCAAATCCTTAGGCCTAGGTAGCGGACCCCGCCAATCCTAATAGATTGGGAAACTGGAGAAGAAGATGCAATGTGACTAGAGATTGCAATCCGATTCTAATTAACCTGATCCGATCCAGCCGTTTCCCATCGATCTAATCGGATCCGGCTGAATTGGTCACAATCTGTATCACTACCATTCTACTTTTTGGGGTTCCGTACCCAAAGGGTAAAACGGAACCCTATTACTGAGGCTCCGCTGTCCGTCCGTCCGTCCGTCTGTCACCAGGCTGTATCTCATGAACCGTGATAGTTAGACAGTTGAAATTTTCACAGATGATGTATTTCTGTTGCCGCTATAACAACAAATACTAAAAAATAGAATAATATGAATATTTAAGGGGGCTTCCATACAACAAACGTGATTTTTTTTTGCCGTTTTTATTGATAATGGCACGGAACCCTTAGTGTGCGAGTCCGACTCGCACTTGGCCAATTTTTTTTTCTATACAACGTCGGGAGGCATACAAGCATCCGGCCCACCTGATGTAAAACGGTCTACCGTAGCCTATAAACGCAACACATCAAGTACCACTCGCGTGATGCTACCTCTTCTCGGTGACTTCACTCACACCCAGAAACGCAATAACCCTCTAGGGAGTTGTTATTTGGCTACGGTATCAAAGCTGTCCTAGTCATATTGTATATTGCAAGCTTACCTAACAGTATCGCAGTGACAATTGACCGTGGGATATGGCGCCAGCCGCGCTCTGGATTCCGGATCTGGTGGTCCCTCTTTTGCATATTAGCACCTGAATTCGTTACAACCATATGCCTATTAATGAATGAAGCTTTCTAATGGCGAAAGAGTGATCCAAATCGCATGACTAGTTTTCAAGTTACAAATAACTTTCACTTAAACTAGTAATATTATAATTTTAGGATGTAAGCAACTCACTATCATGTATAGAGCCAATGCCTACGACACCAACGCTCGTTGGTTCGATTCCCACATGTTTTTTATACTACGTCGGGAAGCATACAGGCATACCGTCCATCTGATGTATGAACGCTAAGTTTTTAAGAGAGGTAGGGCGCATAAAAACAGTCAGTCTGCGGAAGTACCTCCACCTCACAGAAAACCGCAGTCAAATATCGACTCCCTAGCTAGAGGGTTGTTGTGTTCCTGCGTGTGAGTGAGGTCACCAGTAAGCTCCCAAGGAGTTGCTGTGTAAGCAGCAGAGGAGGCATCGCGCGAATGATAATTAATACATTCTGTGTACTAAGTATCGGGAATTTGTCAATAAAACAAAAAATACAAATTATTCATCTAAATTTATTTTATCGCCTTCAAAGTAGGCCCCATCGCTTGCAATACAACATCTCCACCGCTTCACCCAGTCTTCCATACATTTTTCATAGGCTATTTGCGGTATGGCCTTTAGCTCATTCAGCGAATTTTCTTTTATGGCTTCTATCGACTCAAAACGTTTTCCTCGAAGTGGTAATTTTAACTTGGGAAATAAAAAAAAGTCAGACGGAGCCATATCAGGTGAATACGGTGCTTGGTCGAGAACTTTTGTTGAATTTTTCGCTAAAAACTCTTTCACTATAATGGCTGTGTGTGATGGTGCATTATCATGGTGCAGCATCCATGAGTTGTGTTGCCACAAATCTGGACGTTTTCGGCGGATACTCTCACGCAAACGCTTCATGACGCCTAAATAATATTCTTTATTCACTGTTTCTCCCTCTGGAAGGAATTCGGAGTGAACCACACCACGGTAGTCAAAAAAAACTGTCAGCATCACCTTGATTTTGGAGCGACTTTGCCGCGGTTTTTTGGGTTTCGGCTCGTTTTCGAGACGCCATTCTGAAGACTGTTGGCTTGTTTGCATGTCGTACTCATAAACCCATGTCTCGTCGCCAGTTATTATACGTTTCATAAAGGTCGGATCCGTAGAAGCTCGGGAAACCATGTCTTCAGCGACATGCTTTCGCTGCGCTTTTTGAACAAAATTGAGCTCTTTTGGAACTAGTCGAGCGGCGACGCGTTTCATGCCTAAAATGTCAATGAGAATGTTGTGGACGGACTTAAAAGATATGTTCACCTCACTAGCCAACTCTCTCAGACTCATACGTCGATTTTCGAGCACTAGCTTCTTGATTCTGTCGATGTTTTCTCTGGTCGTAGCGGTTGAAGGTCTACCAGAACGAGGCAAGTCTACTACTACTTCTCGGCCTTCTTTAAAAGCCTTATACCATTCATAAGCCCTTGTTTTCGATATACACGATTCGCCGTAGGTATTTCGCAACATTTTTAGTGATTCACCACATGAAATATCATTTGAAACACAAAATTTAAGGCACACTCTTTGTTCAACAATATTTTCCATTGTAAAAATCGCCGAGGACTCAAAACTATGACCAACAAAAAGTGTAGTTTAAAACAAATTAAATGACAGATCCCGCTCAAATTTTGCGCGCTAAATCAGTACAGTGCTACCAACATGCAGTAAAAAAATTAGAACGACCTCTTTTACGCGGGTCTTTTTATTGACATATTCCCGATACTTTTTACACAGAGTAGTATATCGCAAGCGTAAATAGGCTACGAACTACCCGCTTTATATAAGGTAGGCCGTATGCTTGTATGCCTCCCGACTTAGTATAAAAAAAATCGGCCAAGTGCGAGTCGGACTCGCGCACGAAGGGTTCCGTACCATTATCTATAAAAACGGCAAAAAAAATCACGTTTGTTGTATGGGAGCCCCCCTTAAATATTTGTTTTATTTTAATTTAATTATATTTTTAGAACAACCATTTGTGTGCGTTAACATGTCTGTGTCTTGGTCCTGATGTTTTCAAGAGAATAGGGCGCATCGAAGTCGCCCGTCTGGAGAAGCACCTCCACTTTATAAAGAACCGTAGCCAAATAACAACTCCTTAGTGGTTGTTGTGTTCTTCCTGTGCAGCCTGTGAAGTCATCAGTATGCTCCTAAGGAGTTGCTGTGTTAGCAGCAGAGGTGGCATCGCGCGATTGACATTTAATGTATTACAGGCGTTCATGGGTTACGTTAACCACTTTACACCAGGTGTATGCCTCCCGACGTTGTATAAAAAAATCCTCAGTTTTAGATCCTAATGGATTAACCACACC
Source organism: Pyralis farinalis (assembly GCA_947507595.1). NCBI lineage: Eukaryota > Metazoa > Arthropoda > Insecta > Lepidoptera > Pyralidae > Pyralis > Pyralis farinalis. The sequence continues at coordinate 33,771,961 of OX382263.1, read as the reverse complement.
CCACCGTACACCCTCGTTTACAGAAAAATTACTAGGAAAAAAAATTTTGAGATACATGCTACCAGACGAAAATACGCTTTGTTGTTTCTAAATTATAACTACTGAATACCGCTAAGAAGAAGACGATATGGCACATGACAATCGTTCCGCTTATTATGGCATGGCAGCGTCAACTGACAGGACACTGTAGTCTTGTGTCATTTGTCGTTGCGATTTGGGCTCCTCTTTTCGCTACTAATTTAAAAATTATGTCTGCCTCGCGGCTAATTCTCTGGTATTCTTAAATTAAATACACAAGTGTGTTTAGTAAACAATGAGCGAGCCTGTGAGAGTAATCAAGTTGCCCACTTGTACAAGGTCGCATTGGAAAGCAGCGGAGTGTGGGAGCGACCGGAACTCGCGGCTCATTGTCGGGGCCGGGCCGCGCAGAGGATGCACTACAAACAATGCCGTTCAAACTGGTGATCAAACATTCCGATGATGACAGCCCTTAATTAAAAAAAAATCGTCAGGTGCGAGTCCGACTCGCGCACGTGGATTCCGTAAAAAAATATTCTTGCAAATAGATTCGCAAAAAAAAAAAAATTTTGTGATGTAACTACAAATTTATGGTTTTCGGATTTTTTTCCTTCTTCTGTGCTACATGAATGCTTCTTACCAAATTTCATGATTCTAGGTCAACGGGTAATAACACTTTGTTATCCGTCTGTTAAGAACCTTTTTCTCAGGGACGGGTGGAGCTATCAAGCTGAAATTAATATCAAATACTCTGTCTGCAATCCCTTCGAGCAGTGAAGTGAAATAATCAAACTTCTAAGTTAACGTAATCAAAAGATACGGCTGTTTATGCCTCGTTTATGCGCATATTTTGACACTCGCGAGGGAATCAAAACCTATAGGCTACGTTCCGTTGATCTAGAATCATGAAATTTGGTAAGAAGCAATGTCGTGTAACACAAGTAAAGGAAAAAATTCGAAAACCGTAAATTTGTAGTTACATCACAAAAAATAACTTTTTTCTGACTGAATAGTTTGCGAAAATGTTTTTTTACGGAACCCTCGAGTCGGACTGGCACTTGACGGTATTTTTTTATATAATTAATTAAATTAATTGTCATACATAATATGTTATTACTAAATAATCGTAATCTTTGATTGGATACGTATAATACGGTGGGATCCCTGCTGTTAGTTTTATTTTGGAAATTTATGTTAGAAATGATTAATATCAAAGAAATTATTCGCATAATTAATAATTTGTTTCGATGTTCATATTTTTTAGACGCGATATGACGAGTAATTCAGATCCTACTCGGACGGAAGTAACGTTTTCAAAACGGAAATGACGTTCAGTGAAAAATGTACTGCTCGTTTACGGCTGTAGTGTGACTAATTACACAATTAGCTCTAAACTGTGAATTCAAGTAAATTAATTAATTTAATACTTTTACTAATGCAACAATGCGAAAGTGGAAGGATGTAGGAGCCGAGGAAGATCAAGACTAACCTACCATGACCAAATTGGTCGTGTTTTATCAGAAGGTGATGTCAGGAGCCTTAGGAACCGACGAGCGTGCATGAAAAGAGCTATGAATGTGAAAGAAGCGAGTGAAGTGTGTAAGGACCGCGTCTTATGCGCTCGGTCCTCTCTGCCTACCCCGCAAGGGACCTGGCGTGAAGATATACATACATACATACTAATGCAACAAAGAATTAGTTTCTTACCATTGACATTAGTCTGTTGTCTATGGCACTGTCTGTCTTGTTGTGAGTGATTACTGCTGTCAGACCTCCGCAACCCAGTGGGAAATCAAATTTTCTTACGTAAGGTCACACGTCTTTCAAAATAACTTTTTTTTATACGAATTCAAAGGCATTCTAGGCTATGTGTTAGCAGCAGAGGTGGCATCGCACAAGTGGTACTTAATGCAAATTTTGTTCAATTGTAAATCAAGATGTAATAGTTTAAGAGGAAAGAATATCGAAACAGATATACAACGCGGAGGTAGAAGATTAAGACTCACCTACCATGATCAAATAGATCTAGTGTTATCAGAACGTGATGTCAGGAGTTCTAGGAACCATCCTAGGACTCCTGATGCGGTGCGGTTTGAGAGTTTTCTTCCGAGAACTCTCAAGTTGTGGAATGAACTCCCAGCCGAGGTTTTCCCAAGGAACTACAGTATGGGGCTCTTCAAGAAAGGCGTGAAGAGGTTTTTAGAGGATCGGTAACGCATGAGTAACACTCCTGATGAGGAAAATGTCCGTAGGCAAGGCGTATGCTTTTTTGCCATCTTAAAGGTATGTAAAAATAACTATTTTACGTAATCATTTTGCTTGTTTAGCACCAATGTTGTATATTATAGTACTTAGCTTACCGTTCTCCGCCGCGGGAACTGGAACAAAAAACACATAAAAATCAATAAAACTTAGTGGAGAATGTCACAGGGTAAAAACTTCAGAATAAAACTATAAACACACTCGATTCTTACAAGCTTTTAATAACCCGTTTATATATTTTATGTAACTGTGCTAATTTAACACGAACGCTCGTGGGTTCGATTCCCACAAAGAACAAACATTTGTGTGCATGAACATGTCTGTTTGTCTTGGTTTTTAAGAGAGTATCAAAGCAGTCCGTCTGGGGAAGTACCTCCACCTTAAATAAAAGCGCAGCTAACTCCCTGGATGGTTATTGTGTTTCTACGTGTGAGTGAGATCGCCAGTAAGCTCCTAAGGAGTTGCTGTGTTAGCAGCAGCGGTAGCATCGCGCGAGTGATACTTAATATATTACAATCGTTCACCGATGCCACCCGTACTGACAACACAGCAATTCCTTACGAGCTTACTAGTAATGTCACTCACTCGCTGGAACGCAACTATCCTCCACGGAGTTGTTTTATGGCCGCGGTTTTCTGTGAGAGTTCTTCCTCAGTCAGGCTGCTTTGATGTGCCCTATCTCTCTTGAAAACATCCAAACCAAGACAAACATACATGTTCAAAAGCGCAAATGTGTGGGAATTGAACATACGAGCGTTGGTGTCGAAGCAGCTTTACTAACTACTACGTCACCAAGCTCGTAACAATCACATCACAATAAATCCGAAAACACGAACTTAATGGTACATGTCCATGCCAGGATTTGAACCTGAGACTGTCGGTTGATAGGCTAGCGCCGCTGGGCTAGCACTGCTCTTCAATATCTTCTTCTTTTTCCTAGCGTTATTCCGTTTCCTAATACATTCCATCCAGAAGAGACTGATATTGACAAGGAGCTACTGCAGTCAGACCTTCACAACCCAGGGGGAAAACCAGACTTTCCTTAGGTTAGGTTACACCTCTATCGAAATATAATTTCTTGGACGCGCGTGTTTCCTCACGATGTTTTCCTTCACCGCCGAGGAAGTGATGATTACAAATATGTAAATAAATCCGTAAACATGAATTTAGTGATACATTTCAGGGATTGACCCGGGGACCACTTGGTGAATAAACCGGTACCTTATTCACTAAGCTATCACTGCCTCATTCATTTGTTAAGTTTTTTTTTTATACTACGTCGGGAGACATACAAGCATACGGCCCAACTGATGTAAAGCGGCTACCGTAGCTTATTAACGCTTGTAATATATTAAGTATTACTCGCGCGATGCCTCCTCTGCTGCTTACACAGCAACTCCTTGGGAGCCATACTGGTGACCTCACTCACACACAGAAACACAACATCCTTCTAGGGAGTTGTTTTATGGCCGCGGTTTTCTGCGAGAGTTCTTCCTCAATCGCGCTGCTTTGATGGGCCTACCTCTCTTAAAACATCCAGACCAAGACAAACAGACATGTTCGTGCACACAAATGTTTGTCTTGTGTGGGAATCGAACCTACGAGCGTCTGTGTCAAAGTCGCGTCATTCACGACTGAGCCACCGAACTCGTCAAAAGAGTAGTAAGAGTATTCCACGATATTCAGAAATATGTACTATCCAAAAACAAGTGCCATGCTAAGATGTTTGTATAGTTATAGATACGTCGTACACGCTCTAGAATGGCAATACGAAAGTAAGGTAATTGCCCTACTCACATTCAGTTTGGCTCTCCCGTCGCGTCTATGCGTACCTCGCCATATAGCATAAATCTCTTAAGATATATATTGATCTCTTTCTAACGTCAGTTATGTCATTTGTCTCTTTGTTATATATACGTAGATATAGTAGTACTTGTGCCATTTTAAAATACAATAATGTTGGTGTATAACGTGTCTACCTTTTGATACGTCGCTGGTGCCACGTGCATGTCAGGATCCCAACCATGAGACTGTCGCTATAACTGTTCTACAATATATAATTCATGTAATCAAATCAGCGTAACATAATGTAGGGCACTTGAAGAATGATATTCCGTAATAGTCCCCGCGCACGCACCATCTGAATTATAATGTTGCCATGTCAATGTACGAATAATGCCATTATGTTATGTCACGATATTATTGTTCAAGGGCACGGTTGACTGACTTTATACTGACTTTTGAGACATGACTTATTATGACCAGCTGAGAAACGCAGCGGTTAATAACGCGACTTTGTAACCGACGCTCGTGGGTTCGATTCCCACACAGGACAGACATTTGTGTGCATGAACGTGTCTCTTTGTCTTGATCTGGGTGTTTTTAAGAGAGCTCCTAAGGAGTCGCTGTGATAGTAGTAGAGGTGGCATCATCCGAGACATACTTAACGTATTGCGAGCGTTTATAGTCATATGCTTTTTTAGTTCATACTAAAAAAAGCATATGGCCCACCTGATGTAAAGCGGTTACCGTCGTCGTCAACGTCGGGGGCATACAAACATACGGCCCTAATGTAATGCGGTCACCGTAGCCTATAAACGCTTGCATTATATTAAGTATTACTTTGTGCGATGCCACCTCTGCTGCTAACACAGTAACTCCTTTAGGAGCTTACTGGAGACTTCACTCACATGCATGAACACAACAACCCTTTAGTTGTTATTTGGCTGTGGTTTTATGCAAGGTACTTCCCCAGACTGGCTGCTTTGACTAACACAAACAGACATGTTCATCCACACAAATTGTCCTGTGACTGTCATTTGTCCTGTGTGGGAATCGAACCCACGAGCGTTGGCGTCAAAGCAGCGTAACAGCGCGTTTCACCGTTACGCCATCGAGCTCGTCAAATAATATGCCTGCTGATGTTGTTTAAAAAAATATGTACATATTTGTAATTATCACTCGCTCGGCGGTGAAGGAAAACGTCGTGAGGAAACCCGCGCGTCCAAGATATTATATTTCAATAAGACTGCCGTGCAATGGCACCATTGAGCTCCACGAAGACATTGTCATAAAATATACGTTTATGCAAAAAAAAAATTGGTTGAAAACGATTGTTGTTAATTGAATTTCCTCTTAGTTCTTCACGCTGGATTCGAACCCGGAACCTGCTATACAGTAATTAGCGACGGCTTTTACAAAAGAATCTGTTATAAAACACAGAAAACGAAAGTTTCGCACATTTCGTCATGTTGGCAGGAATGAATATTAATTTTGGTGTTGCTACCGCTGTTTGAATGGTAGAACGAATTTGAAATTTAAAGAGTAAAAAGTATTATGGCGCAGATTCCTTTCAAGGCTTTAACAACAAAAGTTTGAATGGAAAAGTTTTATGTATCTTAATGCCCGAGTCCATGCGGGGTAGATAGACAGCCATAAGATCCGACCAATCGGACGTGGTAGGTGAGTCTTCCTCAGCTACTATTTTTGACGTGATAACGTCTTATAAATCGATGAACGTCGGCTGCACGCACGAAAAAGCATGACGCATTGTCACGTTCCGCCTGAGCCGAGCTTGCAAGCGAGAGCGCGGAACAAGCGATAGAGAGGCACGATCGGCCTAAACGTTCGGCTTGTGACGCATCTATCTCTCTTCCACTCCATCGGCCGATGCGTCCGAGTAGAAGAGAGACAGCGGCAGCACACAACCTACACGTGAACTGTTTTGTCAACTGTTGAATGTTTTCATATGACGTTATCACGTAAAATTATCGTCCGTACAAACCGATTTTACAGACAACCAATTTTTTTTATTTTTTTACGTCGGGAAGCATACAAGCGTACGGCTTACTTGATGTTAAACAGTTACCGTTGCCTATAAACGCTTATATCACATTAAATATCACTTGCGCGATGCCATGTCGGCTGCTAAAGTAACTTTGTAGGAGCTTGCTGGTGAACTCACTCGCACGCAGGAACACATCAACCGTTCAGGGAGTTGTTATTTATCTATATATTTATCTGTTGTTTTCTGTGAGGTAGAGGTGCTTCCCCATTCGGGCGGATTTGCTGCTACCTACCTCTTTTAAAAACACCCAGATCAGGACAAAAAGATGTTCATGCGCACAAATGTTTGTCCTGTGTAGGACGAGTGAATATTGTGCCTAATCTGTTACATAGAAACTATTCTTTTTTCAACTCTTTAATTACTCGTATTTTGAATTTGGAACGCGTTTATTATGTTAAAGACTTCTTTAGATTTTCCGCCGTATTAGATATTTATTCGTGTTTATTATTATATATGGAATGAAAGGGAAAATAAATACAAATTATGGTCTATCTATCTATAACTACGCTCACATTTCGACCGCGTTTATCCTACTTTCATGCTCTCTCTGCCATACCCAGCTCTTGCTTCCATAAGTAAACGTTGGGACCACCACTGCATTGTGTATAGCCAGCTGTGCCTTCTGGCTCAAGGGTTTACTGCCTAGAAGTTTTCTAAACGCTCCATTCACACTATTCCCAGCACTCACTCGTCTTTCCACATCGGCGGTGTGCCTTCCATCCCTGCTGAAAGCGCATCCAAGACATACAATCTCATCCATTTGTTCCAACACTTCATCATCAACCGTAATCCTTACTGGTTCTGGTTTCTTCTCTTTCAAATATCATTATCTTTGTTTTCTTCGCATTCAGTAGTAAACCTTTCTTCGTTTCGTGTGCTTGAATGCGTGCTTTCCCGCGCACAAAAAAACATAATGTGTTTTAGTATATCAGTAAATAAATATCATTAATAAGTAAGTGATAATGTAATGATCGTCCGTTGTGATTGCCATCATTAGTTCGTCACTAACATTTCAAAAGATCTGTGTAATGCTTGTCTTTTGACACAAATTACCTGTCATTATTTCTGTATGAATTGCAATGAGATTTATCATTGGTTTCAATGAACTTAGCTGAAGCAAGTATATCTAATTTCTACTACTACTACTACTAATATATCAACCCTTACTCATCCCACTGAAGGGATACGGGTCTCCCTTTAACAGAAGGGGTTTAGAGCATACTCTACCACGCTGCTCAACGCTGCTGCGGATAGGTGGAGGCCAGTGTTTTCAAGCCGCTCGATGACCACAGACTTATCTTAAATTCGCAACGAGCGGGGCCGACGGCTTAACGTGCCCTCCGAAGCTCGATAAACCCATCCATAGTCAGGCGGGGGTTGAAGTAGCTTAACCTACGTATTCGGTTCGAATGACATGCACAACGTCGACATCGAGCTCTCTAATTTCACTCATGCGTTTATGCTGAGCCCCTACAAGAAGACTTCATAACGGAAGAAATGGAATGTATGTATATCTTCAAGGCAGTTCCCTTGCGGGGTAGGCAGAGAGAACCGAATTCCATAAGTGGTCTTTACACACTTAGCAGGCTTCTTTACCAGGTATAGCTCTTTCATGCATGCTTGCCGATACCTACAAGTACCTAGTAGGATAAATTCTTAATTTTTTTATTCTTTTTTATGTACGTCTTAATCCTAATAATCTATTAGGAAACGAGATAACCTTGGGAAGAAGAAAATCCGTGTCCCTGTGAGTGAGGTTTCATTCGCAGGAACACTATAACCTTCTAGAGAGTATTTTTATTTGGCTGGGGTTTTTAGGTACGTCTCTACATCGTAGCATACGGTCTCTTAAAAATTGAAATGCAGAAAGTGTATGTGTCAAAATGTGGCTTCGATTGACTTCGATAATCATTATTTAAAATTCGATCGAGGCGTATACGGATTACATGTTTCTAATATTTTTTTTTCTACTGTATCCAATTTTTTATTCGGTGACACAATGGATAAAAAAGCCGTCAAGTGGGAGTCCGACTCGCTCTCCGAGGGTTTCGTAAGTAATAATAATAATAATATTTATTTATTCAGATAACATGATCCATTTTGTTAGTAATACAGACTTACATATCTAATGTTAGTAAAAATATTTGATGTTCAAAAATAAGTTCAAAGTAATATTTTCGCATATTATTTTCGCAAAAACATATTTTTTTGTGATGTAACTACAAATTTACGGTTTTCGGATTTTTTCCTTAATGTATGCTACATGTTCTTGCTTCTTACCAAATTTCATGATTCTAGTTCAACGGGAAGTACCCTATAGGTTTTGATTCCCTTGCAAGCACATTAGGCATAAACAGTCGTATCTTTTGATTGCGTTGACTTGAAAGTTAGATTTATTCACTGCTCGAAGGAATTACAGATCTGAGTACTTTATATTAATTTAACTTAATAGCTCTACCATACATGAGAAAACCAGGGTCTTGATAGAGCAGATGCAGCAGAGAATAAGAAATAAAGAAAAGGAAAATCGTTTGACTATCTGAAAGACAAAGATACCGAACTATTTAGTCGCACAGGTAGTAGTGACTTTGACATAAGTATAACCCTCTCTTGCACACTTAGGTAATCTTCACGAGCTTACTGGTGATCTTAGTCACGTGCTGAATACAAGAATCTTCCAAGGAGTTGTTATTTGGCTGCCGTTTTCTGAGAGGTGGAGGTACTCTCCTAGACGAATTGCTTTGATGCGCCCTGCGTCTCTTAAAAATATCCTTTCCAAGACAAACAGACATGTTCATGCGCACAAATGTTTGTCCTGTGTGGGAATCGAACCCACGAGCGTTGGTTAAATAAACAAACATAAAAATATGAAATCTTTTCTCTTCATAATATTAGTTCAGATAATGTAGGCCACATCCTTCGTTACACAAGCGAAGTCACACGTCAGAGTTAGTGTTCCGGCCCACCTGTTGCTTTCACTGCGGGCATGTGGTCAAACCGGTCGTGACGTCAGCTCGCGGATCTGCGTTTCATTGAATGAGATCCATCTCCGCTGGTAATCGAAGGAGCATATAGACAGAACGTATTAGAAATTTTCTTACATATACATACTACTACAAAATAACCTAACGACCTCGGTGGCCGGCACTCGTGGGTTCGATTCACAGGATAAACATTTGCGTGCATGAACATGTCTGTATGTCACTTCGCAGAAAACCGCAACTAAATAACAACTCTCTGGAGGGTTGTTGTGTTCCTGCGTGTAAATGAGGTCGTCAATAAGCTCGTAAGAAGTTACTGTGTTAGCAGAGGTAGCATCGATACTTAATATATGGCAAGCGTTTACAGGCTACAGTTGCCGCTTTACCTCAGGTGAGCCGTATATTTGAATATACTAACAGTAGACACTGGCCGGTGCCAGTTTTCATGAACAACCATAAATAGTCATGGCAGAGACGGCATGCATTGGTAGTTTGATCATCTCGGCCTCCATTCGTTGTAGTTCAATGCATGTCCAAAAAAGATGATGAATGCAATAGTTAAATGGAATCATTTATATTCATACAACAGGTTTTACAAACACAAGTCCAGGTAGATATATACCACCATCAACCCTCACTCATTCCACTGCAGGGATACGGGTCTCCCTTCAACCGAAGGAGTTTAAGGCATACTCCACCACGCTGCTTAAATGCGGATTGGCGGAGGCCAGTGTTTTCAAGCCGCACGAGGGCCACCGACTTAGCTTAACGACCGTCATCTATTGGCAACAGCCGGGACCGACGGCTTAACGTGCCGTCCGAAGCCGGAGAAACTCGAGATAGAAAAACCCATCCATAGGCTGCGGTTGACGTTGCTCAACTTGCGCGTTTGGTTAGAATGCCGCACGCTATCGAGCTCTCGGTAGATATATACTTAACTTAAAATATATATGATATTATAAACTTAATTTTAACTAATTCCACGTAGATTCGGCGACGTGTAGCCAGATTAATCTGATCGTCTTTGAGACGTCTAGGATTGGCGAGGTCTGCTACCTAAGCCTGAGTATTTAGTGAAGATACTAATTTTGACATGCGACGCCGTAAGACCTCCATAAGCCAGAGAGAAAAACCATACTTTTTTTTAGATTAGGTCACTCGTCTTTTGAAATATATTTTTGTTGTACGTGCGCGTTTCTTGGCGATGGTTTCCCGGACCTGGTACTGGACTGGTACCCGTTCGAATCCTGGTATGTACCACTAAATTCGTATTTTCAGGTTTATGCACATATTTGTAATTACCACTTGCTAGGTGATAAAAGAAACCATCGCGAAGAAACCCGCACCTCCGACAACAATATATTTCAAAAGACGAGTGACCTAAACTAAAAAATCGGCCAAGTGCGAGACGGACTCGCGCACTAAGGGTTTCGTACCATTATCTATAAAAACAGCAAAAAAATCACGTTTGTTGTTAGGGAGCCCCCTTAAATATTTATTTTATTCTATTTTTTAGTATTTGTTGTTATAGCGGCAACAGGAATACATCATCTGTGAAAATTTCAACTGTCTAACTATCACGGTTCATGAGATACAGCCTGGTGACAGACGGGCGGACGGACGGACGGACAGCGGAGCCTCAGTAATGTAGTAAGATGCTTTTCCCCTCTGCCTTATAGAGGCCTTACGGCGTCGCATGTCAAAATTAGTATCTTCACTAAATACTTAGGGGCAGGTAGCAGATCTCGCCAGTCCTAGACGTCTCAAAGACGATCAGAATAGTCTGGCTACACGTCGCCGACTCTACGTGGAATTAGTTAAAGTTAAGTTTCCCGTACCTCAAAAGGAAAAACGGAATTCTTATAGGATCACGTTGTTTTCTGTCTGTTCGTCTATTAAGATCCTTTTTCATAGGTCTCTGCAATCCATTCAACTTGTGCAGAAATCAAATTTCTAAGTCAATGCAATCAAAAGATACGGTTGTTTATGCCTCGTTTATGCGCATATTTTGGCACTCGTAAGGGAATCAAAACCTACAGGGCACTTCCCGTCGACCTAGAATCATAAAATTTGGTAAGAAGCAACGTCATGTAGCACAAGTAAAGAAAAGAATTGGAAAACCATAAATTTGTAGTTACATCACAAATAAAAATATTTTTTTTACGGAATCCTCGGTACGCGAGTCTGACTCGCACTTGACGGCTTTTTATTTTACCCACTGTCACAGCTCTGTTTCACCTTTCTACGTCTTATTTATGCACACCACACGATGATGAGAGTGGATGTGCTTCTAAAGATGATAGCGAATCATTAACACTCCAAAACTCAAGCATAGTCAAACCACAAATATCACTTTTCCTTCCGAAGTTATCTTGCGCAATAAGAGTCAGTTTTATATTTGCGGTATCCGAAAGGCATACAACATTGCGGTCGATAATTGAGGAAAGGATTACATCTTCTTTGCATCTCATAACATCCAGCAAACATTTAAAAAAACGTTATGAAAGTGTACATCCGGTTTGAAATTATCACAAAATAATCATTAGGAAATGTTCAGCGCAAACCACGAAACAGTTTATATACCTAACATTTAAACAGACGAAATTTGGTTTGAATTAGATAGATAGATACTTTGACGAGCTCGGTGGCGCAGTGGTGAAACGCGCTGTTACCTTACTTTGACAGCAACACTCGTGGGTTCGATTCCCACAGTGGGCGAACATTTGTGTGTATGAATATGTCTGTTTGTCGTGGTCTTGATGTTTTTTTTTAAATATAGGGCGAATGCATGGTGATGTCAGGAGCCCCAGGAACCGGTGAGCGTGCATGAAAAGAGCTGTGAATGTTAGAGAAGAGAGTGAAGTGTGTAAGGACCGCGTTTTATGGCACTCGGTAATCTCTGCCTGCCCCGAGCAAGGGACCTGGCGTGAAGATATATATACATTTGCAGGGCACATCAAAGCAACCTTTCTGGCGAAGGACCTCCACTTCACAGAACCGAGCGAGTGATAATCACAAATATGTACTATCCAAAAACAAAAAAATTAGTTTTACATTCGCACTAACATTCGAATTAAGACAAGTCCGTCGTGGTTTGGGTGTTTTTAAGAGAAGTAGGGTGCATCGAAAGCAGTCCGTCGGGGGAAGTAGCCAAATAACAATTTTCCGGAGTGTTGTTGTCTATGTCCCTGCGTGTGAGTGAGATCGCCAGCACGCTCCTATGAACAGTAACGAAAATGAATATATGAATTATGCACAAAATAGATATAAGAGATTTCAAGAGAGGTAGGGCGCATCAAAGCATTGTTTGGGGAATTACCCCCACCTCACAAAAAGCCGCAGCCAAATAACAATTCAATTAAATTCATTTATTTCATAACAATAAAATACTGTGTTGAAAATATATGCATTTACAATTATCCAAATTAAAAATGTCACAATTACATTATAAATAATTACAAATATACACACAATCAAATACAAAAACAACTCCCTAGAGCAGTGGTTCTTAACCTATCAGTTATGAAGAACTTTGCCATTTGTCAGGTACCACCATTTACAAATGATTTTTTTTATTTACTAAAACTTTACAGAGATAAGTATATTGTTTTAATGCGATTTTTGTAAATACACATTCGCATTCGAATTTATAAATTCTTAGTCCAGTACTAGTCAAATCCAAACGCATATCGGTACTGGTATCCAAGCAATTTCGGCGGTTGTTTTCAATTATTAGAAACACCGAGAATTCCTACTCGCATAGATATGTCGACGGAAACAAACTAACATTTGGAAAGAAATTGCTATACATATAGTTTCACCCGCACCAATTCCCCTTCGTGTCTGATTTTAAGAATGGTTTCGCGGACCACTTCGGTTGCTTCCAGGGACTACTAGTGGGCTGCCGACCACCGGTTAAGAACTGCCCTAGAGGGTTGTTGTGTTCCTGCGTGTGAGTGAGGTCACCAGAGAGCTCCTAAGGAGGAATCGTGCGAGTGATATTTAATGTACGAGTATTACAACCGTTCACAGGTTACTGTTTTACATCAGGTGATTGTACGACTCCCGAAGTTGTATAAATATATATATATATATATATAAAAGTCTCTCCGTCTCTCGCCCGTGACCACTGTGAGTGTTTAATCTTTGACCAGATAAACAGGTCTAACTTTCGACCGTGAAAGTCGCGGCCGGCGCGCTAATGGCGCTCTTGGAAGGTAAAGGCCATAATGATGGAGCTTTATTGACCTTATGGTTAGATGGGTTCCATTGCTTCGATAATAACTTCAAGGAAAATGTTATCCAGGTCTTTATACTTCCTGAGATTTGGTATGATTTTGGTAAGAAACTTCCTAAGATATACATACGTCGGGAGGAATACAAGCATACGGCCCACCTGATGTAAAGCGGGTACCGTAGCCTATTAACGCTTGCTATATATTCAGTATGACTCGCGTGATGCCTCCTCTGCTGCTTACACAGCAACTCCTTGGGAGCTTACTGGTGACCTCACTCACACGCGGGGGCACAACAACCCTCTAGGGAGTTGTTATTTGACTGCGGTTTTCTGTGAGGTGGAGATACTTCCTCAGACGCGGTGCTTTGGTGCGCCCTACCGCTCTTAACAAATAAAAGCATAAAAGGTTTTTAACAATAAATTGACACTGTAACTTTACGCATACTTGCACCAACTAACACTTTGATGGCTTGCATTTAAAAAAGGAAAAAGGTTGTAGGGTCGCAAAGTGCAAATGGCGGAAGTAGTGCAATGGTTGTTTGTTTACATCGCTGCCAGCACACTACACTTCCTGAGTTAAAAGTAACTGCATACAGTAAACATGAAAGGCGGAAGGAGTGATAAAGAAATGTTCGAAGTAAAATACCTTCTAACAAGCTCGGTGGCTCAGTTGTAGTAACGCTTCTTTGTTACCAACGCTGGCGGGTTCGTATCCCGCACAAGGCAAACTTTTGTGTGCATAAACACGTCTGTTTGTCTTGGTCTGGATGTTTTTAAGAGAGGTAGGGCGCATCGATGCAGCCCTTCTGCAGAAATACTTCGACCTCACAGAAACTGCAGCCAAATAACAACTTCCTGGGGGTTATTGTGTTCCTACGTGTGAGTAAGGTCATCAGTAAGCTCCTATGGAGTTGTTGTGACCTTATTCACACGTGTGACGAATTGCAAGCGTTCATAGGCCTCGGTGTCCACTTTACATAGGTGGGCCGTATGCTTGTATGCCTCCTGACGTAGTATAAAAAAACATTCTAGCAAACTTTGCCATTTTTAACGTAAATTTGTAATTATCACTTGCTTGCAGGAAATGATCTCAACTAAGAAAGGTCTGATTTTTCAAAGGCAAATATATTTATTTGCTAGAATACGATATACATGATGTTGAGTAGGTAATTAGTGAGTCACAGTATACAATCTGCATGTACATGTGAAAATATAAATTAAATATAAATATATAAATATAAGTTATTAGACACTTAAGCCCCTATTTTTATGTTGAAGTCAGTATCTTCGGCAGATCCTTAGTCTTAGGTGGTAGAGCCGGCTAGTCTTAAGATATCAGGAAACAAGGTAACGCTCGGAAGATTAAAAAGAAGGTTTTTTTATACTACGTCAGGAGGAATACAAGCATACGGCCCACATTATGTAAAGCGGTTTCTGTAGCCTGTGAACGCTTATAATACATTAAGCATCACTCGCACGATGCCACCTCTGCTGTTAACACAGCAACTCTTTAGGAGCTTACTGGTTACCGCACTCACACGCAGGAACGCATTCCTGCGTGTGAGTGCGGTAACCAGTAACCACCCTCCAAAGAGTTGTTATTTGGCTGCGGTTTTCTGTGAGGTGGAGGTACTTCCACAGACGGGCTGCTTTGATGCGCCCTACCTCTCTTAAAAATCTTTTAAGGTCTTTTTTCTCTCTTAAGGTTGTTTTGTTTTCTCTCTTAAGGTTGTTTCTTACCTTTAAATTGTTTAATCATTCATTTGATAGTCCTGAACTCCTAACTAAAATTAGAATTAGAGTCCCAATCGGGTAGAGAAACAGAAACAGTGATTTATTACGCGCCCTCCAAACACCTACTATTTATCGTCAAAATGCTTGTTTAATTAGCGCTTGTGAATATTTAATGTACTCTCTAAAAGGCGTCAATAGAATTCTAACGACTAACATCTACAGCACCAGAGGATGTCTCGTGGAGAGAAATACGTGTCGCGGAGACGACCGGAGCAGCCAGGGCAGCAACGATGGCGGGTGCATGCGGTTCACATTTCATTTCATTTATTTATTTGCTTTTTCATGTTGTAACAAGATGGTGATTATACAAAATAGTTTCAAACATGAACCCTGTACAGGGCACAGCATACAGAACTTACTATAATAAATTATAAAATTAAATTACAACGTTAATTACAATAAAAATAAAAATACATTACATTAAACATTTTTAAATTCAATCATCTACAACTATAACGCACAAATGTCATTTACATCATCAAAGAATTCAGCAAGAAAAGTAATAACACTTTGAACAATAAGTTTTTAAATTAATAGGGTTCGATTTTTATAGTTTGACAATTTGAGACTTTGAAATTTTAAAAATTAGAATTATTTATTATATATTTATTATAAGTAATATTTTATCTATATAATGTCATTTTCGTCTCTATCATTTAAAAATTCGTCTAATGTGTAGTAACTTTTTTGAGTTAAAAAATGTTTTGTTTTATTTATAAATAGCTTATGGTTTTCTTCCGTTTTTAACAGGTTTGGTAATGCATTAAAATTTTTTGTAGTCATAGATAGTGGGCCGGAGCTGACTAGTTTGAGTTTCGGTGTGGTAGGTATTAGTCTATCTTTATACCGGGTAGGATAGCGTCGATGCGGTCGATCGTTTCAGATGGCGAACATGCCTGTAAATTTGACTATCGCAACGTAACGCCTGAATCTATTAACTATTGAATTTGTGTGGCACCAGTGTCGCACCATTTGAAAAGAACACTCATTATTACAGTTCATGCTATTAAAACACACAAAATGATCATTTTGTGTGTTTTAATGACATATTAATATCACTACTTCTATGCATTTTATTTTATGACATATAAATGTCAATGCTTCTTTACATCAACATGATCATTTTGTATGATCTAATGACATATTAATATCACTACATCTATGCATTTTATATGACATATAAATGTCAATGCTTCTTTACATCAACGTGATCATTTGTGTGATCTAATGACATATGAATATCACTGCTTCTCGATCATTTTATGTGATTTCAGTGTCGACTATAACTATGCAAGCTGTTTTGCTGTTTAATTTTTATTTTTATCGTCATATCCTAAAACATTTAATATTAACCGTAACTATAAAAAGTAAATTGTTAAATAAATTTGGTGTCCTTCCTGAAAAGCTGCGATTTTATGCGATCAATACAAAACACGCTACGCGAAGCTCCGACACTCAGGAACTAACGCTAAAGCGGACAAATATTGTAAGCAAGTGGTCGTTACAGTATGCCAACTTGTTCGGTATGCTATGATGCAATCATATGTATGTTACCAGATTACGTGATTATTGTTTTAGATTCGTGTCTAGTATTGTCTCTGCGCAGTCGTCTGATCAGTGAATTATTTCGAGCACGTCTCGCTTCAGGGGACGCGTTGATGTCTTTTATTAGCCAATACCAATGGTCTCGTACAACTCCTCTTTTGAATTCTTAATATGATCGGCGGATTTTATTAACTTCAATTTCAAGTGAAATAATTGCAGTAAATATCGCAATTCACATTCTGATTACATGGCGATTTTATTTATATATTTTTTTATACAACGTCGGAAGCCTACGGCACTCCTCGTGTAAGACGGTTTCCGCAGCCAATGAATACATTAAGTAACACAGAGACGCTCGAAGAAGAGTCTCCATTATCACCAACTGAGTTTCACGTGCATGGCATTGACTAGAGATAATAATTTTTCATTCGTACCCTGTAGACCTCTTATCTATATGTTTTCTATTTAATATGCCTGCCTTACTAATATATTATATAGCAGTGATAGCTCAGCGGATATAGAACCCCTTATGCGACGGACTCAGGTTAGAACCCTGACGTGAGCACGTACTACTAAATTCATGTTTTCGAATTTATGTACATATTTGTAATTTTCTGTTGCGCGGTTTCCTCGCGATGTTTACCTTCGCCGCCGAGCAAATGACAATTATAAGTAAAATTATTAATTAAATCCGAAATCACCAATGTAGTACACATGCTGATTCGTTATTTACTAACCTATCACTGATAACCATCATACATATCACACATTATTTAAAATAAATAAGAATATTTTGAATTAAACAATTTTCAACGGAAGTATCGCGTGTTTTATTTATTTTGTTGAAACTGACGTTTCGAATGCTTTGCAACGTCCGTGGTTGAGTAGATCTCTGGGTTTGTGACTTGATTATTTTTAGAACTGGATCCTAAGCAGGTGGAACTTGCCAACCATCTTCTCTATTGAAATTAGGTTGTTTTCTTATTTCAATAGCCTCGCGTAGCATTCTAGGCATGTAGCGATTCTCCTTGGCAAGGATTTGTTTATCGAACCGCACGTAATGGTTTGGCTGGTCCAGTGTATGTTCACATACTGCAGAGTTTTTTTCCCGCCTATTCTTAATAAGAATATTGTTTAAATAAAATTACAAAGTAATTGAATTTGCAAATGGAGAATCTTAAGGGCTGTACTGAAAGAAGGTATTACGATTATTCTTTTTAAGAAACGGTTATATAAATGTTATAAAAATATACTCGTACTATATATAATCATGATAAACGCTTTTACAGCTCGAGAGACTTATTTTGATTAATGCTTACGTGCTTTTTTTACTTCAGCTTCAATTATAGTTATTTGAGTCAGCGTCTCATCATCATCATCTCAGCCTGTATTCGTGCACTGCTGAACACATGCCTACCCTCTAGAGTGCCATTCATCTCGATCGTGTGCCACCTGCATCCATCGAGGTCGTCGCTCCATCTAGTGGCGGTCGTCCCACACTGCGTGTACCAGTACGCGGACGACATTCGAGAACCTTTCTTCCCCAGCGGCTGTCGGTTCTACGAACTATGTGGTCGGTCCACTGTCGCTTCAGCTTATACTGTGGGCTATATCAGTTACCTTATTTCTACTGCGGATACCTCATTTCTGATTCTATCACGCAGAGAATATCTGCGCATAGCTCATTCCATAGCACGCTGAGCGACCTTGAGCTTCTCCATACGGCCAGCAGTGAAGGGCCACGTCTCAGTTCTGGCAACGCACACTGTTCGAAGACCTCGCTTTTCAAGCTTCGAGTCAGAGTAGTCTAATTCTGTATCTAATAATGTAAATTCTAATTTGATGAAGCTGTAGTAGATAGGAAAGCTATCACGTACAAGCTAGTGGCTCGGTAATCGGTGCTCTCTCTTTCACTGAGCGTACAGCTTACTGAAGTTGTAATGCGAGCTTCGAGCTGTTTGCTCTTTGCTCGAGACAGACTCCAGGCGAGCATCTCCCCTGCGAATTAGTGCGTCACAGTGATGAGTGATATGCCATTTTTTAACATTGCAGGACTGATATGTACTTAAAGTCTGTGCTTTACGATGACGTGTTTTCTTCATCCGTGGCTCCAAAAGACGCAGAACAAAGGCTACATCGCCCGGGTCCGCACAACTTTCTCACCAGTGCGCATCCACCCGCGAAGTCCAAACACTAGATTACCATAGCAATAATGGACCCCGCGACTGAAGCACAACCGAGAGGAGCTGCTAGGTTGGCCGTCAATGCACCCGATTAACACAACTCATGCATACGCGCCGCCGGCGCCGTGCGCACCCTCGTCCCCCGCAGCTGTCCGCCCAATCGGCGCGCAGTACGGGCAAAGCAAACGTCGTGGGCGCGATAGTCGCGATACGCATCAGTGGACTCGCGCGCCGGATATTTGAGCCGATAAGCGAAACATGTACATTCGTAATATAATTTAATTGTGTATCATTGTGTACCATGTTTTAAAGGAAATATAAATATTATGAATTACGAGAATTAGAGTTGGTCTGAAAGAAAGCGTCGGTGTTAAAATAAGAAGAGGCATGCTCCGATGGTTCGGGCATGTAGAAAGAATGCAAGATGAAAGAATGACGAAGCAGATATACAATGCAAAAGTGGAAGGATGTAGGAGCCGGGGAAGGCCAAGACTTACCTACCATGACCAAATTGGTCGTGTTCTATCAGAAGGTGATATCAGGAGCCCTAGAAACCGGCGAGCGTCCATGAGAAGAGCAATGAATGTTAAAGAAGCGAGTGAGATATGTAACGATCGAGTAACGTGGCGCTCGGTTCTCTCCGCCTACCCCGCAAGGGATTTGGCGTGAAGTTATAGATAGATAGATATAGATGAATTACGAGACCAACTTCATGTTTATAGTGTAACCATATTGGTCGAGAGGAGGAATACCAGGGATTTAAAGATAAATTAATTAGGGAAATTAAAGAGGTGATGGTACAAATACGTCTCGAGACGATGTCTACGCACCGAGCTCGGTAGCGCAGTGGTTAGTGACGCAATTTTGACACCCACGCTAGTG
This sequence comes from Pyralis farinalis, assembly GCA_947507595.1. Taxonomy (NCBI): domain Eukaryota; kingdom Metazoa; phylum Arthropoda; class Insecta; order Lepidoptera; family Pyralidae; genus Pyralis; species Pyralis farinalis. The sequence continues at coordinate 33,752,212 of OX382263.1, read as the reverse complement.
GATTTGATTTCCACACAGAACGAACATACGTGTGCCTAAACATGTCTGTTTGCCTAGGTATGGGTGTTTTAAGAGAGGTTGGGCGCATCAAAGCAGCTCGTCTAGGGAAGTACCTCCACCTCCCAGAAAACCACAGCCAAATAACAACTCCCTAGAGGGTTGTTATGTTCCTGCTTGTGAGGTTATCAGTAAGCTTCTTAGGAGTTGCTGTGTTAATAGCAGAGGAGGTATCGCGCGAATGCTAATTAATGTATTACAACGTTCATAGGCTACGGTAACGGTTTACATCAGGTGGGCCGTATGCTTGTATGCCTCCCGACGTTGTAAAGCAGCCCGACTGGGAACTAAGTACCTCCACCTCACAGAAAACCGCAACCAAATTCTTATTTGTAACTACTCTCCAGACGGATGCTGTGGGAGTGAGGTTACAAGTAAGCTTTTCAGAAGTAGCTGTATTATCAGCTACTGAGGCGTGATACTTAATGTATTGCAAGCGTTCATAGTTATCTTCACTCAATTACTTGAAATATGTATAATCTTATTAAAAAAAATTTTTTTTTTTAATTATTGTATATTATTTAATTCTCTTATATCTTTTTAATTTTTTTTTCTACTAGCATTTCGGAAACGACCATTGGCGAAGAAGAAATGCCGAAAGAAACTTGCCAATATAGGTCTCTTTTAAAATTGACAATTAGATATTACAAACAAAAAATCAAATTTACATAAGCATATTGGTACAATAATGATATCAAACGGTAAAATTAAAGATGATTAAGGACAGTCTATGCTGAATAATTTCCAGACATCTTTGTCAGTTACATATTCATCAATTCTATAATAAGCCCTTCTACAGTGAGTATTTTTAATGTGCTTTTTGAATACATTGTCAGAAAAGGACATAACTGTTTTGAAAACAATTTAAAATCGAATATAATTTACAAGAAAAGATATACCAATCCTACCAAGCCGATGTACGCCGATACACAACTTATTTCTACTTCTAAGTTCTATCAGAAGGTGATGTCAGGAGCACTAGAAACCGGCGAGCGTGCATGAGAAGAGCAATGAATGTTAAAGAAGCGAGTGAGATATGTAAGGATCGAGTCACGTGGCGCTCGGTTCTCTCTGCCTACCCCGCAAAGGATTTGGCGTGAAGTTATAGATAGATAGAAGTTTTTCACTGAAGTTTGAAATCGACTTTAATTTTTTACATTATGTTTTCATAAATATGTTGAGAAGTAACAGTGAGGATATTTATTTCTTTGAACAGTTCCCTGAGGGATTATGTTTTATTCACTAATTATCTAACTTACTACTTGCTAACTTCTAATGTGATAATGATAAACGATATGGCAGAGCATAAAATAAAATACAAACATAACTTAATTTTTACGTATATTATTAATCTTTTTCTTCCTACCGTTATACCGTTTCGTAATCCATTAGGATTCACGGGATCCGCTACCTAAGACTAAGGATTTGGCGATGATACTGATTTTTACATGGTGCGACTGCCGTCAGACCTCCGCAACACGTCAGGTGTATCGAGTTAAGTGACACGTCTTTTGAAATACATTTTTTGAACGTGTTTCCTCACGATGTTTTCCTTCACCGCCGAGTAAGTAATAATTAATATGTACATAAAATATTATTACAAATATATACCCGAACAGGTTTCTGCCTTTGACATCGCTCAGTCTAGCGAAAATTAAAAGTAAACATCAATATGTATGAATTTATGATAATAGAGTAAGGAGAGTTCCACGGCCATCCGGTTCGATGCTCCCAATATGACCGCGGCATTGGATACTGTTCAATCGAAAGTTTATTTATGTTAGAAAGTGATATATTAATATTTGTCAGCATTTCTGCATTTATTTGTCTGCTCAGCTGATCGTAAGTGGAGTATTCCGTTGCTGGGAAACCATATTTGAATAATATATGTAAAAAGCCGACAAGTGCGAGTTCGACTCGCGCAGTGAGGGTTCCGTAAAAAAATATTGTCGCAAAAAAAATATCATTTTTCTTGTGATGGAACTACAAATTTACTAAATTTCATGATTCTAGGTCAACGGGAAGTACCTTTTGAAGTAGGTTTTGATTCCCTTGCGAGTGCCAAAATATGCGCATCTTTCATCGCAAACATCCGTATCTTTTAATTGCGTTGACTTAGAAATTTCACTGCGCGAAGGGATTATAAACCTGAGAATTTCATATTAATTTCAGCTTGATAGCTCTACCTGTCCCGGAGAAAAAGGGTCTCTACACACAGACAGACAACAAAGAGATCTAAGATATAAGGGTTCTGTTTTTCCTTTTAGATACGGAACCCTAAAAAGCGTGCAATGGAAGTTAGATCCACACATCAACGGTTCCGTACCATTCTTGTATATATTTTTTTATGTTACGTCGGGAGGGATACAAGCATACGGCCCACCTGATGTAAAGCGGGTACTGTAGCCTATTAACACTTGAGATAGGTATCACTCGTGCGATGCCTCCTCTGCTGCTTACACAGCTTACTGGTGACCTCACTCACACGCAGGAACACAACAACCCTCTAGGGAGTTGTTATTTGGCTGCGGTTTTCTGTGAGGTGGAGGTACAACAAATGTTTGCCTTGTGTGGGAATCAAACCCAAAAGCGTTGGTGTCAAAGTCGCTTCATTCACGACTGAGCCACCGAGCTCGTCAAATTTTGTGGTATACATACAGGATTCGAACTAGTGATCAGATGGGTAATAGTCTGTTATCCACTAGGCTGGCATTGCTCAGGTAAAAGCAGTAGGTAATAGGTATAAAAGCAGCCGTCGCAACGGGAATGTAATTTCATACTCTGTGGCAGGTCATCTTGCGAGATGTTTGCTTACTTTCACCGCTTTCACACATACATATGTTTCGACAGTTTCGGCGTAACGGATTACGTAATGGGCATGTATGACTCTTTATTAGCGATGTCGGTAGGCAAACAAGCATACGGCCCACCTGATGTAAACTATTTACCAGATACCCCTGTAGTTGGCCGGCCGAGTTTTTTCTCGAAGCGAGAACTTTATATATATAGGCCTATTGCAGAATTGATGAATGTGTAGCTGACAAAGATATCTGGAAATAATCCAGCACTGACAGCCTTTTCTTCATAATCTTTAATTCTATCAATAACAACATTATTGTACCAATATGCTTATGTGAATTTATTGTAATATCTAATTGACAATTTGAAAAGAGACCTATATTGGCAAGTTTCTTTCGGAATTTTTTCTTCTCTAATGTTCATTTCCGAAATGCTAGCAGATTAATAAAAGTAAAATAGTTATATATATAATATGCAACAATATTATATTACACCAGTTGAGAATGCGCAAGCTTGCATTGCCAGAGGAACACCTGGCTCGTCAATTATATAAAACAATTCATTTCTTTTTAATTTGAACATTTCTATTCTAGTTTTTTATGTTGAATCCGAATGTGAAGTCAAAATTCGAATATTCGAAAAAAACGCACACACAGACAAACATATAGACTGAATATAGGAACTGTGTTTCTGAAAATGTAAGACGTATCTAAGTGCCTGCCTTCGAAAGACCAATGGCAAAAAATTAATCTTTTTTTTATCTCACTGAAAAACTGTACATATTTTCGACAAAGAGTATGAACACTTATATCTTAAAGACAGCAGATATTTATACACCTACATATTCACAGACCATGAACCGTTTGACGGTGCATAAAGGCTCCCCTCATTCACCAAAACGTAGTGTTATAATAATAATATTGTCTGACAAATTACACAGCGCCATCTAGCCCCAAAGTAAGCGAAGCCTGTGTTATGAGTACTAGACAACTGATAAACATACGTAAATATATATTTTTTGTAAATACATACTTATTATACATAGAAAATACCCAGATCAAGACAAACAGACATGTTCATGCACACAAATGTTTGTACTGTGTGGGAATCGAACCCACGAGCGTTGGTGTCAAAGTAGCGTAACAACGCGTTTCACCACTGCGCCACCGAGCTCGTTAGTGCCTATAAATCTCAACAATTCGATTTTACTGACCAATGGGTGAATAATTCAAAAAAAATAAGCAAATAGGTGACACGTTGTTAATCTGCTAGCTAGCCAATAAGAGCTGCGAGTTCTGCTTTGTATACGTACATATATATATTTATCCGTGTACCTTGTAAACGACTGTAACAATTTGAAGCAGATTTTGTATTTAAATAGGGTTTTTGTATTTTATGTATATAGGTTTCTTTCCGAAAGACAGCGTCGGTGTTAAAATAAGAAGAGGCATGCTCCGTTGGTTCGGACATGTAGGAAGAATGCAATATGAAAGAATGACGAAGCAGATATATAATGCAAAAGTGGAAGGATGTAGGAGCCGGAGAAGGCCAATACTTACCTACCATGATCAAATTGGTCGTGTTCTATCAGAAGGTGATGTCAGGAACACAGGCGAGCGTGCATGAGAAGAGCAATGAATGTTAAAGAAGCGAGTGAGATATGTAAAGATCGAGTCACGTGGCGCTCGGTTCTCTCTGCCTACCCCGCAAGGGATTTAGCGTGAAGTTATAGATAGATAGATAGGTTTCTTTCTGTAAAAAATACGACTTTACACAATAAACATAAAAAATACCCAAACATAGAGCGAATCTCGGTTGCCCAGGCACTTATACCAATGTGTAGAATAAGAAATTACTCCTAAACTATTCCTATCTTGATCTATCTAACTATATCTATCTATAACTTCACGCCAAGTCCCTTCCAAGTACACACCTTACTCGCTTCTATAACATTCGTTTGTTTTCCCATGCACGCTCGTCGGTTTCTGAAGCTCCTGACATCACCTTCTGATAAATCACTATCAATTTCTTCGCGGTAGGTAAGTCTTGGTCTTCCTCGGCGCCGAAGAATGTACCGTAGGAGGATCCTTCTACTTTTGCGTTGTACATCTGTTTCGTTATTCTTTCTTCCTGCACTTTTTCCACTTGTCGGAACCAATGGGGCATGCCTCTTCTTATTTTAACACCTAGATGAATTTATTATTGAAAGTTTGGAAGATGAATATGGAGGGTTTTAGTGTGGAACGTAACTTGCGTTGACACACTGGCCTTTTCTCATCTTCATCGCACTACCATCAAGGCGGGCGGGGCGGCTGAGGCGGCCGAACATTAGAAATAAATAAATACAGGGGTCTTGGCTCCGAGTACAACTTCGTTCCTTTCGGAGGAGAAACCCTCGGTCCGTGGGGTCAAGGCGCGCCGTATCTTTTTCAAGAACTAGCGAGACGTCTGATCGACGTCACTGGCGACCAAAGAGCTGGTAGCTATCTCGCTCAGCGCATTAGCATTGCGATTCAGCGCGGGAATGCTGCCAGCATCGTTGGTACAATGCCGCGGGGGCCACAATTTTTAGATTTATTTTAGGTTAATATTATTATTTTAGATGTAATTTAGTTTTATTGTGTATTTATTTAACTTTAGTTAAGTAATTTTGTAATAAAGGTAATTTAAAGTTTTAATTTATTCTCCATTACACTTTTGTACGTGTAGTTGCGATGAGAAATAACCACACTTCAAAACTGGTTTCGTTACAACGAGTATTTTAAACGAGGATGGTAATTCGGTTATTAAAACTATGTCAATTGGCATTTTACAGTTGGTAGCTAAACTTACCATGTTTTATGGGGAAAGTTGGGAGTGTGATTAGGTTCGTTTTAACTACGGGGTCTCTAACAAGAGAGTAGTGATAGGCCAGTGGATGAAGAACCGGCCTGGTCCTCGGTTCGAATCCTGGCATGTACCACTAAATTCGTGTTTTCCGATTTATGTACATATTTGTAATTATCGCTTGCTTGGCGGTGAAGAAAAAAAAATTGTGAGGAAAACCCGGACGTCCAAGAAATTATATTTCTAAAGACGTGTTGCCTTACCTAAGAATTATATGGCTTTCCCTTCGTGTTGTGGAGGTCTGACGGCAGGCGTGCCACGTAAAAATCTGTATCTTCACCAAATCCTTAGGCTTATGTAACGGACCCCGTCAATCCTAATGGATTAGGAAATGATAAGATTCTGTGCGCGATTACAGCGCCATTTACGTCAGCGGTATACACCATTGAGTTATGGCTTCCTGCCTCTATACAATGGTAATAAAATAAAGCAGATAGGTGTTGTAGATTCATTGTTATACATGTTTTGTTCGTAAAATATTTTGTAACATTCGGTTTCTGAAGTAAAACTTCTTTACGCACGCTTCACTTGGAGAGTAAGCTGGTGAATGCGTGACGAGAGCGTTACGAAAAGTGGGATCGGGCGAGGCGAACGGAAGTTGAGAGGGAGATATAAGTTAGCGAAGATAGAAAGAGAGAGAGTTACGTTTCGCATATTACAGTAGGGGCAAGAGAGAGGAGAAAGAAATGAGTGCGAGCACACATTTCTTTCTCTCTTTCTCTCACAGCGAGTTAAGTTTCGTATATATATATAAGACACAGTGCAGGTCTATTGTCTCTATCACACTATGGAGCTAAAGAAGTTTTACTTAAGTCGTGTGGTCTAAAGCACACTCGTTTTTTTTTTAATTATACAACGTCAGAAGGCATACAACCAAACGACCCAATACATTAAGTATCACTAGCGCGATGCCACCTCTGCTGCTAACACAGCAACTCCTTAAGAGCTTACTGTATACCTCACTCACAAGCAAAAACATAACAACCTAGTGGAGTTGTTATTTAGCTACCGTTTTCTGTAAGGTGGAGGTACTTCCCCAGACGGGCGGCTTTGATGCGCCCTACCTCCTTTGGAAAAGCTTTTCAAGCGACCTCCCACTGTCCGAAATGAAAGACGTTTCCCGTCAAAACATACACACACTCTCCCGAACAAAACACAAGCTGACAAGTTACATTCGAATGTTTCATATAATAAACTTTTATCTTCGTGCCAAGTTTTCATGCAGTCGTGAACATACTTTCCCACGGCGACTGACACTTCCCATAACCAAAGAATAACTACAAATCTTCAGAAGGTATACTTTTGTAGAAGATACCTTGTCACTTTTCTAGACAGCTTTCAAAGAATCGGATGATTTAATTTCGTTCTTTTGGTTAATCTGGTTGTCACTACTGTATAACTTTGTTAAGTGAATTAATATATAAGTATCTATCGTCATTATTGTTTTTGATTATTAACAAGTAACCCTGTTGTATGTTTTCTAGTTTATACTGCGCCACCTATCTGCCTGAATTTTTGTTTTTCTTTCCTCTACCTTAAGATTGTCTGGAAGTGATTGCTATGCGATAAGACCGCCTTTTGTACATTAATTATAAGTTAATTTCGTGTATTTTATTGTTTCATGTAGTGCAATAAAGAATATTGCATTGTATTTTTATGTATTTATATGGGTCGTATGTACATTCTTTTTTTTATACTATGTAGGGAGGCATACAAACATACGACTGAGGCTGCTTTGATGCGCCCCACCTCTCTTAAATCGTATATTCGTCATAAAACCACAACTTTTTATATTGAATTCGTTGTTGTCCGGGGAAAATGAGAAGATTCGATGTTCGGACCATATGGTTATTACCCGAAGCTGTGGAGATTTGTATCAATCAAACTGCATAGTTTTAGCACGAAGAAAATTTTCCAAGACTCGCCTAAGTCAAATTTTATTGGTCGTGCTTCATTAGAAGGTGATGTCAGGCGCCCTAGGAACCGGTGAGAGTGCGAGGAAAGAGTTATGAATATTAATAGAGCTATCGAGGTGTGTAAGGAGTCATTTGGCGCTCGGTTCTGTCTGCCGACCCCAAGAGGTTTGGCATAGACATGAGAAAAAATTATGTTGATACTGAATTAGTAAATAAAATTGTGAAGTAGAAACTGTACAAGTGCAAGTATTAACGTTAACGTGATGAGAAAAAAATGTTTTTAAAATGTAATAGTTCACCATCATTTCAAAAATTGCCAAGTGTTCTGTTGAGGTCCTAATTTGGTCTCATACAAATTTGGTACTGAATTGATGATTAGTTAAAAAAGTTATTAATAATAAACCACCAAAGACAGGCTGCACGCTCTTAAGCGGAATGAAATTAGTTATAAAACAACGCTCGCCGACCATCTGTTTCATCTAGTCTTTGGTCGTCGATCATGACCGAGTGGGAAAGGTTGAATGCCCCACTAACTATGTATATTTTAATATGCACTTGCTGCCTAATTTCGAAGCGTATATTAGGAAAGCGTATTCTTGCTGTGCGGTCTTGTGTTTCACCGTCGTCATGTCTCTCTGTCTGGGTTGTTATCTATACTATTATATAAGCGCTCGATGGCGCCCGAACCGAACATGCAGGTTAAGCAATGGCGACCGCAGCCTGTCTATGGATGGGTTTATCATTTCGAGCTTTTCCGGACTCGGAGGGCAAGTTAAGCCGTCGGTCCTGGCTCTTGTTGATAGAGGCTTGAAAACACTGGTCTCCGCCAATCCGCATTTGAGCAGCGTGGTGGAGTATGCTCTAAACCCCTTCGGTTGAAGGGAGACCCGTATCCCTGCAGTGGGATGAGTAAGGGTTGATGTGGATGGTTGGATACTAATATATAAAGCGGAAGAATCTTGTTGATTGTTTGAAGGCGCTTATCTTCAGTATGTATATTTTCACGCCCTCGCGGGATAGGCAGAGAGAACCGAGCGCCATAAGACGCGGTCCTTACATACTTCACTCGTTTCTTTTACTTTTCTAACTAGCAACTTAAAACATATATGTATTGTTTTTGTAAAACGATTAGAGAAAGTCCTTGAGAATACAATACAATACTCATTATTGCACCACATAGAACACTACATACTACATATTAAAATGACAACTTAAAATTAAAGTACAATAGGCGGTCTTATCGCATAGCGATCTTTTCCAGACAACCTTAGGGTAGAGGGGAAAAAAAGAACAAAATTGGTAGGTGGCGCAGCGCAAATCCTAGTAGGATTTGCGCTGCGCCACCTACCAATTTTGTATTTGTATCCTACTATCCTACTAATATTATAAATGCGAAAGTTTGTATGTATGGATGTTTGTTGCTCTTTCACGCTTAAACGGCTGAACGGATTTGAATGAAATTTGGCACGTACATAGATTGTGATTTGGATTAACACATAGCCTACGTTATTTGACTCCACGCGGGCGGAGCCGCGGGCAGCAGCTAGTAACATTATAAATGCGAAAGTTTGTATGTATGGATGGATTTTTGTTGCTCTTTCACGCTTAAATGGCTGAACGGATTTGAACGAAATTTGGCACGTAGATAGATTATGATCTGGATTAACACATAGGCTACGTTATTTGACCCAACGCGGGCGGAGCCGCGGGCAGCAGCTAGTAATAAATATACTTAAGTTAATTAGTTTAGTTCATATAAACGTACACACAGATACATAGGTTCATATACATACCCATACATACAAATACCAATATATGTATATATATGTATATAAGGATAGAAGGAGACAATAAACACTTCTCTGACACTTTCTCCAATCGTTTTACAAAAGTGTACTATAATATTTCATTAATTGTACCATTTATGCTGTCAGCATCAACTGGTTTTACTAAACCAGTCACTGTGGGATTAGGAAACTGGTTCTTTGACTATGCACTATAAAACAAACTAGTTTACACTTCCTGTATATTTCTGACATCTACATTTTTTTAGTTAACACAAATACAGACATATACGGTGATAGCCCAGTGTATTTGACGAACTCAGTGGCTCGGTCGTGAATGACGCGACTTTGACACTAACGCGCGAGGGTTCGGTTCCCACACAAGGCAAACATTTGTATGCATGAACATGTATGTTTGTCTTGGTCCATCAAAACATTCATTTTAAGAGAGGTAGGGCGCAAAGCAGCTCGTCTGGGTAAGTACCTTCACCTCACAGAAAACTGCAGCCAAATAACAACTCCCTAGAAGGTCGTTGTGTTCCTGCGTGTGAGTGAGGTCACCAGTAAGCTCCTAAGGAGTTGTGTAGGCAGCAGAGGAGGCATCGCGCGAGTGATACTTAATTATGTCACAAGTGTTAATAGGCCACGGTAATTGTTTTGCATCAGGTGGGCCGTACGCTTGGATGCCTCTCGATAGTTTTGATCCTAGCATGTAAGTACCATTAAAATCGTGTTTTAGGATTAATGTGCACATTTCCGGTTTTTCTTTTTATTTTTATAGATATAGGTTTTCCTGAATAACACGATTTCGCACAAAAAACCTTAACTAAACAGCATTAAAAATATTTCATAATTGTCAACAGTTTGTCCCACACAATCGCCATTGAAGCGAGGTCAGAGACAATCGCGCAAGCACCGACGACCATAGACAAGAAAGTGCAATGGCGGACGCGCGGGAAAAGCTCGTTTCCGACGGATGTCGCTTATTTCGCAGCCTTGTTCGATTTGCGCCGTGGGATTGTCTATGGTATTTGTAGAATTTGAGGTAAATCCTTGAAGTGAAGCGACAATGGCCCCAAGTCATTTCAAGCAACCCAGATTCTCAACATATAGGTTTAGTAATACTCTTGGTATATACATTGTGTCGCTAAAATGAATCGATAACTTTACGGAGTAATATGTATGTTGTATCAAACATCAGATTTTATTGAAAACAAATGTATCACGTTGGCGCTTTCTTAATCTTTTGTGACACGAACATGCTAAATTTGTATTAGTGTAGGTAATATATACACGATGTATACTTCAAGATAATTTAAATAGCATTATGGAATGCTTGATAGGTGATGCCAAAAATTGGGCGAGGATTTATGCAGAGGATTAAAGAAGTTTCCATGATTTTGAGAAAGATTTTATTTGTCAATTCCTGTTTATTTTTTTCGGTTGATGTTGGTAGATGGTAGAATATGTAACAAATGTCGTATCATCATGTTGGCAATAGATTGTAGTCCATATGACAGCCAAGGTCCAAACTTTGTTTATAGTAGAACTTGGATCTTGATTTCGAACTTTCCAAAAGCCTGATTAACTTTATGTACCTGTTCTTTTAGTAAGACAGTGTTTATTTCCAACAATTAAAAAAAAAATTCGTTGATATGTGTTCCTGATTAACGTAACGGAAAATAGTTGTATTTTTGGGTCGCTTCTTCCTTTTCTTCCTCATTTACTATGTTTTCCATAATCTGTGTGAACTATTCGTCATATATATTAGGTATACAGTGATAGTAAAAATGGCAAGGGCAGAATGCGCTGCCGCTCGTTGCTGGCTCGCTTTAACTATATTTTTGCGAGCAGTGAAAAATATCGCATACCTACCCCTGGTTGACCTTTTCAGTCGGAGTGATTGATTTTAAATTACCTGGTGAAGACTTTTATTATATAGACATGTGGAAAGAATGCAGCTAGAAAGAATTACAAAACAGATATAGGTACAACGCAAAACTAGGAGAAGGATGTAGGAGCCGAAAGGAAAGACTTTTTTTTATACAACGTCGGGAGGCATACAAGCATACGGCCCACCTGATGTAAAGCGGGTACCGTAGCCTATTAACGCTTGCGATATATTAAGTATCACTCGCGCGATGCCTCCCCTGCTGCTTACCCAGCAACTCCTTGGGAGCTTACTGGGGACCTCACTCACACGCAGGAACACAACAAGCCTCTAGGGAGTTATTATTTGGCTACGGTTTTCTTTGAGGAGGAGGTACTTCCCCAGACGGGCTGCTTTGATGCGCCCTACCTCTCCTAAAACCTCACTTGTCATTATAGTAACTATAGACTTATAAAAAGTAGGACGCGCATCAAGTCTTTCCTACTATGACCAAATTTATCATGTTCTATCTAGAAGGTAATATCAGGAGCCTTAAAAACCGGCAAGCGTGCGTGAGAAGAGCTATGAATATTAAAGAAGCAAGTGAAGTGTATATAGATCGAGGTTATCTCTGCCTGCCCCGCAAGGGATCTGGCGTGAAGTTATACATAGATAGACTTTTATTACCCCTTATTCTACCTTTGAGTACCGTGCAGATCACGCTTGGCACTATAAGTGCGATTGTAACTCTTAATTCGCATGTAATAAGGTAGGGTAAAGTGTTAAGCTTGATATGCACTTATTTGTGCAAAAACATACCATCGGTCTGATCTCCTGGAGCGTTATGGACTCCTCAAGGTTTGACAGAAAGTCCAACGAGTTTTTTCGTATTTGACTTTTATTACTTTTCTTTTTGGCAACAAAGTATGCTCGAAACTCCTTCAGTTGAAGCGAGATCCCTGCAGTGGGATGAGTTTAGCTTGGTGTATCCCTGTAGTGGGATGAGTTTAGCTTGGTGTATCCCTGTAGTGGGATGAGTTTAGCTTGGTGTATCCCTGTAGTGGGATGAGTTTAGCTTGGTGTATCCCTGTAGTGGGATGAGTTTAGCTTGGTTTATCCCTGCAGTGGGATGAGTTTAGTTTGGTGTGGATCAATAAAACAACATTGGTCGAACCTAGGAGCTATAGCTTGAGGATCGTCAGGAAAGGCATGAAGAAGTTTTTACAGGGTCGGCACAAGTGACACCCCTGGTGTTGCAACTGTACGTAGGTTACGGCAACTGATTACCGCATCAGGCGGGTCGTATGCTTATTTACCACATTAACGGTATAAAAAATGTATAGTGACAAAAATTAAAAAGGGTATATTGTGTTGGTTTGTACGTTTAGAAAGATTTACGATAGAAGGCAAGAGTGAGTGGAGATATCGGCTGGGGCCGTCCTAGACGCACACATATAGATCAAATTGGTGATGTGTTGAAAAAGGGACAAATATATAGCACCCAAAACCGAAGAGCAGGCATGAAGAGGTTGATGAGTGTGAAAGAAGCAAGAGAAGGTATGTTTGGATCAGCGCACCTGGCGTTCCGTAGTCTCAGCCTACCGCAATGGGAAACAGGCGTGATGATATATATATGTATATATATTTACATTAGAACTATATAAAGTATTCATGTACAGAAAAAATAATGTACGTTCGTAAAAAATTAAAGTCGTTTTCAAACTTCAGCTGAAAACTTAGAAGTAGAAATAAGTTGTGTATGCCGGTACACTGGCTTGCTAGGACTGGCAAAACATTTCTTATAAATTGTATTCAATTCTATAATAAATTGCCTGAAACAGTTCTGTCCTTTCCTGACAATGTGTTCAAAAAGCACATCAAAAATATTCTCTATAAAAAGGCTTATTATAGAATTGATGAATATGTAACCGACAAAGATTGGCGGAAACCAGAGTTTTTAAACCGTCAGAAAGCCACTGACTTAACGACGGTTACCTATCGACAACAGCCGGGACTGACGGCTTAACGTGCCCAAGCGCAAAGCTCGAGAAAGATAAACCCAACCATAGACGAGAGTCGACTTTGCTTGATCTGAGTGTTTGATTACAGTGACAAACCCAACGACGCAATCGAACGCCTCAAATAATAACAACGTAAAATATTAAATTTTCATGGTAGATCATTACCAATTATTTTCAAATTAAATCAGTAGAATGATACGCAATTGATAGATCGGCACAAATCGATTTAAACGGAACATTTTTGACATTAACAGGTTCACAGATAACGCAATATTTATTGTAATGCATATATACAGATAAAAATATTCTGTATCAAATCTGTGTGACGAATTGAGTTATTCGCGGGTTTTATAAATGATATTAAACTTTTACGCAAAATATAGAAATATAGAAAGTGAAATGTTAGTGATGTGCCTACAATAAATTATTCTTTCAAACTGTGTTTACTGTCCATAGAGAAATTGTGTGACTGTACAAATGTAGTATAGAAATAAAAGGAAGCTTTCTATTTTAATTATCATTTGAATTAGTTATGAAACATTAAATGTTTCTCCTTCTCGTTGAATTGCATTGGAAATCTTCTCAAATAATTAAGTGAGACATTTTGTAAATACAACAATTCTCGTGGTTTTACTTGCATTATGCGATTGTTTAAAAATGTTAAATAAGCGGTCGGATTTTCGTGGACCAAAAAAATAGAGATGAAAACAACTGTGTATCTTGGATAAAAAAAAATATTATCTCAAATTAATTATTAACTCAATGTATTAAAGAATTAAAAAACCTTCGACTGATTTTCTATAAATACCTATACTGGAATTAAGTGTACAGGATTAGTGAATAAAAAATTAAGTAATTTTTATTATTATTTTATAGTGCGAAGCGAGAAGCGTCTATTATAGTCCCTTAGTAGCATGGGCGCCGGCAGAATTACTTTCAGAGGGGTGCATCCATAAGTAGTTACACAATATGCTATTAAGAAGTAAAAACTATTTAAATAGTATTTATTATTAACTTAAGTAAAAAAAAGTCAATTCCAAGCCTTCCTACTCCTACAAATTTCTTCTTATTAAATTCGTTGTGAGTTCCAAGACAGCTGTAGTTTAACCCCCGGGACAGCACTGGACTTCACTGTTCATTGCCTTTTTGGTGGTAGCCGCTGTTAATTCTGACTATACAGGAGACACAATGGTGGGAATGAGTGGTGGGCCTGTCCCGATAAGTCAAGTAAGTTAATGTCAAATTCAAATTGCGCGGGTTATATTTCGCACGTCGAACACAGAGGCTCTGTGTAGTCAAATGACTATGTGGTCGATACTTCGCGGTATTACATTTTTACGAGCATCATTCGGGGAATCCCCGCTAATCCCTAAAACTATTGAATAAGGAGTAAAATTTACTTATTGAATTTCAATGTGTAACAATCGCGAAAACCTAAGACAAAATTTACCTACTACAAAATTTAAGGCTTTACAAATCAATAAATATGAATAAATACAAGACAAAAAAATCTTTAGGTATCTATTATTTTATGAAATATTTTAGGGTCGGTTGTCTATGAAGGCGTTAATTATTTTTTTTATTTAAATTAACGTATATACTTCAGTCTCATCGAGATAATTACTCCAAGGAGCATACGATCAATTTCGAAAAAGCTAAAACAACGATCATTTTGGAAAAGCAAGACAGGTTTACCGATCAAATCAATCTTCTGAAAGTGTACAAGAATTTTTCAGCAAATCTATCTTCATCCCATATTTCGACTCTATTATTTCATCTTTAAGAAATCGATTTTCTTCTACAAAATTACATTTTCTCTTATGCAACTCGACGCAGAAAATGTAAGAATAATAGACCAATTTTCATTTTTATGTATAGCAGAATATAAACAGAACCTTTACGGAGTCTTCTATCCAATTCCGAGACTACAGCGTGGGAGGAGATGTTTTAAGACAAATGAAGGAAGTGATGCGTCTTTAAACGAATCCGTTGTTGCATTCGCAGATTTCATTGGTCAAGCTACCCCGCTTTACCCAGCGGTATGTACGGCAACCAATGTTAGTTTAATCATTTCAACATTAATGCAGCATTGAACTTACGAGTACATTTAGTACTTTACGACGTGTTAAGATGTGGAATCGGTGCAAAGCCTGTGCATGCTTAGTGTTCACAGGAAAAGTGTAAAGTAGCTTAATTTATTGACAAGGTGATTGACAAATTTGGACAACAACATAGACGAATTATTTTTTTATTCAAAAATTAACTAATCAAATTATTAATCCTTTTCTGCTTATATTTCTTTCTGGCAGGGGGTGCACTGCAATACCTTGCACAATGATGCCGGCGTCCATGCTTAATAGGTACTTTATAAGTGCTTCTCGCTCTATATGAAAAAATGGATCGATAGCTTAACGTAGTTCTTTTTTATGCAACGTCGGAAGGCACACAAGCATAGGGCCCCATAGTGTAAAGCGGTTACCGTAGTCTATGAGCGCTTGCAATACATTAAGCATCGTTAGCGCGATGCTACCTCTCCTGCTAACACAGTAACTCCTTAGGAACAACAACTGATGACATGACTTACACGCAGGAACATATATCCTTCTCGCCCGTGGATGGACTGACGCATTATGGGGAGGGAAGTTTGGCAATAGGTACAAACGTTTCACCGGTGTTCTAAAACGGGCTAATAAGAAAATTTTTAACAATAAAACTGAAAGATGAATGGAAGAATGAATTGAGGAACGAAAGTGTGTGATGTATGAATGTGTTATATATGTGTATAGTAGCGATTTTAAAAAAATATTTTTGTAAATATAAATATATATTATAGCAATAAGACCTTGCCCATGGCAGGGGTGTACGAAATTAAAAAAAAAAAAGACATCCCTCAGGGAGTTGCTATTTGGCCGCGTTTTCTATGAGGTTGCGTTACTTCCCAAGAGCAGCTTCTTTGATGATTATATTGAATTTAATTATAAACAATATTTTAATATGTTACATTCAAAAACGTTGTATATATTTTAGAGATCACCTTTCCAAACCATTTATTTAAATCGACCCCCGGAATCTTTCGCTATATTTATCTTCAATCTTCACAATATGGAGTATATGATCGGCCATATTGTTTGTATTATGACGGCATATAGCCTATGTTATTGGGGGTAGTTATGGTGAATAAAGTAACTCGCCGACATAAAATACATGAATCTGAAAACATTGTGCTGTCTTTTTGGAGCAGTTGTGTAAGAACGTAACTTTATTTTAAATAATACAATGTGTGAAATCTTTGGCTATCGTATCATTTTAAAAGTTACGGCCTAGTCCCACCGTTTTTTATAAATAATAAATATACTTGATACCTTATGTATACACATCGCTCGTTAGAAGGGCCTGAAAAAGGGCCAGAATTAAATTTACTGTCAAACATTAATTTATACAATTAATAAATTTTAAAAGATTTTCGTCCTTTTTTTTGTAATAAATGTTTATGACATTTTTTTAATTCTGCCTCTTTTGCTATTTAATAGTATTGGCCATTTAATGAGCGATATATAGGTATATGCATAAATATATACATATACAGTGTATTGGATAAGTCGTAGTCATCTATAATTTTGTTTTGTTTCGTTATAAATATTCGTAGATGTCCCTTCT
This sequence comes from Pyralis farinalis, assembly GCA_947507595.1. Lineage (NCBI taxonomy): Eukaryota > Metazoa > Arthropoda > Insecta > Lepidoptera > Pyralidae > Pyralis > Pyralis farinalis. The sequence continues at coordinate 33,735,222 of OX382263.1, read as the reverse complement.
TAGATACCTAATACCAATATTTTTTTATACAAAGTCGGAAGGCATACAAGCATACGGCCCACCTGATCTAAAGTGCTGCTAACACAGCAACTCTTTAGGAGCTTACTTACTCAGCCGTTTAGGCACAAAAACGTAAAATTTTAAACGTAACCTAAATATAATAGTCACACAAAAAATAACATCTTAAAAATACCAATAATAATAAGAAAAAAATAATAAAAAAATATGTGCCTCACCATTACAATAAAAATAACTAAGTTCCAAATCTTTCGAGCCGCATCTCCTTTTATCTTTATGGACGAAATTTAAAAAAATAACCATAGAGAGAATAGCCATTAACATTAATAAAGTAGAATATTAAAATTATAAATATATAAATAAGGGTGGATTATAAATATATAAATCAGTCTGTGTATAAAGCAAAATTCGCGTATTTCAGAAAAACAAATGCATTAATGTGCACATTTTTTTTATATACACACGAACCTTATAAAATCAATTATTTTAATAAAAAAATAACTCACCATCATTCCCAAAAATCTCAGTATCCAAATGTCACAACACTAAAGTTATTCACATATATTCACACACACTTCACTTTTGTCTGTCTGTCACGTGTGCAGTGCCCTGTGTCTCGGCGGATACTGCCGGCCTGGGTCTCGTGTGATGAGAGGAAAGTGTGTGATGCGACACTAGTCTCCATACGCGGTTTTACCTCCTTTTAATATGAGTATCGCTTGAGTGGAACCGTTGAAATGAAGAGCTTGTTCTCAAATACTGTCTATCTTTATATTCGCGCCAAGTTACGGGGTAGGCAGAGAGAACCGAGCGTCATGATTCGATGCTTACGCACCTTTTTTATACAACGTCGAGAGGCAAACAAGTAAAAAAAATGCCACCTCTGCTGCTAACACAGCAACTTTTTAGAAGCTTACTGGTGACCTTGCTCACACGCGGGAACATAACAGCCCTCTAGAGTTTTCCCTGTGGTTTTCTGTGAGGTGGAGGTAGTTCCCCAGAACGACTGCTTTGATGCGACCTCGAACTTTAGGACTGCCCTATCTCTCTTAAAAACATCCAGCTCAACAAAACACATATGTTCATGCAATCAAATGTTCTTCGTGTATAGGAATCGAATCCACAAACAATGCTCGTCATTGATCGTGGGTTCGATTCCCACAGAGGATTAATTTTCTATATGGGTTTATGGTAATTAGAGAATCATGTGGCGTTCGGTTCTCTCTGCCTCTCTACCCAGCAAGAGATTTGTAGTGAAGTTGTAGATACATAGACGTAACTCTGGCCCCGTACAATACCACCGTATTCAGAATTACTGATTGCCTGATACCAAACCTTCTGACTAAGTTAACACTATATTAACTAGCAAAATTTACAGGAAAACCCCGACTAGAGCAAAAAAATGCCCACTGAAAAGGTACAAACAAGAAAAAGTGCGTATATCCTAGTAGGAGACCTACTTTTATGTTATACAACGGCGAGAGGCATACAAGCATACGGCCCACCTGATGGAAAGCGATTACCGTACTGCTGCTGCTAGCACAGCAACTCTTTAGGAGCTTACTGGTGACCACGCTGACACACGCAGGACAACAACCCTCCAGGGAGTTGTTATTTGGCTGTGGTTTTCCCTGAGGTGTAGGTACTACTTTCCCATACGGGTTGCTTTGATGCTCCCTACCTCTCTTAAAAACACCCAGACTAAGACAATCAGACATGTTCGTGCACACAAATGTCTGCCCTGTGTGGGAATCGAACCCAAGAGTGTTCGGTTCAAAGTAACGTATCAAGGCGATTTGCCCCTACGCCACTGTGCTCGTCAAAGATGTAAAGCGGTTACGGTAGCCTATGAACCCCTGCTGATAACACAGAACTCCATATGAGTATATAACCGTAGCTTGTTATTCTTATGACTACCATCTACAGCGTCTGAGCATGGCTCGTAGAGAGAAACACGTGTTGCAGAGACAACCAGAGCAGACCAGCGACGGTGGCGGTTGTACGATGTTCTTGATTCAGATGGCGAACATTCTTAGAGAAGACCGCAGCAGCCAAGGCAAAGACGACTAGAGCAGCCATGGCACAGACGGCATGCGGTTCTTCTCTCTATTTTCTAACGAGTCTAACGGTTACCGTAGCCTATTAACGCACGCAACATATTGAGTATCACTTGCGCGATGCCACCTCTGCTGCTAGCACAGCACCTCCTTAGAAGCTTACTGGTGACCTCACTCACGCGCAGGAGCACAACAACCCTCCAGGGAGTTATTTGACTGCGGTTCGTCTGTGAGGTGGAGGTTCTTCCCCAGACGGGCTGCTTTGATGCACCCTACTTCTCTTAATTGATGCATGTGGTATAATCTGCCGATTAGTCCATGCGAACCAGTGCCGGCCGGTACCCACCCACTTCCGTTAGTAGATGCATGCGGTCACTGCCATGACTGCCCCGGCCGTTTCTGCAGACACGACCGCGGCAGCCGAGGAAAGACGGCATTTATATACTAACAATAAATAATAAAATAGTCTTTGGCATAATACACAGCGCCAGCTAGCCAGCCACGCCCCCAAGTAAGCGAAGCTTGTGTTATGGTTCTATAATACTATAATATAATAGACAACTGACGAACATACGTAAATACATATTTTTTGTAAATACATACTTATGATACATAGAAAACACCCAGACCACGACGAAACAGACATGTTCATGCACACAAATATTTGTCCTGCGTGGGAATCGAACCCACGAGCGTTGGTATCGAACCCACGAGCGTTGGTGTCCAAGTAGCGTTACTAACTACTGCGCCAATAGGTACCACATGCAGGTGAGGTTAGCTTTGACTGTAAACATGACAGTAAGCCTTGCATCGCATTTATAATATTCACTATTAGTACGAAAACCAGTTTGACTGTACCGACAAAACGCTGAAACAATTTTCAACCTATGGATACTAAGCATAAAACTCAAATTCAAACAACAGCAACAAACTTTGTTTTCATTCTCTCTCGACAAACTCGCGTATATCATTACTACTCGAAAATTTACTTTATTAATAGAAGTCTAAAATTGATTTTCTAACAGTGTTCTAAACAGGACTTGTTTGTACAAGCTAGCTTGTTTACATGGCTTTCCCTTTATTCTTAATAGTAAAATATCATCTACAAGTCACTTATGTCACATAATACATTTCTATGTGACTTCTCGGATAAAAAGAAGAAAAATCTTTAATTTGCCATTAGGCCCTTACGGACACTTAGACACGTCTTACATTCTATAAATTAAATCATATTGTATTGACCAGGGAGGCACGCCCCTCTAGGGAGGCATAGGGAAATTATCAAGAGGCCGAATACCTTTTTCGGACGAAGATTTGAATGCTGACATAGATACAAAAAAAAATATAAAATAATACTCTTTTCCATTCGCTGGAAGACGAATTTCGTCAGATGACCCATGACCAGAAACCCACTTTTTGTCTCCACATCAACCCTTACTCATCCCACTGCAGGAATACGGGTCTCCCTTCAACCGAAGTGGTTTAGAGCACTTATTCCACCACGCTGCTCAAATGCGGATTGGCGGAGACCAGTGTTTTCAAGCAGCCCAAGGGCCACCGACTTAGCTTAACGACTATCATCTATCGACAACAGCCGGGACCGACGGCTTAACGTGCCCTCCGAAGCACGGAGAAACGCGAGATAGATGAACTCATCCATAGACCGGCTGCGGTCGACGTTGCTTAACCTGCGTGTTCGGTTAGAATGACACGCGCAACGACGCCATCGAGCTCAATTTTTTGTCTCACAATTAACCAAAGAATTTGAAGAATTTTCTTTTTTGTGACGAAAACATTGTAATCCAGGGAGTCTCAACAAAAGAAATATTGGGAAACCCTGCTCTAGAAAGTCAGTTCGGGAACCACCCCGAACCATCCACTGGTCAATTTGTGTCGAAATTTATTTAATACTAGCTGCTGCCCGCGGCTCCGCCCGCGTGGAGTCAAATAACGTATTATTAATTAGGACATAATAGATAACAAACTTTTGCAATTAATTTGGCACTTAATTTTGACGCGATCGGTGGCGCAGTGGTGAAAACGCGCTGTTACGCTACTTTGACACCAACGTGAATTCGATTCCCACACAGCATAACCATTAGTGTGTATGAACTAACATGCCTGTTTGTGTGATCTGGGTGTTTTTAAGAGATGTAGGGCGCATCAAAGTACCTCCACCTCACAGAAAATCGCAGCCTTAAAGGGTCGTTGTGTTCCTGCGTGTGAGTGGTGAGTGTGCCGTGAGCTGGAGGAGTTGCTGTGTTACCTGCAGACGTGGCATCGCGCGAGTGATTCTTAATTTATTGCAAGCGTGTATAGGCTACGGTAACCGCTTTACATCAGGTAGTATGCTTGTATGCCTTACGACGTTGTATAAAAACAAATTTTAACATTTTTATCGTTTAGAAATTCGGCAACAAAATAATAAGCTCTTTCTGTTAGTCTTTTAGCTTTTTCCTAAAACATTGTATATTTTCTTCAGTTTTGACACATTGGGGTAATTTGTTATATATTTTTGGGGCCATGCACTTTTATGAAACATACTCGACGTTATGGAACATAGTTATTATTATCAATCTATCTATAACTTCACGCCAAATCCCTTACGGGGTACGCAGAGGGAATCGAGCGCCACGCGACTCGATCCTTACATACCTCACTCACTTCAATAACATTCATTTCTCTTCTCATGCACGCTCGCCGGTTTCTGGGGCTCCTGTAATCACCTTCTGATAGAACACGATCAATTTGATCATGGTAGGTAAGTCTTGGCCTTCCTCGGCTCCTACATCCTTCCACTTTCCCATTATATATCTGCTTCGTCATTCTTTCATCATGCATTCTTTCTACATGTCGTCGTCGAACCAACCAACGGACCATGTCTCTTCTTATTTTTTATTATTATTATACTTCGTGTATTTCAAGTGTTATATCAGGTGGGCCTTATGGTTGTATGCCTCCCGACGTTGTATATATAAGGCTATTATGTAAGTTGCTAGGTCTACATTTTTACCTGTTAACCGGACCTGAGATCTTCGTGCCAGCTATGTTTATTGGACATGATTTCTCTGGCCGTGGGCGCGGTTACACTCCAATGGAATTTTGCGTAGATTTGCATATTTGGCTAAAGATGAAAGTGGATATACCGGTCGCCATGTTTAGCTCATAGAGAGGTTTAGCTGATCTACCATAGAGAGACCATAGACAATCACTCCTTACAATTGAAATTGGCGTTTTATATGAAATACTTTTTACATATAAAACGGTGAATACATACTAAATTCATTCCGCGGGGGAAATTGTTGGAGGTTTATTTTCCCTTTAAGGTTATTGCTCTATTTCTTTTCCCTTTATTTATCAAAAAGTGATGTCAGAAGCCCTAGGAATCGGCGAACGTGCATGAAAAGAGCTATGAATGTTAAAGACGCGAGTGAGGTGTGCGTCTTATGGCGCTCAGTTCTCTCTGCCTCCCCGCAAAGGACCTGGCGAAAAGATATTATATATAAAGTGAAGATATATATCTTCACTATGCATACAAAAAATGAGGAGGTTCTAAATTCGGTTTTTTTTGTTTGTTACCTAACTCCGTCATTTATAAACCGATTTAAAAATATTTTTTTAATTGAAAGGATTGTTTTTAGGAACACCGCTCCTATATGAAATATATATTTTTGTCTGTGCGTTTTACTGTGTGTATGTCTGTCGCTTTTTTTCGAATATTCGAATTTTGAGATTCGGATTCAGCATAAAAAAGTAGAATAGGAATGTTCAGGAACACCGTTCCTATCTCTTAAGGAACATGGTCAAAATGGCAGAAAAAATAAAAATTAAATTTTTATATAATTGACGAACCAAGTGTTCCTTTGGCAATGCAAGCTTGCGCATTCTCAACTGGTTGCATTTGAACATTATTTTATACAACGTCGGAAGACATACAAGCATACGGCCCACCTGATGATAAGCGGTTACAGAAACATACGAACGTCTGCTAGTTACGGAGCAGGAACACAACAACCTTCTAGGGTGTTGTTATTTGGCTGCGGTTTTCTGTAAGGTGGAGGTACTTCCCCAGACGGGCTGCTTTGATGCGCTGTACCTCTCTGAATAACAATGACCATGAAAAAAATTATAATTATTTCGTTTGAGATTGTTTTGAAGAGCAATAAATGTTAAAGAGTTAATGCCGCTCAGTTGTGGAATAAATTACCTACACGTATTCGTGAAAGCCCATCTGTTTTCTCATTCAAAAAGAAATTGAAAGATTACTACTTATCCATTCGAAATGACTGTATATGTGTATGTATATGTATGTATATATATGTATATATATGTATATATATATATAAGGTTGGTTGTGTTCTGCCTGCCCAGCAAGGGATTTGGCGTGAAGTTATAGATATAGAGATTGTTTTGACGTGTTGTTCTGAAGTGTCCTATCTTAAAAACAAGCCAAACCCAGACAAACATGTTCATGCACACAAAAGTTTGTTCTTGTGTGGAAATCGAAGCCACAATTTTTGGAGTTGATTTTTATTTATTTCATTACTAACCACTAGACCGCCGCGCTCGTCAAATAATCCGATGGCTACAGATGATCATGTTTCTGGTTTCATAACAGACCAAGCTGTGAAAGTAGTGACGTCACTCATACATAACATGTATGAGACGATATAAGGATATGCGGATATGGCTATAGCGAGATTATGACTTGTATGACAAGGATATGTATGAATAGTTGTATAAAGTAGAGCAACAAGAGTCAAGAAGCACGGGCAGTGTTAGCCCAGTGGATACCCAGCCTATTGATCAATGGGTCCCCGGTTCGAAACAATATTTAGGCATTACCATTAAATTCTGATTTATGTTATATACATATACAGCTAAGAGATTGACGAGCTCGGTAGGCTAATAAATAATAAAAAATATTGTCGGACAAATTAAACAGCGCCATCTAGCCCCAAAGTAAGCGAAGCTTGTGTTACGGGTACTAGACAACTGATAAACATACGTAAATACATTTTTTTGTTGTAAATACATACTCATTATACATAGAAAATACCCAGACCCAGACCAAATCGAACCCACGAGCGTTGGTGTCATAGTAGCGTTACAACGCGTTTCACCACTGCGCCACCGAGCTCGTCAATGGCTAAATGACGCGACTTTGACACCGACGCTTGTGGGTTCGATTCCTACACAAGACAAACATTTGTTTGAATGAACATGTCTGTTTATCTTGGTCTGGATGTTTTAAGAGAGGTAGGGCGCATCAACGCAGCCCGTCTGGGGAAGTATCTTCACCTCACAGAAAACCGCAGTAAAATAACAACTCCCTTGAGGGATGTGTGAGGCCACCAGTAAGCTCCTAAGTAGTTGCTGTGTTAGTAGCAGAGCTTGTATTGCGCGAGTGATACTTAATGTATTGCATGCGTTCGTAGGCTACAACGGCCACTCAGCATCAGGTGGGTCGTATGCTTGTAGGCCTCTTGACGTTGTAAAAAAGTTATGTGGTGAAATTTATAAGTTTTATTTGTAAAGATGGTCTTAGACAAAAAATTGACTAGACTATCTAGGGAAGTATCTCCCCCTCACAGAAAACCGCAGCTAAATAACAACTGCCTAGATGGTTGTTGTGTTCCTGCGTGCGAGTGAGGTCACCAGTAAGCTGCTAAGGAGTTGCTCAGAGAGGTCTCCTCTTGATACTTAATAATATATTACAAGCGTTAATAGACTACGGTAACTGCTTTACATCAGGTGTGTCGTATGCTTGTATGTCTCCCGACGATGTATAAAAAAAAAATGTTTTTTTACACGATTGCGCCAAAAAAGGAGTGCATTGTTTCCAGGTTTATGTATGTATTTGTGAGTTTTTATTTCACCACAAATGCTAAACGTATTCGTTATTATTTCGGATGTATGAGATATACATAGGTTATGTGGTATGCGTACATACATATCATGTCTCTCATTGTGGTAAGCAGAGACTATAGAACGCCAGGTGCACCGATCAAACATACCTCTCTCGCCTCTTCCACACTCATCAACCTCTTCACGCATGCTCTTCGGTTTCTGATGCTTTCAAATTACCCTTTTTCAGCACATTGATCTATATGTGTGGGTCTAGGATGGTCCTTGTCGATATCTCCACTCACTCTTTTTATGTAAATTCTTATGAAAATAAATGCCTTGCTCGATATACTTCTCTCGTAACACTTTTGTCAACCATTCTTTTCAAATGTCCGAACCATCTCAGCGTACCCTTGTCAATTTTTGTCACTACATCATCTTCCATTCAACATAGTTCTCGTATCGTGCTATTTCTTACTCTATCAGTCATTCTAACTCCACACATACTTCTCAGCGCTCTCATTTCGACAGCGTTGATCCTACTTTCATACTTCTTCCGCCATAAAAATAAAAAAATATATAAAAATGTTTCTAAGAAAAAAAAACCAACTCCAATGACAGTTTTGTTAGATTTAGACGGCAACGAATTATTGAATCGGCCACACGACGACAGATCATTGGTGGAAATGATAAAGCTACGCAATCTGTCTTCGGCTCTACATTGACAAGTTTCGACGGCCATCTTTGCCAGTTCTATTTAACTAAACAAATGATACTTCTGAATACGAATTCTCGATATTTATTTATTGTTTGCTATAAATACCGAAATCGTTATATGTGCGCCTATGATATTTGAGGAGTTTTCTCAAATCTTCATGAATCCCACTATCAGACAGAATTTTATGATATGAAAAAAAAATGGAACCAATTTCAAATAAAACCTGTTGAGAATGCGCAAGCTTGCATTGCCAAAGGAACACCTGGCTCGTTAATTAAATAACAATTCAAAAATTATTTTTTCTTAGATTTGTCGGCCATTTGGCCCATGTTCCTTAAGAGATAGGAACGGTGTTCCTGAACATTCCTATTCTCCTTTTATTCTATTTTTATGCTGAATCCGAATCTGAAGTCAAAATTCGAATATTCGAAAAAAGCGACTGACAAACACACAGACAAACGCACAAACAGACATATAGATTTCCTGAAAAGTTTTTTCAAATCGGTTTATAAATGACGATATTATGAAGTAACAAACGTTAAAAAAAAATACAGCCGAATTGAGAACCTCCTCTTTTGGAGTCTGTCAAAAAAGATAAAGATCTATGAATAATGAGCAAGATGAGCATTGCTCGATACATTTCCGCTCGTCAAAACCGAGTAAAACGCACCATTGGTACGATGTCCTGGTTTCACTCTTCATTAAATATCTCCCTCACATTTCCCATACGTGACGTCAGAATAAATACAATATGGCGGATTAATAATGCGGTGCAATAATGAGGCTATCCGTTTTCGCAGAATCACATGGAAACCATCAGTCTGTGCATTTGCAAACATTTGTGAAGCGCTACAGCGACGCGGTGAACCCAACAGTGCCCGAAACCCATTATTGTACTTAATGTATTATCGATATTGAGATATCAAAATAAAGGATTTGAAATGTGATCTCATAAATACAATTTATATGTTCAAAACAAAGTTTTAGTTTTAACTAGACTTTTATATACGTGAAAGTTGGGTGTGGCAGAAAGAGCATGGAAGTAGAATAAATGCGGTCGAGATGAGAGCACTGCACAAAATGGCATAACGATTGCGTTAATAATGATGATGTGACAAAGACAGTTGGTCTAAAAGAGAGTGTCGGCGTTAATATGAGATAAGACATGCTCCGTTGATTTGGACATGGAAAGAATGCAGGAAAGATTGATGAAACAGATATACAATGCGAAAATGGAAGAATGCAGGAGCCGAGAAAGACCAAAACTCACCTACCATGACCAAATTGATCGTGTTTTTTGGTGATGTCAGGAGACCTAAAACTATGAAGGATTAATAAGATACAACAGGATCTGATTTAAATAATGTATTAGTACCCGTGAGGGGCAAATGGCAAATAAATATTTTTTATGTTTTATCTTTATCTACAAAATTGCATAGCAGGTGTGAAGCACACTTAGATGTAATTCTTCAAGAAACTTGAAGTGAAAGTTTTCTCACCATTTTGGAAGTCGTAGAGCACGGTTGAACTTACCGGTCGGTTACGCAATCGACAATATTGTAAACTTACCGGTAAGTAATTGAAATACCGTACACGTAATTAAATAATATAATAACTCTTGAGTAATATGTAAAAAAGCGATGTATTTTTTTCCATGAGTTGTAGCGTAAGAGTTGTTTGAAAACTCGGGGATTTTTTGAAGTGAAAACTTCTTTACCGGCGTTGTGCACTTTTTGGGATGAGTAAAAAATGTTAAACTCGCTTCAGGACACGTGACCCTGATCGAAAATTCGTAAGATTTTGGTGAGAATTAGAACTTAAGTTCGCTGCAGCGCAAAAACATTAGTTACATCTAATTAAACAATAAAAACATGAAGCGCTAGATCGTTCATAGGGCATTATTTTCTCGCGACCTAAACGTTGTAAGCGCCATGAAATTCTTGGCGCTTACGCGTTTCATTCAACGTAGTTTATCAACATCGTTGTTTGGTCCCCATGTTCAAGTTGTCACTTCTGCCGGCACTCCCGGAGTGCAACCCGTTTTTTTTGAAATAACATTAATGAATGAGTGAAAAGTTTTCATTAAAAACCTGCTAAGTTTTTTTTATTCTACGTCGGGAGGCATACAAGCGTACAGCCCACCTGATGTTAACCGGGGGCGGGTACCGTAGCCTATTAACACTTGTAATATATTAAGTATCACTCGCGCGATGCCTCCTCTGCTGCTTACACAGCAACTCCTTGGGAGTTTACTGGTGACCTCACACACACGCAGGAACACAACAACCCTCTATGGAGTTGTTATTTGGCTGCGGTTTTCTGTGTGGTGAAGGTACTTCCCCAGACAGGATGCTTTGATGCGCCCTACCTCTCTTAAAACATCCAGACCAAGACAAACAGACATCTAGGTGCGTGTCGTAATCGCACACGAAGGGTTCCGTACCACTGTATAGAAAAAACGCGAAACAAACACTTCTAAGTTATAACTTTTTTTTATTATTTGTTTATAGCAGCCATGGTAATACACGTTCTGTGAAAACTTCAAGGCCTGCACACATATTCAGCGAAGTCTTAGTAATATATAAATAATAATAAATCTTAGTCTTAGCTCCAGTTGGTACAATATGTATACAGGACCTTCCCCCCGTCAGTGCAAATGTAGCATGCGGCGGTGGGGGGAATGTGGAACCCACCACGCAGAGCCAATTCCGGCGGGTCGAGGAGAGCCGAGTGCTGTATAGGCATGTGAAATGTGAGAGGTGGATTGAATGATATGATGATTGAACGGATATACGTAATGAATGAGAGACGTTTAGATGCTTTGTGCGTGACAGAGACTAAGCGCAAGAGGAGCGACACCGATGATCTGCCCGGTGGGATGATGGCCCTATGGTCTGGTGTGGACCGGGACGATCATTCCGGTGCTGGTGTAGGTGTCGTACTCGACTTTCGCTTAGCCACTGGTGTAAGAGATTACTGTTTGGTAGGGCCTAGACTTCTCTGGGTTCGTATAAAACTGGGCATCACGCGAGTATTTCTGGTTGCAGTATACGCTCCCGTAAGCACAGCGTGTGCTCAAGAACTAGAGAAGTTTTGGGAGTCTGTGTGGGATGTTCTAGATTTAGCTGATGGGAATGAAAGAGTGATTATATGTGGAGATTTGAATGGATGGGTTGGGACCAAGCGAGATAGCTATGAAGCTGTTCTTGGTAGATACGAACGAAGATAAGAGAGTGAACGAAGCACGTAAGTCGATTCTAGATTTATGTATGGAACGAAACCTCCTCGAGTCGAATACTTTGTTTCATTACAAGGATATTCACACGTATACATGGAAACGTAATGACCAAAAAAAAAGCCAACCACAAAAAAATCTCCCATGGAGTTGCTATGTAAGCAGCAGAGGAGGCATCGCGAGTGATACTTAATATATCGCAAGCGTTGATAGGTTACGGTACCCGCTTTACATCAGGTGGGCCATATGCTTGTATGCTTCCCGACGTAGTATTAAAATACGTAATCCATTCCGATTGTCCGCTACTTGAGTGTAAGGATTTGGTGCAGATACCGACTTTGAAACGGGGCGACTGCCGTCAGACAAATATGTACTAATGGTACACCAGGATACTCTACGTTGTCTAGAGGAAAATGCCTCACATATCGTATCCTTCATACATATACTAGCTATACCACGGGTTTCAACCACGTTTTAATTCAAAAGTAGCCATCACCCTCCCGCGCCGTCACTATCTTTTCGCTTCGCATTATTTGTGACCTTTTTTATTTTCCCTCGGTTCCTAAGTCGCCCTTAGCAATCGTGTAAAAAGGATTTTTTTTGGTTCTTTTTACCCCGAGGGGAAAGGCAAAGGAATCTAGCCCATACAGACAAGTCTTCAGTTTAGAACCATTTGAATACTTAATTCTATGTTCCAGTTTTAGGAACTGTCCTGTAAAAATACTTGGTACCTCGACCCAATCAACCCAGTTTAAATATCACCCGTAAAACGATAGTGGCTTTTATGAGGTTTTCTTGATAAACTTATTCACATCTTCCAAAAAGTTTTTTCATTACTGTATAATTTCACTGCACTTATGTTACAAAATACTATCGAAATTGTCACATAAAACTAATCATGAACACCGTGCCTATATGAAATCCATATGTTTGTCTGTGCGTTTTTTCCGAATATTCGAATTTTGGCTTCAGATTCGGATTCAGCATAAAAAAGTAGAATAGGAATGTGCAGGAACACCGTTCCTATCTCTTAAGGAACATGGTCAAAAAGGCCCGACAAATTAAAAAAAAAAATTGAATTGTTATATAATTGACGAGCCAGGCGTTCCTCTGGCAATGCAAGCTTGCGCACTCTCAAATGGTTTTATACTGAATTAAATTTCAGGTATAACAATGTCACTCGTCAAAAACGCGGGAAGAAGTCCAAAAAAGTCTTTGATCAAATATCAAATACATTTCTTTTTAATTCCGAGTAGTTCCACAGATTAGCGTGTTCTAACAAACTATTCCGCTTTATACATATATCAGTATAGATATGCAATGATGAAAATTCTTCTTTGGTGCAATAGAGAATATCCGTATTGCACCAAAGGAGATGACGTCACAGTTACGTCGCAATACCAATGACCGCATCCGCCATATGTGTGTCAAGTTCCTAAAATATTTGTGATATGAACGCATTCGAAAGCGGCTGTTTGCGGAATACGGCTTTCTACGTTTTTAAAAAGTATTCTGACGCCATTATTAAAATATGGCGGATGAAGAAAAATAGCTATGATATCCAAAATTCTACAAATTATATAAAAATGTGACTACGCTTGCTAATCAATCACTAATTTATGAAACGTCGAGCACAAAAAAAAAGGAGAGCACAAAGATTGGTATTTTATCACTAACACTACATATTATAAAACAAAATCCCACGCCACGTCTGTCTGTATACTTTGCGATAAACTCAATAACTACTGACTGACGGATTTTCATACAGTTTTCACCAATAGACGAGTGCTTCCTGACGAAGGTTTGGGTGTATAATTTGTAAAGGTTTTGTGTAAATCGGTTGAAATATGACGATAATTGTTGAAAATGTCGGAAAAAGTCAAGCCGCCTGGGAGCTTTCATCGTATATTATACGAATATACAGTATTAATCCTTATCGACTTAAATACGTTAATGACCTTAAGCATTTCATGCACATTATTATAATAATTTACGCCATATTATTTAAATGATGGACCCCACAGACGCTGTGCTGCTGAACGTTCCCGTTGGCTTGCCTGCTATTTTTTTCCTAGAATCCGATTGCAGCGCTTCCTACCGGGTCCAATTGCGAATCTAAGTCATCCAGGAACACACACACACACGCACAAAATTGTGTTCCTGCGTGTGAGTGAGGTCACCAAGAAGCTCCTAAGTAGTTGTTTTGTAAGCAGCATAGGAGGCATCGCGCGAGTGATGCTTAATTTATTACAAGCGTTAATAGGCTATAGCAATACCATAAGAGCTTACTGGTAACCTCACCCACCGCACGGCTACCGCAGCCTATGGCGGTGTTTGTTTACCACCAGTGTTGTACAACGTGCTTGGTATTTTTAAAAAGCGAGCTTGACGTAATCTAGCGAATGTTTGGTGAAATCCACGCTATTGTTTTACATAATGTCCAAACATGACCTATTGACGAATTGTTAAGGTGTGCGTACACTTGACTATACTCGAAGCTACCGTAATATCTGATATTGTTCCGTACCGCAATCGGTAAAAAAAGATATCCATATTTGTTCTAAACTAATAAATGTGCGCGCTGAGGAGTATGTGTGGCGTTCGAATGATTGATAGAGTAAGAAATAGCACGACACGACCACTATGTGGAATGTAAGATGATGTAGTGACAAAAATTCAAAAGGTATGCTGAGATAGTTTGGACATTTGGAAAGAATGAATGATAAAAAAGTTACGAAAGGAGTGTATCAAACGAGCGTCAGTGGAAATATTGGTAGGGGCCGCCCTAGACGTACACATATAGATCAAATTGGTGATGTGTTGTAAAAGGGACAAATCAAAAGTACCCAAAACCGAAGAGCATGCATGAAGAGGTTGATGAGTGTGGAAGAAGCGAGAGAGGTATGTTTGGATCGGTGCACCTGGCGTTCCGTATTCCTCTGCCCACCACAATAGGAGACAGGCGTGAGTATCAAAACTACTTTCTGTGCTTCCGCCGTCAATTGGACGAGCTCGGTGGCTCAGTCGTGAATGACGCGTCTTTGACACCAACGCTCGTGGGTTCGATTCCCACACATGGCAAACATTTGTGTGCATGAACATGTCTGTTTGTTTTAGTCTGGGCTCTAGGTGATTTTTAAGAGTGGTCGCATCAAAGCTGCCCATCTAGGAAAGTATCTCCACCTCACAGAAAACCGCAACCAATCAGTAGTAAGCTCCTAAGGAGTAGCTGTGTTAGCAGTCTAATGTAATTCAAGCGTCCATAGGTAAAGGCAACAGCTTTACATAAGGTGGGCCGTATGCTTGTATGGCTCCTGACGTTGTTTATATAAAAAAAAACATTGTTTCTCGTGTGTGAGGATCGAGGCCACGAGCCTTGGTGTTATGGTATTTTTTTTATACTACGTCGGGAGGCACAAGCATACGCCCCACCTGATGTAAAACAGGTACCGCAGCCTATTAACGCTTGCGATATATTAAGTATCACTCGCGCGATGCTCCTCTGCTGGTTACACAGCGACTCCTTGGGAGCTTACTGGTGACCACACTCACACGCAGGAACACAACAACCCTCTAGGGAGTTGTTATTTGGCTGCGGTTTTCCGTGAGGTGGAGGTACTACCCCAGACGGGTTGCTTTGATGCGCCCTACCTCTCTTGACAGCAGCATTGCTAACCACTAGACCGCTATGCCCGTCAACATATATATATATCGCTATAGTGAAATCGGTTAGATACAAAAACAAAAAGGGAACCTCCATCCTTTTGAAGTCGGTTAGAAACGATTGAGTGGACGTGAACCCTAATGATAACAAGCCATAGAGTAAACCGTACGTAACGTCAACTCAATGGCCGGCGGCACGCGGAGAAATTTACAACTTGCCTGTTCGCTTAAAAACGAAAATACGCTGAGTAAATACTAATTAGGCGCAATTATTTAAATAACACATGCATTCTTCCGCCATTAGTCCTGGACAGGGTTGCCAGATGTGAAATATTACGATAATGGTAGAATATTTAATTTAAATTAATTTGCGAAAATTGATATCGTTTTGCCTATGGCTAGTTGCAAAGACTTACTATTTCTATTAGAGGAATCTAATCTTCTCTTTAGTTGAGTTAACCGTTTTTAGTCCATTAGGATTATCGCGATCCGCTACCTAAGATTACGGTATTGGCGAAGATACTGATTTTGACATGGAACGACTGCCGTCAGATCTCCAGAGCTCGGAGGGAAAGAGGACCTTTTTTAGGTTAACTCATGCGTCTTTCGAAATATAATTTCTTGGACGTGCGGCTTTCCTCGCGATGTTTCCCTTCACCGCAAGTGATAGTTACATATAAGTATATATAACATTTTTTTTATACAACGTCGAGAGGCACTTAAGCACACGGCCCACCTGAGGTAAAGCAGTTACCGTAGTCTATTAACACTTGTAATATATTAAGTATCTGCTACTCCTTAGGAGCTTACTGGTGACCTCACTCACACGCAGAAACACAACAACCCTCTAGAGTTGTTATTCGGCTGCGGTTTTCTGTGAGATGGAGGTACTTCCCCAGACGGGCTGCTTTGATAAGCACTACCTCTCTTAAAACATGCAGACCAAGACAAACAGACATGTTCATGCAAACAAATGTTTGTCTTGTGTGGGAATCGAACCCACGAGCGTTGGTGTCGAAGTCGCGTCATTCACGACTGAGCCACCGAGCTCGTCATTTTTATTATTATTTTTTAGTCATTCTAGCTTACACACGGTATTGAGTTCTTAAAGTTAAGGGAAGCTCTGACCTCAGTTCGTGTGTCCTACAGATTGCCCAATGGTTTGTATCTGGACAAGTTATTTGTTGGGATGCCTACAACGCTCTTCTACGATCACCCCTCTCGCCATCGACAAGGAATTAATCCTGACATATTGAAAAATAGTCTTGTACCGTGCCGTTTCAGGGGAGCTTTCTCCCGCTAACTATTTAGTAGTGGATGCAACTGCCCTGATGAGCCTGTCGCGTTCTTCGCGATTGCCTGCATTGCATTTATCTGAAAACAAGTATTTAGTGGTCCCTAGAGGGTTGCTGTGTTCCTGCGTGTGAGTGTGGTCACCAGTAAGCTCCTAAGGAGTTGCTGTGTAAGCAGCAGAGGAGGCACAAGTGATATTTAATATATTACAAGCGTTAATAGGCTACGGTAACTGCTTTACACCAGGTGGGCCGTATGCTTGTATGCCTTCCAATGCAGTATAAAAACATACATGCCCACACGTGTAAATCTGAATACTAATTTAGTGGTTCATGCACTGACCTGGATTCTAACCAGTGATCTTTTGGTTATCACAGCTCATTACATTAGGTTACGTACATAACCTCTATTATTATTCCAACACAGTTGGTTAAAAAGTGTGCACACGAGACCGGCTCTCCGGGTCCCAACTGATTACGAGTACATTTGAACTCTACTTGTAGTTAGAAAGCTTTGGAATGTACAACTTAGATTTTATCATAGCGTTGAATTATCGACTTATTGTTGTTGATGGTTATTATTTAGTGTTATTGTTATGTTAGAAACATAACAATTAATCAATTTACACGCTGTCGCCATATTGATATGAAACCTGACCAAAAAAACAATAACGACTAGCATGAGGGGATGCAGTTTAACAGAGGGCGTATCAAACTAGCCCGTCATGGAAAAGGACTTCCACCTCATAAAACCGCAGCCAAATAACAACTGCCCAGAGGGTTGTTGTGTTCGTGCGTGTGAGTTAGATCTCCAGTAAGGTTAGGAGTTACTGTGTTAGCAGAGTGCGTACTGTGTTAGAGGTGGCATGGCACGAGTTATTATTAATTTATTAATGTATTTCAAGTGTTTATAGGCTACGGTAACCGCTTTACAACAGGTAGGCCGTATGTTTCTCGACGTTAAATAATAAAAATGCGTCAAGTGCGAGCCCGACTCGCTCTGCGAGGGTTCCGTAAATAAGTATTTTAGCAAATTATATTCGCAAAAACATATTTTTTTTTTGTGATGAAATACAAATTTAGGGTTTTCGGATTTTCCTTCCTTAACTTGTGGTACATGACATTGCTTCTTACCAAATTTCATGATTCCAGACATGTAGAAAGATTGCAGGAAGAAAGAATTACGAAACAGGTATACAACGCGAAACTAGAAGAACGTAGGAGCCGAGGAATTCTTACCTACCATGATCAAAATGATCGTGTTTTATCGGAAGGTGATATCAGGATTATTAGAAACTGGCGAGCGTGCATGAGAAGAGCAATGATGTTAAAGAAGCGTGTGTAAGGATCGTGTCATGTCGCGTTTGGTTCTGCATTTTATATTTATCTATACATGTGCGTTGATTGAAAAATCTCGACTTTACACTATAAACTAAAAAAAAATTGGTTGTCTGTAAAGTCAGTTCACGGACGATAATTTTACGTGATAACGTCATAAGAAAACATTCAACAGTTGACAAAACAGTTCACGTGTAGGCTGTGTGCTGCCGCTGTCTCTGTTCTACTCGGACACATCGGCCAATGGAGTGGAAGAGAGATAGATGCGTCACAAGCCGAACGCTTAGGCCGATCGTGCCTCTCTATCGCTTGTTCCGCGCTCTCGCTTGCACGCTCTGCTCAGGCGGGACGTGACAATGAGTCAAAAAAATCAGATCGTGTTAAACTAATACCAGCTATTTGTCATTATGATTTTCACTCATTTGGTCGCACTGTATATATCTCATAGAGTCACAAAGGTCCCCGGTTCCAATCCAACTAAATCAACTTTCTTTTTGCACATTTTTTCATCTCATATATATAACCGAGCAATTCTTGTATATATAAATATATTTCGTCTAATGATTTGCATCAAATTTATATTTAGATAAAGGTTTGCTTTTTATGTCTTTCTTGAGAAAAAGCGATTTGTGTTTGATCACCCAGGTATTCTAAGCAAAGAACGCTTGCTGACCGAGTTCATAAGGGATCGTCCATTAACCACGCGAGACTCGAGGGGGTAATGGATATGAAATATCACAATGGGGAGGTGGGAGTTATAACGTGTTTATCTTTTCGTTGAACGCGCGATTTCTATACTGAAAAGCAGCTTCTGTTTTTGGGTTTCGTACCTCAAAAGGATAAACGGAACCCTTATAGGATCACTTTGTTGTCCGTCTGTCAAGAATCTTTTTCTCAGGGACGGGTGGAGCTATTAAGCTGAAATTAATATCAAATACTCAAGTCCCCAATCCCTTTCAATAGTGAAAAAATCAAACTTCTAAGTCAGCGCAATCAAAAGATACGGCTGTTTATGTCTCGTTTACATGCATATTTTGACACTGTCAAGGAAATCTAAACATATAAGGGTACTTCCCGTTGACCTAGAATCATGAAATTTGGTGGATGAGGAATACCAAGAGTTACCTACCATGACCAAATTGATCGTGTTTTAGCAGCAGTTAGTTAGCAGAAGGTGGTTTCATGAACCACAGGAACTCAGCGTCCATCACAGAGCTACGAATGTTTAAGAATTCATTACCTTCTGATAAAACACTATCTTTGTGAGTCTTATTAATCTTATTATTAAATAACATTTTGAATTAAACAATTTTTAACGGAAGTATCGCGTGTTTTATTTATTTTGTTGAACCTGACGTTTCGAACGCTTTGCTTTCATTGTGTAACAATCGCGAAAACCTAAGACAATACTATAAATAACATTTTTAATGCCATTAATTTGACGAGCAAACCTGATGCCCGATGATAAGCAGTTACCGTAGCCTATGGACATTTGCAACGCCAGGGGTGTCACTATTGCGTTGTCGACCCTGAACAAACCTCACCACACCTTTCTTGAAGAACCCCATGCTGTAGTCCCTTGGGAGAACCTGTGCAACCCATAACTTAATAGATCACGGTGTGAGGTGTGTCTGGGTGAAGTCCCCGCGAGCGGTGTGATTGTAAAACGAGGGTGTTGTCATCATATCGAACAACTCCTCGGAACCCAACCCGTTGTACAATCGGTAGAACACGTAAAGGTCTATGTTTTTATCTGATGTAAATGGTTACAGAAGCCTATAAACGATACCGTAGTCTATGAACGCTTACAATATATTAAGTATCTTTAAAATTTTTTTTAAATATTTAAATATTGTCGGACAAATTACACAGCGCTATCTAGCCCCAAAGTAAGCAAAGCTTGTGTTCTGGGTACTAGACAACTGATAAACAAACGTAAATACATTTTTTTTTTTTTGTAAATACATACTTATTATACGAAAATACCCAGACCAAGACAAACAGACATGTTCATGCACACAAATGTTTGTACTGTGTGGGAATCGAACCCACGAGCGTTGGTGTCAAAGTAGCGCAACAGCGTGTTCCACCACTGCGCCACCGAGCTCGTCAATCGCGGGATGCCACCTTCGCCGCTTACACAGCATCTCCTTAGGAGATTGTTGGTGACCTCACTCACACGCAGGGACAAAACAACCCTCAAGGGAGTTGTTATTTAGGTTTGATATGTTTGCTTTGATGTGCCCTATTTCTCTTAAATTAATGCACACTATTCTTGTGTGGCAATCGAACCCACGAGCGTTGGTATCAAAGTACCGTTATCAAGCACTGCGCCACCGAGCTCGTCATCATGTGCCTGGTGGACGATGTTATAAAGCTCAAAAATTTACCTTCTTTTTTATACCACTAATGTGGCAATTAATCATACGGCCTGCCTGATGGTAAACAGTCACCGTAGCGTATGGACATTTGCAACACCGGGGGTGTACCTCATGCGTTCCCGACCCTCTAAAAACCTCTTAATGCATTTCTTGAAGAATTCCATGCTGTAGTCCCTTAGAAAAACCTCGGCTGGGAGCTCATCCACAGCTTGAGAGTTCTCGGAAGAAAACTTTTTTGGAACGGCACAGTACGTGACCATTGCGGTTCCAGCGCGTGAGGGTGAACTCCCTGCCGTCGGCGAGCGGAGCGGTTATAAAAAGTAGCTGTCGGCATCATTTCGAACAATTCTCCAATATTGTTCAATTACATTTCCTATAGCCAGGATAGTCAACATTTACGCCAACTGAGGTGGGCTTCGCGTCCAAAGATTTCATATCTTCCCCTAAAGTTCAACGCCCCACTTAACTCCACCAAAAATATGGAGTTACGAAACACCAATTATATAGACACACCGAATTTCCAATGATCGAGATGTAAAGGTCATTGCTCGTGTACGGACACCATGAATTGGGAATTTCTCGGGACATTTTTACATTTTGTCTATCTAATACACAAATACATTTACATGCAATTTGATCTAACCTGCTTTGTGTGCTTCCGCTACCAATTAGTTCATGCGGCCTAGCGCCGGCCGGCACCCACCCGTGTTAGTACGTGCAACATGCCGACGCTGCCATGGCTGCTACAACTTGTAGCATGTTATTCTTACGATTAATGTCTACAACGCCTGATGATGCCTCGTGGAGAGGCATGTCGCAGCGACGACCAGGCCAGTCGTGGCAGCGACGGTGGTGGTGGGGGCATGCGGATTCTGTACCAGGTGGCGGACGACCGCGGCAGCCGAGGCAGAGACTACCGGTGCAGCCATGGCAGCGTCGGCATGTTACACGTACTAACAGTAGTGGGTGGGTGCCGGCTGGCGCTAGGCCGCATGAACCAATTGGTGGCGGAAGCACATAAAGCAGGTTAAATTTCATGTAAATTTGACTTTCGCAAAATAACGCCTGAATCTATTAAATGTATTTGTTAATAGATTCAGGGGTTATTTTAAAAAAATATAATTTTTTTTTACGTAAACCTCAGAGCGCGTGTCGGACTCGCACTTGACGGCATTTTTTGTATTAATTCTTATTCCTCATTAAACTTAATGTTTATTCTTGGCTAGCATCTACATTCTCAGTCTGAAAGCTCTCGAAACATATGTTACAAGAGTGAACAAGTCCTCTTCGTCCTTATATCTACGTTCCAACCATACTCTGACTCTGAACGGGACACTTCTAACGGCCTTAGATCTAAGGAATTTATTCGGGCGAGTGTCTAATCGTACATCAAAGGTTCCCATATTTTTGACGTGATAACGTCATATAAAT
Organism: Pyralis farinalis; assembly: GCA_947507595.1. Taxonomy (NCBI): domain Eukaryota; kingdom Metazoa; phylum Arthropoda; class Insecta; order Lepidoptera; family Pyralidae; genus Pyralis; species Pyralis farinalis. The sequence goes on along the minus strand of OX382263.1, from coordinate 33,713,242 downwards.
CGGTGAACGCCGACTGCACGCACGAAAAAGCATGACTCATTCCCGTTCCGCCTGAGCCGAGCGTGCAAGCAAGTCTATTTCTTCCAATGTGTGAAAAAAATAGGTATAAAAATGTGAAAAAAATGTCCGCGCAGCTTCTCAAAGATGGTGACAGTACATTTTCTCGCACGGAGTGAAAGTGGTCGAAGCCGGTCGCGCCCTTCGCGGCCTTGTATCCACATCCATATAGTGAAAGTCGAATATCCATTTGTCCGGTCGATTGAATTTCATTTAATGACATCTTCATCCGTGTGTTTCATTTAATGACATTTTTTTACACAAAGTCGTGAAGCTAGTGTACGGCCCTTCTTCGTTATCTCGTTTCCTAATCCATTGGCATTGGCGGGGCCCGCTACCTGCATAAGATAAGATAAAAATTCTTTGTTTGCCTTTAGACGGGCACTTAGACACGTCTTACATTCTCAATATAGTATCCTATTATTTTTTTTAAGATTTTCTCTTTTTTAATCTACCAGCATTTCAAATGACCATTGGCGAAGAAGAAATGCCGAAAGAAACTTGCCAATATAGGTCTTTTTTGCCAAATCATCTTATACATATTACAATAAATATAAAGATATGAGTGTACATATAGCGATATCAAGTGGTAGAAAGTTATATTAATTCATGTGCTGTATCATTTCCATACATGTACAAGCATACGGTCCACCTGATTTGAGAGGGGAAGGGTGCGTCAAAGCAGCCCGTCTGGAGAAATACCTCCACCTCACAGAAAATCACAGCCGAATAACAACTCCCAAGAGGATTGTTGTGTTCCTGCGTGTGAGTGAGGTCACCAGTAAGCTCCTTAGGAGTAGCTATGTTAGAAGTAAAGGTGGAATCGCGCGAGTGATACTTAATGTTTTGCAAGCGTTCATTGGCGAAAACCGCTTTATATCAGGTGGGCCGTATGCTTGTATGTCTCCTGACGTTGACGTCGACGTTGATAACGTTGTGTTGTCACCGGGGTTCGTGGGTTGGATTTCCACACAACACAAATATTTGTGTGCATGAACATGTCCGTTTGTCTTTGACTGGGCGCTTTTAAGGTATGCGCATTAAAGACAGTCTGGTGAATTATCTCCATCTAACAGAAAACTGCTGCCAAATTACAATTCCCTGGAGTGCTGTTGTGTTCCTGATGTGAGTGAGGTCACCAGTAGAGCTTGCTGGTGACCTCACTCACATCACGATCGTGCGATTTTTTTTATACACCGTTGGGAAACCTACAAGCATACGATCCACGTCATGTAAACCGTTTACCGTAGTCTATGAACGCTGACAACACATTAAGTATCATTTGCGCGATGCCACCTCTGCTGCTAACAAGCAACTCCATAGGAGTTTACTGAATACCTTACTCGCAGGGACACAACAAGAGTTGTTATTTTGCTGTGGTTTACTGTGAGGTGGAGGTACTTACCCAGTCTAATACCTAAATTGTTAATTTACAACAGTTTAGGAGTCATACAATGACATGACAGACGAACATACGTTGGTAACTTGCTTGTTTATAACAAAAACTAACTTCTGATCCCACTGTATGTGTTGTGGTTTCTCCAAGGGTTCACCTTGATCACGAAGTTCTTCAAAACAGACATGAAAAGGTTTTTAAAGCATCGGCATCGCACGAGTGGCACTCCTGGTGTTACAAGTGTGCCTGGGCTACGGTAGCTCCAGATTGTAGTTCTTTTTATTACTACTTGTAACGCATTACGTATCATTCGCACGATGCGACTTCTGCTGCGAACACTGCATCTCCTTGGGAGCTTACTGGTGACATCACTCACACGCAGGAACACAACAACCCTCCCATAGGGTCGGCAACGCATGAGTGACACCCCTGGCGTTGCAAATGTCCATAGGCTACGGTGACTGTTTACCATCAGGCTGGCCGTATGATTGTTTTTCCACCTAGGTGGTATAAAAAAGGGAAGGGTTTTCTGTGAGGTGGAGGTACTTCCACAGACGGGCCGCTTTGATTCGTCCTACCTCTCTTAAAACACCTGGACCAAGACAAACAGACATGTTCATGCACACAGATGTTTGTCTTAAGTGGGAATCGAACCCACGAGCGTTGGTGTCAAATTCGCGTCATTCACGACTGAGCCACCGAGCTCGTCAATGTATGCTTATTTGCCTCCTTAGTATTATAAGAAAACAAAAAAATATGTGCGCTCGGTTCTATCTGCCTACCCCGTAAGGGATTTGGCGTGAAGTTATAGATAGATTGAAAAAAAATATGTTTTTTCTGCTGTATTTCTATACATAACGTTAAAGCACGTCAATTATATAAAAAAAAAGATACATAAAAGTTTTTATTATACAACGTCATGAGGCATACAAGCATAAGGCCCACCTGATGTAAAGATTATCGTAGCCTATGAACCCTTGTAACGCATTAAGTATCACTGGCACGATACGACCGCTGCAATTAACACAGCAACGGCTTAGGAACTTCTTTCTCTCTTAAAAACTTATGGGGTGGGTGTTGTGTTCGCTTTGTTGTGTTCCTGCGAGTGAGAGAGATCCCCAGTAAGTTAAGGAGCTACTGTGTTAGTAGCAGACGTGACATCGCGCGAGGGATACTCAATGTGTAGCAAGCTTGTATGTCTCTCGACGTTGTATAAACAACCCTCCAGTAGTTGTTATTTGATTGTGGTTTACGTTGAGATGGAAATAATTCCCCTTTTAAGAGAGGTAGGGCACATCAAATTAGCCCATCTGGGGAAGTACCTCCACCTCACAGTAAACCGTAGCCAAATAACAACTCGCTGGAGAGATTTAGTGTTTCTTGGTGTGAATGAGGTCACCAGTCCTAAGCTCCTAATGAGTTGCTGTGCTAGCAGTACTTAACGTATTAAAAGCGTAAATAGACTACGGTAACCGCTTTACATTAGGGGGTCCGTATGCTTGTAATGTATAAAATAAAAAAAAGTCAGGCTGCTTTGATGCGCCCTACCTCTCTTAAAACACCCAGACCAAGACAAACAGACATGTTCATGCACACAAATGTTTACCTTGTGTGGGAATCGAACCTACGGGCGTCGGTGACGCAGTGGTAGCATCATCGTAGTCTTCTGTAATTGACCTGAACCGTTAGCTGTTGGCACCGCGGTTGCCCAAACATGTTCTGTTGTACTGGCCGGCGTGTTGCCCGCCCGCGAGGTATTTATACAAACCTGCCGGGCGAGTCGCGGGGATTTCTCCGAGACCAAGATACACCACTAAAATACTCGTTCGAAAGTAATGAAAGTATTTGAAATAATGAATGGAAATGTATGACCAGGGTTGTCACACGGTCACTCCACACAATGTTCCTTGTATAATGCGTTAGTCAGAAGTCACCTAGAATGTAACGCAGTCATCTGGGCTCCGCATGAAACTAAATATAGTCTCATGTTGGAGCGCATTCAAAATAAATTTACAAGATACTTATATATGAGGCTCTATGGTGTCTATCCATATTATCCTTTAATGTATCCTACCCTATTTGTTCTGGGTATGGTAGGATACACTGAGTTACGCGTGCGGAGAGATTTGGCCTTAGCCTTGTACATTTTCAGGCTGATTCGTGGTAAAAATCACAACCCCGAATTACTTAGTTTGGTTAGGATATGTGTTCCCGACGGATACGTAGGGCGCCGCCGCTGGCCCCCGTTACTGTCTGTGCCTAGAGCTCAAACCGAGCTACAGCGCAATGCTCCACTGACGCGCACACTACGCACCCTCAACCGAATGGCAGAGAGAACAGACCTATTTTCCTGTTCTTTGAACGAATTCACAAGAATAGCTTTGTTAATTTTATGTTATAGTGACTGATTATTTTGTCCTGAATACTTGTCTATCGTATTGGTACAAACTGTAATGGTAGACTTAAGCAAAGATAAATAAATAAATAAATGTTCCGCAAATTTACAGATACGCCGAATCATCATCATCCTTCCTTTGAAACCGACTCTGTTCCTTCATTGTTCCAAAATCAACTAATTACACGTGTCACTCCTGATTGGTGCATTCAGGGCCTCATTAACCGCGGTTTCTGGAATGGAAACGTGGCAAACTAAACCATGGTGGGCCTCTTGGTACGTTTCTAAAGAGTATTTTGTATTGGAAGGGCGCATCCTTATATATTATACATCCATGGGCCGAATATACAATTTAACGAGTAACCGAGTATGTTTCTTTTATACCACTAAGATAGCAAACAATACGAGCTCGGTGGCTCAGTCGTGAATGACGCGACTTTGACACCAACGCTCGTGGGTTTGATTCCCACACAAGGCAAACATTTGTGTGCTTGATATGTCTGCTTGTCTTGGTCTGGATGTTTTAAGAGCGGTAGGGCGCGTTAAAGCAGCCCGTCTGGGGAACTACTTTCACCTCACTGAAAACCGCAGCCAAATAACAGCTCCCTAGAGGGTTGTTGTGTTCCTGCGTGTGAGTGCTTCCAAGGAGCTTCCAAGGAGTTGCTGTGTAAGCAGCAGATGAGACATCGCGCGAGTGATACTTAATATATCGCAAGCGTTAATAGGCTACGGTACCCGCTTTACATCAGGTGGCCTGTATGCTTGTATGCCTCCCGACGCAGTATAAAAAAAAATGTAAAATCCATAATTTCACATCTTAATATGTACCGAGTTTCGTTTCCAGCTGTCACTTGTTGCACACCCCCATGCCCACCCCGTGTCAATTCACCCCCTAATTAGCACATATGTCACATTACATAAGCGAAGCGATTCTCAAATCGCTTCAGCGCTTGTCTCGCTGCAAGCTACGAAAACGAAATGAGGAAAATTATGTAAAATGTGAAACTATGCTTTGACGAGCCCGGTGGCGTAGTGGCGAAACATGCTGTTACGTTACTTTGACACCAACGCTCGTGGGTTCGATTCCCACACGTGACAAACATTGAACATTTGAAGCATGAACATGTCTCGTTTGTCTTGGTCTGGGTGTTTTTAAGAGAGGTAGGGCGCATCAAAGCAGCCCGTCTGGGGAAGTTACCTTCAACTCACAGAAAACTGCAGCCGCATGTGAGTGAGGTCACCAGAAGGCCCTTAAGGATTTGCTGTGCTAGCAGCAGAAGTGGCAAGTGATACTTAATTATTTCTTTTTACACAGCGAGATTGGTATACAAACATGCGAGCCGCATTAGATGGTAAGCGGTCACCGCAGCATATTGACACTCGCAACACCACGAGGATGTCACACGCGCGCTGCCAATCTTGTGTCCTAAGCCTGTTTCGTCACAGTACCCACTAATTTCTCTGCCATATCTCACCCTTCAAACCGGAACATAGCTGTATAAATATAGCCGCTTGGCGGTAGAAATAGGTGAGACAGAGGTACCCAGACGACTTTTGTACAAAGTCTCCCTCTGGTGAGTATGTACTCGTATATTTAATATTATTATAAATATCAATGTAATGCGAGCGTTCATAAGCTACGGTTACCGCTTTACATCAGGTAGGCCGTATGTCTCCTGACGTTGTATAAAAAAAATGTGAGTTAAGCGGAGTTTTGGCGATCTGAGCTATCTATGGTCAGGAAAATTATAAGCTAATATTGTAGCGTGACCAAATCAATAGACAATCGTCGTTCGGGTCCAAGTGTAACAGGACTAGACACGTGCGTGCTGAACTTTAACTATATGATGCAGCGTAACGATCCTAAAATGGCGGCGGTTCTCCGCCCCTCTCACGCGATGCGTCACAGTCCTCACACAACGTAACGAATTTTTGAATCTTTAGCTATCATGTGGTGTAATTAAATATTGGTTGTCAACTATGGATATGTAGCTACACCACTGTATATATTCTGTATATATTATATATATATATATATATATGTTCTGTATGTAGTATATATATATATATATAACTTTACGCCAAATCCCTTGCGCGGTAGGCAGAGAGAACCGAGCGCCACGTGACTCGATCCTTACACACCTCACTCGCTTCAATAACATTCATTGTTCTTCTCACGCACGCTCGCCGGTTTTTTTTTTACAACGTCGAGGGCATACAAGCATACGGCCCACCTGATGTAAAGTAGTTACCGTAACCTATTAGCGCTTGTAATATATTAAGCTAGACTCGCGCGATGCCTCCTCTGCTGCTTACACAGCAACTCCTTAGGAGCTTACTGGTGACCTCACTCACACGCAGGATCACAACAACCCTCTAGGGTACAGCTAACGGTTCAGGTCAATTACTGAAGACTACGATTATGACACCACTGCGTCACCGACGCTCGTGAGTTCGATTCCCACACAGGGTAAACATTTGGCTGCGGTTTTCTGTGAGGTGGAGGTACTTCCCCATCCGGACTGCTTTGATGCACCCTACCTCTCTCTCACCTCTCACTCACCCTACCTCTTTCTAGGGCTCCTGACATTACCTTCTGACAGAACACGACCAATTTGATCATGGTAGGTAAGTCTTTGCCTTCCTCAGCTCCTACATCGTTCTACTTTTGCATTGTATATCTACTTCGTCATTCTTTCATCCTGCATTCTTTCTACATGCCCGAATTTTTCTTACTTAAATAAATGAGTCGTTAGTGCCCTCTCTGAGATACATGAAATATATAATAGGATATAATATTAACGAGCTCGGTGGCGCAATGGTGGAACGCGCTGTTACGCTACTTTGACACCAACGGCTCGTGGGTTCGATTACCACACAGTACAAACATTTGTGTGCATAAACATGTCTGCTTGTCTTGGTCTGGGTATTTTCTATGTATAATAAGTATGTATTTACAAAAAAAAAATGTATTTACGTATGTTTATCAGTTGTCTAGTACCCATAACACAAGCTTCGCTTACTTTGGGGCTAGATGGCGCTGTGTAATTTGTTCGACAATATATATTATAGCGGAGCTAATTTCTGAGTGGAATCTAGATGATTAATAAAAATATTATACGAAATAAATATAGGTGTATTTATTTTTAGATCGGAAAAAACTCTCGTAACCCATTCACCAGCTTACTCCCCAACTCAAGCGTGCGTGTTCGCCTCGCTCGATCACACTTTTCGTAACGCTCTCGTCACACATTCACCAGCTTACTCCCCGAGACAAGCGTGCGTGTTCGCCTCGCCCGATCACACTTTTCGTAACGCTCTCGTCACACATTCACCAGCTTACTCCCCGAGTCAAGCGTGTGTAAAGAAGTTTTACTTCAAAAATCCGCTCCGCTCATGACGCTGTGCGCACCCGCGCCAAACCGTGCGTGACACAGGTTCATATTATAAACCCGCTCAGTCAGGTACTGTGTGCCCACCTGAATACCGGAGGGCATGTGATTTTAATTGCGTTGGAAAATATAGAAAAAATAAGCACGGTGAGTTTTTTAACATACTACTACATTAGAATTTTATTATCGTAAATTAAAAAAATATAAAATATTATTTTTAATAATAGTTGTACCGTATAACTGCAGTTTTGAGAACACTGTGTTTACACTACTCATCACTACTTCGGCCCCCATTAGGACTCTCCATTTTACCAATTTAAGTACATTTGAGCCCAAGAATATGTCTGTTTGTCTTGGTGTGTTTCCTATTTTTATATATATATATATATATAATTATTCTGTGGGTGTGACTCCTTCTTATTAGCTTTATCTCGCTTCCTAATCCAATAGGAGCGGCGGTGTCTGCTACGTAAGATTAAAGATTTGGCGAAGATACTTATTTTGACCAAGACTTCTCTGGGTTAAGATAAAACTGGGGATTACGCGAGTGTTTTTAGTTGCAGCATATGCTCCTGTGAGCTCTGCTGATCCCCAGGAGCTCGAGAAGTTTTGGGAGACTGTAAGGGGTATTCTGGATTTGGCCGAAGCGAATGAACGGATAATTATGTGTGGTGATCTGAATGGATGGGTTGGGACCAAGCGAAGCAGTTATGAGGCTGTGCTTGGTCCATACGGAGATAAGAGAGTGAACGATGCTGGTAAGTTACTTTTAGACGTATGTATGGAACGAAACCTCCTTGTGTCGAACACGCTCTTCCATCACAAGGATATTCACACTTACACATGGAGACGGAATGAACAGAAAAGTGTGATTGATTTGATTTTGATAGATGGACGTCTCCGAAAGTCTTTAATGGATACAAGAGCCTTCAGAGGTCCCACTCTTGAAACGGACCACTATCTGGTGATAAGCCGATTTGTGGGCCTTTTCAAGAAGTGGAGGCACTGGCGAGTGCGTATTCCTTTCGGAGACCATGAAAGAATAAGAAGTGAAAAATTGGAAGATGAAAGTGTGAGGAGTACGTATGTACGTCTAGTCAGTGAAAGACTTGCGAACGCGAGTCTTTCCGACTCAGATGTAGACGAATGTTGGAAAGTTCTGAAAGAGAGTATGGTGGACAGTGCGAAAGAAGCATGTGGATGCGCAAAGAGACGTAGAACACTAAGAGGAGATGCCTGGTGGGATGCGGAGGTTCAATCCTCCGTGGAAAAAAAGAGGAAAGCGTGGCTGGATTACGTATCATCTTTGCACCAGAGTGATGGTATGAAAGAAATGAAGAAAGAAATATACCGTCGATGCAAGAATGACTCCAAAGCTTTAGTGAAAGAGAAGCGTGAAAGACTACATATGATTGAGGAAGAGAAGCTGACGAAGAACTTCGAGGCAAATACCAAACTCTTCTGGGGAGAGGTAAAGAAGTCTCGAAGTGGTTCGTCAGCATCCAGAATGGACAAGATAAGATGTAAAGCTGGTGGCATTCTTGCTAACACTCAGGAAGTGTTAGAACGGTGGAGTGAATATTTTAGAGAAATGTATGATTATGTCCATGACGCTGGCATTGTGAATGAGTCTGTGATTGACTCGGCAGTGCCAGCGTACCATGAAGACATTACTATGGATGAGATTGAATGGTCGATACGAAGTTTGAAAGATGGAAAGTCAGCGGGAATCGATATGGTAACAGCTGAGATGATCAAGCTAGGTGGTACCTGCGTTAGGGACGCCTTCTGGTTTTTGAGCAAATTATGCTGGAGAACCGGAAGGGTCCCGAGCGATTGGAGACGCGCAGTCATCGTGCCCTTGTATAAAGGCAAGGGCTCACGTATGGACTGCGCCAACTATAGGGCCATCAGTTTGATCAGCTTAGCTGCTAAAGTGTATGGAAAAATCATTGAAAGGAGAATGAGGGTGAAATCCGATGGAATGCTTTGGGAAGCACAGGGTGGATTTCGAAGCGGCAGAGGATGTACGGATCAAGTTTTTTCACTCCGCAACATCGTAGAGAAGCATCTGGCTTTGGACCAGAAGGTTTTCTGCGGTTTTGTGGACTTTGAGAAAGCATTTGATAGAGTCGTGCGAAAGAATCTCTGGAACATTTTGCCCGGATATGGGGTTGACGGTGACCTACTCCGTGCTGTGCAATCCACTTATGAGGATTGTACAGCATGTGTGCGGGTGGACGGCAGCTTGTCGCCCTGGTTTGATGTCAACATTGGTGTCAGACAGGGATGCGTGCTGTCGGCTCGGCTGTTCATCCTGTATCTGGACAGTTGTCTTCAGAGAATAAGAAATATGAATGTGGGAATGCGAATGGGTGACTCAGTGGTCAACTGCCTGCTTTATGCAGACGATGCGGCATTAATAGCAGAATCACCATCCGAACTGCAAACACTAGTTACAACAATGAAAGATGATTGTATGAAGAAAGGCTTACAATTGAATGCGAAGAAAACCAAGATAATGGTATTTGAAAGAGAGACAACCAGAACGAACACTAGGATTATGGTTGATGATGTAGTGTTGGAGCAAGTGAATGAGATTGTATATCTTGGAAGTGCTTTTAGCAGCAATGGAGGGTACACCGTTGATGTGGAGAGACGAGTGAGTGCCGGGAATAGGGTGAATGGAGCGTTGGGTAAACTTCTAGGCAGCCGAAATCTAAGCCAGAAGGCACAGCTCGCTGTACACAACGCGGTGCTAATTCCAACGCTAACTTATGGAAGTGAGAGCTGGGTATGGCAGAGAGAGCATGAAAGTAGAATAAATGCGGTCGAGATGCGAGCATTGCGCAAAATTTGTGGCATAACGCTTGCTAACCGCGTTCGTAATGAAGACGTGAGAGAAAGAGTTGGTCTAAAAGAGAGTGTCGGTGTTAAGATAAGAAAGGGCATGCTCCGTTGGTTCGGACATGTAGAAAGAATGCGGGACGAAAGAATGACGAAACAGATATACAATGCAAATGTGGAAGGATGTAGGAGCCGAGGAAGGCCGAGACTAACCTACCATGACCAAATTGGTCGTGTTTTATCAGAAGGTGATGTCAGAAGCCCCAGGAACCGGCGAGCATGCATGAAAAGAGCTATGAACGTCACAGAAGCGAGTGAAGTATGCAAGGACCGCGTCTTATGGCGCTCGGTTCTCTCTGCCTACCCCGCAAGGGACTTGGCGTGAAGATATGTATGTATGTATACTTATTTTGACATGGAGCGACTGCCCTCAGACCCTTTGAAGATCTCAGCCAGAGGCAGTCGCGTAGATCCTTACCTAAGAAGGATCTGGCTTTCCACAATTATAAGCAAGTGATAATGACAAATATTTAAATACACAAATCCAAAAAAACGATTTTTAGTGGTACATGTTAGTTTTAATTAGTACAGCTCGCCTTGCTGTCATTCAGGGTGTATTAACGACAACATTGATGTACGGCAGTGAAACATGGGTATGGTAGAAGAAGCATGAAAGCAGAGTGAATGACGTAGAAATGAGAGCGCTGAGGACTATGTGTGGAGTGAGAATGATTGATAGAATAAGAAATAGCACGATACAAGAACTATGTGGAATGAAAGATGATGTAGTGACAACAATTAAAAAGGATATGCTGAGATGGTTTGGTCAATTAGAAAGAATGAATGACAAAAGAGTTACGAACAATGTGTATCAAGCAAGAGTGAATGGTAATGTCAGAAGGGGCCGCCCTAGACGCACACATATAGATCAAATTGGTGATGTGTTGAAAAAGGACCAAATCAAAAGTACCCAAAACCGAAGACCATGTATGAAGAGGTTGATGAGTGTGGAAGAAGCGAGAGAGGTATGTTTGATCGGTGCACCTGGCGTTCTATAGTCTCTGTCTACCCCAATGGGAGACAGGCGTGATGATACGTATGTATGTATATATTATACCTTAGTTTCGATGTGATTGGCTCAAGAAAAATATCTTCATGTAAATTTTAATCCCTTATCGTCTAGAGTCGTATATATATAAAAGAGTAGAATTTTTAAGGATTTACGAAATATATATTTCATTATTGAATTGTAGAATATATACCTATCCTATGTTTCAATAGTAGGTACAAGCCTACGAATACAGGTATCAACAAGTTACATAATTTGCGCGTTTATGTCATAAAAGGAGAATTTGTACAAAAGTCGTCTGCGTGGGTACCTCTGTCTCACCTATTTCTACCGCCAAACATCTATATTTATATAGCAGTGTTCCGGCGGATATGACACAGAAATTACTGGGTACTGTGACGAAACATCCATAGATCACAAGATGGCAGCGCGCGAGTAAAATCCCCGTGCTGTTGCGAGCGTCAATAAGCAGCGGTGACCACTTACCATCTGATGCGGGCCGCGTGCTTGTTTGCCAATCTGGTTGTGTAAAAAATAATACTTTACATAAGTATTATTTTTTACACTACGTAGAGGAAAAACCAGCCCTCTCTTAGGTAAGGTCACACGTCGTACAAAATATATTTTCTTGGACGTGCTGGTTACCTCACGACGTTTCCTTCACCGAGCTAGTGATAATTACAAATATGTACATAATTTTGAATACACGAATTTAGTGGTACATGCCAGGATTCGAAGCAGCTAAAAGTTGCTCAATAAGTCGGTTCTGTATTCACTGCTGTAAATTTATTAATGACAGATAAAGAGAAAGATGATGTAGTGACAAACTTTGAAAACGATATGCTGAGATAGTTTTGACATTTGGAAAGAATGGACGACAAAAGAGTTATGAAAGGCGTGTATCAGTAGATCGATTCTACTAAAAAACTGAAACTGCACTGCAGCGCGGCGTGTGTCAAAATCATTTTGACGTTTGGTAAAGCGATCTGACAGCAGCGACGTTTAACGAAACGTCAAAAAATACGCATTTTGTTTTTTAGTAGAATCGGCGTACAGGCAAGAGTGAGTGGAGATATCGACAGGGGCCGCCCAAGACGAACATATATATCAAATAGCAGGTGTGCTGTAAAAGGGCCAAATCAAAATCACTCGAAACTGAGGAGCGTGCATGAAGAGGTTGATGAGAGTGGAAGTAAGAGAGGTGTGTTTGGATAGGTGCACCTGGTATTCCATAGTCTCTTCCTACCAATGGAAGTCCCAAATGGAAGTCTAATTATAGCATTAATAAAGAACGCTTAAGTTTTATGATCACTGTATCTTGAAGTACTCAGCACTGTTGAATCGAAACTTAATGAGACATGTAGTTAGGACATAAAAAAAAACTAAAATTGTACTCTCGTGAAATTAAAAATTGCAACTTGCAACTGCGGCTCCGTAATGGAGTTAAAAAAATCGGCCAAGTGCGAGTCGGACTCGCACACGAAGGGTTCCGTACCATTATCTATAAAAACGGCAAAAAAAAAACACGTTTGTTGTATGGGAGCCCCCCTTAAATATTTGTTTTATTTTAATTTAATTATTTATTCTTAAAGTGAATATATAACTAAATATTCTGTGAATATTTCAAGCGTCTACCTGTTGCCGTTATCAATATCGAGCAAAATGTGCAAAAAAATCACGTTTATTGTATGGGAGCCTCCTTAAATATTTATTTTATTCTATTTTTTAGTATTTGTTGCTATAGCGGCAACAGAAATACATCATCTGTGAAAATTTCAACTGTCTAACTATCACGGTTCATGAGATACAGCCTGGTGACAGACGGACGGACGGACAGCGGAGCCTCAGTAATAGGGTTCCGTTTTACCCTTTGGGTACGGAACCCTAAAAACTAAAATAGTACTCTCGTGAAATTAAAAATTGCAACTTGCAACTGCGGCTCCTCAATGGATTTAAAAAAACGAGATATCTACATTAGGTATCAATTATATAAATACATTAATTAATATAACAACAATTATGGAATATGAAGATGTCATACAGCGTTGCCAGACGTCCCGATTTTTAAATCAAAATTAAATGTCCCGCGCGGGACAGACTCAGTCCCGCTTTTCTGGGATAACCCGACCGTGTGTGCAGCGTGCTGAGGAAGCGCGGCGCGCAGCTGAAATCGTAAAGACACCACTGCCACCACTGCACAGAAATGGCACCAGCTCCTTCAACAGTTTCAAAAAAAAGATACCAGGAATATGTTTAAACTAGTGTCTTTCATATTATGTATCCCAACATCAAACTGCTTTCCTGAACCGTTTTTTCTCAGATGAATTTAAAATAGTCAGATGCCAGAAATAAATGCTCCGTAAATTTAATGAAAGCAGAATTTCATCCAGTTCAATCTAGAGCTATCCTGTGCAGAGTTCTTCATTTTTATTAAAGAGAAAAAGGAAACTTTAAAAGAAAGTGAAATTTTCACAGAAATGTCATGAATAAGTACTTCATATAAATAAAATATTCTCTTATTGTAAGTTACAATTTGTAACGCTCACTTTTCACAAATACCACATTTTTATAATAAATAAAACCGTTTTATTTGATTTTGTTTTTTATTTTTTTTATTCAGAAGACGAAGAAGAGTTAACTACCCTACGATAGGGTAAACCTGGTTTGAAATATATTTTTATTAAAATACATTTTCTATGACTATTTTTGCTATCTATTGTCATGTAAACGTAATTTAAAACTCAAATAAAAACATAAATATTTAAAAAGTTCTGATATATAACGTTTTTTTTTTAAAGTCCCGCTTTCGTTAAATAATCACGCTTTTTTCACTCAAAAAGTTTCAAAATTCCGACTTGACAAAAAAATTTCTGACCATATGACATCCCTTCTTAGTGGGTCGAAATAAAATTATCTTGGACATAATGGTGTTTTATAGTTCTTATTTTTAAGTCTGAGCGCGTTTATTATTTCGTTTTATCTCTTTTATTTCTACGTTTATCCATCTTATTTCTACGTATTACCGCCATTATTAGCGCCCATATTTTTAATTTGTATAGTCCTTTTTCCTACGTTTTATCTCCCTTATCAGGGAGGGTTTATCGCAATTATTCTTACCTTTAAACATCCTTATTCTTACGTTTTATCGCTCACACTTACGTTTTAACGCCCTTATTTTTATGTTATAACGCCTTTATATCTACGTTTTACTGACCTGTATTGTTTTATGTGATTATTTTTACGTTTTATCACCCGTATTCTTACGTTTTTTTAAATCCAACTAGATTGGCAAACAAGCATGCGGCCCGTATTAGATGGTAAGCGGTCACCGCAGTTTAGTGACGCTCGTAACACCACGGGGATGTTACTCGCGCGCTGCCAATCTTGTGACCTAAGGGTGTTTCGTCACAGTACCCAGTAATTTCTCTGCCATATCTCACCCTTCAAACCGGAACACAGCTATATAAATATATCTGCTCGGCGGTAGAAATAGGTGAGACAGAGGTACCCGCGCAGACGACTTTTGTACAAAGTCTCTAGTAGTTTATTATGAGAAGCTCGCTCTCTCACTTATTATGTTTATTCTAAATATTATTTCGCTGCACTTTTCTGTAAGGTGGTGATACTTCCCCAGTCGAACTGCTTTGATGCGACCTATCTATAACTTCACGCCAAATCCCTTGCGGGGTAGGCAGAGAGAACAGAGCGCCACGTGACTCGATCCTTACATATCTCACTCGCTTCTTTAACATTCATTGCTCTTCTCATGCACGCTCGCCGATTTCTAGGGCTCCTGACATCACCTTCTAATAGAACACGACCAATTTGGTCATGGTAGGTAAGTCTTGGCCTTCCCCGGCTCCTACATCCTTCCACTTTTGCATTGTATATCTGCTTCGTCATTCTTTCATCTTGCATTCTTTCTACATGTCCGAACCATCGGAGCATTGATGCGACCTACCTTCCTTAAAACAGGCCACTTGCTCTACTCTCTCCCTCTACTCCACGCTCTTTCACCAGGCTATATGGCAGGGAGCATCGAAAAATGGCATCCTACGCTTACACGCGGTATTGAGCCCTTAATTTTAAGGAGAGATTTTGCCTCCGTTTGTGTGTACTACCGATTGTACAACGAGTCGTGTTCTGAAGAATTGCACGATATGATGCCGAGAACTTCTTTTTACAACTGCTCGCTGCTGTGGTACAGCTATGGTTGCGTACTGTGCGATTCCAGAGAATTTTTCTACCGAGAACTCTCAATTTGTGGAATGAACTCCCAGCCAAGGTTTTCCCAAGGCACTTCACGGGTTTCTTTAAGAAAGACGTGACGTTTTTACTGGGTCGGCAACGCATGAGTGTTGTAAATGTCCGTTAGCTACGATGATTGCCATACCATCAGGCAGGACGTGCGCATGTTTGCTACCTCAGTGTTTCTTTTTATACTACGACGGATAGCAAACGAAAAGCGGTTATCGTAGCCTATGAACGCTGGCAACAAAAAGAACGTCGCTAGCGCGTTGGCACCCCCGCTGTCAACACAGAAACTCCACGTCTTCTGGTGGCCTTGCTCACTCGCAGGAACACAACAACCCTCCCGGGTTATTCGCTGCGGTTTTCTGTCTTCTGTGAGGTGGAAGTACTTCCCTGTCGGGCTAACGTAGTGGTTTAAAAACAGGCATGGTTGACTTTCAAAACATTATAGGGGCTTATCCCCCTATCCATGTCAGTCGAGCACAAAATACCTAGTTATGTATCTCTTAACTCGTAAAGTTATCGTTGGAAACGTTCGTTTGATCGGTCATGCGGCCAGCCGCGCACTCTGCCGTGAAGACGGCCCGCAATCTATAAATACGTTATCGATTGCGTCGCGTACTGAGCTACCGTTCACTTGGTAAAGGTCGTAGATTATGTATGTAAGTGTGTGTATGTATGTATGTATAACTCTTATTCAGGCACATACAGCTATTCCACTACTGACAACATGACCCACTGTTGGAGGTTGGCTGGAAGAAATCTCTTTTAGAGATAAGCTCGCCTTTGCGAACTATGTATTTTAACGATTGTAACTTTTTAATTTGTTGTGTGCAATAAAGGATATTATATATTGACAGCTTCAATAGAACTTAACTAAGCTCAAGTTTTAGTAACGCTGAGTTGCCATATAAGAGTATAAAATTCTTTATTTTCCCATAGAACTCTTTTATATATATATACGTACGACGAAGACATACAAGCATACGGCGCACCTGATGTAAAGTGGTTACAGTAGCCTATGCTTGTAATACATTATCATTAAATATCTCCTAAATGACATAGGAACTCAGTCATAAGTATGTCATATGTGTTCAAATATATGTAGTTTTATGTAGATATATATTTTGACGAGCTCGATGGCTCAGTCGTGAATGACGCGACTTTGACACCAACGCTCGTGGGTTCGATTCCTACACAAGACAAACATTTGTGTGCATGAACATGTCAGTTTATCTTGGTCTGTATGTTTAAAGAGAGGTAGAGCGCATGAAATCAGCCCGTCTGGGGCAATACCTCCACCTCACAGAAAACTGCAGCCAAATATGAACTCCTTAGAGGGTTGTTGTGTTCCTATATGTGAGTGACGTACCAGCAGAGAAGGCATCGCGCGAGTTATACTTAATGTATTACAAGCATTCATAGCCTACGGTTAACCGCTTCACATCAGGTGGGCCGTATGCTTGTATTCCTACCCACGTAAGATCGAATTGCCCATAAATTTGCCTTTCGTAATATAACGCCTGAATCTATTAACTAACTTAAGAATAACAATCGCTACTTTGCTTATTATTGCTATAACAATTTACGTAGGCGCTTAAAAGGAATTTTTATTTAAATACTAGCTGAAGCCCGCGGCTTCGCACGCATGAGATTTGATTTTTAGTAGCCTTTATTTCTCTATAGACCTCAAATTCTTTCTGTTTCAAAAAAAAAACAAAGTTCAGAGTCTTAGATGCAACCATAGAGTGATTCAATTTTCATATAGCGCCATCTATTAACCTTTACGGGTGGCAACGTATATTTATTTTATTTTTATTACATAAAAAATGCGTAGTTATTTTATGTCACAAAAAATACGTATTCTGTGAAAATAATAATAAAAATAAAAGTGCAAAGTCCCCCGAAGGGGATTTCCCTCTCATTTTAACAGTTTTTCATATTTTACACAGGAATCATAAATATTTACGGGATTAAAAGTACCCTATATTGTGCTCTGAACAGTCGTCTACCTACCAGTGAAAGTCCCGTCAAAATAGGTCCAGCCGTTTCAGAGATTAGCCAGAACAAACAGACAGACAGACAAAAATTGTAAAAATATTATTTTTGGTACATGTACCGTGTATATATCAATATGCATTTAGTAAAAAGCGGTTATTTTAATAATACAAACAGACACTCCAATTTTATTTATCTGTATAGAAGATATATAGATGTATAGATATTCACGATAATAAACAGATGGACAGAAATCCAGACAGACAGACGTACAATAAAGTGATCCTATAATGGTTCCGTATTTCCTTTTGATTATGGAACCCCAAAAATAAATTATACACGACTTTCTCGTGTCTTATATTACGCACCCATTTTTATTTCTGTCTTTTACGAATATTCTGGAACATTTTTTTACAAAAAAAACATACTGTAGGAACATATTTCCACTCCCACATATTGTAGGAACCACAACGCAACTGCACAAAGCTGCAGCGACACTATTCACAGGTAACCACTGCTCGACTGCCTTTTGCTGCGACGCTGTGGTGTGGTTGTGATACGTGTAAAACAAGCCTTTAAGTACAAAAAAATCGGCCAAGTGCGAGTCGGATTCGCGCACGAAGGGTTCCGTACCATTATCTATAAAAAAAATCACGTTTGTTGTAAGGGGGGCCCTTAAATATTTGTTTTATTTTAATTTAATTATTTATTCTTAAAGTGAATATATAACTAAACATTCTGTGAATATTTCAAGCCTCTACCTGTTGCCGTTATCAATATCAAGCAAAAATGAGCAAAAACTTCACGTTTGTTTTATGGGAGCCCCCTTAATATTTACTTTATTATATTTTTTTAGTATTTGTTGTTATAGCGGCAATAGAAATACACCATCTGTGAAAATTTCAACTGTCTAACTATCACGGTTAATGAGATACAGCCTGGTGACAGACGGACGGACGGACAGCGGAGCCTCAGTAATAGGAACCCTAATAGATACTATAATATTTGTATATAGTCATTTAAAATAATTATTTTGTACCGTTCAGTGCATTTTTTCATAGCAGATGTTTTTTTTCTGGGGTTCCGTAACTGATTTATCGAAAGTGAACATGTAATATGTAAAGTGGTTATCGTAACCTATGAACGCTGGTCGCCCGATGCCTCCTCTGCTGCTAACACAGCAAGTCCCTTGGGAGCTTACTGGTGACCTCACTCACACGCAGGAACAAAACAAACCTCCGGGGAGTCTTCATTTGGCAGAGGTTTTCTGTGAGGTGGTGGTACTTTCCCAATCGGGTTGCGTTGATTCTCCCTACCTCTCTTAAAACCTCCAGACCAAGACAAACAGACATGTTCATGAAGACAAATATTTGTCTCGTTTGGTAATCGAACCCACGAGCGTTGGCGTTAAAGTAGCGTTATTAACCGCCGCGATAAATTTTAATTATCTGTGAAATATAAGACTCGAGAAGGTCGTGTATAATTTATTTTTGGGGTTCCATAATCAAAAGGAAATACGGAATCATTATGGGATCACTTTATTGTACGTCTGTCTGTCTGGATGTCTGTCCATCTGTTTATTATCATGAATATCTATACATCTATACAGATAAATAAAATTGGAGTGTCTGTTTGTAATATTAAAATAACCGCAATAAATAATTTCAAAAAAAAGCCAGGAACACAACAATTGGGAGTTGTTATTTGGCTGCGGTTTTCTGTGAGGTGGAGGTACTTCCCCAAACGGGCTGCTTTTATGCGCCCTACCTCTCCGTATGCTTGTATGCCTCCCGACGTAGTATTAAAAAAAACTATGTATTCTATGACTTATTACAGATACATTTGTTTGCAGTGCCATAAACAATGCAGAGAACTTCAACAGACCGTAGACAAGAGGAGGATGACCCGCCAAAAAGCAGACCAGGCTCCCGGAGGAACTCCACGAGCCAGTCCAGAAGGAACAGCGTGAAAAAGGAGAAGGAAGCCAAGAAACTGAAATCCCCTCCGAGCACCGCGCCCAGCTCCAATAACTCGACGCCAAAGAAAGTTATCCTGAAGCCGCAGAACTTGGACTTTGTTGTGACGGGGAAACAGTGCTTGAAAAGGTAACTTCATTCCGCTTCTGGGGTATAGCCGTGGACGTTAAAAGAGGTAGGACGCATCAATGTAGCCAGTCCGGATAAGTACATCCACCTTATTTTTTTGATACAACGTAGGGAGGCATACAAGCATACGGTCCACCTGATGTAAAGCAGTTACCGTAGCCTATTAACGCTTGTAACATGCATCATTGCCTCCTCTGCTGCTTACACAGCGCCTCCTTAGGAGCTTACTGGTGACCTCACTGAACATTTTGGAAGGTAAATGGGTGCTATCATCTCTTAAAACAATATATCTCTTGGATATGGTTAAAGCATCAGACAAACGGGATGACGAGCTCGGTGGCTCGGTCGTGAATGACGCGACTTTGACACCAACGCTCGTGGATTCGATTCCCACACAGGACAAACATTTGTGTGCATGAACATGTCTGTTTGTCTTGGTCTAGATGTTTTAAGAGAGGTAGGGCACATCAAAGCAGCCCGTCTGGGGAAGTACCTCCACCTCACAGAAAACCGCAGTCAAATAACAACTCCCTAGAAGATTGTTGTGTTCCTGCGTGTGAATGAGGTGACCAGTAAGCTCCTAAGGAGTTGCTATGTAAGCAGCAGAAGAGGCATTGCGCGAGTGATACTTAAATATATCGCAAGCGTAAATAGGCTACGGTACCCGCTTTAGATCGCGTGGGTGGGTACTTTACATATGCTTGTATGCCTCCCGACGTAGTAAAAAAAAAGCATGCGGTCCACCTGACGTAAAGTGGTTACCGTAGCCTATAAACGTTGATAATACATTAAGGTGGAAAACAAGCGTACGACCTGCCTGATGGTAAGCAGTTACCGCAGCCTATGGGAATTTGCAACACCAGGGGTATCACTCTTGCGTTGCCGACTCTGTGAGAACCTCTTCACGCCTTTCTTGAAGAACCACTGTAGTCCCTTGGGAAAACTTCGGCAGGGAGCTCATTCCACAACTTAATAGTTCTCGGTAGATAACTTCTCTGGAACCGCACAGTACGCGACCATTGCGGTTCCAGTGTGTGAGGATGAACTCCCAACCGTCAGCGAGTTGTGCGATTGTAACTAACCTTTACTACTACCACAGCAACTCGTTAGGAGCTTATGGTGACCTCACTCACACGCGGGAATATAACAAACAAACAAACCCTCCAGGGAGTTGTTATTTGGCTGCGGTTTTCTGTGAGGTGGAGGTACTTCACCTCACTCTTCTTAAACTCACTCACTTTTAGATTGTGTTAATAAATATAATAAAACGTGTACGTGTTAACTCACTTGCAGGAACACAACTATTTATTAGAATTGTTGTCTCTTCTGTAAATTTAATTTAGGTACTTGACAGTCTTACTGCATCTTCTGACATAGCCGTACATCACTCGTAATTCACCATCATTAGCTGCTTTTATTTTGAAGATGTTAGCACGAGTTTGGAACGATTTGCACCCCCCCGTTTCCATTACAGGACTGACCGTGCAAATTCCCTCCCTGGATGCAACAGACGGCCGTCGGTTGAGTCCATCTCGAAGAAGAAGACGTTTGAATCCCCAAAACGTGTACTGGAAAACTCCCAGTCTTCGAAGAGTCGGGAGACCTCGTTGGAGGATGATGTGTCTTTGGACTTATCACAGGTACGCATATAATATACAACCATGCAATTGACCTAACCTGCTTTGTGTACTTTCACCACCAATTAGCTCATGGAACTAGCGCCGGCTGGCACCCATCCACTACCACTACCAGCACTACCGTTAATAAATGCATGCCGTCACTACCATGGCTGCTCCGGTAGTCTCTACCTCGGCTGCTGCGGTCGTCCACGCGATTACCCGCCACCTGGAACAGGAGCCGCATACTCCCGCCACCGTTGTTGTTGCCATGATTGCCCTGGTTGTCTCTGCGACAAGTGTTTCTCTCCACGAGGCATCCTCAGGCGCTGCAGATGATTAGTCGTTATACTAAATTGTTAATAACTTCGTGTTTGTATAGCGTCCAAGAATTTCTTGACTTCTTGACACAAGTCTTTCGAAATATAATTTCATGTCCGTGAGCGTTTCCTTACTTTGTATAAAAAATCTTCTTCTATATCTTCACGCCAAATCCCTTGCGCGGTAGGCAGAGAGCCGAGCGCCACGTGACTCGATCCTTACACAGCTCACTCGCTTCAATAACATTAATTGCTCTTTTCATGCACGCTCGCCGGTTTCTAAGGCTCCTGACATCACCTTCTGATAGAACACGAGCAATTTGATCATGGCAGGTAAGTATTGGCCTTCCTCGGCTCGTACATCCTTCCACTTTTGCATTGTATATCTGCTTCGTCATTCTTTAATCCTGCATTCTTTCTACGTGTCCGAACCAACGGAGCATGAGTCTTCTTATTTTAACACCGAAAAAAGTAAACCCTGTATTTACCAGGTTTCAGACTTCGAAGACACAAACTCCAAGTATGGAGTCAAGCAGAAAGTCGCCCCAATAGCGACTTCTACTCCAAGAAGTCAGAAGCCTAAGCCACGCAGTGGCTCGCTGCAGAGCCAGCTACATCATAAATTGGAGTCGCGTAGGATGCAGAAGTCATTTGAGTCCAAACAGAGTCGCGATGCTAGTCGAGACAGCTTGTATAAGACGATATCTTCTTCTTCGGCGAGTGCTTGCAGGTAGGTACTGCAACTTATATAGGTATATATATAACTAGTCTGGCCATTAATACTGTCACATATAAACTTTTCTTTTTTTCAGCTCTAATTATTTTGAATTTAGAATTTATTATGCTTCGATTTCCCGCCGTTTTACATAACTTTTTCGTGTTTATTATCAAATTACAATATGGAATGGGGTGTTAAAGAAAATAGAATTGCAGTGATTGCCTTGCACAAAGTGGGTATGGAGCCGTGGGTCATATTCAAGACACTTCAGCCGTATGTTCGTATATCGTACTATCAACTGATATATCAACACTTCCCCTGTTGAAGACCATAAAAGATCGGGGCGACCGCGAGCTGTTAGAACTACAAAGGCTATTAATGCTGCTAAAGCCATAATTCGCCGCAACCCCATTAGAAAACTAATTATATCCCGAGAAATGAAGATTACCGCTAGGACTCTGTCGCGTATAATAAAACAAGATATGACAAGCTCGGCGCTTATCGTCGATATACAGGATATGCCCTAAATCGATTGATTTAGGGTAGGCAGAGAGAACCTAGCGCCACGTGACTCGATCCTTACATATCTCACTCGCTTCTTTAACATTCATTGCCCTTCTCATGCACGTTCGCCGGTTTTTTGGGCTCCTAACATCACCTTCTGACAGAACACGAGCAATTTGATCATGGTAGGTATGTCTTGGCTTTCCTCGGCTCCTACATCCTTCCACTTTTGCATTGTATATCTGCTTCGTCATTTTTTCATCCTGTATTCGTTCTACATGTCCGAACCAACGGGGCATGCCTCTTCTTATTTTAACACCGACGCTCTCTTTCAGACCAACTCTGTATCTAACATCATCATTTCGAATACACGGTCTACAAGCGATACGCCACAAATATTGCGCAACGCTTGCATTTCGACCGCGTTTATCCTACTTTCATAATATGTTAAATTCCTTGCATGTCCGGGGTAGTATACTATTCTGATTTGGTGGCAACAAGGGAAAATTACCAGGCGTTTAGGCGGTTCAGCAATCTATATTGTTGGAATCGATGTGCTAGGTAACAACTCACAGTTTAGGTCCCAATAGTGTTAGATATTTGATAAACCGTGGTGCACGGCAGTTGAGCTTCACTTGGCTATTTAATTATTATACGCGTTGCTGTGTACAAGCAGCAGGGGAGGCATCGCGCGTGTGATACTTAATATATCGCAAGCGTTAATAGGCTACGGTACCCGCTTTACAGTAAAGCGGGTACCGTAGCCTTTTACGCCGTGGGCCGTATACTTGTACGCCTCCCGAAGTAGTATAAAAAAAATACACAAGCACAATAAAAAAACCCCTAGTAATATATACACATTTATGTATACCTATGTTTAATTTTATACCACTAAGGTGGCAATCAAGCATACGGCCTGCCTGATGGTAAACAGTCACCGCAGCCTATGGACATTTGCAACACCAGGGGTGTCACTCGTGCGTTGCCGACCCTCTAAAAACCTCTTCACGCATATGTATACTCTAAGCTAAAAACTGTGCAATCCAAGCAACGTACAGTGTTCGAGAACACCTGGCCGGGCTTAACAAGTCCTAAATCCGATTTAGATAATTATGAATACACCTTAGAACTGTCTACTTGTTCAGGTACGGCCTCAGCACAGAGCTGGACTACTCATCGGTTTCTCCAGAGTACTCGGGGCAGTCTTCGACTGACCTCTCTCCAAGGCTGTCGAGGAATACAGACGCTGCTACTCCACGAAGTCACGAGATGCATGTCTCCAGGTTAGTAAACTCTATGCTAGCACACCTCATCTTTTGTTACATATACCTATACAACGTCGGGAGGCATACAGGCATACGGCCCACCTGATGTAAAGCGGTTACCGTAGCCTATAAACGCTTGCAATACATTGAGTATCACTCGCGCGATGCCACGTCTGCTGCTAACACAGCAACTCCATAGGAGCCTACTGGTGACCTCACTCAGACGCAGGAACACTTATTTGGCTGCGGTTCTGTGAGGTGGAGGTACTTCCCCAGACGAGCTGCTTCGATGCGCTCTACCTCTCTTAAAATACCCAGACCAAGACAAACAGACATGTTCATGCACACAAATATTTGTCTTGTGTGGGAGTCGAACCCACGAACATTGGTGTCAAAGTCGCGTGCCACGGAGCTCGTCAACGTGCGCTTGCAATACATTAAATGTATTTCATGTTATTAACGCAGCGACTCCTCAAGAGCTTTTTGGTAACGTCATCCTCCAGAGAGTTGTTATTTCCGAATTGTTGGTCGGGGTTTTCTGTGAGGTGGAGGTACTGTCCCAGCCGAGCTGCTTTGATTTACTTCTCTTAAAAACACCCAGACCAAGACAAACAGATATGTCCACCAGCATTTTACCAGAGGGAGACTTTGTACAAAATTCATCTGCGTGGGTACCTCTGTTCCACCTATTTCTACCGCCAAGCAGCTACATTTATATAGCTGTGTTCCGGTTTGAAGGGTGAGATGTGGCAGAGAAATTACTGGGTACTGTGACGAAACATCCTTAGGTCACAAGATTGGCAGCGAGCGAGTAGCATCCCCGTGGTGTTGCGAGCGTCAATAGGCTGCGATGACTGCTTACCATCTGATGCGAGCCGCATGCTTGTTTGCCAATCTAGTATAAAAAAAAATCACTCAAAAAATATTTCTGCTCCATTCAAACTGTCAATCCCCTTTTCATCCCCTTAGGGGTTGAATTTAAAAAAACGCTTTCTTATCTCTCGTGAGAATTACAAAAGTAACGTCTTTACAAAATTTCAGCTTTCTAGGTTCAAGTGTTTGGCCTCGGCGTTGATGAGTCAGGGACTCCATTTTTATATACTTATATACTCGTAGATTTATTCTAATAGCGACATCTGCTATCACTTTGGAACACTATGTCTTCTTCCTCATACCTTTCTCCCGTTTCCTTATCCATTAGGATTGTCGTGGACCGCTAACTAAGACTAAGGATTTGGCTAAGATACTGATTTTGACATGGAACGACTGCCGTCAGACCTTCGCAACACAGAGAGGAAAATCAGACCTTTGTTAGATTAGGTCACACGTCTTTCGAAATATAATTTCTAGGACGTGTGCTTTATCCACTGAGCTACTATTCTTCGAAAAACTATGTGTATACGATAATTTGTATGGGGGTTTACAAACTTACTCAATTCGCTTTCTGGTACGGTAATATTAATATCACATTTCCAGTTGCTGCGGAAGCAGCTGGCAAGACTGCAGCGAACTAGAGACAGCGGTCGGTGACCGAGGAGATGGTGAATGGAACAACTTTTGGGCTAACTACAACAATTCCATAGCTAAAGTGCCCATGAAGAGCTACTATGACCAGTGCCCGACGCCGTACCGAACGGAGAATATCGAGCTAGCAGATTTAGGTGAGGTGTGCTTTGGAGTACTGTACTGGTACGGGCTGTGTGGGCAGCCCCCCTCTATATGGACCATTGAAAACATGGCGAACATTGATACGAATTTTCATTCGAATTGAAAAGTTGAAAAAAAGAAGCAATTTGATCTAACCTACTTGTGGCCTTTGTGTGCTTCCGCCACAATATACTTCATGCGGCCTAGCGTCGGCCGGCACCTACTCACTAAAGTTAGTAGATGCAACATGCCGACGCTGCCATGGTTGCTTCGGTAGTCTCTGCTTCGGCTGCTGCGGTCGTTCGCCATCTGGAACAGAAACCGCATGCCCCCACCATCGTCGCTGCGACACATGTTTCGCCTCTCCACGAGGCATCCTCAGGCGCTGTAGACGTTAATCGTTAGAATAACCAGCTACAGCAGCACGCGATGATCTGGTGGCCACTGAGGTGCAAAGCCGTGTCTGAAGTCTATATTGACATTTGCCGAGACATGTATCTCGATTCCAATTCCATAGTTAGGACTGCTGTTGGTGACACACAACTCTTCCCGATCACCGTCGGGGTCCACCAGGGATCTGTCCCTAGTCTGTTTCTGTTCAGCGTTATATTAGTCGTACTGTGGGACAGCATCAGAAATGCACATGAGTAGCCACCGTGGTTACTCATGTATGCTGAAGATATTACGCTGGCGAACGCAGACAGGGGGTGCCTGGTGCAGCAGAATACTTGGAGAGGGTCGCTTGAGAACGATAGTCTGAAACTGAATGTGGTGAAGACCGAATACTTGGCCTGTAATAGCACCGGTCCCAGACCCATCCGCATTAGCGAAGACACGATCGAGCGCACGGATCGGTATAAATATTTGGGATATGTCCTCCACGCGTCCGGTGTCATCTAAGACCCAAAAATGCTGGTTAACCTGAAAGGACATGTTTATAAATCCATCATTAGATCTGCCCTTTTATATGGCAGCGAAGCGTGCCGGGTACTTGAGCGGCACAAGCAGGAGCTGCGTGTCACGGAGATGAATATGCTGCGATGGATATCCGGAGTGACGCGCAAAGATCGCGTAAGAAACTCCCGCATTCGCGGTAGACTTCATGTCCGTCACATTGCAGACAAACTGCAAGAGCGTCGCCTACGCTGGTACGGCCACGTCTTAGGGAAACCGGCAAGTTAAATGGGGACCAAATGTCTGGCCATGCCACCTCCGCCGGGTTCCGATAGAAGGGGAAGGCCCAAGAAGTGCTGGCCTGAAGTCGTAATGGATCACATGCTTGCCAATGGCCTCACAGTAAATGATACCGGAAACCGCGCGAAGTGGAGAAGTAGAAGCTAGAAAGCGTACCCCGGGCTCCGAAGCGAGAGCTTAGGACACGACCGCGACTAATGTTCTAATGATGATGATGATATTACCATTCTAGTACCTACCTAGTGACATAATTCAATGGTAAAAACATACACATAAATATTTTTTCAGAATTTTCGACCGATGGTTCAAAGAAACGCTCTCCAGATCATATAGAAAATATAAACTACGTTATCAGAAATGAAGGTCTCCACCTGACGCCAAGAGAGACACAGAATATAATTAAATGTGCACACATACTAGGAAACGTACTCAGTAAAGCTATCGAAAGACGCTGTAGAGAAAAAGACATTGAGCCAAAAATACACGAAGTCCAACCAGAAGACGACACGGAAATAAAAAAGAGAAATTTGACATTAGATTTGAAAGAGAAGAATATACCAGCCGACGAAGAAGAGAAAAGAAATGAAACTGTCACTACGCAAACGGACATTTCTTTGCCGAACACAAAAAGTGCGCCAAGAATATTTGAGAAAATTTTAAGGCAGTTGTCTAGAACGTCGATTGAGGAACCTCCTGATAAAGCCGTTGATAAAGCAGAGAAACATAATAGTAAGGAAGAGGATAACAAAGATTTTCAATGAGATAATTAACGGTCATTATTATGAGGCTGTAACGCACGTGTACATTAATTGCGTTTTTCATATGTGTACAGTTGACAATATCAGGGAATAAGTCTACCCGATGACCAGTTTTCTGAGCGTGGCACATAGATGTTTCTATGCGAGAGTCAAAATGGCGGGTGTACCTAAACTGCATTACTCAGTACCTCGATTTAAAAAAAATTAGCATTTTCAGAACCAAATTCGATATAACAAAATTAAGGTACAAGCAATATAATACAATATAGCTATTGACATCAAGATAGATCGTGTTTGATATTAGTATTATAATTATATGTAAATGTAATTATATCTTAAAAATGGAGCTAAATTGTATTCTAAGTACAAAAAACACCTTGATTCGTTTTTCAGTTTATTTATATAAAATATTAATTACTCATGCAAAAAAATATCTTTACAAAAAAGAAAAGAAATCTCACAAAAAACAGCTTCTCTGTAAAAAAATAATTGCCAAATACACGTTCAACATTTATCACATAAAGAATAAAAATAATTATTTTAAGTACAAAAAAGTAAAATTACATAAAAAAAACCAAATACCTGACAAAAAAATATCTAAAAATATAAAAGTGAAAATTATTTAAAATACTAGGTGACGACTACGAAAAAGTTATTGGTAATAAAAAGTGCAACACAAAATATTTTTTTTTTATCTCAAACACTGTAGAAAGGGGCGCCACTATCAAGCTTATACTCCGGTTCGAAGAAATCGTAGATTCGGGTCTGTCTATAGCATAGATGGTCTATACCAATATTTCGTGATAATTTTAAAAATGAGTAACTAAGTACGAAATGTAGTTGCTTTATTTCTCAGGAACTAATCAATCGATTGAGAATAGATTTTTACTTACTACTATTTGTGGTATATTTTTTTTATAATTTACTGAGTAACAGATAAATACTGATATATTTACAAACACGATCAGATGTTAATATGACAGGTGTACCTTAATTTAATATATATAATTTAGTTTTGAAAAGCTACATTTTTCTTAAATCGAGGTACTAAATAGTACAATTTAGGTACATTTTGTTTTTGGTTAATGGTATGATTCAATTCGTTAAAGGTATACCCGCCATTTCGAATCTCTGGTTTCCATGGCAAATGCTCCTAGCATCATCGTCAAACATCGTTCAGAAATAACTTATCAGATGTTTTAGCCACATCAAATCTTATATAGAGTGAACACTTTTACATTTTTAAAAAGAATTTGATCAAAGCATTAGACGACTCTACTAAAAACTGCGGCTTGTGTCAAAATTCGTACATTTTGACGTTTCGTTAAACGTCACTATTATCCAAACGACAAAATGTACGCATTTTGACAGACGCCGCGCTTTAGTGCAGTTGCAGTTTTTTAGTAGAATCGGCGTACTGATCTGTCAATAATAGAAAACTCCTTTGACATTTTTCGAGTAGTTATTCCACCCTACCTCAAGCTCAATTATGTGCCCGATGTTGTAATGTAATTATATCAAATGGAATTGTATTGATGTTATTTATAATGATTTAATGAAAAAAATATATTTGTGTTTATCTAAAAGTGTTTTTATTTGGCTGCGGTTATGTGCGAGGTGAAGGTACTTCCCTCGACGAGCTGCTTGGATACTTTGTATTTGTACCTCACCTAAAAATACCCAGGCCAAGACAAACAGACATGTTCATGCACACACATGTTTGCCTTTGTGGGAATCGAACCCCACTAACGTTGGTGTCAAAGTAACGTAACAATGCGTTTTGCCACTGAACCACCGAGCTCGTCACCTTCTGATAAATCAATTTGGTCAAATTAATATATGTGTGTTACTCAGAAAGGGCTCTAAAGATTTGTACTTCTTGGTTTTGTAAGTTTCTTTCTATAGACTTTTCCGAAAGAAAAAACGAATTTACACAAATTAAAAAAAAATCTTGTTGGGAGAAAATATTGCTGTATTTGAAAACAGTAATTATCTTTAAGCGTTCGAGTTTTTCCAAGGGTTACCGCACCCATCTGTAATATTCACATTGCCTCAGTAAGCCATATTCGAATCGGTATCGAAAAGTTCAAAATTAATGGATATTTATGTACATTTTGACAGGTACTTTTTTCGAATATAGCTTTCCAAGGCAATGTCGGTAATACCCCCACTGAATGGGCCGCGCCTCGTTAAGGACAAATAAAATGAGAGTTATAACTTGTATATTCAAGATGTGAAGTAAGGTGACGCAGCTGGGCAAAGTAAACATGACATAGAGTAAGTTTCATGTTCTACATTTGAAAGAACAAAGTAGAAATTTCGTCACACATAGAACATCGCTGTAGTAGCTCTACACCATAGATACGTCTCTACAAAAATTTGCTTACTATCTGCACAACTGCTCTGCTTATGTATACTCTAGCACTGGACTAAAAATAGGCCAAGATTGTCTATGGGTAATTTAAAAATAAGACAAAGAGTTCACTTTTATCATAATTTATTTCAGTTTAAAAACTAATAATTCACAATTTATTTTTATACTCTTAATTAAACTATATTTAAACTACAAATAATATATTAACTTCAGAAAAAGTCGTCCTGATATATTTTTATAAAAAAAAACAGTGGAAAAACTATTTGGTTCTGTCATTTGAAAATGTTTTAAGTATTTTATGGAGACATTTTTTTCCATTATACATTTCGATGCACCTCTAAAATATTTTCAATTGACAAATAAAGCCCAAAATAAACTATAAATGTAATAAAAGGTTCAGGAAAATGTCAAAAACGAAAAAGAAAACATTCTTCGGACAAATGGACTTATTTTTATATTAAAAATCGGATAAACATAAGTAAGAAAACACGACAAAAACATATAGAAATGAATATATACTCAATTGACATATATTATATATAGAGGTGAAAAATGTTAATTGAAATAAAAAAATAACTATAAATTGCATAAAATTATCACTACATATTTATATTTTTATGCGATTTGTAGTTGTAGGTTAATTACAACTATAAATTGCATTATGACCACACATGCGACTGCAGTCATTGTTAGTGTTAAGAGGGCGCGTCCGCGTTAGTCACGCTGTCGAAGCTTTATTTAATTACGATGAATTTATGACTAATTAAAAATAACAACTACAATGTTATGATACTTTCATATTTTTGAGGCGATTGTTGGAGTATCTTCGATTCGATTCGTTCGGTAAACTAGCCAATCAAAAAAAAATTAAGGACACATAAATTATAATTAATTTATATATATCAAAAATTACTTAATTAATCCGTTATTTAAAATAGATTTATTTACTTAACGAGTTTTAGCTACAGATACGATACTTTGGTACAGTACGTTTTTTTCTAGAGTTAAAAACTGCTTCATAATAGATTATGAAGCAGTAAATTCCAAACTGGCAGATAGGCTATTTGGCCATTGGATCGAGGACACAATCGATATATTAACATAAGCTACATCTAACACATACCACAACAAATTATTAATAATACAATCTTATGCTTACATAGAATGTAACTGAAAGGGGTGTCGAGAAGGAAAAATCTATAATTATATACTATTTTGGTTTAAAAAATTATGGAGCCACAAGAGGGAGAGAATGCTTAATAACCAAATGAATATACATATAGAATTTGCTAACAAGATAACCTTATGTATATACAGAGTGAGTGATTTACACTTTTTGTTGACCAAAAGAGGGTAAAATTAAATCTTTTAATCCTACTAATATTATAAATGCGAAAGTTTGTATGTATGGATGGATGTTTGTTGCTCTTTCACGCTTAAACGGCTGAACGGATTTGAATGAAATTTGGCACGTAGATAGATTATGATCTGGATTAACACATAGGCTACGTTATTTGACTCCACGCAGGCGGAGCCGCGAGCAGCAGCTAGTCCTTATTAAATTTGATCCCCTTTCTTTTACAACTTGTTTAAACAAGCTTAATAATGCAGCCGCAGTATTTTGTTAATCCTAAATTCTGTGTAACTAAATAAAGTGTTTGAGGGCATCTCGCACGCGGACGCGCCAACAATTAATATATTTTCGAAATATTTTCCTTATAATAATATAAAAATACAAAAATCTTGACGAACCTACATAATTATATTTACAACTTATCTAGTAAGCGTACATCACTCGATCTGAAATTATACATTTCTGTTGCGCGAAGACTTGTATGACGTCACATAATGACACAATTTCGGTTTGGAAAAAGATGAATACGTAAAGTTATTAGTTGATAGAATAGTGGTCAACGTAATTAGTTTGGGGCAGGAATAAAATGAAATATTTACACCTGTAGTTTCGAATATCCCCGATAGAGGCGCTGCCAGATATAGACGCATGTTATTACGAGTTTCAAAAATGTAACGCAGTAGAAGGTAACGTTTCATGTTATATTTTGGAACTGGAGAAAACTTTGTGTTTATTTCCAGACATGTATAAATCTTAATTGGTTAAATGTTGTGTACTAAAATAACAATTTGGAATAATAAATAATAATATAGAATAATAAATGTATTAGAAAAACGGTGTAAAAAAATGATAATATGAAGGGACCAAGAGTTATTATTAACAGGTCAGATATGTGTTCAGTCATTTATTTAGACGAGAACAATATACTTCATGTTTTTCTCGTTCTGAAATGCATTTTAATCCCTCAAGTAGACTTACATTCCAAATTTTCACCGCAATATCCTTTTTGAATTCTATTATAGTATAAAAGTTTTCTTATATTAATAATATTTTTGTATAATTCCGTTGATCACTAATTTTTAGAACTAACATTTTGGACTCCGATCTACCATCTTTATTGTCACGTATTATGCATAGTTAAATATAATGGCACCATTTGTCACACAAATCGTCACGCAAAAATATAGAAAAAAAAATGTACAATTTATCGGAAAAATCTCAAATCCACAATTTTATATAAATATGAAAGAACAGTATCACTGAATGAAGAAATATTATAAACTGAGGTAATATTAAAGAACACTATTAACATTTCCAGTAAAAATAACTGTTTATTTTCAGCAGAGAGTTTTTGCCTTTATCACCAACACTCACACGAAATAAACAGAACATACGATCATACAAATTGGAAATGTTACTTATTTTATTTGTTATTATGTGCCACTAAAATATCTCCTAACTAAAAGACAAATTTTGATTGACTAAAACAATATTTTAATCATAAATTTCGATATTGTTTTATACCATTTTAAAAGTAGCAACATATTGAATTTGGTGACGCTTTAGTCACCGGTAGTAACGTGTCAACGATACTTATAAGTCACAGTAAACGTCAACAACATCAGGCGTGACGTATCCATGATTTTCACCTGACGAAAAAATATATTTTTTAAAGTATTATAAAATTTTTCTGCAAAATTGTCAGCAATATGTATGAAATGGTGCGCTAATAAGACGCAGCAAGCTTTGGTGTGTCAGTTTTGTCCACGCTGTCAACCGCGTTTACCATTTGCTTTAATGTAAGAGCATTTTGTATAGTAGCCGTTGGACAATATCCATGTTTAAGACTGTTCTTCCGTTCAGTTCCGACATAATTTATATTACTATTAAAAACTACACACGACTTTTATTTAAAACAATACATTTTTAAAGAATGTTAACAATCGCACTGATCGTTGCTTAACTAGTTTTGACGTGTTCCATTACCGACCAGTTGCAATATAAAAGTATCATTATTAAATCACCAAACGAATTAAATTGGCACAAGGAATAAAATAACCGACATTGGAGTCACCAAGCGTCGCATATCAATTTTTAATTTAAGGATCTTGTTCTTTCCAGCGTTATCACTTTTACTAATCTATTATGATTGGCGGGGCCCGGTACCTAACACTAAGGATTTACCGAAGATATTGATTTTGACATGGAGATGCGGTCGTCCACACCCCAGAGGGAAAACCAGACCTTTTTTTAAATGACTCCACACGTCTTTCGAAATATAATTTCTTGGATGTGCGGGGCACCGACCAAGGTATAATTACAAATATGTACATAAATCAGGTATATGCGTACACTAGGATTCAAACCAGGACCGGTGGATTAATAGGCAAGTGCTTTATCCACTGGGCTGTCAATACTCCTCACTTAATTTAAGGAACCAGCATTTAATATTGTGTCTCACTAGTCAATAACCCTGAATACTTGTATGAAAGAGCTGGAAATATTTCAAATAATAAAGTTTGACACTACTTTCGGAATACTATATTTGTCAAACAAATAGTTCTGAGAAAACATTTTCCTTGACTACGTGATTTGTGTAACCAAAAAACACAGCGAAGGTAACGCGGCAATGCATCCAAAGTGTTGAATAGAATACCTTAGAACACAGAGCGAATTTAATTGAATAAGAAACTATAATACTTTTGGTTTAGATGTACAAAATATATAAAAAATAAAATCTTAAAAAAACATGCCTAAAGTGCACGCTTACGTTATAGATTTATGTACACAATTTCAACAAACTGGTGTGACATGATGCGCGATGTGTCATTTTTTGCTGAATAATATTGTAAGGGTTCGCGTACATAACGTTTAAGTTATGAACCACGTAATTATTACGTGGTATTTTGGTTGACATAGACTTTTAGACATATCTATCATTTAAAAAAGAGTCGGTGTGGGGTAATTTGTCTAAAATTGAGAGTCCTGCGTAAAACAATATAAAGATATCAATCAAACCATCTGTTGTTCAATAAAGGTAAATGTCGTTTCCTAGTGTCCCAGATGTCTCGGCGATTTCTAAATGATGTGCCAAATTAATTGTTCAATACTTTACTATTATATGTACACGTTTAAACTTAATTTATACACAACCGCTTAATTTTAAATAAAATATTTCTTTTTTAATCAACTTACGTTAACAAGCGTATTGATAATATTGCGTTAAAACAATTACGATTTTTTGTTATAGATATTACGAAAATGACACTTATTTCATGACGAAAGGGAACGAATCGTATTCCCTTTAAGGCAAGACAGTACTCGTCAATATGTACTACTTTTACTAAATTAATAACAGCAAGCAGTGTATGCAGTGATTGAGATATAACTAGCTGGAGTAAAAATAATTAGATAAGAAAGCCCAGACCAAAACGTGTTGAGGAGATACATATCAACTGCAAATTGAATTTTAAACTCATTCCATATATCTGACTTGCTTCGTCCAAAGAGATGGAAACACAGAATGTAAAACTATGTTTATTTTATGTTTGGTTATTATGTTATGTAACCGTCTGTTGTTTTGACTTTTATCTTTGGAGTTGTCGTTCACCAGAGTGATGTAACCAGCAGTGTGACATTTTAATTATAACACGGACATAATTTAAGTAACACGTCATATCACAAGATATGGTCATTAACAAGTATTTTACGTAGGTATTTAAGAAATATCTATAATTCAAAATTGCCATACATATGTTATACCAACTTGTAATAGTTATTTTAATTTGTGTATTTCGAAACACCGCTAAATTTCATATCTCATAATAATGATATAGCCATTTTTCAACCCTACCACTGCATATAATGATATGATTTGGTAATTTGGATAGTTTATTTTAAAATAAATATTATAAGCGGGTTTTAATTTAAAATTGGACTTTCATAAACATTATTTAGTTAGTTAGTTGAGTATTAGCTGTTTTTTTTTTTCTTATCTGTATTCCTATCTATGCAGTCATTTTTATATAAAATAAGCGCACATTTTAAAAAAATCGACTCAAGACCAAGAAATATAAGACCAACTCTAAAATTACGAAATAAATTTCAAATGTGATATAAATTTTGTACAAGCAATACAGTTTTTGTATTTTTTAATATTTATTTCAGTGTTGGAATAAATATCGTGAACGTTTTCAACTTCTTTGACATAAAAAAATGTAGTAGTGCTATGAATGTTTTAATATTTAGTGATTGGAAACGCGAGTGAAATTATAACTCAATTTTTACTCACAAATATAAGGGCTTATTCAATTAATTCATATATTTCTTTTTGGAAACTTGAATTTTTTTTTTCATAATAAAACATACACATGCTTTTTGGTATATGATTTAAAAATATTTCACAATGACCTGTATTTGTTAAAAAAGGCCAATTTAAAAAGGCAGTTTAAAATAACTACATTTATTTTTACTCTCATATAAATAGAAAGGGAGATATGGGTTTTCGAATGAATTTTGTTAAATTTTTTTTCATTATTTGATCATCGAAAAAATGTAATGTTTTTTTTTATATTCAGGCTTATCCACATTATGCTAGCTTACAATCTTAAGTTATAATTGTACCCGAATTTCTGACCACTGGTTATATGTATTATTTAATTTTCTGTACAAACGTTAGTGTGTAAAAATTGCTACAATAATATGTTCCTGACGCCGAACGATGGTCGCGTTATTTCAGTATATAGTCGCTACATTCATAATGTCGCATTGCCGATCTACTTTATATCAATTATTATTATATAAAAGAAATTACACTGTAAATATGCAATATTCAGAAATAGTCACGTATACAAATTAGCTTGTAACCAAAGTCAACTATGAAACGGGTATTCACAATCATAGCTTTGGCCAACAGAAATGTCTGTCTGTCTGACATAATTGAGCGAATGTACTAAGAACTCTATGGAACTGGGAGAATATATAACGGTATTATTTACAAGTATTCTAATACTATTTTGGATTCACACGGCACATAGTTAAGATTTTAAAGCTTTATTGTCAATCCTAACATGTTAAGACATTTCGACAAATATTATAAAAAATATATATATTGTCACACAAATATCGAACATGGCATCCAATCAAATTTACTGGCACATATTCAACATTCACGACCGACTGTTCGCTGTGTAACCGTACAATGATTTTACGCGTTTTGTCATAACATAAACAGCGTTGTATCTTTACGCGACGAACTTTTCAGTCACGACATTTCGACAGGTGTATCTATCTGCTACCAAAAAATGAGAGTAGGGTCGATAATTAAATCAGTTTCAATAAACTTGATAACTTTAATTAATTTTAGGACGCTATGAAAAAATCTAAATGTGAACAAATTGCGTTTAATTACTATTTTGTTTTTCTACTTCTAGCGACGCATATTCTAAATCAGATTAAAAGTTTGCAATATCTTGTAAAATACGAAAGTAATGGGCGTTAGCCACAATATTTCTAATGTCTTGTTTTATAAACCAATGTCGACCCAGACTAAATGTAACATATCACATGTCACGCACGATGTGACATGTTCACTATAGCATAACTTACAACGTATTACATGTCTTTTGACACTTGACATACCGCATGTTTACTATGGAAGTGACAATGGCACATGACAAGCTTTCTAAAACATGTTCACTATATATGAAGTTCTTTCATGTGGTATGTCACGTACCGTTACATGTACTTTACGCACGATGAACATGTCTACAATGCAAGTAGCAACACATGTTGTACATGATTCTAATTCTATAGCAAAATAGTGAGGTAACGTGTCGAACAGGTAAACGAAAAGCAGATATCCTTCTTCTATTTAGAAAATTTTAAAAACGCCACAACCGTACTTTCTCTTAATGGAGAAAGTATAAATTTTATTATAAGTCAAATATAGTTTAGGCAAACAATTATTTGTCCAAATTCCTAGTTACTACTCGGAAATATCTTTTCATGGAATCTTCACTTCCTTCTCAACCATTAAAACAATTCTATTAGTGCACGTAAAAGACCCTGACGAGCTCGGTGGCCCAGTCGCTTGCGATGACTACATTAACAGCAAGGATCGTGGGTTCGATTCCTACACAAGACATTAGTGTGCATTAACATGTTTGTCTTGGTCTGTGTGTTACCAAAAATAGAAAACATTAACTAAGATATTTTCTATGTACACGTATTTTTTTGTCATATATATCAAAAGAAAATCGTATGTTTTACGTATACGATTACGAGTTGTATAGTGCACATTGCACAATCGTCGCTAAAGTTGAGGCTGGATGGCGCTGTGTAATTTGACTGGAGATATTTATTTATGTATTATGATTTAGTCCCTTAGAAGTATTTATACGGCCGTTATTTAGTGTGTGGATCTTGTGCGAGAATCGAACCCACGACTCGACCGATAGGCTCGTCAATGTGTACTTTTTATTTTTATCTCCGTTCATGAAATTAGATTGTATTTTCATGCCAGTGCTACTTCCGTAAGACAAATTCGATTCTATTAAAAACTCGAAATACCAAAACAAAACATTTATACTAAAACTAAATTATTGCAATAATCTTAACCATTACGATGGCATATTAAAGGTGGGATTACACATATCTATCTATTTGTACTAATTAGTAATAATATATGGCATTTTTTTAAATCTCTGTATTTACAAGTCAGTTCTATATTAAAATCCTTATAAAATTAAGAAGCAACCTTATGAAGCAATAAAACAGCATTAAAATTTGTTTTGAAGCGCAACTCTACACGTCGCAATACGCTAAATAGTCTAAGCGGCGTGCAGATTTTTAACTTGTCATAGTTTTTGTACGAAAAATGCTGTTAAAATTGCTCCTACTTTAAAAGAATTTATTGTTATTTGAAATTTTTATCAAACGAAATTTAAAAACACGTCTCCAAGAGGCAGTGAGAAACGGAACGTCGCAAAAATGACCTAAAGAAGGAACGACCAAAATAGGCGGGGCTTAACGAACACGCGCAAATACCGACAACGCCCACGATTCGACCAATAACGAATGAAGTATGTGTGTTATTTTTAAGTGTGATATCCGTTAAAAATCACTTTAAACAGTTTTTTAATAAGAGTTACGAATCTTTTGGAGACACCCATATTCAAAACGGATTTGAAAAGTTTTAACTTTTTTTTATACAACGTCGAGACAAGCCAACATGTAAAGCAGTTACCGTAGCGTATTACCGCTTGTAATATATTAAGTACTCGCGCGATACCTCCTCTGCTGCTTACACAACAACTCCTTAGTAGCTTACTGGTGACCTCACTTACACGCAACACAACATCCCTCTAGGGAGTTATTATTTTGCTGCGGTTTTCTGTGAGGTGGAGGTATTTTTCCAGACGGGCTGCTTGATGCGCCCTTAAGAAAGTTAAAACATCCCGATCAAAGCAAACAGACATGCTCATGCACACAAATGTTTGTCTTGTGTGGTAATCGAACCCACGAGCGTTGGTGTCAAAGTCGTATGGAGCTTAAAAAGTATGGAATCTGAGTGAAAACTTTTCGAATCCGTTCCGGATATGGCCGAGCAGAACCCTAATTATCTATTATTATTATTCATAACAGAAAACAGTTACTTAATGTGATATTTATGCACGGATTCAACCACACGTCGTTATTAGCACGTGGAGTTACTATCGGCGCGTGTATGTTCGCATATGACGATATACCCATAGTTGTAGTTTTTATACGATTTTGAACTTTAACAACACTGCCCATTAAGTATTATTTCGATTGATAGGAGTTTCGCTTAAAGTTAGTGGAACCCGAATACTAGAATAAATTTGGAGATTGACCGGACAATTCTAGAAATAACTATATGCGTGTTAAAATGTAACAAGTGTATTTTTGAAATGATAACTTCTTATGGGAGGGTAAACCGCTTCGTTACGTTACGGCACCAGTCTGCCTGGCTTCCCTTTCTCTCACGCATACGGTAGCTTTAACTACATGTAGATTAGTTTAAGTCATCACTTCTGTCGGGCAACCGGAGACGCATGTGTTTCTTTTTCTAAAGGAATGTGACAAAATTTGCAACAATTTTCTCGACTTTTCAAAATCAGAAATAGCTAAAATACCAATGATGACGAATTTTAAAAATCGCCTGTAAGTAAGAACCAATTGTCTAACCTGTAGTTAGAAGATTTACTGGTCAAACCTAGATTTGACAGCAATTAGGTCTACAACCAAAACAGATCATATAACCATTGACACACAACTCACTCGCATAAACGCTAAAATTAATTAAATTTTAAAATGCTAATAAAATTCTCTGCGTTATCATAAAACCAAATATCAGATATTTTTAACTTTCAGTAAAGTATCAATTGTGAAGTTAAAAAAAAATCCAATTCATAATTTCGAAATTAACTATAGTCCATAATTTCGACAAGATCTCAACCTCCCTAGACCTGCACGAGGTCTACTAGAAAGACCATAGTCTTTTCAATAGACCAAGTCAACTGTAATTCCACTTAGTTTAATAGGCGAATATTTTTACCCTCCTTATATTAATATCACATGGTCCATTGAACATACCAACGGTCTATTCAGTAGACTACACGAAAATCGTTTTTAAAAACAGATACCAACCATACCGATACCTCTCTAACCAATATATCACATGGTCTACTGAAAAGACCATTAATCTACCCAGTAGACCGAGCCTAAATCCATACTTCACATTTAAAACCTCAAACCTAACACATACCAACGGTTAATACACCTGGGTCTACTTAAAAGACCACGGTATACTGAGTAGACCAGCTTTAGGACTTATAAAAGCAACCTGTTTTTTCTAATGCTAGTAGTAGTTGATGGGGTAATAGACCTGTGTTGCCTCAATAGGTCCTTATGTTTCGGGTCCAGCATGGCAGTGTATCCTGATGGCGAGCACAGGTCCTTATGTTTCGCAAAGAATGATCTATACCCTTCGTGGAGAAGGTAGATTTCAGGGTAGTGGAGATTTGGGTAGTTTTCTTTGTTCTTTTGACGGTCTGTGGATCGGAGGAAGCGAGATCTGAAAGCAAGAATAAACACAGGTTAACATTCAAGGCTCGGAATCCTGGTTATTATGATAAACCTGTACCTTCAGTGTATCAAAGCCAAAGGTGGCCATTTCGAAAAGGCCATTTCAATATTTCTTTTGCTGTGACTTCCATATATCCACATATAAGGTTTATTAAAATTATATTACTTCATAAAAAAATAAATGCATATTCATTTGTAACAGAATTTATGGTCGGACTAGGTATTAGGCAAACAGATAGATAGCCAATCAAATCAAAAAAAGCAGAACGAGCGGCCGCTCATTGTTAGCTCAATTTAACATGATTTATGCGGGCAGCGAAAAAGTATGCATACCCCTATATGACCCTTTCAGTCGAAAATAATTTTAAAATATCTAGTGAACACATTATTATTATTAAATTATTAAATATTTATTTCGGTGTAAATCCATAGTTTGTTAGTAATACACAATTTACTTACTAGCTATATTAGGTGCATTATCTTTTCATGTTCGTCCAGAAAATATAATGAAAATATTTATGGGTCTATTTATGACGCTAATATTGTTCTCAATTTTATGGTGGTCCGTTAGGTCTAACAAAAGCTTAGTTAAGGCATTTACGGGTTTCAAAGAAACCACTGTGCTAAACGAAGAAACATTACAAACTATATAAATGTAACCCTCTTAGTATATAAATGTAACTCCCTCACACCATGTAACACTCTCAGTATACAAATGTAACTCCCTCACACCATGTAACACTCTCAGTATACAAATGTAACTCCCTCACACCATGTAACACTCTCAGTATACAAATGTAACTCCCTCACACCATGTAACACTCTCAGTATACAAATGTAACTCCCTCACACCATGTAACACTCTCAGTATACAAATGTAACTCCCTCACACCATGTAACACTCTCAGTATACAAATGTAACTCCCTCACACCATGTAACACTCTCAGTATACAAATGTAACTCCCTCACACCATGTAACACTCTCAGTATACAAATGTAACTCCCTCACACCATGTAACACTCTCAGTATACAAATGTAACTCCCTCACACCATGTAACACTCTCAGTATACAAATGTAACTCCATCACACCATGTAACCCTTTTAGTACACAAATGTAACTCCCTCACACCATGTAACACTCTCAGTATACAAATGCAACTCCCTCACACCATGTAACACTCTCAGTATACAAATGTAACTCCCTCACACCATGTAACACTCTCAGTATACAAATGTAACTCCATCACACCATGTAACCCTTTTAGTACACAAATGTAACTCCCTCACACCATGTAACACTCTCAGTATACAAATGTAACTCCCTCACACCAAGTAACACTCTCAGTATACAAATGTAACTCCCTCACACCATGTAACACTCTCAGTATACAAATGTAACTCCCTCACACCATGTAACACTCTCAGTATACAAATGTAACTCCCTCACACCATGTAACACTCTCAGTATACAAATGTAACTCCCTCACACCATGTAACACTCTTAGTATACAAATGTAACTCACTCACACCATGTAACACTCTTAGTACACAAATGTAAGCCCCTTCACATCATGTAACACTCTCAGTATACAAATGTAACTCCCTCACACCATGTAACACTCTCAGTATACAAATGTAACTCCCTCACACCATGTAACACTCTCAGTATACAAATGTAACTCCATCACACCATGTAACCCTTTTAGTACACAAATGTAACTCCCTCACACCATGTAACACTCTCAGTATACAAATGTAACTCCCTCACACCAAGTAACACTCTCAGTATACAAATGTAACTCCCTCACACCATGTAACACTCTCAATATACAAATGTAACTCCCTCACATCATGTAACACTCTCAGTATACAAATGTAACTCCCTCACACCATGTAACACTCTCAATATACAAATGTAACTCCCTCACACCATGTAACACTCTCAATATACAAATGTAACTCCCTCACACCATGTAACACTCTCAGTATACAAATGTAACTCCCTCACACCATGTAACACTCTCAGTATACAAATGTAACTCCATCACACCATGTAACCCTTTTAGTACACAAATGT
Source organism: Pyralis farinalis (assembly GCA_947507595.1). Taxonomy (NCBI): domain Eukaryota; kingdom Metazoa; phylum Arthropoda; class Insecta; order Lepidoptera; family Pyralidae; genus Pyralis; species Pyralis farinalis. Next base: position 33,670,794 of record OX382263.1, on the reverse strand, counting down.
AACTCCCTCACACCATGTAACACTCTCAGTATACAAATGTAACTCCCTCACACCAAGTAACACTCTCAGTATACAAATGTAACTCCCTCACACCATGTAACACTCTGAATATACAAATGTAACTCCCTCACATCATGTAACACTCTCAGTATACAAATGTAACTCCCTCACACCATGTAACACTCTCAGTATACAAATGTAACTCCATCACACCATGTAACCCTTTTAGTACACAAATGTAACTCCCTCACACCATGTAACACTCTCAGTATACAAATGTAACTCCCTCACACCAAGTAACACTCTCAGTATACAAATGTAACTCTCAGTATACAAATGTAACTCCCTCACACCATGTAACACTCTCAGTATACAAATGTAACTCCCTCACACCATGTAACACTCTCAGTATACAAATGTAACTCCCTCACACCATGTAACACTCTCAGTATACAAATGTAACTCCCTCACACCATGTAACACTCTCAGTATACAAATGTAACTCCCTCACACCATGTAACACTCTCAGTATACAAATGTAACTCCCTCACATCATGTAACCCTCTAAATACACAAATGTAACTCCCTCACACCATGTAACACTCTCAGTATACAAATGTAACTCCCTCACACCATGTAACACTCTCAGTATACAAATGTAACTCCCTCACATCATGTAACCCTCTTAATACACAAATGTAACTCCCTCACACCATGTAACCCTCATAGTACACAAATGTAACACCCTCCAACTACGTAACCAATTTAGTATACAAATGTAACTAGTACTTACAGATTGGGTCCTCGTTCTAACGAAAATTCGCAGTGGAAGACCAGTATACTCCTCTTGGCCTCCAGGTCTCTCGGCTGCAGGGGCTTGTTGACCAATGCCTGAATCTGAGCTTGCGTGTAAAGATTCACAGCTCCCAGGATATGACCGCCGGAGTATTCGTATGGGTAGCGGCAGTCAATCACCTAAAAGGGGGTAAATTTTAACACTGTGTGAGGTGCCATACGGACCGACTGATGTGAAGCTCGAGCTCGGTGGCGCAGTGGTGGAACGCGCTGTTACGCTACTTTGACACCAACGCTCGTGGGTTCGATTCCCACACAGTACAAACATTTGTGTGCATGAACATGTCTGTTTGTCTTGGTCTGGGTATTTTCTATGTATAATAAGTATGTATTTACAAAAAAAAAATGTATTTACGTATGTTTATCAGTTGTCTAGTACCCATAACACAAGGTTCGCTTACTTTGGGGCTAGATGGCGGTGTGTAATTTGTCCGACAATATTTATATTTATATTGTTATTAATCTATGAATATTTTTTGAAGTAAAACTTCTTGACGCACGCTTGACTTGGAGAGTAAGCTGATGAATGCGTGACGAGAGCGTTACGAAAAGTGTGATCGGGCGAGGCGAACGGAAATTGAGAGATATAAGTTAGTGACTTTTGGCGACCACTATAATAATGTGAATGCGAAAAATGTGCTTCTATGCGCTAAAGTTTATGAAGAAGAAGAAGAAGAACCAAATGAATTCCCGGTGAACACTCTCCGTGCGTGCGTCTGTCCGTCCGTCAAGAACACGAAGGATCTTAAATTGTCTATTGTCTGTAAGTTTTACTTCAGTCTAAGCACACTCATTTTTTTCAATTATTTCTTTCATATGTTGGGATGCTTACAACTTGATATAAGGAAGCTACTGTAAGCCTATGAACGCTTGCGACACATTAAGTATCACTCGCGCGATGCCACATCTGCTACTAACACAGGCACTCCTTAGGAGATTACAGGTGACCTCACTCATATGCAGGAACACAACTACCCTCAAGGAAGTTGTTATTTGGCTGCGGTTTTCTGTTAGGTAATCTCCCAGACCCTACCTCTCATAAAAACACCCAGACCAAGACAAACAGACATGTTCCATGCACACAATTATTTGCCCCGTGTGGGAGTTGAACACACACGTGTTGGTGTCAAAGTAGCGTTACTAAACACTGTGCCACCGTGCCCGTCACTATAGGATATAGGACTAAAAGATATAATATATTTAATTGCCCATAGGACCCTCACGGGCACTTAGATACGTCTAACGTTTTTAAATCAAATGTTACTGTATTTTATTCACTTTTAATAGTTTTCGTTCCTCTTTTTTTAATGTACCAGTATTTCGAAAATGACCATTGGCGAAGAAGAAACGTCGAACGAAACTTGCTGATGTAGGTCTTTTTAGGGTTCCGTAGTAACAAAGGAACCCTTTAAATTTTGCTATGTCCGTCTGTCTATCCGTCCGTCCGTCTGTCCACGGTCTAGCTCAGAGTACGTTGACACTAGATAGATGTAGTTTGACATGTATATACATATTAACTATGCTGACAAAGTGCTAGAACAAAATATTGAGTAAAAATTTTTTTACCCTGCCCTGCACGTAAAGTGGAAATGATTTTTTTTATTCGCTCCCCACCTCATGGTGTAGGGTGTATTAGATAGGTTTTTTAAACATGTCGAGGGTTTGGGAAGATCATTTTTCGATAATAATTTGTTTGCGAAGCCTTTACATTCAAAGTGTAAATTTTTGTTAGACTCAAGTGCCAGCGAAACTGTTGTATTTGGAATCAAAAAATCATGATAGTAGTCAGTATTTAAAAGGAAAACTATCACTGTCTGTATCATAGTCACGAGTAATAGTCCATGAACTTATAAAATGTATTTACTTTTATGAAAACATACATATGTCATAATATATGACATTGCACTTATCTGCACTTTCAAATTTAACGGCCAAGCAGTGTAGTCGTAAGTAGTAAACCCCCCCCTCCCTTGGAATTTCATTAAATATTTTAGTTCCGACATTTTACACTAGATGGCGCTGGTCACAAATTACATCGCGCTGTAGTTTCGTTTTCACCAATCTTGAAACTGGTGAAGATTGGAGGGAGTCAATGGATGGACGCAGCACAGGGCCATTCGCTGTAGAAGTCAAAGGCAAGCACAGCAGTAGACGTATTTCAGGTAATGACGACGATATAGTGGGGTTTTATTATTAATAAAAATAACATACCTGATAGTCACTAATACAATAATCGTAATCGCCTCTTAATAAGCCAGCTAGAGTCTCGCACGATATGGACTTCAGATCAGAGTGGTTGCCACTGGTTAGCGGCAGAGCAAACGGCAATGAGAAGTCTCCGATGAGATCTGGTTCCACATCCGCTGAAAATAAATTCAACTATAAGATCTCTCTTTCTCTTCTTAACATTATCCCGAGTCCTAATGATTGGGAGGGGTCTGCTATCTAAGACTAAGGATTTGGCAAAGATACGGAGATACAAAGCCATGCAAATCTCATCTTTACCACTAAGACAATATGCATGGGTGTATAGCTTGATCTGTCATTATAAATTTATAAATAAATAAATAAATATTGTCGGACAAATTACACAGCGCCATCTAGCCCCAAAGTAAGCAAAGCTTGTGTTATGGGTACTAGATATGTCATTATCTGTACATGTATCATGTAAAACTCAATTTTATTGTCTATGGACTCAATTTTATAAACATTCACATGGTGATAGGTTATAACTGCGAATATAACAAACAATATAGAAATGCAAAGGAGTATAGGACTACTTGATGTATATTGGTTACTGTAGTGGTGACAGAATTCCTTTTTATATTTTTGGTAAAGAACAAATTAAAACTAGTAAAAGATACTTACATCGTGCCAAAGCGGACATTATTGAAGCATTGTTTTCAGAAAATGCTCTGTGTAGAATGGGCCTTTGAACTTTTTCTACTAATGGATTTTGCCTCCTACGCTTATTAACGATATTTTCAGTTTCACTACTGTCTACTCTCTTCGCACTCTTCTTAGGACTCTCCAGAATTGACAGCAGTGAAATTCTTGCTTTACTCTCTGGATTAAAACTCAAACTCCTATGTACCGGTCGTTTTAAAAAGTCTCTCTCTGTATTAAAACTATCTTTAATCTGTCCGGATAGTAACTCATTGAAATTGGCAAGTTTAGGTGAATTTGTTGCTTCTTCTAAATCTAGAAACGGTTCTTCAAACTCGGAGACAAAGCCACTCTCCATAGAAGTGGTTGATTCTGAAGTAAATAACCTCAATTTAGTTGAGGTCGGTGAACAGCTCATCGAACCGATGCTTGAATCACTTCGTTCATGCCTCAACGGATGTTTTGTAGGTGTCTCGTTGAATTTCAAACTCTTTTTAACTGATAGAGAAGTTGATGGTTTCTTCACTGCTGGAGAAGTGAATTCAAATGGTTCGTCTTCGAAATTTAACATTCTTGTAGCACTTGCATTTGGTCTGTAGAGAGATGTCGATTGTTCAGAGTCACTTAAAGGTGCTCCAAAGACGAAATTTCTAGAATTAACTTTCCTAGATGTAGAAGAACGTCCCCTAGATATTATATTGGGACTATCCGTTGAAATAATTTCATATTTAGTGCACTGATCAAAATTATCAGCATCAAATTCCTCTTCTAAGTCGTGTAGGCTTTGGAAATCGGAGTCAAGATCAGGTTCCATCTTTGTCGGTTCAGTTTCTTTTTCGGGAACATATATATCTGGATTTGCGTTTTCTGTGTCAAAGCTCTTTGATGATAGTGCATCCGTGAAGTCCAACTGGAATTTGAAATAAAATATAATTAAAAGTGTAACATTTTATTAAACACCAGTAAGATTCTTTTGACATTAATTAGAAAGACAACCCAATTTATTTTTCAAGTTTTGGGTGATATCTCATAATCTCGGCAACAATTTGATCAACATGTGATATGTCAACATTGGATATCATGACTATGTAGTCCCTAACTAGCCTGTCACAAATGCCACCGCTGCTACCACCACAGCAACTTCTGAGGAGCTTACTGGTGACCTAACTCCCATGTAGAAACACAACAACATAATAATATTGTATCATAGTATTGTCACCATAAGCTTTTTTTTTATTACGTCGGGAGGCATTCAAGCATACGGCCCACCTGATGTAAAGCGGGTACAGTATATAGTACCTATTAACGCATGCGATATATTAAGTATCGCCTCCTATTCTGCTTACACAGCAACTCCTTGGGAGCTTACTGATGACCTCATTCACATGCAGGAACACAACAACCCTCTAGGGAGTTGTTATTTGGCTGCGGTTTTCTGTGAGGTAGGGGTACTTCCCCAGACGGGCTGCTTTGATGCGCCCTACCACTCTTAAACTATAAAGATTCCTGATGATACAATAATAATGAGAGGTTGGAATTCAGTTCTTTATTACTATGTAGTTAAATTCAGCTTAACCTCATGAAAACACAGCAATTCAATTTAAATCCCTTCAATGGACAAGTTGTACTTGGTATTATAACATATATAATTAAAATATATGTGCGAACCTTTGTAGTAGACCAATTGCTGATCTTAGTCTGAAATCCAACTCCAAACATGCAATCTCTCGTCTCCTCCTCAACATCCAATTTACCAAAGGTCTCACTCAACATATTCTCTTTATTCGACATCTTAAACCGAGTCCTCTCTTCGAATATCCTCGAAATCTTCGTAGTCTGTTTCACAGATTTACTTGAAACCGGAGATATTGCACAATCAACCAACGGAGATCTTAGTCTTTGAATAACCGGTGACACTTTCTGCATGAACACAGGCGATTTTATGTCTAATATTCTAGAGCTTGAATTCTGTATTTCGCCGAGTACCCTCCGTTTTGACGGTGTCGGGTTTGGTGATGGCGATTTAGTGAAGTTTAGAGAGTGTGGAGCTATTTTGTATTTGAAGTTTGCATTGAGTGCTTCTTCCTGTTTTCGTTTTGTTGCACTGTTGCCGGAGTTGATCTGGAATTTCTCTGTGATCAACCTGGAAAAAGAAAAATTCTTTATTAGTACATGTAAAAGAATTACAAACTCTCTATAAGAAGTATACCACTATGGTGGAAAAAATCAGCATGCGACCTGCCTAATCGTAAGCAGTCGCCGTAGCTTTTATGTACAACGTCAGGAGACATACGAGCATACAGTTCACCTGATGTGAATCAGTTATATGAACTACATAGTTGCTTGTAATACATTAAGTATCACTCGCGCAATGCCACCTCTGTTGCTGACACAGCAACTCCTTAGGAGCTTACTGGAGACCTTACTCTCATGCAAGAACACAACAACCCTCCAGGGAGTTGTTATTTTGCTGCGGTTTTCTGTGAGGTGGAGGTACATCTACAGACGTGCTGCTTTGATGTTAAAACGTTAAAATATCAAATAAAAAAAAAAATCTAAAAAGTACTTTCTTCATGAAGATTTTTGTATAAAAACATGTATAATAGTATTGTGCGTTACGTGTGGTGTTATTAATCGAAAAAACACGAATTATTATGTAAGTTTAACAAAAATACAATCAACTAAATCAATAGTGCAAACAAAATTAAGCAAACTGTATAGTGATAACAATGTGGACAAAATCATGAAATTATGGATTCACAAAAAGAAAAAAGAATAGTGATAATATAATCGTGCTAATAATATACATAAAATATACTTTAAAAGTGAATTTATTCGACTGACCCACCAGTTTTGTGACAATTGTGAGGAACAAAAAATTCTTAACTGGTGAATCATTGTAACGGACTTTTTTTTACAATCCATGCACAATACGACTTGCAATTTCAACAGTCACTTTAACACAAATTTTGGCTCAGTTGGGAAATGCGATCATGTAAACTCATTCAATCAATCGAACCGGTTCGAACCCACTTACGAGATAATCTTTTTTTCCGGAAATTTGGATTTTTAGAAGAATAATCGTAGTCTATGAATGAGTAATGTTAAAATGCATTCATCCAAGCAAAACACAAAAAGTACTAACAATAACAGCGGTCGTAAGACATCAACTCACGTACAATAATGTATGCAAACAAAATGTAGATATAAAAAATACCTTGATATGCGCATCGTGCAAAAATAGATACGAGTTTGATTGCGCTGGTTATTCCGAAAAACTATACACTCTAATGAATTCTGAATCAAAAAAGAAATGGAAATGTAAACACTGCTTAAAAAACAAAAAAATGTCAACCAATAATGAGGAAGGACAAGACAACGTAACAATGAGGAAGGGCCAACGCTCATATAGAGATGCAAAAACAGCCCAACAAATTCCCAGTATCAGCATTGAACAACCCCTTATATCACAATCTTCGCCTATAAATATACCAGATAATTCTCAAATATTGCTAGACTCCCATATACTCACCGAGAATGAAGCATTAGATGACTCATTTTTCTCACCATTATTATCAAGGAGTGTAGATGGTACGACATCTGAAACACTAACCATTGAAGAACTTAAAGAGAAAGTATTATTTTTAATGAGTGAACTGGAAAGCACGCAAAACGAGTTAGAAAATACAATATTAGAAAATAATAAGAATCAAAGGCAAATTCATAAAATGGCGTCGGAAATTCGCATACTAAAAGCATTATGCCAAAAACCCTTAGTTGAAGGTAATATCAGCAGCAGTGTGAAAAAGAAGATCAGACATTCCATGTCATTCAACAGCATGAATTCCGTACCAGCATCACCGAATAACATAAAACATAACAGTAATAGTAAATTGATCCATATGCAACAGATAATTACAGACTTACAACAAAAAATGAAAAACGCTGACATAGAAATCAACCAGCTAAATAAACAAGTAGAAACACTATCAATGCAACTACAGTCGACAAACTCCGTGATACTGCGTTCACCAAAAAATACAAAACTGAATCTGAAGATAGATGAATCTGACAGAAAAGTATTTGTCTGTGGGACCCAACAATGTATAGGTTTGGCCGCTACAATCTCACTCTCAAGGACTAACACTAAATATGAAAAATATAAAATTACTGGAGTAACGAAACCCAACGCACCTAGCGTTGAAATAACGAAGAGCTGCACAAATATGATTTTGAAGGAAAATGACAGGCTGATACTGTGTCTAGGTGAAAATGACAACAATCTCGGCATAGTTCTAAGACAATTAAAAATTATTTTTGATTTATTTGACAAATATACTATTATTGTATTAAAGGTCCGAAATAATTATCATAAATATTATTATAAATATAATAATATAAAATTATAATTAAATGTATATAAACTTAATAACAGTATACAAACTTTATGTAAGCAATATAAAAATTGCAATTTTTTGAATATAAAATTTGATAATCTAATTGACATCTGTAAAAAAATTAATTATATAATTGACTATAGTGACTACAGAGATAAATATCTAAATATTGCTGAACTCAAGAAATTAATAGCTCGTAATAGATCAAGCACAAAATTGGTGACAATAAAAAATGAGCCTAAAAAAGGCACCATACCATATTATTTTACCAAGAACAGATGCAATATTGCTGAATGTGCTGAGGAGAATATTCCTAAATCTACAAGAATCTCAATGTCCACTAAAAATGGTACTATCCCATACCACTTCCCCGTAATTAATAGACAAAATTTTTTTCGAGACTAAGAAACCGCAGCAATACTTTCGGATTCTTCATCAAAATATTGCTAGTGTCTTATCAAAGAAAGAAATTCTGGAACTGACATTATTAGACTTGCACGAAAAGGATATGGAACCAGATGTCATGTGTCTAACAGAGACATTCCTACCACAGGGTTACGATAATTACTTAAAATTTAATAATTTTATAATGGCAGATAGTTTTTGTAGAGAAACAAAACGGGGCGGTTCTTGTATTCTTATAAAAAAAGGTATAACTTATAAAAAAATTACATTAGCAAAAACTCATGCCACAAAAAATATTTTTGAAGTATGCGGTATAGAAATTCCCCAAATCAACTTAATTATTATTTGCCTATATAGAACGCCAAACTCAGACGCTACTATCTTTTTGACAAAATTAGACGAATTATTATACAATACAGCACAAAAGTATAAGTCTAAAAAACGTATCGTCATAGCAGGTGACATTAACATAAATACGTTAAAAAAACATAGTACAGTGACATATTTGCAGGATCTATGTAGTAATCACAATTTACAAATTCATATTAACGTTCCCACACGTAAACTATCGTGCATAGACCATATTTTCAGTAACATTCCAAAGGCAATGGGCACTATACTACCACTTCATCTCTCTGACCACGATACAGCACAACTGTTGAGCTTTCCCTTAAAAAACAAAATAATACAAAACTCCGATTCTTATTTCATTTATAGAAGAGACTATAACAAGGACAATATCCGAAAATTTAAAGAATGTCTGCAAAATTTTACTTGGTCCGATGTACACAAGGAAACTGACTTAAACAAAGCATTTAAAAGTTTTCATGACATCATATGTTTATTCTACAATCTTTGTTTTCCTAAAATTAAAATCAAAATAAATAATTTAAATAAAAAGAGTAATTGGATAAGCCAGGGATTAAAAATAAGCTGTAAAACAAAGAGGACACTACGATATAATTACTATAAAAATAAAAACGTACTTAATAAAAATAAATATCTGACATATTCTAAACTATTAAAAAAATGTATCTATAAATCGAAACTAAACGAAAATATCAAATTTATGAATAAACATGTCAATAAATGCAAAGCAGCATGGTCAATTATCAGAAAGGAAATATCCAACATTGACGTTAAATACAATATAGAGGAAATAACGATTGACAATAAAACTGTAACTCGCCCCATAGAAATAGCTAACGCCTTCAATAATCACTATATCGAACATGTAGACAAAGCATCAAATCCACCCAAAATATTACATGACAAGCCGAATAGGTGTCGGAGAGCTAACTCTTTTTTTCTCAAACCAGTAATAAGAGAGGAAGTGAAAACGGTAATAAAATCTTTAAGTAACACTAACTCAGAAGGTTATGATGAAATTAACACCAAAATAATTAAAGAATGCACTGAAGAATTGATAGACATTTTGACACATCTCATTAACATGTCATTTACTTCAGGACAGTTCCCAGATGCATTAAAAATATCAATTGTGAAACCCCTATTTAAAAAGGGCAGTGTAAGGGATGTAAACAATTATCGTCCAATCACGCTCATACCAATCTTATCGAAAATTTTCGAAAAATGTATGTACAATAGATTGGTCGACTATTCCAATAAATACAATATTATAAAAAATGAGCAATATGGTTTTCAAATGCAAAAATCCACTACTCTAGCAACATACTCGCTTATAAAAATAATAATGACTAATCTTAATAATAACTTTTGGACCACTGGATTATTTTTTGACTTATCTAAAGCATTTGACTTCGTTTCGCATGACTTATTATTGGAAAAGCTTGAAAAAATAGGAATCAGAGGCCCTGCTCTGCAATGGCTGGCATCATATTTAACGAACAGAAAGCAATGTGCCGTTATTAATAAAATTGACAAAAGTGGAGATATGACTACCTACTCATCGGAATTTAAAAACAACAAATACGGGGTCCCGCAAGGGAGCATCTTGGGACCTTTCCTTTTTTTAATTTATATTAATGATATCACTGACATTATAAATCATGAATGTATTTTATACGCAGATGACATCTCAATCATTGTGACTACCAAGAAATCAATGAATTCCAAAATACGACATCAAGACGATATTACTAATACAATCGACAAAATTCTAGAATGGCTTAAAATAAATAATTTACAAATTAATTTAAATAAATCATACTATGTCCAATTTAATAAGTCCCCTAACGTAAAATATGATTTGAAAATGAATATACCGAAACTTGAAGAAGCAATACAGATCAAATTTTTAGGAGTGATCATAGATCAAAACATGAACTGGAAAATGCAAGTCGATAGTATATGCATGAGGATAAATAAATTTGTATATGCTCTAAAAGAAGTAAAAAATGTAACAAATAATCAAACAGCGGTCATGACGTATCGAGCATATCGTCGTTGTCAAACCAAAATCTGCTATGTGCACATTTTTAAGATTTTAACATTTTGACTGTTTTAAGTAGTTCAATGACCAATCTTCCATATACAAAAACTGCTATACGCAAACATGCACAATAAATAGACGCTACGGCCGTTCAATAAAATATGCTATGTGGCACTACTAAAATATTGTCAATTAAAATCTGCTATGTGACTGCGTAAGCACATAGCATATTTTATTTGACAATGGTCAACTGCGACAGATACTTGAAAAATCTGTTATGTGTTCAGTCTAATACAAATCATCTTAATAAACACTCTTATTACAGCTCAAACGTTAAACAAAGTTTTGTTATGATTAGTTGCAAGCCCTTTGATGACATTCGGGTATCGTAAACTTCACAGTTTGTTTATAAATGCGCTCAAATTTAATTACACTGATTTATTAATCTACCTCCATAGTTTTAAGAATGGGTTCATTTCATAACTCAAGTTATTAGTCATAAGGAGTTGATTGGTTTCGGATGAAGAAAGAAGTGCATTGCTTTTCAAATTTTGGAACATGAAGTCATGGGCTGAGAAAAAAGCTTTCGTACAAGGATTAGTATCTAAAAGAAATTTACGTAAGCAAAGAAAACGTGTTAACCGTAATATTTCCAAGAAAGCGACTGGTTTTGATATTTTTATTCCCAAGTCTGATGCACAAAATACTAAAGTAAGAGTGTGTAGACTGTTTTTTTTAAATACACTTGATCTCGGGCGTGATTCTTTTCTACGTTGGGTTAAAGATACATCAGTAGCTACATCTACAGCAGGTGATATACATTCCCCTACTTTAACAATTTGTAATAACCCAATATCTCACAGAAATACGCGAGACACTGTATCGGAGTGGTTAAAGTTACTTCCGAAAGTCCCTAGTCACTATTGTAGGTCGTCATCAAAGCGTATATACGTCGAATCTACATTTCGTTCAAATCTCCACATGCATTCTGTTTATAAAATCTGGTGCAATGACCAAAGTAAAAAACCTGTTTCAAGAAATACCTTCTTAAGTGTACTACGCAAAGAAAATATTTCTATACATAAACCGAGGAAGGATCAATGCTATGTTTGCTCCAGCTTTCAGCTTAAAAATGTGTCACAAGAAGACTACGAAATACACATCCAGAAAAAAGATGAAGCACGTAACGCTAAGAATAGAGCAATAGAAAACCTGAAAGATAACCCAGAAAATTTAGTGATATCTGTTGACGTGCAAAGTGTTCTCTTAGCACCAAATTTACTTACTGGAGCTCTGTACTATAAACAAAAACTACACTGCCATAATTTTACTATTTACAATTCTCGTACTGGAGATGTGACTATTTATTTTTGGCATGAAGCCGATGGAGGTGTAACATCTAATGAATTCACCAGCTGTGTTATTGATTATCTTAAAACTACATGCAGCGCTTATAAACATATCATTATTATTAGTGATGGATGTAATTACCAGAACAGGAATAAAGTCTTGGGAAGTGCTTTAAGTGATTACGCTTATTTTCAGAAAGTTATCGTCGAGCAAATTATATTGGAAAAGGGCCACACTATGATGGAAGTTGATAGTGTCCATTCAACTATTGAGCATTGCATAAAGCCCCCCATTTATGCTCCACAGGATTACGTTGCAAGAATGCGTCAAGCTCGACCTAAACAGCGTTATGATATTAGAGTACTCCATTTTGATTACCAATCTATCAGACCTGGTAAAAGGAAGGGTGATCCTACTGTGAACTATGTCAGAGCATTTTTATACAAGCCTACTGGTGAAGTGTTCTATAAACTTCGCCATCTACACGATTACGAGCTTCTCCCACAACGAAGACATCTTCCACAAGAGAATCCTGCACCTTTGTCATTATATTACTGTCCATTGGAAATAACACAATGAAAATTCAATCGACTTCAAGAATTAAAATCGTTTATTGATCATGACTACCACCCATTTTATGACAGTTTAAAATATAAGTTTGATTAAGAACTATAAAAAGTGTATCTATCCATCTGTCAGTAATAAATTACTTGTGAAAATTTTTCGTCTTTTTTATTAATATCTGCTATGTGTCTAATTATTGACAATTTAAAATCAGCTATGTGCAAAAATCACACTTTTTTGGAAATATTGATTAAACCCCAATTGTTTTTATTTTATATAATCTATCACGTTAACTTTAACAGAGTTCTTTTTAAATTTAAGTACTTTCTGGAATAATTCTAATGTAAAATTTTACATGAGAATGTTTTTTTTGATTATCTCAAAAGTACTGTTTGTGCACATAGCAGTTTTTGGTTTGACAACGACGATATATTGAGTCTATATTGCGTTATGGGATTGTTGTGTGGGGTAATAGTACAGATATCCAAAGAGTATTCATTGCCCAAAAGAAATGTATTCGGGCAATATGTGGACTGAAACCAGGGGAATCTTGCAGACCATTTTTCAAGACTCTTGGTTTATTGCCTCTCCCAGCTCTTTATATATATGAAATCTGTATGTTTGTATCTAAGCACAAAACATTATTTAAAAAAGCAGGTGACATATATCCTCGTAATACGAGAAATCGGAATAGACTGGTATATGATAATAACCCTAAAATAAAAAAATATATAAACAGTTGTTTGTGTATGTGTGTAAAAATATTTAATAAAATACCCGAGAATATAAAATTGTTAAATCCTGATCGCTCTAAAAAAGCATTATATAAATGGCTGCTTGATGAAAACATATATCGTTTAAAAAGTTTCCTCGATTAATGTTTGCATGCTATTTTCTTTGTACTAGCAAAACATGTATAGTCCAATTGATTTTTTTCTCTGTAACATCATTTTATACCATGTTTTTAAGCAAATAAAAATTTATGATTATGATTATGATGCATCCTACCTCTCTTAAAAAGCGCAGACCAAGACAAGCAGACATGTTTATCCTGTGTGGGAGTTGGACCCACGAGTGCTAGTGTCAAAGTTTTGCTATTAACCGCTACGTCACCGAGTTCATCCAAAAAAAGCCTATGGATATTTGCAACACCAGGGGTGTCATGTGCTCAACTTACTCTTGAACTGTTGCAGCAATTTAACTGTATTTTCAGTTCAAGTTAGGTTTGACAAAAGTTCAGCTTTAATGGGTAAATATAATTCAGTGATTGTACTATCATGATTAACTATGGAACACTGCCTCTGTTGTCGTTTTTAGGGTTCCGTACCCAAAGGGTAAAACGGAACCCTATTACTGAGGCTCCGCTGTCCGTCCGCCTGTCACCAGGCTGTATCTCATGAACCGTGATAGTTAGACAGTTGAAATTTTCACAGATGATGCATTTCTGTTGCCGCTATAACAACAAATACCAAAAAATAGAATAAAATAAATATTTAAGGGGGCTCCCATACAACAAACGTGATTTTTTTTGCCGTTTTTATAGATAATGGTACGGAACCCTTCGTGCGCGAGTCCGACTCGCACTTGGCCGATTTTTTAATAACATTAAGAAGCAAACAAGCATACAGCCCATAATCTCCTACCATGATCAAATAGATTGTGTTTTATCATAAGGTGATATGAAGAGCAATGAATGTTAAAGTGAGTGAGTTCAGTTCGCTTGGTTCTCTCTGCCTACCCCGCAAAGGACCTGACCTGAAGAGATAGATAGATCTCCTTATAGGCTTAATGGCAACCTCATTCACTCACAGTAACACAATAAGCCTTTAGTGAATTTTTATTTGGCTACCATCGATCGTGAAGTGGAGGTACTACCCTGTGAGGGTACTTCAGTACACTCTACCTCTTATACAAGTCTTGCTATTTAGCTCGGTGCACCACGTGCACGTGAAGTAAGCCGAGCCACTTACACCCCTAATTACAAAGGTATAGTAGGTATAGAAACGATTATTTTAATTAGCAATGAATATTTAGAATAGGGAATATATAATAATTGAATATTATAAATAATCAATAAATGGGTACGACAGTCGTGGGCAGACAGATTCTAACCTCGTAGTTTTTGGTCTTCAAGATATAAAGAATACACCATAAAGCCATGCATGATAACAATATCGGCCCCAAAAAAGTTCGATGACATTTTTTTTAACGAAAGGGGACCGATTTAACAATGTATTTTTGACGAAAGGGTTCCTATATCGCACCGAAGTCGTAAATATTCAAAAACCGGTCTCACATACCTCCAAACCCTTCCTTGGATCTTTGCAGACACATTGTAAAAACTTTGAAGTTCAAGACAACAAAAATTATAGAACAAATAAGGTTATGGGAACAATTTCAACTTAACAATGTAGTCTAAATTCACATGCGAACACTTTTCACGATATATTAGACGTCATAACAAGATTTTTATAAAAAAACGAAACAGTTTGAGGTAGAATAAAACTATTTTCTATGATTCATTCTGAAGTAATGTTGATTTCGCGCGCTTTGACTTTGTATTACTGGCAACCTGTCTGTCAGTCAATATTATGCTTCCAACATCTGTTTTTGACGTTTGTAATTCTCTTTTGTTTGCTAATCAAATACAAGCGATACAAAGGTCCTACAGTACAGCCTAGTAAAAAGTGAATATACAAGATAAATTTTATGGTATTCGGACACAGCTGGAAATTTCTATGGAAAGCTGTTCAATTTTTTACACGTTGCTTTATCCCATAATATCTTGAATGTTTTGATATTTTGAAAGGTGATATCAAAAATACAATTTTATGGCTACTTTATAATAAAAAAATCATATCATCGACTTAATGTATACCTATTTATTTTTAATCATGAATACTTATTAGTTTCGGTGCTTATATAAACAATTATATCGTTTAATTTCACAATAAATAGTTTTATCACGCGAGTCAAGAACAAGATGAAAAGTGTAAGTATTCCTGCTAATTTGGAAGGTTTCAAGGGACACGAAGCTATTAAGCTATGTTTTGCACATTCAGGTACTCAATTCATTCAGATTTCTCTAATCTTTTGTTTGTATTGATCACCTGCACTTTTATATCCTTATATAATAATAAAAAAAACTATGCAAAGAATAGAAATTCGTGCTACCGATAGCGATAATCATAGCAAAATAATAGTGCTAAATTGGTGTCTTTCAAATGGATTTTTATATTACATGTTTTAATTTGACTTTTATTAATGTTCTTTATTTATTTTTTGCTTATATCAATCATTGTCAAACTTTAGATAGTTGACAATATACACCTATTTACGTAAATCTGTATCGATTATAAGCTCCAGTCATTGCTAATCATCAGAAAAAACAGACAGCCTCTTATATTACGCGTATTTGTATTCAACGTAAAATACTATTTAACATCTTAATGTATCTTCAACTTACCGTATTTTTACAGAATAAATAATTACATGGTGGGCTAAAGGGGCGACACTAAAAATATTATGAAATAAACATCGATTTATTAAGATATTAAGATTATGTGCATTATGACAATAGATAAAATAGCTCGTTACAGCAAATCGGTTGGCATAATCAATATGCAACGTTAGGGATGGGGCGTTACTTGTGAATACATGGTTAGATTATCGTTTGTAACGGTTGGAATACTGAGTTACAATGGGATTTATTTACAATTTATAATGTTTAGTGAGCATTATTTTCAGAAATAATATCAGTTTTTTCTATCTACCACAACATGTGCTGGAGTGTCTCTTCCTATAACTTTATGCCGTGAGCCACTTGACTGCGCATGAAGGTACGCGCTCACAAAAACGTTGTTTTAACGCCTAAATATCACAGCGATTCGAACCTACTGACCAATGGGAGAATATTTATGGTTATTTATATTACCAATAAGGCGATGTCGATCCGCGAACTATCGGCTCCTCGGTACCTTCATGTATACGGTACATCTGATATAAAGTAGCACTGTAGCCTATGAAGTCTTGCAATACAAGGAGTGCGTTGTACACTGCTTGCATTCATACATTGCATACTTCCAGACGATGTACAAAAATAAAACGTCTGGAGGCATACAAGCATTACCCTTGCTGATAACACTAACGAGCTTATTGGTGACCTGACTCACTCGCAGGAACACAACAATCCTCCCGGGAGTTGTTATTTGACTGCGATTTTCTGTGAAGTGGTGGTAAGTCCCCAGACGGGACACTTTAATACGCCCTACCTCTCTTAAGAACACCCAGAAGAAGACAAACATACATGTTCTTGCACACAAATGTTAATCCTGTATGGAAATCGAACCAACGAACGTTGGTGTCAAAGTAGCATAACTAACCACTGCGGCACCGAGTTCTTGAATGTGAGATTGTAAATTTATCCCTAAATAATATAATGTTGAAGCAAACGTAACGAAAAATGAAGAAAAAATATTTTTTTCATAATTCGGTATTTACCGTTAAGTAACCGCTCAAGACGGGACTACGTCACCCACAGAGTATCCCCCAGCGTCAACAATAAGTGCATTCTGCGTTCTTATCAAGCAAGGGTGTTTTTTATGAGTATAACGGTGCCCGCTGGTTGGGGTGACGCCGATTTGCGGAAGAAACGATACTCTGTTATGCCAATATCGTCTAGAAAATTAGCTATGTAGTAGCGATTTGCCGATATTTACTTATTCAGTTCTAAAATGTGTATTGATAAGTTTCTATCGGCATTTCTTCTTCACTACCGGTGATTTCGGAAACCACAATAATAAAAACTGTATAAATTTACATACTAAAAAAAGATGTAAGTAAAAATTATAAAATGCCCACGATAGCATTGGCAAATTAAGAATTACAAGTTTTTATGTTCATGTGCTTTGCTGTTTTAGTTTTAGAGCTCCTTGTCTGAAAAGTCAAAACCGAAGGATCAACTTAACTTATCTATACATCTATACAGATAAATAAAATTGGAGTGTCTGTTTGTAATATTAAAATAACCGCTTTTTACTAAATGCATATGGATGTATAATGGTACATATACCAAAATGAATATTTTTACAATTTTTGTCTGTCTGTTTGTTCCGGCTAATCTCTGAAACGACTGGACCGATTTTGACGGGGCTTTCACTGGCCGATAGCTAATGTAATAAGGAGTAACTTAGGCTACTTTTATTTTAGAAATTTTATTTATTTATATTAATATAAATAAATAATAAAAAAAGAATATTTCCGCGGACGAAGTACATAATACATATCTATTATTATTTTGCTGTTCGCTATTTTACTCTGCTTAATTAGGTACTTATACAAATCAAATAAATATAATTATGACTAAACAATAACTTTTTAGTTAAATTCCGCGCGGACGAAGTCGCGGGCACAGCTAGTTAGTAATAAGATAACAAACATCTAATATCACGAGTTGTCGTAAACTATGAAGGATAGAGAAAAGTTTTTGGTTTGGTTGGTAAGATTGGTAGACCATAGAGCACAGCTATGCAATCACTATCACTTGTCAACTTAACTAGTTAAGACTGATTTTTTTTTATACGAGGAGACGTCAAGCATACGGCCTACTTGATGTAAAGCAGTTACCGTAGCTTATTAGCACTTGTAATATATTAAGTGTCACTCGCGCGATGCCTCTTCTGCTGCTTACACAGCAACTCCTTAGGAGCTTACTGGTGACCTCACTCACACGCAGGAACACAACAACCCTCTAGGGAGTTATTATTTAGCTGCTGTTTTCTGTGAAGTGAAGGAACTTCCCCAGACGGGCTGATTTGATGGGCCCTACCTCTCTTAAAAATACCCTGATATTGTAATCGACGCATTACACATAGATTATAGCAGTGATAACAATGATAACCTAGTGGATTACCAGACTATTATCCAAGTTCGTGAGAAAACCCGCACGTCAAAAAATCGGGAAATATTTTTTTTATACAATGTCGAAAGGCATACAAGCATAAGGCCCTCTTAATATAAATCGGTTACCGTAGCCTATAAACGCTTGTAATACATTAAGTATTACTCGCGCGATGCCTCCTCTGCAACACTGCAACTCTTTAGGAGCTTACTGGTAACGTCACTCACACACAGAAATTGTTATTTGGCTGCGGTTTTCTGAAAGATGGAGGTACTTTCCCAGACGGGCTGCTTTGATGGGCCCTACCTGTCTTAAAAACACCCAGACCAAGACAAACAGACATGTTCATGCACACAAATGTTTGTTCTATGTGGGGATCGAACTCACGACGAGCGTTGGTGTCGAAGTCGCATCGTTACAGTAACCTATGAAAGATTGCAATACTCAAGTATAACTCGCGTAATGCCACCTCTATTGCTAACACAGCAACTCCTTAGGAGCTTACTGGTGTACACTCACACGCAGGAACACAACAACCCTCCAGGCTGTTGTTATTTGGCTGCGGTTTTCTGTGTGGTGGAGGAACCTCACCATTCGGTATGCTGCGATACGCGTACCTATCTTAAAAACACCAAACCAAACAGACATGTTTATGCACACAAATGTTTGTCTTATATGGGAATCGAACCCTCGAGCCTTTATAAAAGTATCATTGCCAGCAATTCCATCACCGAGATCCTCAATACCAGTTATCGTGACTTATTTTTTTTAAATAAAACAATTAACCAGCACTTAGCAGTTTTATTTGTTAAAAAACCGTTTCCAACGTCAAAAAACGGCTCAGTAAACTCGCTTAGCTGTCTTGAATGCATTACAATGCATACAAAAGTGATGCACCTCTTGATTTTTTGTAAAAAAAAGGGGTCTACCCTTTCGGAATTTCGTTTCACTCCATTTTGACCTTTGTGCTGTAAGTAATAACGCTCGCATAATTGTCTGACAGTTACAAACGAACAATATCGTGATGGACTTGCTTGATTGAGCAACAGGTTTCGACGAGCTCGGTGGCACAGTGGTTAGTAACGCCACTGGACACCAACGCTCGTGGGTTCGATTCCCACACGGGACAAAAATTTGTGTGCATGAACATATCTGCTTGTCTTGGTCTGGATTTGGATTCTAAGAGAGGTAGGGTGCATCGAAGGACAGCGGAAATACCTCCACTTCAAGGAAAACCACAATTCTCTGGAGGGTTGTTGTCTTCCTGCGAGGGATGAGGTTACCCGTAAGTTCCTAAGTAAGGTAAGTAACGTGCTAGTGATTGATACTCACTTTATTGGAAAGCGTTTTTAGGCTACGGTAACCAATTTTACATCGCATGAGCCGATTTTTTTTTATACTACGTCGGGAGGCATACAAACATACGCCCCACCTGATGTAAAGCGGATAGCGGGCGCATCAAAGCAGCCCGTCTGGGGAAGTACCTCCACCTCGCAGAAAACCGCAGCCAAATAACAACTCCCAGGAGGATTGTTGTGTTCCTGCGTGTGAGTGAGGTCACCAGTAAGCTCCCAACGAGTTGCTGTGTAAGCAGCAGAGGAGGCATCGCGCGAGTGATACTCAATATGTCGCAAGCTTTAATAGGCTACGGTACCCGCTGTACCCGGTGGGCTAATAAGAGCTTTTTTTTTCTACGTCGGGAGGCATACAGCATACATGCCTCCCGACGTAGAAAAAAAAAGCTCTTATTGGCTAGTTCACAGATCAACATCGCGTCACTTATCAACTTATTGATTAAACTATCCTCCCATTGGTTGAGATATTTAGGCGCCAAAACAATACATTTTGATGCCATCGTGATTTTTTTTTGTGTCCAGTACCCAATATGATATACGTTTTATTATGAAATAGGATGCTACTAACTCGCCGTGACGTCCGCTTCGCTAAATACCGTCCACAGGAGCGAAGTAGAGATGATCGAATAAAATAAAGATAAAAGAAAAAAAAATAAAGATGAAAGAATAAAAGAAAGGTCGTTTTTGATCAAATTCCACCCAAATCCGCTCCTACTCTGCTCCGTCGGAATGACACGTCAGCCTTAGCCAGGTGCACACGTGAAAACCATTCTAATCTATGACTAATTTAAAACCGTATAATTCTAAAATCCGTTGATTTTCTAAGAATCGCCGCAAAAACGTTCAAATATTTGGCGGTGACATCTGGCGGCAAGGTCGGAAGGACATGGGTGGTGTACCGTCACGTCCTCTGTTTACGGCTTCGTGAATGTCAACTGATGCTAGATAGTGTTTCAGTCTGAATACCAAATGATGGCATTTTTCGATTTAGGGTTGTCAACTGTACAAAATAATTTAACTAAAAATTATGTAATAAAAAGTTTTCTATAAAAAAAGTGGAACCGATATCATTGAAGTTATCGCCAGTAAAGATAAAAAAACAACTATTTGAATAAGTGTTCGTTCTAAATGTTAATAAAATTAACAATAATTATGTAAAGCTTTTACATTAAAATAACAAATAAAATACATTAAAATAAACACTTATATTTAATTCGAATCTCCTACTCAATGGTTCTTTAATCAGTTCTTTATTAACAGATAAAGCCTACAAAGGTTTTGCTAGATACTACGAGTAGTAAGGTTGTTATTGGCGAGTGTGATTTAAAAATACAACATTTTCTTTTTTGGTAGTCTGTCCCCAAAACTCCTTCTACAGTTTATTTCTTTGTACTCCAAGATCTACATAATAATGAGTGGGTACAACAAATTTTGAAAAGCTCGGTAGCTGAGTCGTGAATGACGCGACTTTGACACCAACGCTCGTGGGTTCGATTCCCACACAAGACAAACATTTGTGTGCATGAACATGTCTGTTTGTCTTGGTCTGGATGTTTTAAGAGAGGTAGGGCGCATCAAATAAGCAGCCCATCTGGCAAAGTACCTTCACCTTACAGAAAACCGCAGCCAATTAACAACTCCATAGAGGATTGTTGTGTTCCTGCGTGCTCCCAAGGAGTTGCTGTGTAAGCAGCAGAGGAGGCATCGCGCAAGTGATACTTAATAGATCGGAAGTGTTAATAGGCTACAGTACCCGCTTTACATCAGGTGGGCCGTATGCTTGTATGCCTCCCGACGTAGTATAAAAAATATATATTATACCCACTCATTATTATGTAGATCTGTATATTTGTGGTAAACCCTGCGTAGGATACATTTTATAATAGGCAAAGAGAGCATGTAACATACTAATTACGTACTAGCTAAGCATGCAATTCAGCTGCGTACGATGCGAGCCGCGTATGAAATGGCCTAGGAACATTTACGTAGCATCATATTTGATATAGTACTTTGGTATTGTACTGAAAAAAAAAACCCGATGAAGTAAAAGCAGAAGCTTACCTTGGCATTTCCATCTTAAACTTTTGCTTTTAACTGCTATTTATTTTTCAGTAAAATGTTGGTAGGCAACCCTAGCTATGTCATTGATTTGTCAAGGAATATATTGATAGTTTTGTTAAAAACATCCGTTAGCATACTATAAGCATAAGAGATTAAATGCCGTAAAGGTGAACAAAATAAATTCGCTTGATTTTATTACTTGGAACATTCAAGAGTTGAAGACGGGACTCCGTACTATGCGATCGTAGTGAAAATTCGATGAGCACTGCAAAAACTACGTTGCTTATTCTATTTTCGAACATATGGCTGTAGATTCCGTGAATGTTTGAGGGAACAAATTTCGATTAAATATTGATTCGAGATTCCAGTCCATGTAAATTAACTTAACAAAAATTCGAAACCGCGATAATCACGGCAACGCAGTTTCGACCCATTCGACTCAAACTTCCAACTATTGAACGTTGTGCGATATTCATATAAATTAATATATGAAAATATCATATATAAATGTCCTGTTTGATAGAGGGTCGTATGCGGCGAAATCCTAATGTGTGACAGATAAAGCTTCATACGAATCAAACCACCGAAAGAACTACTTAATAAAATTTAATCATGACCACGTTACCCTATTATAACAGCACAAATTATTATTATGTAATTGCTATTCGTATGTATATTAAAATATATATTAAAAAAGACAACTTAATAATAAATTTAAAATTGTATTAAACTATGGCTAATCAATAATGTTATTTACGCGACGAAATTGTAATATGCCTTTAATTATCGTAAAACGACGTTATTATATTGTAAAACGATTTAAGAACAGGCTATAAGGTACAAACTACGAGTACGTTATTATTTATCGATTAAGAAATATTCACTATCTGTAAAACCAGTTTGATAGATAGATAGATAGATTCTTTATTTGTATCTCCAGCACACACATAACAATTTGTTACAATTATGCTTATAAATGTAAGCAATACAAAGAAACATGTTCACTGTAGAGGGGGAAAAATCATATGTTTGACAATTAACCAAATTATGACTGTGATATTACACCTAGTAAAAACTTTTAGGATTTTTCATAATGAATACTTGTATATTTTGGCTTTACTTATCATAACCTATTGACCTAATAAATTTAATCTGTGTAACCGCATCCAACCCGCCACAAAAAAATAATCGATCAAAAAACCGTTACAACGTTGCAGGGTACAGCACTAATAAGTAAACGCCACAGCGGTACTTCGGTAACTCGATCGATTGACAA
Source organism: Pyralis farinalis (assembly GCA_947507595.1). Lineage (NCBI taxonomy): Eukaryota > Metazoa > Arthropoda > Insecta > Lepidoptera > Pyralidae > Pyralis > Pyralis farinalis. The sequence continues at coordinate 33,647,333 of OX382263.1, read as the reverse complement.
GTAAACCGTTTTTTAATAAAGCATTTCAAGTTTTCTACCCGCGCTTTTGACGAGTGACATTGTAGTTAATATTGGATTTTTCAAGTTAAGCCAGATATTAGTTTTATGTGACAAATTTGATAGTATTTGGTAACTTGTACCGTAATGAAAAAACCCTGTAAAATTCACTATCGTTTTACGGGTGACATTTAAACTTCATAATTGAGTCTGGGGACCCTTTCCGATATTATATAATTTTAGCAGAGTTCCTTAGCTGGGAAATCTAGAATTAAGAAGATTTTGAAATCGTATTAAACTTAAGACTTGCCTGTATGGGCTAGATCTCTTTGCCTTTCCTCTCGGGGTAAATAGAATAAAAAATAATAAAGCATTTCAAAGTTTTACAACATCATCCCAGCAAAAGCGGGAGTTACCGTTAAATATTTTGCAAGACGTCGGAAGGACTTTGAGTTAACAAACGTGTTTCAGAAACTGATAAACTTTTGTTAGGTAAGCGCATGTAAGTGGTAGAATGATAAGGTAATTTTTTAAATTCGGGTGGTATGATTATTTATATACGGCATGTTTGTTTTTAGTGCCTACCGCTTCTTTTTTGCGCACACTTTTTGTATATTTTGTGAATAATGCAACTGCAAACTGTATACGATTTATAAAATACTTCTTTTTTCAATGGCCAAGTAGATTATACCAAAGGTTCTGTTACCACAGGAAAACAAAAAGTGTGGTTTCTGCTGCTTTGAAATTCTTGGGATATTATAAAGCAATAGTAGCAAAAATAAATTTGCGAAAATTTTATTGAAACATGTTCTCTCTTAAAATTTCCGAAAACTAGTTTAGCAGACTTCTGGTAGTATATCTTCACAAAAATTATAATATTGAAATGAAATCTAATAAAATTTTAATTAATTAATTGAATTGAATAATTTAATTTAATTTCTAGAATAATATTATCTACATTTTTTCGAAAAGAACATTTATATGTATATGGGTAAGTTAAGAGAATAACTTCATCTCCGTCTACAAAGTATTCTACCGAAAATATCTTTGGTTTATTCATTAGTCTGAGGAAATATCCTACTTCCGCAGCTACACAATGATGAATCATAGACAAAATATTTTTATTTTTAACGCACCAAGGATCATATAGGATACAGCTTTACAACAACAATACTTCATCGTTGGGATCAGAGGGGGAAGAAATTGGTTTGATTTAACGAAGGATACTGCGCGTGCGGGCGGTGGGGGCAGACGTCTCAGCTGCTACCAACAATGAGAAACAAGTGTGTTATCTTAGCAGATGCGACAGCTGCTGGATTTTTGACTTTAATTGTATTTTAACATTTACCACGCGGAAGGTCATTGTACGAAATCAATAGCAATACGTCGATGACCGATTTTTTTTTTCATTATATAGATGACAATTGAGAATATAAGTCAAATACGCATATACTCAAACGCGCATAATGTCTGTTTACTTTTTTTTATACAACTTCGAGAGACATGCAAGCATAATACATTAAGTATCACACACACAGGAGATTACTGGTGACCTCACTTACTCGCAGGAACACAACAACCCACCTCCTGATAACATACGACCTATTTAGTAGTGGTAGGTCAGTCTAGGCTTCCTCGACTCCTATAGCTTTACACTTTCGCGTTATATATCTGCTTCGTTATTCTTTCTTATTTACATTCTTTCTACGTGTCCGAACCAACGAAGCATACTTCTTCATATCTTAACATCGATGTTTCTTAAACCTTCATTGTGAACACTTATCTGTAAGCACCACCAATTCGGCAGATTGTGCGCAACGCTCGCATGTGGACTGCATTTATTCTACTTTCATACACAGCTCTCGCTTTCAGACATTAGCGTAGGATTGGCACCGCGTTGGTTGGTTTTCAAATGTTAGTTTTTTAAAGGAATAAAAGTTACAATGTACAAATAAAGTGGATGTTGTGGACTTTTTTAATAAAAAAAAACGTAACTTATTAATCCATTCTCAAATATTCACCAAAATTATATTAAGCATCATCATAGAAACCACGAGGAAATCATAGAAATTGAATCACATAGTAAATAAAAAAGTAAACAAACATTTCTAACGAAGGATTTTTTTTTTTTTTTTAATACTCAATACTCCATTCATCTAATTTATATGGGACCGTAATCAGATATAGTTTCCTAGAACACATCGTCTCCCGGAGATGTATCATCCATGAAAGAGTATACGCGACGAATATACTTTTTGATGTCTGGTAAAAGAATTACAGATGCATTTCTACAGTGTGATATGATGCAATAACTGTTTTACGTCCAGCAAAAGTTCGCCTGAGCTCGAAATAAGAGTCACCAAATTCCCCCTCAAAAATGTTCAAATACACCCAAACAACAATAATAAACCGTTAGGGTCAAAGGTAGTCGGCGCGTGCGCAGGCGTTCAGCTGCATCCAACAATAAGAGCAAGACAAGTGCAATCTTGGCAGATGTAACGACATCTGCTGTTTCTATCGACGGAACGCATCCGAGGAAGTATTCCGGTAGATCAGGGGGTTGCCAGTCAGTGGGCCCGCGAAAACTACTAATAGCAAAGAAAAAGTATAACGGTACAGAGTATACTTATCTTTTCTTAATTATTAGTAGATTTTTAACGTATTGGTACGTTAAAAATCTACAAATGAGGCTCTGGCGAAAGAGAGACAGGGTTCATTGAAACGACTGGACTAGAGAAGTAACTCTGAGCCACAAAATACCGTAGTCAAATAACAACGACACGATACTTAAGCATTAAGCTAAATTACGAAAAGTATTACCTAACATTACATATTTTTGTTTATTGTTGCAGCAAATTAAATAACATATGCACATTTTTTTTTTCTTATTCCATTGCCATCATTTAATATTGTTTTTTTTAACATTTCCCATACCTATTTCAAATGCGCTATATTTTTTACAAAAGCCAATAAACTGATAGGTAATCAATAAATTAGTTTCTCATTTTTGTAACAAACTTGCTAATAAATTGCCTTATTAAAAATGGACCATACAAACCTAACATCCGTGTCCAGAACATTGCAACAAATCATTCCTTATCTTGCCTTAAACCATCTGCTTACCTTGAAGGTCAAGACACACAAAAAATAAATAGTATGGACATCGGGCCCTCTGTAGTTAAAAAATGGGTCAGAATGGAATTAACCAATATACCAAAACTCTTTAAAAAATAAACTTTTGCCTCAAAAAACTAAAACAAGAAGAAAATAAGGCATAGTCAAAACGTTTCCTAGGCCTTTAACGCACTAAAAACTTATTATTTGACAGTTGTTACAGTTCGTTGAAGATTTTAATTCACTTGTTGCTATTTCATAATGCCAGTATAGTCAACATTTACACTATTTTGGACCTTCCACCGTTTACTTACAAACCTTACTCTCTCATTGTTAGGTTGGCTCTTAAAATTATTTTGCTTTATTGGTTGGCTGCAAGCAGCTGTATGCACTTACACCCCACGCACGCGTCTACAGGATGACTGAATATTTTTTTTCATCTGTACTAAATCTTTTATTGTGTATTGACTTTGGATTTCTACGGAAAATTAATTATTTCTGCTTAATATTTACTACAAACACTTCAAAGATTGTATATATATTTTTTAAAGATTGCCAAAGTGCGATAGTAATAGACAGTGTGGTCAATTATGTGACTTCTCCAGCAATCAACACTGTTTTACTTTTTTTAATGAAATTTGTTCGCAAATGACAAAGATATGTACTAGATCTTTGTTATTTGCGAGCAAATTTTATTTTTCGCAAATCAGAATATTTTTATATGATATAAAATAATAAAACAAACTCGAGTCTTAATTTAACAATTAATGAATGCTTTCGCTTAGAAACAATAGTTTAATGCCCAAATATATATATAATTAAAATAAACAGTATTTTGTTCATAAATAACATATTTTCATTACAATATAATGTAGATATCTAAATAAATAAATATGTATTCAGCAGGTTATTAATATTAATTTATATAAAACCATTTTATATGGAAGAGTGACTCCTTCTGACACAGGTGTTTCACACTTTAAAAAAGGAGCCCACCCTCAACACTCTAATATGTAAATTGTGAAAGAAGTAAAACATTTTTCATTATCAAAAAAAAAATGAAAATAACAGAGTTAATGTAGTTAAAACAAAACCGCTTGATCGAAATCGATACGTAATTTACCCACTGTTTTAACTTACAACATATTTTTATAATCGAAAAAGATGGAGAAACTTTCTCTAAAAGTAAAATTTGACATCATTCGCTTTGTTTTCCATACACCACAAACTTCGCTAAGAGCTAAAAAAACATCAATTTTTTTTTACACAAAACACCATGGACAATTTTAACCAGATTCCGGAACCGGAAGCGCACGTGCGCGCTCTTTTCAATCAATAGATTTTTGAGATCATCCAATTCATACACACACATTTAAATAGACCATGTATGGAATGTTTTGAATGGTAGACAATTGACGTTTTAACTTTGTGAAAGAGGTATTTTTAACCAAGTTGACAGCGGTATAGACTCAAGATAGGGCACGGAAGTGTTTTGTTGTATTTTCGTGCCAGTGAGTAAGGGGTAATTGGCAAAAATGTTCTTTTTATACCACGTAGGATGGCAAAAAGGAAATAGGAACTTAATATGACGCTGGACCAGCAGTACCAGGGAAGGGAACATAATGAATATAGTGCTAACGCAGTACCTTTTCAGGAGCTTCTAGGATCAATAACAATCCTCCGTTTTTGGCTGGAACTTAGATACTTTTTAATTTTGTATAACTGTAAATGCAAAATAAATAATTCTAATATAAAAATATATAATTAACATTTGGTTTTGTCGCGAAATGCGTGCGAATAAATATTTATTAATCGTTAAATTACAATGTAAAGAATATTCAGTCAAAACTACACAGACGGCCATTAAGCCCAACAGATTATCGAAATTGTTTATAGTACGCAATCAACGCAACTTGTTCGATACCACAGACAATGCGATTCATGCAGGCATCCCTTTGAACGCACCTCCGCACCCTCCAATTTCGATGTAGTACAATGGACCGCCGGCATCGGCTATCGATCTGTAACGGACTTTGAGAAAAAAAAGAATGTGTTTATGGTTGGAAAGGCATTTAAAGTGGATACTCTCTCTTGTTATTATGTTTTAATATATGGGTAATTTGTAGGATATTTCAGCGGTACTAAAAACAACAAAATTAACTAGATAAACGTTACAGGTCTAATGTCATAAAGGACGAGCTCGGTGGCTCAGTCGTGAAAGACGCGACTTTGACACCAACGCTCGTGGGTTCGATTCCCACACAAGACAAACATTTGTGTGCATGAACATGTCTATTTGTTTTGGTCTGGTTGTTGTAAGAGAGGTAAGGCACATCAAAGCAGCCCGTCTGGGGAAGTATCTCGACCTCACAGAAAACCGCAGCCAAATAACAACTCCCTAGAGGGTTGTTGTGTTCCTGTGGGTGAGTGAGGTCACCAGTAAGCTCCTAAAGAGTTGCTGTGTAAGCAGCAGAGGAGGCATCGCTCGAGTGATACTCAATATACGAGTATTACACGCGTTAATAGGCTACGGTAACTGCTTTACATCAGGTGGACCGTATGCTTGCATGATTCCCGACGCTGTATAAAAAAAAAGGAGATAGTAAGTAATATGAGCTATGCATTGTATTTTACCCCCCAGCCCGTAGTGGTAAATTGAATTACTACGTAATATCGGTGTCAACGGTCCATAGATTATTGTCTTTATGCCTGTGACAATAATAAATATTATCGGACAAATTACACAGCCCCCGCCATCCAGTCCCAAAGTAAGCGGAGATACTAGATAACTGATAAACACTACTTATGATGCATAGACAACACCCAGACCATAACAACGAGACATGTTTATGCACACAAATGTTTGTCCTGTGTGGGAATCGAACCCACGAGCGTTGGTGTCCAGTTACTAACCATTGCGCCACCGAACTCGTCAGGCAATGTCATGTACAGACTGTTCTGTCTATATGAAGTTCATTTATTTTGTTTAACTTCCATAGTCAAGTGTAGGCACCAATTTCCTGTGCGAGAACCACAAGGAGTAAGCGAAGCTTGAATCCTTACTACTGGCCCCCTTCCGGTGTCACAATACACAACAAGCAGTATTTAAGTATCGTTAAAAGAACTGATCAATTACATTTTTAGGGGACTATATGAGGAACAAGTTGAACACTATTGCTTTTTTGAAGTAAAACTTCTTTATGCGCGCATGACTTGGGGAGTAAGCTGGTGAATGCGTGACGAGAGCGTTACGAAAAGTGTGATCGGGCGAGGCAAACGGAAGTTAAGAGGGAGATATAAGTTAATGAAGATAGAAAGAGAGAGAGTTACGTTTCGAATATTACTGTAGGGGCAAGAGAGAGTGGTGCGAGCACACATTTTCTTTCTCTCTTTCTCTCATAGCGAGTTAAGTTTCGTATATCTAAGACACAGGTGCAGGCCTATTGTCTGTATCACACTATGGAGCTAAAGAAGTTTAACTTCAGTCGTGTGGTCAAAGCACACTCGTTTTTTGAAGTTATACTTCTTTTGCCACTGAGATAAAGAATGAGCGTATTTTACTACACAGACATTTAAAATCGACACCAAGAAGGTTGGCAAAATGTCTCCCAAGTTTTATTCGTGACTATGTTCAAGGTAGCTATATCGGTATAGATAAAGTATATTTATATGCAACCAGAGGGAGACTTTGTACAAAAGTTATTTGCGTGGGTACCTCTGTCTCACCTATTTCTACCGCCAAGCAGCTATTTTTATATAGCTGTGTTCCGGTTTGAAGGGTGAGATATGGCAGAGAAATTACTGGGTATTGTGACGAAACAGCCTTAGGTCACAAGATTGGCAGCGCGTGAGTAACATCCCCGTGGTGTTGCGAGCGTCAATACCGTCTAATGCGGGCCGCATGCTTTTTTGCCAAAATAATTAGTTGTATAGAACAAAAAATTCCCGCCCTGTGTTTTGGCATTTGGTCAAATCGATCGTTTGTATAAAGTTAAGATACTTCTTCGTTGATTTAATGGCGGTTTAAATGAAGGCTTGAAGGAACGACTTGTATTATGTTACAATACGAGTAACAGCGCCATGTATATACAGATAATTATGATACAGTTGCCCAGGCTACAATGCCCACGGCACGGAACAGAGCCACAGAAGATCTCCCGCAATTCGGATCAAATGACCGCAATGTCGGTAGGGCCATGGGCGGTGGTGGGTTAGTACTTGGGCTAGAGATCTTGGCTCAGTTTCTGTTTTGTACGTAACGTCTAAATATTTACGCGATTCGACCCATAGCATTGGTCAAATGGGAGAATATTTTAACCGATAAATACCGCAATGATTTTTTTTTTAATTTATTTATTTATCAACACTTAAATCTATTATTACGGGTTCCAAACCCAAAGCAAAAGAGTAGCACCGTTTTAACGTCTAACTATAACACATAATAAATACTGCCATCTTTGTAAATTCACTCGGAGAACTCGTGAATATGTCAATTTTCTCTGCTATTTTGAGGGTGATCAGAGCGCGTGTCAGCGGGGCTTTATTTTGTAGATTGGTCCGCCCGCAAGCCACTGCCAGTAGGTTGATCCTTGAACTAGCCAATAAGCCATGACGATAAGAATGGAGTTACTACGTAAAATCGCTCTCATCGGTCCTCCATAGATAGTATCCTTTCCTTCATGTATAGGAGTATACATGTAAATTAGCAATGCTTCCATTAACAGAGTGATGGCACGGATTAACGTAAATAGAGTGCTGGGAAAACTTCTAAGCAGTAGAAACCTGAGGTGTCCGCGTGCTGTAGTACCTGCACACCATCAGGCGGGACGTATTTGCTACATTACCGGTATAAAAACATTAATATCGCACACGACGCCGCGACAGATGCAAATTTCCCGTTCATTGCTCGCCATATGGCGCGACGCGGGAGGCTAACGCGGGAGGTCATTATTAACACTAAATAATATCAATTATTTAGCTATCATTTGTGGCTTCAACAACTGTGGGTGTGGGGGGGGGGGGGGAATATTTCTCTTTCATCGGAATGTCAATTTCCTTGAACGAAATTGATCAGTCTAAGAGAAGTAGGGCGTATTTTTTTTTAAGAAAAGCACATCAAAGCACTTCTCTGGGGAAGTATCACAGAAAACTGCAGCCAAATAACAACTTCCTAGAGGGTTGTTGTATTCCTGCGTGTGAATGAGGTCATCAATAAGCTAAGGAGGTGCTGTGTAGGCAGCAGAGGAGGCATCGCGCGAGTGATAATTAATATATCGTAATTAATAGGCTACGGTACCCGCTTTACATCAGGTGGGCCGTATGCTTGTATGCCTCCCGACGTAGTATTAAAAACAATTAAAATAGGGTAGAGTATATTGCTATTTGCATTATAATAATAATAATATTTTTTTATTTGCTTTAAATAGGGTAATATACAATATCGGTGTTAGATTACATGATGCAGTAGCTTAAACCTATTTAGCCATTTTTAATAGCATGCAAATTTATAGTTATGGATATGTTTTGTTAGTCCTATTTTACAGTAGTCAAACTTATTATTAGGTAATTAACTATATTGGTTTCATGTAACATTTAAACTGCAATACACAAGAATTCGACAGGAAATACAAGCCATACATCGATTATAAGTATAATATATTTATAAATACAGTATCTATTCCTTATACTCTAAGAACTCTTTAACACTATAAAATAGTTTCTCTAAAAGCATTGCTACGGTGACCGATATCAGGCCTGTTTGGATCCCTCCTGGGCATTAAAAACGAAACTTTCCGTTCTTCCTTCCGTACCAATAGAGCATTTCTTACATTATAAACCGCGAAATATCAAAAAAAAAAATCAACCGACCTCGAACTATTCAGACTCCGGACACATGTTTTCAGTAAATTCAAATTTGAAATTTGTACCATCGACAACCGTTCGGAACACGTGTGGGCTGTGTGGTGATGGTTTTTTATGATGCCTCCTCAAGGGCACTGATTAGACAGGGTTTTTTGTAGTGGCGTTTGCCTTCGGTTCAATGGAGGGAAGCGCTTAAAATAACTTCGTCTTGTGGTCGTGTGAGCTTTAATATGACTTATCCAAGTACCCAGTAATATTCTAAGCTTTAAAGTTTCTTCGAAATGATAAGCTTATTGATTGTTATTTTATATCGTTTCGGTTTTTTGCCAAAGCTTCATACATCTTATTTCACGCCAAGTTAGTTACAGGGTAAACAGAGAGAACTCTGTACTCACACACATCATTTGCTAAAATAAATTTTAAAATCTAAATTATTAAAATCTTTTCATAAATATCCACTAAAAATACAGGGGATCATCGTGAAGTATAAAAGTGCAGAAACGATCTTATGAGAACATAAAATAAAACAAAAAAATCTGTTACTAAATGTTTTTTCGTTTTACATACTTCATGTTTTTTTTTTACATTACACGCCATCGGTCACGGCTTCAAAACAAGTAAAACCTGTTTCTAAATGTGCTAGTAGAGTTCTTTCATATGACGCTGAACTTCCACCAACCAACCATATTTCAAACATTTACAGAAATTATGTGAGATCATATAAGAGTATTCTCATAAAAAATACTCGTAATTCAAACCGGAATATGAACAATCAAAGGCACTAAAACACTATTAAATAATTCTGTAACTTTTCAATCGTTAAATATTTGTATGGGATTAAATTTATATGCACTTAAATTCGGATATAGCTTAATAGAACACATATTAAAATCGAACTTGCTGAGCTGTACTCAGACCAAAGACTTCTATGTATACTACTATGTAGTATACTGTATACTAAGAAGTCTTTGACTCAGACCGGTTAAAAATTTTGCTAAATTTGAAATGACTGAAACGAAGCTCAACTGACCGGAAATAAAGCGAGCCCATACAAACGCGGTGCATCCTGTTGATAAAAAAAAATGTTACTGTGCACCTTTATTACAAAAGAGAAAAGAACATTATTTATTATGACACACGATCTTAGACTTTGTCTTCTACCTCAGCTCACGAAGGTTATCACGTAACTTTTATGATCAATCGGCGTTGTTTTAACTTCATCCAAACCTTTATTGTTTGTGAGCGATTCCTATATTTATAAATTAGTAAACTATGGTCCAAAAACATCTTTATAAAAAAATAACAAAAATTGTAAGTAAAAACTTGAACTAAATGATAAAAAATAATTTATTTGCCATTAGGCCCTTAGTTTAGATCATATTGTCTTAGTAATTTTCGATTTTTTTTCTTTTAGTTTTAATATATCTCTTTTTTAATCTACTACATTTCGAAAATGACCATTGGCGAAGAAGAAATGCCAAAACGGGTAAATAATCAAAGGCCAAAAGAAACTTGCCAATAGGGGTCTTTTTTTTTTAATCGTTATGTTAACGAACGAACGATATTACAAAAAATATATGTAATAAATATGTAACTAACTAGAAGGAATAGCCCCCTATACACTACGCGATACTGACTGATCTCAACACTAACTTATGGAAACTTGCGATCGGTAAGGCAGAGAGAGAGAGAGTAGAATAAACACCGTCGAAATGCTAGTCGGATGCGCAAAATCTGTTCCGTGAAGCTCGTAAAGCACGAAATCAAGAAATAGGATTATTCTGAAAGAAAGTGTCGATAAAGTAAGAAGTGATATGCTCGTGAAAGAAAATCGCTATTTGCTCTTCCGTGACTTCTATTCTATAATGGCAACAACATCTCGGCCTTGTACCTACTTTATAATTTCGTTATATATATATTATACCTACTGCAGGCACTGTACCATATTTTGATTTAAATTTCAAGTCCAAAACGCATGATATTTATGAAAAAAAAAAAATATTCTAACCAGCCTGCACCTCAGGTGTTAGTTAAAAGAAAACAAAAAATACCACAAGTGTTCTAACATCCTGTTTAAAACGGGCGATTGGCAAAATGGTGGCACGTTTGACAGATGAAAAATGGTAAAAACAAAAAAGATGGGTTTGTCTACTACAGCACATGATTTATGGCGGGTAAGAGTGAGGTCTTAAATAGTTTTTAAGAAGTTTATGTACCTATTTCTTATTACTTATTTGAAAATTTTGACATAAAGACTTTTATTAGTGCAAATTCTTTATATAACTAGCACAAAAACAATTACATGATTAAATACGCACTATACTTTTCCAACATTTCGAAGTAATTAATAATGATATAAAGCAGGTGATAAATTGGTGATCTCGTGAGCTTTGAAGTTAGTTTTATGCTTCTTCGCAAAACGGCAGAAATGTGGTGTTTATGGTCATGACTAGATGTTCTGCGATCCGCTACGCTATTTGCCATTTAATGAAATTTAGAAATTGCCAAGAAGAAATAAAGAAAGACAATATAATGTAATACACAACGATACATCAAGCTAGATATTTATACGTCTTGTAGTAATGATAAGTTGTGAATGCTTTTGTATAGCTAGATCTCTAGCTTAATTCATTGCTAAAATTAACATGTAGTGTCAATTCCATTCGTATTATTTATAGAACAAAATTAACTCAATGTTAGTTTGCCGTATTATTTATAGTACAAAATTAACAAAATGTCAATCTATGTAATCCTGAATTGCATCAATTTTGCATATTTAGAGTGAAGACGGATACGTGAGCAGAGGATATAGCCTGCTTTCGTCCTAGCGTTACCCCGTATCCTAATCCATTAGGGATGGCGGGGTCCGCTACATAAGACTAAGGATTTAGCGAAGACACTAATTATATTGTTACATAGAACTACTGCCGTCAGGCCTTCACATGCCGGAGGAAAAGCTTGAGACCTTTCTTAGCTTAGGGTCTTTCGAAATATAAAACATAGCTGTTTGCTAAAATGTTTTCTTTCAATGCCTAGCAAGTGATAATTACAAATATATACACAAATCCGATTATACAAATTTAGTGGTACATGCCCACTTCAGGATTTGAACCTAGAGATTGTTGGATAGATTGGTTCTTTATCCACTGAGTCAATTACTCTTAGAATAAAAAAATATATTATTAAAAACCACAAAACGTTGTAAAGTACATAAATAACGCAGATAACACTACGGCGTCTCTCAAGGGTCAATTTTCGGGCCATGTATCACTTTTTATTTGATCCAGTTAGCACGGACGTACTCATCTAACCTACTAATACAAGTGAAGCAATTGATCTAATGGTGCCAAGGATATTGCCGACTGGCCTACATCGCGAAATAATTTTATAAGAGACAAAGCGTTGTATTTTTTTTTATTTTGTCAAAGACGCTGTTATTATGTTCTTATATATTAGTTATATTTATATATTATCTTCTTCTTCTTCTTCATATTATTCTATTTTACGAATCCATTAAGATTGGCGGGTTCTGCTTCTTAGGCCTAAGGATGTGACGAAGATACAGATTTTTACATCCACCACAATTCACAGGGAAAACCAGATCTTATCTTAGGTCACGCGTCTTTCGAAATATAAACCCTCTAGGGAGTTGTTATTTGGCTGCGGTTTTCTGTGAGGTGGACGTACTTCCCCAGACGAGCTGCTTCGATGCGCCCTGCCTCTCTTAAAATACCCAGACGAAGACAAACAGATATGTTCATGCACACAAATGTTTGTACTGTGTGGGAATCGAACCCACAAGCGTCGGTGTCAAAGGAACGTAACAGCGCGTTTCGCCACTTCGCCACCGAGCTCGTCAATTTGGTTCAAAATGTATTTGACAGTATTTGGACGAAGTTTAAAAAAATAAAAAAAACCATCTCCGGACAAATTACACAGCGCCATCGAACCCCAAAGTAAGCGAAGCTTGTGTTATGTGTACTACACAACTGATAAACACACGTAAATACATTTTTTGTGTAAATACCCGATACACAGAAATCACCTGTGTGGGAATCGAACCTACAAGGTTAGTGTTACTAACCACTACGCCATCGGGCTCGTCCACCACACACCGCCATCTTAATTTAAAACGGACCCTTTAAACACCTAGTCGCTCTAAAAACAAAAAGAATCTCAACACAATAAATTTAGAACCTTACAACCAAACAAATAAAGTATAATTTTGCCTCAATGCAGATATTGCGCCTGCGTTCAGATTAAGAATCATGCGAAAACCGTTAAAGTGACGTCACGCTCATACAATACTGTCGGTTGTTTCAAATATAGAACAGGCGTGTCCTATGGGTGTTTTGGTTTATGCATTATTTTCCTTTACAGGACTACTAACGGCAATTCTATTTTTGAATTAATTACTATGTATTAATTAACCGTATTATGGTGAAAAAAATTTTGTAGCAACTATTTCATAAGATTAATGACATTAACATCTCGCCTGCCATGTGTAAAACCATGAATGTAATAACCTATGAAGATATGAGACCGATTTTACGTAGTAGCTCAACTTTTTTTTTATATGTACTACGTCGGGAGGCATACAAGCCCACCTGATGTAAAGCGGGTACCGTAGCCTATTAACGCTTGCGATATATTGAGTATCACTGCCGCGATGATTCTGCTGCTTACGCAGCAACTCCTTGGGTGCTTACTGGTGACCTCACTCACACGCAGGAACATAACACAACTCTAAGGAGTTGTTATTTGGCTGCGGTTTTCCGTGAGGTGGAGGTACTTCCCCAGACGGGCAGCCATGCAATTCTGTAAGAGCAAACATCCTTACATCCTCGGAAACATCGGCTGTTATAGCCTTGAACATAAAATTGCAATTCCTTAGTGTCGCTTTTCATGGTTGTGCGACACTAGCGCCGCAAGGCTGCGTTTGGAATTGGAATTCTACAAGGCAAACAGCCTCGCGTACGCTTACAGCCTTAGAGAATACTAAATAAAAAGCCGTGATCACAGCCTCCTCTGCTGCTTACACAGCAACTCCTTGGGGGTTTACTGGTGACCTCACTCACTCACAGGAACACAACAACCCTCTAGGGAGTTGTTATTTGGCTGCGGTTTTCCCGCCTTCGTGCGCAGTCAAGTGGATTAATGGTTTGTGTTGTGACCTCGTACACTTGCAGCAACACAACATAACACTAGAGTTCAATTACAATTATTATTTAATAACAATGGCAACACAATGCTATCGAAATATTTACATGAAACAGTTATACCTATAATAACATATAGAACTGATAATGTAACGGCTAAAACCAAGGCTAACAAGCGGACAAACAAATAATCTCTACAGTAATGAGTTCTAAAATAAACCAACCGTCAGTCCCCAGTTCTGAAGCTGAATCCTGGTGTTTTTCGGATTTACTTGGATTTGTAATTATGACTTGCTGTGTTTCACTTTGCTGTGCTTGCGTGGGCGTGGGCCATGGATTAATGAATGAAGAACAATTCTATTGGCCAACTGGCCCCTGCTTCAACCCCTGGCATGTACCTCTAAATTCCCCTCTCCCATAATATCCCGCTAAAAACATCCAATGTGGGCTGTTTTGGGAAAGCGCAGAAATAAATTGTTGTATGTTCCCAAAATATCCCGCCGTAAATCCCCGTATATCCCCGTATATCGCCGTAAATCCCCGTTGCGATCAGAATATTTTATTTTATTCACTATTCTCAAAATATACCACGCTTGATTCACAAGTTTGTACAGTTTGATTAAATCTTCAAAAATATTCGTGGGATGCTTTGGAGATCGTAAATACTAGTAAATAACAGCAAGCTGTGTTAGGCAGAGCTGATATTTTTAAAATTTAAAAAATATTTGAATATTTTATTTTTAATTTTTTTTAAATATATGGAACCCTGTACGACATCTAGCGACGAGTGCTGTTACTTTTTCTGTTGATGGGAGTGCAGTGCAGACTCTGCACTGCAGAGTGGCCGGCCATACGTTTTCCCATATGTTTTTTTTTTTAATTGGAACGATTTTGGACCGTTCTTCCTCACCAACGAACATTTAAATTTCAAATTAAAGGATACAAAACTACAATATGTTAGCTATTAGTGTGTCGATTTTGGAGTTTCTCACTATTACCGTCTAAACGCTAGCTGGATGACATCAGTCTACCCCAAACGACAATTTTGAGGGTAATGTGGCTCCGCTGGCTATCGCAGCTCTGCCAATTAATTTGTTATTGCATAATATTCCGAATTGGGGATTAAGGTGGGAGATTTTGGGAATATACAACAATTTATTTTTGCATTTTCCCAAAACATGGGATGTTTTTAGCGGGATATTGTGGGAACAGAGGCTAAATTCGTATTTTTGGCTTTACGTACATATTTGTAATTATCACTCGCTGTGTTTCACTTTTTGCTGTGCTTGCGTGGGCTGTGGTTTATTGGACAAAGAATAGACCTATTGACCAACTGGTCACCGCTTCGAATCCTGGCATGTACCTACTAAATTCGTGTTTTCCGATTTATGTATTTATGCAACCAAATAACTACTCCCTGGGAGTTGTGTGTCGACGAGTGAGGTAACCAGTAAGCTCCTAAGGATTCGCTGTGTTAACAGCCGAGGTGGCATCGCGCGAATGGTACAGAGTACAGCATGCTTGTAGGTATGTCTCCCGACGTCGTGAAAAGACAAAAAAATACATTATTAAACAACGTATCCAAAGCTATCTCTCAAAAATAATATAGACAAAAGCAATGTAAACAAATAAGAAAATTTAAATTTCAACATTTAGACCAGTTTACAATAACTTCCCTTGGAATGGGAAGACAAAATGGAAGCTGCATACGATCCCACGTTACATCAAAAATCCGTAGAGGCGTAGACAATGCATGTACATTTTTAATTTGCGAATGTGGCTCAGGAATCTCGCCATACAGCCCGGGTTCACGACCTCTTACAATAGGGTCTTCCCTTGCGAATTTAGATCATGTGATTGTCTATTGTTATTTTTTTTATTTCCCAAGCTTCCGGATTGGGGGTGCGTAACTTGGGGGTATTTTAAAGGGCGCGAAATTGTTACACGTCTTAAACTGCAAAGATTTGGGTTCCCACAGTTTCTGATCCCGTTTTGGACAGACGTACAGACAAAGATGTCAGTTATTTGACCTTCGGGTCCCTTGAAACTGAAAATTTCGTTTACTTATTTGTGCTATTGAAGTATTGACAGTTGGGACGAAGTTGGCAAGGTAATAAATATTAGATCACACCCGTAGCTATAATATATCGTAAGATAAAGCGCTTCTTCTTAGCGTTATCCCGTTTTCTGATCCATTAGGATAGGCGGGCTCCGCTACCTAAGACTAAGGATTTAGCGAAGATGCTAATTTAGACATTGAGCGACTGTCAGACCTCTACACAGGAAAAACCAGACCTTGATTAGGTCATACGTCTTTCGAAATGTAATTTCTTGGACGTGCGGATTTGATTACGATGTTTTTGCTTCACTGCAAAGCAAGTGATAATTACAAATATACACTTATATCCGGAAACACGAGTTTAGTGGTATATGCTAGGATTCTAAACGAGGGCCAGTTGGCCAATAAGACGGTTCTTTATCCACTAATCCACAGCCCACTGCTCTGATGATGATCTGATGATGATGACGTGCTGCCGCCCTATAAATATATTTAATAGGGCGGCAGCACGTCGTACGTTTTTTTTATACTACGTCGGGGTACAAGCATACGGCCCACCTGATGTAAAGCACAGGTACCGTAGCCTATTAACGCTTGCGATATATTAATTATCACTCGCGCGATGCCTGCTTACACAGCAACTCCTTGGGAGCTTACTGGTGACCTCACTCACACGCAGGAACACAACAACCCTCTAGGGAGTTGTTATTTGGCTGCGGTTTTCTGTGAGGTGGAGGTACTTTCACAGACGGGCTGTTTTGACGCGCCCTAGCTCTCTTAAAACATCCATACCAAGACAAACATACATGTTCATGCACACAAATGTTTGCCTTGTGTGGGAATGGAACCCACGAGCGTTGGTGTCAAAGTCGCGTCGTTCCCGACTGAGCCACCGAGCTCGTCGTATTTATCCTGTTTCAACATGTTCCATACATACAGAGTAAGACAGGCTTATTATATAATCTTTAATTATATTATAGCCTGTAAGACAGAGTATTATCGTTCAGTATATTATAGCTAGCTCTGTGACAGGCTTTAAGCAACATTCATACACATAACTTTTGAAAATGGTGGCTTAAGTGTCCTTTGTCTTTCCATTCCATTGTTTTTCGGTTATTAGGCTATATTAGATAGTTGATATTGTAATTTTTATAGTGGCGACCTTGCTTTGCTAGGCTGGTTTATATATTTTATTGCCTATATATTTTTAAAATTTGTGGCGTAAGGCTCGTAGACCGTATTCGCAATGATGATGTTAGAAATAGAGTTGGTCTGAAAGAGAGCGTCGGTGTTAAAATAAGAAGAGGCATGCTCCGATGGTTCGGGCATGTAGAAAGAATGCAAGATGAAAGAATGACGAAGCAGATATACAATGCAAAAGTGGAAGGATGTAGGAGCCGGGGAAGGCCAAGACTTACCTACCATGACCAAATTGGTCATGTTCTATCAGAAGGTGATGTCAGGAGCCCTAGAAACCGGCGTGCGTGCATGAGAAGAGCAATGAATGTTAAAGAAGCGAGTGAGATATGTAAGGATCGAGTCACGTGGCGCTCGGTTATCTCTGCCTACCCCGCAAGGGATTTGGCGTGAAGTTATAGATAGATAGATAGATAGATATATTTTACAAACCAAAACTTTATCTAAATACAAAAATTGGTCCAAAAAAGATTAAATTATTAAAATGATTAAATATTAAAAATAAAAATAAAAAAAAACCTGTTTATAAAAACGTTTACGCAATCAGAAGAAAAAAAATTTTTGTTTTTAAATTATGTAAAATGGCAAACAAATCTTTTATTTGTTTTTCACTGTAACATTTTTTTTTTAAGTGCACAATTAGTACACCTTGCACGATATTTTTTTTTAACCGCGTTGCCATGTTCATTATCAGTTAGGCATTTGAAACAGATGCCGCAGCGTGGTGTTCTGTTCTCTGCTTGTATAACACATGCCAGAAACAAAGATCCCGACACGTGCATTGTACAGATATACACACAAGTGGAAAGCAATGTGGATATACCGGCCTATTGATTGGTCCCCGGTTCAAATCCTAGCATCTACCACTAAATTCGTCTTTTCGGATTTATGTATACATATAATTATCACTTGCTCGGCGGTGAAGGAAAACATCACAAGGAAAGCCGCGCGTCCAAGAATGTGACGTGTGACCTGATCTAAGGTCTGTTTCCCTCTGCGTTGTGGAGGAATGACGCTAAAAATCAGTATCTTCGCCAAATCTTAGTCTTTTAATATCGTGCAAAAAATTGAAGACAGTTTTAATATCTTCCTTTTTTAGGGTTCCATGCCTTAAAAAGAAAACGGAACCCTTATAGGATCACTTTGTTGTTCGTCTGTCTGTCTGTCAAGACTATTTTCTCAGGAACGAGTGGAGCTATCAAGCTGAAATTAATACGAAATACTCAGATCTGTAATCCCTTCGAGCAGTGAATAAATCAAACTTCTAAGTCAACGCAATCAAAAGATACGGCTGTTTATGTCTCGTTTATGCGCATATTTTAACACTCGCAAGGGAATCAAAACCTATAGGGTACTTCCCGTTGACCTAGAATCATGCAAGGTAAGAAAAGCAATGTCATGTAGCACAAGTAAAGGAAAAAAAATCCGAAAACCGTAAATTTGTAGTACTATCACAAAAAAAAAAATTGCGCCAATATTTTTTTACAGACCCTCAGAGCGCGAGTCAGACTCGCACTTGACGTTTTTTTTATTATAATAATTTCATTATTTATGTTTTTTTTTTTTACTAATTGTCAATTTTATTGCTATGAATATCGATCGCCATGTGAACGCTCTGTAGTGAAAAAAAAAGTTCAAAATTCTATTGTCTATGCGAGCGTACATGACAAGAGCTTACTACTCACATCCTGCCTAGATAAAAACTAGTTTAATCAGACGACGCCGGGTCATTGGACTACTACAGGTCCTTTAAACGTTTTTTTTCTTCTATTTTCTGCTTGTGTTAGACGCTTTCAAACAGCATGAAAAGATATAATGAAAATATATTATTTACAAACATCGTGTATTTATTATCTTATAATAAAATATAACGGGCACAAAAAATAGATCAGGTATCCTATATTTTTTAAATTATACATTTTACAAAATTATTCATTGGTAACTAACTTCATACTTACATTAATTTTTAAATTAAAATTGTGCTCCATTTTTTCATTTTATAATTAATCATAATTTACTTCCTATTTAGTATAATGTATTTCAACATGACCTATTTTTTTATTTAAAAATAAATGCTAAAGTTTATATTTTATAATTTTGTAAAATGTATAATTTTTTACAATGCATTTTTTTTCAGGAATATGTTTATAATGTATAATGACGAGCACGGTGCCGCAGTGGTTAGTAACGCTACTATGACACCAACGCTCGTGGGTTCGATTCCCGCACAAGACAAAATATTTGTGAGCATATACATATCTCTTTGTCTTGACCTGAGTTTTTTCTGTGTACCATAAGTAAGTACGTATTTCCAAAAACAAAATGTATTTACGTATGTTTATCAGTCGTATAGTGCTCATTACACAAGCTTCGCTTACTTTGGGGTTAGATGGCACTGCATAATTTAAAAAAATGTTATTACGAAATGTATTTATGTAACATTTTGTGATTGGACAAAATCCGCACTCCATCGAGGACAAAATCACGATCAAATAACCAATATTAGTTGACATGATATTAAATGTATCGTGGTATTGCCAAATAAAAATGTATAATATTTGTACTTGACATCTGTCACGATGACTACAGTATTTGTAATTTGACATATGACTTGTCTGTAATTACATTCCATTAAACATCATGGCACCAACTACTTTTACGGCTCTGTTAATTTTAATCGAACAAAATTTTAATATATCCCAATGACATTAGAGTCAGAGGAGGCGCGTTGGTAGCCCTAAATTGCTGCTATCACGATCTTACTCACTCCCAAGAACACAGCTCTATCCTTATTTAACCATTGCCTCATGTCTATTTTCTTAACTACACCCGCTGGCGTGGGCAACAAGTAAAAAACCCTACAACCATCATTACAAATTCAAGATGTACTTAGAAACTTAGAAAAAAAAAACGAGTGAAGATTCCCAAGGAATAGAAAACAAAATCAGTGCTTTAAAAAAAGAACTCGTCTATAGAACTGGATTTAACGGCCGTTTCTTGCGTCTCGTTTTAACGCGTCCGCCTGTCCCTATCGCGCACAGCATGAGAGGTCCTTGATGTATCTGTGGAAAAGATTTTCCCCGTGAATTGTAATAAAGACGAAAAAAAAAAATGACTAAAAGTTATTTTATTATTTCGTATATTTTTCAAAATATTTATTAAATAAATAGTTCATAATTGACTTTTTTATTAAGATTTTCTTTTTTTTCAGTTTTTAATTTTCTTTTATTGCTGTTCTTTTTTATATAGAGGTTAAAATTAAAATGATATGGCCGAACGCCAGATACTAAAAAATAATGATGCACTTAATTGGAATATTTATTTTATTAATTGTATAATATATATTTGAATTAACTACTAAGAGAAGTAGTCTGGGGGAGTACCTTCACGTCACAGCAAACCGCTTCACATCGCAGCCAAATGACAACTCCATGAAGGGTTGCTGTGTTCCTCTGTGTGAATAGTGCCTACTACCACACCAGTAAGCTCCCAAGGAGTAGCAGTCTTAGCAGCAGAGATGGCATTGCGCGAATGACACTTAACGTATTGCAAGCCATGCAATGTGATCTAAACTGCTTTGTGTGCACACAAAGCAGTTTGCATTGCATGTAAATTTGACTTTCGCAAAATAACGCCTGAATCTATTAACTATGTATTGCAAGCCTTCATAGGCTACGTTTACCGCTTTACATCAGTTGGACAAGCGTATGCCTTGCGACGTTCTATAAAAAATATGCATATTATTAATATCGATGAAAGTTTTCAATTCAATACTCGAGAATTTCATTATGACGTTTTGTTTTTTATACCAAAACTGAGGCAAAGGAACATATTATATACTCGTACATAGTTAGTAAGTTAAATGAGTAGTTAACACACTTCGTCAGTATACTCTCCATACAAGAACGCTTTGATATAATTAGCATTAGCAAATGTCTTCTTTTAAAGGCATATTTTCAAAAATAAATATTTGTCTATGCTTAAATCCATAAACAACCCATTTTGGAACGCGTTGAATTTAAATTTCGAACTCTGCCTCGTCAGCGGTTAGCGTCCGTTGGCGTTCGAAATCCAAACGGGATTCTATGGTGTTGCTGGTTATAGGTTTTGTAACATCGCTATGTAAGTAGAAAGTTTATTTCTTGTGTACTCTTCAACAAGTGTGAAATATGATAATTGATACTCGGGGAAGATACAGTTATTAGACTCCAAGTAAATTGAACCATCACATTGATTGATCTTTCCATCTTTATCGAAAGAAAATAGTTTTTTCTTCTTTAGAAAGATTTAAAAAAACTACGTAAGTACAATGTAAATATATAAATTATAATATAAAAATATATATTATGATAATTAAAAACTGCAGTTGCAAAGTTTAGCTCGGTGAGTTAGTAACTGCATTTTGACACCAACGTTCGTGGGTTCGATTCCCACACAGGACAACCATTTGTAAGTACGAATATGTACGTTTGTCCCGGTCTGGGTGTTTTTACGAAAGGTAAGGCAGTAAACCGCAGCCACATAACATCTCCCTGGTGGATTGTTGTGTTCTTGAGTGTGAGTGGGCAGAGGTGGCATCGCGTGAGTGATACTTAATGTATTGCAAGCATAGGATAGCATTTATGTTAAATTTGTGACTCAATATTTTTGTAAATAAATAACGTTACATTACTATTTTTTATATACAAGATCTGCAGAGATACAAGCATATGTCCCACCTGATGTAAAGCCGTAACACTTACAACACAGTACAGTATCCTAGCGCGATGCCACCTCTACTGTTAAGCCATCAACTCCTTTGGAGCTTCCTGGTAACCTCACTCACTCGCAGGAACACAACAATCCAACAGGGCGTTGATCCACCAAACAGACGCATTCATGCCCACAAACGCTTGCCGCTTTTTTTTATATTGGCTCAGCATAGTGGCTCCTCTTCGCCTGTTGGTAAGCGAAAAGAGGAACCCAAATTGCAGCGGCAACAGACAAAGGACTACAGTGTCCTGTCAGTTGACGATACCTTGCTGGCCCGCATGCTGTATGGTAGTCGAACCGAGGACCGCTGGTGTCAAAGCAGCATTACCAACCGCTGAGCCAGCGAGCTCGTCAAAAATTTTCACATTTACATACAAATGTACAATATGAGAATTCATACACAATATCTTCTCAGAAAACTAGGTATGCGGCCGTTTATTGCGTCATTTCCTGTGACGTCACAACCGTGTACAGACGGACGGCGCCGCGGACCAAACATTTACATATCGAATTGTTAATAATGGTTCTAATTCTCACATCAAACTGTTAATACCTTGGAATGGTTTCGTAATAACAAATAATAATTGAGAAATGTATCTGGAATATAGACATATTGACGAGCCCGGTGGCTCAGTCGTGACGCGACTTTGACACCAACGCTCGTCGGTTCGATTCCCACACAAGGCAAACATTTCTGTGCATGAACACACCTGTTTGTCTTGGTCTGTCCTTTTTTAGGTAGGGCGCGTCAAATCAGCCCGTTCGGGGTAGTACCTCCACCTCACAGAAAACGGCAGCCAAATAACAACTCCCTATAGGGTTGTTGTGTTCCTGCGTGTGAGCGAGGTCACCGGTAAGCTCCTAAGGAATTGCTGTGTTACCATTAGAGGTGGCATCATGCGTGACACTTGACGTATTGCAAGCGTTAATAGGCTACGGTACGGCTTGTACGCCTCCCGACGTAGTATAAAAAAAAAGTTAGTATGGTTCATTAAAAAAATAAGATGATTTTATTTTTTTTTACGAAAATAATTTAAAACTCAAACTGCAGCACACGCGTTAAAAAAACTAATTTAAAACATCTAAAAACCTACATATCGCAACTATCCCGATTATTCCAGATAGTTATTTGAGACTTGTTATATCAAAGCATAAACAAAAACAAGAAAAAATCTTCGAAACAGGCTTCATTGAGGCTCAGCCGTTATCCGCTCTCTCCCTCACTCGCGTATCGACGTCTCCCTCGCACGTTTCTCATTACGCATTCCAGTTACCGCCTGTTATGTCATCAGGATGTCGGGGTCACGTGACGGACGTGGAGATATTTTTTTTTATAAAAAAAAAAGTTCATGGTTTGAGTGGTAAAAAAAATAAAAATCGGTTTTGATTTCTGTATTTTATTTGTTGTTCGACTCTTATAATCTTTAAACGAAAACGAAAAATCTAGTTTTTTAACGCTTTTTAAATAGTTTAAAAAAATAGCTAGGCGACTTTCGAAGAAAATTACAAAAATAATTTAAAAAATTACAGTTTCTGTTCGAGATTTTTCAAACTGAGAATTCTCGGTGAAACTGCCCTTTTCAAGATGGTGAAAAAATCTTACCAATCCGAGAACTCGAGAAATCAATTCTAAGATCGCTAGCGAAAAGTTACAATATTAATAATAAATAGATTAAAGGAAATGCAGGTTATTGGACAATAAATTAATAGCAGGAAAAAATATATTTTTATTTTCTTTCTAATTTTAATAAACCTATTTAAACCTAGTACCTATTTGCAATAAAAGGATCTTTTAATCTAACATTATACTACGCAATTGAGTACCATCAGGCAGGCGGTACGCTTGTTTTCCAACTTAGTGATATAAAAAATATACTACGCTATACAATACTTGATAAACTTGCAAAGTTTATCATTTTCAGGCAAAAAAAAACTTGATTCGGCCTATCAAATGATTTTTGAGTTTAAGGAACGCTACTTATGGGAACTATAACCGGTTTGATTTTGATTGATTAAAAGACAGTTTAGTAATCATTATAATAAAACGTGTTTCTAGTTGTAAAACGAGTTTCTAGTTATGGTTTTGATAATATTTTCTAATCGTTAGCGAGTTTGACGTATAAAATTTTAATATAATCCCCGAAAATGAAGCTGACATGTATTTTATGTCCAGATTGATACTATCAAACTACTGTTTCCATTTAGTAATTAAAAAAAAAAAGAAATCTAAATTACTTTTAAAAATAAAAAATATCTCGACTCGAGAAAAACCGAGAAATGAAAAAGGTCGAGAAAAATACGCATACCTTACACATAATACCATAACATCATGTGTCTTGGCAATTGAATCACACAAAAGAGGCAACGAGATCCATAGTCAACTGACAAAAAAAAACCGCGTAAAGTGTCTGCCATAACAAACGCCGTAATGGTAACCCAATTGCCTATTACCCAACAAAATAAAAAAGCCACAGGCGGCCTTCACAAAAAGTTACTTTTACTATCTATTTACTTTCCTTTTCATTACATTTCGCTACGCGTCTGTTTCTCTTGAAACGCAGCACAAGTGTCTACAGAATTCGCTCACCACCATTCACATTGAGTGGGAAAATTCACATTGGAATTATTATTCGTCTATTACCTATCTTTTGAAATTGATCTATATTATTGAATTAAACAATTTTTAACGGAAGTATCGCGTATTTTATTTATTTTGTTGATCTATATTACTATTATAAAGTAAATTTATTTATTTATCTAAATTAATATGCAGGAGCCGAGGAAGGCCAAGACTTACCTACCGTGACCAAATTGGTCGTGTTCTATCAGAAGGTGATGTCAGAAAACATTTGTGCGCATGAACACGTCTGTCTTAGTCTGGATTTTTTAAGAGAGGTAGGGCGCGTCAAAGCAGCCCGTCCAGAGAAGTGCCTCACAGAAAATCGCAGCCAAATAACAACTACCTAGAGGGTTGTTGTGTTCCCGTGTATGAGTGAGGTCACCAGTAAGCTCCTAAGGAGTTGCTGTGTTAGCAGCAGAGGAGGCATCGCGCGAATGATACATAATATATTACACGCGTTAATAGGCTACGGTAACTGCTTTACATCAGGTGAGCCGTGTGCTTGAATGCCTGCCGACGTTGTATAAAAAAATGCGTTTCCGGACGCCCGACAGAAGTGGTAACTTAAACTAATCTACATATAATTAAAGCTGCCGTATGCGTGAGAGAAAGGGAAGCCAGACAGACTGGCGCCGTAACGCGTTACGTAACGAAGCGGTCTACCCTCCCATAAGACGTTATCACTTCAAAACCTAATGGAGAACCGATCAAACAAAATTGTTTAGCATATCTACTCACAGCTACGGGTCAAGGGGTAAAGTAGATTGCGTAGCTCTCATTGGCTAGTTCGCGGATCAACATCGCAGCACTTATCGGCTTATTGGTTGAAATATCCTCCCATTGGTCAGTAGGATGGAATCGCTGAGGTATTTAGGCGCTACAAGATAACATTTCTGTGAGCTAGGAGTGCCTTCATGCGCAGGCAAATGGTTTATTAGTTTAACGGGACAGGCCAACCACCCACACCCACCACTGTGTCTCCTGTGTAGACAGAATTAACAGCGGCGACCACCAAAAAGGCAATGAACAGTGAAGTCCATTGCTCTCCCAGGGGTTAAACTACAGCCGCCTTGGAACTCGCAACGAATTTAATCAGAAGAAATTTGTAGAAGTAGGAAGTTTTGGAATTCACTTCCCCTCTTGGCAAAGTGAGAGACAGCAATATGACAAATAAGGCATTTAAAAACCTCAAAGAGATGCCTAGTAAAGTGAAGCTCAACTGCCGTGCACCACGGTTTATCAGATATATAACACTATTGGGACCTAAACTGTGAGTTGTTACCTAACACATCGATTCCAATAATATAGATTGCAGAACCGCCTGAACGCCTGGTAATTCTCCCTTGTTGCCACCAAATCAGAATAGTATACTACCCCGGATGTGACACGCAAGGAATTTAACATATCGTCTCGCTCCCGACAATTATTACTTTGTGGTCCGCAACGATCAGCTACATCTGAGACTTTGAGACGTCGATCCTCATTACCAGGAACGCAACAAGCCTACGCCTACATGTAGCTGTTAATTGGCTGCGATCCTAATATCTATTAGGTTTATGTTACTACACACCTATCTACATCTACCCTAACTCTCACTGCTCAACTGTGGATTGGTTGAGGCCAGTGTTATCAAGCTGCCTCCGGGCCACTGACTTAAGACTCGCTAACGACTGGGATCGACGGCTTAACGCGCCATCCGAGCACGGCGAAGCGAAGCAGACAGGCTACGGTCGACATTGTTTAACCTGCGTGTTCAATTAGAATTGCAGGGGCAATAACGCCATCGAACTCTCAAACCTACCTCTCTGGTAATGTGCATCAAAGGTTTGAACTTTAACTCTGACATGCTCTAAATTTTGCACAGAGATAAGGTTGTCTATGGTTACAAACAAGATGGCGGAAAATACCACTATCGCATTCACTTTCATCACATTTACGAGTAGCTACGCATCCGTTCACGGAATAGTCGGTATAAATTAGACACTTCCTTTGAACTCTGATGCGTTTGAATGCACACGACTCCTTTTTTTTCACACTTATATAAAGCTAGATGCGCCCCGTGACTTCATCCGCGGATATGCCGGTATACCGTAGGAACCGATTTTTCTACTATCTTTCTTTCTCCCCGGCTTCTAAGAGACATTTTTATTATATAACGTCGGGAGGCATACAAATATACGGCCCACCAGATGTAATACGGTTACCTATAAACGCTTGCAACACTTTATCACTCCCGCTATGTCACCTCTGCTGCTAGCACAGCAACTCCTTAGGAGCTTACTGGTGTCCTCAGTCACACAACAAACCCTCAAGGAGTTTTTATTTGGCTGCAGTTTTGTGTGAGGTGGGGGTACTTCCCCAGACAGGCGATGTCAGGTATTGTGAGGAGCCCTAGAAATCGACAAGATTGCATGAAAAGAGCTATGAATGTTAAAAAGCAAGTGAGGTGCATAAGGACCGCGTCTTATGGCGCTCGGTCCTCTCTGCCTACCCCGCAAGGTACCTGGTGTGAAGACATACATCTAATTCGGTTCGTGAATTTTCAAATTAATGTGGAATGAAGAATTAGCGTCTCTACACTTACGCGTAACCTGATAATCATACACTCACAAAGTACACAACAGCATTTATGTCGTTAGTATCGTAAGCTGAATACCAAAAAGCGATTTTTCGAGTCCAATACTATGCCTCTTAATTTTCTCGGAACCTGAGGAGGTGATGCCAATGCGTGACCATTGTCAATCTTTCGTGAAGATAATTCCAATAATTGATCTTAAACAGTGCTTTGTAACATTGTCCTTTCATCCTTTACTTTGTTACGTTCAAAATTTAAGTAAATCGCGTGTTGTGAATGCTCTTGTTTCCTTTCTTTGCTACTTTGTGAATGGCAAAAGTACACGGTATCCAGGGTTTAAATTTAAGAAAATATCGTTCTTTTTGCATGCCATGGTTATGGTGTATGGATTTTTAAGAAATTCGCGGAAATGATGCATATTTTTTTTTGTGCCCGTTGTTAAAAGTATTTAATTATAAAGAATGTAGTTTAAATGTGAACCTCCTAGTTTTATCGGTCTGCAAATTTTTCCATATTTTTTTTTCACACAAAACATTTGATGATAAGGCATAGGAAACACTTACATACAGCCATTTCTATAGAGCCGTAATAAATTTCATTTATCGTCGAAACAATAAATAGGAATTGATACGAGTGGTCCAATAGGGGTTGATGCCAAATGGCACATGGGGTTTCATACCGAGTACCACCTGCTCGAATTAAAATGGTGTTTTTGATTGAAAGTGAACCTACAAGCACGAAAATAAGATGGGTTTTCGGGTAATTTGTATTGTTATTTATATTGATCGCTTTAATATTGGCAATGTTACAGTTATCTTAGTTTTATTTCATTTGATTCGTGATGGTTTTAATTAACTTTTGTTTGTATTTCATTAATAAATTAACATATTATTAAATGACGTCGCATATTATAGCATCAAGTAAACGATGTATATACAAGGATGGCTAATACTCAACATCTTCTTCTTTGAGTTATATAGTTTTCTATATTTTTTCTATACATCGTCGGGAGGCATATAAGCATACGGCCCACCAAGTTGTAATTTGACTTCTTTCTTTGAGGTGTTTTCTGTGAGGTGAAGATACTTCCCCAGAGTGTTAAAGGACACACCAATGTCTTGTGTGGGATACGACGAGCTGATGTTAAACCAGCATTGCTTATTCCGCCATCAGGCTCGGCAAGTGATGTTAAATATTTTTCAACAAGTGAGCCAGCCTAGCGCAACTAGCATCTATCAAATTTCTCCGTAGGGTTGCGCCGGCGCAGCGCGCACGAGCCACCCTCTACGATCGGCGAGGGTGCAGACATCTGGCGAGGTAAACGACCTCTGATCGATACATTAAAACAGTTACGAATGCAGTTTCTGTATACTTCGATTGAGTTGAAGATAAAAAGTGTAGTTTAGAAAACCGCAGCCAAATAACAACTCCCTAGAGAGTTGTTGTGTTCCTCCGTATGAGTGAGGTCACCAGTAAGCTCCCAAGGAGTTGCTGTGTAAGCAGCAGCGGAGGCATCGCGCGAGTGATACTTAATTAATATACTAGGGTAGCTGGGCCTGCGGCACATTGCCAGAGCTGCTTTTGCACAATAAGAAAATAACAGCAAGCTGCGTAAGCAGAGCTGCTAACGCTAACCCTTGTGTCAATAAATATTTTGACAATTAATTTGAGCTGGAATATAAATTTGCAAAACTTGAAATGAGCTCGCCATACGCGCTCCGATAGACCTTGTATTGGAACGGTTTTTCGGGCGATAACATCACTTATCGATATCCTTTATTAAGCTAATCGAAATTTAATCTATTTTAGGGGAATCTACAATACTTAAGGTACATTACGTCGAACAATCAGCTCTCTAGCTTCTAAACTTCTACGTGTAACAGTCGAAAACCGAAAAACTGCAAAAAAGACAATTTTCTCGGTTATAAAGCTTCGCTAGCTAACGCAGCTCTGCAATTACACGCGTTAATAGGTACCCGCTTTACATCAGGTGGGCCGTATGCTTGTATGCCTCCCGACGTAGTAAAGTTAAGCGTCAATTGACCTAAACGAGCAGCGTATGAACGCTAGCAAAGGATTTACGTCGCGTAATGTTCGGAAATCACACATATAAGGACAATGTCTTTGACAGAACAAGGATATCCCGGTGTCTTTGACGAGCTCGGTGGCGCAGTGGTTAGTAACTCGACTTTGACAACAACGCTCGTGGGTTCGATTCCCACATAGGTCAAACATTTGTGGTGCACGAACATGTCTGTTTGTCTTGGTCTGGCTATTTTTAAGAGAGGCGCACCGCAGCCAAATAACGACTCCCAGAAGGCTTGTTGTGTCCTTCCGAATGCCTATTAATGAGAGTAGCCTATTAACGCTTGCGATATATTAAGTATCACTCACGCGATGCCTCCTCTGCTGCTTACACAGCAACTCCTTGGGAGCTTACTGGTGACCTCAATCACGTGAAGTGGAGATACATCCCCAGGCGGGCTGCCTTTAAATTAAATATTAAATATTAAAATATTTATTATTTTCTTACATTATGGTAAAATACAATGGTCGGATACTCCTTTTGAGCAAACAAATGCTTGTGTTAGGAGTAACCGCTCTTCCACAGTGCATTACGGATATATGACAATTCAGTAATGTATACATAACAATAAAATAAGAATGATTAAAACTAATATTAAAAACAAAAGAAACATAGAAAAAGTAATGGTCGGGTGTATGCATGTACGCAAGTTAGCGCACATAAGAGTATTTGTGTTATGTGTGTTCATGTATGAATTAGTGTGTGTGTGTGTGTGTAAGTGGGAGGGGACGTGTGTGTGAGAGAGAAAGGATATATATATATATATATGCCTTGATGCGCCCTACTTCTTTGTGTTCAAATATGTACATAAATTTTTGTGTTGCGTATTACATATAAATCTGATTATAACCATTGTACTTTAACAAACACATTTGTAATTATCACTAACTCAGCGGTGAAGAACATAGTGAGGAAACCAGCGCGTTCAAGAAACTATATTTCGAGAGACGTGTGACCTGACCTAACAAAGATCCAGTGTCTCCTCTGTGTTGCGGAGGTCTGACAGCTGCGGACATGTAAAAATCGGCCAAGTGCGAGTCGGACTCGCGCACGAAGGGTTCCGTACCACTATCTATAAAAACGGCAAAAAAAAAAATATCACGTTTGTTGTATGGGAGCCCCCTTAAATACTTATGTTATTCTATTTTTTAGTATTTGTTGTTATAGCGGCAACAGAAATACATCATCTGTGAAAATTTCAACTGTCTAACTATCACGGTTCGTGAGATACAGCCCGGTGACAGACGGACGGACGGACAGCGAAGTCTCAGTAATAGGGTTCCGTTTTACCCTTTGGGTACGGAACCCTAAAAATCGGTATCTTCGCCAAATCTTCAGGCTTAGGGAGCGGATCTCGCCAATCCTAATGGATAATCAATACAGGTTATAAACCTAGCAAGGACTAGCTAACTCTATATATTTGCTACTCATGCAATCTGAACAACTTTTATGAAAAGTTAAAAAACATTTGAATTTCGTTATGGCGCGCACATTATTACCCCCGAGACTAATAATCCTGGTGAAACTGGCTACAGTGATCCCAGGGCTTCTCCCAATTTGACGTCAAGTTGAGCGTCTAAGCACAATGATGAACAACTCCAAAAGTTATGGTAATGGTCATACGCCCATACTATGGCCCTCTAGCATATGTTTATCTTGGCCAACATTACCTTTGTACGTTATGTACGTTAACGGCGCGTCACGCGCGATGATCCTAACGGCGCTAGTTAAGGCATAAGCGGAAGCGGTAAGCAAGCAAGCAAAATGTTAATTAACAGCCCGTAATCTATTATTCTATTTAAAAAAATGAGTGTGCTTTAGACCACGACTGAAATAAAACTTCATTAGCTCCATAGTGTGATAAAGACAATAGGCCTGCACTGTGTCTTAGATACACGAAACTTAACTCGCTATGAGGGAAAGAGAGAAAGAAATTGTGTGCTCGCACCTCTCTCTCTTGCCCCTACAGTAATATACGAAACGTAATTGTCTCTCTTTCTATCTTCACTAACTTATAACTCCCTCTCAACTTCCGTTCGCCTCGCTCGATCACACTTTTCGTAACGCATTCACCAGCTTACTGCCGAAGTCAAGCGTGCGTAAAGAAGTTTTACTTCAAAAACTCATAAAAACAGAAACGTTAATAAATTTGCATTTGTTCTAGTGTCCTTTCTCCCTAGCGTTACCCCGTTTCCTAATCCTCTAGTATTAGCGGGACCCCCTACCTAAAACTAAGGATAATACACCGACTTTGACATGAAGCGACTGCCGTCAAACCACCACAACCCAGAGGGAAAACCAGACCTTTCTTATGTTAGGTCGTACATCTTACGAAATAAATTTTCTTGAACTTGCGAGTTTCCTCACGATGTTTTCTTTACCCGGCGAGCAAGATAATCACGAATGACGTATATAATCACGAATACGTATAAGGTGTAAGCATGTACCAGTAAATTACTGTTTTCAGATAAAACAGTAATATAGTGGTACATGCTTCGAACCGAGGATCAATTGGTCAACAGGTTGGTTCTTTATCCACTAGAGTCTAGTGGGTGGGACACTAGAAAAAATGCAGCTAGTGACTAGACTATCACTGCATTTTTTCTAGTGCCCCACCGGTGAACACAAGTGTTCACATTTGGCTCGTTGAAAATGTATTTTGAGTGTTACGGTGGGGTAAGTACGTAACGTATTTCGATCGATGGATATTGTTTTAACTATTCCGCTTCTTTATTACTGTGTTTGTAAATTTCTATTCTTTTCAGGAACATCGTTCCTATATGAAATCTATATGTTTTACTGTGTGTGCGTTTGTCTGTGTGTTTGTCTGTCGCTTTTTTTCGAATATTCGAATCTTGACTTCAGATTCCGATTCAGCATAAAAAAGTATAATAGGAATGTTCAGGAACACCGTTCCTATCTCAACTTTATTTATCTCAACCAAAAAATTGAATTGATTAATAATAATTGACGAGCCAGGTTTTCCTCTGGCAATGCAAGCTTGCGCATTCTCAACTGGTTTATAAATAAATATACTGTAAATAAATGTTTTTATAATTTATCTACCGTCAAAATTTTGTTAAAACAACCTCTTAACCTTTACTTTAATTAACATCACGTTGGGAAAAACGTATTTAAATTGCTAATATTTAAACTGTTATTGTGTAAGGGATCGTATTCAGTTCTATTTAAAAATGCAATAGAAACAATTCCAAACACGAATCACCTATGATTACATAATTATAAATTGTAAATATATCAGCTAACTTTTGATATTATAAGGACACTATCGTACGCCTTAGCGCATTTTAGTATCGTCGTTCGCCGCTCTAATGTTGGACCACAGACAAATAGAGCGGTCATAGACTGACTTTGCACATGGCCGCAACGACTTTTGACATTTCACCTGATACGATTTATACGGTCAATGGCATCTATTGTTCAGTAATTATTTTTTTATAAATAAAATAAATAATTAAAAAGAATGTTTTTTTATTATTTGGCTTTTATTACAAGATTATAATACAGACTCAAAAATACATTTTTGTTTTTATAATGATCTTAAGCTCGGTTATAATGAAATGGACTTACTGGTCAGAGTGAGCCGGACTCGCAAAGGGAGGGTTCCGTATCAAAATATATAGAAAAAAAAGGATTCTTGTTTATTTTATTAACTTAATTTTTTTATTACTTGTTATAGCAGCAATACAACCCGCAAAAATTTCAAGTGTCTACTTATTGTGGTAAAACACAGCTCTGCGACATACGGATGTTACATACATCTGGGTCTTAGGTTTGTAATGTATTATTATAGTTATTTATATACTTATGGAACAAGGTCCATCAGTATAGTTTATGTATGTATTGTTCGGTTTAGGATTCAATTCATTTTTAATAAATTCGCATTCTTCTCCACTCTCAATGATTGATTGGTGGAGAATGCGATAAGTATAAATACCGCTTTTTGGTTCATATAATTCTAGATACGAAAATAATTACCTACTACGTAAATTCAAATAAATTGCTACCGTGATATTCCTGTGCCATTGCTAATGCTAATCGCACAATCAGGAATCATAGCCTTGATCTAAAAGGCTACGCACGATGTAACTAGATATTTTAATCTGGCCAACCTACGATGTAAGTTCCACGAAGACATTTTAAAAAACAAAATAAAAATTGTCTATGGCCGGTTTTTAGTCCAAGACCATTGAAAAGAGATGCTTACTGCTATAAAAATAAGAGGCTTTAATAATGATATGGCTTTTTTTTAAACCATTAATGTTAGGTGGGCAACTGGGCAGCAATAATAGACAAAGATACGGGCCCATTGTTGGCCCTGCCCATAGACCGCAGTGTAATAAAATACTCTTTTGTCTTTTTTTTACCAAAGAGGGTTTCAAGAGGGCTTCCCGGTTCAGTTTTCTGAACCTCGCTTGTGTCACCGGAAAAAGTTTATTTTGAGGTCGAAAACTTCTTCGTGATGGATATATATATATATATATATATATATATATATATATATATATATATATATATATATAGATATATATATATATATATATATAATAATAGAGATAATAGAGCATATTACATTTTTACAAACATACGTACAGTAAAGAATAATACTGAATATCTGTATACTATTCGATGAAACCTCCCAGGCGGCTTGACTTTTTCCGACATTTTCAACAACTATTGTCCATATTTCAAACGATTTACACAAAACCTTAACAAATTATACATCTAAACCTTCCTCAAGAATTCTATTGATGAAAACCGCAAGACAGACAGACAGACACGTCGTGCGACTGTTTAATAATATGTAGTGATAACATATTTATATAGTTATAAATTATATTACTAAAATTGCAACTCATAAATATATATTATTCGTTGACGATATCTATCATTGTGATACCTAATAAAAAAAACAAATACTATTAAACATCACGAAGATTACATTAAAATTATCATTGAAAAAAAATACAGAGTGGACTTACATTAACAATCTGACAATAAATATGACAACGGAACCCATTACTAAAGCTCCAAGTCATGTTTACAAATATGTACTGTAAAACCGAAAACATGAGCTTAATAGTGGCGTATACAAAAGGATATGAATCAGGAACATTCGCAGGGCTGGTTTATGGACTAGGCTATCACTCCTCAACATAGTCCGATAACTATATAAAAGCCATATTCCCAATTTTATCAACACGCCCCAGTTTTGCAGACCTCCGTTAAAAATCATTATAATTGCTTACACCAAATGATAATGGCGGCCTACATGCAGTTTATCAGTGTTTTCATTCATGCCATGATAAACATTGCACTTTTGTATGGTAATGTAAAATAATTATTGAGATAGCATACAGCTAAAAATATGCCGCGCTCTGTAGGTATACCGTATATGTGATTTAAATTTAACCAACATAAAAATATCGACTTTCTCATTCTCTATGGCATATTCGAGAATATAATAATGAATCGATTTAGGTCAAAGAGCGTCCGTGTCTGTGATATTCAATTGATTCACTATTTCTAGGGCGTAATTATGCAATAAGTTACTATTGCATAATTACGCCCTAGAAAAAAAGCACCGAAATGAGAAACAAGTCAATATTATTTCCTTTGTTTTTTTATTGAAAGGCAATGGAAGCCTGGAATGGGATAGAAAACTTGGGCCATAAAGAGCATTATGTTGTTATTATAGAATATAAATTTCGAGTTGTAGATTGCACATATATTGCTTAACTACCTCCATTTACGACTTTGATTATACTTACTACTTGACGTCGGGACCTTTAATGTATTGAAAGACGGCATTATATATTTATTTAAAAATAATAAATAGCAACTATTGCAGATTGTAACGTTCAAAATAAGACTAACCTTCATAATTAAGCCGTTAAAACAGCAACTGCAGTTGGGATGGCCTTCGATTTTGTTTTAACGAAATGAAAAACAAATTCATTCCCTATTTTCATCATAAAATTTACAATGCCATTCTGACAGATAATAAATTTTATGATTTAAGGTCAACGTACCAATGTACTAATATTGTTAGTCTGTGCGGCGACGAACTCAAGGCCAATGAAAAAATTCTAATATGTATCTGACGTAATGTTCAGTTTTTTTTATAGATAACAAAAATAAACGACGAGGTCTCTGCTGGCACTTTAGATTTCAACTTTTTGCATTTTATCTTTATACCTAAATAATCAGCAAGTAAAGCAATCTTTCACGTGCAATCCAAAACGCTTGTGTTCGTTGAGCGAATACGCGTAAACTTAAATGTATGAAGTGGTCATTTAAAAAGATTGTAAATTAAAAATAGTGTAATTATTATTGATTTTCATAACACTTCGTTCACTTTATTAGCACGCTTTTTAATTTTAATGGCACTGGATACTTCACGACCCAGTTAGCGCCAGACATTTCTCTGTTGTTATAGCGCCGCCGTCAGGGGTTTGATTTTACTATGTCAGGGGCATTGTCAAAATACAATGTGTACACAAAGTAAATTGCTGTAGGAAGACAAAGCGCCCGGAGATCGGCAACAGTGAATTTTTTTTCGAAGGAAACAATTTTCAGACGAATAAAATAAGCGAAGATAGTTTCTCTTAATACATCTTTTTAGAAATAAATATTGAACGATGTAAACAGTTTCTATTGCTGACTATTTTTTCCGCCAGAATCTTATCGTGCTCTTCCATAATGCGTTTGCCAGGCGCCCTGATAAATCCGGTCACATTTTTTTAAACATTATACGGCCTAGTTAAAAGGGTCTTTGGTCTGGCACTTTTTAAGTTCTAAGTTTCAATTCGCGTGTGCCTCTGGCATATAAATATATGTTTAGAGTATATAATATATATTTAGAGAGAGCGCACTATAAAAATATATTTAGAGTCTCGCCGTAGGGTCACCCAGATATCTCCCCATAAAGGAAAGAGAAATATAGCAATACCTACCAACAATTTCTCCCACGAAATGAATTTAGTATATATTCACATCATATCATAGGTCAAATGTGTTCTCTTTCTCCCTCTCTCTTTGTGTGTGTGTGTGTGTGTGGGAATGTACTCTCTTGTGAAAGTACTCTTGTATTTTTGTATTTGTTGTTCTTCAGTCTGTACAAAATTAATTACATAATCCGCCATATTGTTTTTATTCTGACGTCATAGTCTAAGTAATCCAGGACAACTTATGGACTCTTATCGATACATCTGAGTCATTACAGGCGTTTAGTAGTTATGGTAGAATAAACTAACTTATAATGATACATACACGTATACATGTATATCTTCACGCCAGGTTAGCAGGCAGCAGCAGAAGCAGAGAAACGAGCGTCATAAGTCGCGGTCCTTCGACACCTCACTCGCTCTTTAACATTCATAGCTCTTTTCATGCACGCTCGCCGATTGCTAGGGCTCCTGACTACTCCTGACATCACCAGATAAAAGACGACCAATTTGGTCATGGTATTTATATTCTTATTGTATATATATATCTGCTTCGTCACTTTTTCATCGTGCATTCGTTCTACATGCCCGAACCAACGGAGCATGCCTTTTATTAACACCGACACTCTTTTTCATACATACATAAATGAAAAAATTATACCTACTCCTTTTGGGACAGCAGTGTAAAAGATATGAGTGCGTTAATTGACCTACTGTTTATATACTTATAGTTATGCTGTGACATTGCCTTGAAGGTTACTATTGTTTTTAAACATGGGTGCGCCGGGATGTGAAGCTTTCACCCGCTGTATCCCCTGTCATATCCGACGTAAAGAGAGGTAGGGCACGGCACGACGCGGACGTTGCCCCGATGGGCTGCTTTGATGCGCCCTATCTCTCTTAAAAACACCCAGACCAAGACAAACAGACATGTTCATGCACACAAATGTTTGTCCGGTGTGGAAGTCGAACCCGCGAGCGTTGGTGTCAAAGTCGCGTTATTAACGCCTACGCCACCGAGCTCGTCCATTGGAAATCTCTGCTCTAGATTTGATCAAAATTGAATTTGATTATTATGATGATCTACGAGTATCTAGATAATTGACCACCAAAACCTGGTGGTATTAACGTGATTCGAGAATTTAATTCCCACTCCGACATCAAGTTACTTTTGGCATTTTATCTTCGCCAATGGTAATTTCGGAGATGCTGGTAAATTTAAAATTAACTATTAACATTAATTACCCTTCTCATGCACGCTCGCCGATTTTTTGGACTCCTGACATCACCTTCTGATAGAACACTACCAATTTGGTCATGGTAGGTAAGTCTTGGCCTTCCTCGGCTCCTACATCCTTCCACTTTTGCATTGTAGATCTTCTTCGTCATTCTTTCATCCTGCATTCTTTCTACATGTCCGAACCAACGGAGCAATCATTGCGAATAGTCTACAAGCGTTACGTCACATATTAAAAATGATAATTTTGTAAATCATCATCATTTTTGCCATCTCCTTACGCTTAAGTAGCGGATCCCGCCAATCAGCCGCGGAGATCCAATGGCAATAAAGAACAATTTTATCTCCTCTTACTCCCGTGAAGTCATAGCGATTTTTAAAACAAACGAAAATAAACCATTCATCTCCGACGCCGGGAGAAACGGGGGTGATTCCTCCTGTACCCTCCTCAGTACTAAACAATAACGGTTATTTATGTTAATAAACCAGATGTTGTACTACAATGAGACTATGTTAGTGTTCAAATTTTCTAGAACCAATATTCTTGCTTGTAAACAATTGAACATAAGAGCAATGACCGGCCCGTTCTAGTTATTCAAACCAAGTCTTATTGAAGCTATCTTTAATGATTTAAGAACGTGAGAAGGTTATTACGATAAATAAATACAAATTTCCAATAACTAAAGTCTTTTCCCAAACTTTAATCTATTTATAAACAAGTCTGCCATACGAATAATGAAATAGTGTGCTGTATATACTGTGAAATGAATAATTAAAAATAGAACGTAACTTCTCTTCCCAAACAATACCTAGTCTACGATCTATTTTAACCATAATAAGCTATAAACAAATGAATTGAAAATACAAAAATACTTACCCCGAGCACTGGCAATTCTGCTCACATTTTTTGCTACTTTCCCCCCACATTTTCACAAAGTTCGCACAAAATAAATTTAAAAATAAACACAGTAATCACAAGTTCATTTTATTTATCAGTCTATAAATCTCTCTCACAGTTGGTTGCAAATGCGTGACCGAATCACGTCAACCGTCGGAATTCACGGTCGGCGAATGACTGATTTACGAAACCGTCTCGTTTCAGCATTCCCCTACGCGCGGTCCGGCCCGTCCTGTTGTGATCACCCCTCCGTTCAAGGGTAGAGGTGTGAGGGAGTTTCTACTGTTATGGTAGTTTTTTTATATCCAGCGTTGCCTTTAAAATGGCACATTATGTTAGGTAATATTTTTGATAATTATTAATAAATGTTTCCAGCCAATATCTTTGCAACTCGTTACGTCGAAAGTAAGTTTCGGTTTTAATTAAGTTACATAATTTCAGGACATACGAGACAACAGTAGAAAAAGCTTTTAGAGATATTATTTTTTATTAGCCTTAGTCAGTATTTATTTAATGTCAACAGTTTGTTTTTTTTAAATTCCTATTTAAAGGAAGTTATTGTAATCGCACCAAAAGGTCGAAATTTAGATTTTGCTCATATATTTAAGAATTCCGGTTATTTCAGATGATGAATGTGCATATCTATATGAATATAGAATTCTAGTTATTTGTTCACTTGGGTCTCAATTTTCGTTCCTAATCATTAAAGAAATAGAGTTGTCTCAGTTTATAGTAAATTAATGTATTTGATAAACTTTATGCTTAGTTAGCCCAGTTGCTTATTCGTAATAAAAAAAAACTTTTAAATGTATATGCTTATGAGGTCATAATTTCGGCAAAATCTTTGTAACTTCATAATGGGCGAAATGTCGTGTTCACGTCTGTCGCGTAGTTCATTTCATATACTTTTTGTGAGCTTAAAGAAAAGAATAAAAAAAAAACAATAACACAACAATTTCCTATGACGGAGAAATAGCCATGATTAACTATTAAGAGAGTTGTATACGAGTACGAGTACTCGTAGTAAGTATCGCGTGTTTTAGCTGATTCTCAAATAGACAATTTAAGTCTTATATCTACCTAATAACATTAACAAACGATATATTTGGAGAATGAATAAGATACATTATTATGACACCTATATCAATTTAAAAACTGTTAAAATTTAAATTTTCATGGTAGTATTTTTAGTGAAAGATGGCAGCCAAGTATCCCAGCCCAAGCGGCGATCAACTCTTCTACCCCACCTAACTAGATCGGCTATCATCAAAAACTAGGAACCATTTCGTACCTTAATATTACCGCTTAAGTCTTAAATTACATCGTCCAAACGTTCAATGGAATGTCATACAAAAATCATATGGGCACGGAATCCTGTTTCCACACTCACACTACCTAAGATAAAGAAACAAATCGTAACTCTATTGCATGTTGCATAAGGTCAAGAATCCTATAAAACCTTCAAAAGTACATTAATTTCCACAGAGCCAATTCAGAGTTCAATCATATGGTGATGGTTTAGCCCAAAACATTGCAAATTTATCTTTATGAATTATAGTAATAAAGTTATAAATCGCTTATACTCAACATCTGACCACATCCTTAAAACATATGATGTTGCAAAGGTAATTTCGTACTATAAAATGTTAGAAATATCTAAAGTGCTTAAGAATAAAGTTGAATATTCCAAATTTAATAGTTTTCGATACGTGAAAAGCATTTTTGTTGGGTCTTAAGGTTGTTCCCAAGAATTCTCTTCAAATCATATGGTTTGTAGCGAGGAATGCTTTCTATAAGCCGCCCAAGATTCAGTTCCCCATTGTATTTCTTTCTGTAGACAGTTATATTGTAAAATTGCTTGAAATAAGGGTTTTAAGGGCTTGGGGATGAAGGCCGAGTTTCGGCAGGATTCATAGTTTGTTTCATTTTGTACCACTAAATACTTAAAAATCGGCGAAATATGAGCATTGATGTCTATAAAATAACGTAGACGAGAGAAACTTTTATGGATTTATTACAGTATTGTTCATAACTTCTTTTTTATTTAGACAGGTACAAATTACTCGTATAAATAGCCAAGTACAAAATTAACGACATTTTGTAAGTTGCTTAATCATATTAAATATACAAGGTGGTATTTTTTAACCCCTTGCTGGTGGACACACGCTTCAATTTAGAGTCAAATTGGCTGATTATTAAAAAAAAACGGTCAAGTGCGAGTCGGACTCGCGCACGAAGGGTTCCGTACCATTATCTATAAAAAAAATCGGCCAAGTGCGAGTCGGACTCGTGCACGAAGGGTTCCGTACCATTATCTATAAAAACGGCAAAAAAAAATCACGTTTGTTGTATGGGAGCCCCCTTAAATATTTATTTTATTCTATTTTTTAGTATTTGTTGTTATAGCGGCAACAGAAATACATAACCTGTGAAAATTTCAACTCTCTAACTATCACGGTTCATGAGATACAGCCTGGTGACAGACGGACGGACGGACGGACAGCGGAGCCTCAGTAATAGGGTTCCGTTTTACCCTTTGGGTACGAAACCCTAAAAACGACATAATTATTCTGATGTATGTACTCTCACGTAAGGTTACTATTTTACAGATAACTCTTTTTACTTTGCACTCGTAAAATAACACACATCATCATCAACATTTCAACCCATATTCCAACCCAACCCAATCCATATAGAGCCATTCGCCTCAATCTGGTGCGACCTGCATCCTTCGTCTCCCTACAATCCTAGTGAGGTCGTCGCTCTATCTAGTTGGACGTCGTCCCACACCGGGTGCACCACTACGGGGACGCCATTCGAAAACCTTTCTTCCCCTGCGGCTGTCAGTTCTACGAGCTACGTGGTGGGCACAGTGAACGAAAAAACATGGAAGCATTACTAGCACTCGAAAATGACCCAACGCAGATTGTGCCTCGGTGGGCGGGGCTTGTCAATCGTGCCTCGAAGGAGTTCAGT
This sequence comes from Pyralis farinalis, assembly GCA_947507595.1. Lineage (NCBI taxonomy): Eukaryota > Metazoa > Arthropoda > Insecta > Lepidoptera > Pyralidae > Pyralis > Pyralis farinalis. The sequence continues at coordinate 33,605,833 of OX382263.1, read as the reverse complement.
TTGACATGGCGGCTCATGTCATCGTTCGTTTTTGTTAAAAATATAAATTATGCCTTCTTGCGTAGTAAAATGGTGCACAAATCGATCTCATCTGCATAATAAAAATGCTGGAATAAGTTATCACGTGTAAGTAGCCTAGTAGTAACCTACTACATTTATTTCTGTAATAATTAAAGAATGGATCAATTTTTTTTATGGGGATAGTGTTATGCCTTATGAACTAAGTAAATTAATGTTGAATGTTTAGTTTCAATTAAAATGTGTTTGTGTGTTTTGTTTGCTACATTAAAAAAACACTCTGTTCTTTGAATAGATTTCCACCAGATTCAAGTTAGAAAGAACAATGGATGAGAGCAGTTCGCTTGGAAAGACAGGAAAGCCCATGGTCCCCAAGCAAAACAACAAGAATTTGTTCAGTCCATTTAGAGTATTTAAAAATATGCACTGGATTAATACCCATTAAAAATTACTTATAAACTGATCATTTTTTTTTACTGACACTTAGACAACTTTTTAAATGTATATTCTTATAAATACGCATATCAAGATTGTTTAAGTATATGCAACCCTAGAAAAAACGAAGTATAAGTATAATAAATGACTTACATTTTAAGACTATTTAACTTTATTTCTTAAGTAATACTTAATCAATGTACGGTCCAAATGCTCTTGGTTTTAAAACCATTTTAAATATGTTTTAAACCGCCGATTTTGGTTTTTACAGTTTATTTACAACTCTAATCATACGCAAAATAAATATACATAATAAAAAAAATATTCAAACCTTTCATTGCTACCTATTACTTAAATCGTCCACTTTGACAACTTTTGCAGCCCGTCAAATATCACACGTGTTCATTTCATTCGCCAATGATGCCAGTGTTTACTATGCATTGCTAGCCAATTAGCGACGAGCGTTGACAACAGAGCCAATCATTACACCGTGATGGTAATAGAGAACAAACTAGCTGTTTAACCTCACAGAAAACAAACGTCGTAGGGCCGTTAAACAAAGAGATTTTGTTTGAAGTTACTCTTCTACTGGGTGGGCCCTCTTCCATTTCAACTTGCTTTGGGCTATGTCGGTTACCTTAGTTATACTGCGGTAATCTTCATTTCTGATTCTATCACGCAGAGAAGCTCCGAGCGTAGCTTTTGCCATAGCGACCTTGAACTTGAACGTAATAACACAAATATTCTATTATAGCTCTTTTTACTTTGCTCTCATACAATAATACAAAATTTCTTTATATGCTTTCTCCTTTAAGTTTACTATTTTACATTAAATTTACTTTGCACTTGTAAAATAACCTTAGACCTTAAAGGTCTAAGAAAATAACACATATATTTTTTATGTGCGCACTCCTGTAAAGTTACTAATTTGCAAATAGCTCCTTTTTGCTTTGCACTCGCAAAATAACATAAATATTCTTTCTATGCGCTTTCTGTGACCGAGCCGGCGGACTCGGACTTGATGGCTTTTTTTTACGTAAGTACTTATTACAGTCATTTATAGGGTGTATGTTAAGTTTGTGCAAAAGTGGAAGAATGTAGGAGCCGAGGCAGACCAAGACTTACCGGCCATGACCAAATTGGTCGCGTTCTATCAGAAGGTGATGTCAGGAGCCCTAGAAACCGGCGACCGTCCATGAAAAGTGTAATGAATGTTAAAGAAGCGAGTGAGGTATGTAGAGATCGAGTCACGTGGCGCTCGCTTCTCTCTGGCTACCCCGTAAGGGAAGGGATAGATAGATGTTAAGTTTGTATTACCTAGATATATATACAGAGCGAACCGAGTGCCACAAGCCGCTCTCGAAAATCATAACCAAATAGCTACTCCTACGTAGGGTGTTCCTATGAGTAGGTGAGGCCACCTGTAGGCTCCTAAGGAGTTGTGTTAGCAGCAAAGGTGGCGTCGACACTTATAGTATTGCGAGCATGGTCTACGCCGGTTTCCATCAGGTGAGTCACATACTTGTATAAAAAGAGGTCTATCTATATCTCCACACCGAATCCCTTACGGGGTAGCCAGAGAGAAGCGGCACATTAATAATTCTTTCTATATGTCCGAACCAACGGAGCATGCCTCATATTTTATCACTGACGCTTTCTTTCAGACTAACTCTGCTTCCAACATCATCATTGCGAATACGGTTTACGCAACTATAAAAAGATATCAAAGAAATTCCAACCGCTCAATGAAATACAGATAAAAGCGTCTAAGAAAGTAAATACGTTGAATTTGAAATTGGAAAAAGCATTAGGACCATTCCCTAACGGCCAGCAAGTTCAAGCGCCTACCGAGCCGCGGACGTTTGCCAGTTTTTTTTTTTATATGACTCGCATATCAACAGGCCCCGGATGGAATAATAGTAGTTAAATGATACGAAAATATTTTACTATCGTAGGACCTGTTGTCTATGGTTATTTATAAGAGTGTGATGTAATCTTTTTTTGTTGATATACAAGCATCGTTCACGTAAACTAAGAGAGGTAGGGCGCAAAGCAGCCCGACTGGGGAAGTGCCTCCACTTCATAGACAACCGCAGTCAAACAATAACTCCTTGAAGGGTTGTTGTGTTCTTGCGAGTGTTTACATCACCAGTAATGTCATGAGGAGTTGCTGTATAGTTAATGTAACGCAAGCGTTCACAGGCTACGGTAACCGCTTTACATCAAGTGGGTAGTATGCTTCTTGTATAAACGGACTACGAGCTCGGTGGCTCAGTCGTGAAAGAGGCGACTTTGACACCAACGCTCGTGGGTTCGATTCCCACACAATAAAAACATTTGTGTGCATGAACATGTCTGTTTCTCTTGGTCTGGATGTTTTAAGAGAGGTAGGGCGCATCAAAGCCGCCCGTCTGGGGAAGTCAGCCAAATAACAACTCCTTAGAGGGTTGTTGTGTTCCTGCGTGTGAGTGAGGTCACCAGTAACCTCCTAAGAAGTTGCTGTGTAAGCAGCAGAGGCGGCATCGCGCGGGTGATATTTGTTACAAGCGTTAATAGGCTACGGTAAACGCTTTACATCAGGTATTTATGCCTTTGCGATAGAACTCTGGGGATCTAGATTCGACAAACTGTGTAAAAGCATTTTGTACTGCCTCCTGGTAAGAAAATTTTTTTCCACGTAGAAAATTGTCCAAATCAAGAAAAAAATGGTAGTCAGTTGGCGCAAGGTTTGACGGTACCGATTCAACAAGGCAACACAAGTTTACTTTGACACCAATGCTCGTGGGTGCGATTCCCACACAGGACAAACATTTGTGTCCATGAACATCTCTGTTTGTCTTGTTCTGGGTGTTTCAAGAGAGGTAGGGGAAGCAGTCGAAGTTTAGTCGAATAGGAGCGCGGAAAAGGTAGTTTCGTATTACGCTGTCCACTTAGAAGCGTGCGAGAAGTTAAACTTTTCCGTGCAGCTCAGCGTTTAATGTGCTCTAATTACTATGAGATTTCGTATTGCCGAGACATATCGGCGCGGAGTTGAGCTGCTCCACATCTGTCAAATACGCAGTTGAACAAAAGTTATTAAAAAGCAACTTCTACAAAACTTCTTTCATATTATATTGAATTTTTTATGTATGTATGTATATCTTCACGCCAAGTCCCTTGCGGGGTAGGCAGAGAGAACCGAGCGCCATAAGACGCGGTCCTTGCATACTTCACTCGCTTCTGTGACATTCATAGCTCTTTTCATGCACGCTCGCCGGTTCCTGGGGCTTCTGACATCACCTTCTGATAAAACACGACCAATTTGGTCATGGTAGGTTAGTCTCGGCCTTCCTCGGCTCCTACATCCTTCGACTTTTGCATTGTATATCTGTTTCGTCATTCTTTCGTCCCGCATTCTTTCTACATGTCCGAACCAACGGAGCATGCACTTTCTTATCTTAACACCGACACTCTCTTTTAGACCAACTCTTTCTCTCACGTCTTTATTACGAACGCGGTCAGCAAGCGTTATGCCACAAATTTTGCGCAATGCTCGCATCTCGACCGCATTTATTCTACTTTCATGCTCTCTCTGCCATACCCAGCTCTCACTTCCATAAGTTAGCGTTGGAATTAGCACTTGAATTAAAAATTAAAAAAAAAAAACACAATTGAATTTTTTATTGCAATTATTAGTGTTTTTTTACAATTTACATATTAGTAACATAAATTTATTTAATTGGGTGCGTAAGAAGTGTTATATACAAGAACAACGGCTCGTTTAGGATTGTGGATTGATTTGTTCGAACGCGCTCGTATTTTCGACATCCGCGCAAGACGAACGGAAATGCGACAGCAAAGGGAACTCGCAGACCCTTTTGAAATGCCGGATGCAGAATTCATAGGGACCTATCGTCTCTCTAAGCCTTTAGTTGAGGACCTCATCCTTGAGCTGCAACCACTACTGCGAGCCACAAGACGAGCTGGAGACATCTCAATAGAAACTAAGGTAAGCATCATGTATCACTTAAATTATATATTTACGCAAGGTCCCTTGTGGTGTAGGTAGATAGAATCAAGCGCCACATGACCCCGTCCCTTACCTTATTTTATACTACGATGGGTAGCACACAAGTATATGACCCGCCTGATGGTAAGCGGTTTTCCGCAGTCATATAGTCACTTGCAATACAAGGAGTATCGCCTGCGAGTTGCCACCCCCGCTGCTACCGCAGCAACTCCACTTCTGGAAACCCCACTCACTCGTAAGAATACAAAAACCCTCCAGGGAGTTGTTATTTGGCTGCAGTGTTTTGCGCAAGTACTCTCTCATACTGACACAACAATGTGGTTATTGCCATACCCTATCCTGCCAGACCAAAACAAACAGCATACAATTGTGCACAAAATGTGGGAATCGAACCCACAAGCGTAGGTGTCAAAGATGTGGTCGAATGGCCGTCCTTGGTCTTTCGACCATAGAATTCGTCAAAACCTCATTCGCTTCTTAAAACTGATAGCTTTCTTCATACACGCTCGCCGGTTCTTAGGACTTTTAACCATATTAGGATAAAACACGACCAATTTGGGCATGATGGCTCTTGCCTTCCTCGGTTCCTACATCTTTTTTTTTATACCACTAAGGTGGCAAACAAGCATACGGTCCGCCTGATGGTAAGCAGTCACCGCAGCCTATGGACACTTGCAACACCAGGGGCATCACTCGTGCGTTGCCGACCCTGCAAAAACCTCTTCACACCTTTCTTGAAGAACCACATCTATTCACTATTGGATCATTTTTTCATCTCACATTCTTTCTATATGTTCAAACCAAAGGAGCACCACTTAAACAGGTATTTTAAATATTTTTTATGTGTAAGTGTATGGAGTGCTATGTTAAAAATTTAGCGTTCTTTCTTTTCTGCCTACTCCACAGAGACTTATGTGTGAAGATATGTATTGTCGGTATTCTCGTAAAAATAATGTACTTATATTAATTTCATTGCAGGAGTTTACTGCTTTATCATTTTATGCCTGTGGCTCGTACCAAAGAGGCATTGGGCAAAACATCAGCCATTCAATATCCCAACCAAGTGTGTCCACTGTGCTCAGAGAAGTAACAATGGCATTAAACCATCAGACAATGAGGAATAAATATATTCAATTTCCTCAGACAGTGGAAGACAGAAACAAATTAAAAACAGAGTGAGACTATTAACACATTATTATCTTCATTATTCATAGGAATAAAAATATTTGAATGTTACTATTACTTTACCATTTCCAGATTTTACAATTCGTTTGGGATACCTGGGGTAATTGGATGTATAGATGGTACACACATCGCTTTGATAAGACCCGCTGAGCATGAGGAAAGATATTTTAATAGAAAAAGATATCTCTCCATTAATACACAAATAGTAAGTACTACTTCTACTTCTTCTATAACTTCACGCCAAATCCCTTGCGGGGTAGGCAGAGAGAACCGAGCGCCACGTAACTCGATCCTTACATATCTCACTCGCTTCTTTAACATTCATTGCTCTTCTCATGCACGCACGCCGGTTTCTAGGGCTCCTGACATCACCTTCTGATAGAACATGACCAATTTGGTCATGGTAGGTAAGTCTTGGCCTTCCCCGGCTCCTACATCCTTCCACTTTTGCATTGTATATCTGCTTCGTCATTCTTTCATCTTGCATTCTTTCTACATGCCCGAACCATCGGAGCATGCCTCTTCTTATTTTAACACCGACGCTCTCTTTCAGACCAACTCTATTTCTAACATCATCATTGCGAATACGGTCTACGAGCCTTACGCCACTAATTTTGCGCAGCGCTCGCATTTCAACCGCGTTTATTCTACTTTCATGCTCTTTCTGCCATACCCAACTCTCGCTTCCATAAGTTAGCGTTGGGACCAACACTGCATTGTGTATAGCGAGTTGTGCCTTCTGGCTCAGGATTTTACTGCCAAGAAGTTTTCCCAACGCTCCATTCACACTATTCCCAGCACTCACTCGTCTTTCCACATCTGCGGTGTACCTTCCATCCCTGCTGAAAGCGCATCCAAGATATACAAACTCATCCACTTGTTCCAACACTTCATCATCAATCGTAATCCTTACATTAGTTCTGGATTCTTCTCTTTCAAATACCATTATCTTTGTTTTCTTCGCATTCAGTAGTAAGCCTTTCTCCATACAGTCGTCTTTCATCGCTGTGACCAGTGTTTGCAGTTTAGATGGTGTATCTGCTAATAGCACGGCATCGTCTGCATACAGCAGACAGTTCACCACTTGGTCACCCATGCGCAATCCCACATTCGTTGACCTTATTCTCTGCAAAAGTAAGTACTACCTATGTTATTAATATGAAATTTTATAACTCCTAATACATAATGTATAATATCATATAACTCCCCAGTGGTTGACTGGTAGAGAATGCAATTAGCATCAAGTTTACTTTTAATCCGACATATAGTGATCAAAAAAATTTTTAGTACCTAAATGAATACTTGGATGAAACTTGAACTACTTATTCAAGTTTACATATTAAAATACAAGTGTCAGTAATATCTTTTTATACAGTGGTAATGTATTTAAAAAAATGGAAAGAATTCATTAATTTATTTTTATTTAATACAAAATAGAATTAAACTAAAGAAATAGTTACAAAAATTCTTATTAGCTAATTATGACTAGTTCCACCTATTTTATGAAACCTTAAAATTAATATTATCCTATTATTTAAAGATTTCTTCATACTTCGCAGATCTGTGATGCATCAATGAATATTTTAAGTGTAGATGCTAGTCGTCCTGGATCTTGCCATGATGCCTTCATTTGGAATGCACACCCAGTGAACCATCATCTGCAGGACCTAACAGAAAATCACAATGAAACTACTTGGCTTCTAGGTAGCTATTTTCTGAAATATTATGAATTATTGTTTTTTGATTCAATATCTTATATTTGATTATTTAAAATTTATAGTAATTTTATTTATTTATATTTTTCAGGTGATTCAGGATACCCCCAACGGAAATGGTTGATGACACCAATTCTTAATGCTGTACCTGGCTCTCCTGAGGAACGCTACACAGACATGCATGTTCGAGCCAGAAATGTTGTGGAAAGATGTTTCGGTGTCCTTAAAGTTCGGTGGCGATGTTTGTTGTCTCATAGAGTATTGCATTATGATCCACATATGGTGGGATTAATAATCAATGCTTGTGTGATATTGCACAACATTGCTATGCGAGCCGGGCTCCCTGTTCAGGAATTACCCGCAATGGACCAAGAAGCTGAGGAAGCAGTGAGGGTACCTATTGAAGAAGAAGCCCATGCCGTTGTTGGTGGTAGAGTAGCACCAGGACTTGCTGCGGGACGAGCAATGCGGGATGTGTTAGTTAGGCGTCTTTGGCATGCTCGTGCCCCCTAAAAAAATTTTTGAATGATGTTATAATTAAATACATTTTTATAATATAAATTGTATAATCATTAATTTCAATAAATTAATTTTATTTATTTACATGTAAGTATATTAAGTAGGTTGTTTACATGTGTATTAGGTAAATATACCTACCTAAAAAATCTGTTTCATTATGTTTCATTAAAGTTGAGATCTCTTAAGGAGATAATGCCTATATGTTTTTAAACTATGTAATATGTTACCTAATGTGTAACTAATGTTGTATATTAATTATATGTATTCACAAAGTTGTCAATGTGTGATTGACAACTATGTGAATGTGTCCCCCTGGCATTGCAAATGCCCATAGGCGACAGCAACGGCTTACCACCAGGTACGTCATATGCTTGTTTACCATCTTAGTAGGATAAAAAATATGTTTTATCCTTCTGGTTATTACGGGAAAACTACAGAACCAAGGGTACTCTCATGGACCAAAACCTAAAGGAAAATTACAACTTGATATTATTATGAATTACATACATAATTAAAAAAAATCTAATTGCAATAAAAATATATAAGCAGTTACAAACCTTTTAGTTAAACCACTCACACTTTCTGCTAAGCTATTTATGGCACTTGTCATTTGCCGCCCGAGTTCCTCCTGCACAGCTACTGCCCGTTCATCAAGGCTGATTTTGCGCGCCAGAAGTTTCACCATTTCAGCAATGGAAGTAGCATTTAATAGCTCAGCTTCTACTCTTTTTGCCTCAATGTCAGCCAATATCCTGTGGGCTTCGTCGAATGCAGTCTGGGGTCTATCTATAAAATGTATTTTTAATTATACACATGTACAACACATACCAAACATGCTTTTGCTTTTTCTATATAATATAAATATGATAAAAATAAATACATGCTGAATATAATAAATTTTACATACTTCTCAGACGAGTACGCCTTTGTCTAAGTGGCCCTCTTCTCATAACTCTCTGTGCTGATGGGGGAGGTTGGTCCGCAGGAGGCTGGTCTGCAGGAGGATGTGCCCTTTCAGGTGAAGGACTTCTTTCAGGTAGCTCCTCTCTTGCCATCCCTTGATCAGGCCTCAATGCCGGTACATTGTTTGATTCCTCGACCAAATCACTGTGACTGTCGAGGACAATTAAATCAATGTTATCCCCGACTTGTAAAGGGACCTGGGAAAATAAAATTTATTTAAATAAAATAAAAGATAGATCCTATCATATTTAAGCTTTGCGTGTAATATAATTTACCTGATTTCCAAGTGCAAATGGTTCAACAGCTACACCTTCTAGCTGTCCTCCAAAGTTCTCTCCTAACACAGCAAGCAATCTTATCTCAATATTAGAGAGAACCTCCTCAAGTGCAGGCCCGCCACCAGTTCCTGCCATGTTGACTCTGATATCTTGGACCTTCTTTTTAAGTTTGTAATTTGTAATCATTCCAAAACTGTAACACAAAACAGTATAATTATATAACATTATTCATTACAAAATATCAACAGTCCACGACTGGCACAAATAATTGCTAGTTACTTATACTGTGCTTTAAGAATACTTATCTCACATAAGTGAGAAGTTAGTTTTGTCAGTTTTATATAATAAAGTATAACGTGAAATTAAGTATAGGTCAGTATATAATGTGAAATTAAGTATAAGTCCGTACTCACTTTGGACCAACATTTTACTTCTTTGGTGACACCTTCCCCCTCAGCATTGAGCAATATAGCAAGTTGCTCCCACATTCGCAGTGCTTGCTGACGAGCCTGAGTACTTCTAGCGTACCCGCGAGCCGCTTGAGGATTTTGTTCAAAAAAACCCACCAACTGTTCCCATTGTGCTGAGCTTAATCTAGGCCTTCTGTCCATCTGAAATGTTTTAACAGTAAGTATATCACAAAATTCCACGAAAATAAAATTTCAATAAGAATACTGCTAAAATTTATTTGTGTTTCAAAAGAAACTGGTCAAGTTGAAATTTCGTTCACATATGGTTGTCACAAACAGAATGAAACGTGCACCATGTGCCTATCTTATCCCCTAAAATGCTATTAATCTTGTACACTACGCTTGAAACTTCTTATAAGAGGCAAAAAAGCAAAATTTTGCAAAGCCAAATGGCCATGTTTTTCCCATCATCATCATTCAAATCACCACTTAAAAAAATAGGTAACTTGACACTTTATACTTATCTTTCATCGAAGCCAAACGCTGAAACACTTCTAAAATATGTTCTTCAAATCCTCTCGTAAAAAAACCACGTATAGCTTCGACCATTACGAAATCTTTTTTCATTTCAAATTCCAAAAATTCTTTGATAAATGCTTTACTAATATTTCTATTTTATACGTTTGTTATACTTTTTAAAGTAAATAATAACATACTGAACATTTTAGAGTAATATATACTTCTTTACTTATTATAATGTTAAAGATTTTAATGTATAATACGAAAGTAGGGAAATATATTTTTAGGGTTTCGTACCCAAAGGGTAAAACGGAACCCTATTACTGAGGCTCCGCTGTCCGTCCGTCCGTCCGTCCGTCCGTCTGTCACCAGGCTGTATCTCGTGAACCGTGATAGTTAGATAGTTGAAATTTTCACAGATGATGTATTTCTGTTGCCGCTATAACAACAAATACTAAAAAATAGAATAAAATAAATATTTAAGGGGGCTCCCATACAACAAACGTGATTTTTTTTTTTTTGCTGTTTTTATAGATAATGGTACGGAACCCTTCGTGCGCGAGTCCGACTCGCACTTGGCCGATTTTTTTTCATTTTTCAACGTATCCGTTGACGGTTATTATGCGTCGCAATACGACACAAATTAGCCGCTGAACTTTAACTTCGACTACACTTCAACTGCGCTCCGACTTCTACGTATTTATCGCAATAGACCCGCTCTCTGAGTATTTTTCTGACCGTTATCCCGTTCCCTAATCCATTAGGATTGGCGGGGTCCGCTATCTCAGCCTAAGGATTTAGCGAAGATACTGACTGTTACATGGAGCGACTGGTGTCAGACCTCCACAACCCAGAGGGAAAACCGCGCCAGTCTTGGGTAAGGTCACACGTCTTTCGAAAATGTAATTTCTTGGACTTTAGTGGTACATGCCAGACACACATACACAGGTATGTGGTATTAATTTCATGCAATTTGATCTAACCTTCTTTGTGTGCTTCCGCCACCAATTAGTTCATGCGGCCTAGCGCCGGCCGGCACCCACCCACTACCGTTAGTAGATGCAACATGCAACAAGACATGGACACGCACACAAATAAATAAACAAATAAATATTGTCGGACAAATTACACAGCGCCACCTAGCCCCAAAGTAAGCGAAGCTTGTGTTATGGGTACTAGACAACTGATAAACATACGTAAATACATTTTTTTTTTTTTGTAAATACATAATTATTATACATAGAAAATACCCAGACCAAGACAAACAGACATGTTCATGCACACAAATGTTTGTACTGTGTGGGAATCGAACCCACGAGCGTTGGTGTCAAAGTAGCGTAACAGCGCGTTTCACCACTGCGCCACCGAGCTCGTCAAAATGTTTGTATTGTGTGGGAATCGAACCCACGAGCGTTCATTCACGGCTGAGCCACCGAGCTCGTCAGAGATATATTGGTTTGTGGCTGACAAGAATCATCTAGCTGATTATAATTCAAGAATGGAGCACATTTATGTCATTTTCAATGAACTCGGAACACCCTTAAGAGTCATTTGTATTCCGCCCGCAGTCTGATCGTAAACATTTGAGTTGACTATTTTGCCATAAACCTAAATCAATGTTTTACTACGTCATTGGCATATGATGAACCGCTTCTTTGTGCGTGTATGACTTACTTTGAATCTAGAACACTTGTCGAGGGGTGATTACGTCATCATCTCAGCCTGTACTCGTCCACTGCTGAACATAGGCCTCCCCTCTAGAGTGCCACTCGTCTCGATCCTGTGCCACCTGCATCCATCGACTCCCTGCAAACCTCTTGAGGTCGGACCAGACAGTGCAGCACATATTGTTTCGGTGTCCCACATTCTCCAAACAGAGGTTTGACTTGGAACAGGAGTTGGGAATGCGGGTCACCGAAAGCACAGTCTCCGAAGTGGTTAAGGGTAAAGATAAATCAAAATTTTTAAAATACTGCGTCAGTCTAGCCATGGCTGTCACAGATCGCAATAAGCAGAGCAGCTCCACCTAGGACTAATGCTGTATACCTCGGCTATACTCTGTATAGCCGATGGGATCGCGGTGGCTTGGTGGAGCTGTGAAGCTCGCTGTCGCCCGTGGCTGGACTGACGCAGTATGGGGAGGGAAGTTTTGGTAATAGGCATAATTGTTTCACCGGCGTTCTAAAATGGGCAAAATTATTTTTTTAGAAAATATATAAGTGAAAGATGATGAATGGAAGAATGAATTGCGGAATGGAAGATAGTATGGTGAATGAATGTGTTTATTTATAATTAACTAGCTGACCCGGCGAACTTCGTACCGCCTCAGGATCAATAAATGGTGTGTTAACTTATTAGATGGTATAAATTCTTTTAATACTTATTACCCTATTCCGGACGAAGACAAATCCAAAAACACAAAAATCATAAAAATCGGTCCAGCCGTTCTTGAGTTATAAATGGTGTAACTAACACGACTTTGTTATATATATATTTAGATAGATTACGAATCTTTTGTATGGGAGTATAGAAAAGTGTTCTTTTTAGACTTTTTTAGGCAATTTTTTAAATTTTTCTCTTCGTAAGAACCATCCTCGTACTTCAAGGAATATTCTAAAAAAAGAATTAGCGAAATGGGTTCAGCTGCTCTCGAGATTTGCGCTTAGCAACACATTTAGCGATTTTTATATTATAGATTGAATATTTTAAAAATTAGTATAATAAATAAAAATGTAACAAAAAGAGCCTTGCCCATGGCAGGGGTGCACGATTAATAAAAAAAAAACCCTCAATAGGTTTTTTTTTATTAATCGTGCACCCCTAAAATCGGTTCAGCCATTTCTGAGATTAGCCGGAACAAACATACAGACAGACAAAATATTTTGGTATATGTATCGTGTATACATCCATATGCATTTAGTAAAAAACGGTTATTTTAATATTACAAACAGACACTACAATTTTATTTATCTGTATAGATATATTTTGTGTATCTCTGAAACTGCTCTTACGATTTGTTTATAGACAGGTTTTCCTGTCAACAAACAACTGTCAGTAAACAAAACGCCGATCCAAACTCTGTTGCCAAAATTTATCTTTGTATATATAGATATAGAATTATGTTCACACGTATCAAAGATACGGGTTAGTTAAAACAATGCCGTTCGATCAGAGACGTTACGTAATTACCCCACTGAGTCTTACGGAAGTCGAGAGCGTTAAATGCAGTTGATTGGCTTGATCAATTGTGTCTCTCATCTTCATCGTTCGCAGACGTATTTGAACGAGTGGATAATTCATCCAATTATTAACACTTTAAGAAGCGATCTGGAAATAATTATAGATATTTAATTTCAAATGTAATCTAATACGATTAAAATGACTTGCAATGAATATGGATAAGTCTCTAAAACTTTTATCAATATATTACTTTCAGTATTGTTTACGTGCATGAAAAGAGCTATGAATTTTCGAGAAGCGAGTGAAGTGTATAAGGACCGCGTCTGATGGCGCTCGGTTCTCTCTGCCTACCCCGCAAGGGACCTGGCGTGAAGATATACATGTATACATACGTTCTTTTAGTCTTAATACTTAGTTAATATAAAAAAAAATATTTAATGTATCCACACGTTAAAACTCTACTATTGTCACATTCTATCCACACTATTGGAATCTTATTATTTGTCTATACCTAAACGTAAGGATGACAATAATTGAATGGGTGACAAATTATTTATAAGTAAATAAATTATACCGCAGTAAGCAAGTTACGTAATTACGCCTTTGGAAAAGCATGCCTCATCATCATCCGAGAATTAATACCGATCGCACCCTAAGCTTTCGCCCCGGAGCTCAAGGTCCGCCTACCGACTTTTGCTCCTCCATTTCGCGCGGTCTTCGGCACCCCTCGTGAGACCATTGGCACGCATGTCATCCCTCACGACGTCAAGCCAGCACTTCTTAGGCCTACCAGGACCCTACGGAGTTGGCATGACTTGTTTTTTATACAACGTCGGGAGACATACAAGCATACGGCCCACGATGTAAAGCGGTTACTATAGTTAAGAACGCTTGTAACACAAGAAGTATCGCTCATGCGATGCCTCTGCTGCTAACACAGCTAGTCATTAGGAGCTTACTGGTGGTTCATGCATATAAATTTTTGTTTTGTGTAGGAAACGAACCCATGAACGTTGGTGCCAAAGTAACATTACTCGACACCAGGTCGTCAGAATGGCTAGACATTTGTTCACCACGTATCTTGACGGGACTTCTTCCCGCGCTTTTGACGAGTGACATTGTTGTAATACTTGAAATTTTTACAATTCCATATAAAATTAGTTGTATGTGATAATTTCGATAGTATTTTCTAATATAAGTGCAGTGGAATTATACAGTAATGAAAAATTTCAAATATAACACGTTTATGCACTTTTTGGAAGACGTGAATAGGTTCATCAAGAAAACCTCGTAAAAATCACTATCGTTTTACGGATGTTATTGATTGATTGGGTTTAGATATCCTTCTCAAGTATTTTTTCAGCATAGTTCCTAAAGCTGGAACATAGAATTAAGATTTTCAAATGGATCTAAACTGAAGACTTGGCTGTATGGGCTAGATCCCTTTGCCTTTCCCCTCGGAGATAAAAAGAACCAAAAACAAATTATCTTGACGGTTTACGTAAAGCTCATGCAATCTGCTATGTCACTGACTTGAAGGCTACGACGAATGCGGGAGTTCCGCAACATCATATTTAAATACGAAACTAGAATTAAAGGTAATATACCTAGACCTTAAGCTATAATCTAATCTAAAAACCTGAATTCGCGCCTGAGAAGATATCGATAACCCAATAAATATTACATTCATGTCAATCTTACGTCTGTTTACATAATCACACGGCCGTTATATATACGTCACGAACGGCTATCGGACGCGGGCAACGATAACCCCACTTCTTTGAATTTCCCCACGGCACGCGGCGGAAGTTGGTTCGCACGGCAATAACGCGCCTGATAAGGATAGAAATGGAGGGAAAGCTTTCACTGATCATTCCGTTTTCTTCAGATAGCTCAGCTGTTTACAATTAGATTCTTTTTATTCCCGAGGGCAAAGGGATCTAGCCCACACAGCCAAGTCTTCAGTTCAGAACCATTTCAAAATCTCAATTCTAGATGTTCCAGCTTCAGGAACTGTTCTGAAAAAATACTTGGGAAGGGTACCCAGACCTAATGCTGTAGTGTTAATACCACCCGTAAAACGATAGTAAATTTTACAAGGTTTTCTTCATGGACTTAATCAAGTCGTCCAAAAAGTGCATAGACGTGTTATATTTGAAATTTTTCATTACTGTATAATTCCACTGCACTTATATTAGAAAATACTATCGAAATTATCACATACAACTAATTTTATATGGAATTGTAAAAATTTCAAGTATTACAACAATGTCACTCGTCAAAAGCGCGGGAAGAAGTCCCGTCAAGATACGTGGTGAACAAATGTCTAGCCATTCTGACGACCTGGTGTCGAGTAATGTTACTTTGGCACCAACGTTCATGGGTTCGTTTCCTACACAAAACAAAAATTTATATGCATGAACCACCAGTAAGCTCCTAATGACTAGCTGTGTTAGCAGCAGAGGCATCGCATGAGCGATACTTCTTGTGTTACAAGCGTTCTTAACTATAGTAACCGCTTTACATCGTGGGCCGTATGCTTGTATGTCTCCCGACGTTGTATAAAAAACAAGTCATGCCAACTCCGTAGGGTCCTGGTAGGCCTAAGAAGTGCTGGCTTGACGTCGTGAGGGATGACATGCGTGCCAATGGTCTCACGAGGGGTGCCGAAGACCGCGCGAAATGGAGGAGCAAAAGTCGGTAGGCGGACCTTGAGCTCCGGGGCGAAAGCTTAGGGTGCGATCGGTATTAATTCTCGGATGATGATGAGGCATGCTTTTCCAAAGGCTGTTACGCTACTTTGACACCAACCCTCGTGGGTTCGATTCCCACACAATACAAACATTTGTGTGCATGAACATGTCTGTTTGTGTTGGTCTGGGTACAATTTACAAAAAAATATATATATTTCCGTATGTTTATCAGTTGTCTAGTACCTATAACACAAGCTTCGCTTATTTTAGGGCTAGATGGCGCTGTGTAATTTGTCCGACAATATTTATTTATTTATTTTATTTATATATGATTTTTTTCATTACTGTATAAATTCACTGGCACTTATGTTACAAAATACTATCAAAAATGTCAAATAAAACTAATTTTATACTGAACTGTAAACATTTCAAGAGCAACAACTAGTCACTCGTCAAAACCTTTGGTTCTATTCTATGTAGATTGGAGCAAAACTATCTTATTTATGTTTTTTAGGCGAGAGGTATTCAATCATACAGCCTAGCTGATATAAATTGGTTACCGTCCTATAAACGCTTTCAATATTAAAATGCGCACGTGTTACCACAGCTGCTTTCGCATGTTAGGAACTTTTACTGGTAACCTCACTCATTCGATAACGTAGGCTTGTGCCTACGACTGACTTGTTTTAAAGTGGAATATAAGAAGTAATATGTGTGTTGCTACCCCCGCCGTTAATATAGTAACTCTTTAGGAGCTTGCTGGTAACCTCACTCATAGGAACAAGACAATCCTACAGAGAGTTGTTATTTGGCTAAAGTTTTCTATGAGTTGCAGGTACTTCTCTAGTCCGCTTCGATGCACCCTACCGTCTCTTAAAACACTCAAACCTAAACAAACAGAAATGTGCATGCACATAAAATGATTGACTCATATTTTTAGCATTATCCCATTTCCTAATACCCCAGGATTGGTGGGGTCCGCTACATAAGATTAAGGATTTGGCAAAGATACTGATTTTTATCTTAGTTAATTTTGTTTTCATTAATTCTTCCTTTTTCTTTTACCATCTCCTTAAATATATATAAATACTAGCTGACCCGGCAAACGTTGTTCTGCCATATAAATTATTTCTGATTGATTTAAGGCATGTCATGTATATCGTCGGTAAGCTGTTTATTATACGGTAAGTTGTTTTATTATACGGTACAGAATCCTAACGGGAATCTTCATTTCCCGCGATAAGAGTTTATGTTTCCTAATGGAGTTTCGGCGAATTCTAACTTTAACAGCATTAACAGCCTTTATAGTTTGCATAGCTCGCGGTCGCCCCGATCTTATATGGTCTTCAACAGAGGAAGTGTTGGTATATCTGTCAATAGTACGGTATACGAACATACCGCTGATACCAAGCTTTTGAAGTGTCTTGAATATGACCGACGGCTCCGTACCCACATTGTGCAAGGCAATCATTGCAATCATATTTTCTTTAACACCCCATTCCATATTGTAGTTTGATAACAAACACGAAATAATAATGTAAAACGGCGGGAAATCGGAAGAATTTTTTAACATAATAAACGCGTTCCAAATTCAAATTAATTAGAGTTGAAAAAAATAAGTTTCTATGTAACAGTATTTATGGTCAGACTAGTTATATATACTTATAGCCTTAGAAACCGGCGAGCGTGCATGAGAAGAGCAATGAATGTTATTGAAGCGAGTGAGATGTGTAAGGATCGAGTCATATGGCGCTCGGTTCTGTCCTACCGCGCAAGGGACTTGGCGTAAAGTTACACATATACATGATTGTATGTTCCATGGTCAACATTTTAAATTTCACTACGCCGCCGCCATGTTTACATACCATAGATAAAGCTCCACTCGCGACAAACTTATCATGCCTTCTCGATAACGAACTTTTAATATTGTGATATTATTATATCACAAGACTTATCAAACGATATCTAATTTATTGTAGAACGTTGGGAGCACAAATTAAACCAGTTGAGAATGCGCAAGCTTGCATTGCCAGAGGAACACCGGGCTCGTCAATTATATATTTTTTTTTTAATGACCATTTTGACCGTGTTCCTTAAGAGATAGGAACGGTGTTCCTGAACATTCCTATGCTACTTCAAAATTCGAATATTCGAAAAAAACGCACAGACAAACGCACACACAGACAAACATATAGATTTCATATAGGAACGGTGTTCCTGAAAACCACTTGACAGCGCAATGCACACCGCGCTGTCAAAACGTGTTTTAGCATTTAGCGTTTAGCATATAACAACTCCCTGGAGGGCTGTTGTGCTCCCGCGATTGAGTGTGGTCACCAGTAAGCTCCTAAGGAGTTGCTGTGCTATCAGCAGGGGTGGCAACGTGCGAGTGACGCTTTCCGCATTGCAATCGTTCATACGCTTCGATGGGAGGCATACAATCATACGGCCCACCTGATGTAAAGCTGCTACCGTAGCCTATGAACGCTTGCAATACATTAAGTATCACTCGCGCGATGCCACCTCGGCTGATTCGGCAACTCCTTAGGAGCTTACCGGTGACCTCACTCACACGCAGGCACACAACCCTCCAGGGAGTTGTTATTTGGCTGCGGTTCACTGTGATGTGGAGGAAATTGCCCAGACGCGAGACGGGCTGTTTTTAAAATCACCCAGACCAAGATAATCAGACATGTTCATGCACTCAAATGTTTGTCTTGTGTGGGAATCGAACCCACGAGCTTTGTTGTCAAAGCAACGTAATAGCGCGTTTCACCACTGCGCCACCGGGCTTGTTGAAATCGTGTCTATTCGGCGCTATAACACAAAGTTTTAGTGAATGCCTTTACGTTAAGTGGTCGAATTATACTCGTAATAACGACGAGCTCGGTGGCTCAGTCGTGAATGACGCGACTTTGACACCAACGGTCGCAGGATGGATTCCCACACAAGGCAAACATTAGTGTGCACGAACATGTCTGTTTGACTTGGTCTGGATGTTTTAATAGAGGCAGGGCGTATCAAGTCTTGGGAAGTACCTCCACCTCACAAAATACCGCAGCAACTTCCTAGTCCTAGAGGGTTGTCGTGTTGCTGGATGCGAGTGAGATCACCAGTAAGCTCCTAAGGAGTTGCCGTGTAAGCAGCAGAGGAGGCATCGCGCGAGTGATACTTGATATATTACAAGCGTTAACGGTAACTACATCAGGTGGGTCGTATGCTTGTATGCCTTCCGTCGTTGTATAAAAAAAATGTGGTTTCTTGGTTTGTTAGAACCATGTTAGAACTAACCAAACAGTTTCAAACTTCTCAGAACGCGTTTACATGTTAACAAATACCTATTGTGACCGTTTATAGTTCAGGGTATGTACAGTCACGCACACAGGAAATTGTCATTTACGACTCCATGGGACTATGGGACAAAGAAGTTATCCAAAGAATTGATCCATTGTCACTTTATGGTGTCCATTCCGGCTACTTATGGAGACCATTTCAGATATTTCGTGTTTTGTTGTTTTTTTGCTGTGGAGGGAGAGTTTATAGCGTGGATTTATAACGTGGATTGGTTTTTTATACCACTAAGGTGGCAAACAAGCTTACGGCCTGCCTGATGGTAAGCAGTTACCGTAGCCTATGGACATTTGTAACACCAGGGGTGTCACTTGTTGTTGTCGACACTATGGATTTTTAATCGTTCTAAGTTTTAGAAGACGGGAAACAGCGTTCTTTTTGATTTGGTTTCAGATAAAGAGATAAAACTTCTTTATTTGCCATTACCTCGCGGACACTTATATTTACATTTTTAGGATTCCGTACATTAAAAGGAAAACCGGAACCCTTACAGGATCACTTTGTTGTCCGTCTGTCTATCTGTCAAGACCCATTTCTCAGGAACGGGTAGAGCTATCAAACTGAAAATAACATTAGACTCTGGCAAGGGAATCAAAACCTATAGGGTACTTCCAGTTAACCTAGAATCAT
Source organism: Pyralis farinalis (assembly GCA_947507595.1). Taxonomy (NCBI): domain Eukaryota; kingdom Metazoa; phylum Arthropoda; class Insecta; order Lepidoptera; family Pyralidae; genus Pyralis; species Pyralis farinalis. The sequence continues at coordinate 33,585,928 of OX382263.1, read as the reverse complement.
GAAATTTGGTAAGAAGCAATGACATGTAGCACAAGTTAAGGAAAAATCCGAAAAATTCCAATTGTTAATTAATAATTGTTAATAATTAATAATTTCTAGGCATCTTTGTTAGTTACCTACATATTCATCAATTCTATAATAAGCCTTTTCACTGAGCGTATTTTTCAGTATTTGTCAGGAAAGTACGGAACTGTTTCAGACATTTTTTTTATATATATATATATGGCAATAGTGTTGCTACTTTATGCCAGTGACAAAGTCAGGGAAACTCGACCCAATCAACCCAGGTTAAATACCACCTGTAAAACGATAGTGATTTTTACAAGGTGTTCTTGATGAACTTATTCACGTCTTCCAAAAGGTGCATAAACGTGTTATATTTGAGTTTTTTCATTAGTGTATAATTTCACTAGCACTTATGTTACAAAATACTATCAAAATTGTCACATTAAACTAATTTTACATTGAATTTAAAAAAAATTCAAGTATAACAGTAATGTCATTCGTCAAAAGCGCGGGAAGAAGTCCCTTCAGACAATTTATTATAGAATCGAACACAATCTACAAGAAAATATCTACCAGTCCTAGCAAACCGATGTAGTCGATGCGTAGGTACACAACTTATTCCAACTGCTAAGTTTTTCGCTGAATTTGAAAACAACTTTAAATGTTTACGGACGTAGCTGTATTATGTTTCCATTGATGCCTACCTAGTTAGGTTAATTATTTGCAGAATATGGACTTTGACATGGAGTCCTTTGCCGTCAGACGTTCACAACCCAGAGGGAAAGCCAGACCTCTCTTAGGTAATACGTCTTTCAAAATATAATTTCGCGGATATGCGGTTTTTCTCAGGATGTTTTCCTTCACCACCTAACAAGTAATCTCAGAACACAGGTATTCTGAGGTTAGTACATAGTAGTTCAATGTGCCCAGACTCATCTGTCATGACAAAGTTGAACATGTTTTACCAGAAGGTGACGTCAGGAGCTCTAGGAATGGGTGTGCATGAAAACGGCTATGAATGTTAAAGAAGCGGGAGACAACGAGTGTCACCAGATAGATATATAATACTAACCCACAAATCACTCCTCGATAAGCAGACGGATAAGTTGCTGACTGTTATTCATACATCATAAGCCCAGATGATCATCATCCCGTCAAAGCAGCTCGCCTGCCGAAGTACCACTAACTCACAGAAAACCGCAGCCAATTAACAACTTGTAGAGCCGTTGTGTTCCTGTGTGTGACTGAGGTCACATAAATCAGAAACCATGAATTTAGTGGTACATGCCTCGAACCGGGGATCTATTTATCACTAGGCCGGTTCTTTATCCACTGTGCTGTCACTGCTCGAAGTGTAACGCGTATGTTATTTTTTTTCTAAATATGGCGGCCAATCGCGAGGATAACCGGCAGCCATGGCAGTGGCATGTTGCATCTACTTAACCAGAGCTGTCCAAAGCCCTGCCCGCGGGCCGCATGTGGTCCGGGCCTAATATTGATGCGGCCCGCGACAATTTTATGAAATTTAAATATATGTCTTCACTGACTGATAATTTATAACACACACACTGCGCTTGGCAACAACTAATGTCGATATTGATAGAATTTGTAAAAGATAAATTAATAAAGAATTAATAAAACTAAAGTTAACATTATCACCGTTTTTTAATTTTCTTCAAATAAATAAATTAACGCCAGGTATTTGTTTCGGCGGCCCTCCAATATATTATAGTTATTTGTATTGGCCCGCGATCGTACGGTCTGAACAGCCCTGCCATGCAATTCTCTAAGCGACTCGTAATGGCTGTGTGCGTCGCTGTGATCACAGATGTCACAGCTTTGACATCGTCTACAGCGATCACGGCTTTTTATTTGGTATTCTATAAGGCTGTAAGCGTACGCGAGGCTGTTTGCCTTGTAGAATTCCAATTCCAAACGCAGCCTTGCGGCGCTAGTGTCGCACAACCATGAAAAGCGACATTAAGGAATTGCAATTTTGTGTTCAAGGCTATAACCGCCGATGTTTCCGAGGATGTAAGGATGTTTGCTCTTACAGAATTGCATGGTTGTACTAAACTAACGGTAGTGGGTGGGTGCCGGCCGGCGCTAGTCCGCATGAATTAATTGGTAATTATGTCGGTAATAATATACTATATCGGTAAAAATAGGTTTGCTAATAAAGCATTCTTTAGGTTAAATTTGATCTAAACTCATAAGGCTAATCTAACCTTAAAAGATTTGCTATCGCGAGCTATTTTAAATAGCAACCATTCCGCCATATTTTTTCATATAACAGTAATATGACGTAACACACGGAAGCTCTCACAATGTAACATTTTTCCTGCATACTTAATTCAAAAAAGTATTGAAGTTATTGATATATTTTGATTCGGACTGAGCACGAATCCGATTTCCATTAGAATTTTTCCCCAATAGTCCCCTTGCGGATCATACCTTTGACGAATGAGACAGGGCAGCGGTCGTATAGTCTCTATATTAAAATCAGGGGACCTGCTGCCCATCTCCTGGATAATTCCCTTAGTAACCTTTTAGCACACCCACGGGTTGAGATGGGGTGGCCTATTCTTACGAGGCCACACGGCCACGTACTTGTCTATATCAAGATGAATCTCCCGCTGATGGGCGGGGGGCGGTGTGATTGTAGAAGGTCATAATTAATATCAAACAACGTCTCTGAATACTTTTTATACAACGCGGGGAGCAGTCGGGAGGCATACAAGCATAAGTTAAGACTTAAATTTTTAACCTTATGTTATAATTTAAACTATCATGATCAAATTGGTCGTGTTTTATCAAGAGGTAATGTCAGGAGCTTTAGAAACTGGCGAGCGTGCATGAAATGAGCTGTGAATGTTAAAGAAGCGAGTGAGGTGTGTAAGGACCGCGTCTTACGGCGCTCGGTTCTCTCTGCCTACCCCGCAAGGGACATGGCTTGAAGATATACATACATACATGTTATATATTTTTTCCCATTCAAGGCCAATCTAGACTCATTTCTTGAAGCTACCAAGTCGCGTTTCTTTGAGAATAACTTTAAGGTTAGTTCCACAGCTCCATCGACATATATTACCTACTGTAGGTAATATTATATGTCCCTACGGTAGGTAATATATGCGGATGGATAGCTCCTTCTAATCCATAATACTTATAAGTAATAAATCAGAGCTCGGTGGCTCAGTGGTGAATGACGCGACTTTGACACGTAAACAGCAACCAGCAACAACCCTCAAGGGAGTTGTTATTTGGCTGCGGTTTTCTGTGAGGTGGAGGCACTTCCACAGACATGGTTTGATGCGCCCTACCAATCGATGGCCCTACCCCTCTTAAAAAAGTGTGAAAGAGAAGTAAAGTGAATCAATGGTCTGAATTCTTTTCATTCTTACTTACTACGCTGGCTCGACGACACGGTACCCGCTTTACATCAGGTGGGTCATATGCTTGTATGTCTCCCGACGTACCTAGTAATTAAAAGTATTTACTTGAATTCTCTATTTATAGCTACATAACATAGTCTTTGGCTAAATATGTAAAATCAGTCACACTACTGCCGTAAACGAGCTATATATTACTTACTGAACGTCATTTCCGTTTGAAATCATTATTTCCGTCCGAAAAAGATTTACTCCTCACTTCGAAACTATAATTATATATATAAGTCTAAAGAAATTTAACTTCAAAAACACAATTTAATTAATAAGATTGGTAAAATCTTTCATATTTTTTTATACAACGCCGGGAGACATAAGCATACGATGCACCTAATGTAAAGCGGTTACCTACTTACTGGAGACCTCGCTCACACGCAGGAACACAACAACCCGCCAAGGAGTTGTTATTTAACTAGCGGTTATCTGTGAGGTGAATTTCTTAAATTATTATAATTGTAATTTAATTGTAGTTTTTTATTACCGCGGTGCAAAGACTTCTATGTATACTACACATAGAAGTCTTTGCCGCGGTGAGATGTCAGATGTTACACATCCAAAGACTTCTATGTATACTACACATAGAAGTCTTTGCCGCGGTGAGATGTCAGATGTTACACATCCAAAGACTTCTATGTATACTACACATAGAAGTCTTTGCCGCGGTGAGATGTCAGATGTTACACATCCAAAGACTTCTATGTATACTACACATAGAAGTCTTTGCCGCGGTGAGATGTCAGATGTTACACATCCAAAGACTTCTATGTATACTACACATAGAAGTCTTTGCCGCGGTGAGATGTCAGATGTTACACATCCAAAGACTTCTATGTATACTACACATAGAAGTCTTTGCCGCGGTGAGATGTCAGATGTTACACATCCAAAGACTTCTATGTATACTACACATAGAAGTCTTTGCCGCGGTGAGATGTCAGATGTTACACATCCAAAGACTTCTATGTATACTACACATAGAAGTCTTTGCCGCGGTGAGATGTCAGATGTTACACATCCAAAGACTTCTATGTATACTACACATAGAAGTCTTTGCCGCGGTGAGATGTCAGATGTTACACATCCAAAGACTTCTATGTATACTACACATAGAAGTCTTTGCCGCGGTGAGATGTCAGATGTTACACATCCAAAGACTTCTATGTATACTACTAATAGTATACATAGAAGTCTTTGTACACATCATATGCGACATGCGCCTACTGTAAGGTTCACTCGTTGTTCTTCCATTTGAAGATGTTGTAATAACAAATACATAGAAGTCTTTGAATAACAACGATGTTCTACTATTTTGAACAAAATTTCACGTTTAGCGTTAAATTCCGAATAGCAAACATGTTTTCTTTTTTTTTGACCTGACTATGTAGTTAACCCCGAGTGGGCTTAACGTTACTACGTCACCGGACTAAAGAGGCGGGCGTGAGGCGTCACAGGCTAGCAAACTAGAAACATATGTTTACACTTATTGCCGCAGGGCAAAAGTGTTCACGGAATTTTGTGCCAGAAAAACAAAGCTTGTCTGAAACCAATAAAATACGAGAATTTATTGCGACATTGAACGAGACGCTTCTTCGAAACCTATCACAAAACTTTTTGAAGTGTTTATGATCTGTGAGAACGTAACACGAGAAATTCAAAACAAGCTTTGCGATACATATCGCAATGAATCTGACTTAATAGAAATGACTTAATATAAATGGACCAATGAATTTGTTAGTACCAATAAGTGTTAACCTCAGAATACAGAGTAATATGTATGTAAATCCGAAAATATGATCTATTTTCAGGAACACCGTTCCTATATGATTGTCTGTGCGTTTGTTCGAATTTTGACCTCAGATTCGTATTCAGCATAAAAAGTAGAATAGGAATGTTCAGGAACAGCGTTCCTATCTCTTAAGGAACATGGTCAAAATGGCCGACAAATTAAAAAAAAAAAAAATTTAATTGTTATATAATTGACGAGACAGGTGTTCCTCTGGCAATGCAAGCTTGCGCATTCTCAACTGGTTTTATATTAAGCGCAGTGCTGGCTCAGTGGACAAAGAACCGGCCTATTGAACAACGTTCCCGGTTCGAATCCTGGTATTCTATAACTTCACGCCAAATCCCTTGCGGAGCAGGCAGAGAGAACCGAGCGCCACGTGACTCGATCCTTACATACCTCACTCGCTTCAATAACATTCATTGCTCTTCTCATGCACGCTCGCCGGTTTCAAGGGCTCGTGTCCGCGCGTAGTTATGTTTTTATTATTTATTTATATTAATAAAAATAAATAAAATTTCAAAAATAAATTTGCGTCACCCCGTTCCCCTGGGGTGATCGCTTCAGATGAAGCCTTTGTAGCCTTCCCGGCTAAAGGCAGTCCCAGGGGGTGTTTTAGTCGGTGGAAATCCGACATAATCAGTTCGTTCGCACGAAATGGTATCTTTAAAAGATTTCACCTCCTCCCTCCCGTTTTCCGGAGGGTGCCCCTCACGGAGGAATGACCAATGCACACCCGGGTGTGGGTTGGTCCTTCCTTTGTGGGTCTTCAACTTTCTTGGGCGAAAATAAAAAAAAAAAAAAAAAAAAAATAAAAGGAGCCTAAGTTACTCCTTATTACATCAACTATCTGCCAGTAAAAGTCCCGTCAAAATCCGTCCAGCCGTTTCAGAGGTTACCCGGAACATACAGACAGACATACAAAAATTGTAAAAAAAATATTTTGGTATATATGTACCGTGTATACATCCATATGCATTTAATAAAAGGCGGTTATTTTAATATTACAAACAGACACTCCAATTTTATTTATCTGTATAGAAGACGTGTAACCTAATCTAAAAACGGTTTGGTTTTCCATCTGGGTAGTGGAGGTGTGACTTTTTTTTTATCCAACGTCGGGAGCCATGATAGTATACGGTCCACCTGATGCAAAGCGGTTACCGTAGCCTATAAACGCTTGCAATACATTGAGTATCACTCGCGCGATGGCACATCTGCTGCTTACACAGCGACTCCTTGGAAGCGTACTGGTGACCTCACTCACACACAGGAACACAACAACCCTCTAGGTAGTTATTATTTGACTGCGGTTTTCTGTGAGGTGGAGGTACTTCCCCAGACGGGCTGCTTTGATGCGCCCTACCTCTCAGGTTAGGTCAAATTACATGCAAATTTGACTTTTGCGAAATAACGCTCGACACTATTAACTATTTAAGAAGAAGAATACACTCTATTGCATCAAAATAAATACATTTAAGTGACAACTATATTGAAGGAAGAGAAACTATCATAAAAAAACGGGTTGCACTCCGGGAGTGCCGGCAGAAGTGAAAACTTGAACATTAACGTTGTGCATTTTTGAATATTTTGGAATGGTTAGGGAATAATTTCGCACGAATTGCTTTATTTATCAGTATAAAAGTACTATCACGTATGTGGTAAAATACAATATTCATTTATTGCGCTATCGTACACAAACATGACAATTTAGTCAATTTATATTACTTTTTTTTGGTTCTTTTTATCCCCGAGGGGGAAAGGTAAAGGGATCTAGCCCATACAGCCAAGTCTTCAGTTTAGAACCATTTGAAAATCTTAATTCTATGTTTCGGCTTCAGGAACTGTGCTGAAAAAATACTTGGGAAGGGTACCTAGACCCAATCAACCCAATTTAAGTACCGATAAAAACGATAATGATTTTTACAAGGTTTTCTTGATGAACTTATTCACGTCTTCCAAAAAGTGCATAAACGTGTTATATTTGAGTTTTTTTATTACTGTATAATTTCACTAGCACTTATGTTACAAAATACTATCGAAATTGTCACACAAGACCAATCTTATACTGAATTGTAAAAATTTCAAATAAAACAACAATGCCACTCGTCAAAAGCGCGGGAAGAGGTCTCAATTTATATTACATTAAAAATTTAACACTTCAGAACTATTACAATAATTTTACATTAAAAAGTTTATCTTTCAGAAAAATCAACTTTCATCCATAATTTCAACGACTCTTTCACCATCATCATTACCAGCATCATCATTGCCAATCTCTAAAACTCAAACACACACGCACACTCGCGCAAGCGCCGCTTAAACCAAACAGCGATGTTGATAAACTACGTTGAACGAAACACGTAAGCGCCAAGAATTCATGGCGCTTACAAAGTTTTGGTCGCGAGAAAATAATGCCCTATGAACGATCTAGCGCTTCATGTTTTAATTGTTTAATTAGAGATAACTAATGTTTAGCGCTGCAGCGAACTTAAGTTCTAGTTCTCACCAAAATCTTACGGTCAGGGTCACGTGTCCTGACGCGAGTTTATCATTTTTTACTCATCCTAAAAAGTGCACAACGCCGCTAAAGAAGTTTTCACTTCAAAAAAAAAGACAGATCAGTTTTTAATTTCTCAATAAACTGACATGTTTCGTGCGGACTAAGGAACCCTGGAAACGTTATGAGATATGACAAGTATGTACGTATTCGGTAGCCGTAATACAGGCATATGTTTACCTACTACATACATACAAACAGCAATTTCCTTATGTGTTTATCGTGCACTACGATAAAATGACACAGTATGCCATATTCAGAGTCAGTTGTGTTATGATTTCCGGGAACTACATCGAGCTACCGTGAGATAACCAATAGGCAATTTGATCTATAGGTAATATTTTTTTATGCAAAATAGTGAGGCAAGAGTAATACAATCGTGCATCCCAATTGATGTAAAATGGTTACTGTAGATTATGAACGTTTGTATTATAGGAAATATCCCTGCTAAGCCAGCAACTGGTCAGGAGTTTACTGGTAACTTTATTCACTCTCAGGATCACAGCAACCGTCCGGGATGTTGTTATGTGATTGTGGATTTCTGTGAGGTGGAGGTACTTTCCCTGTTAGCCTGTTTTGTAACGGCCTATAAGTAAGATACTATACAAGCATAACCCGCCTGATGTAAATTACACAGCGCCATCTAGCCCTAAAGCAAGCGAAGCTGTTATGAGTAGTAGACAACTGATAAACATACGTAAATACATTTTTATTTTGGAAATACATACTTATGATACATACAAAGCACCCAGAACAAGACAAACTGACATTTCCATGTAATGTAAGAGAGGTAGGGCGCATCAAATCATCCCGTCTGGGGAAGTACCTCCACCTCACAGAGGCGAACTCTCACTAAGCTAGCAATGCTGTACGGGTGGGAAGTATGAGGAGTGCGGCGGATTGCGAAATGTTTCTGGACACAGCGGACCGCATGTATTATCGGCTGTAGGCTCCTTCTGGTTTATTCTGTATTCTGAGAATAATAATAATAATTTATTTAGCAAGAATGTTACAATTTCTGTTGCACTGGCTCCCACTTTAGGTTTCCCTGTGTTATGGGAGGCAGGCTCTTCAATGGACTTAGCATTACAGTTAACTTACTAAATTATAAATAGTGTAACAGTTATAGAAATCTTAGTTGTGCCTTATATATTATTATAAAGTGAAAGGTTAGAAAGTTTTGTTACAAGCTAATAATATAATATGTAATATTCTATGCTATGATGTTTTTACGTATATTATTGGGGTAACAAGTATAGTCATTTAGCTTAATAGGTATATTAAATAATTCTTCAGTCCAATCATAGGTCTTTCCAGCTAGCCATGAGAGAAGAACTTTTTTGAATGAATTGGCCCTAAGGATCATAATATTTTTATCTGTCAATAAAAATTTGTTATACAAAAATGGAGCAATGTAGTCGAAGAATCTTTGTGCAAACCTGGTTTCAACTCGAGGAATTGGACATCGCTGTATACATTTTTTAGTTAGAGGAATGAAAGGGACAGTTAGTCGGTGGTAAAAATAAGTAGTTTCCTAACGGACAAGACATTTGCCTGTTTGTATAACATTTCAGTGGGATAGCGAAAGGGAAGCCCAAGAAGAACTTTGAGGTCAGCTCTTTGAGCTCGTACTACAACCAATATATGCGTTTTGGAGGCCCCTCCCCACGAGGTGATGCAGTAAGTGAGGATACTATATAGAGAGAACTATATATATTATATAGATATAAAATATGAAATTATCTATGTATCGCGGAAGCAAAACGCTTAGTGCAGATAGGTGCAATGTCAATATTCTATGACATTTGTACGTTTTCATGAAAAAATACATATATAAGTTCGTCGAATATTACTCGCTTACCTATAAAACTAGCTTAGCCATGAAGGTTTTCCTTTCAAATTCATTATATGGACTACTAGCATGATTTGTTTTGCATTTCCAAATATGTACAACAGTTTCGCTGGCGTGGGGGACACTTGAGTCTAACAAAAAATTACACTTTTAACACAAATATTTCGGCAACGGATATATCCAAAAGTGATCTTCCCACACATAAAATATTTTTCTAAAACCTATCTAACGACACCCCACACATGTGGCGGGTGCGAATAAAAAATGCATCCCCACTTTACGCGTAGGGGCAGCACCACCAAAATAGATTTTTTCCAAATTTTGTTCTACCTTTTTACCAGCATAATTAATATGTATATACATGCCAAAGTACAGCTTTCTAGTATCAAGCGTCTCTGAGCTAGACCGCAGACAGACGGATGGACAGACAGACGGACATGGCGAAACTATAATGGTTCCTTGTTTACTACGGAACCCTAAAAAGTTATTCGTTTCTGTGTAGTTCTAAAATTCTTTTTGTCTATGGTTAATGTATTATAGCATTTCATCTGTTATTTAGATTTATTTTTTGTCATTTTTAGAATGTAATAACTTTTTTGCGGTTAAAAGCTAGAGTTTTTGTGGATTTTTTTTCATTGATCGTCAGACGTAACAAAATATTTAGTGTGATCATATATGAAAAAAACAAACTCAGATTGTAGTTCAATAATCTGCAATGTGATGAATTATTTAAAAATATATTAGTGTTTAGGGCAGTTATAGCCTAATGGATAAAAAAATTGGTTGTCTGTAAAGTCTGTTTACGGACGATAATCTTACGTGATAACGTCATAAAAAAAATTAAACAGTTGACAAAACAGTTCACGTGTAGGTTGTGTGTTACGCTACTTTGACACCAACGCTCGTGGGTTCGATTCCCACACAGTACAAATATTTGTGTGCATGAACATGTCTGTTTGTATTGGTCTGGGTATTTTCTATGTATAATAAGTATGTATTTACAAAAAAATATGTATTTACGTACGTTTATCAGTTGTCTAGCACCCATACCACAAGCTTCGCTTACTTTGGAGCTAGGTGGCGCTGTGTAATTTGTCTGGCAATATTTATTTATTTATTTAACCTAGGGAGATTTACAGGCAATTTGAACTACTTTGTGTGCTTTCGCTCCCGATTAGTTCGTGCGCACTACTGCCGGCCGGCACCCATCCACTGTCGTTAGTAGCTGTATATCACTGCCATGGCTGCTCTGCGACACGTGTTTCTCTCCACGAAGCATCCTCAGGAGCTGTAGACGTTTGTCGTTCGAATAACATGCTATGAATATTCTAACGACTGACTCTACAACGCCTGAACAATCAAATTGCCTGTAAATTTGACTTTCGCAAAGTAACGCCTGAATCCATTAACTAGGGAGATTTGATGGTCACTCTGAGTTGTGGAGGTCTGACGGCAGTTGTTCCTTGCCAAAATCGGTATCTTCCTCAAATCCTTAGTCTTAGGTAGCGGACCGTGACAATCCTAAACGGTATATCGCTAGGAAGAAGTGATACTTATATCTACATGTATTATTTAGTACAACGAATTTCAATGCAACGGTGTAGGTAACCTAGAACTAACTAATGTAACTTCGCCAAAGTTATTTTAAACAGAGAAGAAATAGCTGAGGTGTTAATATTGAGTCTGCTGCTAACAACACAAAAAGTTTTCAGTTCACCAGACTATAAAGCATTAATGAAATATTGTATACGTTTGCTAAGCAACTGCTTACCTTTTCCCATCCTTTCGTATACAACAGTGTAAATCGAAAATGTTCTATCAAAAACGTGTCGTTACGCAGTGCCAAGAAAGTAGTCAAGCCCCTCAGGATCTTAACTACGATCAAACTGAACAACTTCTCCCATCTATCATATTCGTCATTAAGACTTTCAAGTGTACTCTCACACCCACCACACACGTGTTAATATTAGCTTCACGTTCATAGTAAAATTACTTACTTGTTACTACTACTTTTAAGTAACATATAGTTACACCAATATTATTAATCTATGGCACCATAGATTGAGTAAAAATGTCACCCTGTTGCTTATTGGAATAAGCTTCAATCGTATGGTTGTTTGCCTTACGAAATTGTATAAAAAATAAAGCAGCAATAAAGAATCTCTAAGGTTATGTCTCAGATCCAGAAATAATTTCTTAGTCTGAGGATAAAAATTCAAACATTCATGAGAAGAGAAAGAAAAAGGTAGTTATGACTAAATAATATGACAATAGTGATGTAGATATACACATACGGTACTTATAATATTACATAATACTATATATATATATATATATATATATGGGTGAATCAACTTTTAAGGTACTCCTTTGGCGGCCTGTTGTGACAAACGTGAATGTAATTATTGTAATAGATTTTTAAACAAAACGTACAATAATTATGTTCAAAATTTACCTTACCTTATGTATCAAATACTGGCCGCGACATTCGTATTAGGGTTTTTGAGTTCTTTGTGAAAAGTCAACAGCAGTCTTGATAATTTTCTCTTGCGTTACTGTGATTAAATTTATTTTTAACAAATAAAACAATGCTCATATTTTGTTCAAATTATATTTGTTAACAAACACTACGTAATCACAGTCTTTCGTCATAATCAGTCTTAGTATTAAGTAATATTTGAGAGAAAAAGGAACATAAACAAATCTCTTGCGTTACTTTCCGTAATTTCGCTCTTTTAACTTTAATCGTAATCTCTACTCGATAAACCCAGTCTTTATTTCTTTATTTCTAAGGTAAAATTATAGCTTACTTTACTGAGATCGACTGTTTTTAGTCCTTTAGCTTAAACAACATAATTAATAAGTCTACAAAACATGTGACAAAATATAGGGACATTTGGTAACGCAGTAGAAAACTTTGGTAACACATGAGAATGTTTTGAAAAGTTAACCTTAGACATTAACAAGAAAGAAAATAAAATATTTCTAAGTTTAATCAAAATTATGTTAAACAACATTAAAATGAATCAACGACGTTATAGAATAGAAAGAAACTAAAATTACTTTTCAAAAACATTCACAGTTTCTTGAAATTGATAATAAGTACGATGCCCTTTCTTAATAACGTTAAGCTTACTCAATTTATGAATCACATCATCGTACTCTACATAGCAAATATTCTTATCATCCATTCGAAATCGTTTAGCATCTTTGTCGACTACCCGCAAAAACATTACTTTAATTTCCCCGTCATCTTCAATGTCACTCAATGTTTTGCAAGCGTATGAGTATACTTTGTTTTTAGATGCGTCGACATAAACCTTGACTAGTAAAAAATCGCCACAGCCAATTCTACTATTTTCTTTGCTACAGCTAGTAGAAGGTTGTTCATCATCTGACGAATGACCAAAAACACTTTCGTATATGTTTTTATTGCGTGTATTGGTGAGGTCCTTTAACTCTTGAGATATTTTTAACGACATCAAAGGCTCCTCGTCATCTGAAGAAAAGTTTGTCACTTTTGGGGTTTTCGATTTCTGAGAACAATCTTTTTGCAACTCTGACAAAAAAGAGCTTGGCATGTTTTCGTCATTATCTTCTATTATATTAGCAGTTTCGACAACGTAAACTTTTGGGTCCAGGCACGTGCAAAATCCTCTTCTACCAAAAAGTACCTTAACACAGAAACAACTTAGGTCTCTAAATTTCAGAATACCGCGGCAATCTGTAAACACCTAGTGCATTTTGAGAGTCCCGATAAGTCTCGGAATATTACTGGGTATTGCCCTCTGCAGATCTTGAATATCTTTGTCTTCTATGACATGAAGTTGTATTTTGCTGGCGTTCTTCAGCTTTTCATGAAATTGAGAAACACTGTAATATCCTCACCATTCGCTACAATTTGATCTGCCGTTCTTTTAAGAAAACCTACGACACCATCAGCTGGTCCTTTGCCGTGGCCTGATTCAAAAAATGACCAAGTCATAGCAGCAAATCCATAATCGTCAAAAAATTTCGTGCGCCTGAAATAAAAATTCTGTTTTTGACGATACTGTGTGCTGGGGCAATCAGAATAAAAATGAATGGTATCAACTCTAGTAAATTCAGACCTTATCCATTTAATAATTGAATCTAGGTGACACCAAATTGCAGCTGGCTGATGGTTATTGGATGCAGATACAGTACAAAATGAGTGGACATTGTGACCTGCAGCAACTTCTTTGTCACAAGTATACACAACAACTGTATGCAGTGAGATTTGTTTTCGCGACCCACCAAAATGAGGTGACTGGACCTCTTATTACATGTATTTACAGTTGTAATTTTCACTGAAATCTGCGATAACAATGCACTCATTTAGCTGAATTTGTTCGAGACAACGCCGGAAGTTTAGGAATTGTGATTTAATGTTGAGGACATGTTTTTTCATAGCAGTTAGGTCTTTCTCGTATCTGGTTATGAAGTCCTCCGAATTTGTGCTCATTTCTTCTTTAACGTTCTTTATAGTTTTTATCATCTCCCATCTTTTTCATACTTCTCTTCTTTTCTAACCCATTCAGCCCATCTTACTTCATCTATTATTTTATCAGTGTTATAATTCATTTTCTTGTTTCGACACACTGTGCAGATTCCGTACATACAATCTTTTAAATTAGCGTCCAGACTGTAAACTCAATTAAAATATTCATATCATCAGTTCCTACAATACCATTTTTTTTCAAAGCATTTGCCTTGTATGCAACATTTGCATGTATTTTACACATGCACGTATCACGAGCATCAACAGAAGCTTTGACTACAAAAAATGGTTTGTTTTGACAAAATAGAAATATGAGCAACGTAACTCAGGGTTCTCTTTCTTGAAAGTCTTGTAGAGATTTTTCATTCCATCTAATAAGTATCTTTTTTGTGTTTTAATCTTTTGCTTTGTTATCGTTTCCTTTTTACCAGCAGTAGCTCGCGAAATATCGTCTCTAAGGAAAAAGTCTTTGATTTTGGCTTTTAGTACTATTTGTTTCTCCATACTATATTTTACTTTCTTAACTTTGTCAAGACCCAAATTTTCAACAAGTAATTGTTTTTTTTATGCGTGACTGTCTGATTTCAGGCGTAGAAAATATTTTCTTTATTACTTGTTTCTCTTTTCTAGATCTTGTACTTTTAAAAGTATTTTTATGGTTGTACTTAGAATACCGTATCGTAAATCGTCTTCCTTCTGCGTCTTCTGAATTTTTTGCGTTTCTTTTATCTCACTTTGTCTTAGATACCTTTTTTTTGTATTTTTCACATTTTCGTTTCAGCTTTATGTTTTCTTCTATCAGTTTCTTATTTTCTTTGTAAACTTTTGATCTGTCCTTCTTAAGTTTTTTTCTACCTCTTGCTTTAGCTAATGATGGCGATCTAGCTGGTGGACGAGTACCCATTGGAGGCAAGGGCGGTGGCGTTTGGATATTGTCACACAGGCTAGAGCGTGGAGATTCCGGTGGCGTATATTGTAACAACCTTTCAGTGTTCTGCCTTCGTTTTTTCAGGTCTCGTTTTCGCAGTCTCCAAATCAGATTGGCATTATACTTTTCTTTAGGTGTGAGATCTTTAACCAATCTTTTGGTCTTGTGATAACGTTCTCTATGTTTCCGTTTTGCTTCTTCATACTTCACTGCATTAAGTTTCTGTCTCTCTCTTTATCGTTTTTGTTTTTCTGCGGCGGTGAGTGCCATTATTGTAATAAACTTGACTAAAGTTTTGAAAATAAATATAAATCTCTGTTGTATTTTACGATTTTGTGATAGAAATGAAGAAACAAAATCAGAAGGGGTATGCTATTGATTTTGTCTCCTACATTCTCTGGCGTTACTGGTAACACAGGAGAAAAATTGAAATAAAATCAAAATTACGTCAATAAGTATTGAAGGATAGTTCTTTTTGACATCCTATAAATATAACAATAAACAAAGTAAAACTTCTGTCCTATTGTGAAAACGTTTATTATTCTATACGAATCAAAATCGAACGACAAATCATCATATGGAGTTACCCCTACATTCTCCTGCGATATCGGTAACGCAGGAGAAAAATTATATAAAATCTTAAGTAAATCAGTAGGTATTAAAAGAAATTAATTTTTTTCGTTACCCTTTAAAAATCAGAGTTGAATGGTACTTGCTTTAAATAATAATATCCAAATAATTCCAAAACTTACCGCGATCTTCGTCGTAACGCAGCAGAACCACAATAAACCCACGCATACCTTACGAGAACTGGCCGAGCACTGGCGGTTCGCCGGTGTCGCCTTGACTTTGACGGAATGTTTCGCTGTTATTGTAGGTTATTTAGTTCTTAGGAAATGAACGCGTACTGCCATCTATCCGTTTTTTGGCACACCTTTAGTCGGTAACGCTGAAGAATTGATTTTTCTTCTGGTATTAGGGACAAACTTTTAGATTTTTTTTAAAAAAACGTATAACTAAATAAAAATTAAATATAACAAAAATTATAAAGCGTGTTTGATGGTGAATTAACTACGGTAAACTAAAAAAATACTTTAGTGTAAAAAAATTGAGAAATCTAAACTAATTGCATTGTACTTAGCTTGAGGACACGTTTTTTTTGTACGTGAATAGCATTTGTTCTGCTGAGTTACCATTTAAATTCAATAAATTGTATTATTTATTATTGTAAACAAAGCAATTTTACAATCGCTTATGAATCTACCTTCCATAATAAACTAAATGTGTGATTCTGTTTTGATTAAATAGTGGCTTTTCATATTTTTTTTTGTCAGGGACACGAAAGGAGTACCTTAAAAGTTGATTCACCCATATATATATATACCGCTATTATGTATTTTTTTATTTACTTAATGCTTAATTAGACAATAGTATTTTTGAAGAATATTAAAGATACAATCTAGTAAATCGCGGTAAGTAGATAGGAGTATTTACATCTCAAGTAATTTTCATCAAGAATAATTAATTTAAGCATAATAGAATCAAACGCAAACCATATTCAGGCTAAGCCAAATCTCCGTGTCAGATGATAGCAAAAAATCTCGGTGTGTACATGCGAAAGCGCGCGAAACCATCGCGTCGGTTATGGTACCGTTGCGCGGGCGTTAACATTTTGAATCTGGAATGTGTTCCTTCCAGACGACTCTCCTGTCGAAGCAAGAAGTGTACCAACCTTACGATATCGCACTCGATTTCTATTTTACTTTCAAATTCAATCTACGAAAATACGCAATGGTAATAGAAACTTTAGAACAGTTTATGGACGTATAATTAACTTTAGTTAAATTATTGTGATGTATCTTTTAGTTGTAGTTTTTTATAGTACATTTAAAAGGTTAAAAAAATATTCTGAGAATTGGCACTTGATGAATCTTGATCGAGAGCTCGATGGCGTCGTTGCACGTGTCATTCTAACCGAACACGCAGGTTAAGCAACGTCGACCGCACCCTGTCTTTAGATGGGATTATCTATCTTGAGTTTCTCCGCGCTTCGGAGGGCTCGTTAAGCCGATGGAACCGGCTGTTGTCGATAGATGACAGTCGTTAAGCTAAGTTTTGACGAGCTCGATGGCTCCGTCGTGAATGACGCGACTTTGACACCAACACTCGTGGGTTCGATTCCCACACAAGGTAAACATTTGTGTGCATGAACATGTCTGTTTGTCTTGGTCTGGATGTTTTAAGAGAGGTAGGGAGCATCAAAGCAGCCCCTCTGGGGAAGTACCTCCACCTCACAGAAAACCGCAGCCAAATAACAACTCCCTAGAGGGTTGTTGTTTTCCTGCATGTGAGTGAGGTCACCAGTAAGCTACCAAGGAGTTGCTGTGTAAGCAACAGAGGAGGCATCGCGTGAGTGATATTTAATATATCGCTAGCGTTAATAGGCTTCGGTACCCGCTTTACATCAGGTGGGCCGTATGCTTGTATGCCTCCCGACGTAGTATAAAAAAAAGTCAGTCGTCCTCGGGCTCGGCTTGAAAACCCTGGCCTCCGCCAATATCCTACCTACCCGTATCCCTGAAGTGGGATGAGTAAGGGTTGATGTGGAATCTTGATCGATTCTCTTTTGCCTCATTTTAAGTAAAAAAAAAAGTACTTGCATATAAGCTCATTAGGTAAATATACATATATACATACATATATTATACACACACGTAGGTAAATACCAATCATTGTCATATTTTTTGCGTTTTTAAAATAAATACGTATTAATCTTATACAACATCGGAAATCATACAACGCTTGTAATAGGACGAATCGCTCGCGTTTTGTCACACCTGCTGCTAACACAGCAACTCCTTAGGAGCTTACTGGTAATCCCGCTCTGTTGCAGGAACACAAAGACCCTGTTCAGGAACACCGGTCCTATATGAAATCTATATGTTTGTGTGTGTGTGTGTCTGTCGCTTTTTCGAATATTCGAAATTTTCTTTCTTCAGAATTCGGATTTTCTTCAGATTCGGATTCAGCATAAAAAAGTAGAATAGGAATGTCTGAAAAATCAACCTCCTATCTCTTAAGGAACATGGTCAAAATGGCCGACAAATTTAAAAAACAAATAGGAATGTCTTATAAAAACCAATAGCATATTTTTTAAGGAACATGGTCAAAATGGCGGATAAAGTTTTCAAAAAACGAATTAAATTGTTATATAATTGACGAGCCAGGTGTTCTCTGGCAATGCAAGCTTGCGCATTCTCAACTGGTTTTATTTGTTAGCTGCGTTGTTGGCTGCGGCTTTCTGTGAGGTGGAGGTTCGCCGAGGCTTTGATGCTCCCTACCTCTCCTAAAACACCCAGACCAAGACAAATAAAGCTTACACAACAACGATGTTATGTAAAGAGGTGGAGAGAGGCATCGAAAGGCAAAAAAGGAACCAACAAAGTGCCTCTGTTCGTCCATCCGTCTATGTATCTTGTCTGGTACGCAGTGGTTAGTAACATTACTTTGACACCAACGCTCGTGGGTTCGATTTCCATACAGAACAAACATTTGTGTGCATGAACATGTTGGTCTTGGGTGTTTTAAGAGAGGTTAGTGTTTTTAGTGTTTTTTTTTTTTTACACATCAAAGCAATCCGTCTGGGGAAGTACCTCCAGCTCACCAAAAACCGTAACCGAATAACAGCTCCCTAGGGTTGTTGCGTTCCTGCGTGTGAGTGAGGTCACCAGTAAGCTCCTAAGGTGTTACTGTGTTAGCAGCAGAGGTGGCATCGCGCGAGAGATACTTAATGCATTAATAATATAAATTAATATGATTCGTAGCATGTTATTCTAACGACTAACATCTACAGCGTCTGCTGAGGATGTTTCGTGGAGAGAAACACGTGTCGCAGAGACGACCGGAGCAGACATGGCAGCGACGGCATACATCTACTATCGGTAGTGGATGAATGCCGGCCGGCACTAGTTCGCATGAACTAATCGGTAGCGGAGGCACCCAAGGTAGTTTAGATCAAATTGCCTCTTATTAAAATTAATCAAGATATTAGATGGTAGTACAGTTAAGAGCACATCTTGCTTAATGTTTAAAACGCTCGCCTTAAGTGATAATAAAGACACAAAATGTGCAATAAAATAAGAGAGGCCATTCATAACATTGCTTAGTTTACAAAGCCGGAATTCCGCGAAACCACAGTAGAAACATAAGCAGTAGGACAACTTCAAATAAACTTTCGAAACCAGCGAACTTAAAAAGCTTTTTAAGTTCGCTGTTCGAAACCTTCTAATCGCCGCCGTTCACAATGGCATATATAGCGATAGATCTATCGTAGTTAAAAAGTACCTATACCCTAAGATATTTTCAGAAACACCGTTCCTATATGACATCTATGTTTGCAGTATGTTTGTCAGTTGCAAATAAAAGCTCGGTTTGTTATTTTGGATTACTGTTAGACAAAGGTTTTAATTATATTGAACACATAAAGTAGGTTGGAGAAAAAGTCAAAAATAACTTTTATGCGTTAACTCGAATTTCCACCTCGACCTAATGGTCGAACCTCGAGGTCGAAGGGGGCTTCACTTTTAAAACGTTAAAAATTATTTACGCAGCCACATATTTAGGATATATTACGTACGGTTCACCTGCATGGGCTGATAGTGCTACCATAGGTGCTGCACGTCGTAAGTTACTGCAAAGTCAGCGTCTCGCTTTAATATTTTTATGTAAATCGTATAGAATTGTGAGCACCGAGGCACACCAGTGTGCGTGTTACCAGTTGACTTGGAAATACAACGACGCGCTTCAATATACTACACCTCTAAAAACATGCACCCTGATTTTCTAAAACATCGCCATCATAATAAATACTTAGACTGTTTAAACCAATTGATGAGGTACTTGAAACTTTGCTGTCTGAATGGCAAGAAAGATGGGAAACTTCTACTAAAGGACGCCACTTGTATCTGTTCTTTCAATTAGTGCGAGACAGATTAAGTAAAGAGTGGTTAGAAGTCGATCATCCTGTTGCGCAATTTTTAACAGGGCATGGAAACTTTAGGGCGACACTCTTTTCGTTTAGATTTGTGTCATCGCCTTTATGTGAGTGTTCTATGACAAATCATGAATTCGAGCAAACAACACATCATGATCTCTAGGAGAGCGATCTCTGGCGTCGGGAGCGGGACGATATGTTAAATTCCTTGCGTGTCACATCCGGGGTAGTATACTATTCTGATTTGGTGGCAACAAGGAAGAATTACCAGGCGTTTAGAAGGTTCTGCAATCTATATTATTGGAATCGATGTGTTAGGTAACAACTCACAGTTTAGGTCCCAATAGTGTTAGATAATTGATAAACCGCGGTACACGGCAGTTGAATTTCACTTGACTAGCCATCTCTTTGAGGTTTTTAAATGCCTTATTGGTCATATTGCTGTCTCTCCTTTTGCCAAGAGGGGAAGACAATTCAAAACTTTCTACTCTTACAAATTTCTTCTGATTAAATTCGTTGTGAGTTCCAAAGCAGCTGTAGTTTAACCCCTGGGACAGCAATGAACTTCACTGTTCATTGTCTTTTTGGTGGTCGCCGCTGTTAATTCTGGCTACACAGGAGACACAGTGGTGGGTATGAGTGGTGGGCCCGTAAAAAAAAGTACGACAGAGATAGGAGTTGCCGAACTTTTTAGTACGAGAAGAAATCTCCTCAATAATGGAATGATGACATCGCCAGCTTGCACGTGTGGTTCTATGACGGAAGGAAGAGGGTGGGATGAGGGAAAATAGTTTTTCAGAGCACACACCATGGTACAGGCGGTAAAATATACTTAGCGATCAAACAGCTGTCACAGTGTATACATTCCAATTGCTCTCTAGTTGACATACTGCTTTTATCTCTCTACTGTGACGCAACATCAAAAAGAAAATGGCGGTTATGGCCGACTACCGTAGGTAATATACGAGTAAGTCGATGTTTGACCTGTGGATGTTGGAAGTGCCTAGTAAAGATTATTTGAGATGACTACTGACTATGAAGTAAATAACCTATGGAGAGCCGATGAGACCGCTATTGTGTAGTAACTTAATTCACATAGACACGTTATACACCAACATTATTGTATTTTAAAATGGCGCAAGTACTAGATACTATATCTACGTTCAGTTATTTATTATGACACTTTGCTCTAACAAGGAGACAAATGATATACATACCTGTCGTTAGAAAGAGATGAATATATATCTTAATGCATTTATGCTTTGTGGTGAAATACGTATAGCAGCGACGCGAGAGCATGCCCAACTGAATGTGAGTTTGTTTTTTTCGTTCACTGGAGTTGGGCAATTACCTTATTTCCGTATTGCCTGTCTAGAGCGTGTACGACGTATCTATAACTAGTTGAGAATACATTGCCAGAGGAACACCTGGCTCGTCAATTATATAACAACAACATTTTTTTTATTTTTATTTGTCGGCCATTTTGACCATGTTCCTTAAGAGATAGGAACGGTGTTCCTGAACATTCCTATTCTACTTTTTTATGCTGAATCCGAATCTGAAGTCAAATTCGAATATTCGAAAAAAAACGAGTTGTCGGTACTGTACGACATCAACGTCGTGATTGAAGGCTCCTTGCCGCCTTCACAGTACCCTCACCGTTCCCCAGTGCCTGGAAGACTCTCACTCCACGATAGTTTCTGACGCTTCCAATCCGACCCTCGTAGGGTTCCTGCAGCAGTGCGACAGATATTATGCGCTCACCTGCCGTCAGCAGCAATTCGTGCGTTGCTTTTGTCGCCTTCACTGTAGGTTGGCCTGAGCCATTCGATACTGGTGGGTGGTCTCCGAGGCAATCTCAGCAATAGGCGACAGAGGCCCGCGCCAACCCCTCCCACTTCTCCCCGTCCTGGCGTCCGCGCACTCCGCCTTGAGGTGCGGGCCACCGCAGTGGCTACACAGGTCGGCGGGCTCTTTACAGAACCGCCGACCATGTCCGTACCCCAAGCAACGTGCGCACTGGACGAGGAGCGTCCGGTCCTCTACGACGCACCTCTGGAGGTCGATACGCAGCTTCTGCTCCGCTATGGACCTCCTCCAAATCACGGGGGAGACGCTCAGCACGACGTGGCAGTTGTGCGGGTTACGCGCCTTCCTACTGTACTTGACAGTGACGCGGTCGTCCCCACCGTCGAGGCCGCGAAAGACGTCCCGGTTCTGATTGCGAAGGGCGCGTATGAGCTCTCCATCACTGTGGATACTCAGCACGTCCCTCACCACCAGAAGCGGGTCCTTGTTCTTCGCGTCCTCGACCAGCCCGTTCCCCGACGCTGCTAATCTCTTTATCTTTTTCCGTTCCCTTTCATTCCTACATCCCACTATAACTTTGCGGCCCTTCACTTTCAGCACACGCTCGACCTTGACCCATCTCTTCTTGGCATCGACCGCCTCCCTAATTTTTTGGAGCACCTCGTCCCCCGTCGAGGAGACGACTACGGAGTGAAGAGCGGCCGGCTCCGCGTCCCGTTTCGCGGTCTGGCCCGCCGCCACGACACTCGCGTATGTCGCCCCCTCGGTCGTCTTCTCTTGTTTTATAATTTTTTCCTTCAGTTCTTCCAATAGCTTGTTGTTCTGGACGAGGACCTCCGTGTTTTTCTCTAATTTAACCATTATTGCCCTTTATTCTCTCATTAATCAGAATAGGTTCGAATCCTTGAGATGTTTAGACGCTAAAACACAACGTTTTTGTTACCGAGGGGTGCCTTTATCGCAGTCAAGTGGTTTATAGGTTTGTGTTTAGTACTGTGACTGTTTTCCTAGACTAGTCCGAGAACCCATAAGCATCTAATATGCATCACAAACAATCTTTACTACACCAACATCAGTCTGCCATAACCACCATTTTCCTGTTTATGTTGCGTCACAGCAGAGACATGAAAGCAGTATGTCAACTATGAGCAATTTGAGAGAGGTAGGGTGCATCAAAGCAGCCCGTCTGGGGAAGTACATCCACCTCACAGAAAACCACAGCCAAATAACAACTCCCTAGAGGGTTGTTATGTTCCTGCGTGTGAGTGAGGTCAACAGTAAGCTCCCAAGGAGTTGCTATGTAAGCAGCAGAGGAGGCATCGCGCGAGTGATACTTCATATATCGCAAGCGTTAATAGGCTACGGTAAATGGTTTACATCAGGTGGGTCGTATGCTTGTATGCCTCCCGACATAGTATAAAAAAAAATGCACTCCGGGAGTGCCGGCAGAAGTGAAAATTTGAACATTAACGTTGTGCATTTTTGAATATTTTGGTATAGTTAGGGAATAATTTCGCACGAATTGCTTTATTTATCAGTATAAAAGTACTATCATGTATGTGGTAAAATACAATATTCATTGATTGCCGCCTTATTGGTATAAAAAAAGTATACACAGTAACAGATGTTGTGATGATGACCGATGGGAGAATATTTTAACCAATAAGACGATAAGTATCGAGATGTTGTTCCATGAACTAGCCAATAACAGCTGCGCGTTCTACTTTACCCCCCGACCCGTAGCGATGAATTCAGTTACTACGTAAAGTCTGTTCACAGTACTCACATTAGCAACTTACATACAATAACATAGAAAATAACATTACAATATTATGACGAGCTCGGTGGCGCAGTGGCGAAACGCACTGCTACGTTATACCAACACAAGTGGGTTCGATTCCCAAACAAACATTTGCGTGCATGAACATGTCTGTTTGTCTTGGTCTGGGTGTTTTTAAAAGAGGTAGGGCGCATCAAAGCTGCCCGTCTAGGAAAGTACCTCCACCTCAAAGAAAACAGCAGCAATATAACTACTCCCTAGAGGATGGTTGTGATCTTCCGTGTGAGTGAGGTCACCAGTAGGCTACTGTGGAGTTGCTGTGTTAGCAGCAGATGTGGTATCGCGCGTTTTATACTTTACATCAGATAGGCCGTATGCTTGGATGACTCCCGACGTTGCAAAAAAAAAAAAACCAGTGTGCTTTAGACCACACGACTGAAGTAAAACTTCATTAGCTCCATGGTGTGATACAGACAATAGGCCCAGCACTGTGTCTTACATATACGAAACTTAACTCGTTATGAGAGAAAGAAAATGTGTTCTCGCACCTCTCTCTCTCTTGCCCCTACAGTAATATACGAAACGTAACTCTCTCTCTTTCTATTTTCACTAACTTATATCTCCCTCTCAACGTCCGATCGCCTCGCCTGATCACATTTTTCGTAACGCTCTCGTCACGCATTCACCAGCTTACTTCCCAAGTCAAGAGTGCGTGAAGAAGTTTTACTTCAAAAATACCTATTAATATCATTATCAATTTCTTATGAATTCCAAGCATTTTTATCATTTATAGAAGAGAGCTGCTACGTAAAATCTGTCTGTTTATGTACTACAATATACACACAACGACTAAATGAATATTTCCACACTGACTTAATATGGAAATATGTACTTTCAAAGCTAGTTACTTACCCAAACAATACCTATTTCATGTTCCGCAAACATAAAAACATCCGGCCACTTTGCAAGCTCTTGCCATTTCCCGCTAAAACCGCCATCTTTGTTTTTAGGATGCGTTCAGTAAACATAGCTTCGCTTTTGCTAAGCAAATGTGTACTCGAGGCATGAGAAATAAGTTCTTTCAACCATGTAATTTAAGATATCTATTTGTAAAAGCGTGCAACGCCAGTATGAATGAAACATTGTTTATAGAATAATCTATACAATCATATTATGCGGTAGAGATTGTTTGAAAGCGTAAATTTTTAAAACTATCAATGTATGTATTTATATCTTCTCGCTAGGTTGCTTGCGGGGTAGGCAGAGAGAACCGAGCGCCATTTGAAGCGGTCCTTACACAGCTCGCTCGCTTCTTTAACATTTCGAGCAGTTTTCATGCACGCTCGCCGGTTCCTAAGACTCCTGAAATCACCTTGTGACCAAACAGGACCAATTTGGTCATGGTAGATTAGTCTTCATAGTCGTCATTCTTTCATCCTGCTTTCTTTCTACATGTCTGAACCAACGGAGCATGCCTTTTCTTGTCATGACACCGACACTCTCTTTTAGACCAATCTCTTTCCTATATCATCATTATGAACGCGAAAATGCAATCAGCAGCGTGTTCGTATTCTCCCATTAGTCAATAGACTCGAATCGCTAAGATATTTAGACGCTAATACGCTACGTTTTGGTAAGTTAAAAGGGCCTTCACGCGACGTCAAGTGGTTTATTGGTTAGTGATGCATAGGCATCCGCAACGGTCGAGCGACGCTTCTGATGTTACAAGTTTCCATTGCCCACGATAACTGCTTATCACCAGGTTAGTAATATAAAAAATCCATCTGATATAAAACGGTTACCACAGACTATGGACACTAGCAACACAGGCAGTACCTATTATACTCGTTATATCGTTCCCGCTCGCTATAACTTACTCAAAGAAACGTAACAATTCAGGGAAATATTATTTGGGCGCTGTCTTCCGTAAAGTGGAGGTGCAAGTACCTAATAAGCCTTATTCAATATTGCTTACCTACAGTATAGCTAATATTGTAAAGGTAGACTTTATTCTAAAGATGATCATCCATCAGTCATACAAGCAAAGAATACAAACAGCCTTGGCGGCGTAAGAATGATTTCCTTTGCCCGAACAGTTTAAAAAGGCTATAGTTATCATCAGACTGGCAGGCCATAATCTTCGAGCATTAAATTAATGGTCTAAGCTTCATGTGGTTCTTTTCCATAGCCTGCAAGATAACATATTTTAATCAAATCTCAACTTCATGAGGCCCGCGCTTTTGACGAGTGACATTGTTGTTATACTTGAAATTTTTACAATTCAGTATAAAATTAGTTTTATGTGACAATTTTGATAGTATTTTGTAACATAAGTGCTAATGAAATAATACAGTAATGAAAAACTCAACTATAACCATTGAACTACTATGTACTAACGTAGTACATATTACCTCAATGACTATAACACGTTTATGCACTTTTTAGAAAACGTGAAAAGTTCATCAAGAAAACCTTGTAAAAATCACTATCGTTTTACGGGTGGTATTTAACCTGGGTTGATTGGGTCGAGTTTCCCTAACTTTGACACTGGCATTAAGTAGCAACACTATTATATATATATATATTATCAATTATATAATATTCATGAAGTTTGTGTTGGACCAATCAAAAATGGATCGCTAGGACCTTTACAATTAAAATGAAATATTAACAATTACAAAGCCCTAAAACTCTCTACTATAAACGTTGTTACTTCAGCTTTACCTATATAAGAGAAATGCGACGCTAGTTGGCTTCGTTTTTCAAAATTAGTTAGTAACCTGGCGGAAATATCACGCATTAAACATTCCAAGAAACAGTCTGTTGTATGGATAAATATTTTCACATTATATCAGCGTATTCTGATTCTGAGTGAAGAAGGCTATATTTTGGCCTCTGGTTGGAGAGAAATTTGTATGTAAAGTGCATAAAAGCAAAACAACATTATTGTCCAAAACCATGGTCTAACCATAGAGCACGTGCATCAATCGTCGAAAAGCGCGCCAATGTCATATGTCTAACAAACTAATATGCCCCTTATTGCCTGAGCTATTAAGTCCTTATAAGAATAATAAACTCGTTTTATTCCTGTGTTAATAATGTCGATCGTGAGAACAACATCATTACAAACCAATATGAATATTGTTCCAAAAGCAATAAAGTATCAAATGCAATGAAGTAAGGCCGAATACCTGTTCCTTCTCTGACCGACAGTGACCTCATGAAAAAGCGAACGAAATAGTTTATACTGGTGACGTTAATGATGTAAATTAAACTTTATTCTTGAACATTAAAGTTTGTTTCTTCTTGCTTACAAAGCAAATATCTGGAATGACGTAAGGATCATATGGCGGGAATTAAATAGACAAACATAGTTATGCTTGATTTCTTACTAACACAATCATTTAATCTTCTTCTTCTTAGCGGTATCCCGTTTCCTAGTCTATTAGGATTAGCAAGGTCCGCTACCTAAGCCTAAGGATTTGGCGGAGATACTGATTTTTACATGAAGCGACTGCTGTCAGAACTCCACAATCCAGAGAGAAAACCATACCTTTCTTAGGTTAGGTCACACGTCTTTCGAAATATAATTTCTTGGACGTGCGGGTTTCCTCACGATGTTTTCCTTCACCGCCAACACAACACACAATCATTTAATATCATTTGCAAATGAGTTTCACAATGTTCTCAATGAGTATTATAATTGTAGTAATTGCACATAAATAATAAGTACAGAATATGCCTTTACAAAACAAATATGGCAGTATTGACCATTTTTTTGTTTTTTTAAACGCCCTCTTAATCAAGAAACTAGATATTCAGCCGAATTCTTTACTATATGCAAAGCCGGGAGAAATACAAGCATACCTGATGTAAAGTGGCTACTGTAGCTTATGAACACTTGTATACAGGAAGTACCGCTAGCAATTTGTCACCTTTGCTGCTACCACAGTAACTCCTTAGTGGAGATTAGATAGAGTGATTTGGGCAACTGATCCCAATTTAAAAAATCGTTTGGAGAGGATATTGATTTTTACATAGACCTCCACAACCATAGGGAAAACCAGATCTATCTTATGTTAGGTCGACACGTCTTTCCAAATATAATTTCTTGGACGTGTGGCTTTCCTCACGATGTTTTCCTTCATCGCCGAGCTAGTGATAATTACAAATATGTAAGTATAAATTTGAAAACACAGAATTTATACAATAGTGATGTTACATCAGGTCAGGGGCGCCGACTCCGTGGGTGCTCGGGGGCTTCAGCACCCACGGGAGGGAAATAGTGGGTGCGGAGCACCCATGACGCTAGACATCATTATATAACTAAAATAATCCTCATCTCATTATCTGTTGTTCAGGTTCTCATTATCTGGTTATTCTAGTAAGCGCTTGCTTGCTTACTAGAATGTGTGCGGCGCTCAATGTGATCTAGTTCCCATCAGATACTTTTGATGTAGAGCCGTTTTTTTGTTTTGGGCAGGGCAGTCTTTGGGGGACGCCTATGTCCAGCAGTGTACGTCCTTCGCCTGAAATCATGATGATGTACCTAGTCATTAAAAGAGCATGAGCACCCACGAGGTTTTCCAGAAGCCGGCGCCCCTGCATCAGGTTCCTCAAAATCAAAATTGGCAAAAGTATCTATCGAAAACTGTCCACACATAAACAACTGTGTCCGGAACTATGTATGTATTCAAGCTACGCCCCGAGACCTACCTGTTAGCGAGAGGCAGTTGAAAAAAGTGCGTCTCGTTCCCAGAAGTGGGCAAAAAGGTATGCGGCGGCCAGACCTGTTCGGCAAAGCAAAAAAGGATTGAAAAAACTTACTCAGCTGATCGTGGAAAGAGGCGCCCCCGTACCACATTTATGACGGCGGGAACCTGTATCGTTTTCTTATCGTTTTGTGACCACAATTTCTTGTTATTTGCTGAATTTGTCCGTTGTTATAAAAATGATAATATGTAACAACTAGCAATACAAAATTTTAATGAAGATACTTTATATGTCTACGTTTGCAAAAGATAGTTTCGAAAATCTCTCCTTATAACATAATATAAGTGATTATAGATATAAAATGCGTAATCAAATATGTCTAGGGATGCACTACGAAAGGATTTTTGGACATACCCATAGGAGGAAATCTTAGTTATCCATAAAGGTAAGCAAATTTATTTAGAAGTAGGGAACAGAATATATTTATTATTACTTGTTCTGATAAAATTCACACTTATATCCTACGAATAATTTTTTAAACCAAAAAAGAATGTGCGCACGACGGCACATGAAAACCAATTTTACGAAAATACTTTTTAATATTCGATGTTTTTATATAGTTTGGTTTCTTCGTTGTTAAGCCTCGGTGACGTTGAATGTGCTCCTTGATTTTTCCACTAAATTATTACATAGTTTCGCCACTTCACAAGCTTTACTATACTTCACATTTTGTGTTTAGTCGATTATAGTATGAGACGTTCTTTTTCTAATATATCAAGTGGCAAAGTGACCAACCTGTTGTCAAGCGACTACCGTAAACGCGTAAACTATTAACACTTATATGTAGGTATACCTACAAGAAAGGAGTGTCGTTAGGTTACTATTTAAAATTCGTGTCACTCACTCGTAACAAAACAATAACTATATACTAGCTATTTGACTGCAGTTAGAGGTATCTCCAGTCGGATTATTATGCATTATATCTTTGTACTATTCTCTTTATTACCAAAACCTCGTTTATTAGTTGGCAGAGTATTTTATCTCGTTTATAATGGCTAGGCAAATTCAGAAGTAGTTCCGTTTTACCGAAAAACGACGTCTAGTATTTTTTACCGTCCAAATCATTCATACATAACACCGAAAAATATATAAGAATATAACACAAGAATAGAATATTACATGACATTGCCAAAATTTGACGAACGAAACAGGTTTCCGACAAAGCGTTCGTAATACCGGCCTCTCAGCTGATTCCCGCCAAAACGGACAATGGAGGTGGGCCATAGCCATAACATAATTGCTTTTGTCAAAATTCTCAAATAACATGTTTTTGGCGGCAACAATACTTCTTGACCAGGGATTTTATCGCTTCTCACAGCTGATTTCTTTCTGTGGATATAAGATTGTTTGCATATTTGTATTATGGTGGTGCCCATTGGTGCGTGTGGGTACACTGGCTACTTGCAAAGACCATAGACTACTCAAAATAAAAGGACTCCGCAAAATATCTAGTCCAGGTAAAAGACCGCATGTACCCACAACTTATGTATCTAAACTGTATTTGTATAATACCTTAGCTTTTTAATTTTCGTTGGTGAAGCGTCACCTATTTCCACCAAACATAGCAGAAAATAAAAATTTGCTGCTGATCATTAAACTACTATGTACTGTACATAATACCTCAATGCTGCTGACTTTATGAATGCAATAGAGTACTAGCGAATTCCCATAACTTGGCATGCATGCTTAGTTCAAATGGACCAGATATCACAGAAATGTCTGGTAGATGTCAACCATGATGTGACAATCGAACTGAATACACACCTGTTACCATCGTTCACGGCTACCTATTAAAGGGATTACAGACTGGAAGGTATTTTTTTAGGGTTCCGTACCCAAAGGGTAAAACGGAACCCTATTACTGAGACTTCGCTGTCCGTCCGTCCGTCTGTCACCAGGCTGTATCTCACGAACCGTGATAGTTAGACAGTTGAAATTTTCACAGATGATGTATTTCTGTTGCCGCTATAACAACAAATACTAAAAAATGGAATAAAATAAATATTTAAGGGGGCTCCCATACAACAAACGTAATTATTTTTGCCGTTTTTATAGAAAGTGGTACGGAACCCTTCGTGCGCGAGTCCAACTCGCACTTGGCTGATTTTTTTATTTCTGCGGACGTTTTAATGGATTAAGGCATTGAGCCATTAAGGTATGAAGATAATTTGATACACAGGACAGGAGTAAATACCTATTTTGCCTTCAGAATAACAAGGCATAGGTAGCCAGCACAATCTACGATCCAGAAATAAAGACATTCAGAACGATGTATAAGTAATAATTACTTTGACTGAGGTAGGGATTTTAAGTTTGAAGCTTGTATGTTTGAGGTAAATATTGCAACCCAAATTAAAAATTTAATGCGATATTTATATAAATATCGCGCATTTAGGTTGCTTTCTGTCATTAAACGTTTTTGTCAGGTGGCAAAAAGGATACCTACTTGCCTAAAATCAGGGATTTGTTGAGCCAATTTTATATATATTTACATATATTCTTAGTTTTTTTGCCATAAGCTGAAAGAATTGTTGAAATGATGATGAATGATATTTTATTGTTTATTATAACTAAAAAAGTATACATAGTCAGATTTGAATCCAAACCACCGTTCACCCATGCGGCAATGCCTGTGTCAGCACATGTGGTGTATGCAACAGCTGATTTTGGCGGGAACGCCATCTTGAATGGCAAACCAGTCGCGTTGCTATGCTACGCGTCGCGCCTGTGATAATTCAGTATACCTCTTAGTTATGGTTGTATTGTGATGCACGTATCTACAAATCGCTCGATATATTGTGGAGGTATTTTATATGATTTAAGCTCTTAACTTTCTATCATCTTTTTATCGGAGATCGAACACAATAGTGTGTAGTGTAGTGTATATATCGAATACAATGTCGTCGGAGATAATATTTATAGCTAGATTATTTTGCACTAACTAGTATTGTAGATAAATCTTTGTTAATTTGTAGTAACGACATACAAATTGGTAATACAATGTCAGATAAGTGGCAATCGACTGTTATTGACATAAATGGCTATGTTGTATATATTCCTTTGAGACATCTCAAACTTCGGTTGTACTTATTGGAATTTTTCAGCCCCCGATTTTACCCTCGGCTCACTACGAAACAAAAGCTTCTGACGGCGCCTGACGACCATGACGGAGGACGGTCAACAAAAAAAATTGCAAGTTGTAATCGAATATCTTCCTTTGAAAGCAAAAACATAGTTTGATGATTTTGTGTTCTTGTTCGTTATACATCAACACAAAATCATATGAATTGATATGTTTTAGTATGTGCCTTGAGTTTTCTAGACTCCACTGTTTTTCAATATCTTACGAATAGAAAAATAGTAAGTAATACTAATACCAGTCAACACTATTAGTTCAATAGGGTTTCAGTTATAGTTACTGGAAACCAGACCGAACACAAGGATTACGATTGATAATCTTTACGTGGTGGAGTACCTATGCTCTATACCCCTTCGGTTGACGGGAGATCCGAATCCCTGCAGTGGAATGAGTAAGGGTTGATGTGGTAGTGGTGGACTTTTATCAAGGATGACGAAATCCGTTGATTCGAGTATATAGACAAGACAGATGTGCAATGAAAGAATGACGAAACTAATACACAACACTAAACTGGAAAGATGTAAATGTCGAGGAAGGCTAATGAGTATACCTACCATGACCAAGTTAGCGATGCTTTATCAGGTAACGTCAGGAGGAATCGATAAGCGTGCTTCAAAAGAGCTATGAATATAAAAGAAGCGAACGAGGTGTATATTGACTGAGTCTTGTGGCGCTCGGATCTGTCGGCCTATACCACAAGGGTCTTGGCGTAAAGATATAGATGCAGCTCCACTGTACCCCGAATTTAGAAAGATTATGGTATTGTTATATGCGTATGGGGGTAATACGCAAAAAAGTCGTAGATTTACCTTTGAAGCATACGGTAATTTCAAAGAGAGTAAAAGAGATTTCACTGCAAAATTTAAATAACGAATCACGAAATGATGATGTAGACATCAAGCAAATTTCATTACTCTTGTAAAAACAGCTGTTTTATTGATCCGACGGTAGAAATCTTTGAGCATGACGTTTGATCTGTATCTCCTCTTTTTTGTTTAAGTATTTTTTTCTGAAACCCAAACGATACAGCCGAGACATATCACTGTGTTGACCATTCAACACAGGCAAAGTTACACACAGCGAAAGATACTAATAATAATCGGCGCGTCTTCACATCATTTTCTTTTCAAAAGGACTATTGTTCATTTTGTCCATTTAAGGTGCTTTAAAATATAATTATTTACTATTTTATTTTTACAAAGAGGTTACTTTCTATGAGTATGAATTAATTCTATGAAGATATTATTGTGTTTCGTATCTATCTTGTAAAAAAAAATGTTTATTACGATATCTTTTATTCTAGATTTTCTTAAAAACTTGCGTAAATTTATTAGAAGAGAAATAATCTTCTATGTTATTCTAGATCATATATAATTTAGCTTCATGCCACGTGCCGTTTAAGCCTTTTTACTTAAGTAACAAAATTATTTGAACATTCCACCCGGCTGATAGCAAGCCGTAGATTTATACGTAATAGTTTTTTATACGACTAAGATGGCAAACAAGCATTATCATTACGAAGCGTAGCCTATGGGCATTTCCAATACCAGGGGTGTCACTCTTGCGTTGCCGACCCTAATTTAGATTATTAACAGTATTGTTACTAAATGGTAATTATTAAACATAATTATTTAAACATAACATATTAATCATGTTGTGGTTTTCATATTACGAATTACAAAACAAATTGACATACTTTAATCCGATTGAACATTCGAAATTAAAAACGTTTTGTAAAACCTTTTGTAATTTCAGTTTTTTTTTATTTTATATTATCATACCAGACAAATCATAGTTGTTACAAACATATAAAACAAAGACAAGAATTATGAGTTAGATTGCAATCCAAAGTATGTGTGCACAAGACCATTTGATCTAAATTTCTGTATATGCACATAAAGTTGTAAAATTGCCTGCAAATTTGACTTTCGTAAAATAACGCCAGAATCTAATAACTATATAAATTTGTCCAAGAAATTATATTTCGAAAGACGTGCGACATAAGAAAGGTTTAGTTTAACGTCGTGGTTATGGAGGTCTGACGGCAGTCGTTCCATGTAAAAACCAGTATCTTCGCCAAATCCTTTGGCTAAAGCAGCGAATCCCGCCAAATCTAATGAACTAGGAAACAGGATAACGCTATGAAGTATTACATTTGAAATTTCTGCAACTAAACAATTCTCATACAGATAAATGAGAAAGAATATAAAAACTCAGACCAATTCGTTTGATGGATTATCAATACTCGCAACATGATTACTATCTAACGACCAACGCTATCTAACGACATCTTTTAGAACTAAAAATCGGCATTATTTAATATATATATACATATATGTATATATTATATTTATATATGTACTTTTCAGGAAGACCGTTCCTATATGAATTCTATATGTTTGCCTGTGCGTTTGTCCGTGCGTTTGTCTGTCGCATTTTTTTCAAATATTCGAAGTTTGACGTCAGATTCGGATTCAGCATAAAAAAATAGAATAGGAATGTTCACGAACACCGTTCCTATCTCTTAAGGAACATGGTCAAAATGGCCGACAAATAAAAAAAAATATATATATTGTTATATAATTGACGAGCCAGGTGTTCCTCTGGCAATGCAAGCTTGCGCATTCTCAACTGGTTATTTATTTATTCGGTAGACTTACAGATTACATGTAAACAATGATATAGATAATTTTATACCATTATGAATATTTTGGTAATCGGTTCGCAAAATTTTGCAGCTTAAATTTCTAGAAGCGAACCTCGTATTCTCTTCTATTACTTAAATACGGGATTTTGAATGCCAAGTGGTGCATGAAAACTTTTTGTACCTGCTCGAGACTATCTATGAGCTACCAGAAGCTTGGACTCCACACGACGTTAGCAAATTCAATGTGACTGCGGACCAATGGATTAAAGGCGATAATCAAGGTTCGACGCACTTAACTAACTGACTTTTTCCTCTTGATGAACCAAAGCATTTGGAAGGTTTTAGAAATAGTTGATTCGATGAGCAACGAGATCAAATCCAGTTCCCTGAAGCCACGAGCCAAAGTAGTGTTTTTAACCACTGCTTGCAGTGCACATTTTCACAGAGATACATACACATAGAGTGAACATACTGCTTGTAGTGGACATTTTCATAGAGATTCATACACATAGAATGAACACACTGCTTACAGTGCACATTTTCAGATACACATGGCATGAACATATTGCTTGCATTGCACATTTTCATAGAGATACATACATATTAAGTGAACACACTTGCTTGTAGTGCTTATTTTCATAGAGATACATGCACAAAGAATGAGCATACTGCTTGCAGTGCACATTTTCGAGAGATACGGACAGCGTCAAAAAACAATTAACATTATTTAGTTAATATAATCAGGCGTTATTTTGCGAAAGTCAAATTTACATGCAATATGATCTAACCTGCTTTGTGTGCTTCCGCCACCAATTAGTTCATGAGGCCTAGCTTGTAGCATGTTATTCTAACGATTAACGTCTACAGCGCCTGAGGATGTCTCGTGGAGAGACGAAACACATGTCGCAAACACGACCAGGCCAGTCGTGACAGCGACGGTGGTGAGGGCATGCGGTTTCTGTTCCAGACGGCGGACGATCGCAGCAGCCGAGACAGAGACTACCAGAGCAGCCATGGCAGCGATGGGATGTTGCATCTACTAACGGTAGTGGGTCGGTGCCAGCCGCATGAACTAAGTGGTGGCGGAAGCACACAAAGCAGGTTAAATCAAATTGCATATAAATTAACATTCTTTAACAAGAAATACGATTTATCGTCCTCTATTTATGCTTTAAAATATTGTATGCCCACGAGGTGAAACTCAGTTGTACTCTTATGTTTCACTTTTTCCATGTTGTGCCTGTAGTATACCGTGACTTTAATTTTTGACATCAAATATAAAAGTGAACAAAGTGTAAAATTAAAATTCATCTAAATCTAAAGATGTTTTGAGAGTTATTGCCGGAGAAACTTTTCGATTCCATTCGATTTGAAGATTCTTAAATTATCAATAGTCGCAACAAGATGACTGTAGTCCTATCTAGCGTCAAATTTTAGTGTGAAAAATAGACCAAGCTAACTTTCTTCTACTACTATCTACTCCTATTCTGCCATACCCAGTTTTCACTAACAATGAATAAATGCGGTCGAGATACGAGTATTGCTCAAAATTCGTGGCGTAATGGTTGCTGACCGCGTTTGCAATGATAATGTAAGAAAGAGAATTGATTTGAAAGAGAATTTTGGTGTTATTTATTATATAAACTGAATAGCGATCGATCTATATTAACAGTACAGAACCTTAACGAACCGGGTATTATGTGCGACGGGCAACGTGCACCTCGCTGTGGAGGTCGTAGGTACGCTTCGTCGAATCGGCATTACATTGCAACAATGTGTCGCCACAACAGATATAAAGTGGTAGTATATAGGATTCGAGGAAGACCAAGACTTACCACGACCAAAATTTGTCACGTTCAGAAGGTAATGTCAGGTGCCTTAGGGATCGGCAAACGTGTACGAAAAGAGCCATACATATCAAAGAAAGAGGTGTATAAGGACCGTGTATTACATCGCCCAGTTCTCTTTGCCTACCATACTTAATACAGAGAGTCATTATGTTAATGACTCACTGTGTTAGCAGCAGGGGTAACTTCACTCACTCCCAGGAGCACAACAGAGGTAGAAGAAGAGTTTTTAAGACAGGTAGGGCGCATCAAAGCAGCCCGTCTGGGGCTTCCACCTCACAGAATACCGCAGCAAAAAACAATTCCTAGAGGGTTGTTGTGTTCCTGCGTGTGAGTGAGGTCACCAGTAAGCTCCTAAGGAGCTGCTATGTAAGCAGCAGAGGAGGCATCGTGCGAGTGATACTTAATATGTTACAAGCGTTAATAGGCTACGGTAACTGCTTTACAGCAGGTGGGCCGTACTCTTGTTTGCCTCCCGACGTTGTATAAAAAAAACCTTCTAGGGA
This sequence comes from Pyralis farinalis, assembly GCA_947507595.1. Classification (NCBI taxonomy): domain Eukaryota; kingdom Metazoa; phylum Arthropoda; class Insecta; order Lepidoptera; family Pyralidae; genus Pyralis; species Pyralis farinalis. Next base: position 33,549,337 of record OX382263.1, on the reverse strand, counting down.
TCTAGGGAGTCACTATTTGCAGCCGTTTTTGTGAGGTGAAGCTACTTTGGCAGTCAAGTTTTGCTGCGTACACAGCACCCAGTCAGACTCGAAGAAACTTTTTTTTTATACCACTATGGTGGAAATCAAGCATACGGCCTGCCTGATGTTAAACAGTCACCGTAGCCTATGGACATTTGCAACACCAGAGGCGTCACTCATGCGTTGCCGACCCTCTAAAAACCTGTTCACGCATTTCTTGAAGAACTCCATGCTGTAGTCCCTTGGAAAAACCTCGGCTGGGAGCTCATTCCACAGCTTGAGTGTTCTCGGAAGAAAACTTCTCTGGAACCGCACCGTACGCGACCATTGCGGTTCAAGCATGTGAGGGTGAACTCCCCGCCGTCGGCGAGCGGTGCGGTTATAAAAGTAGCTGTCGGCATCATTTCGAACAACTCTTCAGAACACAACCCGTTGTACAATCGGTAGAACACACAAAGGGAGGCAAAGTCTCTCCTTAAACTTAAGGGTTCAATACCGTGTGTAAGCTTAGGATTGTCGACAATTCTCACAGCTCGTCTCTGAATCGAATCACACGGTCCAAGCTGGTATCCAGGTGCTCCCGCCCAAAGGTGACTGCAGTACTCCAAGTGCGGTCTGACTTGAGACTTATATAATATAAGTCTTTGCCCCGCACTGAAGTACTGCTTAGCCCTGTTGAGCACACCAAGTTTTTTCGACGCCAGCTTGACCTTCTCCTCCAGGTGATTTCGATATTGCACATCACTGGAGATCTCGACGCCAAGCATCCTAATAGTTTTGGTTATGGTAAGAGGTGTGTTCTGGAATTTGGGAACCACAGCAAATGGAGTTTTCTTAGCGGTAAACGCGTAAACTTGTGTCTTCTTGGGGTTGAATTCGACCATGTTAAGCCGCCCCCAGTCGGATACTTTAGCCAGAGTAACATCCATTTCAGACACAAGTTTATCGCGGCTTTCCTCCACAAGGGAAACATGCTGATGCACACAAATATCTTAGATTAGGTTGTCTAGTGTGGGACTAAAACCCGCGAGCCTTGGTGTCAATTCATTCCTAACATTTTTAAGAGAGGTAGGGCGCACCTTCACAGAAAATCGCAGCCAAATAACAGCTCCCTGGAGGATTGTTGTGTTCCTGCATGGTGGTCACCGGTAAATTCCTAAGGAGTTGCTGTTTTAGCACCAGAGGTGGCAGGCGTTTGTAGGCTACGGTAACCGCTTTACATCAGGAGGGCCGCATGCATGCACACGACGTGGTAAAAAACAGTAGCTGCCGGCCGGGCGCGCCAATACTTACGTCATATACCCGTGATATAGTTCGTTAAAATATCGGTCGATTTCAAAATACGCGCTTTCCAACGTGCACGGCTTGAACGCTCAATTTCAAGTCCAAGTACGTTTACGTAATGTCCATCGAGAATATGTCTCTTATAATTTTTACTGTTATAGGTTCAATTTTCACAGTTGTTGTAATATTAATATATACGAGTATATACATACAACCTTTTTTAGGGTTTCGTACACAAAGGGTAAAACGGACCCTATTACTGAGACTCCGCTGTCCGTTCGTCCGTCTGTCACCAGGCTGTATCTCATGAACCGTGATAGTTAGACAGTTGAAATTTTCACAGATGATGTATTTCTATTGCCGCTATAACAACAAATACTAAAAAACAGAATAAATAAATATTTAAGTGGGGCTCCCATACAACAGACATGATTTTTTTGTCGTTTTTTTGTCGTTTTTTTATCGTTTTTACAGATAATGGCACGGAACCCTTCGTGCGCGAGTCAGACTCGCACTTGGCCGGTATTTTGTCATTTTTGACATTGTCTAGCTAGAGCCTGGTCACTATGGGGTACATCCTACGGTTAAGCAAATTAGGGTCTGCCGAAAACAACTGCCTAACGACATTTGGGCAGACTAGAAATATATTAAGAGATAATTAAGAGAGGTAGGGCGCATCGAAACAGCCCGCCTGGGGAAGTACCTCCACCTTACAGAAAGCCGCAGCCAAATAACAACTCCCTTGAGGGTTGTCGTGTTCCTGCGTGTGAGTGAGGTCACCAGTAAGCTCCAAAGGAGTTGCTGTGTTAGCAGCAGAGGAGGTATCGCGCGAGTAAAACTTAATGCATTACAAGCGTTAATAGGCTACGGTGACTGCTTTACATCAGGTGGGCCGTACGCTTGTATGCCTCCCGACGTTGTATAAAAAAAATGGTAATCTTTACTTATATATAAAGCGGGAGAGTTTGTTTGAGCGCGCTAATCTATGGAACTACCCGTCGCATTTGAAGAATTCTTTTTGCATTTGACAGCACAACTCTCGAGGAAGGTTATAGGATATTCAACATCAGGATACGACTCTTAGAAGTCGAGAAAAAATAAAGAAAATTGATAAAGCCGTTTCCACAGGACACCGGGAAACGCGTGCACGTAATTGTGGGCTGCAGTGCAGTTGATAAAATCTAAAGAAAATTATAAGGTTTTTTGTAGTAAAACTTCTTTACGCACGCTTGACTAGGACTAGACTAGTTGGTGAATGCGTGACGAGAGCGTTACGAAAAGTGTCATCGGGCGAGGCAAACGGAGAGCGTTACGAAAACTGTGATCTGGCGAGGCGAACGGAAGGGGAGAGGGAGATGTAAGTTAGTGAAGATATAAAGAGAGAGTTACGTTTCGTATATTACTGTAGGGGCAAGAGAGAGAGGTGCGGGCACACATTTTCTTTCTCTCTTTCTCTCATAGCGAGTTAAGTTTCGTATATGTAAGACACAGTGCAGACCTATTGTCTGTATCATCGTAAAAAACTCTTCACGCTTTTCTTGGAGAACCCCATGCTGTAACCCCTTGCGAAAACCTCGTCCCACAACTTAATAGTTCTAGGTAGAAAACTTCTCTGGAACCGCACAGTACGTGACCATTGCGGCTCCAGGGTGTGAGGATGAACTCCCAATCGTCGGCGAGCTGTACGATTGTACAACGAGCGTGTGTGAAGGTTGCAAACAAGCAAAAATATCAGAAAAAGTATCTCCGCGAAATCTTCCATCCAAGTTTTTTTACGACGTAAATTCCGGTTATACAATCATAGACAGGGCACACCCAAATACTACTTCTGCTCGCGGGTTTTATTCACAGGTCAAGGACTGTACGACGATTTGGTGTCTCCAAAGAAAATATATTATAAACTAACTCTAGTTTAATACTCACTAAAAGAAATTCCATTCTAATTATGAACGCTCTCTACACGAACGCTTGACACTTTTCACGTAAGTTGTATAAATAAATCTCCCAAGGAGTTGCTGTGTAAGCAGCAGAGGAGGCATCGCACGAGTGATAATCAATATATAGCAAGCGTTAATAGACTACGGTACCCGCTTTACGTCAGGTGGGCCGTATGCTTGTTTGTCTCCCGACATAGAATAAAAAAATATATAGGTAATATCAATTGTCTTTATTTATGTTAGTAATTCTCTATGTGAATTTATAGAGAATTTATATTGACGAATTATGTATTTTAAGTTATTTTAAACTAATGAAACTGAAATCATTTTGTTTATGTTAGCTAGTGACCGTGTAAAATTGAGAAATTTATTTGAGTTACTCAAATATATTTCTCAATTTAAAATTCTCTATAAAATCAAATAATGAATTGCTGACATAAACAATTGTCAAATTTATATCAAATTTTAATGCAACTCGTATAAATTTCTCAATTTTAAATTCTCCATATAATCAAATGATTAATTGCTAACATAAACAATTGACAAATTTATGTCAATTTTAATGCCACTTACAATAAATTTCTCAATTTTAAAATTGTATGGAGAATTTTAAATTGAGAAATTTATTTGAGTTAGTTACATTAAACTGAAATGATTTTGTCAATGGTTTATGATAGTAATTCACCATGTGAATATTAAATTGAGAAATGTATTTGAGTATTACGCCATGGGCACTCATCTACATTCAGGTCTTCATTGCCCTAGCATTCCACGAGGCATCTCAGGCGCTGCAAACGTCAGTCATTTGAATAACATGTTTTATCTAGTCTGGCCATAAATACTGTTACATAGAAACTTTTCTATTTTTTCAACTCTTTAATTATTTTGAATTTCGAATGCGTTTATTATAACAGCAACAGATTTTATAACAGCTGAAGACTGGCCCTCGTCTAGCCGGAACGGAACCTCTTAGATTACTAATTATGGTCAGTTTTAAAGAACATGGCCTGCTCGAAACGACACTCATTGTGTTTCGAAATCTCTGGAGCAAGCAGTTGTATTGTAACAGTTTATCCGTTACAACCTGCACAGAAATCCTAGTTTCCTAAATTAAACATTTTCTAATCAAAATAATTAATTAATGAACATGAACTAAATTCATTCAAAATAATCTTAAAGCGTTAAATCTAACGCCATCTAGTCGGTAATATCACAGATTACTTAATAGTTACTTTGTGTAATATGCACACGTTGTATTGTGAATCGGCGCTATCTACCACAGACGTCGTAAAACGACAAGTTAAATCTATTACTTTTGAGGAACACCGTTCCTATATGACATCTATATGTTTGTCTGTGTGTTTGTCTGTCGCTTTATTTCGAATATTCGAATTTTGATTTCAGGTTTGGATTCAGGATAAAAAAGTAGACCGTTCCTATCTTCTAAGGAACATGGTCAAAATGGCCGACAAATAAAAAAAAAGAAATTTGAATTGTTATATAATTGACGAGCCAGGTGTTCTGGCAATGCAAGTTTCCGCATTCTCAACTGGTTAATAATTAAAATCCATCAAATTACTTTAATACAAGTTTTCTAATCCATTAGGATTGTTGCGGTACGCTATCCAAGACTAACGATGCGACCAAGATACTGATTTTGGACATGGCGCGACTGCCGTCAGATCTCCACAATCCAGAGGGAAAACCAGACCTTTCTTATGTTAGGTCACACGTCTACCGAAATATAATTTCTTGAACGTGCTTGTTTCCTCGCGATGTTTTCAATCACTCCCGAGCAAGTGATAATTACCTACAAATATGTATACATAAATCGGAAAACCTTAGCCTACGAACGCTTGTAATTCCTTAAGTATCACTCGCATGATCCCACTTCTGCTGCTAACTCAACAACACAGCAACTCCTTACAAGCTTACTGGTGTCCTCACTCACACACAGGAACACAACAACCCTCCAGGGAGTTGTTATCTGGCTGGGGTTTTCTGTGAAGAGACGGTACTTCGCTAGTTGGGCTGCTTTGATGTGCCCTACCTCTGTTAAAATACCCAGTACAAAGACAAATATACATGTACATGCACACAATTGTTTGTCCTTTCTGGGAATCGTACCTAGCGTTGATGTCAAAGAAGCGTTACTAACCACTGTGCCATCAAGCTTGTCAAAATCTAGCGGTAGCGATATGTCAAAAAAGGTAACGGATACCGCCAATCCTATGGATTAGAAAACGGGATAATGCTGGGAAGAAAACGAAGGAGCTGGACTTATGATGAAGGTATGAGGTTATTAGAAATAGTAAATAAAACTCGACATAGAAATCTAACGCTTATATTACAGAGCAATTGCAAACCCACAGAAAAAAATACACCGTCTTTTGTGAATTAACCGCGAATATTTGACACCATTCTCATCCAATTGTCAATATTTTGGCGCCAACCATAGACAGCCGCTGGGACACGTTCATAAAGCAAGCTATTCGTTATTTCAAACACGCGATTCGTATTACAAGTGAATGGTCTTTTATTTGGGAGAAAAAAAACTGTAATTCTTATGGGAATGTACCTTGTCGGTGCGCGTGTTTGTGTTGCAGATTTTTAGAGTTCCGTAAAGAATATATTGCTATTTCTCATTGAAATTCTAACAAAAGGAAGTTATCAAATGCATTTGATTTACTGAGAGTTTATAGAACCATAGTCTTCTTGTAGAATTAAAGAGTTGGTGAAGAGAGGTAGGGCATAGCGCCATTTCTCGGTTGGTATTGCAGAAGATTTTATATTAGGGCAAGTGTGTTCCCACCCGTACTGTAATGTATATCCCGTACTGTAATATGTATCTTACTATATTATAGTCAACTGTACTATATATTATAGAAAAATAATGTAGTACGAAAAATACAACATTTTCGTCGCTAGGATAACCAAAAGCACAAATACAAGTTAAACGAACACATTTAAAATAATTTGCATTTTTCTCTCTATTCCTGCAACTTCTGACTTTACGGAAATATTTTTTTTCTGTTCTGAACGTGAAATGGTGAGAAGAAAAAATAGACTTTAATTATTAAATAACATATTCGTTTTCATTCTTTATTTATATTATAAAAAACAGAACAAAAATGCAAATCTAGCTAAATTTAAGCTAATTTTTATACAACAGTATGTATAGTAGAATATACATTGCCACATATGCTTCAAACATTCCACTGTAAGTAATGTTTAGTACACCATACATTGCTCTATTTTACTGCTGAGTGTGATAAGCCGAAAACAGTTCCTATTTTTAACATAGCATAAGTGCACATTGCACTTACGGCATATCGTGCTTGCCTGCCCACCTTTACAATATTTGCATCTTTGGTCAAGTTTGTCGAACCGCACGTCGTCGCATGGCCTCTTGGACACAGGTTTCTTAATTTGTTTTTTTATCAGGTACCGAATGTAGGCCAGGTACAAATGTGGTTCGATCCCGTTTTCGTAAGCCTGCGTAAATTGAATATCGGAAATCTTTCAGGAGATCCTGTTTTCTTTAAATATTGCACTGATTGCACACTAAATCTACGACGGAGAAGCCAGTCATTGTTGATGCAAATATCTAAGAGCTGTGCTAAAATATTCAAGTACCTACCACCTGTGTGATCTAATTCCAGTTCGATGCAATGAGCATGCAAATCTACACCTCCCATATGGCGATTAAAATGTCTTACATTTTTTGGACAAGTTAGGTCAGTACGACATTTGGATTCCACGCAGAAACGTTTCATTTTTTCGAGAGTGTAGGCATCAACGTATGAGGTGACCAATGTGACCTGTTAGTTGTCGAATCACTTGACGATACTTAGTTTGTTGTCATTGCAAACAACCTGACTAAATGCTCCTTTGTCTTTTTTCTTTAGAGTCTTACTGGGAAGCAATTTGCTGGCAGCACCTTTTAACCTAAATTGTCTAATAGTCACCAAACTAAACAGATAAGCTAGCTCCAGCGAGGTGATGTAATTATCGTAATACACGACGCTAGCTCGATTTCGTACATAAAGCTACAACAATTTTGCCTCCAACGCATAATGTTTCTTACAAGTCTCTGTGTTTCTTCCTCTTTCGTAAACTAAATGCCTTTAAAAGTATCATCACTAGCATATAACATGAAGTGGTATATGATATCGGATACGCCTGTTCTGACAAGATTCTTGAAGCCTCACTTAGTTGGTTTATTTGGGTTATCGCCAATATATTTATATAAAAACCTTGCCTTTATAAGGTATAACCATCTCATCGAAGCTGAAACCGTTCTCCTCTTCAATTGACGAACACTGAGCTCGTATGGACTTACCTACCATGACTAAATTCGTTGTGTTCTATCAGAGGGTGATTTCAGGAGCCCTAGAAACTGGCGAGCGTGCATTAGAAGAGCGATCAATGTTATTGAAACGAGTGAGGTATGTAAGGATCAATCAAGTCACGCGGCGCTCGTTTCTCTCTGCTTACCCCGCGACGGATTTGGCGTGAAGTTATAGATAGATACATATTAGTATAAATTAACTTACTTTTAAGGTCAGGGATTATAGGTAAGGTACAGCTACGGAACATCGAATTAGAAAATCCCGCATTCACTTGCCAATTTTTTACGAGCACTTTCGTAAGTAAGTGCGCGTTTACGGGGAATCCTTTACACATTTTTTCCATTCAAAGTAATGTATGAGCTTCCGGAGACGCGCGTGATTGCCCGATAATACACAATGCCATACACTCGAATTGAAATATTTTCAATAGGTATTACAGATAAACCACCTACATGGTGATATTGAAGTTCGAAAAATGCGTTTTTTATCACGAGAACATATTTGGAATGATGTATGAGCCGAGGAAGAGTAGTCATCGTCATCATTGTTTCGTTCACTGCTGAACATAGGCCCCGACTTCCACAGCAAGCCTCATCAATCGGCTTCCTGTGATAAAGATAAAGATATATTTATTTGCACAAAACTTGAGTAATATTACATACAATCGCATGCAAATATGGTCTTACAATTTTTTTCCTTCATGTTTTGCCTTGTCGGCGTGCAACATTTGAGAGAGAGAGCAATATTGGAATGTTAAGATAAATTGAATAGTAGAAATGTCAATTAATAATAATACATATTATGTCGATAAGAACCATATACAACAAATTACAAGCATTCATCAGTAATAAAATCGTTAACGCTATAATAACATTTTTTTATTAAAAGATTTTTGAAATGTTTTTTGAACGTACTGTTATTCAGTGACTTCAGAGACTTCGGAATTATATTTTTAGTTTAAGTTGAGAGTGATCTTCAGAAGATTATCAGTCGACCGTGTGGGGGGGGGGGGGGGGGGGGGGGGGCGTACTACGCTGCGTTTTCCGGGGGATGGTCGTCATTCAGGAACCTTTCTACCCCAAGATTGTTAAGATACTCGTAGAGAAGAGATTACCCTATATTATGAGTATGTATGTATGTATGTATATCTTCACGCCAAGTCCCTTGCGGGGTAGGCAGAGAGAACCGAGCGCCATAAGACACGGTCCTTGCATACTTCACTCGCTTCTGTGACATTCATAGCTCTTTTCATGCACGCTCGCCGGTTCCTGGGGCTTCTGACATCACCTTCTGATAAAACACGACCAATTTGGTCATGGTAGGTTAGTCTCGGCCTTCCTCGGCTCCTACATCCTTCCACTTTTGCATTGTATATCTGTTTCGTCATTCTTTCGTCCCGCATTCTTTCTACATGTCCGAACCAACGGAGCATGCCCTTTCTTATCTTCACACCGACACTCTCTTTTAGACCAACTCTTTCTCTCACGTCTTCATTACGAACGCGGTCAGCAAGCGTTATGCCACAAATTTTGCGCAATGCTCGCATCTCGACCGCATTTATTCTACTTTCATGCTCTCTCTGCCATACCCAGCTCTCACTTCCATAAGTTAGCGTTGGAATTAGCACCGCGTTGTGTACAGCGAGCTGTGCCTTCTGGCTTAGATTTCGGCTGCCTAGAAGTTTACCCAACGCTCCATTCACCCTATTCCCGGCACTCACTCGTCTCTCCACATCAGCGGTGTACCTTCCATTGCTGCTAAAAGCACTTCCAAGATATACAATCTCATTCACTTGCTCCAACACTACATCATCAACCATAATCCTAGCGTTCGTTCTGGTTGTCTCTCTTTCAAATACCATTATCTTGGTTTTCTTCGCATTCAATTGTAAGCCTTTCTTCATACAATCATCTTTCATTGTTGTAACTAGTGTTTGCAGTTCGGATGGTGATTCTGCTATTAATGCCGCATCGTCTGCATAAAGCAGGCAGTTGACCACTGAGTCACCCATTCGCATTCCCACATTCATATTTCTTATTCTCTGAAGACAACTGTCCAGATACAGGATGAACAGCCGAGCCGACAGCACGCATCCCTGTCTGACACCAATATTGACATCAAACCAGGGCGACAAGCTGCCGTCCACCCGCACACATGCTGTACAATCCTCATAAGTGGATTGCACAGCACGGAGTAGGTCACCGTCAACCCCATATCCGGGCAAAATGTTCCAGAGATTCTTTCGCACGACTCTATCAAATGCTTTCTCAAAGTCCACAAAACCGCAGAAAACCTTCTGATCCAAAGCCAGATGCTTCTCTACGATGTTGCGGAGTGAAAAAACTTGATCCGTACATCCTCTGCCGCTTCGAAATCCACCCTGTGCTTCCCAAAGCATTCCATCGGATTTCACCCTCATTCTCCTTTCAATGATTTTTCCATACACTTTAGCTGCTAAGCTGATCAAACTGATGGCCCTATAGTTGTTGTTATATTATGAGATTACCCTATATTATGAGATTATTTGACGAGCTCGGTGGCGCAGTCGTGAATGACGCGACTTTGACACCCACGTTTCGATTCCCACACATGACAAACATTTGTGTGCATGAATATGACTATTTATGTTGATCTCGATGTTTTTAAGAGAGGTCGGGTGCATAAAAGCAGCCCATCTGCGGAAGTACCTCCACCTCACAGAAAACCGCAATCGAAATAACAACTCCCTAGAGGGTTGTGTTCCTGCGTGTGAGTGAGGTCACCAGTAAGCTCCTAAGGAGTTGCTGTGTGAGCAGCACAGGAGACATCGCGCGAGTGATACTTGTAGTAGTAGTGTATATTACAAGCGTTAATAGGCTACGGTAACTGCTTTACATCAGGGGGGCCGTATGCTTGTATGGCTCCCGACATTGTATATAAAAAAATATCTTTGAATATTTCCCTAATTATATATATAATATATATATATATATCTACGGCCTTTTCCTCCACGACAGTATACCATACGATATAATGCTATGAAAGTAACTGAAAGCATACGTCACTGCAACCACATCACCGCTGTAACCATCACATGGGTCGTATGGCTTCCGATGCTTTATAAAATAAAAATTGATGAATAATTTTTGATATTGAAGTAACAAGGACTCATATTTGTTAGTAATACGTATGTATGTTAGTATAATAATATTATATTTGAATTACTTCTCATTATTACTGCAAACAAACTTCGTGGTATAATAGAACGTCACATTAACTGCAGCATTAAATAGTTTTATAGCATATTTTTCACGGCAATAATTTGTAACATTGTAATATGTTGCTATGAAAATAACGACAGGCGTTTGCAAATGAAAGATTTATAAATGGTTTCATAGCCAAAAGCCTCGACCAGCATCTCAAGAGGCTCGCGTTGGGGAGTTGGATTAAGGGACAGACACAGAAGGCATTTCTCACGGCACGTATTGTAAGGATGTTTCTGTTTCAGTGACCTTGGCCACCGATAGTTTGGAAGGTTCAAACCTTCCCAAAGGTTCTCGCCGTTGAAAGGATTCTAGTAATAATATTTTTAAATGTGCTTTTTTATGGTATATTTAAAAAAGTAAATTATAAGAGGATTATTAAATAAATGTATAATAATAATTTCTGACACATTTACAATAGACCCATTACCTGCGGAGACCTGCACATGGATATATTGTTCCGTCGACATTCCCAGGAGCGGATCGCGGCGGGTATATAACATTACATTAATATTTTTTAAAGGGCCGTGGATCCATATCCCCGCGCACGCCTATCAAATGACCGGGATTAATACCCGTGAGTTAACAAATGATAATAAGAGAATGAACCAAAGATTTTATACACATCCCTTACTCTATGCTTCTGCTTTTAAAATTGATTTTGTAGTGGAATCTTTAGAGTCAATGCACACGGCGCACTCCACAGGCTAGAAATAAAGATTTCTTACCCTTTCTCCGCTCGATTGGTGTTTGTTTGGTGTGAAGTGGTTATTGTAACAGTCACTTGCGCGTCTTCATTATCTTTACCAACCTAATAACTAGAGTTGGGAATCTTTTTTTTATTTTTTATACCACTCAGGTGGTAATCAAGCACACGGCCTGCCTGATGGTAAACAGTCACTGTAGCCTATGGACATTTGTAACACCAGGGGTGCACCAGCATTAGTGGATGCATTGCCGAACCTCTCAAAACCTCTTCACGCATTTCTTGAAGAATACCTGCTGGAGTCCCTTGGAAAAGCTTCAGTTGGGAGTTCATTCCACAGCTTGAGAGTTCTCAGAAGAAAACTTCTCTGGAACCGCACAGTACGCGACCATTGCGGTTCCAATGCGAGGGTGAACTCCCCGAAAGGTCAGCGGTCGAGCGGTGCGGTTTTAAAAAGTAGTTGTCGGCATCATTTCCAATAATTCTTCAGAACACAACCGGTTGTATAATTGGTAGAACACACAAATGGAGGCACTTTAAACTTAAGGGTTCAATACCGTGTGTAAGCTTAAGATTGCCGACAATTCTCACTCGTCTCTGAATCGAATCACACGGTCCAAATTGGTATCCAGGTGATCCCGTCCAAAGGTGACTACAGTACTCCAAGTGCGGTTTGACTTGAGACTTATATAACATATGTCTTTGCCCCGCACTGAAATACTGCTTTGCTCTGTTGAGCACACCAAGTTTTTTGGACTCCAGAACACAATAAAATCACTAGGATTTTGGTATTCTGCAATGTGGAGTTTCTTATCAGATTGGTCGCTTTGAATTTAGCAAGAAATACTGTTATACCCTGTTTTGCCAGCTGATAGGTATGGTGCACCACCAGGTGCTAAGTGGCCTGGGGAGATTGTTGAAGGCATACTTGGAGGATAGGGAGGTGTGCTTCGAGGATGCGAGGGGCCGTATGGTCAGGAGGTCTGTCGGGTGCGGGGTCCCGCAGGGGTCCGTTCTGGGCCCCATTCTATGGGACCTCGCATACGACTGGGTCCTGCGGGGCCGTCTCCTCCCCGGGATGAGTGTCATCTGCTATGCAGATGACACCCTGGGCGGGCCCAGCGCCGCGTGCAGGCGGCTGTACTCCGGCATCTGCCGGAGTATGGCCACGTACGGTGCCCCCATATGGGCGGACGCCCTCTGCGCTCGGAACAGGGCTCAACTGCGCAGAGCGCAGCGGGTCATAGCGCAGAGGGCAATAAGGGGGTACCGTACGGTGGCTTGGACGGCCGCGACCGCACTCGCTGGCGACCCGCCCTGGGAGTTGGTGGCGGAGGTGCTCGCCGAGGTGTACAGCTTCGTTGCTGAAAGGAGGAGTCTCGGCGAGCGCCCCACGTCGGTGGAGGTGGGGCGGTATCGCCAGCGAGGGCATGTGGGGATGATGCGGAGGTGGGGGGAGGACCTGGCGCAGCCGCGGTATGGAGTCCGAGTTGCGGATGCGCTGCGCCCGGTCCTGGAGGCGTGGATGCGCCGAAGGCGCAAACCCCTCACCTTCCGCATGGTGCAGGTGCTCACCGGGCATGGGTGCTTCGGTGAGTACTTGCACCGGGTCGCGAGGCGGGAGGAGCGGCCAGGCTGCCACGATTGTGGCGCGGCCGAGGACACTGCTCAACACACGTTGGAGCATAGTCCCAGATGGTCTCGGCAGCGCCATGATCTGGTGTCCGCGCTAGGAAGCGCGGACCTCTCCCTCCCGAGCGTGGTCCGCTCCATGCTCGGGAGTGACAATGCCTGGCAGGCGATGGCCTCCTTCTGTGAGGCGGTCATGTCCCAGAAGGAGGCCGCGGAGCGGGACAGGGAGGATGATCCCTTGGCTGTCCCGCTCCGGAGACGGCGGACGGGAGTGCGGCGTAGGCGCTACGCGCACCTACTGCCGTCTCCCTAACCTGTGGGACTAGGGGTCAGGATGGGAACCTGGCCCCATAATGGTCCCGCCGCCGGAGGGGCTGTCCCAATTTGCCGGGACGGCCCCTAGAGAGAAGAAGTCCGGCCCCTTTTGAGGGGCTGGCCAGTCGCATTGGTGCCCTGTTGCTGACAGATCCGGGGCACCACACCAACGCGGCTGATGGCATTTCGCGGGGTCGTTTAGTGGGTATACCGTCGGACAGCCGACGGGGAGTCCCACACTACCACCGGAGGCCACCCAGGCACCGGTGGTGTGCGTAACGCATTTTTCCCCGCGTCAATAAAAAAAAAAAAAAAAAAAGGTGCTAAGTGGCCCCTTCATTTGTTTATATTAACAACGCTGAATTTATGACCAATTCCAAAAAATCACGCTCAATTCTGGTACTGTAGAAACATATTTATGTTTTTTTAAACATATCCTGTAATCATTATCTATGTACAAGTAAACAAAATTTTAATTATTCCTTATTGTGGCTACTTTTAGCAATAATTAAAATTATGACTAATTGTACATATATAATAAATACAGAATATATTAAGAAAAAACATAAATATGGTTCTACAGTGCCCGTATTGAGCGTTTTTTGGAATTGATCTTAAATTCAACGTGTAGAACATTGAAACTGCTCTTACATAAAATTAACGGACTCTGATTTAGCCGGGTACACCAGTGGTGTCCTACCGTTCTCACTGTCCATCTCGAACGGCAAACTCGCGTCGAAGCTCGCATCGCCGGCGCGTTAGCGTCGGCGCAGAATCACTTCAGCTGGCCAGCGGCCCCCTAAAACGTGCTGAGTGGTCCGTTTAGACGGCCTAAGAATGTCACGCGTTTGTTATTGGCTAATAAGCAAAGCTAGATGACAGTTACTCATTCGCATGCGCACGACAGGAATACGGTGGTTTTAAGGTTCCGTGTTACATCCTCCCCCTCTAGCCTAACAAGCGCCCTCCGCAGTTGGGCAAGGAATTCTAATGCTTACGTGGTCTTCCACGTTTGCGCTTTTCCCTAAGTGGAGGTTCGACTTGGCCGTTGAACGGTGTGAGGAGCGAGACGTGATATCTCCCTATACCTTCCCCAGATTGTACAGAATCTAGCCTATAGGTGGTCGGGCTAACAACCTTACCTATTTTGTACGGCCCATCACGACGCGGAATCAATTTTGCAGTCTGTCCGCGGCCTGCGTCGTTTGGTCCTTGTGTTTTTAAAAGGACTAGATCACCTACCTTGCAAACGGGGCCTGCCCTGCGCTTCTCATCCGCTTTCTCCTTTTGTAATTCCTGAGTTTTCTCGCAGGCATCCCTGGCTTCGTCCAGAGTTGCTACCATCTTTCTCAAATACGGGGTAATAGTAGGAATAAAATTATCTTGATCAACGATAGCTCTCATGTCCGTCGCAGAATCAGCCGGGGCTCGCAGTTCTCTACCGAACGATAGATAAGCCGGCGAAAAACCTGTACAGCTGGTCGTTGCAGAGTTCATCGCGAACCTAATCGCGGCAAGGTGTAAATCCCAGGTAGCATGATGTTTACCTACCAGAATGGCCAACTGAGGCTTGAGGTCTCTATTTTTCCTCTCAACAGGGTTGGCCTCTGGATGATAGAAAGGCGTAAGCGTCTGGATAATACCCAAAATGTGACATACTTGTTGCATTACTTCGCTCACCAACTGCACGCCGTTGTCACTAATGAGGCGGCGTGGCACTCCATACCTAAGGAAAACCTCGTTAGTCAACGTCTGTGCACATTCAACGCTGGTGGCGTTTTCTAACGGAAACAGCTCCACCCAGCGTGAGCAGACATCTTCTACAATAAGAACCCACCTGTTCTTCCTAGGGGTCTCCATCAGGGGACCAAATAAATTCACCGAAACAACTTCAAATCGTCTAGACATAGCGGGGGTTTGCAGCAGCCCTGCTGGTTTACGGTTGTCAGCTTTATACCTTTGGCAGGCTACACATTCCTTGATATAGTTGGTTACAAATGTACGCATACCGGGCCAATAATACCTACTACGAATGCGGTCGAGTGTGCGCTTTATACCAAAGTGACCCGCTGTAGGCGCGTCGTGAAGATTTGCCATCACTTGTCTGCGTTCGTGTTCAGGAACGACTAAACATGAGTCTTCTCCGTCGTCTGACTCTAAGCTGTACCTGTATAGAATACCGTCAGATATGATGTATCCACGATCTGACCACGGTCTCCCCCTAAAGGGTTCGTCGGATTCCATATCCTCTATAATTTTTCGTACCTCTGGGTCCAGCAGTTGGTTGCTACGGAGGTCGCTGCTACTCCGTCTCGGCATGTCGACTACTGTAAGACTCAACTCACATCCTGGCTCTTGGTTACCAACGGGTCGCGACAGCGTATCAGCGATCACATTGAAACGTCCGGGTGTATACTCGATACTGAGATCGAACTCTTGTAAAGTGAGAGCCCACCTGGCCAGTCGTCCGCTTGGTGACCTCTGAGTCATTAGCCAGCGTAACGGCTGGTGGTCAGTTTTAACCAGTACCTTCGCGGTCTCTACGTACCCTCGGAACTTACCTAATGCCCACACAACTGCAAGAGCCTCCCGCTCTGTTGTCGAGTAGTTCTTCTCCGCGCTGGTAAGGAGTCGACTAGCGTATTCAATAGGTCTCTCGTCGTGGCCCTCCCCCTGCATTAACACAGCTCCTAAGCAATAGGCGCTACTATCCGTGCGGAGAACGAACGACTTTGACTCATCTGCCTGACGCAAAATAGGTGCAGACACGAGGAGTGACTTAATGCGTTCAAATGCCTCCTGGTGCTCGGCGTTCCATTGCCATGCACTGGATTTCTTCAGGAGATTCGTGAGGGGTCTCGCAACTTCTGCGTAATTATTAATGAAACGTCTAAACCAACTTGACGTCTGCAGGAAACACTTCAGGTGTTTCACGTTGAGCGGCGGAGCCATACTATCAACTGCCGCAGTTTTATCTGGATCAACTTGGATTCCACCAGGGACAATCAGGTGACTTAGAAACTTGACTGACTCTCGTGCAAATACACTTTTGCCTCTGTTCACCCTCAGTCGAAATAAAGCTAGTCGTTCGAAAACTGCTTTCAAATCTGCAAGATGCCTCTCAAACGGTCCCGGAGACAGCAGGATAAGGTCGTCGAGGTACGTGAGTAGTTCCACACCTTTCAAGTTTGATCGGAAACGATCCATCAGCCTCTGAAAAGTGGCTCCTGAATTGCGTAGGCCCATGGGCATCCGCTTAAACCTATACGTACCGAGTGGGCTAGTGAACGCTGTCTTGTCTTGGTCCTCAGGACAGACGCTGACCTGATGGTAGCCAGATCGAAGGTCAAGCGTAGTCATGTACTCACTGGTCTTTGCTGCGTGCAGAATATCTTCAATCCGTGGGAGGGGGTACCTGTCCGCTTCCGTCAGCGCGTTGAGTTTTCTGTAATCTATGCAAAGCCTCAATGATCCGTCTTTCTTACTTACTAGAACCACATTCGCTGCCCAAGGGGATTCGCATTCCTCAATTATGTCATCTCGCAGCAGCTTATCAAGCTCCTTCTGCAAGACTTCCCTCCTCTCTTGCGACATCCTATATGGTGGACAAGCAATGGGCTCCTGGTTCGGGCTTACCTTGATACGATGCGTCGCGAATTCGGTGGCAGGCCCATCGTGAGCAAACTGCGCAGCTTGAGCTGCGAAGAACTGGTCAAGTGTGCGTCGCTGATCGGTGGTCAGCCTGTGATCTTCGTCCGAACGCAGCGCTAGTTCTTCGACCTCTATGTGCAACTGATTAGAATCAGCTGTTTTAAGGTTACATGTATTATACACGAAATTATAGGAATATTCGAGCGCATGTCTGAACATCCAGCTACCTCGGGCGTGATCTAATATAATTTCTGCCCGTGACAGAAAATCAACACCTAACAATGTGCACGTGTTGCTACCGGGCAACACCAAAAACTCGCATTTTACAATACGTTCCTCTACTGATACTTCTATCTCGGCCGTTAACATGCTCATCATAGTTTGAGAACCGTCGGCTAATTTAACAAATCGTTCAGTGTCTTTGAAGTGAACACCTTTATCTACTAAAATCTGATACAGCAACGGGCTCGCAATACTATGCGTGGCACCCGTGTCAACTATCGCTACACCAAAACAGCCCATTATCCTGATGTTTACCATAGGGCACGACTCATGCGTCCTCAAATTATTTTGTACGAGATTAGGATGAATACTTACATCATAACTTATGGTCGCACTACTAAAGGAAACTTTCTCGTCTTTTTTATCTACAGTCGTACGCGAGTTACAGATATCACATTTCGACCTCACTGTTCCCAGTTTACCGCACCCATAACAACGTAACCCTGTATTTGTGTCGTTGCGCGTAGTGCTAGCTTTCTCCCGACTGCGACATTCGTCACTCGTGTGACCAAATATTTTGCAAAAAGTGCATCGCGGTCTGTTGTTTCTGTTACTACGAATATGGCCAGTCGTGTTCGTAACCGGTGAACTCGATCGAGTGACTATAGTAGTGGAACTCGATGACGCGAGTTTGCGATCGATGGTGGGGCTAATGTTTTAGTTTGCAAGTTAATATTGGTAACCTCACATTTTACCTTTAAATCTTTTATAGTGTCCTCCGCGACTCTCGTATCACACAACAACTGATCTAAACTACGAATCGTATCGCGGGGCACTCTTTTCTTTATACGTCTGTGAAGCAGACCATAGCACATATCGATTTGCACTGCCTCCTCAAGCTTGTACGGAAGCTTGGAAAATAATGCGCGCACTTTGTATAACACTGTATCGGCGCGCTCGTCCTCTCGCTGTTCGGCCTCGAAGATCTGCCGGAGAATTTTGTATGCCGGTTGGCACAATCCGTAGGTAGCCCGTAGCCGGACGAGTGCGTCAGGCCACGCGGTCACTGACGCCTTCACGCCGCGCCACCACACAGCTGCTTCACCTTCCAGTAGCATGGGTAGACCTCGGAGTGCGTGCTCGTCGCTCACAGACGCGCACTCTTTGTAGATTTCAACGGCGTCGAGGAATGCTTCCAGAGACTCTGCGTCCTGGGTCGACCCGTTAAATCGTGCCGTACATCGAGTGAAATTAGCACTAGCGGCGGTACTGCCGTTGCCAGCGTTCATAGTTGGAGTTATCCCGACTGGAGTAGGGGCTCGCGACTCGCAACTCATGTTTGACATCAAAGAGCTGATGAGACTTCTGTTTGCCTCCGCTTGCGCACGTGTGATTGATTCCATCAGCGTCGTAAAGAATTCCTCCGTACCGAATGATGGTGGAAGCTGCGGCTGCGCGCCGTCGCTTGCAATCTCGGCGGCGGTGCGACTTCCGTCACTCGCGGCCGTTGTGCGTTGTTCCGCCCTGAGCGCTGTATCGCCCTCCTCGTCTTGTTGTTGGCGAGGCTGCACTTCCTTCTTTTTCATCGGCATTGTTTCTGTGCGTGATGAAAAGCGTGCGCAGCAAACTTTCACACTACTTCATACAAGGCAGGATGAATACAAGTAAGCCTCTGTGCTTAGTCGGCGGTGGTTCGGCCACTAGTATGGGCGCCAATGTAGAACATTGAAACTGCTCTTACATAAAATTAACGGACTCTGATTTAGCCGGGTACACCAGTGGTGTCCTACCGTTCTCACTGTCCATCTCGAACGGCAAACTCGCGTCGAAGCTCGCATCGCCGGCGCGTTAGCGTCGGCGCAGAATCACTTCAGCTGGCCAGCGGCCCCCTAAAACGTCCGTTTAGACGGCCTAAGAATGTCACGCGTTTGTTATTGGCTAATAAGCAAAGCTAGATGACAGTTACTCATTCGCATGCGCACGACAGGAATACGGTGGTTTTAGGGTTCCGTGTTACAAACGTTATTAATAAAATAAAAATAAACTTAGCTTTATGCCCCCTCTTAAGCCACGTTTTCTACTAGCTCTGTGGTAGTGATTAACAGTTACTTCCTTAACACCAAGGCTCGCGGGTTCGATTCTTATACATGACAAATGTTTGTATGCAAAAATTTATCTGTTTGTATTGGTATGGATGTTTTTAAGAGAGATAGGGCGCATCAAAATAGTCCGTCCGGGTACTAACGCACTTGTGATAGTTCCTGCATTTGTAGTTACTGCACGATAACCGCTTCATATCAGGTTGTGGTTCGACGAGCTCGGTGGCGCAGTGGTTCGATTCCCATACAGGTCAAACATCTGTGTGCATGCATCCACATGTCTGTTTGTCTTGGTCTGGGTGTTTTTAAGAGGTGCATCAAAGCAGCCCGTCTGGGAAGTACCTCCACCTCACAGAAAACCGGAGCCAAATAACAACTTCCAAGAGGGTTGTTGTATTTCTGCGTGTGTGTCACTAGTAAGCTCCTATGGAGTTGCTGAGTTAGCTGCAGAAGTGGCATCTAGCAAGTCATACTTTATGTATTGCAAACGCTCACTACGGTAACCGCTCCACATCAGGTGGCCCGTAATGTATGCCTCTCGACGTTTTTTAAAAAAAAAACAGGATCGTGAAATTTACACGTGGTGCATCCTGCTAATTACCCAACGAGACGTTGGCGAAAGAGAGCAGGGGGGTAAAGGAGTGTCGTTGCAGTATCTCCTCCTGGGAAAGTACCTCCACTTCACTTAAAATGCAGAGACAGAACTCCCTTGAGGGTTGTAAGCTCCTGATAAATGACTGAGTGAGAAGCAGGATTTGCAATGTCCGCTGTATACTCCTTGTATCCTCTGTTAGACGAGTTCGGTGCTGCAGTGGGTAGTAACGCTACTTTGACACCAACGCTGGTGGGTTCGATGTTTGTCTTGGTCTGGGTGTTTTCTGTGTATCATAAGTATCCCAGCTAAAAAAATACACTTAAGAACAAAATCTTCTAAGAGCTAAGGTGTGATATAAATTTTATTTGTGTTTTGATTAAGACAGAAACTCTAATAATGACATGTAAGTGTATTCAAGATATAAGAGCATTCATACTTGTAACATATTCTTATAGATGTATATAAGGAAACGTAATGCTAATTTTAAGATTGATTAACATTGTCAATATATTTGCCTCAACATCGTTTTGGCTTACTTTTAGTTTATGAAGGACCCCTAAATTATAAATAATACGGCTGCGTGGACAATGAATTAAGATTTTGTTAGACTTAACGAGTGCGATTTAAACCATAAATAAGTATATTGAACTTGTATAGTTCTGGTGAAGGACTTATAAGCTTTGAAAAATGATGATTAAACGCAATGGCGACACTTTGATATAATTTTATAATGACCTATATTGGCAAGAAAATTATTTAATATATTTTTATATTTAAGATACATTTTTAACACGGCCCGTGAAAATATTAAAACTCAAATTTAAAAGTAATCGTGAAAAACTATTTGTTACTTATTAACCGTGTATAGTACGTGACAAATACATTGGTAAAATAAATAAAGGTACAGACATTATGTAAATAAAAAGACTGAAAACTATGTTTTTGTTGTGTCTTTCTAATATTCAATATTGTAAAATTACACAAGCGCGACCACTCCGCGGATTACTATTACACTCTTACTAGAAGAGCACAAAGAGGTCTACAAGTGATATTACACTTAAAGTAGCATTGTTAAGATGTCTTTAAGGTTATTTTGTCCTTAAATTGTGCCATTTTAAGTTTCATATAAGTATGTTTGTTCTTATTAAAGCATCAGCAAGAGTTTTGTGAGATCAAAAATACACATTGTGAAACCGTTCTAAGGCTGAATAGACTTATAAACTGCGCCAAAATCCACACTTAGAGCGGTCCGTAAGTGTGATATAAACCGGAATAAATAATTGTAGTCTTGGGATATTTCTACAAAGACTTCTATGTATACTACATAGAAGTCTTTGTATTTCTAAGATTATTTTTTGCTGGTTTGGATGTATTAAAAATTGTATTTAAGTATGTTTATTGAGAGCTCGATGGCATCGTTGCGGATGTCATTCTAACCAAACACGCAGGTTGAGCAACGCGACCACAGCCTGTCTATAGACGGGTCTATCTATCTCGAGCTTCTCCGTGCTTCGGAGGGCACGTGAAGCCGTCGGTCCTGGCTGTTATTGACAGATGACAGTCGTTAAGCTAAGTCAGTGGCCCTCGGGCGGCTTGAAAACACTGGCCTTCGCCAATCCGCATTTGAGCAGTGTAGTGGGGTACGCTGTACACCCCTTCTGTTGAAGGGTGACCCGTATCCCTGTTGTGGGATGAGTAATGGTTGATGTGGAAGTATGTTTATTTTGTCTAGTACCCATAACACAAGTTTCGTTTACTTTGGGGCTGCATGGCGCTGTGTAATTTGTCCGACAATATTCATTTATATACTCGTTGTATCGCCTGTGTTTATTTGTTACCATATAAGCATTTCACATTCGGGCTGCAGTTTGCCTCTCGAAGTTGAAAAAAAAAAATATTAGCTAGCACTTTCATTCGAATAACTATACACAATTCAGTTCAAAGATCATAAAATACAGCGATAATATATAAAATAAAATTGTTTATTTATTTTATATATTTTATGGGACGATAATAATTTCCTTTCATATTTCTACAATGAAATGGTACATATTTGTTCTTTTCTACGATACATTTAGTAAGTGAATATTTATTTTCTAATACCCGCTGCCGGGAGCTGGTAGCTAAGAGTTTTCAAGCTTTAACTCATCACTGTAAACTAATATCTCACGGGTACTATCCCGATCAATTGATAATATAGATCTAACGCACGGATGCCCCTTTGAGCTTGGCTTACAAGGGAATATATATCTAACGCGTAGATGCCCCTTTGAGTAGGTTAATGTGAAGTACCTACACCCGCCGTGTCCTGCGCCGAGGGTAATCAATGGCACAGTATATCTATGAGGTCTCATGCATTGGGATTGTTGTGTGTGGAAAAATATTGGGCTATTTTAATATCATCAGGAGTATTTTTATTATATATTTACATTAACACGGAAATTTCTCATTCGAATGGAAAAGTTGTCACATCAAGTGAAGCAAAATACTGACGGGTACAGAGGGGTACTGGCAAAGGGGACTATGTCCATACAGCACAAGTCTTGATTTTAGAATAGACACAACATTAACATCTGCCCCGCTAGAGAGCTAAGAAGGCATATCTGTAAAGCAGTTGAAAATTATGATTAATGAGTTTTTCAACTTTACTTTTGAACATAGTGTCTTCTTGGGATAATGTTGGCTTATCTTATACAACGGGAAAGTTGAAGGATGTAGGAGCCGAGGAAGGCCAACACTCACCAACCTTGACCAAATTGATCGTGTTTTATCAGAAAGAGCAGGAGCCGTAGAAACCGGCGAAAGAATAGCAATGAAAGCTAAAGAAGCGAGCGAGGTTTGTAAGGATCGAGTCATGTGGTGCTTGGTTCTGTCTACCTACCCCGTAAGGGATATGGCGGGAAGTTATAGACAGAGAGATAGATAGATCTTATTTTTTTCTCTTTCCAAGGATCTCGATATTTTTTTTTGTCTTTAAATATAGATATGGGTTAGGGGTTGTGGCGGTACAGCTACTACGAGTATGTGGGAATATGTAGAGAACTGAACTCTTCTTATGCTTGACGACTATATTTTTAATGTGATACTATAAACTAGACAACAACAGTATACAATATGACGTGAATTTATTGTAATATCTAATTGTCAATTTTAAAAGAGACCTATATTGGCAAGAATCTTTCGGCATTTCTTCTTCGCCAATGGTCATTTCCGAAATGCTAGCAGATTAAAAGTAAAATAAGAGAATTGAATAAGATATAATAAGACTATATTTCAAAAAATGTAAGACATGTCTAAGTACCCGCGAGGGCCTAATAGCAGATAAAGAATTTTTATCTTTTATATATATATATATCAAAGAGTATTAACGGGATTCTATTTCTACCCCATGACCATATTACCGGCTCCTCTGTACGTCCATTTATCTGTCTGTATATTACAGTCCTGTATATTTAAAACCGTTACAAGTAGGTACTTAAGATTTTCACAGAATGTGGCCACTATAATTCTATAATAACACATGATAAAAAAAAACGGACCCCCATACAATAAACATGTTATTTTCGGTATTGTTTCTACACGATAGCACGGAACCCTTCCTATCTGTGTCCGACACGCACCTGACAGGTTTTAATTAGTATTCATAATATATTCTATTACTGTTTAGAATATCCTAGCCTAGTGGATAAGGAACCGGTCTAACGACCAACTAATCCTTCCTTCAATTCCTGACGTATACCATTAAATTCGTGTTTTTAGATTTATGTACATATTTGTAATTATATCACTTGTTCGACGATGAAGAACAACATCGTGAGGAAACCCACACGTCCAAGAAATTATATTTGGAAAGACGCGACCTTACGTAAGGAAGATCCGGTTTTCCCTTTGGATTGTGGAGGTCTGATGGCAGTAGCTCCATGTATAAATCAGTATCTTCACCAAATCCTTAGGCTTAGGTAGCGGACCTCGCCAATCCTAACGGAAAAGGGAACGGAATAACGCTAAGGACAAAGTTCTATTATTGTTGAAATTTGTCCTTTCTTTTTCTATTAGTTGTTACTTCACGCTCACATTTCATATTATAAGTGTGTGTACGTGTGAGACGTTCACACACTTATGCACACCCTCTCAAAACTCATAATATACCAAAGCATTCGCCAGAGCTTCACTCACCAGAGCCTCTTCAATTTGCTAGTCTGCACAACGTACGTGATTTGTTCTGAGGTATTCGCGAACAAGGTGCTATTTACACATTTGATCTAGTTATTTTTATTACTATTTCATGTTCCAGTATTTCTAGAAGCAACAAAACCGAGAACTGTCAATTTGGCGCTTCAGACTGTCCTAGAATTTAATTCTAATAATAATAGCGGCGATCTTCTCATGATAGACAAAGCTAGAGACTTTCTGAATGATCTCAAAAGAGATATAACTGTGAAAGAAGGTCGATTTGACAGAGGCCATGACGACTACATAAAACACCGTGTGCATGTATCTGGCAAGAAACGTAAGCACGAACCAAAACGGCAAGATATTGAAGAACCTTACGAATTCACTAACTTTGTTAAAAATATATTAGAAATATTAACGACCTATGATGACGATAGCCTTACGGAAGCAGTCAACGCTATAGCAGATGGAATTAACAAATACAGCGTGGAAAAAAGTAGAATTCACAAATTTTTAGGCACTCCAGACTTTCGTAGAAGTATGTCTCAAAATATTGAATCGCTAAACGACGCATCCGCTCAAGATATCAGAAATAAATTAAATACAATTATATACATGATTGACATGGATCTATTCACTGATAAACAGAGAGATGTTATTAATTTTATTAACTCTCTATATGGTCAAGATTTCGATGATGACTTCAGAAACCTCGTTAATAATCTTAGACATTATGGACATAAAAGTAAAAGAGCTAATTTCAGTCTGACCGAATTTATTCAAAAAGGCATAACAGCTATATTGGAACTATATTCAAAACGTATATCTGGGACTGATGTTAAGGCTTTTTGGAAATATAAAGGCGATAACGAGGACAATAAAGATTGCCAGCTTTTCTGTCCCATGACGCTTAACAAAGAAACAGTTTCTGAAAAAGCAAACAATACGCGTGGTAAAAATTTAAAGTCGTTAAACGAAGTTAATGTCAATAAAGATCAAAGAAATGATAACGATAGGAAAATAGATAGAATAATTGAAAGAATTAAAAAAAAGGAAATTAATAAAAAAGTAGCAGATTTGTTTGATATTATTGAAGGAAAAACAGGAAAAAAGAAAAGAAAACGACATGGTGTCAAACAAACTGAAGTAACTGGAGTCGAGGAGAAGAAAACTGTTGAAAAGAAACGGTTTATAACATTGTATGAAGAAGCCATAACAAATAAGAGGAAACACTCTGCTAGACATAAAACAACGCGAATGGCAGAAAGTATTAATCACAAACATAAGAACCGAAATAGAATTATTATGAGAGATTTTAGGTCGGCAACTAAGGTAGTATATGAACAAGATGCTGCAATCGATGTTCAGAGACCTCGTACTATTGTCAGTGGAGAGCAACATTTAAAACAGAAATTACCTAAACGAAGGTGAGAAATTACATAACGAGTAAACGAGAGTATTTAAATATTGTTTTCTTATACAACAAGCGTACGGCCTGGCTAATATTAATATTAAGCAGTAGCAAACATTTTATTTAAGTCTAAACATCGCCTGAAATGACAGTCGAAATGATTTTTATATGTAAATGTGCTGATGTTGCTAATATATGCTGTTTACGAACGCCTTTCGTACGTTCAAACATTGTCAACAATCACAATCAACCTCTATGTGAGCTATGTGCCCATATAAATATACTTAACGAGTTGTTTACTCTTTTCAGAGTCACAAAAATCCGTTCTCGAAGGCCTATAATAAAGCAACAGCGAAAAGCTTTCAATAATCCTTACGCAAGTTCCGACGAGGGACTTACAATAGAGACCTTCGAGAACGTCCAACCAATAAGAAGGAGCTATAAAAGAGATCCAGACCACTATAAAAGGAAGAAACAAACTACTACAGGCGTGGACGTTTTGAATCGATTGACAAATCTAGAGAAAGAATTAGATGTTGTTAAGAAACAAATTTCTGAAGTCAATTTGAGGAAGAAAGATGCTGAAATAGACGACACTAGTATTGAAAAAGAATCAACAGAAAGGGAAGTTGAAGATAAAAGTGATAAAATTACTAAGATAGTTGTCAATGAAATTACAACCCCAAAAGTTCACGCCTTAGAAATAGATAAGAACCAAGCCCATTATCGATCTTTTGATGGCGAACTGTACAATAACTTTAATAATTCTATAGAAAGCAATGAGGTTATCCCTGCATTAAATAATAAGTCTGTCCAAATAGGGGACAATAATAAAAAATTTGATGTCAAACTTAATACTACCACAGCACCTTATCCAAAAAGGTTAGACGCGGTGCAAGACAAACGAGGTTTTAAGAAAAATACAACACTAAAACAGAATGAAATTCATAATACATCGAAAGAAATCCACAACGAATCAAAAACAACTTTCAAATTAAATAGAAACGGCAATTACAAAAATATGACACAGTCTGTAAAGCCTAGTGGGATGACTTACCAAACATTTACTGCGCATAAAATTGGAGATAAATTAAAAAAAGGTGACAAAGAAAATACTACACCGAAAGATACACATTTGTCTGATTTGGATAAATTATTTAATAAAGCTGACAAAAATTATTTTAACGATACTTTAGTAACAAAGATGTTATGATAAGAAATATTTAAAATAAAAAAGTTATTTAAAATAAAACAATAAACATTCATTTAAACAAGGTCTGCAAATTAAATATTCTTCGTTATCTTTCAATGAATGTCGACTTGTCACAAAAAGTCAAATGTTCGGTGAAATCTTAGAGCATACATTACATGGAATATGTGCTATTGAAGAGATACATAATAACTGTACTGTAAAAGAGGAATTCCTAATCTAGTAACACACAAGCAGTGTAGTGAACCTACAACGATGTGTTGTAAGTTCGTCCACGCCAGTAATGTTCATGTATTTTTTATTTCGAGTGATCATATACAGATACATCTCTGTTTCTGCATAACACGAAACTGCAGCTAAATAGCAATGACCTAATATTTTTATATGTATTTAAGCCTCGAAAACTATGGCATTCCAAACAGACAATCTACATTAAAGCGTCGAAAACAATAACATTCCTAATAGACACTCTGACGAGCTCGGTGGCGCAGTGGTGAAACGCGTTGTTACGCTACTTTGACACCAACGCTCGTGGGTTCGATTCCCACACAATACAAACATTTGTGTGCATGAGCATGTCTGTTTGTCTTGGTCTGGGTATTTTCTATGTATAATATGTATGTATTTACAAAAAAAAAAAATGTATTTACGTATGTTTATCAGTTGTTCAGTACCCATAACACAAGCTTCGCTTACTTTAGGGCTAGATGGCGCTGTGTAATTTGTCAGACAATATTTGTTTTGTTTTTTTTGTTTTAAGACACTAGATGTCGTCACAAAAATATAACTTTAAATTGCTTAAATGCAACAACTATTGTAATTTTTCGGCTTTATTTTGCTGTGTTCAGACAATAAAATAAATACTATTTCTTACACATTTCAATGAAATTTAGCTACCTGGACTATCTGCTCATAATTTATTTCATTATGAGCAGTTATAGCCCAGTGGATAAATAACCGACTTATAATCCAACGGCCCGCTTCGATTCCTGGAATGGGGATGTACCGCTAAATTCGTGATTTCGGATTTATGACCATACTTCTAACTATCGGACCATAGTAGCTATCTATATATAGGTAAAGGAAAACATCGTGAGGCAACCCGCATGTCGAAGAAATTGTATTTCAAAAGACGTGTGACCTAAAACTAATTAAGGTCTGATTTTCCCTCTGGGTGTTGGAGGTCAGACAAATAAAATATAAAGTAAATCAAATTACAAATCAACCATAGCCCTCCTAAACCACTACAACGCCCCCCATTTTACCGCTCCTCTCTAGGCCTTCAGCACCCACAAGGGGGCATTAAAAGACTGCTGTACATGATGGACCAATGATCTGTTGAAGATTGCATAGTCGATGGACGCAAGTACCACAAGACCAATCGTCATGGAAGTCTAAGGCTGAATTGATGATGATTAAACTTCTTTATTCCTCCAATAGCATTGTAATTTCTGCTTGAGTCATATGTGTATGTGCTGGTACTCGTTTAGCCATTACTACGTGTATACGGATTCACGGAAAAATGTGTAGGTGACTAAGTACCCACTACCAAAAATATAAAGACGAAGAACTTTCATTTTGAGAATGTCAAAAGTGTCAAAACAAAATTTTCGCGGTTTTTTATTGTGATTTATGATTTGATTTTGATTGAAGATTCTGTTTTGAGAACTGAACTTACATTCACTTCCTGTGATCTGTGATATAATACAAGTATTATTCTATAAACTTAAAATTGTAATTAAATTAGACAAAAGTTACATGTTAGAATATAAATATTTTACAAATAATCATGGCTAGAACTAAAGCTTCTGTTGGAGCAAAAGGTAACAATCTTTTCGTTTATATTTATTTTATTTAAAGAAAGCTTGAATGACGACTTTATGTCAGAAAGTCCTCTTAGAGGAGGTGGACACCCTCCACTTGAGAGAAGATCGGACCTCCGGTACAATTCCTGTGTTCCTGCAATTGAGTTAGGTTATCATGAATCTAGCGAGTGCTGATTAATTTGAGCGTGTTTGATGTCTGTATGTTTATTTTTGTGTATAAAAGACGAGACATTGTCGAGTTTGTCCGTTTACCAATCTATTTGTATATTATGGTAATGCTATCAAACTTTGTATTGAAAAATAAACGCAAAAAATGTTTTTTATATTTTCAGTATCATCAGGGAAGAGCAGCAAAGCTCGTTGTAGTGTTGCCGCTCCACCGAGCCATGCTGGTTCCACAGGTATGATGTTGTTTGCAAAGATGACTGTTTATTAATATGGTTATATATATACTGAAGAATGTGCAGTACTTGGAATAATTTTAATAAATGTTTTTAAAAACATGTTAATACCATAGTGTAATAATTACTAATAGTGGGAGAACGTTGTCACGGTGCTAAATGCTGACGATCCAACAATTGGCAACTAGACCCTAAAAGCATATCAGGGTTGTCACAAAAAATGCAAATTTTCAGTACTTTAGATTAGTATCTGCCTACATGACTAGAATTATTGGGAAGTAATGAATATCACAATTGCGATTTAATACCTACTTTGCAATTGGTCGAAAGTGAATGAATAAAACACAGTTTAAAGTCTCAAATATATTAACTTTTTTGAAGATGCTGAACTGACAAATTGAAACCTTAAATGAAAGGTTAAAATCTCCATTTTCCTTTTATTATGATAATCTCTTTTACTGTAGTGGCGAGGTGGTGTCGTGCCAGCAACACTCCTTCTGTTGCACGTGTACACAGGCTACGGTAGCTGCTTTACAGTACTTTGTGCTACATCAAGAGACCGTTTGTTTATTTGCCAATGGACATAGTATATATACATATATTTTATGTAATTTTTAATATAATATATTGTTATTGTAAAATATATATAATGTAGTTGTTTATAGGAAGGGAAATATGTTAAAAATGATTTGTTTATTCTTCAATTAATATTTTTTTATACCACTAAGGTGGCAAACAAGCGTACGGCCTGCCTGATGGTAAGCAGTTACCGTAGTCTATGGGCATTTACAACACCAGGGTGTCACTCTTGCATTGCCGACTCTGTAAGACCTGTTTACGACTTTCTTAAAGAACACCATACTGTAGTTCCTTGGGAAAACCATGGCAGGGAGCTTATTCCACAACTAATTCATAGGATATTATTTTCTTTTCTAAGTCGTCACATGTGGTCTTATATTTTTATGAAGGCAAGATAGTTGACTTGTAGTTCGACATTCAACTTGCGTATCAACCTAATGATTACGTCTCTGCTCTAGTGAACACACTATTTGAAGACATCCGTCTTTAAGCATTGCGGTTTTAACACAATAATAATGAAGTCTCCTAAATTGCTTCAACCAATAACTATGTTAGGCGTGTGTGTCAATCATCATCACCATTCTTCTTACTAACGTTATCCTGTTTCCTAATCCTTTAGGATTGGTGGGGTCTACATAAGCCTAAGGTTTTGGTGAATAAACTGATTTGAAGTGATAATTATTATTAATATTAGTAGGCATAGAGAACCGAGCGCCACGTGACTCGATCCTTACATATCTCACTCGCTTCTTCAACATTCATTGCTCTTCTCATGCACGCTTTCTAGGGCTCCTGACATCACCTTTTGATAGAACACGACCAATTTGTTCATGGTAGGTAAGTCTTGGCCTTCCTCGGCTTCTACATCCTTTCACTTTTGCATTGTATATCTGCTTCGTCATTCTTTCTACATGTCCGAACCAACGGAGCATGCCTCTTCTTATTTTAACACCGACGCTCTCTTTCAGACCAACTATGTTTCTAACATCATCATTGCGAATACGGTCTTACGCCACAAATTTTGCGCAGCGCGCGCATTTCGACCGCGACCGCATTTTGTAATTATCATGCTACATAAATTATAGAACATTTTAGCGGTACATGCCTACACTACCAGGCTTCGAACCACGGTCCAGTTGGTTATTAGGGTGGTTCAGAATCCACTAGGCTATCATCACTGGTCAGCCAATCATCAGTATTACTCTACATTGAATAACTGATTGCGATATTTATTTTTGCAGGTAGTGCTGATAGGGCATCTCGTACCTCTGGAGGCAACCCGGTTTGTCATCGTGAGACTCCGAAGTGGCAAAGACCAATCACTAATTTCTTCATTACTAAAGAGACCAACGGGAGGAGTTCTGATTCAGAAGATGCCGACGTAGAAGTAACCGGTATGTTAAGACAGCATGGCGGTTTTCATTTTTTTTATTCAATGTCATAAGGCATATGGCCTATACGCTCTATCTCTCTTAAAAATACCCAAGCCAATAGAAACAGACATGTTCATGGCAGAGAAATTACTGGGTGCTGTGACGTAACATCCTTAGGTCACAAGGTTGTCAGTGCGCGAGTTACATCCCCGTGGTGTTGCGAGCGTCAATAGGCTGCGGTGACCGCTTACCAACTGATGCGGGTCGCATGCTTGTTTGCCAATCTAGTTGTATAAAAAAAACTTGGCTGCCACCACTGCTCCTTTGCCTCCTGAGGTGACTCCTGCTTGTTTGACAATTGATGTTGTATGACAGAGAAACGAAGAATGAAAGGATGCAACCTGAATTATATTTTACCCGTTTTATTCATTCTTTCAGCTGGCTCTTCGAAAACCAAACCGAAACGTAACGTAATAGAATCAGACGAAGAAGAGGCAACCGAACCAGAACATCCTAGAAACACAGAATTAGACGAGTCCATTGAATTGTTGCCATTAACAGGGGAAGACAGCCACAAACTAGAGGAGTATTACCCTAAAAACGGGGAGAAGGGCAAAGGAAAGGGGAAAAAGACGAAAAATAAAGAGAATATTGATAGTAACACAAGAGGATCAGTTAAACGGGACTCCAATGTTACGTTTGGTGAAGAAGTAGGGCATGCGAGCAAAAGAATTAAGGTTTGACTTGTAATATTGTGAACATTGACTTCTAGGCCTCTAAGCAGATTTACTACATTTTAAATGTATGTTAGCTGTAATATTGCAATTGTTGTGCAGCAAGCATGACTGCATCAAAACTGCATCCAAAGTTATCCAAATGTATTCTGAACTTGTTTTATATTATTACCTCGAGTCATTTGATAGCCATGCACGGGGAAGTCGAGTTTCAAAAATACATTTATTTATTTAATTCCTTATTGCCCAATACTAATAACTACATAATGATACCGCCACATCAACCCTTACTCATCCAACTGCAGGGATACGGGTCTCCTTTCAACAGAAAGGCTTTAGAACATACTCCACCACGCTGCTCAAATGCGGATTGGCGGAGGCCAGTGTTTTCAAGCCGCCCGAGGACCACTGACTTAGTTTAACGACTGTCATCTATCGACAACAGCCGAGACCGATGGCTTAACGTTCTTCCTAAGCACGAAGAAAATCGAGATAGATAAACCCATCCATAGACAGGCTGCGGTCGACATCGCTTAACCTGCGTGTTTGGTTAGAATAACACGTGAAACGACGA
This sequence comes from Pyralis farinalis, assembly GCA_947507595.1. Classification (NCBI taxonomy): domain Eukaryota; kingdom Metazoa; phylum Arthropoda; class Insecta; order Lepidoptera; family Pyralidae; genus Pyralis; species Pyralis farinalis. Next base: position 33,517,000 of record OX382263.1, on the reverse strand, counting down.
CATCGAGCTCTCAATTTAAGGAAGGGAAATTAGGAATGGTAAATTTAAAATACCGGCCAAGTGCAAGTGGGACTCGCGCACTGAGGGTACCGTATAAACTGGTAGGAATGTAAATTCGTCCATCATGAGAACAGACTCATGAAGATTATTGCCTTTTTTTTTCGATTATTTTTTAGTTTGCCCTAAAGTCAGTTTCCAAAACGTATAATTCCAATATTAGTGTCTTTATAAAGTGAAACTGGAAATCAAAGTTATTTTTTACGTATTTTATGTATTACGAATAAATTTGAAGTAGATTGAGGGAGAAACATAAGTTCGCCGTTGGAAAACTGTTGTCCTCATACATCGACATAGGTCGTAGTTCGTTTACCAACTGCAAATAAGTTTGTAATGGCAAATTGTTTTTTTTTGTGACGTAACTACAAAATTACCGTTTTCGGATTTTTCGCTTTATTCATGTTACATAACATTGATTCCTACCAAATTTCATGATTCTAGATCAGTACCTATTAGGCTTTGATTCCCTTGCGAGTATCAACATATAAACGCATTTTCGTTACGCAGGCAGTAAAAACCTTGAAATTGTGACCACATTGTAACTTCATGCGGACGAAGCATGGGCTTTTATTTTAAACTATAGTTTAAAATAAAATTCAAATAATAAATATATACCAACTTCTGCACAGTGACTGAACTCAGCTGTGCGGGATGGCAGTTACGATGCAGCTATCACTTCCCATAACTGCAATTTTGCAGCTCAAGTGAAGTTTGTCTGTTTAGAGCCAGTGACATTTGAGTGAGAAGCGGCGGTGGCGTTGCATTTTTGTTTTTTTCCACTTTTAAAGTTGACATTTCCCATTCTTGACTTTTCCTAAATAAAAAAGAAAAGCACGTAATTAATAATTTCGATAAAGGCACACTTAGGCCATTATACATATATGCGCTTGTAATATTTCTGCCGTGACGATATTATCGTGGACATCCACGGGTCACGGCACACAGGGAACGTGGAAATATATGAAGGCGCTATTAAATTTCCGTCGACGGTAACGTCATACCGTGCATGTCAACGACACCTTCTCTTATGCCATGACATGTCGTCTTACGAGTCCGGCTACTCTGTAAAGCCGTCGCGGTAAATTTTGCGATGTAGTGCGTGGCTACAGGGATTCATATTAACGTGAGAGTTGACCCCTTATCCCCTGGCTCTTATTTTATTTTTTATCCAATAACTATTATCGAAAATGGCATTTAAATATAATATACTTACGTTAATCGAGTTAGTAAAGATAAGACCATGTCTGAGGCATGAGACGATCGAAGACTTTTAAATACAAGGGGTCCGTCCATTAATCGTGTGATGTTTTTTAGCAATTATTAATTACCCCTGTTGATACGTGGTGAGCTTTTCGACTAAATCTCCCCCGCCCCCTACCCAAAATCACGTATTTTTTGGTACGAATTATCTTAATAAATTTCACAATATTATCTTTAAATACGGATAATAATCTAATTGAATTCTGGAAAATTAAGCACCGTCCCATGCCCAGACAGACATAAAGGGTCTAGGTTGTTTATAACTGTCATAAAAATAAACCGTGATAAAAAGGACATCAAGGTAGGTTCATTATAACTAATAAGAGAAAGCATTATAAATAGCAAGAGAAAGTCAATCGTGTAAAAAACATATATTTGTTACTGTGCATTAATATATTAAAAATAAAGGAGACATAGTCGAAATTGATTATATATCACGACGTCCGCACTCTTCCAATACTCTGTACAAAGGATGCGTAGAACGTCCACGGCATGCGAATTATGAAAGTGAATTTATGGTGACCGTCGACGTCCGCGGTAAATCGTCCACGATAACGTGACGGGTAGAATTATAAAAGCGCACTATGGATATTTTGTTATGTTTAATAATATTAGCAAATTGGATCAAACTCGAACTGAACCAACCATAAATTAGACCAACTGCGAATTGGCCTACCTGAGAACAAGATTAATTCGATTAAAGGCTATATTTAGTACTTGTATCTGTATGAATTTTGACAAGGGCGGTGACGCAGTGGTTAATAACACCGCTTTGACAGGTTCGATTCCCACGCAAGACAAATATTTCTGTGCATGAACATGTCAGTTTGTCTTGGTCTGGGTGTTTTCAAGATAGCTAGGTTGCATCAAATCAGTAGATCCGGGTAAGTACCTCGACCTCACTGAAAACCGCAGCCAAACAACAATTCCCTGGAGGGTTTTCCCTGGAGTTGTTGTGTTTGTAGCAGAGGTGTTATCGTCACTGTATTGCAAGCGTCATAGGCTACAGTAACTGCTTTTCATCAAGTGGACCGTATGCGCTTCCCGATTGTATATAAAAAAAGCCGTCAAGTGCGAGCCAGACTCGCGCTCTGAGCGTTCCGTGAACAAAAAATTATCGAAAATTATTGTCGCAAAAAAAGCATTTTTTTTAATGATGTAACTACAAATTTACGGTTTTCGGATTTTTTCCTTCATTTGTGCTACATGACATTGCTTCTTACCAAATATCATGATTCTAGGTCAACGGGAAGTACCCTATAGGTTTTGATTCCGTTGCGAGTGTCAAAATATGCGCATAAAAGAGGCATAAATAGCCGTATCTTTTGATTGCGTTGACTAAGAAGTTTGATTTTTTCACTACTCGGAAGGGATTGCAGACCTGGGAAAAATGATCTTGGCAGACAGACAGACGGACAACAAAGTGATCGTATAAGGGTCCTGTTTTTCTATGTAAGGTACGGAACCCTAAAAATTATCCAACGTTTTACGTAGGTACGCTACGCAACAAGCCAAGGGATCATTCAGAATACCACGGCGTCCAATGTATTGCTGTAGTATGCAACATGCCTTTTTATACATCATGAATCAGTTCAATCAATCCAATGTTTTTTTCTTAACTTTACAATATAGTTTGAGATATTTCTATTGTTTGTTTCGACTTTGTTAAATGCTAATTGAGGAAGGAAATCGTGATCTTGAATATTTGTGGACCAAATACTTGTTGATTTAAATATAAGGTTGTTTAAATGAAATAAACAGTTTGTCTAAATATATGTTGTTTCATTTATCCTGTAACTTTAAACTAGTTGTATTGTATATAAATGTCCATATATCCATAACTTTAGTATTGACGAGCTCGTTGGCGCGGTGGTGAAACGCTTTCTTCTTTAACACCAGCGCTCGTGGGTTCGATTTCCACACCGGCTAAACTTTTGTGTGCATGAACATGGCTTTTCATGTTTGTATTGGTCTGGCTGTTTTTAACAGAGGTAGGGCGCATTAAAGCTGTCCATCTAGGGAAGTACCTGCACCTCCCAGAAACCGCAGCCTGCAAACAACTCCCTAGACGGCTGTTGTGTTCCTGCGCGTGAGTTAGGCTTCCAGTAAGCTCCTAAAGGAGATGCTGTGTTAGCAGCAGAGGTGGCATCGCGCGAGTAATACTTAATATATTGCCAGCGTTTATAGGCTATGGTAACCGCTTTACATTAGGTGGGCCTCCCTGCGTTGTATAAAGAATAAAAAAGCTTCGTGCCAAATCCCATGCGAGGTAGGCAGAGAGAACTGAGCGCCACATGACTCGATTCTTCTAACCTTACACGCCCCTTTAACATTCATTGCTCTAATCATCCATAATCGCCGGTACCTAAGACAATGTATTTATTTATAAATATGTTCATAAATATGGACTCGATAGGGCACAGCACAGTGTATTTTTTTTTATACTACGTCGGGAGGTATACAGGCATACGGCCCACCTGATGTAAAGCGGGTGCCGTAGCCTATTAACGCTTGCGATATATTAAAGTATCACTCGCGCGATACCTCTGCTGCTTACACAGCAACAACAGAAGCCAAATAACAATTCCCTAGAGGGTTGTTGTGTTCCTGCGTGTGAGTGAGGTCACCAGTAAGCTCCCAAGGAGTTGCTGTGTAAGCAGCAGAGGCGCCAATCGCGCGAGTGATAATTAATATATCGCAAGCGTTAATAGGCTACGGTAGCCGCTTTACATCAGGTGGGCCGTATGCTTTTGTGCCTCTCGACGTGTTTAAAAAAGTAATCACCTTTTACTTGTCTCGACACATTCCCAAATTATTGAACCCATCATAATCAAATTTCTCATTTTGTGAACCATTTCGTTTCTGTTCACACCTGTGTACAATGCGCGCAGCCTAAGATGAAACCTGTAAGATGCTAGTAGAGGGGATTGTGCGCAGGTACAGGCGCGCTCAAAATAGTTAAATAAAATAACGAGTTCGGATTAATAAAATATTTATTGCATATCGAAATCGCTATCGCTGTCGTCATCGTGTATAAAACGAAACCACTTATATATTCGTGGGTGCGATGGGAACCACTATCACGAGTTAGCCCACTTGTGCTAGGCTGTGGTGCGACTATTATTATATTATAGCTATTTTAATAAATAAATATTGTCGGACAAATTACACAGCGCCATCTAGCCCCCAAAGTAAGCGAAGCTTGTGTTATGGGTACTAGACAACTGAAACATACGTAAATACATTTTTTTTTGTAAAACATACTTATTATACATAGAAAATACCCAGACCAAGACAAACAGACATGTTCATGCACGCAAATGTTTGCCTTGTGTGGGAATCGAACCCACGAGCGTTGGTGTCAAAGTCGCGTCATTCACGACTGAGCCACCGAGCTCGTCATTTTCGCTATCCTCCGTGTCACTGTTGCTGGAAGAATCCCCTACTGATATTATTATTTCCTGATCAGTCAAATCGTCAATAATATGATCACTTTCAATATATTCATTTTCAATTATTTTAGTTTTTTCACATAACGCTTTCTACTCATTTGGTCCACCTTTTCCTTCACCAACTCCATAACTAATCTAATGTTCCATATCACGTTCTTGCTGCTAACATAAACTTTTATTGCTGCCCATGCCATTTCGATAGGATTTAAATCGGGATGATATGGGGGCAATCTAAGAACGCGGTGGTTATGCTCTTGCAGTATTTTTGTGGCCCTCTGTGCTTTTTTATTATATTGTAAAGCTCTGGCTTCAACATCTCCGAAGAAAATGCAATGCCTTTTCCTGCAAGCCAAATTGCATCTCGGCTTTTTTCGTATTCGAGGTTGGCGCAGACTCATCATATGTTAGGGTCGGATGCATTATCGACTACCACGACGGCATTTGGTGGGAGATTTGGGATTAATTGAGTCTCCATCCATTTTTTATAATTAATGAAATTCATGTCGTCGTGGTAGTCCCCTGATTTTGTTCCCGATTTAAACATTAACAAAGCATTCGGAACAAAACCATCTTCGGAACTGCGTGCACGATGACTACCCGCTGGCCTTTGGAAATTGGTTTCTTTAGTCCTTCTAATGACTTATCGGTCCAACCTTTTGATGTTGTGTGCGTAGTATATATTAAGGGGCAGCCTTCTTGACGGTACTGTCTGAGTTTCTTTAAAAACTCAATTCTTTTGAGGCGGATATCGGACTTTTCAATAGGAACGTTTCTGTTATTTTCGGTCTTTCTCCACCGAAATCCAAGATCTTTTATAATTTTGCGCAAACTGGTTGCGGCTCCCTGATACCCAATGTCAATACAAAATTTATTTTTAATCTTTTTTATTGTCAGGAGTTCCTTATTTGTGATGTGAAAATTGTGGATACAGCGTTTTATCACCCCTTTATCAAAATCGTCCATGCTGGTTACTGGGTTTGATCTCGGTCCTTTTTATCCAGGAGTGCGAAACACTGACAGCAAATAGGAGCTATTCGCTTCCTTCACAATTCTCTTTATCGTGATAAGTGATGTTTGAGTGGCAGCAGCGGTACGTTTTTCTACCACTTTCAAATTTCCGACGACTTCTTCCGCTTCCTTCGCCATAAACTTGTAAACGTCATACAACATCTTCCTACTTTGTCTCTTTAAAGTTTTGCCACGAGGCATAGTCAACCAAAAACGATAACAAAAAGTAAGAAAACAAATAACTATAACCAAAAGTACAATAACGAAAAACTATAACAACAAAAATAACGAACACAACTGTCAACTTTTACACTTGTCAGTACTTCGGACCACAGCGGCGCGAGCGCGGGCTGCGGGAAACGTCACACGACTGATACGCATACGCATGCGCCATACTTCGCCCCGCACGCTCCTGTCTCACCGCGCTACAGTCCCGTCCCTCCCCGCTTACCGCCAAAATGGCATGCAAACTATCAACTGCGCAGGTATAACCACGTGATCCGTCAAGTCTCATCTTTGGCTGCGCGCATTGTAAATGTAAGTAAGTAATCGAATTTCATGATGATAGAGAAAATATTGTCAGACAAATTACACAGCGCCATCTAGACCATGAGTAAGCGTAGCTCGTGTTATGGGTACTAGACATCTGATAAACAGACATAAATACATTTTTTTTGTAAATACATATACGTAGAAAACATCAAGACAAACAGACATTGTTCATGCACACAAATGTTTGTCTTGTGTGAGGAATCGAACCCACGAGCGATGGCGTCAAAGTAGCGTAGCTAAAACTGCGCCACCGAACTCAAATGCATCTATGAAGGAAATCATTATTTTCAATTTTTTTTGCAAATGAGTGTATAAAAAATCAAATGGTTGTTAAATAAAACAAACTAATATAGCATACAATTTAATATATTAAAACTAAGTATCTAATTTGTAAAAAACTGGAAAATTACAAAAACATCCATCCGGTTACAAAGCTCAATAAACACTTTTTATATTCTTTAAAAAAATAGGAAATAAATTTCGATATCAAATAAATAATCACAATCAGTTTTGTCCTAAGAATAAAAGCAAATTGAGGAAACAAGGAAATGGAGGCCAATCTCTAAAAGATTAGGTAGAGTACGTCAAAAGTAGATGACAATTCTGTTCTTAAGTGAACGCCCATAAGTACTAAAATTGAGTACATCTGCGCATTTATTTGTGGAAGAGTTTAATTTGTGAAAGCGGCGGACTCTGCCATTACATCCCGACGAATAAGACACAGGATAGCACGCCAGGAAGAGGAACAAGAGAGCTGGTTTAGTTACGTTTAAAATATTTTAGTTACCGTGTATTTTTCTTCGAGAACGTGGGTGTTAAAACAAGAAGAGGCATGTTCCGTTGGTTCGCGGACATGTGGAAAGAATGCAGGAAGAAAATATTACGAAACAGATGTACAACGGATAAGTGGAAGGATGTAGGAGCCGAGGAAGGAAACTAACGTACCATGATCAAGTTGATTGTGTTCTATGAGAAGGTGTGTTAGGAGATTCAGAAACCGGCGAGCGTGCATAAGAGCAATGATTGTTAAAGAAGCGATTGAGATGTGTATAGTTATGTGGTCCTCGGTTTGCTCTGCCTACCCCGCAAGGAATTAGGCGTGATTGACCGCGCGTTATTACCCCATAACGCTGAGCACTGCAAAGCGCAGCACGCACCATCATCAACCCTTACTCATCCTACTGCAGGGATACGGGTCTCCCTTCAACCGAAGGGGTTTAGAGCATACTCCACCACGCTGCTCAAATGCGGATTGGCGGAGGCCAGTGTTTTCAAGCTGTCCGAGGGCCGCTGACTTAGCTTAACGACTGTCATCTATCGACAACGGTCGGGACCGACGGCTTAACGTGCCCTCCGAAGCACGGAGATACTCGAGATAGATAAACCCATCGATAGACAGGCTGAGGTCGACATTGCTTAACCTGCGTGTTAAGCAATGTCGACGCGCAACGACATCGAGTGTCCGTGCTGCACTGATCACACGCACGGTTTAAATTTACATGAAGTTTGATGTAATCATGCTCTGTAGAGATGACCAGTGCAGTCAGGGCGACAACGGTGGCGGGCGCATGCGGTTTAGTTCCAAATATCGGGTAATCGCAGAGACGAGACGACTGCAGCAGTCGAGACAGAGACGGGTAGATGCCTGCCTGCGCAAATTCTTAACGTTATCCAGTTTCCTAATCCATTAGGATTGGCGAGGTCCGCTACCTAAGCATAAGGATTTGGTGGAGATACTATTTTTTACATGAAGCGACTACCGTCAAAACTCTACAACTCCAAGAAAACCAGATCATTCTTAGGTAAGGTCGCACGTCATTTGAAATATGCGAGTTTCCTCACGATGTTTTCCATCACCGCCGACTTTTTAGTGGTACATTGCCGGGATTCGAACCGGGGACCTGTTGGTCACAAGGCCGGTACTTTATCCACTAGGCTGTCACTGCTCTTCCTTCTTCCTGCCGGCGCTGGTTCTCATGAACTAATTGGTGGCAAAGGCACACAAGGTAAGATCAAATTGCACGTAAATTTAACTTTTGCAAAGTAACGCCTGAATGTATTAATTTAACAAAATAATTATGTTCTATTGATATAAGTACAATCAGAACCTAAAATACATTCGATTGTTACACCGTATTACTTAGGTTACCTATCATAAAGGCGAAAGGTTTTTGTACGAATTTTAATATACCGAAAACGTAGCCCTTTTTTTACTTTTCCATATTTTGATTTGACCGAAAATACTAACTTGATGAAATTTCGATTTACGAGTACGATGTTATTTGTTTCGAATGCTATATGTTTTCAATTCTAACTCGTCGTTTAACTGCTGCTAGTTCAAAAGCAGATTTTGACTGTCACAAGTGTAACTTAACCTAACCTAGCAATGTCGGATTGCTAGTAGTTCCAAAACAGCCAAATATATTTATATATTTTGGAACTAGTTATAAAATATCCATCAAAGGAAAATTACATGTTTTGATAACCGGACAATGGTTTTTCTAGAAAACGAAATGTAAATTAAGTTTCTAGAAACACAATAAATTAAAAGAAAAAAAAAAGAAAACTATCTGGCATTTAAAACTTCTCACACCGTTTTCGAACAATTGAAATTCGAACAGAAAATTTTCGAAAGTAAGATAGGTTACCATATTACTTAACTACGATAGTAAATGTTGAATACTAATCCTACGTATATTCGTAATAATTTTGAGCTGCCCTTAGAGAAATCGATGGGTATTAAAAAAGTAGTCAAATGTTGACCATATACAGCAGAATTTTATCAAACGCACCATTTATGGTTTAGGATTACAAGTACGTGCGACTTTGTTCTAGACGGTGCATACAATATCTGTTACTTTTTAGAAAATGTTTTATCCCAAGGTGATGTTAGCCCTAGGAACCAGTCAGCGTGCATAAAAGAGCTATAAATGTCGAAGAAGCGAGTGAGGCGTGTAAGGACTCGTCTTATAGCGCTCGGTTCTATTTCCCTGGTGTGATTGATATATATGTTTACCTTTCAGAAAGTATCTTCCATCTCGAATGACACTTTTTTATGCTAATGAAATGAATACTAATTTTATCTTAATAAATATCGGATATAATCTTTTAAAAATTATATGTTTTAACTTTAAATATTCCAAATTAATTAGGCCGTTTCACAGACATGGAATATGCTTCTTTTGTCTGTTAGAGGCAAACTATAAAAAACCGTCTACATTACAAAGTTTTCCCATTGAATTTAGGCATATCAATATTAGGTAATCCTTGTTACGGAATTCGTCGACAAAGGCGCATTTTTCGTGACGTACGCAAATAGCGTAAATGCATTATGAAATTTTCGTTTGATAAAACTCTACTTACGAACAGCTTAACAATGTTTGTTAAATTTAATGTAAATGCTTAATACTTTTCGTGTCACAACTTATTATATATTATAACTATTATTACTACCTACAATATATTGCTCGCTGTTCGTTCGTAATAATAACGTATATAAAATATAAAAAACATTTCACGATTCGTGGATGCAAGGCGTAGATGAAATTAATGACATTCATGGCATATAATAAAGTAGACCTTGCCCACATAATAGTCAAAGTCAGCAATTTGAAGTGAGAATGATAAGCTCGTAGCTGCTAAGTCTGCGATAGAAAATGGGAGAAAGGCCTACCCTGAAAGTCCCGTAAGGGATGATGAAACCGCGAAACCCCCTTGAAGTCCAGACGAATGTCGTAAGAAGTGTGGTACACGCAGTTTGATTTCCCAAACAGATAGACAACGCTATATTGGATGAATATAGCAGCTGAAGAACCTCAAGACTCGTCTGCCAAGGCAAAATTAATCGTGTTTTATTGGGTGATGTTAGGAGCCTTGGAAACCGGCGACCGTGCAGAGAAGAACTATTAATGCCAAAGAAGCGAGTGAAGTGTGTAAGGGCCGAGGCATTAGGCGTTCGATTCTCTCATATAGATATACCTCAACTGAGCAGCCAGCAGTGGCAGTTCAGTAAATGGCTGAGAAGCCAGAGCAAAGTGAAGGGCGTAGGAAAGAAAACAGCGGGGCTGAAGTGAGAGTGGGGTGGTCACATCGCAAGAGTAATACTCTTAACGCAAAATCTCTCTCATGGACACTATTCCACCAACATAAACCCTGTGTAAAGAATGTAGATTAAGAGAAAGAACATCAAAAAGCCTGGCCCAAAATACACTTACAAATAGCGGCCACCTCTATACTGGTTAGAACAGTTTTTTTAGGGAAAACGGCCGAGATATCGCATTATTTTGGGGCATTGGGGCTTAAAATATTTTCTCATGAGATATTGGATAAAATAAACAAAGTGGGGTTTTTAATGATATTTTTTTTCTATTCCGTATATATATTACGAACACAAAAGCGAGCATTCTAACAATAATTAATACCTATATAAAAAAGAATACATATTGTCTATGTATAAAATTTGGCTGATTTATTGTTCAAACATTCCAATTCATATTATGAGTATGCAATGTCATCCCAGTATTATTTTCAAAAACATTTACTAATTTGGTTAATTAAATTTCAGAAAGCTTTTTTACATCCATCAACAAGTACAAAACGGTGTGTTTATATATCTATGGAGCGATTATGTATCGATTCCGCCATTTTAAAAAACAACAAAAGTAGCGACCACAGACATATCGAATAAAAGTGACAGTTGCCATCAGTGAAAACAAGAATTGTTATGTGGTAACATTAATAAAAAGTCACGCTTCGGAGAAGAAATTCAATATTAAAGAAGCGTAAAAATCGCGTCTTGTGACTGTTGATCCTTTCTAACGGGGGGCTTGGCGAGAAGTTATAAATAGATAGACATATAGAAAGTTAAACTGACAAGAAAAATATAAATTCTTCGAAATTTTATGAGGTTTTCTTATTTATATTGATGACATCTATCGATTTTTCATAAGAAACGTGGACGCCATTTTAAAAAGCAAAATGGTGGAATATTACAACGACATATCATAACCCCTACCATAGATTTTCAAAATAATACCCAGAATATATTGAAAGCCGCTCGAAAATTTTACAACGATAAAGAAATCATAATTGCATTCATTATCGTTGCTATATTGGATTTAAGACGAGGAATAATAATGAATGAGAGGCATAACTCCTAATATATCAGGTTTAAAAGGTACCGCATAACGTACACATCGTACCCGTAGAAATAAGGTAACCTAACTTAAAATATAAGTAACTTCTGATTTTGCTATAAACAGTGTGGTCTACGCTTTTTTCGATGTCAATATAAGTTAAAAAGCATTTCGAACGTGACTGACTGGCCAACGATGACCGAAGTACGGGCTACTTCGCTCATCGTTCATAAGTCATTACATAATGATGAAAATAAGTTCTAAGGGTGCGATATATCATCTTCAGGTACCCTTCGAAGTTACGTCACAAACACAGTCTATTATAATATGGGGCGCCCAGTGTTATCTATATTTCATGGAAATTTTAAACTGGAGTTACGCTTCTCTACATTTATCATCCCTAGATTTTGTTTGACAACTTTGTTTGGTAATAAAAATACATAAATAATTTCGTCAAACAAAAATCTCACAAAGAAACATGCAAGTTGCAGCTGTTTCATAGTAAATGTAAATTGTAAAATAATAACATTTACAAATTTGTTGTTCTGAATATTTATTACAAACTGCAAAATATTAAAAAATATTTTCTAGACATATTTAGGGAGGGCAGGAGCGCGGCGTAAGGAGCGGGAAATGTTTTGAACTGCAAGGTCCAACTGCATTTGTACTAGCTGATATAACTGTAAAATTGACTGCATGCGCCAGCAGCCAGCATATAGTACAACCTTGCAGATTGGACGTTTTTTATGTCAGCTACAGCTGAACTGCAAATTTGCAGCTGGCTTACATTTCCAACGCAGTCTATTTAGAGTGTTGCTATGCGATGACTGCACATTATAATTTGTAAATATTATTCGTTTACAAACAATGATACTATTTATAAGCGCTAAAACTAATATACATGAGCTATTATTAATTGAATAATATTGTTTTAAATAATCACAAATTGGAATACATTATTAGATATATTTTTAAGTATTTCGAAATAAATATGTTGAGGGAACTCCACCTGAAAAAGAAGAACGTTTAGATGAAAAGCAATGGTCGCCATTATGTGTAATGCCTACCCTGCAAAGGACTTGGGGGTGAAGATACAAATGGATATTTTTACAAGTTGAATGTGAAATAAAGGAATTCGTGAAGGTTGGCCGATGCAGAAGCCGAGGAAGGTCAAATCTTGCCTAACCCGACCAAATTGACGAGCTCGGTGGCTTAGTCGTGAATGACGCGACTTTGACACCAACGCTCGTGGGTTCGATTCCCACACAAGGCAAACATTTGTGCGCATGAACATGTCTGTTTTTCTTGGTCTGGATGTTTTAAGACAGGTAGGGCGCATCAAAGCAAACCGTCTGGGGAAGTACCTCCACCTCACAGAAAACCGCAGCCAAATAACAACTCTCTAGAGGGTTGTTATGTTCCTGCGTGTGAGTGAGATCACCAGCAAGCTCCCAAGGAGTTGCTGTGTAAGCAGTAGAGGAGGCATCGCGCAGGTGAAACTTAATGTATTTCAAGCGTTAACAGGCTACGGTACCCGCTTTACATCAGGTGGGCCGTATGCTTGTATACCTCCCGACGTAGTAAAAAAAAACCGATCATGTTTTATGAGAAGGAATGTCAAGTGCCCTAGGAACTGGCAACAATGCCTGAAAAGAGCTATGAATGTTAAAAAAGCGAGTGTAAAGAACAAGTCACGCTCGGGTTCCCTCTACACTCCGCAAAGGATTTGGCGTTACAATCTAGACAGACAGGATCAGGAAAACGATTTCATGTTAGAAACGTAGGTCTGAAAGAGAGTATCGGTAGATAAGAAGAGGTATGCTCCACTGGTTCGGGCATGTAGAAAGAACGTAAGAGTTTATAGTTACGTAACGGACTGATAAATGGAAGGATTTAGGAGGCCAGCCAACGACTCACTTATCAAATTGGTCGTGGACTTTATCAGAAGGTGATATTTAGCTGAGCTATAGAAACGAGCGTGTCACGCATTTGTGTGCATGAACATGTCTGTATGTCTTGGTCTGGGTTCATTTTCAAGAGAGGTAGGGCGCATCAAAGCAGCCCACGACTGGGGAAGTACAGTCACCTTATAAAAAAAAACGAGTGTGCTTTAGACCACACGACTGAAGTAAAACTTCTTTAGCTCCATAGTGTGATACAGACAATAGGCCTGCACTGTGTCTTACATATACGAAACTTAACTCGCTACGAGAGAAAGAGAGAAACGTGTGCTCGCACCTCTCTCTTGTCCCTACAGTAATATACGAAATGTAACTCTCTTTCTTTCTATCTTCACTAATTTATATCTCCCTCTCAACCGTTCGCCTCGCCCGATCACACTTTTCGTAACGCTCTCGTCACGCTTTCACCAGCTTACTCCCCAAGTCAAGCGTGCGTAAAGAAGTTTTACTTCAAAAACCGCAGCCGAATATGTTACTCCCCAGAGGGTTGTTGTGTTTTTACGATTGAGGGAATGTTACCGGAAAATATACTCACTTCAGACGCTCTCAGCCGGGCTCTGAAACTCGGCCAACGCGTGTACCGGACTCGGCTGTTTCTTCTGGCTTCCGCGTCGCACCTTGGCTCGTACTTCCTCGGGCTTCTCAGGTCGGATGAGCGGCTTCTTCTCTGGCGCTTTCATACGCCACACGACTATCGGCGACTGTGGAAAATTGACCGTAAAACTATCAAGTGACCAGCCCAGCGGTCGAGTAGTTGGCAGCGGGTAGTTTAAGACCAAGACTCGTGGGTTCGTTTACCACACAAGACAAACATTTGTGTGCATGAACATGTCTATTTGTCTTGGTCTGGGCGTTTTTAAGAGAGACGGGGTCATGGAAAACCCCAAAAATTCACGACATCATGAGATTATAATACATTCATTTGACAAAACGTCAAAAGCATCGCAAGAAAAGTACGCATTAGAAGCGATTTAGTGCTGTATCTTTGGTATAGATATCTAAATTATTTCAGCGCTGCAGCGGACTTTAGTTTTAATTATTACCAACATGGAACAAAACTTTTACTTAGGATATCTCCTCTAGTACAAAATAACTCAATGATGTGCCCGCGTATGTCTCCTGAAGTTCGACTTCGAAGGTTTCACTCATTTGATCATGGGCATATCGGTTAACCGGGACAAGCCCACCACTGTGTCTCCTGTGTAGCCAGAATTAACATCGGCGACCACCAAAAAGGCAATGAACAGTGAAGTAATTTGCTGTCCCGTGGATTAAAACTACAGCTGTTTTGGAGTTTCAACCACAACGAATTTAATCAGAAGAAATTTGTAGGAGTAGGAAGTTTTCGAATTGACTTCCCCTCTTGGCAAAGGGAGAGACAGCAATATGACAAATGAGGTATTAAAAAACCTCAAAGAGATGGCTAGTCAAGTGAAGCTCAACTGCCGTGCACATCACACACATGGCACATCAGTTTCCAAAGTTTATCCAATCGTTAAATTGTATTAGGTTATCTGTGTAAATTTTAAATATATGCCAGGAGCCGATGACGCACCAGGAGCGTCATAGCATTATTGTTTTGGCCTGCATAAAGGATTAACGCAAGCGAATATATACTTTTATGTTGTTAACATGTCTATGATAAAGTTAAAAGATAAAAATCATTTATTTGCCAATAGGTCCTTACGGGCACTTAGACACGTCTTACATTCTTAATTAAATGATATTGTATCTTAATAGTATATATTATTATTATTATCCATAGTTTTTTTTTTACTTTTAATCTCTCTTTTTTAATCTATAAATACCAAAAGAAACTTGCCTTTGGGTCTTTTGGGTCTTTTTTTCATCGTTAATATTATATTACAATAAATATAAGTGAGTGTAAGTGTAGTGAAATCAAGTGGTGCAATTAAAGATATATTAATACATGTGCTGAATCATTTCCAAACCTCCCTGTCAGTTAGATATTCATCGATTCTATAATAACCCTTCTTGCACAGAATATTTTTGATGTACCTTTTGAATATATTGTCAGGCAAGGACAGAACTGTTTCAGGTAATTTATTATAGAATCGAATACAATTTACAATAAAAGATCTACTAGTCTTAGCAAGTCGATGTAAGTACGTAATCTATTCCTGCTTCTAAGATTTTCATAAAATTTTCAAAATGACTAATGTACATTCATGTTCATTACCTTTATAGACTGTATACACACGACACATCAAGCTATATATGTCTTATGTCGTTGTAGTAAAGTTGAGATTTAAACGGTTTTATGGCCGTGTATACATAGACGAAAAAAATGATGGCCGTCACGGGACGCCCGGCAGATGTGAAACATCATAGTGAATGCTAATCTATACAGATAAATAAAATTGGAGTGTCTGTTTGTAATTTTGAAATAACCGCTTTTTACTAAATGCATATGGATGTATACACGGTACATATACCAATATGAATAATTTTTAAATTTTTGTCTGTCTGTTGGTTCCGGCTAATCTCTGAAACGGTTGGACCGATTTTGACGGGACTTTCACTGGCAGATAGCTGATGTAATAAGGAGTAACTTAGGCTACTTTCATTTTAGAATTTTTATTTATTTGTATTAATATAAATAAATAATATTCCACGCGGACGAAGTCGCGGGCACAGCTAGTTTTTAATAAATAACAATCAACCACCATCAGATACATATAGTAAACGGCTCATGCAGAGAAGCAACGGTTTGTCTATAATGCGCACACACACACGCAAGGGAGCCGAGAGTGCCGGCGTAGCGGGTCGCGACGGTATGAGAGAGCGTCATGCCATTTGCCGTCACGGCATACGGTCCGATTTTACTGCCAAGGCGCGCCAACAGCGAAATCTATACTATGTACATAAACTGTAAAAATACATAGACTAATCAAATATATACGAGCTCGGTGGCTCAGTCGTGAATGATGCGTCTTTGACACCAACGCTCGTAGGTTCGATTCCCGCACAAGATAAACATTTGTGTGCATGAACGTGTGAGGATCCATATCCTCACGCCACGAATGTATATAAGATCGTAATCGTCGTGGATGGAAGCCTTCGTTATTACAGAGAGCACGAACTTTCCGTTTCAACCAATCGTATTTGTACTTTACGGTAAGAGAGATAGAAATTATTTTTCAATCTCATCATAAAGTCCAAAATTATCTTTTTCTTTCACAACGTCTGAAGGCATATAAGCATAAGGCCCAGCTGATGTAAAGCGGTTTTCGTAGCCTAACAACGCTTGTTATAAATACATTAAGTACCACTCGCACAATGCTACCTCAACTGCCAACACAGCAACTCCTTAGGAGCTAACTGGTGACCTCACTCACACGCAGGAATACAACAGCCCTCTAGTAGAGTTATTATTTGGCTGCGTTTTTCTGTGAGGCGGAAGTACTCCCCCAGAGGGGATGCTGCGCCCTACCTCTCTTAACAATACCCAGCCCAAAACAAACAGATATCTTCATGCGCATGTGGGAATCGAACCCACGAGCGTTGGTGTCAAAAGTCGCGTCATTCACCACTACGAGGATCATGCGATAAGATTTTAGAAGCAAAACACACAGCAAACAATATTGCATTCTATGCCAAGGGCGCATAGTTTTTTGTCCAGTGTCATATTATAAGAAAAAATGGAAAATCATGCAATATATAAAACAAATAGACATATTAATATATCTACGACTTACGTAGTTCTTTCCGGTGAGCAAAACAGCGCATAGTATAATTATTCTTAATATGTATTTTGTATTTTTTTTTGTAGGGAAATATTGGAAAGCACAAATCAAATAGGACTAAGTTTATTTTTTCATTATAATTGAATTTCATTGAGATAAAGACACTTTGCTATATTTCCCTGCACTCCATTCCAATTACGAAGTCCCATAACTACTCTCCACACGACTATACTGTGCGCGTTACAAATAAATAAACCGTCTTTGATAGTAAATCACAGTTTAAATTTGTGAGAATTTTAAATTGAGAAATTTGTATACAGGCATATTTTTAATGGAACTTCGCAATTGGAATGGAGTGTAGTAAAACTTTTTTTAAATACAAACACTGCATTTGCTTGTATTCGTATTTGGAAGTTTTTATATGTTACATTAAGTTATTAAGCCTGCCATGTTCCGCAAAGCTTAGCACACTCTTACCCACTGTACATGCAAGGCAAACATTCTTTAACATAGTATTGTAGTTTTAACTCCTGTAAATGATTGATAAAAGAGAAACGCCCAGCCTCCCAGTCGAGGTTTTCCCAAGGGAACGTGGGATTCCTTAAAACGGCGTAAAGAGGTTATTACAGGGTTGGCAACACACATGGGACAACCCTGACATTGCAAATAATATCCGTAATAAAGTGAAATAATAATAATAAAAATACCCGTCCCTCTTCTGCAATAGCCCAGTTCTAATAATACCTCTAAATCTCATTTCAATAGCCCACTTTTTTCCGACATATTTTGACAAAAGTCCTAATACCAGCCGTGACCTGTTCATGGGTAAATTCTCCCATTGATATCCCCCGGAGCAGGTCACAGCGGGTATAATACATTACATTATTCTTTTCAAAGGGGCCTCCACGCGTTGGATTCATATCGCCGCGCACGCCTATCAAATGACCGGGGTAAACTCCGTGATTTTAGAGGGATAAAAATATTTCTCTCATCACATTTTGAAATTAGTTGTATAATTATTACATACTGAAGCAGAATTTATAAAGTTTAAATTTAAATCTGATAAAATAAGAATAAAATATAGGTACCGAAACATCGTTTTTTTTTTTAATTTGTTACAATACGAATTAAAGAAAAAAATATATACTGAACTGATTGATTAATCTGTCAACATATGAAGAATACAAACAATACAGCGAGAATTTGTAACCTCCTTTTTAAATGGTAAAATATTAACAAAAGAAAAAATATATTTTGAACTGATTGATTCTCTCGGTTTTTAAATCTGTAAAAAATATGACGAATGAAAAATTCAACCCGAATTGGTAACCTTGTTTAAAAAAAAGATTTAATTAACACGAGTAAAAGAAACAAATACACGCGTGAGAACTTAGGTTTTTTTAACTACGAAATGAAAAATTACAACTAGAACCTGTTACTTCCGTTTTAAAAATCTGTCAAAATATGGATAAAGAAAACCATATCGAATAAACACGACTTCATCTTAGAAATCTGAATCTCAAATACCAATAAAAGAAAAAATACACTTAGAACCGATTGATACCCTTGTTTCTTAAATTTGTTAAAATACGAAGAAAATAAAAACACATCGTGAATTGAATTTTTTTTTATATATGCTAAATTATGAATAAAAGAGAAAAATGAATCCTCCTCTCTCCCCCTCTTTCATCACATGAATACTTACAGCGATGGTTCCCTGCCTGGTGTACTTGGTTGAGGCGACGTACGATGCCTTCACTGTGAGGACCACGGCATTCATCAGGTTCTTGGCCGCTTGGATGAGAGAGGTGGCGCTGTCCAGCTGATAAAAAAAAATGAGATATCAATACAATAGTATACATCTCTATGACCGCGCCAGTGAGGTTTCTTTTTATACTACGTCGGGAGGCATACAAGCATACGGCCCACCTGTTGTAAAGCGGGTACCGTAGCCTTTTAACACTAGCGATATATTAAGTATCACTCGCGCGATGCCTCCTCTGCTGCTTACACAGCAACTCCTTGGGAGCTTACTGGTGACCTCACTCACACGCAGGAACACAACAACCCTCTAGGGAGTTGTTGTTTGGCTGCGGTTTTCTGTGACGTGGAGGTACTTGCCCAGACGGGCTGCTTTGATGCGCCCTACCTCTCTTAAAACATCCAGACCAAGACAAACAGACATGATGATGCACACAAATGTTTGCCTTGTGTGGGAATCGAACCCACGAGCGTTGGTGGTAAAGTCGCGTCTTTCACGACTGAGCCACCGAGCTCGTATCGCATCGTTTGTTATAATGGGGACAAAAGGGGCATAACCAGTTCTATGAAGGCAGTGACGTCACGCACGATGAACGAAAGTGTGACCAAGTGAACGAATGACTTACCCCACTGACGATGAGCTCCCCGGATATGTTTTGCACGTCGGCCTTCACTTTGCTGGTGATTTGAATCTGATGGCAGTATAGGGCGATTCGCTGGAGATAAGCGAGGAGATCCTGCTTGGTCGAAGATTCTGGACACTGGGGGAGGAAATACAGGGTGTTAAAATATCCAATTAAAGATAAAAGTCATTTATTTGCCATTAGGCCCTCACATGCACCTAAATTCGTCATACATTCTTTAGATCAGATTATATTGTATCTTATTGAGTTTTCATAGCTTAAATATCTCTTTTCTAATCTACCAGGATTTCGAAAATGACCATTGGCCAAGAAAAAATGCCAAAAGAAACTTGCCAATATAGGTATTTTTTTCAAAACGTCAACATATATATATATATAAAGTAGATACTGACTGACAGACTGGCGCCGTAACGCGTTACGTAACGAAGCGGTTTACGCTCCCATAAGAAGTCATCACTTCACAATATCACACAGTTTACGCGAAAATAGGTCATAAAAATTAATGAATCGGGAAGAAAGAATCACGAAAAATAATGATAGCCAGATCTTATATCTTCTCCAAATCCTTAGGCTTAGGTAGCGGCCCGCGACAATCATAATGAATTAGGAAACGAGACATCGCTAGAAAGAAAAAAAATTATTTCTCAGAACTAGTGGAGTGCTATTTACCTGTTCAGCAATTTCCCTGGTGAGTTTGTCAAGCTTGGTGCCGGCTTCTGATATTTTCTTTGCTGCATTTATGACGTCCATGGTTGTCTTGAGCGGACCGCGGCCCCTGCAAGAAATATTTTCGCAGCATGTTAATCTAAACGCGGTAGAAATGCGAGCGTTGCGCAAAAACTTGTGGCGTAACGCTAACGAAAAAGAAACAGAGTTGGTCTGAAAGAGAGCATCAGTGTTAAAATAAGAAGAGGCATGCTCCGTTGGTTAGGATGTTTAGAAAGAATGCCGAAGCAGATATACAACGCAAAAGTGGAAGGATTATAGGAACCGAGGAAGATCAAGACTTATCTACCATGACCAAATTGTGTTTTATCAGAAGGTGATGTCAGGAGTCTTAGAAAGCGGCGAGCGTGCATGAGAAGAGCAATGAATGTTATTGAAGCGAGTAAGGTATGTAAGGATCGAGTCACGTGAGTGAAGTCACCAGTAAGCTCCTAAGGAGTTGCTGTGTAAGCAGCAGAGGAGGCATCGCACGAGTAATACTTAATATATTACAAGTGTTAATAGGCTTCTGTAACTGCTTTACATCAGGTAGGGCGTATGCTCGTATACCTCCCGACGTTGTATATAAAAAAAAACGGGTTGCACTCCGGGAGTGCCGGCAGAAGTGAAAACTTGAACATTAACGTATGCACAACGTTAATGTTTGAACATTTTGGAATGGTTAGGAAATAATTTTGCACGAATTTTTGCTGAGTTACCCATGTCTAACAAAAACACGCACACTCGAGCAAGCGCCCTGCGCCGCTTAAACCAAACAGCGATGTTGATAAACTATATTGATCGAAACGCGTAAACGCCAACAATTTCATGGCGTTTACAACGATTTGGTCGCGAGAAAATAATACCCTATGAACGATATAGCGCTGCAGCGAACTTAAGTTCTAATTCTCACCAAAATTTTACGGTGAGGGTCACGTGTCATGACGCGAGTTTAATATTTTTACTCATCCCAAAAAGTGCACAATGTCGCTATAGAAGTTTTCACTTCAAAAATGATATGCTAACGAAGTCGTAACTAGTCATATATACCAACCAACCCTCAACCCACTGCTGGGACACGTTTCTTCCTGCAATCGAAGGAGTTTAGAGCATACGCTGCTCAAATGCGGATTGGCAGAACTTAGCTTAACGACTGTCATCTATAGACAATAGCCGGAGCATAGTTGCTTTCCGAAGCATGGATGAACTCGTGATGGCTACCCATTCACAGACTTTTTCAAATCAGACTAGTTTCAAAGATTAGCGCATCCAAACAAACAAACTCTCCCGCTTAAGTTTTGTCATTGTTACTAACTAAATGAGTCTTGTTACTTGAATATATATATATATATAATAATTATTATCTACCATGATCAAATTGGTCGTGTTTTATCAGAAGGTGATGTCAGGAGCCTTAGAAACCGGCGAGCGTGCACGAGAAGACCTATGAATGTTAAAGCGAGTGAGGTGTGTAAGGATCGAGTCATGTGGCGCTCGGTTCTCTCTGCCTATCCCGCAAGGGATTTGGCGTGAAGTTATAGATAGATAGAATAATAATAATTAGTACGGATACCTGGTGAAGTCGGTCATCTCCAGCATGATCATGCACATGTGCTTGGCCAGCATGATGATGTCGTTGCCGGCGTCGTCCCACTTGGCGACCTCGTTGTCGAACGTCATCTTCTCCCGGCGGAACAGCTCCACTTGCTGGAGGATCTTGCGTTTGTCTTCCTCTGTCATCTTCCTCATCGCTTCCTGTTATATGATTAATGATCATGTATACCCCAGACCAAAAATGGAAGGCCAAGACTTGCCTACTATGATGAAATTGATCGTGTTTTATCAGAAGGTGATGACCAGGAGCAATGAATGTTAAAGAAGCGTGTTAGGTTTGTAAGGGTCGAGTCACGTGACGCTCGGTTCTCTCCGCCTACCCCGCAAGGGATTTGCCGTGAAGTTATAGATAGATAGCCAACTTATAAACAACTTTTCTCTGCCTACCCCAGAATTCACCAAAGGGAGACTTTGTACAAAAGTCGTCTGCGTGGGTACCTCTGTCTCACCTATTTCTACCGCCAAGCAGCTATATTTATATAACCGTGTTCCGGTTTGAAGGGTGAGATATGGCAGAGAAATTACTGGGTACTGTGATGAAACACCATTAGGTCACAACATAGATAGATGGATCATGTATAGCCGTGCTTCTCATAGTGGTATATATCGACCCCACAAAGAGTAGGAGGTCCATCAGATTCAAACATTAGTTAAGGGGTCTACGAAGATCTATTGACGAGCTCGCTGGCGTAGTGGTGAAATGCGCTGTTACGCTACTTCGACACCAACGCTTGTGGGTTCGACTTCTACACAGGACAAGCATTTGTGTGCATGAACATGTGTGTTTGTCTTAGACTGGGTGTTTCTAAAAGAGGTGGGGCGCATCAAAGCAGCCCGCCTGGGGAAGCACCTCCACCTTCCAGAAAAACAGCAGCCAAATAACAACTACCTAGAGGGTTGCTGTATTCCCGAGGTCACCAGTAAGCTCCTAGGAGTTAGTTCACACGCAGGACACCCTCTGAAGAGTTGTTACTTGGATGTTTTCTGTGAGGTGGAGGTACTTCCCCAGACGGGCTACTTTGATGCACCCAACCTAAATACTCCAACAACCAACACAAACACACATGTTCATGCACACAAATATTTGTCCTGTGTGGGAAACGAACCCACAAGCATTGGAGTCGAAGTAGCGTAACCGCGTGTTTGACCACTGCACCACCGAGCTTTTTCAGTTGTGTCCCTGAAGGTATATTTTATTCTTGAAAGCATTCACTGGCGGCAACCAACTTACAGTTGGATCTGACGTCAACTTATAAACATAACCACCTTCTTTGAAGCCGGTTAATCTTGACTTACCCTGGCGTTAGTGATGCCACTGATGTCAGGATATTCGTCCACTCCGTGTTCTCCAGTGTGTGCGCTTGCTGTAACATAAATAAATAAATTATGACATTTGACAACTTACAAAGTGTTTCTCACCATGACCAAATTGATCGTGTTCATCAGTGATATCGGTGATGTCAGGAGCGTTATAAACCCGCGAGCGTGCACGAGAAGAGCAATGAATGTTAAAGAAGTGAGTGAGATGTGTGAGGATCGAGTCACGTGGAGCTCGGCTGTCTCTACCTACCCCGCAAGGGATTTGTGTGAAGTTATATACAGATAGACAACTTATAAACAACTTTCCATAGCCTCTGCCTACCCCAATGGGAGACAGGCGTGATGATATGTATGTAAAAACAATAATCTTCTTCTTCTGCGTTATACTGTTTCCTGATCCATTTCGCTATATATCCATACGTCATCAAGCTCCTCTAAATGGGTGCGTTCGATTCCCACACAAGGCAAATATTTGTGTGCATGAACATGTCTGTTTGTCTTGGTCTGGATGTTTTAAGAGAGGCAGGGCGCATCAAAGCAGCCCGTCTGGGGAAGTTGTACCTCTAGCTCACAGAAAACCGCAGCGAAATAACAACTCCCTAGAGGGTTGTTGTGTTCCTGCGTGTGAGTGAGGTCACCAGTAAGCTCCCAAGGAGTTGCTGCGTAAGCAGCAGAGGAGGCATCGCGCGAGTGATACTTAATATATCGGAAGCGTTAATAGGCTACGATACCTGCTTTACCGTGGTGGGCCGTATGGTTGTATGCCCCCCGACGTAGTATGAAAAAAAAAATGTCACGAAGGACCAATATTTTTTCCGCAATGTATTGGGCGCCACTTAAGCTGCCGGGCTCGAAGGACCAAAACATTGTTGTCACTAGAATCGTACCTATACTGATACTTACACCGACTCCTCGTCTCCATGGTCATATCTTCGACTGGTTCGAACTCCGTGTCGGTGTCGAGGTCGTCGCTGGTCTGTTGCCGAGAACGAACATGCAAACACACATAATGAAGCATGCGGTGACACACACACGAACACATCTAATGATACATGCTGTAAGGGAGAGACAAGGAAAAGGAGGAATGGAGGATTTATTTAAAGCATATTTTGTGTTCAAAACGAAAAATAATTCTTTTCTTGTTTGGTAACCAGGAACATACTAGACTACTGGTTACCAAAAACGAAAATCAAAATGTTATTAGATTCGTAACTAATTGCACAATATATTTATTTACTAATTCACAATGCAATTAAAAACATTTTTTTTTGTTAAATTAAAGAGTAAAAATCACAAGAGAGGATTTCTATATTTCAACTTACGAGTATATTGTCTTTAGATGACAGTGTTGATATCAAGCTATAAATTTGTGCTAATTGATTGCAGCAAGTTTAGACTACGTCTGGTTGCGTCTGACTTTCAGTAGAAACCGCTCGCCGCCGAATTGCTCTATTAAAACTGCATACTTTAGTCTTTCTTTTTTGGTCACCAGCAAAAGGACACTGGTAAGAAAAATGTAACGTCTTGTACAGGCCGGGCTACCTATAGTTAGCGACGGGAAATTGATCTATTACAACTGCATTTTACAGTGATTTTTTACTTCGCAACTGAAAAATAAAATTAACCTAATTTAATTAACTAATTAATGATGTCACTTAATTAATTAATTAAATTAATTTTATTTAGACAAATAATTAATTTAATTAACCTATTTTACAAAATTAACCTATTATTTTTAACGAGCAACTCTTGTACATATATACATATATTTCGTATCTCGTAAACGGTTATAACGATTTGTATCAAATTTTGTAATTTTTGAAGGTTTAGCATTTTAAGTACCTAAGGCGTAACAACTGTCAACGTGTTACCTATGAAGATTTTTCTATAATAATGACAACCAGTTTTTAATAATAGTTCGCATAAACTAAACGGTAGTGAAGCACATAAGAGTAGTTTAGATCAAACTGCCCTTTTAACGCCTGAATCTATTAACTAAAGATGTTCCTATAATGACTAGCTAGCTTTTAAAAACATGATTCAGACAGTTTAAAATCGAATACATTTTACAAAAAGAGATCTACGAGTCTCAGCAAACTATATCTGCATATGCAATCGAGCGATCAAAATGCAATCTATTTCTGCTTCTAAGATTTTCACTAAATTTTGGTAACCACAATGCGAATCACCGACACCAAGGTTTTGAACATTAGAAAATATTGGCAAACAAGGTTACTTGGCAATATTTTAGGGTTACATATATATTAGAACACAATGAGTCTTCAGGCAATCCCGTGTGAAACTTGAACAGTGATTATTCAGGCAAACCCGTGGGAATCTTTTTAGGAAAGGGAGTCCTCCAGTCTCGTGGGAATCTTGTCAGGATAGTAGAAGGATGAGATGGACACAAGTATACACACAAAATGGGTTACAATTACGATGTACAAACATAAGCTTTAATAACACGTTGGCATTGTACACTTTTAAACATGTTTATTTTTTCTACAAAGTTCCGCAACGGTAACAATGCCTAGAAAGAAAAAAAAATAGTTTAACGTATATTGTCTTTTACATTTATAGCATTGTTAAATATAACATATAGTTTATATTTAGTTTGATATATTATATATATTTATTTTGTTTGCGATATGAAATTTAAATTAATCAATAAAATGGCTTATGCTTCTAAATTTCTTACTTTCTTTATTATTGGGATGTAATTTTGAAGCAAAGTATGTTTTTAAAACGGTTACCCAGACGGTCACAGAAAAAAAAAAGATTAAAAAATATGAAATAACTAACATATTAAAATATTCGAGCACATTTGTAAATAATTATTAATATATTTTTGGTGTTGGCTATTTAGCCAACCAAAAAAAAAAATCAATTTGTTAGTGAGTAACAAATATTTTTTTAAATAGCCGTTTATATTTTGAGTATACGCGAAAGATAATTGCATACAAATAAGGATCACGTTTAACGAAATTATCCAGAATTTTTCGTTTATAGATTTATCCAAAACAGAAACAAATATTCGAAAATTTTAAACTTCTAAAATAACGTGCATAATATTAATAAGATCATTAAATTCCGATTAAATCTAAGATTTGAATACAAACTAACCTATCAAGGTTGCCTGGAAAACTGGTGTTTGATTAGACTCACTTTTGTACTTAATTATAAATTAAATTGACATTGTTGTTTTACTTGAAAATTTTACAATTCAGTATAAAATTAGTTTTGTGTGACAATTTCGATAGTATTTTGTAACACAAGTGCTAGTGCAGTTATACAGTAATTGAAAAACAATGAAAACCTCAAATATAACACGTTTATGCACTTTTTGGAAGACGTAAATAAGTTCATCAAGAAAACCTTGTAAAATTCCTATCGTTTTACGGGTGGTGTTTAAACTGGGTTGATTGGGTCGATGAACCCTTCCCAAGTATTTTTTCAGCACAGTTCCTGAAGCTGGAACATAGAATTAAGATTTTCAAATGGTTCTAAACTGATGACTTGGCTGTATGGGCTAGATCCCTTTGTTCAATAATATTAATCTCTTCTCAATTTGACAGACTTCAAAACTATAAACAAAAGAGTAGAGTATATATTTGGGTACATATGTGATTGTGTGTCAAACGCATGGTAGTGTGTGAAAGGTTTTTTTATTCATTTATTGTATTTTCCAAGTATTATCATAAAAAAATATTATTTTTCGCACTTCTCTATGTAAACTTTAACTGTGACAAATTTTATACTCCTCCGTTCGCGTAATTCAAAAAAAGAGGTACAAAGTTTTTGCATATTATGTGTATCTCAGAAAAGACTCTTAAAATCTAATTACATTAACGTATATGATTATTAACAATAATTATGTATATTAATGAGAATAAACGATTTTTATTATGTTATGTCAGAAATTATCAAAAAAATAATCAATCAGTGAAGTATGCAACTTACATTGGGACTTTGTAGAATGGGACTTAGAAAACAAGCTATTTACGAATACTATCCGCGCACAAATTAGCAGTAACCTAATAAATTTAGCTCGCTAAATAGCAATAACGTAATAGCGCGCTATGAAAATTTATTCGATGAAAAAATAACGTGTTATTAAAGCTGATATTTCGATGACCACATGGACAGACATGCACGAATGTCTATTACATGACGACGGCACATAGACTAGTGTATATATCATACATTTGCTTCTAGTCTCCAAGGTGTAGTGCTCATCGAGCTCAACATCCTCAGGGTCCAGTTCTTCTTCATCCTGTATCGTCATTGGTATATTTTAGGACAAATATCATACATAGTAAAAAAATACATGGAGTCACATGGAGGAATATCATCCGGCTATTTTGTACCTCCGCTAATAAGGATTAAGGCTGCCTGTACAGTGGAGCGCAGAAGAGAGAGGAGCGGAGCTTTGCTAATATTAACAAATAGATTTAAATTAAATTCCTCGCTCCGCTTCATTGGACATAGATTTGTAAACCAAGAGCGGGGAAACACAGCGAGGTGCCGCCGCATACTGTGGTCTGGCCAGTGCTTCATATACTCCCACGCTTCGCATCGTTTTTTTGCTCCGCGTAAATGGACAAACATAGCCAGTAACTTCGCTCCGCATTACTCCCTCGATCCGCGCTTCCCGTCAATGGATAGTCAGCCATAGAATGCGAAAGGATGTACAGTCAAAAGCAAAAGTCTACGTATTTACACCCAAGTAATTTTAATAGGCTAATATGAGAAAAAGTAATTTTAATGTATTAAAACGTAGATTTTATTCAAAATTAAAAGTACGATTCATACACGTACTGATGCAATTGACCGTACATTGCTTTTTTATCGCAAATAATAAAATTAATAAATCATTGAATGCAAGCAATGTATTATGAAAATTCACGACTGAAAACAGCGTAGCGTTGTCAACGGAGGTACGGAGTAACGGAGTTCCACTGGTAAAGTCAATTTTTATAGCAATATAGCACCTTCATATACATAGACACTGGATTGCGTTTAATTTAGCATTCTCTGAGAGAAAACTTAAGCGTCTGTAATCATCATCATCATCACATTTCAGTCCGTATTCGTCCAGTTTTAAGTGCACAGTACGTACAGGGACGTGTGTACGTCGTGAGTGCTCGTAGAACGCAGCGGTCGTCGGTCGTACGCGTCTGTCATTTTTAGCTCTGTTCATACATCTTTGCAAAACGGGCGCCAGTCGCGTACACCGGCCAGTGTTTTCGCTCTCTTTTCGTACATAAGGTCAACGAGATTTGTACGGTCGGGTACACAAGTGCACATACAGAGTACCTTACGTTCAACATTTAATAAAATACGTATTTACTAAACTAACACTGGTGAGACTTTACTATATCTACATCAAGCTTAACTTATCCCACTGCAGTAATACGCGGCTCCTTTCAACCGAAGGGGTTTAGTCCACGTCACTGCTTAATTGTAGATTGGCGAAAGCCAGTGTTTTCAAGCCGCCCGTTGGCCACTGACTTAGTTTGAGGACTGCCATCTATCAACAACAGCCGGGACCGACGGCTTAACCTCTAAAGATTGGAGAAGCTCGTCCATAGACAGGCTGCGGTCAACATTGCTTAACTCGCGTGCTCGGTTAGAATGACACGAAATCTTATAGGAAATTACATGTTACCTATTTTTTGTTCAAGTTGTATTACGGATAATACAAAAGCAAACATCCTTACATCCTCGGAAACATCGGCTGTTATAGCCTTGAACACAAAATTGCAATTCCTTAGTGTCGCTTTTCATGGTTGTGCGACACTACGGCCGCAAGGCTGCGTTTGGAATTGGAATTCTACGAGGCAAACAGCCTCGCGTACGCTTGCAGCCTTATAGAATACCAAAAAAAAGCCGTGATCGCAGTAGACGATGTCAAAGCTGTGACATCTGTGATCACAGCGACGCACACAGCCATTACGAGTCGCTTAGAGAATTGCATGGCAGTTCAAACCCGGTGGTACCGTTACTCCATATACTCGTATGTGTCGTAAGCGAGTGCCATATATATGGTAGTCGGACTCGACAGGTTAATAAATTGGTTATTTATCCATTCGGCCATTACTGACCCCAGCACTAGTTATTCTTTTTAAAAATAATTTACGAATAATTAATCTTAATACATAAAATAATTAATATTTAATTACAAGCCGTGAATGTGTACTTAATACAATGTAAAATGTAATTTTTAAGAATTATTTAATCTTCGTAGATTAATAAATGCATATTTTATTCAATGTCATAGATAAATGCGTATTTAATTAAATGTAATTTCCAAGAATATTTAATCTTCTTAAATTAATAATGCATATTTTATGCAATGTTCTAGATAAATTTGTATTTAATTAAATGTAATTTCCAAGAGTATTTAACCTCCCTAAATTAATAAATGCATATTTTATTCAATGTTAAAGATAAATATACTCATATTGTTAAAAGTAAGTAATGGGCGGAAATGGCTCACTACCATCTTTTTTGTCAACGCTAACCTCCGTTGCACGTGGTGTACCTTGCTAATTATGATACGAGGCTACGTCAAAAGAGACTTAGGGCGCATCTTATCAGCCTGTCCTATCACTCAAGCTCTCTGGCAGCTTGCCGTGTTCCTGCGAGTGAGATTACACTAGAGCTCCGGAGAATTTGCTGGTTACAGAGCGGAGGTGGCAACGCGCGAGTAATACTGCGATTTCGTAGTCGACGGTATCTACATCACATGAGATGAGTTGTATGTTTGTTTGTCTCACAACATTATATATAAAAAAAGTTACAACTGCACTCTGCCTGCCTCATATTAACTGGTAACTTGACTCACTCGCAGGGACACAATAAGCCTCTGCAGAGTTGGCGGATTTCTGTGAGGTTAAGGTACTTCCCAAGTAGGTCAGCTTTTGATGCGCCCTACCTCTCATAAAACATCACAGAAGATTTTAAACGATTTTTAAAAAACAATAATGAATATGTACACACAAGGACATATCAAGCTATACCTATGCGTATTACGTAGTCGTAGTAAAGGTGAGTTTTGAACGGTTTGTATATGCCGCTGTGTGTACACACACGTCAGCTCAAGTTATACAAAATCATGCAAATATCACCATTACTGCTACGAAATAAGGTGCACGGGTGTATGTCATGATCCGTCGCCGTGTGTGGGACACTGACCCTGTTCATGAGTACTGCGCGCCTGATCTCCCTGACAGCATCGTACACCAGTCTGGAGGCGTCGATGAAGTCGTTCTCGTCCAGGCCACCGCCGGCGCCTCCACCCAAAGCCGACACCGCTGCGTCCACTCGGACTGCGAACTTCGACATTACTGCAAAAAAAAAACACAAGCTTTAATACTACGAAACCTATTGAGAGCCGTCTAAACGATTTTGCTTAGTAACTCAATTCACCACTCCAGGGTCGGGGGGTATAGTAGAACGCGCAACTTTTTTTTTTCTTTATACAACGTCGAGAGGCATACAAGCATACGGTCCACCTGATATAAAGCAGTTACCGTAGCCTATTAACGCTTGTAACATATATCACTCGTGTGATGCCTCCTCTGCTGCTTACACAGCAACTCCTTAGGAGCTTACTGGTGACCTCACTCACACGCGGAAGCACAACAACCCTCTAGGGAGTTGTCATTTGGCTGCGGTTTTCTGTGACGTGGAGGTACTCCCCCAGACGGGCTGCTTTGGATGCTTTTACCTATGAATGCTTTCAACAAATTAAGTAATCTCATTCACTCGCAGGAAGACAACAACTCTCCATGGAGTGACACGAAGATTCATGGGTTCGATTCCCAGACAAGACAAGCATTTGTGTGAATGGACATGTCTGTTTGTAATGGTTTTGTTGTTTTTAAGAGAGGTAGGGCACATCAAAACAAAGCCCTATCTGGGGAAGTACTTCGTCTCACAGAAAACCGGAGCCAAATAACAACTCCCTAGAGGGTTGCTCAGCTTCCGCATGCGAGTGAGGTCACCTAATAAACATATTTGATTAAATGTTAAAATAAATGCGTATTTCATTAAATATAAAAAGTAAATATAAACTTAGTCGGGAGCCATAGAAACCGATCCTGCACGAACGATAATCTTGACTAGCTCGGTGGCGCAGTGGCGAAACGCGCTGTTACGCTACTTTGACACCAACGCTCGTGGGTTCGATTCCCACACAGTACAAACATTTGTGTGCATGAACATGCCTGTTTGTCTTGTCCTGTGTATTTTCTATGTATAATATGTATGTATTTATAAAAAAAAAATGTATTTACGTATGTTTACCAGTTGTCTAGTACCCATAACACAAGCTTCGCTTACTTTGGGGCTAGGTGGCGCTGTGTAATTTGTCCGACACTATTTATTTATTATAAAAAAGCGAGTGAGGTTTGTAAGGGTCGAGTCACGTGGCGCTCGGTTCTCACTGCCTAGCCTGCAAGGGATTGGGCGTGAAGTTATAGATAGACAGAAATTGTATTTCGTTAAACGTATTTATTTATTTATTTAAACTTTATTTACCACATATATAGGGTATAAAGGCGGACTTAATGCTAATAGCATTCTCTACCTGACAACCTTATAGAAGACAACATATAAAGGCAAACGGTATACAAAGTAAGAAAGCAAATTTAGATATTCTTAATCAAAATTACACAGTAAATATACATACATAATAACTGTATAATACATACGGTAGTATACATAGACATAATCATAATGTCAATTTGACGATGATTAATATGTCATGATTTTGGCGAATTGTCTAATAAGTAGGCATGGATTTTCTTCTTAAAACCGAATTTGTTGGAGATACCTATGAGAGAATCAGGCAGCGCATTCCAGAGACGTGTAGCTTGTAACGTAAAGGAGTTCGACATAAAGCCAGAATGATAAAGAGGCGTAGTGAGCGTCAGAGAACTCTCCTACATACAACGTATGACCTAACATAGGACAGGTTTGGTTTTCCCTCTTGACTTGTGGAGATCTGACGGTAGGTAATGGTCCCCGCCAATTCTAATGGATTAGAAAACGGGATAACGCTAGGAACTGCTATTTTACCGCAGCCAAATAACAACCCCGTAGAGGGTTGTTGTGTTCCTGCGTGTGAGTGAAGTCACCAGTGAGTTACTAAGGAGTTGCTGTGTTAGCAGTAGATATGGCATTGCGCGAGTGATACTTTTTTTTATACCACTAAACTGGAAATCAAGCATACGGCCTGCCTGATGGTAAACAGTCACCGTAGCCTATGGACATTTGCAACACCAGGGGTGTCACTCATGCGTTGCTGAACCTATGATATTATATATACTTAATGTACTGCAAGCGTTCAGAGGCTACGGTAACCATTTTACATCAGGTGGGCCGTATGCTTGTATGCCTGCCGACGTTGTATAAAAACTTAATTATGGAACTTCGTAATTCGAATGGCGTATATTATTTTTATATTTATCATTCTTTGTTTAGATGTTAATATTATGCGCATTTGATGACCGGCACACGGTCGTGGGTTCGAACCATGACCCATGTGACATAAGGTAACCTTGGCACACGCGATGTATATTCAGGTATGCACATACCTGAGAGGATGTTATTACATCTATTTACAAGCCATTTAACCGACTTTAACAGGACGAGGTTACATGCTTCTCACTTATAAGGTCGTTTCTCACTTATTATATTTTTATGCGACGTCAGGCATACAAGCATACGGACCACCTGATGTAAAGCGGTTACACATTAAATATCACTCGCGCGATGTCACCTCTGCTGCTTACACAGCCACTCCTTAGGATCTCACTGGTGATCTCACTCACTCGCACGATCAAAATAACCCTGCAGTTGTTATTTGGCTACTCATGGGTCGTTAAGAAACATTTTTTAGGAGGTATTTTTTATTAGAAACTATTTTTATCAACGTATTGAGCAGTCAGAACCCGTTATATACGTTTTCCCATACATTTCGCGGTCGTATACGACCACCCGGGTTTCGAAAGGTTAATATAGTAAATAATAATAATAAATAAAAAATATTGTCGGACAAATTACACAGCGCCATCTAGCCCCAAAGTAAGCGAAGCTTGTGTTATGGGTACTAGACAACTGATAAACATACGTAAATTTTTTTTTTGTAAATACATACTTATTATACATAGAAAATACCCAGACCAAGACAAACAGACATGTTCATGCACACAAATGTTTGTACTGTGTGGGAATCGAACCCACGAGCGTTGGTGTCAAAGTAGCGTTACAACGCGTTTCACCACTGCGCCACCGAGCTCGTCAAGTAAATAAAATGTTCAAAAATAATATTGTCACTGGGGGGTTTTAACATTAGATTCTGTAGCATATCGGTGATTAAATGTCATAACAAAATACTGTGACTTGACCCTTCACATAAACCAGCCCACACGGGGCGGCAACTGTATCGATCATAATTAATTCATTATTAGTAATATATTTTGTACAAAATTTGTGGTGTGGTGCTTGTAGACCGTATTCGCAATGATGAGGTTAGAAGCAGAGTGGGTCTGAAAGAGAGCGTCCGTGTTAAAATAAGAAGAGGCATACTCCGTTGGTTCGGACATGTAGAAAGAATGCAGGATGACAGAATGACGAAGCAGATATACAATACAAAAGTGGAAGGATGTAAGACCGAGATTAATCTATCATGATCAAATTGGTCGTGGTCTATCAGAAGGTGATGTCAGGAGCCCTAGACACCGGCGAGCGTGCATGAAAAGAGCAATGAATGTTAAAGAAGCGAGTGAGGTATGTAAGGATCGAGTCGCGTGGCGAGATTTGTGTTTACTGTACACATAGACATGACATGACAGTCACGTGAGTTCACCGGTTTCTTCCCCATCCCAAAAGTGGTCAACGTGCCTAAAGAAGTTTTCGCTTCCAAATGTCAAAAATATCTTCGCTATACCTAATATGCAGATAGCGGACCTCGTCAATCTTACTGGATGAGGCAATGGGATACCGCTAGAAGATTCAACTTAAAAGTGGAAGGATATAGGAGCCGAAGAAGACCGAGACTAACCTACCATGACCAAATTGGTCGTGTTCTATCAGAAGGTGATGTCAGGAGCCCCAGGAACCGGCGAGCGCGCATCAAAAGAGCTATGAATGTTACAGAAGCGAGTGAGATATGTAAGGATCCCGCGTCTTATGGCTTTCGGTTCTCTCTGCCTACCATGGGAGGGACCTGGCGTGAAGATATACATAAATACTAGCGACGAGTTCTGTTACTTTTTCTGTTGATGGGAGTGCAGTGCAGACTGCACTGCAGAGTGGCCGGCCATACGTTTTCCC
The DNA here is from genome assembly GCA_947507595.1 of Pyralis farinalis. Taxonomy (NCBI): domain Eukaryota; kingdom Metazoa; phylum Arthropoda; class Insecta; order Lepidoptera; family Pyralidae; genus Pyralis; species Pyralis farinalis. The sequence goes on along the minus strand of OX382263.1, from coordinate 33,482,481 downwards.
ATATGTTTTTTTTTCTAATTGGAACGATTTTGGACCGTTCTTCCTCACCAACGAACATTTAAATTTCAAATTAAAGGATACAAAACTACAATATGTTAGCTATTAGTGTGTCGATTTTGGAGTTTCTCACTATTACCGTCTAAACGCTAGCTGGATGACATCAGTCTACCCCAAACGACAATTTTGAGGGTAATGTGGCTCCGCTGGCTATCGCAGCTCTGCCAACAAGATTCAACTCTAGATGTGTGCATACCTTAATAAATTATTATTATGATTATTGCTCATTACCAATGGAATGTGCCCAAATGACTTTTAAAATGCGCATCAAACCAAGGATGTCTGAAGACTTATTTGTCTTAGATACCAAGGCTCTGGGTTTGATTCCCACACAAGACACACATTTGTGTGCACGAACACACCCAGATCAATAAAAACAGCGTGTCTATCTTGGTCTGGGTGTTTTTAAGAGAGGTAGGGCACATCAAAGCCGTCTTTCTGGGGAAGTATCTTCACTTTCCATCAAACCGCAGCCTAATAAGAACTGCTTGGAGGGTTGTTATGTTCCTGGGAGTGAGTGAGGGTACCTGTAAGTGGCGTTAGTAGCAGGAGTGGCAATGGCGATACTACTGTATATGTATACAGATAAATAAAATTGGAGTGTCTGTTTGTAATATTAAAATAACAGCTTTTAACTAAATGCATATGGATGTATACACGGTACATATACCAAAATGAATATTTTTACAATTTTTGTCTGTCTGTCTGTTTGTTCCGGCTAATCTCTGAAACGGCTGGACCGATTTTAACGGGACTTTCACTTGCAGATAGCTGATATAATAAGGAGTAACTTAGGCTACTTTTATTTTAGAAAAATATATTTATTTTTATTAATATAAATAAATAATATTCCACGCGGACGAAGTCGCGGGTATAGCTAGTACTTACTATATCAGGTGGGCCGTATGCTTGTATGCATGCCTCCCGATGTTGTATAAAAAAAAGATTTACTAAAAGCCGTAAAATGTAAAATCATTTCCATAGTTGAGATATCTTACAGCAAGCGTAGGCATACTAATACACTTACGCCTTTCTGACATTACTCTCTCTCTCTCTTTTTCTGTTCCTGCGCGTGAGTGAGGTCACCAGAAACCCTGGAGTTGCTGTGTTAGCAACAGAGGTGGCATTGCGCAAGTAATACATTATTACAAGCGTGAATAGGCTACGGTAACCGCTATTCATCAGGTGGACCGTATGCTTGTACGCTTCCCGACGCTGTATAAAAAAAAGTGTGTATGTGTCAGCTCCGACGTACGACTGGAGTTTACTCCTTACGAACGATAATTTTGATATAATATGAAAATGAAAATAATTTATTTAACTGCAAACATGAATGGGATTACTTACATATAAATTATACTACGTAATTTATATACCTACACAATGCAGACACAATCTTAAATTAGCTTAGAAATATCGATGATTTCCTCACTAGGCAAGTTTACTGGTGACCTCACTCACACGCAGGAACACAACAACCTTCTGGGGAGTTGTTATTTGGCTGCGTTTTCTGCGAGGTGGAGGCACTTCTCCAGACACAGGCTGCTTTCATGCGCCCTACCTCTCTTAAAACATCCAGACCAAGACAAGCAGACATGTTCACGCACACAAAATGTTTGTCTTGTGTGGGAATCGAAGCCGCGAGCGTCGGTGTCAAAGAAGCGTCATTCACGTCTGAGCCACCGAGCTCGTCAACTGATACTACTGGTACAGGTCACTTGTACACACGTGACCTTAAGACTATGATCACTCTATAGATGTTGCAGATTATAAAGATCAATTACAAAAGATTCAATACCACAGCACAGAGATTAACAGTAGGACAACTTCAAAGAAACGCCTGAAATGAACGCACACAAATAGATAATGTCATAGCGAACAGTAGTGACAGCTTTGCAGGCCGTTTCTACCAAAAAACTGCAAATGCACTGCATGCTGCGCGGCGCGTGTGTAAGCATTTTGACGTTTCGTAAGGCGATCTGACAGCAGCGACGTTTACGTTTAGCTTACTGTTGGCCTCACTCACACACAGGAACACAACAACCCTCCTGGGAGTTGTTATTTGGCTGCGGTTTTCCGTGAGGCGGAGGCACTTCCCCAGACGGGCTGCTTTGATGCGCACTACCTCTCTTAATCTACCAGTTAAACTACCAGTGGGATTTGAAAAAAACCTTTTTGCATATGACAGTCCAATTCTTGAGAAAGGTTAATAAATACGGTCCATCTGATGTAAAGCGGTTACGGTACATCGTGAACGCTTGCGGTACGGGAAGTATAACGCGCGCGTTGACATCCAAGCCGATAACACAGCAAATTCGAAGCTTACTGGTATCCTCATTAACTCGCAGGAACACAACAACCCTCTAGGGAGTTGTTATTTGGCTGCAGTTTTCCGTGAAGTGAAGGCACTTCCCCAGACGGATTGTTTCGATGCGCCCTACCCCTATTAAAACATCCAGATCAAGACAGATATGTATGTTTGGCTTGTGTGGGAATCGAATCCACGAGCGTTGGTGTCAAAGTCGCGTCATTCACGACTGAGCCACCGAGCTCGACAAACCTAATGGATGAAGTCGGATTACGTGTGCGAACCCTGAATGGAACGTCAAACCGGTCATTTTCGTAAATAATACCCAGCGCGGTGACACCCCTGACCTTAAGGCAATGACGTGATACCTTTTCCGAATCAACTTATTGCCTCACCGACGTCGCGGTCAAAGTTTACGCTTCCTCAAATGTACATTAGATTTCCACGCGACCTTTAATGGCGTTATTAAATTAATATATTTGCGTTTAACAGATTTTACGTCGGTTCATTTAATCTGTCGGAACAAATAAACATGTATTTTTTTGAAGTAACACATCTTTACGCATGCTCGACTTGGGGAGTAAGCTGGTGAATACGTGACGAGAGCGTTACAAAAAGTGTGATCGGGCGAGACGAACGGAGTTGAGAGGGATATATAAGTTAGTGAAGATAGAAAGAGAGAGAGTTATTACTGTAGGGACAAGAGAGAGAGAGCACACATTTTCTTCCTCTCTTTGTCTCATAGCATTTTGGCCGTGTTCCTTATGATAGGAACGGTGTTCCTGAACATTCCTATTCTACTTTTTTATGCTGAATCCGAATCTGAAGTCAAAATTCTAAAAAAGCGCACACACAGGCAAACACATAAATTTCATATAGGAACGGTGTTCCTGAAAATAGTAACACAAGAGAATTGAACAAGATACAATAAGAGTATATTTCAAAAAACGTAAGACTTAAGTGTCTAAGTGTCGGCGCGGGCCCAATGGCAAATAAATAACTTTTATCTTTAACATAAAACCGCCAAACGTTTGTACGAAGCTTCAACACTCTTCACAATTTGTAGTAGGGATGTCAAAACTGCGAAATTTACAATAATAATGACGTATTAGTGCTAGATAAACGTTACATCTGTATGACCTATAGCGGACAATGTGATTTGCGCAAACATAACTGACCGGTCAAATTTTGATTTCGTCATATGACGGACAGACAGACAGTGTTATTAAATTTTATATATTGCTAAACTACACTGTCATTACAGGACTAACCAGGTGGTTGTGTTAGCAATGCTATTTCAACACTAGAAGACGTTCGTGGGTTCGATTCCCAAACAAACCAATCATTTCTTTTTATACAACGTCGGGAGACATACAAGCATACGGACTACCTGTTGTAAACCGGTTACCTATGAACGCTTATCATATATTAAGTATCACTCGCACGATGCCACCTCTGCTGCTTACACAGCAACTCCTTAGTAACTGGTGACCTCACTCACACGCAGGAGCACAACAACTATCTAGGGCGTATTTGGCTGCGGTTTTCTGTGAGGTGGAGGTAATCCCTCAGACGGGCTGTCGGCACACAAATATGTGTCTTGTGTGAAACCGTTAGGATTCCGATTCGAATATGGTCTATGCCTTCTTCTTAGGAAGATCCGGTTTCCATTTCCATTAGGATTAGCGGGGTCCGCTACCTAAGACTTATGATTTGGCGCAGACACTGATTTTTACAAGGAGAGACGGCCGTCAGACGTCCACAACACAGACGGAGAAACAGATGAAGAGAGGTAGGGCGGGGAAGTACCTCCACCTCATAGAAAACCGCAGCCAAATAACAACTCCCTAGAGGGTTGTTGTGTTCCTGCGTGTGAGTGAGGTCACCAGTAAGCACCCAAGGAGTTGCTGTGTAAGCAGCAGAGTGGCATATCTCAAGCGTTGATAGGCTACGGCTCTCCATTAATATAATATTTGTACGTGTGCTAGCAGGCTGAATACGTTAATTACATTGTTAACATCACTATATGTATTGATGTACTCATTGCAAATTAATGATGATTATGATAAGTAATATTTTATCTATATAATGTCATTTTTGTCTTTATAATTTTTGTTCGATCGTACAACGCCGCCGGCAGATGGCACTTAACATGTCATTCAAATGTCAAGGTGCCATGTCGAGTGACCACAAAGTGACGCGGCAGAGAACCTAATACCAACCACAATACATAGCACATGCAGTAAGTTAATGTCATGTCAGTACCTACCTCAAAATCGCAGTCAAATCAAATACCTAGAGGGTATGTTTCTTTTATACAACCTGAGAAGGCATAGAAGCATACGGCCCACCTGATGAAAAGCGGATACCGTAGCCTATGAACGCTTGTAATACTTGTCACTCGCGCGATGCGTACACTGTTGCTAAAGCAACTCCCTAGGAACTTAATGGTGACCTCACTCACACGCAGGAACGCAACAAATAGGACTTTGCGTAGTAAATAAAATCACTGCTTCGGGTAGGGAAGTAAAGTGGAGCTCTCATTAGCTAATTCACGGATGAACATCGTGACACTTATCAACTTATTGGTTACAGCCCGTAGCCTATAACCGCTTGTAGTACATTATCACTCGCGCGATTTCACCTCTCCTGCTAACACAGCAACTCCTTAGAAGCTTACTGGTGACCTCCCTCATACGCGGGAACACGACTTAGGGCGCATCAAAGCAGCGCGTCCCTCAGTACCTCCACCTCACACAAAACCGCAGCCAAATAACAACTCCTTAGAGAGTACCCGCTTTATATCAGGTGGGCCGTGTGCTTGTATGTCCCCCGACGTAGTATAAAAAAAATAAATAGTTCCCAGAAATTAGCGCGTATAAACATACAAACTTCCTCTTTATATATTATTAAGTATAGATAAGCTACTGTTTTATATTATTTATGTAATAGGTTGCTAGCGAGCGGCAGGGTCGTAGGCGGAAGGTTGCAGGTTCAAATTTTAAAAGAACCTATTTTGACATTTCATACCGAATATAAAAACTTGTTGTTCAAATGTTTAAATGCCGCTTGTTTATCACTCGACTGCGGAGAGAAGTGTAATGTTACTCACGCGCAGGAACACAACTCTCCACACAGTTGTTATTTGGCTGCGACTTTCTGTGATGCTCTTCGAGTCGAATTCGATACGAATATTAATGCGAAAGTTTGTATGTATGGATGGATGTTTGTTGCTCTTTCACGCTTAAACGGCTGAACGAATTTGAATGAAATTTGGCAAGTAGATTGATAATGATCTGGATTAACACATAGGCTACGTTATGTGACTCCACGCGGGCGGAGCCGCGGGCAGCAGCTAGTTGTTAGCTAGTATCTTTATATATATAATTCTACTGTACGTGTGTACTACTCTGTGTAAAAAGTATCGGGAATATGTCAATAAAAAGACCCGCGTAAAAGAGGTCGTTCTAATTTTTTTACTGCATGTTGGTAGCACTGTACTGATTTAGCGCGCAAAATTTGAGCGGGATCTGTCATTTAATTTGTTTTAAACTACACTTTTTGTTGGTCATAGTTTTGAGTCCTCGGCGATTTTTACAATGGAAAATATTGTTGAACAAAGAGTGTGCCTTAAATTTTGTGTTTCAAATGATATTTCATGTGGTGAATCACTAAAAATGTTGCGAAATACCTACGGCGAATCGTGTATATCGAAAACAAGGGCTTATGAATGGTATAAGGCTTTTAAAGAAGGCCGAGAAGTAGTAGTAGACTTGCCTCGTTCTGGTAGACCTTCAACCGCTACGACCAGAGAAAACATCGACAGAATCAAGAAGCTAGTGCTCGAAAATCGACGTATGAGTCTGAGAGAGTTGGCTAGTGAGGTGAACATATCTTTTAAGTCCGTCCACAACATTCTCATTGACATTTTAGGCATGAAACGCGTCGCCGCTCGACTAGTTCCAAAAGAGCTCAATTTTGTTCAAAAAGCGCAGCGAAAGCATGTCGCTGAAGACATGGTTTCCCGAGCTTCTACGGATCCGACCTTTATGAAACGTATAATAACTGGCGACGAGACATGGGTTTATGAGTACGACATGCAAACAAGCCAACAGTCTTCAGAATGGCGTCTCGAAAACGAGCCGAAACCCAAAAAACCGCGGCAAAGTCGCTCCAAAATCAAGGTGATGCTGACAGTTTTTTTTGACTACCGTGGTGTGGTTCACTCCGAATTCCTTCCAGAGGGAGAAACAGTGAATAAAGAATATTATTTAGGCGTCATGAAGCGTTTGCGTGAGAGTATCCGCCGAAAACGTCCAGATTTGTGGCAACACAACTCATGGATGCTGCACCATCACACACAGCCATTATAGTGAAAGAGTTTTTAGCGAAAAATTCAACAAAAGTTCTCGACCAAGCACCGTATTCACCTGATATGGCTCCGTCTGACTTTTTTTTATTTCCCAAGTTAAAATTACCACTTCGAGGAAAACGTTTTGAGTCGATAGAAGCCATAAAAGAAAATTCGCTGAATGAGCTAAAGGCCATACCGCAAATAGCCTATGAAAAATGTATGGAAGACTGGGTGAAGCGGTGGAGATGTTGTATTGCAAGCGATGGGGCCTACTTTGAAGGCGATAAAATAAATTTAGATGAATAATTTGTATTTTTTGTTTTATTGACAAATTCCCGATACTTAGTACACAGAATGTATGTGACTGAACTCCTCCTAAACGACTGGACCGATTTTGATGAAATTTTTTGTGTGCGTGAACCCAATAGGTGGCACTGCAGTCGGGTTCTGGGAAACTTTATATTATGGGACAGGACAACGTCTGTCGGGTCCGCTAGCATATTTATATAATACGAATATTTCTTAAAACTGTGTTATTCATTAAAAAAAAAATACACGTAGCTGTTCACACGCGATGGAAGTGAATTGTTCAAAAATATGAACTTAATATTCACGACAATATTCTGCATTCGTTTTCGGCATACTTGAAAAATGTTTTTATTAAAATAATGAAATATCTACGTAAACAATACACGTGTAGAATACACCACGGTTGTTGTGACGCCTTATCACAACATACGTACAACGCTCGGACCCTGTAATAAACACTGTATAATGCCTTGTATCTTTCTTTTGTACAATTAGCTCGGTGGCTCAGTCGTGAATGACGCGACATCGACACCAACGCTCGTGGGTTCGATTCCCACACAAGGCAAACATTTGTGTGCATGAACCATATCTGTTGTCTTGGTCTGGATGTTTCAAGAGAGGTAGGGCGCATTAAAGCAATTTTCGATAGACAATGGATAAGTGAGGTAATATAGCAACCCGTCTGGGGAAGTACCGCCACCTCACAGAAAACTGCAGCCAAATAACAACTCCCTAGAGGGTTGTTGTGCTGCCGCGTGTGAGTGAGGTCACCAGTAAGCTCCCAAGGAGTAGCTGTGTAAGCAGCAGAGGAGGCTTCGCGCGAGTGATACTTACTATATTACAAGCGTTAACAGGCTACGGTATCCGCTTTACATCCCCAGACGAGCTGCATTGATGCGCCCTACCTCTCTACATATTTGTGTAATTATCACGCAAAAAAACTATTGCATATTTACAATTCTTTTTTCTATTTATTATTTCAAATTGGTCACGATTCACGACTAAGGAATGCCGGATTTATACAAACTTGATGTTCATAAATGCTAATACATATAAGATTTCTCAATAGATAAATATTTCACAATCGTAAAAGGTATTTTACATTACCCGCTACGCGTATTTCCCTGCTTCGGAGGGCACGTTAAGCCGTCGGTCCCGGCTGTTGTCGATAGATGACAGTCGTTAAGCCAAGTCAGCGGCCCTCGGGCGGCTTGAAAACACTGGCCTCCGCCAATCCCCTTTTTTATACTACGTCGGGAGGCATACAAGCATACGGCTCACCCGATGTAAAGCGGGTACCGTAGCCTATTAACGCTTGTAATATATTAAGTATCATCTGCGCGATGCTTCCTCTGCTGCCTACACATCAACTCCTTGGCAGCTTACTGGTGACCTCATTCACACGCAGGAACACAACAACCCTATAGGGAGTTATTATTCGGCTGCGGTTACTCTGAGGTAGAGGCACTTCCGCAGACGAGCTGCTTTGATGCGCCCTACCTCTCTTAAAAACAACCAGACCAACACAAACAGACATGTTCTTGCATACAATTTTTTGTTCCTGTGTGAGAATAAAGGGAGGTATTAACCCATCTATAGACAGGCTGCGGTCGACGTTCCTTATCCTGCGTGTTCGGGTAGAATGACACGCGCAACGTCGCCATCGAGCTCTCGAGGTCGGCTAATAAACAGCAGTTATGTTCTCGTATGACCGGGTATATAATGTTGAATGTGAAGGGACATCCTTCAGTCGTCTTTAGACCACCGCGCTTAACCCGTCTAAATATGGTGAGTGTGTGATATTTTAAATAGTGTGTTGTTACAACTGTGTTATGGAACAAAATCTATACTAATGTACAGAGCGAAATAGTTTGTTTGAGAGCGCTAATAACTGAAACAATCTGGCGGGGTCATGTACCGCTGAACTTGTGGTGTCGGATTGATGGTACATATTCATCGCTAGCAGCGGTGAAGGAAAACATCGTGAGGATACCAGCACGTCCAAGAAATTATATTTCGATAGACGTGCGGATCTAACCTAAGAAAAAAGAAAGAAAGGGGCATCAAAGCAGCTCGTCTGGGGAAGTACCTCCACATCAAAGAAAACCGCTGCCAAATAACTCCCTAGAGGGTTGTTGTGTTCCCGCGTGAGTGAGGTCACCAGCAAGCTACTAAGGAGTTGCTGTGTAAGCAGCAGAGGAGGCATCGCGCAAGTGATACTTAACATAATTATCAGCGTTAATAGGCTACGGTAACTGCTTTACATCAGGTGGGCCGTATGCTTGTATGCCTCCCGACGTTGTATAAAAAAAAAAGATCTGTATTTCCCTATGGGTTGTGGAGGTCTTACGGCGGTCTCTACATGTAATAAAAACTGTATATTTACCAAATCCTTGGGCTTGGATGGATTGGGATGGATCAGGAAACGTGATAAAGCAAAGAAGAATGTCTGGAAGTACCCAGTCGGATTTGAGCAATGCTTTTTTGCATTTGATAGCCCAACTCTTGAGGAAGGTTATAGGTGACTCATCATCACGATACGACCATTAGAAAATGAGGAAAATCGGCCAAGTGCGAGTCAGACTCGCGCACGAAGGGTTCCGTACCACTATCTATAAAAACGGCAAAGAAATCACGTTTGTTGTATGGGAGTCCCCCTAAAATATTTGTTTTATTTTAATTTAATTATTTATAGTGAATATATAACTAAATATTCTGTGAATATTTCAAGCGTCTACCTGTTGCCGTTATCAATATCGAGCAAAAACGAGCAAAAAATCACATTTGTTGTATGCCCCTTAAATATTTATTTTATTCTATTTTTTAGTATTTGTTGTTATAGCGGCAATAGAAATACATCATCTGTGAAAATTTCAACTGTCTAACTATCACGGTTAATGAGATACAGCCTGGTGACAGACGAACGGACAGCGGAGTCTCAGTAATAGGGTTCCGTTTTACCCTTTGGGTACGGAACCCTAAAAAGGATGTATAAAAAACGGTTTCTACAGGATACGCGTGGACGAATTTGTGGGTTGCAGTTAGGAGTTGATAATACTAAAAGTGCTTCTGCTACGTCTTGGTCTGGATGTTTTAAGAGAGGTGGGAAGTACCTCCGCCTCACGGAAAACTCACGCATCCAAATAACAACTCCATAGATGGTTGTTGTGTTCCTGCGTGTGAGTGAGGTCACCAGTAAGCTCCTAAGGATTTGCTGTGTAAGCAGCAGACGAGGCACCGCGCGAGTGATACTTAATATATCTCAAGCGTTAATAGGCTACGGTTCCCGCTTTATATCAGGTGGGCCGTATGCCTCCCGACGTAGTATAAAAAAAATGCCCATAAACAATTAACCTTTTTGTGAACAAAAAATGTGCACAAATATTTTATAGTACTCGCTTCTTTAACATTCATAGCTCGTTTCATGTGCGCTCGTCGGTTCCTAGGGTTCCTGACATCACCCTGTGATAACACACCACCAATGTGGTAACTCTCTGCCTATCCCTTGTGTTGTATACTGCTACTACTATACTACACACATCAAAAGTGTCTAGGGATCAACATATATTTTTGCAATAACTTTTCTCCTGATTGATATTAATAAAAATTTTCTTTAAGGATTCATCAAATAAAGTGTTTTCGTTTGTCTACAGTAACGATAAACCAAGTCACCTTTGCATTAATAAAGAAATTTGCCATTTTCATAATAAAGGGATTTTTGACATTTGGCATTGAAGACATTATTAGTGCTACTGTTTCCCTACTACTGATTAAAACCAACGTTATTATGGAGCGGCGACGTCATTTAAGCAGGGAAGAAATGCTCAGAGCCGTGGGAATGATAGAAGCTGGTTCCCGGCAACGTACTGTGGCTTTAGCTCTGAATACAAGTCAGAGTGTTATCAGTCGACTTTGGACACGTTACCGAAGCACTGGTACCGTGGCTGAGCGCCATGGAGGACGGTATCGCTGCACCACACGGAGACAAGACCGATACATTCAAATCACAACTCGAAGAGCTCCAACAATAACCGCCATGATGTTAGCCGTGACGCTTCATCACTCTTCAGGGAACTTAATTAGCGACCAAACAGTCAGAAACCGCTTGCATGAAGTGAACCTTCATTCCCGAAGACCGCTAAGGGTACCACCTATAGCAATGCACAATCGTAGGATTCGATATCAATGGGCTCTTGAACACAGAAATTGGACAGAAGAACAATGGCGTTTCGTATGCTTTTCTGATGAGTCTCGTTTTGGTATGAGACCGAATACAAGACGTATACGACACTGGAGAACCCCTGGACGCCAACAGCGATTAAAATCCTGCCAGGAAGTCCATCCTTATAGTGGTGGAACCATCATGGTATGGGCGGGTATTTGGATCGGCGGAAGAACTGAGTTGATTTGGATCAGAGGCAACCTCAACGCTCAAATTTATGCTGAGACGATTGTATCAGACGTCATCGTTCCTCTACAAGTGCAAATCGGTCCCTTATTTCAGTTAATGCATGATATGCACGACCGCACACCGTAAGAGTTGTAAGACAGACTCTCGCCGCAGCTAACATCAATGTCATGCCCTGGCCTGCTCAGTCGCCAGACTTGAACCCGATTGAGCATGCATGGGATATGCTACAGAGAAGAGCTCTGCCGAATATGGAGGGTATCCAGTCGCAAGAAGACCTTTTTTTGTTGTTGCAACGAACATGGGCGGCCATTCCACAGCGTGATTTGGATGAACTCATTTTGAGTATGCCAAACCGATGTTCTTGTGTTGTTAGTGTTCGCGGTAGAAACACGGATTATTAATTGTTTAAGTTACCCAATAAAATTTTAAAGAAAACTGTTATTTCAGTCTTTTTTTTGAATTTTAATGTTAGTGGTTCAAATGTCAAAAATCCCTTTATTATGAAAATGGCAAATTTCTTTATTAATGCAAAGGTGACTTGGTTTATCGTTACTGTAGACAAACGAAAACACTTTATTTGATGAATCCTTAAAGAAAATTTTAATTAATATCAATCAGGAGAAAAGTTATTGCAAAAATATATGTTGATCCCTAGACACTTTTGATGTGTGTATTTGATAGCAGCATTATAAAAAAAAATTATTACACAAATATTTAATTGCCTCTTAACTAATATAATTATGTAATTAGTAGAATATTAAATTAATAAATTAATATATGATGAATATTTATAACCCCCCCCCCCCCCATCCTTAGCACACATTTCCCACTCCTATTCTTAGCGCACGTTTCTTCCCCTTTCCTTAGCACACATTTCCCACTCCTATTCTTAGCGCACGTTTCTCATCCATATCCTTAATATTCATTTTGCGCTCCTATCCCTAGCACACCCTTGCTTCCATCCTTAGCACACGTTTCTTCCCCTATCCTTAGCACACATTTCCCACTCCTATTCATAGCGCACGTTTCTCATCCACATCCTTAATATTCATTTTGCGCTCCTATCCCTAGCACACCCTTGCTTCCATCCTTAGCACACGTTTCTTCCCCTATCCTTATCACACATTTCCCACTCCTATTCATAGCGCACGTTTCTCATCCACATCCTTAATATACATTTTGCGCTCCTATCCCTAGCACACCCTTGTTTCCATCCTTAGCACACGTTTCTTCCCCTATCCTTAGCACACATTTCCCACTCCTATTCTTAGCGCACGTTTCTCATCCACATCCTTAATATACATTTTGCGCTTCTATCCCTAGCACACCCTTGCTTCCATCCTTAGCACACGTTCCTTCCCCTATCCTTAGCACACATTTTCCACTCCTATTCTTAGCGCACGTTTCTCATCCACATCCTTAATATACATTTTGCGCTCCTATCCCTAGCACACCCTTGCTTCCATCCTTAGCACACGTTTCTTCCCCTATCCTTATCACACATTTCCCACTCCTATTCATAGCGCACGTTTCTCATCGACATCCTTAATATACATTTTGCGCTCCTATCCCTAGCACACCCTTGCTTCCATCCTTAGCACACGTTTCTTCCCCTATCCTTAGCACACATTTCCCACTCCTATTCTTAGCGCACGTTTCTCATCCACATCCTTAATATACATTTTGCGCTCCTATCCCTAGCACACCCTTGCTTCCATCCTTAGCACACGTTTCTTCCCCTATCCTTAGCACACATTTCCCACTCCTATTCTTAGCGCACGTTTCTCATCCACATCCTTAATATACATTTTGCGCTTCTATCCCTAGCACACCCTTGCTTCCATCCTTAGCACACGTTCCTTCCCCTATCCTTAGCACACATTTCCCACTCCTATTCTTAGCGCACGTTTCTCATCCACATCCTTAATATACATTTTGCGCTCCTATTCCTAGCACACCCTTGCTTCCATCCTTAGCACACGTTTCTTCCCCTATCCTTAGCACACATTTCCCACTCCTATTCTTAGCGCACGTTTCTCATCCACATCCTTAATATACTTTTTGCGCTCCTATCCCTAGCACACCCTTGCTTCCATCCTTAGCACACGTTACTCCCCTATCCTTAGCACACATTTCCCACTCCTATTCTTAGCGCACGTTTCTCATCCACATCCTGAATATACATTTTGCGCTCCTATCCCTAGCACACCCTTGCTTCCATCCCTAGCACACGTTTCTTCCCCTATCCTTAGCACACATTTCCCACTCCTATTCTTAGCGCATGTTTCTCATCCACATCCTGAATATACATTTTGCGCTCCTATCCCTAGCACACCCTTGCTTCCATCCCTAGCACACGTTTCTTCCCCTATCCTTAGCACACATTTCCCACTCCTATTCTTAGCGCATGTTTCTCATCCACATCCTTAATATACATTTTGCGCTCCTATCCCTAGCACACCCTTGCTTCCATCCTTAGCACACGTTTCTTCCCCTATCCTTAGCACACATTTCCCACTCCTATTCTTAGCGCACGTCTCGTTCACATCCTTAGCACACATTTTGCGCTCCTATCCCTAGCACACCCTTGCTTCCATCCTTAGCACACGTTTCTTCCCCTATCCTTAGCACACATTTACCACTCCTATTCTTAGCGCACGTTTCTTATCCATATCCATATTCTATCTAACGAAGCAGCATGTTCTCCCCAGAAACTGTTAATCATCACACTGATGGTCGCAGCGGCCACGGCCGACGTGTCCCACATAGTGGGCCAGGGGCGCGGAGACAAGGACGCGCAGATATTGCGCCAGGAGTTGGACGTCGGAGTGGAGGGGAACTACCAGTGGGCGTACGAGACTGACAACGGTATATCGGCGAGGGAGTCCGGCTCTTTGAAGAATCCTCAATCTGTGAGTGTGGTTATATACCGGTAGAAAGCAGCAGTTGTGCAAAATTTGTGGCGTAACACTTGTAGACCGTGTTTGCAGTGATCATGTGAGAAATATATTTAGGTTTGAAGGAAAGTATCGGTGTTAAAGTAAGAGGCGTGCTACGTTGGTTCGGACATGTAGAAAGAATGCAGGGGGAAATAATTAGTTTCAGTCAGTTTTGGCATTGCTGTGACGCTAGGTTCTCTCTGCCTACCCCACAAGTATTTGCTTTTTAAGCTAAAATATAACACCTTACAGCAAGCATTGCATCACTGACTTTAAGCAACGCTCGCATCTCGACCGCGTGTGACCTGTCAGAACCCGTTATATACGTTTTCCCATACATTTCGCGGTCGTATTCGACCACCCGGGTTTCGAAGGGTTAAGACATCGTTGGTTCAGTATTCGTCTTGTAAAGAAAGCACTTTAAGTATATCAATGAATGATAATATTTTTGAGTTTTTCATTGCTGCATTTGGATATGTACAGGAACTTTTCCTCGTCCTGCAAGATTCTAAGGATTGCCTAAGCTTGTTCGATGACATTACTTATTGCATCTGCAGTGACTTCTGCAGGATAAACACTTTTTTTTGCTATGCCTCGCGGGTACTTAGACACGTTTTACACGTTTAAAATAATCAATATTATTGAATTTTTTTTGTATTACCTAAAGTTTCGAAGAAGTTGCTGCGTCATTGGCTATGGTAGCAGCATCAAGCGGATCGTAAGTTTATTTGCCTCCCGTCGTAGTACAAAAAAAATCATTAATTTCCAGGAGAATGCAGCCCAAGTAGCCCAAGGTGAAGCTCAGTGGACCGCTCCGAACGGCGAAGTCATTCAGATTCAATACATCGCTGATGAGAACGGTTACCAGCCTCAGGTACGTACTATGTTTACCGCCCTTGCGTGGTAAAGTATATAATAATATGTCTAGCATATATGCTTTACTTGGGCAATTAAGGTTTCTTTAGTTTGGCATTAAATAAATATTTTGACGAGTACGGCGGCGCAGTGGTGAAAGGCGCTGTTACGTTACTTTGATACCGACGCTCGTGGGTTCGATTCCCACACAGGACACCCATTTGTGTGCACGAACATGTCTCTTTGTCTTGGTCTGGGTGTTTTTAAGAGAGGTACCTACGGTGCATCTAACCAGCCAGCCTGGGAAAGTAACTCCATCTCACAGAAAACCGCAGCCAAATAACTCTATGGAGAGTTGTTGTGTTCCTGCGTGTGAGTGAGGTCGCCAGTAAGATCCTAAGAAGTTGCTGTGTTACCAGCAGAGGTTGCTTCGCGTGAGTGATACTTAATTTATTACAAGCGTTCATAGGCTCTAGTAACCGTTTTACATCAGCTGGGCCGTATGCTTGTATGAGTATCGAGGTTGTATAAAAAAAAGAACAAGTTTGTAACCAGTATTTTGCTGCGTTCCCGAGAGTATAGTGATCGATAAGCTCCGAAGAGGCGCAACGTTAGCAGCGGAGGTCTTGACGCGTGAAAGATACTGCTTATGAAGCAAGCATTTATATTAGACCAACTCTCTGTCGTACGTCATCATTACGAACGCGGTCAGCAAGCGTTATGCCACAAATTTGGAGCTGGAGAGAGAGCTGGTCTGAAACGGAGTGTCGGTGTCAAGACAAGAAAAGACATGCTCCGTTGGTAAGGACATGTAGAAAAAATGCGGGACGAAACAATGACGAAACAGATATACAATGCGAAAGTGGAAGGATCTAGAAGCCGTGGAAGACCAAGACTAAACTACCATGACCAAATTGGTCGTGTTTTATCAGAAGGTGATGTCAGGAGCTTTAGGAACCGCCGAGCGTGCATAATAAGAGCTATGAATGTTAAAGAAGCGAGTGAGGTGTGTAAGGACCGCGTCTCGGTTCTCCCTGCCTACCCCGCAAGGGCGATCCAATCGTTACCAAACTTCACAGGATCACCTGCTGGGCTAACCTGAAGACTCACTGAAAATTTCATCAAAATCTGCCCTGCCGTTTTTGAGTCCATAGAGGACATACAGACAAACATTCATTTATATATATATATATATATATATATATATATATAGAAGATAACAGACTATTAATGTTGCAGTAACAATGGTCGGTGCCGGCCAGTGGGACACATGAAATAACTGGTGCCGGAGGAAAGCAAATTAGATCAACAATATTTTCCTTTTATTTTTCCAGGGCTCCCACCTGCCGACGCCCCCACCCATTCCGGAAGCCATTTTGAGAGCGCTCGAGTACATCCGCGCCCATCCCCCACCACCGGAGAAGAAATAAATCATATATACCTATATACATATTTATATATAAGACAGACATCCTGCCAGAGAAAAAAATAAATCCTAGAACTCTGATTGTGATAGGTCGCAGTGCCACCTACTGGCTTCAATTGCGAATCTAAAACCATCCAGGGATTCAAACAAACACAAAAAAAAGTGTTTGTCTGTAAAGTCGGTTTACGGATGATCATTTTACGTGATAACGTCATAAGAGAACATTCAACAGTTGACAAAACAGTTCACGTGTAGGTTGTGTGCTGCCGCTGTCTCTCTTCTACTCGGACGCATCGGCCGATGGAGTGGAAGAGAGATAGATGCGTCACAAGCCGAACGCTTAGGCCGATCGTGCCTCTCTACCGCTTGTACCACGCTCTCGCTTGCACGCTCGGCTCAGGCGGAACGTGACAATGAGTCATGCTTTTTCGTGCGTGCAGCCGGCGTTAATCGATTTATCCCTTATCCATCCCTTAAAGAGAATTCTAGTACCACAGAGAGCAGAAACCGACAGACGTCGTCCTGCCCGATAATGTAAAAAAAAAACACAGAACCCGGCTACTGCGCCACCTACCGACTCCAATTGTAGATCTAAACCATTCTCAAACACACACACAAAAGAATTCATCATATCGGTCTAACTTTTTACGAGTTGAGTAAATACACACGGACAGAAGAATTGTAGATATATATAAAATTATACATACATATATGTATATATAATGTGACCCGCCGCGAAGTGACCGCCCGCCGTATTTAGAGTTCTCGCAAAATCAATGAGAACAACTTCATACATTCGAAAAGTTTTCACTTAGATTCCATACATTGGTTCCATACACTTCTCGATTCCAATTCGAACACAGTGCTTCGAGGTAATGTGAAAATACCTCCAGACTTCATTACAATACCCTAATAATTTCCTGGACTTCTTCTCCAATAGTTCCAATACCTGTCGAGGAACTGCTCATATTGTTTCCATCGATATCCCACCAGAACTTTCGATAGGGCTTCTGCGTGTTGGATCCTACCTGGGTTAACGCCCGTAAGTTTAGAGATTACTGTGATAGGAGGTACTTGTAACATTTCAATATAAAATAAATAAAAAAAAAATGTGATTTCTATGAAATCCTAACATAACTGTGAAAATTCGCATACAGTGCCATTGAAATATTAACACTATGATTATGAACTTAGCTTATAATTTTGTACGAACTAATAATAAACTTTTGATACTTTTTAAATATTATTTTCACTGACTTGCCCCCTATAAATGTTTTTTAGGGTTCCGTACCGTTCGTGTTTCTGTATGTCCGAACCAACGGTGCATGCCATTTCTTATCTTTACCGACACTCGTTTTACGAGCTACGTGGCTCAGTCGTGAATGACGCGACTTTGACACCAACGCTCGTGGGCTCGATTCCCAAACAAGACAAACATTTGTGTACATGAACATGTCTGTTTATCTTGGTCTGGATGTTTAAGGGGAGGAAGGGTGCATCAAAGCAACCCGTCTGGGGAAGTACCTCCACCTCACAGAAAACCGCAGTCAAATAACAACTCCCTAGAGGATTGTTGTGTTCCTGTGTGTGAGTGAGGTCACCAGTAAGCTCCCAAGGAGTTGCTGTGTAAACAGCAGAGGAGGCTTCGCGCGAGTGATACTTAATATATTACAAGTGTTAATAGACTACGGCAACTGCTTTACATCAGGTGGGCCGTATGCTTGAATGCCTCCCGACGTTGTATAAAAAAAAGGTAAGTAAGCCCAGCGTCTTGTGGCGCTCGGTTCTCTCTGCCTACACCGCAATTCCTTGCGTGAAGATATACATCCTGATATGTACACACATACGTAGCCTATGGACATTTGCAATACCAGCTAACCTACCGCGACTATATGTATATCATAACCAGTCTCAACTGCTCGTGGTGAATGCTTATTAATGAACAAGGCACTGAAAGAGAGGTAGGGCATATTCATATATATCCTTGGAGGATTGTTGTGTTTCGGCGAGTGAGTGAGGTCACTGGTAAATGCCTGAGAAATTGTCGAGGGTGTTGCCAACGCGTGGGTGATACTTCTTGTATAGCAAGTGTTTATATGCTACGGTGACTAGTTTGTATGAGGTGTGCTAGTTTTTTTTATACAACGTCGGGAGGCACACAAGCATACGGCCCACCTGATGTAAAGCAGTTACCGTAGCCTATTAACGTTTGTAATAAATTAAGTATCACTCGCGCGATGCCTCCTCTGCTGCTTACACAGCAACTCCTTGGGAGCTTACTGGTGACCTCACTCACACGCAGGAACACAACAACCCTCTAGGGAGTTGTTATTTGGCTGCGGTTTTCCGTGAGGTGGAGGTACTTCCCCAGACGGGCTGCTTTGATGCCCCCCACCTCTCTTAAATATATACTCATAAGTACCTTACCTATTGTAAAATTATTATGTGAAATTGGAATAAATGTATTTATATTTCTAATTATTGAGAACAAACCTCACGATAGAAAAGTAAATATTATTAAATTATAAACTGATTCATTAATTTGTGTCCGTCACTACCTTTATTTTGCTCAAAAGTGGTAACACAGCAAATCCGAGGCCATTTCCGAAATGCTAGTAGATACGAGTAAAAAAAATGAAAAAAGTAAAAAGAAAAATTGAATAAGATACAATAAGATTATATTTCAAAATCTGTAAGACGTGTCTAAGTGCCCGCGAGGGCCCAATGGCAAATAAAGAATTTTTATCTTATCTTTAAAAAAAAAAATGAATTTTAGTGAATCGAATTAAAAGTAGGGACTATAGAGTAAATGCAGTAGAGATGCGAGATGTTAAATTTGTGACGTAACGGTTGCTGAACGAGTACCGCCGAGTTGACGTAAAAAAAAACGGGTTGCACTCCGGGAGTGCCGGCAGAAGTGGAAACTTGAACATGCGGACCAAACAGCGATGTTGATAAACTACGTTGAACGAAACGCGTAAGCGCCAAGAATTTCATGGCGCTTACAACGTTTTGCTCGTGAAAAAATAATGGCCTATGAACGATCTAGCGCCGAGGGAACTAATGTTTTAGCGCTGCACCGAACTTAAGTTCTAATTCTCACCAAAATCTTACGGTGAGGGTCACGTGTCCTGACGCGAGTTTAACATTTTTTACTCATCCCAAAAAATGCACAACGCCGCTAAAGAAGTTTTCACTTCCAAAATGTTTGCCTCAATGGGGTTTCGGTGTTAAGGTAAGGAGAGGCATGCTCCGCTGATCCGGACATGTAGAGAGAATGCAGGATGAAAGGATTACGAAACAGACATACAACGCGAAAGTAGAAGGATATAGGAGCAGAGGAAGACCGAGACTAACCTTCTATGATCAGATTGATCATGTTACATCAGAAGGCGATATCATGAAAAAATATTTTTCTACTGCAATATATACCTTTTTTAAACAATTCCCTGTATAGATATCTAAATCACAAGAAACCTATTTTAAATATATATATATATATATATATATATAAAGCCTTATACAGGTTTTTAGATTACATGATAACTATTTTAAATAATTTCTTGAATAGAATGCTTAGCTCTACTGCATAAGATATCTATATTTAATTAAAAAAAGTCTAATATGGTATCCTAGATCTATTCTACAAGATATCTATTCTCAATTATAAAAAATGTATGTATATCTTCACGCCAGGTCCCTTGCGCGGTAGGCAGAGAGAACCGAGCGCCATAAGACGCGGTCCTTATACACTTCACTCGCTTCTCTAACATTCAAAGATGTTTTCATGCACGCTCGCCGATTAAAATCTATATATGTAAATCTAAATCTAGTTCAGAAGACGCCTATTATTTTAGAATGTAAATTACTATAATATTTAATATCCAGGTCAACAATTGGTCGTGACACGTACACACATGTAAACCATCACGTCTGTTTTGCACTGATTCGATGATCTCAACTACTTCTACAGTTCTACTTTCACCAGAGGGAGACTTTGTACAAAAGTCGTCTGCGTGGATAACTCTGTCTCACCTATCTCTACCGCCAAACAGCTATATCTATATAACTGTGTTCCGGTTTGAAGGGTGAGATATGGCGGAGAAATTACTGGGTACTGTGACGAAACAACCTTAGGTCACAATATTGGCAGCGCGCGAGTAACACCGCCGTGGTGTTGCGAGCGTCAATAGGCTGGGGTGATTGCTTATCATCTAATGTAATCTAGTTTAGTATATATAAAAAATACCATCTGTCAACCAGTCTCAGTAAGTCAGTAATGTCAATATCCTTCAACTTTCGCATTGTACATCTGTTTCGTCATTCTTCGAACATGTCCGAACCAACGGAGCATACCTCTTACAGTAACATCGAGTCTTTAACACCAGCTGTTTCTCTTTGCTCTTGCGTGTCTCTTAAACACTAAACTTACCTTGATCTCTTAGAACTGTGACAGCTTCGAGAACGCGTTTGGTGTATATACAGGGTTCATAATTGTCCATCTCTTGAGCCACTACAGAGCACACCCTGTGTATAGAAATAATTAAGTTTAAGATACTTAACTTCAATAGTAAATAGATTCAGGCGTCGTTTTGCGACAGTAAAATTTACATGCCATTTAATCAAACTCTTTGTGTTCTTCCGCTATCGATTAGTTCATGCGAACTAGTGCCGGCTGGCATCCACACACTACATGCATCAACTAACAGCAGCGGTGCCAACTAGATAAAGAGCCCGCCTTTATCCAAAGGTTCCTCGTTCGAATCCTGATTTGGACAGGTGGCCACTAAATTCGTATTTTCGGATTCGTGTACATATTTGTATGGCATTCATATGCCATGTACGGTATACATGGCATACAAGCATACGGCCCACCTGATGTAAAGCGGGTACCGTATCCTATTAACACTTGCGATATATTAAGTATCACTCGCGTGATGCCTCCCCTGCTGCTTGCGCACCAACTCCTTGGGAGCTTACTCACTTGCTCGGCGGTGAAGGAAAACTTAGCAAAGAAACCAGCACGCCCAAGGAATTATATTTCGAAACACGTGTGATCATTCACCAGTAAGCTCCTAAGGAGTTGCTATTAGCAGCAGAGGTGGCATCGCGCGAGTAATACTTAACGTATTTTGCTAACATACGCACTTTACCGGCTGCTTGTATGCTTGCCTACGTTGTATTAAAAAAACCATCTGGATCGAGGCTGTTCCATGTAAGAATCAGTTTTTTCGCCAAATCCTTAATCTTAGGTACCAGACCCCGCCAATCCTAAAGGACGAAGAAACGGAGAACTCACCTAGCCGCTCTGCCCCGTATTGCTCCAGCAGTGCGCTCCAGGGAGTCAGGGTCGCCCTCCTGCAGAGCCACCACGCATTTGTTCACATCCTCCAAAATGTGGTTCTCTGAAAAAAGAAGAACAACGTTTTGACTTGAACACGTATGTAAATTTGCTTTTAAAGTGGGAGGCAACCCAGAAAACTGGGTTAGGTTTTCAGTCAAATATTTACAGTTTACAGCAAAAATGTATTTAATTACACCACTTGATAGCTAAACAATTAAAGAATTCTTTGAGTGAGAACTGTGACGCATCGCGTGGGAGGAGGCGGAGTGCGACCGTCTTGATATCAATATCTCCCGAACTCCTAAAGCCAATTAACGTAATTTTTTGTCAATGCCTACCGAAATCCTAAAGCGATTTTTCGGTTTAGTAGATATATAAACTATTAGTAAAATGGCTTACAACAAAAAGAAGGACCTGTTCTCGAATGGCTTATTCATGAAATGACTTGTTCTCATAATACCTCATTCTGCTAGACTCATTCGCATAATGCCTTATATGTGAAATGACCTATTCTTGGAAGGAGTCATTTTTTGAAGTAAAACTTCCTTACGAACGTTTGACTTGGACAGTAAGCTGGTGAATGCGTGACGAGAGCGTTACGAAAAGTGTGATCCGGCGAGGCGAACGGAAGTTGAGAGGGAGATATGAGTTAGTGAAAATAGAAAGAAAGAGAGTTACGTTTCGTATATTACTGTAGGGGCAAGAGAGAGGTGCGAGCACACATTTTCTTTCTCTCTTTCTCTCATAGCGAGTTAAGTTTCGTATATGTAAGACACAGTGCAGGCCTATTGTCTGTATCACACTATGGAGTTAAAGAAGTTTTACTTCAGTCGTGTGGTCTAAAGTGTGGTGAACAACACGATAGCTGGTTTAGAACTGCTTTATTGTACGAAACAAGTAGGTACACAGATTTAACATTAGCCGGGTAGGCCGGCTACCTACGTTACAATTACAAATATATCAGCATAAAGCACACTCGTTTTTTTTTTTAAATACCCGCTTAACGTTAACACCAAGCAATTGGTAATTATTAAAAAGCGGTTATCACGCAAGTAAAAGGTATTATTACGTATTTATTACGAGTCATAGAAATTTTATTACTCTTTATTCTGTCCGCTGTTACAGATCATCGCGTCTTGCGTTGACCTACTGAAACTGGCTTCTTCATAGTTGATTGCTTTCAGTTGCTTGGTTAAAATGATGTATCGCAGTAGATCCACGACTTCACAGATTTTTTTTTATACTACGTCGGGAGGCATACAAACATACGGCCCACCTGATGTAAAGCGGGTACTGTAGTCTATTAACGCTTACGATATATTAAGTATCACTCGCGCGATGCCTCCTCTGCTGCTTACACAGAAACTCCTTGGGAGCTTACTGGTGACCTCACTCACACGCAGGAACACAACAAGCCTCTATGGAGTTGTTATTTGGCTGCGGTTTTCTGTGAGGTACTTTCCCGGACGGGCTGCTTTATTGCGCCCTACCTCTTTTAAAACATCCAGACCAAGACAAACAGACATGTTCATGCACACAAATGTTTGCCTTGTGTGGGAATCGAACCCACGAGCGTTGGTGTCAAAGTCGCGTCATTCACGACTGAGCCACCGAGCTCGTCGAAAGACACGACAGACATCGTCAAAATACAATAAGATTGATATTATTCAAATAATATATACATATCATCACGCCTGTCTCCCATTGTGGTAGCTTAGGCAGAGACTATAGAACGCCAGGTGCACCGATCCAAACATACCGCTCTCGCTTCTTCCACACTCATCAACCTCTACATGCATGCTTTTCGGTTTTGGGTGCTTTTAATTTGGCCCATTTTCCATACATCACCAATTTGCTCTATACGTGTTCGTCTAGGGCGGCCCTTACCGACATCACCATTCACTCTTACCCGATACACTTCTTTCGTAACTCTTTAATCCAAACGAAACCCGTAGGTAAAAAAAAAATATAAAAAAAAATTATTAAATAAAATTGTGAAGTGGAATCCGTACAAGTGCAAGTATTAACATTAACGCGATGTCTTTAATCCAACTTCAAATAATTACACCCAATGATCAGAAAAAGAACCAATTGAGAATGCGCAAGCTTGCATCGCCAGAGGTACACCTGGCTCGTCAATTATATATATATACATTTTTAATTTGTCGGCCATTTTGACCATGTTCCTTAAGAGATAGGAACGGTGTTCCTGAACATTCCTATTCTACTTTTTTATGCTGAATCCGAATCTGAAGTCAAAGTTCGAATATTCGAAAAAAAGCGACAGGCAAACACACAGACAAACATATAGATTTCATATAGGAACGGTGTTCCTGAAAATATAGTTCTATCAAAATTCGTTATATCTTTATTAAAAATATGATAAACGACGATTTATAAGTTTTTTCTTTCTTATTATAGCTTAATTTCCGGTTTCATGAACAAAATACATTCATACTGTTAATCAAATCACACACATTAACACAAAATTACCTTGTAATAGTTTCCTTTTCACATTAATATAGCAGTTAAGTCAGATAATTATGACAAGCTCGGTGGCTCAGTCGTGAAAGACGCGACTTTGACACCAACCCTCGTGGGTTCGTTTCCCACACGAAACAAACATTTGTGTGCATGCACATGTCTGTTTGTTTTGGTCTGGATGTTTAAAGAGAGGTAGGGCGCATCGAAGAAGCCCGTCTGGGGAAGTACCTCCACCTCACAGAAAACCGCAGCCAAATAACTACTCCCTAGAGGGTTGTTGTGTAAGCAGCAGAGGAGGCATCGCGCGAGTGATACATCAGGTGGACCGTATGCTTGCATGACTCCTGACGTTGTATAAAAATAAAGATGCCTAGCACCAGTGTGTCCTATACGGGGAGGGCCGGTGACCTGTAATTCAGGTTTTCTACGAACCTACTTCAGGCACCAGCCACTCACTACATGGGTCTACAAAGTCATGGCACTTAATAATGTATATGAAAAAAAAAATCCTTTGCAGTCACGGGTATTAATCCCGGTCATTTGATAGGCGTGCGCGGGGATAAGGATCCAACGCGTAGAGGCCCCTTTGAAAAGACTGTCTGCAATGTTGATTATCATTATTATAGTTTCATTAACGAACACTTAGAAAAAATAAGGCACATCGAGAATAGTTCATTTTAAGAATAAGTCTTTCTGCGAATGAGTCCAAAGCAGAATAGGGTATTTCACGAATTTTTCATATTAGCTCAGCATAGTGGCTCCTGTTTGCCTGATGGTAAGCGAAAGAGGAGCCCAAATCGCAACTAAAACTGACAAAAGACTACACAGTATCCTGTCAGTTGACGCTGCCATGCTGACCCGCAAGAGCTTTACGGAATGTCTCCCGACCTACTAAAGGGTTTGACGTAATTTTTAAAATTGCCCTTAACTCACCGCTGACGGCGAGGAAGTCGTCTATGGTCGTGATGTCATCTACAGCCTCTGTGAGCAACTTGACACCAGCCTCCCAGGCGCGGGCGAAGGCCGACGCATTCTCCTGAGCGACGCGCGACCGCGGCCGGGCGGCAAGTACTCTAGCCGCGTTTATCACCTAAACAAATCAAACTATAACTAAAGAAGATTTTAAGAGAGGTAGGGCGCATCAAAGCAGCCCGTCTGGGGAAGTACCTCCACCTCACAGAAAACAGCAGCCAAATAACAACTCCTTAGAGGGTTGTTGTGTTCCTGCGTGTGAGTGAGGTCACCAGTAAGCTCCCAAGGAGTTGCTGTGTAAGCAGCAGAGGAGGCATCGCGCGAGTGATACTTAATATATCGCAAGCGTTAATAGGCTACATTACTCGCTTTACATCAGGTGGGCCGTATGCTTGTATGCCTCCCGACGTAGTATAAAAAAAAAGACCTATTCGACTATATGGACCCACTGTTGCTGCAGGACGCGTGATGGGTTAAGCGGCTTGAGAGAAGGTAACATAATATTATACATGCCATTGGTTCATAGCGGGCTGTCAAAGTATTGATGTATGTATATCTTCACGCCAGGTCCCTTGCGGGGCAGGCAGAGACAACCGAGCGCTATAAGACGCGGTACTTACACACCTCACTCGCTTCTTTAACATTCATAGCTCTTTTCATGCACGCTCGCCGGTTCCTAAAGCTGTTGACATCACCTTCTGATAAAACACGACCAATTTGGTCATGGTAGGCTAGTCTCCGTCTTCCTCGGTTCCTACATCCTTCCACTTTCGGATTGTATATCTGTTACGTTATTAGGGTTTTCTTCTTCTCCAATATTTGTTTCCGAAATTAACTTTTAATTTAATTTAATTAGTAATTTAAAAAAAAGGTGTAGGTAGTTACCTGTGGGCAAAGCGCTTCTATCTGTCCAGCTGCGTGGCGGACCATCTTGACGCCGTCCTCATTGTTGGACATGGAACACACCAGGTTGGCCACCTGGCGACAAGGAAAACACATACAAATAAATATTCCCGCACAAATTGTAAAGCAAAGTTTGCGTACTGTCACGCATACATCATAGCAGCCCGTCCGTCTGGGGAAGTACCTCCACTTCGCAGAAAACCGCAGCCAAATAACAACTACCTGGAGGGTTGTTGTGTTCTTGTGAGTGAGCGAGATCACCAGTAAACTCCTAATGAGTTGTGAGAGTGTGCTAGCAGCAGAGGTAGCATAGCGAGAGTGATACCTAACATAAAAATCGGCCAAGTGCGAGTCGGACTCGCACACGAAGGGTTCCGAACCATTATCTATTAAAACGGCAAAAAAAAAAAAGTTTGTTGTATGGGAGCCCCCCTAAATATTTGTTTTATTTTAATTATTTATTCTTAAAGTGAATATACTACTCTGTGTAAAAAGTATCGGGAATATGTCAATAAAAAGACCCGCGTAAAAGAGGTCGTTCTAATTTTTTTACTGCATGTTGGTAGCACTGTACTGATTTAGCGCGCAAAATTTGAGCGGGATCTGTCATTTAATTTGTTTTAAACTACACTTTTTGTTGGTCATAGTTTTGAGTCCTCGGCGATTTTTACAATGGAAAATATTGTTGAACAAAGAGTGTGCCTTAAATTTTGTGTTTCAAATGATATTTCATGTGGTGAATCACTAAAAATGTTGCGAAATACCTACGGCGAATCGTGTATATCGAAAACAAGGGCTTATGAATGGTATAAGGCTTTTAAAGAAGGCCGAGAAGTAGTAGTAGACTTGCCTCGTTCTGGTAGACCTTCAACCGCTACGACCAGAGAAAACATCGACAGAATCAAGAAGCTAGTGCTCGAAAATCGACGTATGAGTCTGAGAGAGTTGGCTAGTGAGGTGAACATATCTTTTAAGTCCGTCCACAACATTCTCATTGACATTTTAGGCATGAAACGCGTCGCCGCTCGACTAGTTCCAAAAGAGCTCAATTTTGTTCAAAAAGCGCAGCGAAAGCATGTCGCTGAAGACATGGTTTCCCGAGCTTCTACGGATCCGACCTTTATGAAACGTATAATAACTGGCGACGAGACATGGGTTTATGAGTACGACATGCAAACAAGCCAACAGTCTTCAGAATGGCGTCTCGAAAACGAGCCGAAACCCAATAAACCGCGGCAAAGTCGCTCCAAAATCAAGGTGATGCTGACAGTTTTTTTTGACTACCGTGGTGTGGTTCACTCCGAATTCCTTCCAGAGGGAGAAACAGTGAATAAAGAATATTATTTAGGCGTCATGAAGCGTTTGCGTGAGAGTATCCGCCGAAAACGTCCAGATTTGTGGCAACACAACTCATGGATGCTGCACCATGATAATGCACCATCACACACAGCCATTATAGTGAAAGAGTTTTTAGCGAAAAATTCAACAAAAGTTCTCGACCAAGCACCGTATTCACCTGATATGGCTCCGTCTGACTTTTTTTTATTTCCCAAGTTAAAATTACCACTTCGAGGAAAACGTTTTGAGTCGATAGAAGCCATAAAAGAAAATTCGCTGAATGACCTAAAGGCCATACCGCAAATAGCCTATGAAAAATGTATGGAAGACTGGGTGAAGCGGTGGAGATGTTGTATTGCAAGCGATGGGGCCTACTTTGAAGGCGATAAAATAAATTTAGATGAATAATTTGTATTTTTTGTTTTATTGACAAATTCCCGATACTTAGTACACAGAATGTATAACTAAATATTCTGTGAATATTTCAAGCGTCTACCTGTTGTCGTTATCAATATCGAGCAAAAATGAGCAAATAAATAACGTTTGTTGTATGGGAGCCCCCTTAAATATTTATTTTATTCTATTTTTTACTATTTGTTGTTATAGCGGCGACAGAAATACATCATCTGTGAAAATTTCAACTGTCTAAGTATCACGGTTCATGAGATACAGCCTGGTGACAGACGGACGGACGGACGGACAGCGGAGCCTCAGTAATAGGGTCCCGTTTTACCCTTTGGGTACGGAACCCTAATTACAAGATAGGCTTTACATTAGGTGGGCCGTATGCTTGCATGGCTCCCAATGTTGTAAATAAGAAAAATATACAGTATTTAAACAAACGTACACATTAAAGTAAATAAGTATTTGTCATTAGCATTAGGGAATCAAACCTAACATAAACATTGATACTAAAGAAGCCATTTTATTTTAAGTCATATATATATATATTTTTTTTAATATTAGTTCAGCATAGTGGCCCCTCTTTGCCTGATGGAAAGCGAAAGAGGAGCCCAAATCGCAACTGCAACTGGCAACATACCGTATCCTGTCAGTTGACGCTGCCATGCTGACCCGCAAAATGCTTCTTCACGCTTCGTTTGAAGGATCCCATATTGTAGGAAGGAGGGAACACATGTGCAGGCAAGGCGTTCCACTTTTTAATGGTACGACAAAGATAGGAGTTGCCGAACTTTTTGGTACGCGAAGAGATATTCTCAACCGTGGAACGATGACATCGCAAGCCCGCACGTGTGGTTCTATGACGGAAGGGAGAGGGTGGGATAAGGGAAAACAGTTCTTCAGAGCACTCGCCATGGTAAAGGCGGTAAAATACGCTTAGAGAGCCTATGTCCCTACGGAGTTGAAGAGGTTCTAGGTTTTTGGTGACCTCTTCGTCGTCAATTATGCGGATAGCCCGTCGCTGCAACCTATCGAGAGCCTCAAGAAGATACTGTGCGGAGCCGTCCCAGAGATGCGAGCAATACTCCACGCAGGCCCGAACTTGTGTCTTATAAAGCAGACAAAGTTGGTCCGGCGTGAAGAACCGGCGCACCCTGTTCAGGACTCCGAGCTTTCTTGAGGCTGTTCAGATGAGGCTCTCGATGTAATAACGCTGGTTAAGGTCGCAATGAATACCCATACCCAGCATATTAAGGCTATCTCGCATACTGAGGGAAGCACCCTGAAGACTGGGAGTGGGAAGGAAGGGGGACATTTTTGTTGTAAACGCGCAAACCTGAATTTTCTCGGCATTAAACTCAACCAGGTTATTGGAATATATTTTTTATACTACCTCGGGAGGCATACGGCCCACCTGATGTTAAGTGGTCACCGTAGCTTATGAATGCTTGCAATGTATTGAGTATCAATCGCGCGACGCCACCTCTGCTGCTAACACAGCAACTCCTTAGGAGCTTACTGGTGACCTCACTCACACGCAGGAACACAACAACCCTTCAGGGAGTTGTTATTTGGCTGCAGATATCTGTAAGTTGGTGATGCTTCCCCAGACATGCACCCTACCTCTCTTAAAAACGTCCAGACAAAGACAAACAGACTAGTTGCACACGAATGTTTATTCTGTGTGGGAATCGAACCCACGAGCGTCGGCATCAAAGTAGCGTTACTAACCACTGAGCGGTCGAGCCCGTCGTTATTTGTACATTCAATAAAAACAAACAAAGATAAAGTGCATAGTTACCTCGACAAGCTTATTTGCATGTTCTGTGAAGACCAGGGCATACTCTTCGACTTCCTTCTCATGGCCATTCCTCGCTGCCTCCATCAGCACCAGGAGCGGCACATTTGTCTCCAAAAAACTGGAAGAAAACACACATCAAGCAAAAATAATCATTTATACTAATATTATTTCAGAGAGGTACGGCGCATTAAAACAGCCCGTCTGGTGAAGTACCTCCACCTCACAGAAACCACAGCCAAATAACAACACCCTAGAGGGTTGTGTTCCTGCGTGTGAGTGAGGTCACCAGTAAGCTCTTAAAGAGTTGCTGTGTCAGCAGTAGAGGTGGCATCGAGCAGGTGATACTTAATGTAATACGAGCCTTCATAGACTACGGTACCCGTTTTACATCAGGTGAGCCGAATGCTTAAGTATGCTTACCGACGTTGAATAAAAAAAATACCAACATATAAAGCGGACGAGTTTGTTTGTTTGCACGCGCTTATCTCTAAAACAAGCAGTCGGATATGAAAAAATATTTTTACAATTGATAGCGCAATTCTTGAGAGAGGTTAAAGGGTATTCAACGTGACTATACGAATCTTAGAAGCCGATGAAGGCAGAAGAAGCAGTTCCTACGGGATACTGTGCAAATGCGCGGACGATGTCGCGGGGTGCAGCTTGTCGTTTATAATGACGTACTATGTTGGGCCTAGTATGGAACCTTGGGTGACTCCCTATAGGACGTGTTTTTTTACACCTTTCTATTAACAACTACACTTTGTATACTGCATTCAAAATATGATGCAAGTTACCGCAATAAATTACCTTTCGTATAACGAAAAGCTAAGTAACAGTAAATATCGTTAAGCGTTTGCTAGAGTAGTATAAAGTACTAAGTGTCTTAAAGTGTTTGCAAGAGTAGTAAGAGTCGTTAAGCGTTGACTAGAGTAGTAAGAGACGTTAAGCGTTTGCGAGAGTAGTAAGAGTCAGTAATCAGTAAATTAGCTGGTCAAAATTGACCGTTTGGATTTAATTTAAACAATTTAATTAGAGAGTATTGTCAAGATTACCTGTCCGAGACGTGATCAACGACCGCCTTCCTCAGCTGCCGACGAAGGTCCCTAGTCTTGCGGCACATGTTCTCTATGGCACGCTCCAGACCCTCGGACTGATCTGGCTTGCCAGCCTGCCAAAAAACACACACAAATACACACTCAAATTATTTTATACACATAATATAATATTGACGAGCTCGGTGGCTCAGTCGTGAATGACGCGACTTTGACACCAACGCTCGTGGGTTCGATTCCCACACAAGGCAAACATTTGTGTGCATGAACATGTCTGTTTGTCTTGGTCTGGGTATTTTCTATGTATAATAAGTATGTATTTACAAAAAAAAATGTATTTACGTATGTTTATCAGTTGTTTAGTACCCATAACACAAGCTTCGCTTACTTTGGGGCTAGATGGCGCTGTGTAATTTGTCCGACAATATTTATTTATTATTTATTTAATATTGAGTCCGGACCCGTGCTTCACCTACGTTCTCCACCTGGGTGGAGCACGGGGACTATATAGCGTCCCGTGCTCCAAGTGATGATTAGTACAGTCATATTCATGTTGATGAGCTCGGTAGCGCAATGGTTAGTAATGCTGCTTTGACACCAGAGCTCGTGGATTCGATTCCCGCACAGGACAAACATTTGTTTGCATGAACATTTTTGTTCGTCTTGGTCTGGGTGTTAGAGGTAGGGTGCATCAAAGCAACCCGTCCGGGGAAGTACCTTCACCTCACAAGAGAACCGCAGTCATATAACAACTCCCTTAAAGGGTTTGTTCCTGCGAGTGATTGAGTTTACCAGTAAGCTTCTAAGGAGTTGCTTAAAGGGTTACAAAATGCTGTGTATAGGACCGAGTTGTGAGCATTCTCGCCAGGACCCTTGGGGTAGGCAGAGAAACGATCTACTGCTTACCCACCAAAGGAATCTGGCGAGAAGTTACAGATAGATATACCAATGTGGAATGAAAGATGATGTAGTGTGAACAATTGAAACTGGTACGCTGAAATGGTTCGGACATTTGGAAAGAATGTATGACAAAAGACGTATATCGAGCAAGAGAGAATGGTGATATCGGCAGGGGCCGCCCTAGATCTAGAGACACATCAGCTATTTGATCTGTATGTATTCGACGTACAGATCAAATGGCTGATGTGTTTGAAAAATCGGTCAAGTGTGAGTCGGACTCGCGCACGAAGGGTTCCGTACCATTATCTATAAAACGGCAAAAGAAAAAAACACGTTTGTTGTATGGGAGCCCCCCTTAAATATTTGTTTTATTTTAATTTAATTATTTATTCTTAAAGTGAATATGTAACTAAATATTCTGTGAATATTTCAAGCGTCTACCTGTTGCCGTTATTAATGTCGAGCAAAAACTAGCAATAAAGTCACATTCGTTGTATGGGAGCCCCCTTAAATATTTACTTTATACTATTTTTTAGTATTTGTAGCGGCAACAGAAATGCATCATCTGTGAAAATTTGAACTGTCTCACTATCACGGTTCATGAGATACAGCCTGGTGACAGACAGACGGACGGACGGACGGACAGCGGAGTCTCAGTAATAGGGTTCCGTTTTACCCTTTGGGTACGGAACCCTAAAAAGGGCCAAATCAAAAGCACCCGAAACCGAAGAGCATGCATGACCTGGACGATGAGTGTGGAAGAAGTGAGAGAGGTATGGTTTTTTTTTATACTACGTCGGGAGGCATACAAACACACGACCCACCTGATATAAAACGGGTACCGTGGCCTATTAACGCTAGCGATATATTAATTATCACTCGCGCGATGCCTCCTCTGATGCTTACACAGCAACTCCTTGGGAGCTTACTGGTGACCTCACTCACACGCAGGAACTCAACAACCCTCTAGGGAGTTGTTATTTAGCTGCGGTTTTCTCTGAGGTAGAGGTATTTCCCCAGACGGACTGCTTTGATGCGCCCTACCTCTCTTACTTAAGTTTGGGTCGGCGCACATTGCGTTCCGTAGTCTCTGCCTACCGCAATGGGAGACAGGCGTGATGATATGCGTGAATGTATATGTATGTATGTAATATATTTATTCATATAAAGTTACACTTTCATTTAAACCATGCCCCGCAAAAGTGCTTACGCAGTTTGACTGCAGGTAACTCGCTTTATATAAACATAGCTTATAAATTATTAAATTAGGTTATATTAATACAATTAATTTACGTAAGTGGTTACAACGAATCTAACAAGGGATTTTTAATAAACTTTTAAATTTAGCAAGTGTAGGCTCACCGTCTTATGTCCTCGGGTAAACTATTGAGTAAGTATGAAACTCGTTTTTTCAAAGTTCTATCTCCATAGTAATTTTGTACCATGGTTATTTCAAATTTACCTTTGGACATTGAACTTGTGCCAGTTTTATTTTTTATATTTTCATCATATTTTATCTACTCACGTTAGTCATATATTCGTGCAGGAGCTCCTGAAGGGCTTGCCGCACAGCATTGCACTCCGCTACAATACGTTCACGGCGTTCATCTCTGGAAACAATAAATTTCACATTGAAAAGTGATATTAAGATGTATGTATATCTACATGAACATGCCTGTTTGTCTTTGTCTGAATATTTTTTCAACAGAGGTATTGTATTGTATATCTTCACGCCAAGCCCCTTGCGGGGTAGGCAGAGAGTACCGAGCGCCGAACGTAAGACGCGGTCCTTACGAAATCGAACCCACGCTTAACTGCTGCGCCACCGAGCTCGTCGCCATCATGCGGCATCTATCCGTATCCTTGTATCCTTGTACAATCCACGCACAGCACGGAGCAAAATATAGATAGATGGAATTATCCCTCGTACGCGGACGTGCATGAAGAGTTATGAATGTTATTGAAGCGAGTGAGGTGTGTAAGGATCGAGTCACGTGGCGCTCGCTTCTCTCTGCCTACCCCGCAAGGGATTTGGTGTGAAGTTATAGATAGTAGATAGATCCCCCGTACGCTGCTTGATTACGTGGAAGGAAGTGTTACCTGGTGCAAGAACTGTCGGCCATGAGGGCTGCGCCAGAAATGATGGACTCGAGGCGTTCTTCCAGCGACGGACGAGTACGTAGCTCAGAGTACGCTAACGGCTCCATCACCATGCGCTCCTGGAGAAGATTATATTTTTTTATATTAAAGGATGTACACTGTTGGGGAAGAATATAATAATTCAATATTACATGATGTAGACTGTTGGGGAAGAATACAATAATGCAATATATTACAGGATGTACTGTTGGGGAAGAATGCAATAATTCAATATTGTAGGATGTATACTGTTGGAGAAGAAAATAATATTTTAATATGATAGGATGTACACCAAGAATATAATAATTCAATATTACAGGATGTAGACTGTTGGGGAAGATTACAATAATTCAATGTTGTAGAATGCATACTGTTGGAGAAGAATATAATATTTAATATGATTGGCTGTACATTGTTGGGGAAGAATATAATTATTCAATATATAGAGTAGGTAAAGTGCTGGAGAAGATTGTAAAAAATAAACATCATTGTGTAATCCGAGATCACAATGAAGATGTAAGAAAGAGCTTGCGACAACTGTTGACACAGCTGCTCCTTGGCAGGTTACTGGTGACCTCGCACACACGCAGGAACACAACAGACAACTGTTGACACAGCTGCTCCTTGGCAGGTTACTGGTGACCTCGCACACACGCAGGAACACAACAGACAACTGTTGACACAGCTGCTCCTTGGCAGGTTACTGGTGACCTCGCACACACGCAGGAACACAACAGACAACTGTTGACACAGCTGCTCCTTGGCAGGTTACTGGTGACCTCGCACACACGCAGGAACACAACAGACAACTGTTGACACAGCTGCTCCTTGGCAGGTTACTGGTGACCTCGCACACACGCAGGAACACAACAGACAACTGTTGACACAGCTGCTCCTTGGCAGGTTACTGGTGACCTCGCACACACGCAGGAACACAACAGACAACTGTTGACACAGCTGCTCCTTGGCAGGTTACTGGTGACCTCGCACACACGCAGGAACACAACAGACAACTGTTGACACAGCTGCTCCTTGGCAGGTTACTGGTGACCTTCGCACACACGCAGGAACACAACAATGTTCCATGGAGTTATTTGGCTGCTTTTTGTGAGGCCTTCCGACGTTGTATAAAAATAATTGCGCTCTACTATTGTTGCGGCGATACACTCACAGACCATACACACACATACATACATATACACACACACACATACGCACCACCACCAGCGTCAACATTCCACGGCGACGACGGAGGGGTCGCCGTCTCACTCCACGATCGGCTATCAAAGTGTTCGCATATAAACATTTGTAAACCACTGTACCAAATAAATACATAGTTAAAGCCAATCAAATTAAATCATTTTCATCATCAACATCAGCTCATCATCCACCATCACCTAGTCCCGTACGACTGCTGCGCGCAAACAACTATACCACAGAGTTCGTCAAAAAATTCATTCGAAACGTCCCCCACGTGTTGGATCCATATTCCCGCGCCGTGGTTTTAGAAAGGTGCCCATATACTTACATCGAGCAGTGATAGTCCAGTAGATATGGAACGGGCCCACTGACCACCTGGTCTCCGGTTCCAAAGCTGGCGGAGGTATGTACCACTAAATTAGTGTTTTCGTTTTTTTTTATACCACGTCGGAAGACGTGCAAGCATACGGCCCACCTGATGTAAAGCGGGTACCGTAGCTTATTAACGCTAGCGATATATTAAGTATCACTCGCGCGATACCTTCTCTGCTGCTTCCATAGCAACTCCTTGGGAGCTTACTGGTGACCTCACTCACTCGCAGGAGCACAACAACCCTCTAGGGAGTTGTTATTTGGCTGCGGTTTTCTGTGAGGTGGAGGTACTTCCCCAGACGGGCAGCTTTGATTCGCCCTACCTCTCGTTAGCAGCAGAGGAGGCATCGCGCGAGTGATACTTAATATATATCGCTAGCGTTAATAGGCTACGGTACCCGCTTTACATCAGGTGGGCCGTATGCTTGTATGGCTGCCGACGTAGTATAAAAAAAAAACATGTACAAATCAGTATCTTCGCAAAAACCTCAGTCTTAGGTGGCGGACTTCGCCAACCCTAATGGATTAGTAAACGGGGAAACGAACGAAGAAGAAGAAGCTCATGTCACTTACATCAAAATCATCAAGCGCCTGCGCCAGTTCACCAGGGCCCTCGACTTGGCCACGGTTATTACCTGAAAATAACACATCTATATATATAAAACAAAGTCGTGTTAGTTACACCATTTATAACTCGAGAACGGCTGGACCGATTTTTATGATTTTTGTGTTTTTCGATTTGTCTTCGTCCGGAATAGGATAATAAGTATTAAAAGAATTTATACCATCTAATAAGTTAACACACTATTTATTGATCCAGAGGCGGTACGAAGTTCGCCGGGTCAGCTAGTTACTTATAAATGACTGGGACATAGTCACAGCTGTTGTCGCTTCTATAAGTAAGCATTGGCAAACTCATGCCTTTACTGCCAAGAAGTTTTCCCAACGCTCCATTCACACTATTCCCAGCACTCACTCGTCTTTCTACATCAGCGGTGTACCTTCCATCCTTGCTGAAAGCACATCCAAGGTTTTTTATACCACTAAGGTGGTAATCAAGCATACGGCCAGCCTGACGGTAAACCGTCACCGTAGCCTATGGACGTTTGCAACACCAAACATGTCACTAATGCGTCGCCGACCCTCTAAAAACCTCTTCACGTATTTCTTGAAGAACTCCATGCTGTAGTCCCTAGGAAAAACCCTCGGCTGGGAGCTCATTCCACAGCTTGAGAGTTCTCGGAAGAAAACTTCTCTGGAACCGCACAGTACGCGACCATTGCGGTTCCAGTGTGTGAGGGTGAACTTCCCGCCGTCGGCGTGTGGTTATAAAAAGTAGATTCTATTCGATAGTTCGATGCGGGCGTTACTGGATTGGTATATCCATCTCGATCTTCTCCGTGCTTCGGAGGACACGTTGAGCCGTCGTTGAGCAGCTGTGTTCGCGTGAGTGATACTTAATACATTGTGTACGATACATATAGTTTTATCAGCGAATTGCCACGCCATCAATATTTATTTAATATTTTTTTATCTCAGATCACGATATTACCATTAGCAATCTTGAAAATCTAGTGAGCAGTCCGTACATATTGCAAGCGATCATACTCCGGCTACGGTAATCACTTTAAATGAGGTGGGCCGTATGCTTTGTCTCCGGACGTAGTAAAAATCGCGCGTGGCGTGTCCCTGCGCCACGGAGGAGATAGTGTCCACCGCAGAGCACACTGCACGCAGCACGAAGACAAAGTAGACAGTGTGTGTGTCTTACCGTGCACGGGCGCGGCGTGTCCCTGCGCCACGGAGGAGATAGTGTCCACCGCAGAGCACACTGCACGTAGACAGTGTGTGTGTGTCATACCGTGCACGGGCGCGGCGTGTCCCTGCGCCACGGAGGAGATAGTGTCCACCGCAGAGCAAACTGCACGTAGACAAAGTAGACAGTGTGTGTGTGTCTTACCGTGCACGGGCGCGGCGTGTCCCTGCGCCACGGAGGAGATAGTGTCCACCGCAGAGCACACTGCACGTAGACAAAGTAGACAGTGTGTGTGTGTCTTACCGTGCACGGGCGCGGCGTGTCCCTGCGCCACGGAGGAGATAGTGTCCACCGCAGAGCACACTGCACGTAGACAAAGTAGACAGTGTGTGTGTGTCTTACCGTGCACGGGCGCGGCGTGTCCCTGCGCCACGGAGGAGATAGTGTCCACCGCAGAGCACACTGCACGTAGACAAAGTAGACAGTGTGTGTGTGTCTTACCGTGCACGGGCGCGGCGTGTCCCTGCGCCACGGAGTAGATAGTGTCCACCGCAGAGCACACTGCACGTAGACAAAGTAGACAGTGTGTGTGTGTCTTACCGTGCACGGGCGCGGCGTGTCCCTGCGCCACGGAGGAGATAGTGTCCACCGCAGAGCACACTGCACGTAGACAAAGTAGACAGTGTGTGTGTGTCTTACCGTGCACGGGCGGAGCGTGTCCCTGCGCCACGGAGGAGATAGTGTCCACCGCTGAGCACACTGCACGTAGACAGTGTGTGTGTGTCTTACCGTGCACGGGCGCGGCGTGTCCCTGCGCCACGGAGGAGATAGTGTCCACCGCTGAGCACACTGCACGTAGACAAAGTAGACAGTGTGTGTGTCTTACCGTGCACGGGCGCGGCGTGTCCCTGCGCCACGGAGGAGATAGTGTCCACCGCTGAGCACACTGCACGCAGACAAAGTAGACAGTGTGTGTGTGTCTTACCGTGCACGGGCGCGGCGTGTCCCTGCGCCACGGAGGAGATAGTGTCCACCGCAGAGCACACTGCACGTAGACAAAGTAGACAGTGTGTGTGTGTCTTACCGTGCACGGGCGCAACGTGTCCCTGCGCCACGGAGGAGATAGTGTCCACCGCTGAGCACACTGCACGCAGACAAAGTAGACAGTGTGTGTGTGTCTTACCGTGCACGGGCGCGGCGTGTCCCTGCGCCACGGAGGAGATAGTGTCCACCGCAGAGCACACTGCACGTAGACAAAGTAGACAGTGTGTGTGTGTCTTACCGTGCACGGGCGCAGCGTGTCCCTGCGCCACGGAGGAGATAGTGTCCACCGCAGAGCACACTGCACGTAGACAGTGTGTGTGTGTCTTACCGTGCACGGGCGCGGCGTGTCCCTGCGCCACGGAGGAGATAGTGTCCACCGCTGAGCACACTGCACGTAGACAGTGTGTGTGTGTCTTACCGTGCACGGGCGCGGCGTGTCCCTGCGCCACGGAGGAGATAGTGTCCACCGCTGAGCACACTGCACGTAGACAAAGTAGACAGTGTGTGTGTGTCTTACCGTGCACGGGCGCAGCGTGTCCCTGCGCCACGGAGGAGATAGTGTCCACCGCTGAGCACACTGCACGTAGACAGTGTGTGTGTGTCTTACCGTGCACGGGCGCGGCGTGTCCCTGCGCCACGGAGGAGATAGTGTCCACCGCTGAGCACACTGCACGTAGACAAAGTAGACAGTGTGTGTGTCTTACCGTGCACGGGCGCGGCGTGTCCCTGCGCCACGGAGGAGATAGTGTCCACCGCTGAGCACACTGCACGCAGACAAAGTAGACAGTGTGTGTGTGTCTTACCGTGCACGGGCGCGGCGTGTCCCTGCGCCACGGAGGAGATAGTGTCCACCGCAGAGCACACTGCACGTAGACAAAGTAGACAGTGTGTGTGTGTCTTACCGTGCACGGGCGCAGCGTGTCCCTGCGCCACGGAGGAGATAGTGTCCACCGCAGAGCACACTGCACGCAGACAAAGTAGACAGTGTGTGTGTCTTACCGTGCACGGGCGCGGCGTGTCCCTGAGCCACGGAGGAGATAGTGTCCACCGCAGAGCACACTGCACGCAGACAAAGTAGACAGTGTGTGTGTGTCTTACCGTGCACGGGCGCGGCGTGTCCCTGAGCCACGGAGGAGATAGTGTCCACCGCAGAGCACACTGCACGTAGACAAAGTAGACAGTGTGTGTGTGTCTTACCGTGCACGGGCGCAGCGTGTCCCTGCGCCACGGAGGAGATAGTGTCCACCGCAGAGCACACTGCACGCAGACAAAGTAGACAGTGTGTGTGTGTCTTACCGTGCACGGGCGCGGCGTGTCCCTCAGCCACGGAGGAGATAGTGTCCACCGCAGAGCACACTGCACGCAGACAAAGTAGACAGTGTGTGTGTGTCTTACCGTGCACGGGCGTGGCGTGTCCCTGAGCCACGGAGGAGATAGTGTCCACCGCAGAGCACACTGCACGTAGACAAAGTAGACAGTGTGTGTGTCTTACCGTGCACGGGCGCGGCGTGTCCCTGCGCCACGGAGGAGATAGTGTCCACCGCAGAGCACACTGCACGCAGCACGTAGTCGCGGTTGGCTTTCGCAGCCGCCAACTCTGGATGACGCACGTACACCTTAAAAAAAATACACATTTTTTAACAATGACTGGGTCAGACTAATAAATACATATCATTTAATTAAATGGATAACTTCGGTACGATTGAAGATATGATTACAGTCCATTTAAAGAGAGGTAGGGTGCATCAATACAGCCCGACTGACAGGAAACCGCAGTCAAATGTCAACACTTGTGCCGATGTTTTGATACCTTTTTCACAAAAGTATGGCACAGTCACTCCTTCATAGCTAATACCCCACCAAACCATCACTGAAGTCGGATAGTGGCCACGTTGCACTGTGTCGACTAATTGGGAAGCTTCCTTAGAGCTTTGAGCATAAATACGGTCATTTTGTTTGTTAAAATGTTGCTCAATTGTAAAAATTTTCTCATCCGTAAACAAATTTTTTCTGTGACCTCCCTTTGCGTACCGCTTCAGTAGTTGTTTCGATTTTACCACTATTTTTTTTCAAATTATCAGTTAAGAAATGACCAGTACGTCTCTTATAGGCTGCAAGTCCTAAGTCATCTTTTAAAATACGCGACATGGTTCTAGGTGCTATTTTCATCTCCCGAGATAAAATCTTTTGCTTTCGGACAAGATTTCTTCGAATTCTTTCCCTTACTGCTTTGACCACCTTTTTCGTACGAACACTACGTGGACGGTCTGATCTTTTTCTGTCACAAACAGAGGAGGTCTCATTGTACCTATTAATAGCCCGGTACACAAACATTTTACTAATACCAAACGTATGGAGAGTTTTAAAAATTGCATTTGGCTCCATACCTACTTTGTGTAATGCAATCACAGCGATTCGGTACTCTTTATCACCCCACTCCATTCTAATATCGCAAAATATTGTACAATGTATTGGCGCCAAAATGAGAAAACTCGATGAACAATCATATAAAAATGACAGATTCCAAATTCAAATGTAATATTTTGTTTACCTTACCTTTTTACCTCTGACGAGCTCAGTGGCTCAATTCTCACACAAGGCAAACATTTGTGTGCATGAACATGTCTGTTTGTCTTGGTCTGGAGGTTGGGCGCATCGAAGCAGCCCGTCTAGGGAAGTACCTCCATCTAACAGAAAACCGCAGCCAAATAACAACTCCCTAGAGGGTTGTTGTGTTCCTGCGTGTGAGTGAGGTCACCAGTAAGCTCCCAAGGAGTTGCTATGTAAGCAGCAGAGGAGGCATCTCGCGAGTGATACTTAATATATCGCAAGCGTTAATAGGCTACGGTAGCCGCTTTACATCAGGTGGGCCGTATGCTTATATGCCTCCCGACGTAGTATAAAAAAAAATATTCCGGGGC
Source organism: Pyralis farinalis (assembly GCA_947507595.1). Lineage (NCBI taxonomy): Eukaryota > Metazoa > Arthropoda > Insecta > Lepidoptera > Pyralidae > Pyralis > Pyralis farinalis. Next base: position 33,441,194 of record OX382263.1, on the reverse strand, counting down.
TATAAGTTTATAGCTTTTTCTATAAAAAAAATCAGTATCTTCGCCAAACCCTCAGTCTCTGGTAGCGAACGCCGCAAATTGTACGGGTTAGGCAAATATAGTTACGTAGAAGATACATTAGGTGCAAAAAAGACAAGGTATACCGACCTTGGAAGCAGTCAGCAGCATGGTAGAATGCTTCTTCAGCACAGCCCTGGCAGCCGCGAGTTCATCCTTCATCCTCGGCTCCTTCAGCTCCTGTTGTCTCTTAGCGGCTTGAGCGGCGAGTTCGTTGGCAGAGCGCCCGAACTGCCGAGCTGACTCCACCAGCTCAGATTGGGAGGAGGCGGACTTCAGCTTATCCAAGTCTGTCTCCACCTGGTGGATATAAGAGACTGTTTAGCATCTGGTGATTATACTAAGAGAGGTTAGAGTGGATCGAATCAGCTCAGAAGAAGTGCCTCCTCCTTACAGAAAACCGCGTCCAGCCGAAATCAGCAGCTTAACGTTAAAAGTTAAAAAATATGCTATATCCATAGACATGCTGTACCAGTGGGCAGGAGCACCTGGATGTCAGCTAGGACCTTGTGACTAGGTGCAGAGAAGAGCTGTGAGAATCCTCCATGATCGTGAACTCACACACGGCATTGAGCCCTTGAATTTGAGAAGAGATTTTGCCTCCCTTTGCGTGTTCTACCGATTGTATAATGGTCGTGTTCTGTGGAGTTGTTCCACATTATGCCAACAGCCGCGTTTTACAATCGCACTGCTTGCCGACGGCTGGGAGTTCATCTTCATACACTAGAACCGCAATGGTCCCGTACTGTGTGGTTCCAGAGAAGTTATCTAACGAGAACTATTAAATTGTGGAATGAGCACCCTGCCGAGGTTTTCCCAAGGGACTACAGCATGGGGTTGCTGCCCGCAGACATAGCTCTGCACATTCCCAAAATAAAAAATAGATTTATACGTTAATAAAATAATACTTACTGTAGGCGTTAACATAAGAAAAGGCATGCTCCGTCGGTTCAAACATGTGGAAAGAATGCAGGATGAAATAATGATAAAATACATATTCAATGCGAAAGTGGATGGAGGTAGAAGCCGTGGAAGGAAGGTCAATTCTCGTTCAACACGGCGAAATTGGTCGAGTTTTATCAGGGGGTGGTGTAAGAAGCTGCAGGAATCGGCAAGCGTGCATGAAAAGAGCTATGGATGATGAAGAAGCAAGTGAGGTGTTTAAGGATCGAGTCATGTAGCGCTCGTTACTCTCTGCTTATTTCGAATAAAAAAAATATATGTGTGCAATTCACACGCAATAGAAGTCTTCAAAAATGACTTTATAATCACAATATGCTGCATTCGTTTTCGGCATACATGAAAAATGATTTTATTAAAATAATGAAATATTTATGTAAACAATACACGTGTAGAATACACTACGGTTGTTTTGCCGCCTTATCCCAAGCTTCGTAATACGCAGCTGTAACATAGGTTACCTAACTTCTTTAAAATTTAATCTTATACTTACTTAAAACTAACTTAACTTTAAATACTTATAATACTAAAAAATATCTACATATTTACATTACATAATTATTATACAAAATGTAGAAGCATATAAAAACATGGTAAAATAAATTACTTTCAATATTCACGCGGACAAACGCACCGTGTGTTTTATATTGGTAATGCGCAGGACGAGACAATGGAGAGGTAAGTGCAGAACGGTAACTGATTGCATCGAGAACTCATTTGCAAAGAGAGCCCGAGCAGTGCACGGCAAACTACTTATGAGCGTGTACGCGTCACTTACCCTAACAAAAAAACGACCTTTACAAATACGAACGTAATGGCTATCAAAATTGTAACCGACTTTTTAATGTTTTGATGTTTTTAGTGAATTTCCCTTACTGGGTTAGTTGTGCACACATTATTTATGTACCGCAAAGCCATAGTAACTGTTTGCCTATCCTACTTGTGCTAATTTTATTGTAATCCTGTCCCTAGTAAAACATTTGAAATAAATTATTCGTAGAGCTTGCTTATCTATCGCAATGCCACGCTAGGTAAATTGTAATTAGTCTCGCATATGCCAAGCTCTCTTGCGTCTCGGTTGCTAGTGGTAGTTGACTTCTCGGCTGGATCATAATACTGTGGTACGATTCACAGGAACCCAGTTGGGGTTAAAATATTGAGCCTGACAGCCATCTAGCTCGCCACTGACTGCGAGCATCTGCACATTGAACCTGTGCCGCAGCAGCTGTCTCCGTTCCGGTGGATCTTCCGTGGCCAGACAAAGGAGAGTGCGGTAGTTTACAATAATAGTGTACGGACTCGATCACTAAATTAAAATGAACCTGCGACCTGTCTAATTTTCTTTGCTTAGTTAAAACAATGTAATAAACATCTTAGTTTGCTGTTCATGTTTGTTTATTTTACCCTCTATGCTAGGGCACCTTATAGCTTCATAATACGCAGGCGCGCATACACACGTACTAACACACGTACAATGCTCGGACCCTCACCTCGTTTCATCGAGTTTCAAATCACAACGATGCTAAAGAAGTTTTCACTTCAATAACACTTACGGTTCTAAGCTTGGTGAGAAGGAGTTGTACGTCCACCATGTCAGCGAGAATGAGAAGCCTGGTGACGGCCGACAGGAGAGCTCTTGCGGCTCGCACCATCGCCGAGCGGACAGCGGAGGCGCATGGCTCTTCGGAGAACTCGCGCGCGGCCAGGCTCATGGCGGCTCCTAGAGGAACAAAACGGAAATTTTACTCATAGCACAAACCAATACAAATCACTTGACATTTGAAGACACTCCGCACTCACAAAATCGTTGTGTTTTAGCGCCTAAATACCTCAGCGATTCAAGGCTACAACCAACCAATATACCGCCGAGTGCTACGATGTTAAATGCGAACACGAGCTGCGAATTCTAATCCCCCCCTACTCATACTCATAGATCAAATTGTCCGAAGAGCTCATGGGTATCGCAGGGCTCCGTGCTAGGATCTCCATTACTTGTATTGTAACTAAAACAAGAATGAACAAATAGTGACTGCGCAGCATTTCAAAAAGCAACTCAAATTATTCAGCATGGACATTTATCACAATAAAAAACAAAACTTTAAATTACATAAAAATATGTTCAAAGATTATTTATTTTAAAAGGCTGCGTAAATGGCGCATAGATCTCGGAACGCGTGACGTCATTTGTGTGTAAACAAACCAGAGACTTTGTACAAAAGTCGGCTGCGTGGGTACCTCTGTCTCACCTATTTGTACCGCCAAGCAGATATATTTATATAGCTGTGTTCCGGTTTGAAGGGTGAGATATGGCAGAGAAATTACAGGGTACTGTGACGAAAGATCCTTAGATCACAAGATTGACAGCGCGGAGGAACATCCCCGTGGTGTTGCGAGCGTCAATAAGCTGCGGTGAGCGCTTACAATCTAATGCGGGCCGCATGCTTGTTTGCCAATCTAGTTGTATAAAAAACCCACCAGCCGTAAAAGATATTATTGCAATTGATTGACCAATAACAATCATAATAAATAAAGAAGTTTTTTAATTGCTACTACGAACTAGTGCTACGAAACGCCTTGTAATTTGATTACGAACAAATGACGTCACATATTTTTTATACATGTTACGGGTCATAACTCTACAACACTATAAACACACCACGGCATTGTTGCAACACCATCGATTGTTACTCTATAATGTAGCAATCAGTTTCAGGAGAATGCTGGCAGTGTACGAGTGAAGTGTTGCGAGAGAAAAGTGACCCAGTGCTTGTAACGCTCCAATAAATCGATCGTTAATAGATTCAGGCGTTACTTTGCGAAAGTCAAATCTATATGCAATTTGATCTAACCATGGTGGCGGAAGCACGCAAAGCAGGTTAGATCAAATTGCAAATAAATCGATCAACATTATTAGTAACAAGTAATACCTAGCTGTATTTGTATTAGGATATTTTAATAAAGTTTTTTGACGTGATAACGTCTTATAAATCGATGAAAGCCGGCTGCATGCACGAAAAAGTGTCACGTTCCGCGTGAGCCGAGCGTGCAAGTGAGAGCGCGGAACAAGCGATAGAGAGCCACGATCGGTCTAAGCGTTCGGCTTGTGACGCATCTATATCTCTTCCACTCCATCGGCCGATGCGTCCGAGTAGAAGATAGACAGCGGCAGCACACAACCTACACGTAAACTGTTTTGTCAACTGTTGAATGTTTTCTTATGACGTTATCACGTAAAATTATCCTCCGTAAACCGACTTTACATACAACCAATTTTTTTTATCCAACGTCGGAAGGCATACAAGCATATGGCCCATTAACCTATTAACGCTTTGAAGTATCACTCGCGCGACGCCTTCTCTGCTGCTAACAGAGCAACTCCTTAGGAGCTTACTGGTGACCTCACTAACACGTAGGAACACAATAACCCAGCAGGGAGTTGTTATTAGGCTGCGGTTTTCGATTAGGTGGAGGTACTTGCTCAGACGGGCTGCTTTAATGCGCCCTACCTCTCTTAAAACATCGAGACCAAGGCAAACAGACATGGTCATGCAAACAAATGTTTGTCCTGTGTGGTAATCGAACCCACGAGTGTTGGTGTCAAAGTAGATTAACAGCGCGTTTCACCCACTGCGCCATCGTGTTTCGGAAGGCACGTTAAGCCGTCGGTATCAGCTGTTGTCGATAGATGACAGTCGTTAAGCTAAGTCAGTGACCCTCGGGCGGCTTGAAATCACTGGCCTCCTCCAATCCGCATTTGAGCAGCGTGGTGGAGTATGCTTTAAACCCCTTCGGTTGAAGGGAGACCCGTATCCCTGAAGAGTAAGGGTCGATGTGGATTACACTACGTACCGGCCTTCCGGACTTCCTCCACTGCAGTCAGCATCTCCTGGGTTATTTCTGGATTCTCGTAGGCAATGGTTTGTCCTCGTTCAATGAATATCTCCGTAGCTCGCTCAACGGTTGCCACCAAAGCACTCGCCCGTTTGGACTTGCCAGCTGTAATTGCAGAATATTTGTTAACATTTTTTACACAATACTTCGTTACAAACAAGCGTAAAATCTGCCTGATGTGAAGTTTTAAGAGACCACTTTAAGAGAGGTAGGGCACATCAAAGCAGCCCCGTCTGGCTAAATACCTCCACCTCACAGAAAACTGCAGTCAAATAAACTCCCTAGAGGGTTGTTGTGTTCCTGTCTGTGAGTGAGGTCACCAGTAAGCTCCTCAGAAATTGTTGTGTTAGCAGCAGAGGTAGCATCGCGTGAATGATAATGTATTACCAGCGTATATAAGCTATGGTAACCACTTTACATCAAGTGGACCGAATGATTGTATGCATCCCGACGTTGTATAAAACGAAAAAAAAATACTAGAGATGGTATGATTTTTTTAATACCACTAAGGTGGCAGACAAGTCGTCTATGAACATTTGCAACACCAATATTTTTTTTTTATACAAGTTCGGGAGGCTTACAAGCATATGACCCACCTGATGTAAAGTCGGTACCGTAGCATATTATTAACACTTGTAATATATCATGTATCACACACACGATGCCTCCTCTGCTGCTTACACATCAACTCCTTGGGAGCTTACGGGTGACCTCACTCACATGCAGGAACACAACAACCCTTTAGACGGTTGTTATTTGGCTGCAGTTTTCGTTGAAATGGAGGTATTTCCCCAGACGCGTGGCTTTCATTCGCCCTAACTCTCTTAAAAAATATGCCTGTTTAAATAATATGCCTGTTTAAATAATATGCCTGTTTAATACATTATTACATGTTCAGTAATGACGTGTGACCTCGATTGGACAATGCAGACCTTAATTTTAACTACAATCACTACTCAAATAACAAATCCCTTGAGGGTTGTTGTGTTCCTGCGAGTCCTTCAGTAGCTCAGTCGTGAATGACGCGACTTTGACACCAAAGCTCGTGGGTTCGATTCCCACACAAGACAAACATTTGTGTGCATCAACATGCGTGTTTGTCATGGTCTGGATATTTACGAGAGGTAGAGCGCATCAAAGCAGCCCGTCTGGGGAAGCACCTCCACCTCACAGAAAACCGAGGCCAAATAACAACTCCCTAGAGCATCGTTTATCAACCATTTTTATGTCGCGACCTACGAAAAAGCCAAAAAGTTAAACTCTTGTGACCCCGTCACTATAAGATTATAATAATATGTACATAGCGCGCTATTTTAATCAGCTATACGTTACATTAGCCTTCACTGGTTTTAACCTGCGGTGTACTTGCACGAGCTTGTCAAATAAGCTGCTTGCGCATCCCGTGACACATACGCTAGGACAGGTTTGTACATGTTATTTGCCTTAGTTATAAAGACAAAAGGGCACGAGGCCGAGCTTCATTGTTATTTACATGTTTAGGGAAGTAATATAGAGAAGTAAGTACATACCACAACTATCTTATCTCACTCACTGTGTTTTTTTTATAAATAGAAAACAGTAAAAATTGAAGTGAAATTAAAATGGACAAATATGTGACAAAACGGAATGCCTTCTACGTCTGGTAAAAGGTGAAGAAAAAGAACAGGTTATACAACGACACATATTTGAAATATGGATTTATTGCATTGGATGACAAGAAACAATGTGATGTTTGTTTTGAAGTCCTATCTGTGGAAAACATGAAGCCTTCAAAATTGGAAACCAGACACCCGTCTTTACAAGGCAAACCGTTAGAATTCTTCGAGCGTTAGTGTCAAAGTCGCATCATTGACGATGACTGAGTAACCGAGCTCATCAAAAATCTAGATAACTTACGTCTTTTTTTCTTGGCAGCGCGGTCCTTACTGTTGACGAGAGTGGTGACTTGTAGTACGAGAGGCTCCAGTGTTCTCTCCACAGATGTGGTCCGAATTTCCAAGTTCTTTGGATCCCATTTCAAGGTTAGGGTCCCTGTTGTTCCGTATGGATCTGTCATAGTGGCCATTTTATCTAAAATATAAATTCAAATTTTTCAAATAAGCTTAACAAGCACTTTTAAATAGTGCCTTTTTGTAAATAACAGTACAAAGTAAATGTTATTATCAAGGTCATATTAATTTCAAACGTTCTTATCATTTAAATAGTCATTTATTGAGCAGTGATAGCCCAGTGAATACGGAACTGGCATATTGAACCACAGGTCCCTGATTCAAATCTTGGTATGTACCATTTAATTTGTGTTATCAGATTTATGTATGTATTTGTAATTATCGCTTGTTCGGTGGTGAATATAAGAAATTGTATTTCAAAAGAAAATATGACCTACAGAAGAAAGGTCTGGTTTTCCCTTATGTGGGTTGCGGAGGTCTGGCAGCAGTTGCTCCCTGTAAAACTCAATATATTTGCCAAATGCTTAGTTAGTAGACTAGTTAGTAGGCTAATGTAGCAGACACCACCAATCCTAACGGATTCGAGAACGGGATCATGTTAGGAAGAAGTAAATTTAATATTCTATAATATATTGATCAGTTATTAAAATATGTGTTAATTATTAAAACCCCGTCACTCCCAATGGATTAGGGATCATGCTAGGAAGAAGTGTTGAATATTATTGTGAGACTGTAATATTATTGAGCAGTTATTAAAATATGTGTTAATTATTAAAACCATTAAAACCCCGTCACTCCCAATGGATTAGAGATCATGCTAGGAAGAAGTGTTGAATATTATTGTGAGATTGTAATATTATTGAGCAGTTATTAAAATATGTGTTAATTATTAAAACCATTAAAACCCCGTCACTCCCAATGGATTAGGGATCATGCTAGGAAGAAGTGTTGAATATTATTGTGAGACTGTAATATTATTGAGCAGTTATTAAAATATGTGTTAATTATTAAAACCATTAAAACCCCGTCACTCCCAATGGATTAGAGATCATGCTAGGAAGAAGTGTTGAATATTATTGTGAGATTGTAATATTATTGAGCAGTTATTAAAATATGTGTTAATTATTAAAACCGATCAATAATCTTATAGTCTCGAAGATTGGGTTTATGAAATATAATTTCCTGGACCGATGTTTTACTTCAACGAAGAGCAAGTGATGATTACAAAAAATATGTACATAAATACAAAATCACTAATGTAGTGTAAGTTCTTTATCCACTGTATAGGCTGGTTTTTCATAAACTGAACTATAACTGATCATAATCATCACAACAATGACCGTATTCACAACAATGATAAAATAGTTATGAAAGAAGTTTATCAGGTGAGAGTGAATGGAGATTTCTTGAGGGTGGCCCTAGATGCATACATATAGATCAAATTGGTGATGTGTTGAAAAAGGGTCAAATAAAAAGCACCCAAAACCGAAGAGCATGCATGAAGAGATTGATGAGTGTGGAAGAAGCAAGAAGGGTATGTTTGGATCAGTACACCTGGCGTTCTATAGTGTCTGTCTACCCCAATGGGAGACAGGCATGATGATATGTATGTATGTATATAATAAATCTTCACGCCAAAGATGTTACGTACACAATATCTTCGACGATTTAAAATATTTGTCATGATCAGGAGACGCGTAGAGTATATGGTTCATTAAAATCTACCAACCCTAGTAGTAATGCTGGGTACAACGGGAATTTAATAGACACTAAACCAATTTTAAACAAAGGAATTACTTTTTCTCCAACACGCTATAACCCAGCGTGTTCCAAATTTCGTGGTGTTTTGTAAGATTTCTCTATTTAACAGCAACCAATGACTCATTCACTATTTAGTAGTGTTTGGTTACAGTATGCAGTGTACCTATTTGGATGTAGCAGTAAAAATATAACGCATTCTTGTTTCGTATCTCCTTCGTGTTTTAAATCTACAATTATATTTGAAAATAAAATTCTCTTTGAAACTTCAATTACCGTAAGGTTATTCGACTAAATTATAAAATGTTATTGAGATAACGACACGAACTGTTGTAAACCGCTTCCGAATTTGGTGGGGTAATTTACAGACAACAATGTATTGTCGACTTTTACCTGGTTTTCCAGCGAATTGTTTGTTAAATTTCCAGAAATTCTTCAGATACTTCACAAACTTTTGAACCACAACAGGTAATTCACACAATAAGAATCATTTCACGAACTCAACTGTATAGAACTGATAGAAATGGAAAAGACAGAGGTTTCGATAATATAGAGGTGTGTCAATAAATTTTATTTTGCTTTGCTATTTTGAAGTAAGGGTTACCAAGTCTCAAAAATATTTTCTCCTAAATGGTACTTTAAATGACAGTAATTTGGAAAAGCGTAGTCAGGTATCAAAAATTTAAACAATATTTTTTGCCTTTGAAATAAACATTAAATTATGTCAATAACATGGCTGATATTATCACTATCAAGATAGATGTAAATGACCTGTCGTTTTGAAGTGAAAACTTCTTTAGCAGAGTTGTGCTCTTTTTAGAATGCGTAAAAAATGTTAAACTCGCATCAAGACACCTGACCGTAAGATTTTGGTGAGAATTAAAACTTAAGGTTGCTGCAGCGTTAAAACATTAGTCACCTCTAATTAAACAATTAAAACATGAAGCGCTAGATCGTTCATAGGGCATTATTTTCTCGCGACCAAAACGTTGTAAGCGCCATGAAATTCTTGGCGCTTACGCGTCTCGTTCAACGTAGTTTATCAACATCGCTGTTTGGTTTATGCGACTCAGGGCGCTTGCGCGAGTATGCGTGTGTGTTTGAGTTTTAAAGATTGGCGATGATGATACTGGTAATAATGATGATCGTGAAAAAGTCGTTGAAATTATGGATGAATGTTGATTTTTCTGAGAGTTAAACTTTTTAATTTAAAATAATTGTAATAGTTCTGAAGTGTTAAATTTTTAATGTAATATAAATTGTCATGTTTGTGTACGATAGCGCAATAAATGAATATTGAATTTTATCACATACATGATAGTACTTTTATACTGATAAATAAAGCAATTCGTCCGAAATTATTCCCTAACCATTCCAAAATATTCAAAAATGCACAACGTTAATGTTTAAGTTTTCACTTCTGCCGGCACTCCCGGAGTGCATTTTTTTTGACATTGAGTATTCAGTTGATTCCTGCAGGCCGTTTCTGCGTCACTGGACCATCGGCGTGTCTCTTTCATTAAGGTATGTACATATCTACAATAGTGATCCCCATAAGTTATATGCCACAAATAAGAGAATTTAGTCATTCAATCAAATTGGTTTTTATACTTAGCAGGACGTGTAATAAACATTGACTAATGATCGATTGAATTGAATTTTTAAGTTTTACACATAAAGTAGAGGTCACAAAATTCTCTTAAATGTTATGGGTAAATGTGACTGCGAATTTCTTTAAAGCCGTAGCAAACCCTTTAGTGGTTGTTTATATTATACTTAAATGACACTGATATATATTCATATAAATACCCTTGTTATTTAGTTTATAGTATCAGATCACATCAAAGATATATATCAAACACAAGTGCTTTGTTTGCTACATATTCTCACAATAGTGGTATATCACCACAGTGGTGACCCCGACGTGATCTGATCCGGCACTTACGAGTATCAACCAGTAGACCAACTGAAGAACGGCATTCTATACCTGGCAACCAGCTGCACAATCTACCCGCCTCCCACAAGCGGGTCTCACCGGTTCAGAATTTTAAAAGGCAGTTTCAAGAGACGACTAATCGGCCTTCATCGACCATACCCAGCAAGGCATTCGGTACTGTAGTGTACTGTGACGGATCTTTTGACTCGTGCACTGACGTAGTTGCGTCAATAACTATTACCGAGCGACTTCCATATTTCTGGACGAATTTGCCACGCTTATAGTTCGCGTAGTTTATGGCCTTAAACGTTGCTCCTCAAGAACTAGGCGACGAATACAAGTTCAATGCCGTGGTACGGAAGTTACATGTGATACATTAGGGTAGCATTTGTTAAACAATCCACCGCTAGAGAACAAATACGCCACCATAAAAGATAGGCTCATAAGCTGCTATGAAGAAAGTGAGTACAGACGGTTCCTCAAATTACTCTCAGAGATGGATCTGGGAGACCAGAAACGCTCACAATTGCTACGCAGAATGAGAAAGGCAGGTTTTGGCCAAATTAATGACGACACCATCCGATTGTTATGGATATGGCAACTTCCACCATCAATCACTATTCACCAATGCGTCACCAACAATTTGACCTTAGAGTAAAAGAGTTGAGTGAAATAGCTGGCCGTATTTGCGAGAACATCAGTTTCAACAGGACCTACCAAACCAACACCACAGGAGCAGCTGACATAAATTTTATAACGCAATTATAGCCGTCAAAAAGGAGTTTCAAGAAATGCTTGTTATAGGAATACGTAGGCCATCCAGTAGCCTATAGGCCAGTCCATTCTGCATGGTAAAGAGAAAAGAAAGATGGAAAATGGAGACCTTGTGGTGATTACCGCGCATTGAATAAAATTACAGTTCCAGACAGATATCCATTACCAAGATTATTCGTTTTTTCATACACCGCAAGTAGAATGTTAAAATGAAATGGAATATCTTTGAAATGAAATATCTTTATTTGCCAGAAACATGGTATGAACAATAGGTGTTAATATGTAAAGCTGGTCCAACGTTTCGTCATTGAATTGACATGCAAATTAATATTACAATGAAATTAAGTATACGTAGGTCACACTATAAGTTTTGCGTAACTTAAAAAAAACAACATGTTATAACCAAAATATTATGTTTATTGCTTTTCAAAATACTCTCCTTTACATTTTAAACATTTTTTCATGCGATCGAACCATTTTTTCAAACAGGAGGACCACAGATCTGAAGGCATGTTTTGTGCTGATGGAACGCTATCACTGCCTCTTCGGAGTTGGTAAAAGTGAAACCTCTCATCAAATCTTTGATTTTGGGGAAAATACAGAAATCACAGGGTGCTAGGTCGGGGCTATGTGCAGGATGGGTAACGAGTTGTACTTTTTCGGAAGTTAAAAATGACTTAGTATTGTTGGCCGTGTGTGAAGAAGCGTTGTCATGATGTAGGAGAACGCGGCTTTTTGGTCGTCTTTCACGAACTTTTTCTAACACCCTGGGTAAACAAATGGTAGAATACCACTTGGCATTAACACTCTTTTGATCTTCAAGTGGAATTATGTAGATGGGACCCGTAGCTGAGAAAAAAAACGCGATCATTTTTTACCAACGTTTCTCGCCTGCCTCACTTTTGTTGGCCTGTTCTCATTTTCAAACACCCATTCACAAGATTGCTGTTTTTTTTCGGGTTCAAAACAATAAATCCACGTTTCGTCTCCTATGACAATGTCATAAACAGCATTAGAATGTCCGTGGTCGTACTTCAGTAGCATCTGTGAGCACCATTCCACGCGAGCCCGCTTCTGCTCCGCTGTCAGTTCATGAGGGATCCAACGACAACAAAGTTTCCGAACTTTCAATTCTTCGTGTAAAATTTTCTGAATTTGTCTCATACCAATCCCCAATAGTTCTCGAATTGTCTCATAGGTAATCTGCGGGTTTTCTTCAATTAGCTGCTTAACAGTAGCCACATTATTTACGTTGACGGCTGTTGAAGGCCGCCCATCACGAAATTCGTCATGTAAAGAAACTCGACCTCTCTCAAATTCAGCAAACCATTGCCTCACGGTGCTCAAAGAAGGTGCTTCTCTCCCAAAAGCATTTTGAAGACGAGCAGCACAGTCTTGCGGACAGAGAGAACTTTTAAAATCGTATAAATTCATCGCTCTAAAATCTTTTCGACTCAATTCCATTTTAGAACTTTGATGTGCGATAAAAAACAATTGACAAATGATTTCCCGCCAATTGTTTTTTTTTTATTACTAAGTAGGTTGCAACGTTTCAAAAAATATAACATTCGAAATTCAAATAGTTCCGATTAGCTAGAAGTGCAAAACTTTTAGTGTGCCCCATGTATATAACAAACTTGATCTAATGATAATGCTTGAATCTTTGAACTGACGACTGGTACCGATCGTCGCACTGTGTGGTATATTTATACCCTCGGTGTGCGACCGATCGGCAACGGTGTGTGAGCGAGAAAACATCATCATCATTATGGGTCGTATAACTTTTTACAGTTATGATACGGGCGTCGAACCTTGGTTCCTTACCCGGGCAATGCTCCAAGGGTGAACCACCCTTGGGTAATTTGTACCGTATGTTTACGGTGTAGGCATATTGGTAATATATTTTTTAAAAGGTATGCAAATATAAGTATTACAAGTGTAGTGGTGCAATATTTATTTATTTACTTGATGTGACTATTTATTTGTTTTGGGTATTATTTATTTATTTATTTGTTTATTACATGATGATGACGATGTTTTTCTCTCCTCTTGTGTCTTCCTTGGGTTGTCTGTGCGCTGTGCCGTGCATGCCGTGTGCAGTACCACAAAACTTCGCAAAATGTATATAGGTGTTAATTTTTAGTTGATTAATTGTTAAGTATTAGTTATACTTAAAAATAAGTATTAGTTATACGTAAATCAAAATTAAATTTTTAGGTGAAAATCTATTAATGGTTCGGGTATATATCATAGCTAGATTTACTACTTAAGTCCAAATTTACGGTCAACGAACCACTCTTGTAATGTTGTTCGTTGACCGTTAGTAGTCTTACTATAGCGTTTATTAAGTTAGATGTGGTTTTATATATATAATGCCTCAAATAACAGAGTAGAAATAGTAGCATAACAGACCTGTCACATCCGTCACTCCACTCCATCACTCAAGGCACTTGTTGTGTGGTTTAGAAGGTTTCCTCCATCTCTTTTGTTAGATCCCGCGGTGTTGCTCTCTTCGCTTCCTCCGGCGGTCTAGTATGCAACGGAGCTAAGTTGCGGAGATGAGCAAAGTGCGAGTTGTCTGCTCTGTTAAATAGGGATTTTGATAGCCTCGTCAGAAAGCCATTTATTGATTCTATTTTCAGTCCTTTCGCAATAATGTCGTTTATGACAAAGCGACCAGCACCGGTTCTTAAGGTTATGTTTTGCTGTTTTTGCAGCCTTGCTCTTTGACTGGGAAAGCAAAGCGCATACCAAGCCGGCGCGGCGTACGTAAGCCGGCTGCGTATATACATTTTGTATATACCCATTTTTGTTTTGAGTGGTAACCTTGATTGTAGGACCGGCTTAAGCGCGCCGCGCGCAGCTTTTGCTTGGTTGATAGCGTGTTTGGGGTACCATTCGTAGTGAACGGTCTATATGTAGGCCTAGATATTTCACTTTGCTCTCCCACTCAATGCGCTCGCCTCTCAGGCTTAGTGTAGTTGCCGGATGGCCCCGTTGCGGTCCCACCTGCATTGCTACTGTCTTGCCTACATTGACTGCTAGCCTCCAGCGGTCGAACCATTCCGGTAGGCGATCCAGCAGCCGTTGCAGCCTGCGATACGCTACTTCGCGATTACGAAATAGGCACAATCGTCTGCGTAGAGTGCCAACATTACTCCTCTCTCTCCCTCCAGTCTGTCTTCCTCAGGCAGGAGAGGTATGTCGTTCGGGGGGGGGGGGGGGGGGGGGTTCCTAGTCAGCTGTCTATTTAGTGTATACAGATTGGCCCTGTCCTCGGTACACGGGGGCACCGCGTACGCGACCAAAGTTTTCTAAGTGCGCGCTTTTCTTTTATAAGTTTAATTATTTTTACCGGTAGGTCTGAGCGTCTAAGGGTATCTGAGGCTGGTTTACTCGTGGCTGCATCTCTTGCCATCTGCATGGCTTCGGAGAGATGTTTGGCGGCAGCCTCTACTTCGGATGGTGAGTTTATTTTGTTTGGGCGAGAGTATTTGGATAGTTTCTCCTTATATATTTCCCAGTTGGTTTTATTTTTGGTTGGGCGCTGCACTGTACACGGCGCCCCCATGTCAACCGTGACCATAATGGGTAAGTGCTGTGTCGAGGCCGAGTACAATACTTCTATGTTTATTATTTTTTGTATTGCTTTCGCTAGTACAATATCTAGCACGTCTGGGCTGTGGTTGCGGTTTGTGGGTACATGGGTTGGTGCAGAAGGCCCCAACACCGTGTACCCTTGCTGTTGCGAGTCTAACAGAAGTTTACGCCCGGCTGGGTTTGTGGTGCGGGACCCCCATACCGGACTTTATGCGTTGAGGTCCCCCACCGCCAACGCAGCACCGCTCTCTCCAAACATAGCTCGAATGTCGGACGGGTGAAAGAGTGGCCCCGGAGGTCTATAGCAAGTATATATGCTGTATTTCTTCATTCTCGGCTTTGATTGTCACGCCTATGCTAGCTAGTGTTTTGAATGGTTGATGCTCTATTTCAACATGTACGCAGGAACGGTGCACCAAGACCGCCGTGCCCTTACATGCTATTCCTTGTGCGGTGAGCGAGAAAACAATAGCGAATTTCACCCGGTCCTCAAAGCATTACCTTATCGAGCTAATTTTATTTCAATCAAAATTACATTACAGTTGTTTTATTTTTACATACATTTGACCCCTTTTCATACAAAGTTATAAAACTTTTGCTAAAAGTTCTTACTAAAGACTATGGTTCAGTAAAATGTATGAATCATGGTGTTCTCTAAATTCGTGTTTTCGGATTTATGGACAATGGACATATTTATAATTATTCTGAAGGAAAACATTGTGAGGAAACACATACGTCCAAGAAATTCTATTTTTCGAAAGACGTAACCTTACCTAAGAATGGCTTTTTTCCCTTTGGGTTGTGGAGGTCTGACTGCAGCCCCACCGTGTCAAAATCAATATCTTCGCCAAACCTTTAATCATAGGTAGCGGTCCCCTGTCTGAAGTATTAGTTTTATCCTTTGTTTGAACTCATAGACTACCCAACAAATAAAACAAAAGTAATTTCGTCGTCAAACTATATTCACAATGTTACATACGCTCAGAGAGTATTCGGCGACCAGGGTACTACGATCGCCGCTGTGACGGAACGGCCTTCGGGTAAGGCGGGAAGCTCGCTCCATTCACCTGTAGCTAGGTCAAACATCGACACGTAGTTGGAGTAGAGGCTGCCGTCGTAGCCACCCACAGCGTACAGTCGGTCGTCGTGCGCCGTCACGCCCACACAGCTCCGGCCCACGGTCATGGCCGGCGCGGACTCCCAGCCAGAACCCGCGCGATACCGCTCCACCGATTTCATTACGCTAGACGCGTCCCACCCTCCCACAGCGTATATCGCTTCGTCCACCACACTCACACGTAGGGCATCTCGTGGCTTCGCCATGGCTGCCACGGTCTCCCAACTGTCGGCCGCCGGGTCATACCTGCCGCATCGTGCATTAACACATTAATACAGCACGCTTTGTAGTCTTACCAGTAGCCGGTTTGAAGTATTGAAATAAAAGAAAGAAAACGCCGTAATGACTGTGAGAGTGGGCTAGCAGGAAGGAAAATTCGGATCATTATTAATTCAATTTACTCATTATTTTATAACAACCTGTGTTATGAAATGATAAGAAAAGTCAAATCACATAAATTAAATTCAAACTAACAAACATAAGTACAAAAATAAAAGTGTTATTTCAGAGAAAGTTTAAATTATGTTCTGCCTGATACAGTTAAGGAAAATGTCTAGCATTGTGATCGTTTAGATATTTAAATTTAAGTTTAATTATCTATTTGAAGCAATAATTCATTGTTGGTCGAAGTAAACAGATTATTATTATAATAATACGAATATTTATTTTCGGAACCGAGTCAAAACCGATACATTTATATTTTGTGTAAATTTACGGTCGACGTCAAAAGCCCAGGTAGGAAGAAAGGAAGACATCATTTGAACACGCTGGTACCCGTTGGCACGCACGCACTTGTATAAACAACAAAACAATCTTTCATTATATTACGTTACACTTTATCGAGAAATTAACGAATAAGATGTATTATACTATTATAGTATCGACAGAGATAGCTATATTCTATACTAGCTGCTGCCCGCGGCTCCGCCCGCGTGGAGTCAAATAACGTAGCCTATGTATTAATCCAGATCATAATCTATCTACGTACCAAATTTCATTCAAATCCGTTCAGCCGTTTAAGCGTGAAAGAGAAACAAACATCCATACATACAAACTTTCGCATTTATAATATTAGTAGGATATACAGCAACGAATGAATAACATCTATAATTGGTGAAATTAGTTGTAAAGTAGTAATTAATTGAGTTACCGAAAGGTTGGTCAAATGGCAAAAAACCAAATGGAACTTATTGTTACGTTCGGAAGTCGATGGTTCAAATCTCAACTTAGTAGTGAAAGTTTATTATAAGATTTGTTGGATTCTATTTTGTGAAATCGTCGAATGAGTTTTAAAATAAAACGGTTTAGTTTTATAATAATATGAATGTTCAACTAATATTATTATAAAACTAAACCATCGTGTCACCGAGCAGTCGACTGAGACTTGATAACAGCCACAGCACTCTTGAGTAGGTAGGGTAGTAAGAAGTAATGTTATTCTCTTTCCGTGGGTTAGTAAAAACATGAAAAAGAGTTAAGTAGGTTAGGTCACTATACGAAGACATTATTTTATCGTTACTAGTTCGCTATCGAGAGTGTAATTTTTTACGTTCCGTTTCAAATATGCAGGCTAATATTTATCAGTGTGCAAGATAGAATACGCATTATTGCGTTGCGCGTTGCACGTTGCGCGAATATGCTTCAAATTAGTAATGAGATAGATTTTACTATAAGTATTTTCGTGTTTGTGGCAATGTTTTAGTGTATACAGTATATATTGATAATAATAATTTATAATAAATAAATACAAAATAATAAATCATATTTCGTAGCTATGAAGTGATTAACTTATAGCCTTTTTGTTAAGTAATCTATAAAAAGTTTATGTTAATTTGGTTTTAGTGGAACACCCTTGAACGTTGGGTGACTCGTCACGAAGAGGAAGGTAATGTTTAGACTCGGCCGAGAAGTTTTTTTTATACAACGTCCGGAGGCATTCAAGCATACGGCTCACCTGATCTAAAGCAGTTACCGTAGCCTAATAACGCTTGTAATATATTAAGTATCACACGCGCGATGCCTCCTCTGCTGCTAACACAGCAACTCCTTAGGAGCTTACTGGTGACCTCACTCACACGCAGGAACACTACAAACCTCTAGAGAGTTGTTATATGGCTGCGGTTTTCTGTGAGGTGGAGGTACTTGCGCAGATGACCTGCTATGCAGCGTCCTACCTCTCTTAAAACATCCAGACCAAAAACCAACAGACATTTTCATGCACACAAATGTTTATCTTCTGTGGGAATCGAACCCACAGCGTTGGTGTCAAAGTCGCGTCATTCACGACTGAGCCACCGAGCTCGTCGAAAAGACGTTTAAGCGGTTTTCTCTATTCAATAGGTTTCTGATTAAATTTCCTCATTATTACCAACGTATCTATTCTCATTGTTTGATTAATCTAAGATGTAAAATTTTAAATTGGACACATCATATCGTCGCACCTATTACGTTTTGGAATAATATACTGTACTCTATATCACAAAATTTCTTAATTTGAATTTTTACGCTTTAGAATTGGGGTATCGTGATTTTCTAGGGTTCCGTACCCAAAGGGTAAAACGGAACCCTATTACTGAGACTTCGCTGTCCGTCCGTTTGTCACCAGGCTGTATCTCATGAACCGTGATAGTTAGAGAGTTGAAATTTTCACAGATGATGTATTTCTATTGCCGCTATAACAACAAATACTAAAAAATAGAATAAATGAAATATTTAAGGGGGCTCCCATACAACAAACGTGATTTTTTTGCTCGTTTTTGCTCGATATTGATAACGGCACCAGGTAGACACTTGAAATATTCACAGAACATTTAGGTATATATTCACTTTAAAAATAAATAATTAAATTAAAATAAAACAAATAATTTAAAATTAAATTAAATGGGGGGCTCCCATACAACAAACGTGATTTTTTTGCCGTTTTTATAGATAATGGTACGGAACCCTTTGTGCGCGAGTCCGACTCGCACTTGGCCGTTTTTTTTAAATGTTTTTACCTCTCGGCACTGTTCAACGGTCGTCGGCCATCATGCCCGCCGACAGCATACAGCTTCCCATTAAGTGCGGCGACGCCGAGCCCGCGGCGGCGCTTGGACATGCTGGCAATGGGCCGCCACACACCCTCGCGGGGGTCCAGGGCCTCCGCCGTGTAAGGAGTTGTGTACGGTAATATCCACGACAAGACGTTGTTGTCATCATTCCAGCCACCCACAGCGTACAGCCGGCAGGACAGCGCCGCCGCGCCCAGCCATCTGCGGGGTCTGGACAGCGTCGGGCCTGATAACCACGTGTCCGTCGCCGCATCGTACATGAACACGGTGCGCACAGGAGTGGATTCTGCAAATTATTAACATAACCATGCCATATTAAAGAGAGGTAGGGCGCATCAAAGCAGCCCGTCTGGGGAACCGCAGCCAAATAACAACTCCATAGAGGGTTGTTGTGTTTCTGTGTGTGAATGAGGTCACCGGTAAGCTCCCAAGGAGTTGCTGTGTAAGCAGCAGAGGAGGCATCGTGCGAGTGATACTTAATATATCGCAAGCGTTAATATGCTACGGTACCCGTTTTACATCAGGTGGGCCGTATGCTGGTATGCCTCCCGACGTAGTATAAAAAAAAGTATATATATATATATATATATATATAATATATACATAACTAGTTGCACCTTGCAAATTCCTTTGTGCGTTTTTTTTATATACAACTTCGGAAGGCATATAAGCATACGGCCCACGCTTGAAATACAATAAGTATCACTCGCGCGATGCCTCCTTTGCTGCTAACACAGCAACTCCTTAGGAGCTTACTGGTGACCTCACTCACACGCATGTACACACCAACCCTCTGGTGATTATTTGGCTGCGGTTGGGAGGTGGAGGTACTTGCATAGATACTGCTTTGATGTGTCCTACCTCTCTTAAAAACATCCAGACCGAGAAAATAGATATGTTCATGCACTCAAATGTTTGTCCTGTGTGGAAATCGAACGTTTGGCATTTGTCTTGTGTTCCATCCGGAACCGCTTTGTCTACTTTCTTTTCTCTCGGTTTCTAAGAGCCGTATAGCGATGTGGAATAGCCTATATTCTTCTCCTAGAATATATATATATATATATCAAAAGCAAAAATAATTTTTAAATCTGACTGGCAGTTCCAAACCTTAGCGCGTTCTAACAAACAAACAATCAAACAAACAGATGAACGCTTGTTCTGTACATATTAGTATAAATAGATACAAAAAAGGTTTAATAAAACGCATACATCATCAATGAAATTCGTCATATTTGATATCCCAAGCTTACCGGCGGATTGATGCTTGGGATTGTCGATAAAAGATAAAAATTCTTTATTTGCTATAGGGCTCTCGCGCAAACTCAGACACGTTTAACATTTTTTGAAATATAATATCTTATTAAATTCTCTTATGTTACTATTTTCTTTTCTTAATCTACTAGCATGACCATTACCGAAGAAAAAATGTCGAAAAAATCTTGCCAATATCTCTTTTCAAACTCAATTAGATAGTATATGTACAATAAATTGATGTCAAATTATAGAACAAAAGATTATTAAGAAAAGGTTGTTTGTGTTGAATTATTTCCTGACGTGGGTCGTTCTTCAAGTCGAAGTTTCCATTACGAATGCGTTTAAACCAAAAACGCACGGTGCGTTCATTAGCAGTCTCCTCTCCAACCGCAGCATTGACATTGCGAGCAGTTTCTGCCGCGTTAGTTCCGCGTCGGAACTCGTATTCAAAAATTACCCGGATTTTCGATGTATCCATCTTTCCCATCTATGCTAAATAAAAAAAAACGGGTGGCACTCCGGGAGTGCTGGCAGAAGTGAAAACTTGAACATTAACGTTGTGTATTTTTGAATTTTTTGGAATGGTTAGGGAATAATTTTGCACGAATTGCATTATTTATCAGTATAAAAGTACTATCATGTATGTGGTAAAATACAATATTCATTTATTACGCTATCGTACACAAACATGAAAATTTATATTACATTAAAAATTTCAGACGGCAGTGGCTCCATGTAATAAAAATCAGTATCTTCGCCAAATCCCAAGGCAAAGGTAGTGAACCTCGCCATTACTAATTGAAGTAAATTATAATATATTTGGAATGAAGCTATGAATTTGGACATAAAACTAGGAAGAAGAAAAATTGGTTGGGAGAAGTTTGACGTCATGTTCGCAGATTTTATGTACCATACGTCATCGGCACGGAATTGAATCTCACACATTGGACTAACCGATGCTGCTGCATACAGCCAAGTAGACTATTTATATTCTTTGTGCGGTTCCAAAATGTTAGAAACATGTTATTTATCTACTGCAGTTTTAATGCTAAATCAAATTGTACAAACACTGCATCATTTTAACTGTGACCATGTTGGTTGTTGTTACCATCATCATCTCAGGCTGTATTCGTACACTGCTGAACATAGGCCTCCCCTCTAGAGTGCCATTCGTCTCGATCCTGTGCCACCTTCGTCCATCGACCCAATAAACCTATTGAGGTTGTCGCTCCATCTAGTGGAGTGTCGTCCCACACTGCGTGTACTAGTAAGGGGACGCCATCCGGGAACCTTTCGTTCCCAGCATTTCTACGAACTATGTGCCCGGCTCCCTACAATTTAAGCTTGCTTTTCGGGCTATGTCGGTTAAATTAGTTTTACTACGGGTATTCTCATTTCTGATGTTATCACGCAGAGAAACCCCGAGCATCTTTCCATAGCACGCAGAGCGACCTTGAGCGTCCCCTTACGGGCTGCAATGAATGATGTGCAATAAAGGGCCACGTCTTAGTCTGTGTTATTGGTGTAAGGATTTAATCTCTTGTATGGATTTGCCTGTCCACCGTGCTAGAGTGCCTACACTACCACTGGGAGTTCCACATTCGCTGATAGTAGAAAACTCAGCTTGGATCTGGACACTGTCTAGCGTTATCCCGTTTCTTAACCCAGTTCGATTGGCGACAACCTCTACCAAAGCTACTCTGTAGGCCGATTCTACTAAAAAACTGCAACTGCACTGTAGCGCGGCGTGTGTCAAAATGCGTGCATTTTGACGTTTCGTTAAACATCGCTGCTGTCAGATCGCTTAACGAAACGTCAAAATGTACGCATTTTGACACACGCCGCGCTGCAGTGCAGTTGCAGTTTTTTTTAGTAGAATCGGCCTACTGATTTTTACATGGAGCGACTGTCGTCAGACCTTAACAACCCACAGTGAAAACCAGACCTTATTTGATTAGGTAACACATCATTCTAAATACAATTTCTTAGACATGCATTCCTTGCGATGTTTTACTTCACCGCCGAGCAAGTGATCATTGCAAATAATTAAAAACCTAAATACCAGAATTTAGTGCTCACACCGGCAATCGAACCAGGGACCGTTGGATGGTCGTTTCTTTGTCCACTATCACAGTTCTTCTTCAATAAGTACACAGTAAATACTCATCATGGTTGTGGTCATCTTCCAGACTGAAATATGGCTCCAGGTAGACGGACGTATGGACCTGTCTGTACCTATCCATATTTATATATAAAAAAACGAGTGTGCATAAGACCACACGACTGAAACTTAAAGACAATAGGCATGCACAGATATTCGAAACGTAACTGGCTATGAGAGAGAGAAAGAAAATGTGTGCTCGCACCTCTCTCTCTTGCCCCTACAGTAATATACGAAACGTAACTCTCTCTTTCTATCTTCACTAACTTATATCTCCCTCTCAACTTCCGTTCACCTCGCTCGTTCACACTTTTCGTAACGCTCTCGTCACGCATTCACCAGCTTACTCCCCAAGTCAAGCGTGCGTAAAGAAGTTTTACTTCAAAAACTAAGTTACTTTGACACCAACGCTTGTGGGTTCGATTCCCACTCAGGACAAACATTTCTGTGCATGAACATGCCTGTTCGTCTTGGTCTGGTTGTTTTTAAGAGAGGTAGGGCCCATCATAGTGGTCCTTGGGTACTTCCACAGACGGAAAACCGTAGTCAAATAACAACTCTCAGGAGGGTTGTTGTGTGAGTGAGTTCAGCAGAGGTGGCATCGCACTAGTGACACTTAATGTATTGAAGAGTTCATAGTTAATAACCTTTGTCCGTGATTACCTTCACGTCCGCCGATAAGGTACACGCGGCCGTCCAGCAATGCAGCGCCTGCGGCGGAGCGCGGCGCGTACATCGGGGCGACGGACTGCCAGCGGCCTCCCGGTAGCGGACAGAGCAGTACGGTGTTGGTGCGGCAGTCATTTGTGTCACCTCCCATTACTAGCAACGAGGCAGGTTGCTGGGTGACGTGACCAGGTTGCGGCCGCCTGCGATCCGCGGTCAGAGCCTCGATGACCTGGATCAGCGCTCGCTGCTCGCTGACTAATGGCTCGGCGCCGGCACGCTCTACCAGCACTTCCCGCGGCACCAGTTGCAGCTTCACGGTTTGCAGCAGTGAGTTAAGGTGGTGCCGCCGTTCCTGTCAAGCCACGAATATTTACCGAATTGTCTGCTTCTGACACTAAGGATATGCACATTCTGGCAACGTTTTCGACGAGCTCGGTGGCGAAGTCGTGAAAGACGCGATTTTGATACCAACGCTCTTGGGTTCGATTCCCACACAGGAGAAACATTTGTGTGCATGAACATGTCTGTTTGGTCTCGATGTTTTTAAGAAAGGTAGGGGAAGTAAAAGGAAGTACCTCCACCTCACAGAAAACCGTAGCCAACTCGCTAAAGGTTGTTTCCTGCGTGTGAGTAAGGTCACCAGTAAGTTCTTAAGAAGTTGCTGCGTTATGCGATGCCTCCTCTGCTGCTGACACTGCAACTCCCTAGAAGCTTGCTGGTGACCTCACTCACACACAGGAACACAAGAATCCTCTATGGAGATATTATTTGACTGCGATTTTCTGTGAGGTGTATGTACTTGCCCAGACGGACTGCTTTGATGCGCCCTATCTCTCCTGAAAACACCCAGACCATAGACGGATGAAATTTTTGTTTTGTTACCTACGCGAAAGAAGCATAACTTCTTATGTGCATACATAACATAAGTACACATACACATGTGTGCGCCTGCGTATTACGAAGCTTGGGATAAGGCGTCATAACAGTCGTGGTGTATTGTTTACATAAATATTATATTATTTTAATAAAAGCATTTACAAGTATGCCGAAAACAAACGCAGAATATTGTCGTGATTATTTGCCCGGAGGGTGTCCCTCAGAAGAATGACTAAAGTACAAATATAGTGGGTTAGTCCTTCTTTTGTGGGTTGGCGTTAAGCTCGGGCAAAAATTATTACTTTATATCTTTTTTATCATTACATATTATGTTGACCTGTTTTTGATTTGGATAGGAGAAATGACTAAGCAATATTGTATTATCATTATTGCTGATAGTAAAAAAGATATTGTACATTTAAAACCAAATATGTTGCAAGCTATAAATTAATGAACGAAATATTAATATGCTTTTAAAATGTAAAGTTAGGTAAGTATACATTTATTCAGTAGAAATATTTTAAACTTAAAATCGTCCTCGTATGGTTGAGAATACATCAATACAGAAGTTTGTCATGAAGAATATTTTGAACATAAACAAAGTTGTTTTAAGGTTGAAAATGTGAACTAAATGTGTCCATGTGTTTACGCTATTTCAACCTGTAAGCTATGTATGCATTTTTGACTACCTACACCTAATGACTTACTTACTTAATGTATTGCGACCTTTTATAGGTTACGGAGACCACTTTCCATCAGGTGGGCCGTATGCTTGTTTGCCTCCCGGTGTTGTACAAAAAAAAACGTAGACTAGGTAGTTTTAGCTTGAACATAATCTAGAAGCTGGAACGCCTCGCTCAACCAGGAGTCAGGGTGATTACCTGCGGACGATGCTGAGTCCACTGCAGCACGGCATCGAGGACGAGCTGCTCCATCGTCGCAACCCGGTCGATGCTCAGCAGCGCGGCCAGTTCCTCTGGAGCCAGCGCTAGGAGCTCGCCAGCTTTGAGCACGCCGTCGAAATGGTCGCGTATGTACCGCGCCGCAGCAGTAGCTAGGGCAGTGCAGGCATGGTCTTCGGCGAAAGCGCGGATGTTGAGTGCATTGCTGGCAGTTAACGCGTGCTCCAGGGAAGTGCTGGCGGCATCGTGCACTTCCGTCACTTCCAGCAGTCTAGCCGCTACTAGCAGCGCTTTCAGGCCCTCGATGTTAGTTGGTAGCGACGCCGGTGAGTATATATTACAAACCAGTGCCCGCAGCGTCTCCAGTTCTACAGCCTGGAATTAATAACATCACCATGTACTTGGACTGTAATGCGTCTTATATTTTTTTTTATACTACGTCGGGAGGCACACATGCATACGGCCCACCTGATGTAAAGCGGCTACCGTAGTATTAACGCTTGTAATACATTAAGTATCACTCGCACGATGCCTCCTCTGCTGGTTACACAGCAACTCCTTGGGAGCATACTAGTGACCTCACTCACACACAGGAATACCACATGTTGGGTACATTGAGTTTGTTTTTTGGCTGCTGTTTTCTGTGAGGTGGAGGTACTTCCCCAGGCAGCCTGCTTTGATGCGCCCTACCTCTCTTAGTCTTAGAATACAATGAATATTTGAAGAGCTCGGTGCTCAATAACGCAACTTTGTCACTGACGCTCGTGGGTTCGACTGTCACACAGGACGAACATTTGTGTGCATGAACATGTCTGTTTGTCTTGGTCTGGGCGTAAGAGAGGTAGGGCGGATTAAATCAGCCCAACTTAGGCCTCCACCTCACAAGTTGTTGTATACCTGCGTGTTGAAAAACCAGCATAAGTAAAGCTCCTTGTACACTGTCAGCGAGCAGCGAGGCGACGACGTAGCACTTGTATGGATATCACAAATCAATAAATCACTTGACAACGTATGCCTACGGGTGATCCGTGAACTAGCCAACAAGAGCTTCGCGTTCTAATTTACCCATCGACTCGTAGCGGTGAATTGAGTTACTACGAAAAATAGTCCCATTGGTATGTATCTGAACCAAATGGACAATAAAGTAAGTCGTTCGTGTTTTCGGATTTATATAAATATTTGTAATTATCACTTGCTCGGCGGTGAGGGAAAACATCGCGAGGAAACCCGTACGTCCAAGAATCTGGTCTGGTTCACCCTCTGGGTTGTAGAGGTCTAACGGCAGTCGCTCCAATTCTACAGTAATTTCGCCAAATTTAGGATCAGGTAGCAGACCATGCCAATCCTAATGGATTAGGAAACGGAATAATGCGAGGAAGAAGATGAAGTTCATGTCGTTCGTACTTACCTTTATAACGATTGCCAGCATTGTGGTTTTTTCAAAACTGCTTTTAAACATGTCAAAGAAGTACGGTGACGAAGCGGCCAACACCACGCGGTGTGCCCACACGCCGCGCTCGTCGTCCGCTGCCTTGCCAACTGCCTGGCTTGCCGCATCCTTCGCTGTACCTTCTACCTGCGCAAAACGAGTACCTTTAACCTTTCGTTTACTCGAGCTCGGTTGTGCCTTCGGATGTTATACTGTACCAGCCGTAGCTCATACGTACGAGTAATAGTCGACGTCACATTGTCCTGTAGAACGATATAGCCACAAGAAGTATTTACACATATCCATATTACATATACTTGTCACGGCAATATGCTGAGATATGACCTATTTGTGACGTCACACAGCACTATTATTGCTTCACTACTTATTGTATATTGTTTAATGTGTGTATAGTGTTGTGTTACGTCCAAATAAATATTTTCTTTTTTCTTTCTTTCTTCATTCTTTCTTTCTATATACATGTGAAGCAGTTGCAGACGTTGAACGGGTCTGCACTCAGCATAGTGCTATGACAGATTAAAAGACAGTCACAACGCTGATTTTCAGTGAAGCCGCTGCTCGGAGGAACAACGCGCATGAAATTATCATTAATATGTTACAGGCTACGTCTAGGCTGTCGACCCGGAAAGAATAATTATACCCACATAATCAAGCTTAAACCCACTCACTTACACCATGCATATGAAAATATTCACGTAGGTTCTATATACTGTACGGCCACTAATTCCAAAACTTCCTACTCCTACAAATTTCTTCTGATTAAATTCGTTGTGAGTTCCAAGGCAGCTGTAGTTTACCCCTCGGCACAGCTGGACTTCACTGTTCATTGTCTTTTTGGTGATCGCCGCTGTTAATTCCGGCTACACAGGAGACACAGCGGTGGGTATGAGTGATGGGCCTGTACGGCCACTAAGTTTGACTCGGAGATTTTTATAAATGATTTTTCAAATGCAACTTAAAAGCAAATAACGTTTGTTGGTGAGGTGAGGGTCCAGCCTGAGTTGATGATATATTTGTTACCTGCAGAAGAACGTCACAGCTGTCAGGGTCGTGCCGCAGCATGGCGAGAGAAGCGAGCAGCTGACCGGCGTGGTGTAGGTCGATCTTGTTCGTGCTGTGAAATTTAACAGTAACTTCATTGAACAACTGTTATTTGTCCAGTATGTATGTATATCTTCACGCCAGGTCCCTTGCGGGGTAGGCAGAGAGCACCTAGCGCCATAAGACGCGGTCCTTGCACACTTCACTCGCTTCTCTAACATTCATAGCTCTTTTCATGCACTCTCGCCGGTTCATAGGGGTCTGACGTCACCTTCTGATGAAACATGACCAATTTGATCATGGGTCTTGTCCTTCCTCAGCTCCTACATCCGCCACATTCGCATTGTATAACTATTCTGGCCATAAATACTGTTACATAGAAATTTTTCTTATTTTCAACTTTTTAATGCTGTAATTGTAATTTTTTAACACTTGGCACTTATTTTTAATCGATGTATAGATATGGGTGTATTCCCAGACTTGACGAAATTTAGTAAATTAATTCCATTATTCAAGTCTGGTGAACTGGGGAATTATAGACCGATATCTAGTTTGCCAGTATTGAGTAAAGTATTTGAAAGGTTGACCAATTGCAACTCTTTTTTAAGACCAATGAAATTTTTCTAAATTCACAATACGGATTTACAGCAGGTAACAGGTACCTACAGATGCAGGAGTACCATTGGTCAAGCATGTTCTTAGCGCATGGGAGCGATCCCAGGACGCTATTGGGGTCTTCTGTGATCTCTCCAAAGCTTTTGATTGTGTCGACCATCGGACACTATTGCTCAAGCTGGCCATCAAGGAGTTAGAGGTAAAGCCTATGATTTGATTGCAAGTTACTTAAGTAGCAGAATACAGACTATTGATATAAATGGGGTCAAATCTAAAGGCAGCAATGTTAAAATTGGGGCCCTAGGGCTCATTGGGTCCCTATTTATTTTTAGTATGTGTGAATGATCTGCCCTACATGGTACAGAAAATGGCGGATATACTACTATTTGCTGACGATACTTCCTTAATTTTTAATGTTCCTCGCCGGCGGAAATTCAACTAAAACCAAATGTATAAAATTTAGTCTACCAAATGTGCCTTCTGCCAATACAGAAGTTCTCATTGACAATAATGTACTAGAATGTATTAATGATACTGTATATCTTAGAATAACAATAGACTCCAAATTGCAGTGGGCCTCCCACATAAATAAACTGACTAGTAAGCTCAGCTCCGCCGCATATGCAATTAGAAGCATTAGACAATTGCCGGATGTGGCTACTGCGCGCTTAGTCTATTTCAGCTACTTACATAGAATTATGTCGTGGTATACTGTTGTGGGGAAGGGCGGCTGACATTGAAACTATTTTTATATTACAAAAGAGAGCCATCCGCTCTATTTATAACATGGGCGCCAGGGAATCACTTATATCCTCACGGCTGTCAGTATATTTATGAGAACATAATGTATGCTCGTAAAAATATAGTCATTTTCAAAATTTTGTGAAAATCTTAGAAGCAGAGATAGATTGCGTATGGCAGTACATCGGCTTGCTAAGACTAGTAGATCTTTTATTGTAAATTGTATTCGATTCTATAATAAATTACCTAAAACAGTTCTGTCCTTGCCTGAGAATATGTTTAAAAGGTACATCAAAAATACTCTGTGCAAGAAGGGTTATTATAGAATCGATGAATATCTAACTGACAGGGATGTTTGGAAATGATTCAGCACATGTATTAATATATCTTTAATTGTACAGCTTGATTTCACTATATGTAAGTACACTCACATATATTTATTGTAATATATATTAACGATGAAAAAATAACCCATATTGGCAAATTTCTTTTGGCATTTCTTCTTCGCCAATGGTCATTTTCGAAATGCAGGTAGATTAAAAGAGATTAAAAGTAAAAAAAAAAAAAACTATGGAAATTTATTAAGATAAAATATGATTTCATTTAAAGAATGTAAGACGTGTCTAAGTGCTCGTAAGGGCCTATTGGCAAATAAATGATTTTTATCTTTTCTTTATCTTTAATAATTTTGAATTAGGAACGCGTTTATAATGTTAAAAACTTCTTTCTATTTTTCGCCGTTTTACATACTTTTTCGTGTTTATTATCAGCTTTATTATCAGCAGCTGAATGTTCGTATGTCGTACTATAGATACAGACAGATATACCAACATAATTCGCCGGAACCCCATTAGGAAACAAAAATCTTACCGCGAGAAACGAAGATTCCCGCTAGGACTCTATCGCGTATAATAAAACAAGACCTGAAGCTCCGCGCTTATCATCGGTATATAGGACATGCTCTAAATCAATCCCTACAGTTGAAGACAGTCCCTACAGAAAGATCGATCAAAACGCCTTCTGACCAATACGCAGGTGAAAAACACAGAAATACCTTTTTTACTGACGAAAAAAATTTCACGATTGAATAGCACTACAACAAGCAAAATGACAGAGTGCACACAGTTCTAAAGAAGCCGCCCAAGTGGTCGGAAAGGTACAACGTGGTCTGCGTCTGTAATGGTTTGGTGGCGGGTGTCTTATCAAGGAGTCACAGAGCTTTCATTTATTACATTTATTTTTGTGAAAAAGGTGTGAAGACTTCAGCCAAATTGGATCAAGAGACTGTCTTGGATTGTGTAGGGAAACCTCTCAGCAATACACTTTTTAAAAATGTACCGTGCATTTTCCAATAGCACTCTGCACCTGGTCACAAGGCACGAACTGACCAAGCCTGGCTCGAAACCAATATTCCGGACTTTATACGAGCTGAAGGCTGGCCCTCGTCTAGACAGACTACAAATTATGGCCAGTTTTAGAGGACACGACCTGCTCGAAACGACACGCCAACATTGTGTCTCTCAACAAATCTCTGGAGCAAGCAGTGACTAAATATATATAATAAGAAACTTTAACATAACACCATATTTCCGGGAATGTCATGGTAACACTCATCGCGGTATATATTAGCGGTTAAAGTATGAAATTGCCGATACGTACTGAAAAATTATAGATCGTTTTTCGAAGATGTAACAAAACAATTGAAATGTTGCACATTTTTTAAAAGAAAAACTTCATAAGTAACATGTATAAAAAAGTTTCACTCGAAAATCTCACACCATGAAGGTTTAATGTCAATTCAAAGTATCTATTACTATAAAACGGCAATTTCATACTTTAACCCCTATTATTTAGCCACAACATACACCTACTCGAACTAAGAAACCACTGCGCATAGAGACACCCCGCACTCATCAAAACATATTGTTTTAGCAGCTAATTATCTCAGCGAGTCAAGGCTGATATGGCAAATATTGATAAGCCGATAACTTGACGCGATGTGATCTGTGAGCTAGCCAATAAGAGCAGTGCATTCTGCTTTACCCCCCGCACCCGTGGCGAGTTGAGTTGCAAAGCAATTTCGTTTCATCAGTTCTCCATTGATTATATTTCCTTCATGTCCACTTATATAGAGTTTTTTTTATACTACGTCGGAAGGTATACAAGCATACGGACCACCAGATGTAAAGCGGGTACCGTAGCCGATTAACGCTAGCGATATATTAAGTATCATTCGCGCGATGCCTCCTCTGCTGCTTACACAGCAACTCCTCGGGAGCTTACTGGTGACCTCACTCACACGCAGGAACACAACAACCCTCTAGGGAGTTATTATTTGGCTGCGGTTTTCTGTGAGGTGGAGGTACTTACCCAGACGGGTTGCTTTGATGCGCCCTACCTCGCTTAAAAAGAATAAAGAGTTGTTGACGCTGCACTTTGAATTTAGTTTTAGAAGCATACACATGTTAAAATGTTAAGCTATATAATACTCACTTGTCCATTTTATAAGCTAGACTGGTCAGTACCTTTACACTCCTGTACGAATTGCTCGAGTTTCGGTGACAAAGACCTCAAAGAGAACTGGCTTAAAGCTTACCGCTAGTACGAGTTAACGTAACGCTCTGAACAGCAATATTTGTAAAATCGTATCGTTTTATCGGATTAACGAAAGATAAGCTACATGATATCGAATGCTTATTGATAAGGAACTATGCACTAGTACCATACCTATCATATATAAGAGATTCCCAGTACGATAAATTTGCCATTGCGCAATTTAGTACCTGTCAAATAAAATTAATATTATATATATTTTTTATACCCCTGATGTGAAAAACAAGCATACGGCCTGCCTGATGGTAAGCAGTTACCGCAGCCTATGGGGTGTCACAAATACAAAATACAAAATATTTATTTCAGTTAACATGATTCACTTATTATTACAGTGTTCAGAGTTACCAGGTAAGTAGGTATAAGCTACTTGTGTTTGGCAAACTCCGCTTCCGTATTATCTAAATAGGTATACATGTTAAAGAATATTAAGAAGAATATACATATATATATATATTTAATATAAATGTAGGTATGTAACTTTGCACAAATAAAGATTGAATGTACGAAGTACTATTACTTAACTGATTTTCACAATGTGGAGGACATTAGTTCAAAATAGGCAGAAAAATTAATACGCCGACCCTGTAAGAACCTCTTCACACCTTTTTTGAAGATCCCCACACTGTAGTTCCTTGGCAGGGAGCTCATTCCACAACTTAATAGTTCTCGGTAGAAAACTTCTCTGGAACCGCACAGTACGTGACCATTGCGGTTCCAGTGTATGAGGATGAACTCCCAGCCGTCGGCGAGCTGTGCGATTGTAAAACGAGGCTGTTGGCATAATGTCGAACAGCTCCTCAGAACACAACCTGTTATACGATCGGTAGAACACGCAGAGTGAGGAAAATCTCTTCTCAAACTTAAGGGTTCAATACCGTGTGTGTGAGTTCAGGATCATCGACTGACGAGCTTGGTGGCGCAGTGGTGAAACGCGTTGTTACGCTACTTTGACACCAACGCTCGTGGGTTCGATTCCCACACAATACAAACATTTGTGTGCATGAACATGTCTGTTAGTCTAGGTCTGGGTATTTTCTATGTATAATAAGTATGTATTTACAAAAAAAAAAAAAATGTACTTACGTATGTTTATCAGTTGTCTAGTACCCATAACACAAGCTTCGCTTACTTTGGGGCTAGATGGCGCTGTGTAATTTGTCCGACAATATTTATTTATTTATTTATTTATCGACGATCCTCACAGCTCATCCCTGCACCGAGTCAGAAGGTCCTAGCTGGTATCCTGGTGCTCCCGTCCAAAGGCGGCTACAGTACTCCATATGCGGTCTGACTTATATAAAATAAGTCTTTGCCCCGAGCTGAAGCACTCTTTGGCTCTGTTGAGCACACCGGGTTTCTTGGACGCCAGCTTAACCTTCTCCTCCAGGCGACCTCGATACTGAACATCGCTGGAGATCTCTACACCGAGAATCCCAATGCTCTTAGAAATTGCGGGCGACGTGTTTTGGAATTGGGTAACCACAGCTAATGGGGCTTTCTTAGCGGTGAACGCGCAGACTTCTGCCTTAGTAGGATTGAATTGGACCAGGTTCAATCGTCCCCAGTCAGATACTTTACACTTTGTGTACCTTCTATTTCAGACACAAGTCGAACGCGGCTTTCCTCCACAAGGGAACGAGGGATGCTAGCACGGCCTGTATAATAAGTGTCCCCGGTGCTGTCGTACGCATAACAATGAATGCTGTCGTATGACAGCATATCATTGATGTGCAGCAGAAACAGCGTTGGGGACAACACAGAGCCTTGTGTGTGTGTCTACCACAGCTTTTATGCGTTTGCTGGATAAGAAGCTGGCAACCCATTTGCACAAACCCTCGGGCAGCCCGTACGATGGTAACTTCGATAGAAGACTCCGGTACCAGACCCGATCGAACGCCTTCGCCATATCTAGGCTGACAGCCAATGCCTCACTTGACTCTCAATCGCCGAAGCGGTGTGTAAGATACACTAGAAGATCACCAGTCGAACGACCGTGGCGAAAGCCGTATTGACGGTCGCTGATCAAATCGTGATCCTCTAGATATGTAAGGAGTCGTGCGTTTATCACACGCTCCATCACCTTGGAGAGAAGGAAGGTTATGGCAATAGGCCTGTAATTTGATGGATCTGACCTATCGTCCTTTTTGGGTACCGGATGCACATTGGCGGTCTTCCACGAAGACGGTACTTGCTCAGTGGAGTTGGAAAGCACGAAAAGGCGCGTTAGCACAGAACTCAACTCAGGAGCACACAGCTTTAGCACCACTGCTGGAATGCCATCTGGCCCACTCGGCTTATGAATGTCGAGGAGAGCAACGCACGCCGGACATCTCGCTGGGTAATTGAGATTTCCTGCATTGAGCTACTGCACCTCGGGATGGTAGGTGGTACAGCTCCCCCGTCATTCAAACTCGAGTTAGAGGCAAAGTGATTACCCAGTAAATCGGCTTTCTCTTTAGCACTATAGGCCAGGCTGTCATCCGGTTTTCGCAATGGTGGCATGGACGACTGACAAAAGTATCTCTTGGCAGCTTTTCTCAGACGGAAGGCTTGCAAGCCACTCGCCAACTCTACCAACGAATTCAAACTTTGCTCTGGCGATTACCCTCTTACTGGACCTCGAAGCAGCGTTCAGTTTACGTTTCAAAACAGAGACATCTGAATTTCCACTAGCACGCGCCGTGGTCTAAGCTCGAAAGAAGAAAAGCCTCGAAAGCAGCTTGTTTGAAAAGTTGGCTGAAGTTGGTTGAAGCGATTGGGAATGTAGCATTCCATGCCATGCCATATCGCTGTAGCTACCACAGGCGCACGGAGGTAGGGCGCATCAAAGCAGCACGTCTGGGGAAGTACCTCCACCTCACAGAAAACCGCAGCTAAATAACAACTCCCTAGAGGTTTGTTGTGTTCCTGCGTGTGAGTGAGGTCACCAGTAAGCACCCAAGGAGTTGCTGTGTTATCAGCAGAGGAGGTGTCGCGCGAATGATACTGAATATATCGCAAGCATTAATAGGCTACGGTACCCGCTTTACATCAGGTGGGCCGTATGCTCGTATGTCTCTTTTTATTGTATCGCTTCCTGTGAATACTTTCCAAGAGAGACGTAATTTAAATATTAATATAGCACTTTCCTTTGACTCCTGTTGTTTACTTTATTACCATTTTTAAGGTTTTGGGATATACTTATATAAAAACTTATGGCGGCCACATAGAAGGGAGGGCGGCTGATTACTGCACGGGTCTGAACAAGCCGAACCCCATTCTCTACTAGGCCGCGTGGCATAACACCCTCGAAGGTTCAAAACACCCTGTCGTTATAAATTAACTTACAATAACTACAATGGAGTGGTAGTGTGCCGGCCACGTGATTCGTAGAATAGACAATCGCTGGGGAAGAAAGGTTCTTGAATAGCGTACCCGTACTGGTACATGCAATGCAACACCCCACCAAATGGAGTGACGACTTCAAGAAGTTTGTCAGGAATAGGATCGAAACGAATGAGTCTCTAGAGGGAAAATATATGTTCAATAGTGGAAGGAAATGGGCTGAAATGATGATGATGAACTGCATGATGGGACTGAAACGAAATTAAATTAATTACACAAAAAGCATATTTTTTCTGTTAACACACATTTGTTTTAATATTTTCGTTGATCATATCCGCTGTTAACGTCTGCAGTCACAGAGCCGGTGACCAGGCGACTACGACCGCGGCAGCGACGTCACGGCCCAATGGCAAGGGGGGTAGCTCACATTGCCTGGAGTCGCACATCGCTGGGTCCAACACCGACACGTTAGTGAGGTAATGGTGGAGACGGCCGCCCGCCACATACACTTGCCCGTCGTGCGCAGCCACAGTGGCGTTGCATCTGGGTGAAACCATGGCCGTCACAGTCTCCCATCCCGAACCCGCGTGGTAGCGCTCCACCGATCGGAGCGGGGCAGACCCATCCCACCCGCCCACGGCGTACATCGCGTCATCTAGCACTGCCACGCCCACGCCACTCCGTTTCTCAGCCATGGCCTCCACGGTCTCCCATCTGTCCGCTCTCGGGTCATACCTGCAATACACACTAAGTAACAATGTCGGACGTGTAACAAACACGTTCTAACCCACAACCTCTGACCTAGCGGTTATTTACGCCGAAATGCGTGAGATGCAGCACTACACTTATTGCTCTGAGGTTCTGTTTAGTGGGCATTTCTTGACTCACTACAAATTATTTAATTCTCTGTCCATTGTTTCTGATTTACACACTCCCCTTTTTCTGAAACGACTTCCACATCAACTTTACCAACGTAAAGTTGATGTGGAAGTCGTTCAACAAATACGTCGTCAACAAATACGTTCTGTTGCCATGGCTCAATATGAACAATACGACTAGCGCGTTTCCTTTCATTGCTAACGCAGTAACTTCTCGGGTGACTTGACAGAGAACAGAAACCGCGTGCGCCCGCCACCGTTGCTACCATGTCTGCCCTGGTCGTCGCTGCGACATGTGTTTCGCTGCTGGTGCTGTAGATGTTAGTTAGTGTAGAATTAGGACTAGAAATCTTCAACTTGTAGCGTGTTATATATACATCTAGCGCCAGAGGATGTCTCAATTTATGAAGGAAAATACTTCTGAATCTGTGAGTTCATTCTATAATTTTCTCATGTAATGCATCGTAAATGTTAGTTGTTATTTTCGTTTCTAACCTTTCAGTGCTGTTCAATATGATATTTCCATCATATCCA
Organism: Pyralis farinalis; assembly: GCA_947507595.1. NCBI lineage: Eukaryota > Metazoa > Arthropoda > Insecta > Lepidoptera > Pyralidae > Pyralis > Pyralis farinalis. Next base: position 33,405,044 of record OX382263.1, on the reverse strand, counting down.
CCGACGGCATACAGACTTCCGTTAAGTGCTGCTATTCCAAGGGCGCTGCGACGCGTGACCATGCTGGTGACTGGCCGCCATCTGCCCTCGCGTGGGTCCAGGGCCTCCACAGAATTAAGACGTATGCAACGTCTTAATTCTATGGACGCGCTGGCACGAGTGCTGTACCAGCCACCCACTGCATACAAACGACTATCCAGTGCAGCAACGCCCGGCCATTTGCGTGCTGTGGTCAGCTCCGGACCCAATGACCAAGAGTCTATTCCCACATTGTAAACAAATGTAATGCGCACTGGGGAGTAACCTGCAAAAGATTAATATATCCAAATACGTTTGAAGAGTTCGGTGGTGGAGTGATTACGAACGCTAATTTGACACCAGAGCTCGTGGGTTCGATTCGATTCTCACGCAGGACAAACAATTGTGTGTATGAACCAGTCTGTTAGTCTTGGTCTGGGTGTTTTTAAAAGAGGTCACACTGCAGCCGCAGTCAAATCACTCCCTTGATGATTGTTGTGTTCCTGCGTGTGAGTGAGATTACCAGTGAGCTCCTAAGGGCTCCTAACAGCAGTGGCACCGCGCGAGCGATACTTAGCTACGTAACCAATTTACATCAGGTAGGCCATATACTTGTATGCTCCCGATTAAAAAAAACATATAAAATAACCATGGATCTGAATATTGTCACTATTAAAGATTGGCTATGGTGGGTGGATTGGGTGACATCGAATAGATATGGTCTCACTCGCAGGAAAACAGCGATAGACTATAGAGGAGGTTGTTATATAAAACATAAGGGTCAAGTATTGACTTGAGAAGTACTGGAAGGGGTTCCGCTGTCTGTACATTATCTCTACTGTGTACAGCTATGCCTACCCTTTTTCGGCAGTCTTATTTGCTAATCTGCAGAATACACAACAGAACTTTAACTTCGGCGGAGAGGTCAACAGACGTATCCAACTCGGCTGGGCAGCGTTCGGGAAACTTCCACACATCTTCTCGTCCAAGATAACTTAACGTCTAAAGAGGAAAGTCTTCGGACAGTGTGTGTTGCCATTGATGACATACGGAACTGAGACGTAGTCCAACACTACGGGGAAGCTCAAGGTCGCTCACCATGCTATAGAAAGAACTATGCTCGGGGTTCCTCTGTGTGATAGAACCAGAAATGTCTATATCCCCAGCAGTACTAAGGTCTCCGACATAGTCCTAAGGCTAAGCAAGCTGAAGTGGCAGTGGACCGACCACATAGTTCGTAGAACCGACAGCCGTTGGAGAAGAAAGGTTCTCGAATGGCGTTCCCGTACTGGTACACGCAGTGTGGAACGACCGCCCACTAGATGAAGCGACGAACTCAGTAGGTTTATAGGGATGGATAGATGCAGGTGGCACAGGAACGAAAAGAATAGCACTCTAGAGGGGATGATAATAGTGATGATACATCACGTGTACGCTGCATATTAGTAAATAAGGTCACCGATTGGCTTTGGCTCTAAATGTTGCAGTGAGTTACTTAGACTAAAGTGTATTAACTTGTTTCTGGCTCACCGTCCCAACCGCCAACAACGTGGACGCGGTCATCTAGCACTGCGGCACCAGCGGTCGCACGCTGCGCCGGAAGATCAGCGACATACCGCCAGCGGCCACCCGGCAGTGTGCAAATCATCACCGAGTTGCTACAGCCTGTGTTTGTCCAGCCGCCCAAAACAATCAGAGCGCTGGGCGGGTCTCGGGCTACGGCCAGACACTCCGTGACCTTTTCGAGAACTTCGGGTTCGGCGCTGACCAATGGCTCGGCCTGAGCACAGTCTTCCAGAACCTCCCGTGGGACCAGCGACAGTCTCACGCTACGCAGCAACGAGCCCAGGTGCAGCTTCCGCTCCTGCAACGTAATTTAACTATTGCTCCCGTATATAGGCATACGGCCCACCTGAAGTAAAGTGGTAGCCATAGCCTACGAACGCCTAGAACACTAAAGTATCACTCGCGCGATGCATCTCTGCTGCTGACATAGGTACTTTTTAGGAGTAAGGTGATCTCTCTCACACCCAGGAACACAACAACTCTCCAGAGTGTAGTTATTAGGGTGCAGTTTTCTTCCCCTGGAGGAGTTACTTTGATGCACCCTAGCTCTCTTAAAAACATCTAGACCAAGACAAGCAGACATGCTCATACACACAAATATGTGTCCTGTGTGAAATTACTATTTTGGCGTCTTGATTGAGAAAAAATTACAAAGTTTAAAATAGCTCACTTCAAAAAAACTAACATTTCAACTTTTAATTCAAGAAATATTTTTGATCCCCGTTACACCCTTTAAGCGTCGGAATTTTTGGATACGCCAAATTAACTTCTTTTTTTATTCTAATAGAAATTATCTGTACAAAGTATCTGCTCTGCTCTGCTCTGCTCCATACAAACTGTCAATCCCCGCTTAACCCCCTTAGGGGGTTGAAATTAAAAAAAAAACATTTTTTATCTCTTGTGAACATTACAAAAGTAACCTTAACGCAAAATTTCGGCTTTCTAGGTTTGACCTGGGCGGTTATGAGTCAGTGAATTAGTTAGGAACTCCATTTTTGTTAATATAGATTATCACTTGCTCGGCGGTGAAGGAAACCGCACGTCCAAGAAATTATATTTGGAAAGAAGTGACCTTACGTAAGAAAGGTATGATTTTCCCTTCGGGGTGTGGAGGTCTGAGGGTAGTCTATGTAAAAATCAGTACCTTCGCCAAATCCTTAGGGTTAGGTAGCGGACCCCGCCAATCCTAATGGATTGGAAACGGGATAACGCAAAAAATATTATATCTGCATACAGTAATAACGATTACCTGCGGGTTGTGTCGTGTCCAGCGTAGTACAGTATCTAACACGAGATCCTCAGTCACCACGAGCCCACTGCAGTCCAGCAATGCCGCCAATTCTTCAGGTGCCAACGCCAAAAGCTCCTGTCCCTCCAACACTTGCTCAGCGTGGTCATATATAAACTCTGTAGCTGCACTAGCTAATGTGGTGCAAGAATGCAGCTCGGCGAAGATACGGATGCCGAGTACGTTGTCAACCGCCAGCGTGCGGGTCAAGAATGCGCAGACCAAGTCGCACAGGCCGGCTATGTTCAGCATCATCGCTGCAGCCAGAAGCGCCTCTGCATTTTCCACGGTCACCTCTAGCGAAGCTGGTGAGTATATATACATCACCAACTCCTGTAGAGTTTTCAGCTCCACGCCCTGTAATGATACTCGTAAAATGTATTGACATTTTCAACACGTTTAAGACGTTTTAGGGTAAAATCGTCAGGTCCAAAGGCAAACCCTAAAACAGGTATATTACCTACCGTTATGAATTTCACAGACCCCTGAAGGTAAATACGCTTTTCTTCTTCTTGGGGTCATTCACCCGCGGGACGGGTGCGATCGGGCCTCGAGCTAGGGCTATTTGCCCGGGCTGTCTTCGGCAGCGTATCGCTGCCGAGTGTTTTATTCTCGCGGAATGGGGTAGCCAAGAAGGAAAGAAAGAATGAAGAGGCAAAAGTTTCGCAAAAGGAAGGACAAAAACTAAGGAGGCCAATGTTACATCACACAAGGATGTATGAAAGGACAATATACGAAATAAGTAAGTAATATGCGAGAGTGGAGTAATAGATATAATTATTTAACTAATACCTCACAGAAGATTGTATTCGAATTTATTTCTCACCTTGTTAATATCTGGATCTAAAACAGTCGAATTAGAAAAATATTTTTGCTTTTGTTTGCCCAAATTGATCACAATATATACAAGTGTATTCTAAAACCAGTATGGACTTACGACATGGAACTCTGGGGTCAGGAAGCAATTCTAATATAGAAATACGTTTTCAAAACAAAGCGTTGAAGATACTAAGTTGCGCACAATGGTTTACAAAAAACATTGAAGTACATGAGTACCTACATACGAGTATCTTAACAATTAAGGAGGATGTGGATAGAGCTTGTAGGGCCTATAAGCTAAGACTCCAGCGACACGAATACCAATTAGCTGTGACACTATTGGATGACAATATGTCTTTACATAGATTGAAAAGAAAAATAATAGCCTCAATTTAATTGCCCTAAACAATTGATTGAATGAAACGAAGAATGAACGAGATGACGCATCGAGTGATGCGAATAAGCTCAAATGTGATAGTACCATCAAACAGCTGATCTGATTATGGCTTCGGGGCTGATAGGAGATGGATAAAAAAGAATGTTTGCCCAATTCTTGAGCAATTCTTGAGCTATTAAATATCACGATACGACTATTAGAAGACGAGGAAAGAAAGAAAGTTGACAAAACGGTTCCGAATGGATACCGGACAAACGCGCACCGACGTCGCGGTCAGCAAAGCAAATAGATAGATTAATAGTGACATATTTTTTACCTTTATGACGACAACCTCAGTCGTTCTTTCTTTAAAGTCACTGGTAAACATGGTGTAGAAGTAAGGTGAGGCAGCTGCGAGCACTGCTCGGTGCGCCCACACACCGCTCGGGCTGCTTGCTGTGCTCTCCTCCTGGGCCTGCAGGAACCAATGTATACGTGTGTATATCAACCCTTCCCCCCATCCCTCCCCACCTGCGGGGTAGGCAGAGAGGACCGAGTGACACGCGGTCCTTACGCACCTCACTCGCTTACACTGACCTCACCTTCTGGTAAAACACGATCAATTTGGTCATGGTAGACGAGTCTTGGTCTTCGCCGGCTCCTACATCCTTCCACCTTCTCATTGCATATCTGTTTCATCATTCTTTCGTTCTGCATTCTTTCCAAATGTTCGAACCAACGGAGCATGCTTTTTCTTATCTTAACACCGACACTTCATGCTCTCTCTGCCATACTCAGCTTTCACTTCCATCATTTAGCGTTGAAATTAGCACCGCGTTGTGCACAGCGAGTTGTGCGATCTGGCTTAGTTTTCGGCTGCCTAGAAGTTCACCCAACGCTCCGCTCCGTTGTGCCGCAGGCAGGCAAGGCGACTTTAACAGAGCGACGTCGCGCGGAAGCAGTTAGAGTGTGGCAAGCTGCTCATTTGCATATTACGTGCAGGCCAGTCGGTACATTGTATACCTGCAGGTGGACGTCACACAGAACTGCATCGCGCCTAAGGAGGTCGAGGGAAGCAAGCAGCTCGCCGGCGTGCTGCAGGTGGGTTTGGGCAGCGGCGACGTGAAGGGTTTTCTGTAAGTTCTTGCTGCAACATTCAAAGATAAGATGACTACATGATGTTTGATTTTTGAAGTTATACGCAGTAATCTGAAAAAATGAAAAATTAAAAAATGATTTTATTGACATAGTTTTACAGTATGTTACAAATGAACGGAGGCTCCTTTTAAGCTATCAATTGCTGGAGCCTCCGCTCTCCCGAGGTACATAAAAGTGATACGTAATTTAATAATTTTAACAATTCTAAGTTTATATATTTAAACTAAAATTGAAATAAACCTAATATCTAGTTATAAAAGTAGATATCAAGTATTTTATTTTTATTTTACAATGATGATTTTTATAAATTACAATGAAGTGCATGCACGAATATAAGTTGTATAAGATGACAGGGCATTTAAAGATGTATGGGTGTGTCTGTATGTTTGTAAAATTAATGTTTGAATGAAAGGATACGTGATTTAGGGAAATGATTATATGCAAGTGAGAGATATTTTTGTATGTATGTATATCTTCACGTCAAGTCCCTTGCGGTGTAGCCAGAGAGAACCGAGCGCTATAAGCTATTTATGTGTAGATTTAAATATTTGTAATAATTTATTTACTTATAAATTTATATAAATATAGTTATTTAAGAATAAATAAAAACTGAAGTAATTAAAATTTTCAAAACTATTTCCTAATTTTCATTTCATTGTTAATTTTAGTATATTATTTTATGCATAAATGTCTGTAAGTGCTGAGGCGAACGTTTATGTTTATAAAAGTGTAAACTGGTATAAAGGGTGCTCCGATACGGGCTTGCCTAGTGGAGCAACCAATGGAAATCATGTTTATTTAGTTTAAGTCTACATCCACTTTATTACTGCACTTTTCAATTGTAATAATATGTGTTTGTAGGAAATAAATATATTTTCATTTTTCATCCGAAATATAAATAATAAACAGTATTGAGTAGGTATGTACAAAAAAAAAACAAACAACTTACTTATCCATGTTGCAGCTGTCGGCTCGTCTGAATGGGCTCCAGTAAATACATAATATCGTTTAATAATTCGATAACAGATTAGACAAACGATATCGACGCATACTATCGATTAGAAGAAATCGATAAAATATTAATAAATTTTTAGTACTGATTTAATTTCAGGGAAGTACCTCCACCTCACAGAAAAACTGCAGTCAAATGGCAACCGCCTAGAGGGTTCCTTGCTAGGTCACCAGTAAGCTCACAAGGAGTTGCCGTGTTAGCAGCAGAGGAGGCATCGCCCGAGTGATAGATACTTAATGTATTACTCTAGTAGTATGCTACGGTAGTAAGAGAGCTCGGTGGCTTTGTTGCGCGCGTCATTCTAATCGAACACGCAGGTTAAGCAACCACGACCGCAGCCAGTCTATGGATGAGTTTATCTATCTCGAGTTTCTCCGTGCTTCGGGGGATTGTCGATAGACGACAGTCGTTAAGCTAAGTCAGTAGCAAAACCCTCGGGTGGTTTGAAAACACTGGCCTCCGCCAATGCGCATTTGAGCAGCGTGGCGGAGAATGCTCTGAAAACCTTCCGTTGAAGGGAGACCCTGCAGTGGGATGAGTACCTAAGGGTTGATGTGGTTATAGGCTACGATAACCGTTTTACATCAGGTGGGCCGTATGCTTGTATGTTATACGTTGTACTCGTATCTATATGTAAAGGATTAGACCTCCTTTCTTTTTGTTTTTTAAATTTGGCGCTAGCTGTCGCAGAAATAGAGAATAGTGTTTCTGTCCAAGATGGTGACATTTCACTTAAGCATTATAATAGCTGTTTTCAGAATATAATTATTGTTGATTTAAATGTCGATTCTGTGTTTTTTCAGGTAGGCTATCTTTGAATTATAAGGTTCATATGTTATTTTGTGTGTTTGTACAGAAAATAAAATGACTGTGTTTTTTCAGAGCAACGCATGGTTTTAATTCTAATCCACAATCAATAAAAGTATAGAAATAGTCTTATACTAGGGGCACACTAAAAGTTTTGCACTTCTAGCTAATCGGAACTATTTGAATTTCGAATGTTATATTTTTTGAAACGTTGCAACCTACTTAGTAATAAAAAAAAACAATTGGCGGGAAATCATTTGTCAATTGTTTTTTATCACACATCAAAGTTCTACGTACGCAACGAAAATGGAATTGAGTCGAAAAGATTTTAGAGTGATGATTTTTTATGATTTTAAAAGTTCTCTCTCTCCGCAAGACTGTGCTGCTCGTCTTCAAATTGCTTTTGGGAGAGAAGCACCTTCTTTGAGCACCGTGAGGCAATGGTTTGCTGAATTTGAGAGAGGTCGAGTTTCTTTACATGACGAATTTCGTTAAGGGCGGCCTTCAACTGCCGTCAACGTAAATAATGTGGCTACTGTTAAGCGGCTAATTGAAGAAAACCCGCGGATTACCTATGAGACAATTCGAGAACTATTGGGGATTGGTATGAGCCAAAATCAGAAAATTTTACACGACGAATTGAAAGTTCGGAAACTTTGTTGTCGTTGGATCCCTCATGAACTGACAGCGGAGCAGAAGCGGGCTCGCGTCGAATGGTGCTCACAGATGCTACTGAAGTACGACCACGGACATTCTAATGCTGTTTATGACATTGTCACAGGACACGAAACGTGGATTTATTGTTTTGAACCCGAAAAAAAACAGCAATCTTGTGAATGGGTGTTTGAAAATGAGAACAGGCCAACAAAAGTGAGGCAGGCGAGAAACGTTGGTAAAAAAATGATCGCGTTTTTTTTCTCAGCTACGGGTCCCATCTGCACAATTCCACTTGAAGATCAAAACTTACCGATTTATTGGCGATAGTGCCTCTTGATAAATTTGTGAAGTGATATATATGGATATATATTGATAAGGAACCAGCCTATTGGGCAAATTGTTCCCGTTACGAATCCAGGCGCGGGCATGTACCACTAAAACCGTGTTTCCGGATTTATGTACATATTTATCACTCGCTCGGCGGTGAAGGAAAACATCCGGGAGGCATACAAGCATACGGCCCACTTGATGTAAAGCGGGTACCGTAGCCTATTAAAGCTTTCGATATATCAAGTATCACTCGCACGATGCCTCCTCTGCTGCTTACACAGCAACTCCTTGGGAGCTTACTGGTGACCTCACTCACACGCAGGAACACAACAACCCTCTAGGGAGTTGTTATTTGGCTGCGGTTTGCTGTGAGGTGGAGGTACTTCCCCAGACTTACTTTGAGGCGCCCTACCTCTCTTAAAACATCCAGACCAATACGAACAGACATGTTCATGCACACAAATGTTTGCCTTGTGTGGGAAACGAACCCACGAGCGTTGGTGTCAAAGTCGCGTCATTCACGACTGACCCACCGAGCTCGTCTCTAAAGACGTGTGGCCTAACCTAAGGAACATCTGGTTTTCTCTTTAGGTTGTGGAGGTCTAACGGCAGTCGCTCCGTGTAAATATCGATGTCTCCGCCAAATCCTTACGTTTAGGTGGCGGACCCCGCCAACCCAAATTTGGGAACGGGATAACGTTCAGGTAAAGATAAGTTCAATCCCAAGCTTACACACGGTATTGAACCCTTAAGCTTAAGGAGAAATTTTGCCTCCCTTTGTGTGTTCTACCGATTGTACAACGGGTTGTGTTCTGAAGAATTGTTCGATATGATGCCGATAGCTACTTTTTAGAACCGCACCGCTCGCCGACGGTGGCAGGGAGTTCACCCTCACACGCTGGAACCGCAATGGTCGCGTACTGTTCGGTTCTAGAGAAGTTTCCTTCCGAGAACTCTCAAGCTGTGGAATGAGCTCCCAGCCGAGGTTTTCCAAGGGACTACAGCATGGAATTCCTCAAGAAACGCGTGATGAGGTTTTTAGAGGGTCGGCAACGCATGAGAGACACCCCTGGTGTTGCAAATGTCCATAGGCTACGGTGACTGTTTACTATCAGGCAGACCGTATGCTTTATTGCCACATTAGTGGTAAAAAAGAAGAAGAAGAAGAACGCCTCTTGTTAAATGTTCTTATCAATAATCGTTAAGTATATGTTTATCTTATCTTTCAGATAACCGTACAGATTATTTAAAAACCATTGCCGTCTATTGCGAGTTAGTCCATATTGGTGGTCCATATTCCCCACCCGTTCTCTCCGATGTCTCCATCAGGTGACCACTAACAGACGCAGCGGCGACTGGATAATGAACAAGTGAGTTGTTAACATTATCGTGTTCCCCAAACTTTTCGTGTTCGAGGCACAAATTATCCGGCATATTATTGTGTATGCCGGTACATCGGCTTGCTAGGACTGGTAGATCTTTTCTTGTAAATTGTATTCGATTTTATAATAAATTGCCTGAAACAGTTCTTACCTTTCCTGACAATGTATTCAAAAAGCACATGAAAATACTCTCTGTAGAAGGGCTTATTATAGAATTGATGAATATTTAACTGACAAAGATGTCTGGAAATAATTCAGCACAGACTACCTGTCCTTAATAATCTTTAATTTTACCATTTGATATCATTATTGTATCAATATGCTTATGTATTTTTTTTTTGTAATATCTAATTGACAGTTTTAAAAGAGACCTATATTGGCAAGTTTCTTTCGGCATTTCTTCTTCGCCAATGGTCATTTCCGAAATGATAGTAGATAAAAAAAGTAAAATAAGAGAATTAAATAAGATACAATAAGATTATATTTCAAAAACACCTGCTCGCGAGGGCCCAATGGCAAATAAAGAATTTTTATCTTATCTTATTTTATCAAATTAACAAATCTTTGTTGTTCTTTAACGTGTTCGACATTGCGGGGCACAGTGGTATCATCTAGCTGATTGCCATGGTGCAAGATGCCATGGCTCATCGTAAATGTGGTCCCATTTCTGATTCTACGTATTCAACAGCAAAGCGCTCAAAACCAAAAACAAGCACGGCAAGCACGCGCTGGAGAGAGATGACGTCCTGACACTGGCGCCGGACGCGCTTATGGAGGCGCTGCTGAACAGGGAGCAGGTCGCGATGCCCGAGGAGCGTGTGCTGAACACCGTGCTGCGCTGGACTCTGCATCGTCCTCAGGCACGTATCTAAAAACAAGCCATAAATGATCGATCTATCTATAACTTCACGCCAAATCCCTTGCGGGATAGGCAGAGAGAACCGATCGCTACGTGACTCGATCACACCTGACTCGCTTCTTTAAGATTCATTGCTCTTCTCATGCACGCTCGCCGGTTTCTAAGACAAAAAGTTTCTAGAATTTTTCAATTATGTTATCCTGTATTTACCTACAGCTAAACCAGCTGCAACCCGCGGCTTCGTTCTTCCGCCAAATGACTTCCGGCTAATGACATGAGGGTATACATATTGGGAAATAATGGTGCCACCGAAAATTATTATCAAATTATCATGACGAACTCGGTGACGCTGTCGTGAATGACGCAACTTTGACACCAACGCTCGTGGGTACGATTCCCACACAGGACAAACATTTGTGTGTGCATGGACAGGTCGGTTTGTCTTGCTCTGGATGTATTAATAGAGGTAGGGCGCATCAAAGTAAAGTTTGGGGAAGTACCTCCACCTCCCAGAAAACCGTAGCCAAACAACAACTCTCTAGACGGTTGTTGTGTTCCTGCGTGTGAGTGAGGTCACCATTATGCTCCTAAGGAGTTGCTGTGTAAGCAGCAGAGGAGGCATCGCGCGAGTGATACTTAATTTGTTACATGTGTTCATAGGCTACGGTAACTGCTTTACATCAGGTGGGCCGTGTGCTTGAATGCCTCCCGACGTTGTATAAAAAAAAGTATATTTATTTTCAAACAATAAGCTATTTTTATTTTGACCGACTGAAATATTACTCTTAGCTATATATTTATAGTATAAAGGAACAATTAACAACTATATAACAATGAATAGATTGGAGAACCGATGCAACTTTAATTGCTATTCACTTGTATACATGAATTTTTAAATAAAATCATGATCACGAAGCTGATTCGCGAACTAGCCAACGCTTCTTCTTCCTCCCCTTTCTTTTGTTTATCCCCCGATCCGTAGCGGTGAGTTTTTTTAAAGTGATAACTTCTTATGGGAGGGCAAACCGCTTCGGTACGTAACGCGTTACGGCGCCAGTCTGTCTGGCTTTCCTTTCTCTCACGCATGCGGCAGCTTTAATTATATGTAGATTAGTTTAAGTTATCAATTCTGTCGGGCGTCCCGAGACGCACACGTTTTTTACTACGCTAAATTATATCAGTGGGTCTCCACAGGTTTTTTCCTTCACGGACTGTAATGACCAGGTTTGTGTTTGCCTTAGGAACGTCAGCAACACCTATCCTCCCTAATGCGGGCCGTACGGTTGTCACTGGTGCCGCGAGAGACGCTGGTGGCGCGTGCTCGCCTCGAGCCCTTGGTCACCACGCCGCGAGCGCTCCTCCAGATCATCGAAGAGCTGGCAGAGGCACAGGATCCGCAGCCACATGATGCCTCGCTGCTAGTGATGGGCGGCTTAAAAGGCGTCAGCAGTGACTCCGCGGTGGTCTGCTCGCTGCCGAGCGGTCGTTGGCAACCAGCGGCTACACTGGCAGCACCGAATTACACAGCACATTAGCACAGAATTTAAGTTGCACATAAACTAAGGACTGCCTTTTTCAGGCGCAAACTTAAGGGTGTAGTAGGTAGGTTTAAAATCTACCTACTACACAATATCAGTTATCACTTCAGTGAATTTTAAAATATAAAGTTACATTGTAAAACTGTACAATAAAGAAATTATTATTGTCATTATTGTGAAAGTAAATGAAATTACAAATCGACCATCGCCCCCCTAAACAACGCCAACGCCCCCCCCCCCTTTCGGGCCCCTTACCGCCCCCTTCTTGGCGTTACCGCCCACTTTGAGAAAGACTGTTTTAGATTATTATATTTATCATGGTCACAGGTTTATTCTGTAATCACTCTGTATTTCTTACATTTAGGAAAGTGTCATTTGCAGGAACACACAATACGAAAACTGTGTTTGTGTACAAAGCAGCAACAGATTCGTGGTTGACTGGCCCCTTGAAAGTCTCAAACTGAGACTTTCAAGGGGCCCACGTTGTGAATTTATGTTTTAGATTATCATATTTATCATAGTTACAGTTTTTTTCTGCAACCACTATGTGTTTCTTACTTTTTTTTTTAAATACGTAGGGAGGCATACAAGCCACGGCCCACCTGATGGAAAATGGTTACCATAGCCTATGAACACTCCCAATACATTAAATATTACTCACGCGTTGCCACCTCTGCTGCTAGCACAGCAACTCCTTGGGAGCTTACTGGTGACCTCACTCACGCACAGGAACACAACAACCCTCAAGTCAAAACCGCAGCCAAATAACAACTCAAGGAGTTGTTATTTGGCTGCGGTTTTCTGTGAGTTGGAGATACTTTCCCAGACGAGCTGCTGTGATGCGCCCTACCTCTCTTAAAACTCCTCTCTTTTGTGTACAACGTGGTAACAGATTCGTGGTCGACGGACCTCCTAATTTTCTCTGGGTAATCTACTAAACGCCCATAGGGGGGCGTTATCGCCCACGTTGAGAATCTACGTTGTAGATTTTTATATTTGTCATGATCACACATTTTTTCTGCAATCACTCATTGATTCTTATATTTTTTTTTACACCACTAAGGTGGCAATCACGCATACGGCCTGTCTTATGGTAAACAGTCACCGTAGCCTATAGACATTTGCAACACCAGGGGTGTCACTCATGCATTGCCGACCCTCTAAAAACTCTTCACGCATTTCTTGAAGAATTCCATGCCGTAGTCTCTTTGAAACACCTCGGCTGGGAGCTCATTCCACAGCTTGAGAGTTCTCGGAAGAAAACTTCTCTGGAACCGCACAGTACGCGACCATTGCGGTTCTAGCGTGTGAGGGTGAACTCGGTGCGGTTATAAAAAGCAACTGTCGGCATCATATCGAACAATTCTTCAAAACACAACCCGTTGTAGAATCGGTAGAACACACAAAGGGACGCAATATCTCTCCATAAACTTAAGGGTTCCATACCGTACATATAGGAATATGTCATTTGCAGGAATACATGACACGAACACAGTGTTTGTGTACAACGCGGCAACAGATTCGTGGTCCACTGGCCCGCCCATGACCACCGCCCGTATATCGCCCGGCGTGGTGGCGCTGGCCGGCCGGCTGTACGCAGTGGGCGGCCGGACTAAACAATACAGCTCTCATATTAGTGTTGAGACGCTGGACCCACGCGAGGGCGTTTGGCGACCCATCGCGCCCTTGACCACGCCACGCCACGGGCTTGGCGTCGCTGTGCTAGACGGGATGTTATACGCTATCGGTGGATACATTCACTACACATCTATGAACAGCGTTGAAAGGTATTTATAACTAGCTGTGCCCGCGACTTCGTCCGCGCGGAATTTAACAAGAAAGTTATTGTTCAGTTATAATTTTATTTATTTGATTTGATTATAGCGAACAGCAAAATAATAATAGATATGTTGTATGTACTTCGTCCGCGCGGAATAGTTATTTTTTTATTATTTACTTATATTACTAAAATTAAATAAAATTTCTAAAATAAAAGTAGCCTAATTTGCTCCTTATTACATCAGCTGTCTGCCAGTGAAAGTCCCGTCTAAATCGGTCCAGCCGTTTCAGAGATTAGCTGAAACAAACAGACAGACAGACAAAAATTGTAAAAATATTCATTTTGGTATATGTACCGTGTATACATCCATATGCATTTAATAAAAAGCGGTTATTTTAATATTACAAACAGACACTCCAATTTTTTTTATCTGTATGTACAATGTAAAGATTGGATTAAGAGTTAGTCAAAGTCAAAGTCAAAATCTTTTTATTCCGTAAAAATGGCTACATTTGTTTGGAATCGTCACAATTTTTTCCCCTACCGTGCAGTTTATGACTAGGTGAGCACTGATAATTTCATGGTAGGTAAGTGTTGGCCTTCCGCGACTTCTACATCCTTCTGCTTTAGCGTTGTGTACCTGTTTAGTAATTTTTTAATACACGATTTTCAAATTGATCGTGTTCTATCAACATTGATAAGTGATGTCAGTAGCCTTAGAAACAGGCGAGCGTGTATTAGTAGCGAAATGTTAAAGAAGCGAATGAGGTTTGTAAGGCTCGTGTCATGTCGTGCTCGGTTCTGTATGCACACCCCGCAGGGGATTTGGCGTGAAGTTATAGAGATAGATAGAATTAATTTTATTTATTATGTTTCGTATATTCGAAACCTGGTGTGTTCATTAAATTCGTTTTTTTTCGAATTTATGTATATGTTTGTAATTATCACTCGCTCGGCGATGAAGGAAAACATCGTGAGGAAACCCGCGCGTCCAAGAAATTATATTTCGAAAGACCTTACGAAAGGTCTTTTTAGGGTTCCGTACCCAAAGGGTAAAACGGAACCCTATTACTGAGGCTCCGCTGTCCGTCCGTCCGTCCGTCTGTCACCAGGCTGTATCTCATGAACCGTGATAGTTAGACAGTTGAAATTTTCACAGATGATGTATTTCTATTGCCGCTATAACAACAAATACTAAAAAATACAATAAAATAAATATTTAAGGGGGCTCCCATACAACAAACGTGATTTTTTTGCATTTTTTATAGATAATGGTAGCCTTCGTGCGCGAGTCCCACTCGCACTTGGCCGATTATTTTGCCGTTTTTATAGATAGTGGTACGGAACCCTTCGTGCGCGAGTCCGACTCGCACTTGGCCGATTTTTTATTTTCACCTGGTGTGTATGTAGTGAGCTCTGACGAATCTGTCCTGACGAAAAGGCAAATTTAGCGATGTCCAGAGAACGAGGTCCTCTGGAAATGTGCCTTCACCTACCAAACATCGCAGCCAAATTATAACATGAAGGGCAGATGTGATCTTGTCTTTTAATGGCATAAAACTCATTCTTCATTTCGATACAATACAGTCGGGTAATATAACAACACTTCTTCTTCTTCTTCGTGTTATCTCGATTCCTAATCCATTAGGATTGGCGGGGTCCGCAAGGATTTGGTGAAGATTCCGGTTTTTTACTAGTGATCTGACACGGAGCGACTGCCGTCAGACAACCCAGAGGGAAAATCAGATCTTACTAAGGTCACATACACATACATTACTAGGTCACATGTCTTTCGAAATAAAATTTCTTGTACGTGTGGGTTTCCTCACGATGTACCATCCTTCGCTACCGAGCAAGTGATAAATATGTACATAAATCCGAAAACTCGAATTTAGTTGTACATGCCCCTACAGGGATTCGAACCCTGGACCACAGTGAAGTGGTCAATAGGCCGGTTCTATATCTACTGCTCTATCACTGCTCGGGTAAAATAACACTGTCCGTTAGTATTCATAGGCAAGAGGTGTCTATTAAAACTTTATGATCTCGTTAATGTTAATACTTGCACTTGTACAGATTCCACTTCACAATTTTATTTATTAATTATTATTACCGACCGGTTTCGCCTTTACGGCATTATCAAGGTATTTTATAACAACAACATATGGCCGTACCGTGCAACCAGTGACATATATATATAAAAATGAATGTTTGTCTGTATGTTCTCTATGAACTCAAAAACGACTGGGCAGATTTTGATGAAATTTTCAGAGAATCTTCAGATCAGTCCAGCGGGTGATCCTGTGAAGTTTGGTAGCGATCAGATCACTCGTGCGAAGCCGGGGCGAGTAGCTAGTGTTGTAAAAAATACCTTGATAATCAATGATATTGTATTAAAAAGAGGTAGATGTCGTACTAGCGCGCAAAAATTGAGGCAATGAAATTAACCCAATTGGTCTAATATGCGCTATTCTTTGATGCGCTGACGTATTTCAAGCGCAACTCTTGACAGATAGCTATCTCTCTCTATATCACGCGTTCCGTATTATCTATCCCCTTCTTAAGCAAGTAAGTACTATAATGCCGTAGTGGAACAATAACAAAACGACGCGCAGTATGAATATACGTCATCTTTAAATACAATATCATTGTTGATAATGCCGTAAAGGCGAAACCGGTCGGTAATAATAATTATTAAATAAAATTGTGAAGTGGAATCTGTACAAGTGCAAGTATTAACATTAACGAGATGTCTTCAAAATTCCACCAAGCGCCTACAATCAACAGTATCAACATTATAACTTAATGGTTTCATGTCTGTGTTTTATATATATGCTTAGGACTGTTGACTTGTTAAAGGTTGGTATGAAGTTACTTCTGCCAAAAGATGATATGACGAGATATGACGAGCTCGGTGTCTCAGTCGTGAATGATGCGACTTTGACACCAACGCTCGTGGGTTCAATCCCCCACACAAGGCAAACATTGATGTGCATGTACATATTGAACATGTTTGTTTGTCTTGGTCTGGATGTTTTAAGAGAGGTAGCGCGCATCAAAGCAGCCCGTCTGGGGAAGGACCTCCACCTCACAGAAAACCGCAGCCAAATAACAACTCCCTAGAGGGTTGTTGTGTTCCTGCGTGTAAGTGAGGTTACCAGTAAGCTCCAAAGAGTTGCTGTGTAAGCAGCAGAGGAGTCATCGCACGAGTTATACTTGATATATCGCAAGCTTTAATAGGCCACGGTACCCGCTTTACATCAGGTGGACCGTATGCTTGTATGCCCCCCGACGTAGTACAAAAAAAAAGATGACGAAAACCTCCATGTAAAGATGTACTTGTTTAAAGCAATAATATGGATTGTTATGCATTGTATGGCAGATATGACCCAGCAGCGAACACCTGGGAGACTGTGGAGGCAATGGTGGAGCTAAAGGGCGACGTGGGCGTGGCAACGCTGGATGACGCAATATACGCCGTGGGCGGGTGGAACGGCTCTACCATGCAGCGTTCGGTGGAGCGGTATAGAGCAGAGTCAGGCTGGGAGTGTCTGCCGCCGATGAGCAAAGCTGTTGGCCATGCGGCCGCGACAGCGCACGGCGGTATACTGTACTTGGTAGGGGGTCACGACGACCGCAAACGGCTCACGACCGTGAAAGTGTTTGATACGGCGACCAATGCGTGGAGCCAGCTACCCGCTGCCTTACCCGCGAGTCGCCTGTGCGCCGCCGCAGTCGTACTCCCTTGGCCACTACAGCCATCTACTCTGTAAATTGGCACAATTTGACGTACAGTAGTTAAGCTTCACATATTCAATTCGATTCTATTAAACTTTGTTCATTTCTGTTCAATTCTATTCAATTCAACGTGTATTGCATTCCATAATGATACAACAGTTTACATTTATGGTATCACATTACAGACCCTTGTCGGACACTGTAATAGCAGAGACGGCAACATAATTGATGTTTATTTCATTGTAACGAAAACATGCTTTTGTTAATTTCATTGTTTTTACTTAATATATTTATTTCAAATCTTTATTACTTACGTATTCATTATTATAGTACTAGCTGTCCTCAGACGTTGATCTGGAACCTCAAACTGGATTAAATATTCAAAATAATATATTTAAATAAAATTTGTTGCTGGTTTTCCGACACGGGAACATGCGACATACAATTGGCTGTCAGACGCGCGAAATTAAAATAGTCGTTAAGTTTTATGATATTCTTCAATTTTCTGTGCAATTTTCTTAATTTTTCATTCCGTAAGAACCTTCTATAAAGTATTAGAAAACAAACAAAAAAAAAAGAGAATGAAATCGGTTAAGTCGTTCTGAAGTTATGACGTGATCAACGGGAATAGGGATTCATTTTTATATATATCGATGACCCATTAATTCATATTTTTTTAATTCTTTTCGAAATTTTTAAACGTCTACTTTTCTAAGGTTTCTTGTAATTTATTATATGTGTCGACGCAGGGGGCCGATGTTGGTGATTATGTCCGTCTCCTGACATCTCCATGGGCGTAGTGTTGGACGCAGATTGAGACAACTCTCTGAATTACACCCGATATAATAATCACGTATTACAGTCTCACTAAATTAATATTCGCAACGAAACGTAATACAGTTTCTACTCCTGTGTACTTCACTCGACGACCAAAAGTCAGAGCTCTCCATTCTACAGTCGTCCGTTTTATTTGTTTCGATCTTTCCTCGAAGTGGAGGGGTACTCTGTAGAAGCGCGCTAGTCTTTTTTTTATACTACGTCGGAAGACATTCATAGGATACGGCCCACCTGATGTAAAGCGGGTACTGTAGCCTATTAACGCTTGCGATATATGAATTATCACTCGCGTGATGCCTCCTCTGCTGCTTACACAGCAACTCCTTGGGAGCTTACTAGTGACCTCACTCACACGCAGGAACACAACAACCCTCTAGGGAGTTGTTATTTGGCTGCGGTGATTCTGTGAGGTGTATGTACTTCCCAAGACGGGCTGCTTTAATGTGCCCTACCTCTCTTAAGTTACTTAGTCAGTTGCGTTTCGCTGTCAACTGACGTCCCGTACTCATGACCGCTACGACATATGTATTAATAGACATCGTACATGGGCATAATTTGCATTATATCATTTAATCTATAAATATGACAATTATCATATTTTTCTATTTAAATACATAATACATGGGAGAATAAACATTTATTTTATTCCGTTTTGTTCCGCTTATTTTGACCACAGTGATTTCGCTGACGTCACAGTCGCTCCTTAATATCTGAACTCGTTGTAGTGCCATGAAGCCAGGTGATGTTTATTCGAATGTTGAATGTAGAGTCCTGCTTTGCATTTACTTTCAGACAACAGATCAGTGGTTCGCATGTAGGGATAAAAATTAACAAACTTCAACTTTTCTATTCTCTTTCTCTTAGCGACAGATAATGCTGAGCCTTATGTTTGAAACTTTCTATTTCGAAAAGTAAATCGATAACTATTGATTTTTATTGTATTATACCGTCCGTATGTTCATTCTACACATGTAAAAATATGAAAGGCTTTCGTCTTGTTATTTTTGTTACCGTTTCTTTTTCTCTTGTTAGTTTCAAAGCGATACCGCTCTATGTAACTGCGTAATGGTGACACGGAAAGCTTTTTTTTTTATTTCAGAATGAGTATGTCAATTACTATGGTTGGGTTACTATATTGCCAACTTCATAACAAAATGTACAAACGAGACGCAAATAGGATATAACCATTAATTAGTGAGAAATACAAGATTATACAACGAAGCAGCTATAACCCTGCTTCGTTCTTTTTATATATAAAGATACCATTGGCGTTCGGGATAGTAGGGTGAAGAAAGACATTATTTTGCAAAGTTAGCAAAGTTTATATTAGGCAAAGTATGCATGTGGTGAATTCTGCGAGGACGCACCGGTATCAAATTAAGATGGTTGCGATATTCAGTAATATGAACTTGTAAAATGCTCAGTAAAATGAGTTGAACTTCCTATTTCTTATCAGTCCTACGAATCGCCCGACGCCAACCATCTTGACGACATAGGTACTGCTCACTCTCACTTCTATAACACTTCACATTTGATTATTTTTTGACGTGATAACGTGTTATAAATCGATGAACGCCGGCTGCACGCACGAAAAAAGTGACACAATGGAGAGACAGAATTGGCCTAAGCGTTCGGTTTGTGACGCATCTATCTCTCTTCCACTCCATCGGCCGATGCGTCCGAGCAGAAGAGAGACAGCGGCGGCACACAACCTATACGTGAACTGTTTTGTCAACTGTTGAATGTTTTCTTATGACGTTATCACGTAACATTATCGTCCGTAAACCGACTTTACAGACAACCAATTTTTTTTTTATACAACGTAAGGAGACATTCTAGCATACGGCCCAAATGATGTAAAGCAGTTACCGTAGCCTATTAACACTTGTTATATATTAAGTATCACTCGCGCTATGCCTCCTCTGCAGCTTACACAGCAACTCCTTAGGAGCTTGGTGACCTCACTCACATGCAGGAACACAACAACTCTCTAGGGAGTTGTTATTTGGCTGCGGTTTTCTGTGAGGTAATTCCCCAGATGGGCTGCTTAGATGCGCCCTACTTCTCTTTAAACATCCAGACCAAGATAAACAGACATATTCATGCACACAAATGTTTGTCTTGTGTGGGAATCGAACCCACGAGCGTTGGTGTCAAAGTCGCGTCATTCACGACTGATCCACCGAGCTCGTCAAATTGATAGGTTTCAACAACCAATACTAAGAACCAACAGTCGCCAAGAAACAAAAAATGCCTGTATAACCTGATGACTCCAGGACGAATGACGAAGACTACCCAAGGATCATTATAAATAATACAAAGATAAAAATACAGAATGTAATATAGAACCTACAGTATAATGATTTCTAGTTTGATCTACATTTTGTTTTTACCTACAACGTCGGGAGGCATACAAGCATACGGCCCACCTATTGTAAAACAGTTACCATAATCTATAAACGCTTGTAATACATTAACTATTACTCGCGCGATGACTCCTCTGCTGTTAACACAGCAAATCGTTAGGAGCTTACTGGTGACCTCACTCACACGCAGGAACACAACAACCCTCTAGGGAGTTATTTGGCCGCGGTTTTCTGTGAGTTGGAGGCACTTCCCCAGACGGGCTGCTTTAATGCGCCCTCCCTCACTTAAAAACACCCAGGCGAAGACAAACAGACTTGTTCATGCACACAAATGTTTGTTGTGGTTGGAATCGAACCCACGAGCGTTGGTGCCGAAGTAGCGTAACATCATCGTCGTCATGTATAAAGTGCGCGTTTCAACACTGCGCCACCGAGCTCGTCATGTATAAAGTATAAAAACTTAGGACATTATTAAATCAACAATCAATTCGCTCAAGGAGCAGGCGGCCAGGCGACTACCACCGCACTATGACAGCCTTCGGGTAAAGCCGTCAGCTCACTCCACGCGGCCGTCGCTGGATCCAACACTGAGACACTGGTGAGTTGGATGTGACCGTTGTTACCACCAGCTACGTACAGTCGGCCGCCGTGTACAGCCACTCCCACGCCGTCACGGTTCACGGCCATGGGCGGCGCAGACTGCCAGCCCGAGCCTGCGCGATACCGCTCCACCGACCGAACTCTGGCGGTCCCGTCGAATCCCCCCACGGCGTATATCGTGTCGTCCACCACGCCAACGCGCACTGCAGTCCGTCGCACAGACATGGTCTCTGCAACCTCCCACCAGCCGGCTGCCGGGTTGAACCTGCCGTGTCAAGGATGCAATGGTATTTATTTAAACATTTTAAACAGCAACGACCACGACAAAATTTGTGGCGTAAGGCTTGTAGACCGTGTGATGATGTTAGAAATAGAATTGGTCTGAAAGAGAGCGTCGGTGTGAAAATAAGAAGAGGCATGCTCCGTTGGTTCGGACATGTAGAAAGAATGCAGGATGAAAGAATAACGAAACAGACATACAATGCAAAAGTGGAAGAATGTAGGAGCCGAGGAAGGCCAAGACTTACCTACCATGACCAAATTGGTCGTGTTCTATCAGAAGGTGATGTCAGGAGCCCTAGAAACCGACGAGCGTGCATAAGAAGAGCAATGAATGTTAAAGAAGCGAGTGAGATATGTAAGGATCGAGTCACGTGGCGCTCGGTTCTCTCTGCCTACCCCGTAAGGGATTTGGCGTGAAGTTATAGTATAGTACTCGTAGTACGACCAGGGCAGTCACGGCAGCAACGTTGGGCGCATGCGATTTACGGCAGATGGCGGGCAATCGCGAGGACGACCGCAGCAGAGACTACCGGAGCAGCATGGCAGCGATGCATCTACTAACGATAATGGGTGGGTGCCATGTTCGCATGAAGATATTGGTGGTGGAGGCACACAAAGCAGGCTAGACCAAATTACATGCTTTATATTTGTTTAAATCACCAATTTCCACCAAGAAAGAGTAAGTCATTGAAAGCGTCTGTTAATAATTCTTCGAAAAGGAGGAGGACTCTACGGACAATTCGGGGGGAGATGGTGAATTGTCACCTTATGGTCGACCGTACGGTTCATGTTACACACACACTCTTACTAACTAATAACCATCTAGGGAGGAATTGAAGGCTCTATCGGAGGCAATTGCCGCCCAGGGGAAGCCAAGTCATACATTTTTTATTTTTTTTTATTTTTTTATTTTTTTTATGTAGTTAGCCCCGGTTGGGCTGTCACTACGTCACCGGACTAGAGGGCGGGCGTGAGGCGCCACAGCCTGAAAAACAAAGTTAAGCGACAGCCTAAGGGCCCCCGAGAGGGGTCGGACCTCGGCTCAGGACGTCGCTGGAGAAACAAATCGAACACGCGGGTTCGTGCCTTAAGGGCCTGTCGGAGAGAGAGGCGCCCAGGTACCGTGGGCTACCGGTACCTGGTGTATCGCGCAGAAGTCCTTACTCTTCGCGCCCGGAGCCGCCGAGCGCGGTGTGTGTCTGGAGTGTTGGGGTTGGAGGGGGAGAGGTAGGGGGCGTTCGCAACAGTAATGCGATCATCGGGATCAAAGAGTGAATTCCGCGGTCTGCGCCGGAACCCCCGGGCGTCGATCCGCGGGGTGTAATTGACAGCCCGGGCTATCAATGGGTTGGGATGTTGAGAGGCAGTTTCGAAGTAGCGTCTAGACGCTTTCTTCATGAAACTAATGATGGAAGGGAGTTCAAGGTCGAGATGGAGATCTGCGACCCTGAGATAGTGAGGGGCAGCGGTTGCATTACGGGCAAACCGGTTTTGGATAATCTGGAGCTTAGCCAGATGGGAGCGCGCAGCGTGTGCGAACACTACGCTGGCGTATGTGAGAACGGGGCGGATGCAGGCTTTGTAGAGTGTACACTTATTTCTAAGTGACATTCTACGATTCCTGAATATCGGACCGAGCCGGCCTAGATAGAACGCGGCTTTGTTCCTAACAGCGGTGATGTGAGGTCCAAACGTCATTCTGGAGTCTAGGATGACACCTAGGTATTTGGCCTTCTCGACCCATGGGATGGGTCGGCCGAACAATGAGATGGGGCTCACGGTCCTATGTTGGGAATCTGGTCTCGTAAGACCTCGTGGATCCCGAGAAAAGAACACAGCGGCACTTTTCTCCGGATTCACTTCGATTCGCCAACGTCGGAACCATTCGCCTAGAGCGTTAGCCGCTCTCTGGAGCCTATCCGATATGTTGGATTTGGCTCGTTCGGAAGTGTAAAGTGCCGTATCATCGGCAAAGAGGGCTAGCTCCACGAAGGGAGTCTTGGGAACATCGTTGGTGTACAACGTGTATAGGATAGGGCCGAGCACGGAGCCCTGAGGGACCCCGGCTCGGATAGGGTGCGGCCTCGAGAGAGTGCCGTGGACTCTGACGCGGAGGGAGCGATTCGACAAGTAGTCTCGTAAGATGTGCACGAGACTGTCTGGCACTTCCATTTGGTGTAGCTTATATATTAAGCCATTGTGCTAGACTTTGTCGAACGCTTTCGCGACGTCGAAAAACAGGGCACCGGTATGGCGCCCTGTTTGAAAGTTGGAGAGGACGTGCTCCGTGATGCGGTGCACTTGGTGGACTGCCGAGTGTTTGGGACGGAACCCAAACTGCTCGTCTATGAGAAGGCCTCTAAGTTCAACGAACTTTTTGAGGCGAATGGCTATGATGCGCTCATAGACTTTCCCCAGGCATTTGAGGAGACTAATGGGCCTGTAAGAGGCGGGGTTCTTCAGGCATTTGCCTGGTTTGGGGATGCCAACTACGTCTGCATCTTTCCAGGAGTCTGGAAATCTGCAGTTCGCGAGAGCGGCGTTGAATATCGCCACGAGAAGGACTAACAGGGGGCCTGGGAGGAGTTTGAGGACCGAGTTCGTGATGCCGTCAGCTCCGGGAGCTTTCCGGCTCCGAAGGTCCCTGATGATCGTTTGGACCTCCTCAACCGTTGTAGGCTCGAGGGGGATCGTGGGAGGTGTCGCGAGGATTCGTTCCACCTCGGAGTCAACCATCTGAACGTGTTCGTCGTCGGTTGGTTCTAGACTAGGAGAGCATTGGCTCTCCAGGCTGTCTGCAAAGCATTCAGCCTTTTCGTCATCATCGAACGCTATCGTACCGTCTGGTCGGGTCAGGGGAGGGCATTGGGTTATTTGGTCGGAACGGAGAGATTTAGCAACTCGCCAGTACGCCGTGTGCGAGGGCTTAATTTCTCCAACAAAGTTGGCCCACCGTTCATCCCTGAACTCTTTGATGCGCTTCTTTACTTGGCGTTGTAGCCAAGTCATACATTTGTTACCAATCAAGGTCACTAAAACATTAAAAACTTAATAGCGCCATTTAACAAATATGTACAGTTGCACAGCGCCATCTAGTATGAACATTCGAAATTGCCAATAACAAATGTTTACCATTATTAATAAAACCTTTTACAACTTATCTACACGGTGCCGCTGTTTACTGAACCGGATAGAAACTATATCAGTGGCTGGAGTATTGTATGAGTAAGGTGTTACTATCATACACATTTCTGTTTAGGGACTTATTTTTATATTATGTCCACCATTGTCTCGTCAATAGCATAACTGTTGGGATTGCTCTGGGATTAAAAATATTTTGATGAAAAACGAGTGT
This sequence comes from Pyralis farinalis, assembly GCA_947507595.1. Lineage (NCBI taxonomy): Eukaryota > Metazoa > Arthropoda > Insecta > Lepidoptera > Pyralidae > Pyralis > Pyralis farinalis. The sequence goes on along the minus strand of OX382263.1, from coordinate 33,380,276 downwards.
GAAAAAAAAGAAGTGTGCTTTAGACCACACGACTGAAGTAAAACTTCTTTAGCTCCATAGTGTGATACAGACAATAGGCCTGCACTGTGTCTTACATATACGAAACTTAACTCGCTATGAGAGAAAGAAACTGTGTGCTCGCACCTCTCTCTCTGGCCCCTACAGTAATATACGAAACGTAACTCTCTCTCTTTCTATATTCACTAACTTATATCTCCCACTCAACTTCCGTTCGCCTCGCCCGATCACATATTTCGTAACGCTCTCGTCACGCATTCACCAGCTTACTTCCAAAGTTAAACATGCGTAATGAAGTTTTACTTCAAACACATCAGGCGGGCTGAACACTTGTTTGTCACCCGACGGAGTAAGCAAGTATCCATAGGCGGTGTAAAAGTTTCACATCAGGCGGGCTAAACACTTGTTTGTCACCCGACGAAGTATAAAAGTGTCCATATCATACTTTTCGTAACGCTCTCGTTCGCGGATCACACTTTTTCGTCACGCATTCGCCAGCTCACTCCCCAAGTCAAGCGTGCGCAAAGAAGTTTTACTTCAAAAAACTATTTTTAATCTGATTTTGAAATCGATTTCACTCTTAAACTTAACAGACTATGTGTGCCAACCTCTCGGTACTGTTTAGTGGTTTGTTGCCATCGTGTCCTCCGACGGCGTACAACATGCCATCCAGCGCGGCGAGGCCGAGCCCTCGACGTCGCATGGCCATGGGAGCGACGGTCCGCCACACGCCCTCGCGAGGATCCAGCGCCTCCGCTGAGTTGTGGTGAACACCCGATGTTAGCCACTTCAACCAGTTGGAACCACCATCCCAGCCGCCCACTGCGTACAGTCGCCCACCCAGCACCGCCACGCCCGGCCACCTGCGAGCCGTGCCTATCGGCGGGCCAGACGACCGCGTGTCCGTTGCCACGTCATATATAAAAGTTTTGCGAACAGCGGAAGAGCCTGCAAACAATTGAAACTGTGTCACAAATCAATAAACTACATGGCTACAATTTAGATAATAGTTTCTTCGTAACATTTATTATTTAGCTAAGATGTTGGTATAGTTATAGATACTTCGAAATCCATCATCCACGGTAAAATAGTATTTTAGTGGCTACAATATTCACTAGTGCCCAAAAATCGGACGCACTACGAACACAATACATTAGTGAATTGTATTTTGCAAGGTGAACGACGATACTGATAAAAGCTTTTTTTTATACAACTGGATTGGCAAACAAGCATGCGGCCCGTATTAGATGGTAAGCTATTGACGCTCGCAAGGCCACGGAGATGTTACTCGCACGCTGCCAATCTTGTGACCTAAGGCTGTTTCGTCACAGTACCCAGTAATTTCTCTGCTATATCTCACCTTCAAACCGAAACATAGCTATATAAATATAGCTGCTTAGCGGTAGAAATAGGTTAGACAGAGGTACCCACGCAGACGACTTTTGTACAAAGTCTCCCTCTGGCTTTCGACGGCGCCAAGCTTAAGAAGCGGACGTGATAACTAGGTAGAAGAAGATCCCCGCTAAATAATAATTCTCTGGTTTTGTTGTTTAGATTGACTATCATAACCAGACAACTGTTGGGAGTTGTCACGTTAGACAAATTGGGTCGCTAGTCTCTCTTAGCGGGGTGTATGGAAAAAAAGGTAATTTATTTCAATTTACAAAGAATGCGGTATGCAAGAATGATAGAAAGTGGAAGGATGTAGATGCCAAGGAAGACTAAAACTCACCTACCATGACCAAATTGGTCGTGTTTTATCAGAAGGTGATGTCAGGAGCCCTAGGAACCGGTGAACGTGCATGAAAAGAGCTATGAATATATGTAGAAGCGAGTGAAGGTGTATAAGGACCGCGTCTTATGACGCTCGGTTCTCTCTGCCTACCCGGCAAGGGACCTGGCGTGAAGATATACGTGCATACATATATCTATGTTTTGTGTGCTTACCGTCCCACCCGCCTACAACGTACACGCGGCCGTCGTGTACCGTGACGTCAGCCCTGGACAGCGGCGCCGGCAGCGGTGCAGCATGCTGCCATCTGCCATCCGGTAGTGAGCAGAACAGGACAGCGTTGCTGCAGCCGACGTCCGTTATACCGCCCATCACGAACAGCTTGGTAACCATCTGCGGGTTGTGCACGCGCTGCTCGGGAACCTCGTGGTCTAGAGCCAGCGCCTCGACGACTAGATGCAATGCGCCCGGCTCGTTCTGAGTGCAGTCTGTCAGCAGGTCTCGAGACACCGGCGACCTCTTCAGGGTTCGCATCAGAGAAGCCAAGTGCGAACGCCGCTCCTGAGACACATTATTTGCATTTTCGACGAGCTCGGTGGCTCAGTCGTGAATAACGCGACTTTGATACCAATACTCGTGGGTTCGATTCCCACACAAGGTATTTGTGTGATGAACATGTCTGTTTGTCTTGGTCTGGATGTTTTAAGAGAGGTAGGGCGCAAGAAAGCCACCCGTCTGGGGAAGTACCTTTACCTGCCGTGACCTGATCGTGGGTATATTGCCCTATTGATATCCCCTGGAGCAGGTCACGGCGAGTATACAATATAACATCAATCTTCTTGAAAGGGCCTCCACGCGTTGGATCACGTATATCTCCGCGCACCTCTATAAAATGACCAGTATTATAACCCGTGATACAAGATAGATAATAATAAATCCATCAATCTTCTGCAATAGCCCAGTACTAATAATCCCTCCAGATCTCGTTTCAATAGCCCAATAATTTCTAAGCAACCAACCAATACCTGCGGAGACCATTTTGTTCCATTGATATTTCCAGGAGCGGATCACGGCGGGTATATAACATTACATTAATCTTTTTCAAAGGGGCCTCTACGCGTTGGACCCATATCCCCGCCTATCAAATGACCGGAATTAACAACCGTGAGTTTAAAAAGCATAATAATAAATAATCCCTCCAGATCTGTTGCCCCCGGCCTTTCTCTGGTATATCGGGGGTCCATCTAGTGAGTGGCGAGCCACCACCTGCCGAAAGTAACATCAAATATGATAGTTATAGCAGGTGTCCGTCCCTCTTCTGTAATAGCCCTGTACTAATAAATCTTCCAGATCTCGATTCAAGAGCTCAATAATTTCCGACACATTTGCTATAGTCTCAATACCTGCCGTGACCTGTTTGTGGGTATATTCTGCCATTGATATCCCCAAGAGCAGGTCACAGCGGGTATAATACATTACATCAATCTTTTCTAAGGGGCGCTACGCATTGGATCCATATCCCCGCGTACGCCTATCAAATAACCGGGTTTAACACCCATGATTAAAGAATTATAATCATTTACTTTAGACAACAGGTTTTACCTTACCACTGCAGGGATACGGAACTCTCTTCAACCGAAGGAGTTTAGAGTATACTCCACCACGCTGCTCAAATGCGGATTGGCGGAGGCCAGTGTTCTCAAGCCGCCGGAGGCAAGGCCACTGACTTAGTTTAACGACTGTCTTCTATCGACGACAGCCGGGACCGTTTTAACGTACCCTCCAAAGCACGGAGAAAATCGAGACAGATAAACCCATCCATAGACAGGTTGCGGTTGGCTTTGCTTAACCTGCGTGTCCGGTTAGAATGACACGCGCAACGACGCCATCGAGCTCTCAGGTTGGCAGGTGATGAGAAACCCTCACCACAAATGAACTAAAGTTTACTTTATGGCGAGATCCCAGTCGTTCGACCGTCGAGATGAAGTTGGTCTTCATCTTCACATAGTCTGCAATCTTCTAATAACCTTGGCTATGGAATCGCAGGAGCCGTATCAAAACACGCCTTAGTTAGGGCGCTTTTAAATGTGTTGGGTTTAGCAATGCTTGTAAGCCTCTCAACGCTGTACATAAAAAAAATCGTAACATTTCAACAGATTTTAGGCGAGCTCGGTGGCTCAGTCGTGAATAACGCGACTTTGACACCAATATTCGTGGGTTCGATTCCCACACAAGGCATTTGTGTGATGAACATGTCTGTTTGTCTTGGTCTGGATGTTTTAAGAGAGGTAGGGCGCATCAAAGCAGCCCGTCTGGTGAAGTACACAGAAAACCGCAGCTAAATAACAACTCCCTACAGGGTTGTTGTGTTCCTGCGTGTGAGCGAGGTCACCAGTAAGCTCCCAAGGAGTTGCTCTGTAAGCAACAGAGAAGGCATCGCGCGAGTGATAATTAATATATCGCAAGCGTTAATAGGCTATGGTACCCGCTTTACATCAGGTGGGCCGTATGCTTGTATGCATCCCAACGTAGAATAAAAAACGGGCCAAGTGCGAGTCAGACGCGCGCACGAACGGTTCCGTACCATTATCTATAAAAACGGCAAAAAAATCACGTTGTTGTATGGAAGCCCCGCTTAAATATTTATTTTATTCTGTTTTTTAGTATTTGTTATAGCGTCAACAGAAATACATCATCTGTGAAAATTTCAACTGTCTAACTATTACGGTTCATGAGATACAGCCTGATGACAGACAGACGGACGGACGGACAGCGGAGTCTCAGTAACAGGGTCTGTTTTACCCTTTGGGTACGGAACCCTAAAAAAAAAGATACCTGAAAGCTGTGCCACGTCCAGCGCATCAGAGCATCCAGGACGCGTTCTTCGGCCACCGCGACGCGAGCACTGACTAAAAGAGCGCTCAATGCGGTGGGCGACAGCCGCAGGAGCACATCACCGTCCAGCAGTTCCTGAAAGTGGTTGTGTATGTAGTGCGAGGCAGCGACAGCCAATGGGGAGCAGTCCTGCAGCTTGGCGAAGTCCCGGATGTCAAGCACGTTGTCAGTGGACAGCGAATGCACCAGAAATGCGTACGCTGTGTCTCGCACGTCTTCCACACCCAGTTGCTGAGCTGCCGCCAGTAGGGCCTTGGCACTCTCGATGTTCTCCGGCAGCGCCGGTGAGTATATATGTTCGACCAGCGCCTGCAGCGTTTCCAGCTCCAAGTCCTGGAATAAAATAAAGCATACATATTTATATACAACTAGAGGCATACTGATGCTAGCGGTATTAATACGTTAAGTATTACTCGAGCTCCTTAGGAGCTTACTGGTGACCTCACTTACACACGGGAACACAACAACCCTCTACGTAATTGTTATTTGGCTGCGGTGGTATCCTGCCTTTTCGCCGAAAATTGTTTGGCCGATTATCACTTGCCAACTAACGTTTCGCCTATTTTTCATTTTGACAACTAACGATTATCAAATTTTTGTATGCTAACGTTTCATTTGGTAGAATTATTGTTAAGCTGATTATTATAATGACATTTGGGGCATTTATCATTTGTCAAATCCATCAAACAAATAAAAATTTTGTAATAAGTATAGCAACAGAAATTTCAGTTGGTTAGGTTAGGTTAGAGTATGACAAACAACTGACGAGCCGAGCGAGCGAAGCGAGCGTGCCGCGGCAGCGGCCGGCGAAGTGCCAGAAGCGAATCGTTGACATTTTGAAAAGTGTCATTATAAAAAGCAGACCAAACAGACAATTGGCAACTGTGAGGTTGGGAAATAAAACAAAATTATACGAAAAGTTGGCAAATGATTATTCCGCTAAATAGAATTCTTCAAAACGTTAGTTGGCAAGTGATAACCTGCCGAACAACTGTCAGCGAAAAGGCAGAGAACCATTTTGACGATCTCGGTGGCGAAGTGGTGAACGGCGCGACTTTGACATAGACGCTCGTGGATTCGATTCCCACACAGGACGACATTTGTGTGCATGATCATGTCTTGTTTTTGTGTTGGTCTTTTTTAAGAGAGGTGAGGCGCATCAAACCAACCCTTCAGGGGAAGTACTTCAACCTTACAGAAAACCGCAGCCGGTTCTCTACCTTTTCGCTGAAAATTGCTGCAGTGGTGAAACGCGCTGTTACGCTACTTTGACACCAACGCTCGTGAGTTCGATTCCCTAACAGGACACACATTTGTGTGCACGAGTATGTCTTTTTGTTTTGATCTGGATGTTTTTAAGAGGCAGGGCACACCAAAGCAGCACGCTTGGGGAAGTACCTTCACCTTAGAGAAAACCGCAGCTAAATAACAATTTCCTAGAGGGTTGGTGTGTTCCTGCGTGTGAGTGAAATCACCAGTAAGCTCCTATGGAGTTGCTGTGTTAGCAGCAGAGGTACTTTATGTATTGGAAGCATTCATAACCTACGGTATCCGCTTTGCATCAGGTGGGCCGTATGTTTGTATGTCTCCCGATGTTGTATACAAAAAAAAGAATTTGTCCTTCAGGGTTCTTCATTATTACGTTATATTTTTGACGTGATAACGTTTTATAAATCGATGAACGCCGGCTGCACGCACGAAAAAGTGTCACGATCCGCCTGAGCCGAGCGTGCATGCGAGAGCGCGGGAAAAGCGATAGAGAGTCACGATCGGCCTAAGCGTTCGGCTTGTGACGCATCCATCTCTCTTCCACTCCATCGGCCGATGCGTCCGAGTAGAAGAGAGACAGCGGCAGCACACAACCTACACGTGAACTGTTTTGTCAACTGTTGAATGTTTTCTTATGACGTTACCACGTAAAATTATCGTCCGGAAACCGACTTTACAGACAACCAATTTTTTTATGAAACTAGATTGGCAAACAATCAAGCGGCCCGCATTAGATGGTACAAAGTCTCCCTCTGGTAAACTTAAAGCAAAAATTTATGAATACATTAAGAACGCAATAAACGATTGAGTATTGGGCTTACTAACAACTAACGACCCGTGACTTCGGGATGGACATCAGAAGGATCTGATCGATGTGTACTAATCCAATTCTGCGCAATACTAACCTCTAACACGACAACCTCTACCGTATTTTCTTCGATATTTCTGTTAAACTTAGCGTAGAAAAAGGTAGAGGAAGCCGCCAGTACCGTGCGGTGGGCCCACACGCCGCCTTCTTCATGCTCTTGGCTCGCCGCACCCTTGGCCTGAACAAAAGTTCATGTTTTTTATTATACAGCGTCGGGAGTTATGCAAGCGTTCGGTCCACCTGATGTAAAGCAGTTACCGTAGCCTATTAACGCATGTAATTACATTAAGTAGCACTTGCGCAATGCGTCCATTGCTGTTTACACAGCAACTCCTTAGGAGCTTACTGGTGACCTCACTCACACGCAGGAACACAACAACCCTCTAGGGAGTTGTTATTTGGCTGCGGTTTTCTGCGAAGTGGAGGTACTTCCCCAGACGGGGTGCTTCGATGCGCCCTACCTCCCTTAAAACATCCAGACCAAGACAAACAGACATGTTCATGAACACAAATGTTTGTCTTGTGTGGGAATCGAACCCACGAGCGTTGGTGTCAATGTCGCGTCATTCATGACTGAGACGCCGAGCTCTTCAAAACGAGCTGATGATTGTTCATCAGCATCGCAAAGTTAATAATTTGTCAACCCTCACCCCCTATAAATAAATAAATATTGTCGGACAAATTACACAGCGCCATCTAGCCCCAAAGTAAGCGAAAGCTTGTGTTATGGGTACTAGACAACTGATAAATATACGTAAATACATTTTTTTTTGTAAATACATACTTATTATACATAGAAAATACCCCTCTACCTAAACTAACATAATCGGAGATAAGGCATTGACGGATGCACTCCACATGTCTTGGATTACATAATATCTTTATTGTCTCCTACAAAATTAATAACTTACCCACCCTTTTACTTTATATGTTTACATTACGCTGTATTTCTGATCCCCAGATCTCCATTCCAAGATGTTGTACAGTTTTTGTTTACAATAAATACCGTGTTGTCTAATTAATAAGACGAGCTTGGTGGCTCAGTCGTGAATGACACTACTTTGACACCAACGCTCGTGGGTTCAATTTCCAACACAGCACGTTTATGTGCATGAACATATGTTGGTCTTGGTCTGAATGTTTTAAGAGAGGTGGCTCGCATCAAAGCAGCCCGTTTGGGGAAGCACCACCACCTCACAGAAAACCGCGGTCAAATAACAACTCCTGAGAGGGTTGTTGTATTCCTGCGTGCGAGTTAAGTCAGTAAGTAAGTAAGTCCCTAAGGATCGTATTCTACGATAACCACTTTACATCAGGTGGTTCGTATGCTTGTATGCCTTCCGACGTTCTATAAAAAATAGAGTCAAGGCAGCATTGGATACCTGCAGGAGTACGTCACAGTACTGATTGTTACGACGCAGGAGAGCCAGTGCAGCTAGAAGAGAGCCGGCATGCTGCAAGTCTCTGGTCCGAGCGGCGTCGTGAACCATTTGCTGCGAATATCCCGCTGACATATCAATCCTGGAACATCAATAGTAACATCACTGAATTATCTGTTTTTAATTTAATTCTACATGTATCAAAATCTCCCTATGTTAGTTCTACCGATTGTACAACGGATTGTGTTCTCAATATGACGCTGACAGCTTCTTTTTATAACCGCACCGCTCGCCAACGGCGTTGAGTTCATCCTCATACGTTGGAGCCGCAATGGCTGCTTGCTGTTCGGTTCCAGAGAAGTTTTCTTCGGGGAACTCTCAATTTGGGGAATGAGCTTCCAAGAGAGGTTTTTCAAGGGACTACAGCATGAGGTTCTTCAAGTGAGAAGTGTGAAGAGGAAAGAAAGAGAGAAAATCAATATCTCCTTATCTACACGCAAATCCCAAAGGCAAAAAGAGAGAACGCGTCATATGACTTGATCCTCACATGTCACATTCCCTTCTTTCTAATTTATGCCCTATATTATATTTACCAATGCCCTAGAAACCAGCGAGCGTTATTTTCTTTTACCACGTCGGGAGACACACAAGCATACAGTCCACCTGATGGAAAGTTACCGTAGCCTATTAACGCTAGCAATACATCAAGTATCAGTCGCGCGATGCCACATCCGCTGCTAGAACAGCAACTCCTAACTGATGACCTCACTTACACATAGGAACACAACGAACCACCAGAACGTTGTCATTAGGATGCGGTTTTCTGTGAGGTGGAAGTACTTGCCCAGACGGGCTGCGTAACGAACGGCAGGGTCGTGTATTACTTTATTTTCCTTAATAAAGTTAGAAAATTTGAATGTGGAGGAAAGATTCTATTGATTCAATAGAAAACATTTGCCCAAAAATTTCCATCATTTTCCATATAGCGAATAGGGAACAAATTAACTACTACTTCCTTATATCAGCATACCATAGAAATAAAACCGCGTAGTACTCATATATATACTAAGCATTATCGGCTTCCGCAATCACAAAAATTGGAGTTAGAGAAACAAATTGAAGGTATGTTGGAGGATGGAATAATAGAAGAATGTAAGAGCCCATGGTTGAGTCCATTGTTGCTTATGCCTAAAAAGCTAAATGCTACCGGAGTTGTGGTGGGTTATAGAAAGCTAAATGATTAAATTGAACGTAGTGAGCCCGTTGCCTAGGGCCCGTTGCCACGACCGTGGCAATTGTTACGTACTAACGCTGCAATACGAGACAAAATCGTAGAAGCGTATCCACTACATACAAAAGACGCGACAAGATAGCAAGGTCATTCACGAATAACTTTATTCTACGTTATAGAATTCCGTGAGAGATTGGTATAGACCGAGATAGCGAATTTATGTCGAGTATATGTACCATGAAATGTGTACGTGAATTATTAAAAATCAACCATATAAACTCAGCAGCCTATCATCACCAAAGTTGTTAAGTACAGGAAACAAATTGCTACCACTATGACTATAAGAACAGATTAGAAAGATTCACAGAACGATTCAGATTACAATTTTTAATAATAATAATAATAAGCCGTCCAGAGAGGAGTCGATAGAGTATATTGCTCTAACAGGTGATATGCTCCAGGGGTGGAAGTGTTAAAGGGCATAACGCCGCGAGTAACTTCGGAGAAAGCGAACACACCTCTATAATAAAATAAATAAAGCATTAGCAATACATCCCCTGTCAAAACACCTGTCCAAAACAAAAATGACAGAATGGCTCCAAAAGCTCACCTATGAGGAGACTGAAAATATTTTGCTCGGTATTTACGAATAGTTAATACAATAATTGTCTTTGCGAATGTAGGGTTTATGTGGGGATTTTATATAATAATGTTACAAAATTATGTTAATATGATTTATTATTTATTTTTTTACATTATCTTTGTTAATTTGCTTTTGTATAGTATTTTCTGTTGTTCACAAGTATTCACAACACTTCCGCAACTATAGTTATTGTGTGCAACCCAGGAAGGCAAGTGTCATCTGAGATACAGTATTTCTAAAATACTAGTTCAGATGTCACACACCCATGTGCTACTACTTGATCTTTTTTCTTCCATCTTGTATAAGAAAATTTGTGTACATACTTAAGATTGTGATTGCTTGAATAAATTTATTATTATATTATTATTATTATTACCTCTCGACACCCCTAAGTCACTCACATCGGTGTTGCCCCCGCCGACTTATACTGGCATTTCGGGGGTCCATCTAGTGAATGGCGAGCCACCGCCTGCCAAATGTAACAGTCAGATATGATAGTTATGGCAGGTGTCCGTCTCTCTTCTGTAATAGCCCAGTACTAATAATCCCTCCAGATCTCATTTCAATAGCTCAATTATTTCCGACACATTTGCAATAGTCCCAATTACCTGCCGTGGCCTGCTAGTGGGTATATTCTCCCATTGGTATCTCTTAGAGCAGGTCACAGTGGGTATAATACATTACATCAATCTTTTCTAAGGGGCCTCTATGCGTTGGACCTATATCCCCGCACACGCCTATCAAAAGACCGGGGTTAACACCCGTGATTAAAGAAAAACATAATAATAATAAATATTGCCGACAAATTACACAGCGACACCTAGCCCCAAAGTAAGCGAAGCTTGTGTTAAGGGTACTAGACAACTGATAAACATACGTAAATACATTTTTTTTTTGTAAATACATACTTATTATACATAGAAAATACCCAGACCAAGACAAACAGACATGTTCATGCACACAAATGTTTGTGCTGTGTGGGAATCGAACCCACGAGCGTTGGTGTCAAAGCAGCGTAACAGCGCGTTTCACCACTGCGCCACCGAGCTCGTCGTGTACACTTATTCTAAAATAAGTGTACACAAATTGATAAGATTTACAGTCCATGATAGAGCGTACCTAATAATCATTGATCAACGGGTAAAAGCATACTTAAAGTACGTGAATGTAAATATGGCATATTCATTAATTATGCCTTATGCTCTAGAACTTCACTAACGAAATACAAAACTGCGACAGGATTACCAGTTAAACGTACCTAATACATTCGTGAATATAGAATTATCGTCATTTGAATCTACTCGTATCTGCCAGCCAGTTCTGTTACACACGCTGAAATTTCGCTGGACCCTACAGGGTTAACGCTAATAATTCCAATGTCTAAGTTTTCGGCAATATTTCATAATCTAGACTAGAATTTGGTTAACATGCGATTGAATCTTATTATTAGTGCTTTAGACAATCGTAGATGATTAAAGGAATTTCGCGCTCGTGTTGTGATTCAAGACCTTAATTCCAATACCGATTTATCGGAATTGGTTTCCAGAGCAACCTTTGATCGTGGTAGATTGTGTGCAATACTCACTTGTTCATCGTTACAGCCAGTTGATAATGCAGTGCTGATGTTCAAGTTTTATGATGATTATCACCAAGATCTCAGAGTTAACGGATGCGTGGCGTATGATATGCGACACCGTCGAATACTGAGTGACGATGTTGTTTGTATAATCGGTGCGGTTTTTATGTCAGATTAATAAAAGATAAGATTAGTTTGAACTTTTATCTATGACAACTCAATACTGTAACGCTATGGTACGCTTTGGACGAGCTCGGTGGCGCAGTGGCGAAACGCGCTGTTTTACACCAGCTACTTTGACACCAACGTGCGTGGGTTCGATTCCCACACAGGATAAATCGTTGGGTGCATGAGCATGTCTGTTTGTCTTGGTCTGGGTGTTTTATATAGAGGTAGGGTGCATCAAAACAGCCCCTCTCAAGAAGTACCTCCACCTCACCGAAATCCGCAGCCAAATAACAACTCCTCAGAGGATTGTATTCCTGTGTGTGAGTGATATGAATTGCAAGCGTTTATGGGTTATGGTAACCACTTTACAACAGGTGGGAGGTATGCCTTTCCGACGTTGTACAAAAAAAATAGGTTAATTAATAAAACACAAAAACTAAGGAAATGAGTTATGTTATATTTAAAGAGTAAAATAAAAATTAAATAAAAAAAAGTTTTACGTTTAATTTCGGATGAAAATGCGTAATACACATATTAAGTGGAAACGATCGCCGTGGATTTTTACTATCAAAGAACGGACGGCGACGGCCAAACTGCCACGACCGCGGCCGCTACTGCTGCTGAGCGAGGCTCGGGCAAGCCTGGCAGCTCGCTCCACGCGGCTATCACCGGGTCGAACACCGATACGGCGGTGAGTCGTTTGCGGCCGTTATGACCGCCTGCCGCGTATAGCCTGCCGCCATGAGCGGCCACGGCAGCATTGCCTCGGGATGCGGGCATGGCCGGTGCGGTCTCCCAACCCGAACCCGCGCGGTATCGCTCCACCGTGCGGAGCCTGTTGGACCGCTCGTCTCTCCCGCCCACAGCGTACAGTGCATGGTCCACTACGGCAACACGCACGTTGTCCCGTCGCTCCTGCATGGCCTCCATAATTTCCCACTTGCAGGCTACCGGGTCATATCTGCAAACCAAACATTATCAGACTATACATATATATATATATATATATATATATATATATGCGCGTTGCGTTGTATATATATATATATTATCAGCCTAAGGACACAACTTAGAAAAAAAGTAACAATAATGATAAGCATTACTCAGTGATTCTGTTTTATATACATTTTAGAAATATGAAATACAATTTTTTCTCCGGGGATGTGAATTCAATTCACAAGGGTTTCAAAACCGGTTTGGGCCGGCGCGCCACAATATTTTATTTATCCATTTGATCACATAGAACTTAGAGCAGTTCGAATTGTCGGCGACCTAGTGATCGCCGCTCGGCTGGACTCGCTTTGTACACGAAGAGACGTTGCTTCTCTTTGTGTACTGTACAAATTGTATCATGGGGAGTGTTCGGAGGAGCTGTTCAACTTAATACCAGCCGCTGAGTTCCACTATCGTACCACTCGTCATAAACTAAATTTCACCCTCACTATCTTGACGAGAGGCAATCCACTACAGTACGCTTTTTGAGGCATTGAAATTGTGGAATAAATGCCTGCCTTCAACAAAAGAGCCCATGTTTTCCTAAAAAGGCTGACAAAGGATCAGTGACCCTTTGGTGTTGCTGATGTCCATGGGTGGTGGTGACCACTTACCATCAGGTAACCCACATGCTCGTTTTCGTTAGTCAACAGACCGCTCAGAAATATAATCCTTTACACCCAGTGTACAGCCAATCACCCATAGAACTAACCTTATCGAAAAAAGAGAACCTATTCGTATTTGGTTACCCGTACTAGCTTCACAAGATCGGCGACGCACGAGGGCAATTGTCCATAGGCTATGGGCAATTACCAGTAGGCCGATTCTACTAAAACACTGCAACGGCACTGCATCGCGGCGGGTGGTATTTTGACGTTTCGTTAAGCGATATGACAGCAGTGACGTTTAACGAAACGTCAAAGTTTACGCATTTTGACACACGCCACGCTGCAGCGTAGTTACACTTTTATAGTAGAATCGGCCTCCAAGACTATTGCTTACCACCAGATTAGATGTAATTTTATTTATATACTATGACCATCTACTGTTGATAGAGTATTGTCCGATATTCCCAATAAATTAGGCACGCCTCCACCAAATAACAGTTGCTGTTCTGATTAGCCGTACCGCTGCCCAACCTCGGACATAGTGTCTGCCTACCGGCTGACCTTCAGCAGAAGGGCTCTTTGGAGTAGCTCCTCCTTAATATTAATTCCAAATAGAGTATTTCACGAAAACAGGAACTACCAAAAAGTAACAGTGTATTGTAGATGTGTTACAATTACCATTACCTGCCTGTCTCCCATTACGGTAGGCAGAGACTATATGAACGCCAGATGCACTGATCCAAATATACCTCTCTGGCTTCTTCCACACTCACAACCTAATGCATGCTCTTCGGTTTCGGGTGCTTTTGATTTGGTTCTTTTTAACACATCAGCTATTTGATCCATATGTGGGCGTCTATAGAACGTGATATATTAAAAATAATAAACTCCTTGTGTCCGGAGTTGTTGCTTTTTTTAAGACACGCTAGTGCCACTATTAATAGTACGCTTGTTTGTCATCCTAGTGCCTTCTTTTTGAATTAGCGCGGTCCGCTACCTAAGGCGATTTGATAAATATTTGGCGAAGATATTGATTTAGACATGAAGCTACTGCCGTCAGACCTCCACAGCCAGAGGGGAAACCAGAAGTTTCTTAGGTTAGGTCACACGTCTATCGAAATATAATTTCTTAAATGTGCGGATTTCCTTCACCGCCAAGCGAGTGATAATTACAAATATGTACATAAATCCAAAAATACGAATTTAGTGGTACACGCCAGGATTCGACCCGAGGACCAGTTTTTATCCACTGGGCTATCACTGCTTACCTGTTTATCATCTTAGTGGTATGAAAAGGAAAAATCTTAGACTTGACCTTTCGGTGCTGTTCAGTTGAATATGACCATCGTATCCGCCGACGGCATACAGCATACCATCCAGCGCCGCGAGGCCGAGCCCGCTGCGGCGGGTTCTCATGGGAGCAATTGGTCGCCAGACGCCCTCGCGAGGGTCCAGCGCCTCCGCTGACTTGAAAACTTCCGTGTGGAACCATTCGGTGCCTCTCCAACCGCCCACTGCGTACAGCCGGCCGGCCAGTGCCGCCGCTCCCGGCCAGCCCCGGGCCGTTCTCAGCGGAGGGCTCGACGACCACGAGTCCATCGTCGTATCATACACGAGCACGGAGCGCACGTGCGAATATTCTGGAAAGTGTAACTGAATAATGCGTGAATTGAAACGGAATCGGTTCCTCACAATGCCAGGGGCAGTATTCAGGAACACCGTTCCTATATGAAATCAATATGTTTGTATGTGTGTTTGTCTGTCGCTTTTTTTCGAATATTCGAATTTTGACTTCAGATTCGGATTCAGCATAAAAAAGTAGAATAGGAATGTTCAGGAACACCGTTCCTATCTCTTAAGGAACATGGTCAAAAAAATTAAAATTGACGAGCCAGGTGTTCCTCTGGTAATGCAAACTTGCGCATTCTCAACTGGTTTATAAATGAATTCATATGTTAGCGTACAAGTTACTTAAGTCTTTTCTACCCAGTCCCCCATGTAAGCGAAGCTTATGCTGTGAATAATAGACGACCTTTAGATACACGTAAATACATTTTTGAAGTAAAACTTCTTTATGCACGCTTGACTTGTTGAATAAGCTGGTGAATGCGTACCGAGAGTGTTACGAAAAGTGTGATCGGGCGAGGCGAACGGAAGTTGAGAGGGAGCTATAAGTTAGTGAAGATAGAAAGAGAGAGAGAGTTACATTTCGTATATTACTGTAGGGGCAAGAGAGAGAGGTGCGAGCACACATATTCTTTCTCTCATAGCGAATTAAGTTTCGTACGAGTATATCTGAGACACAGTGCAGGCCTATTGTCTGTATCATACTATGGAGCTAAATAAGTTTTACTTCAGTCGTGTGGTCTAAAGCAGACTCGTTTTTTTTTTGTATATACATACTTATTATACACATAAAACACCCAGACAAGCAGGCATGTTCATGCATCGCGCGATCATCGTATTGTTCAGTCTCCGAGCAAACGCACTAGGGTTGTACAAATATTTTGTTTATACGACATCGGAAGACATAAGCATACACCCCACCTCACAGAATGTCATCACAGTCGCAGAATGAACAGTGTTCGCAAAAACACAAGAACCCAGCAGGGATTTGTTATTTGGCTTCGGTTTTCTGTGAGGTGGAGGTAGATAGATAGATAAGCCATTTATTTGTCATGACACACAACAGTAAATATTAGCAGGTAAACAATGAGCAAACACTAAATACAATAGTAATTGTACAATAAATTGTGTGTCGCAGTGATACAAAAAGGCAACAGCTCAGTGCATTATTTGCTTAAAGAGCAAACCACAGATTTTCAGCAGCTGCCTGAAAATTAAGGAGACGCACGCAGCAATAACGCTACGGATGTTATGTTATACACACACACACATATATATATATATATAAACAATACATGCAAGCAGATATGAGATTATGAACAGTGTATATATGAGTGTGAAAATTGATTAATATAATTAAAACCAGCAGCGAAACTTAGCGAGGTTACGGGCACACAAAGCCACCCATACCCATTCAAGACCCAGTCAAGCAACCCAGAGGACAATCACCACCAGAGCGACCAGAGTCGAAAAGATATATCTAACCCAGCCTTTGTTACAAGAGGTACTATCCCAGACGGGCTGTTTCGATGCGCACCACCTTTACAAACACTCAGACAAAGATAAACAGACATGTTCATGCACACAAATATTGGTCCTGATTGGGAATCGAACCCACGAGCATTGGTGTCAAAGTAGCGTTAAAAACCACTGCGCCACCGAGCTTGACGAAGTGTCAGATCAACAGCTCTACAACAGTATAACAATGGATGAAACTATTATATAGAGCTACATTTCTCATCTCTATCGTAATACTTCTTTCTGCATTCTTTCTACATGTCCGAACCAACGGAGCATGTCTCTTCTTATTTTAACACCGACACTCTTTTACAGACGTACTCTGTTTCTAATAACATCTTTGCGGACACAATCCATAAGCGTTACGTCACTTTCGGCCGCGTATATCTTACTTTCATACTCTCTTTGCCAAACCAAGCTCTCGCTTCCATAAGTTAGCATCCCAAACCAGTATAGAGTTGCGTATAGTAAGCTGTGCCTTCTGATTCAAGCTTTTACTATCAAGATATTTTTCATCGCTCCATTCACGCTATTCCCAGCACTCGTCTATATAAATCAGCGTGAAACTTCCATCCCTGCTGAATGCGCATTCAAGATACACAATCTTATCCACTTGTGTTTCATTACCAACCGTCATCCTTATATTGGTTTGGATTTCTTCTCTTTCGAATTATCTTTATTTTCAATGCATGCAATCGTCTTGGATGCGTCATCTAGTTTGATCATCTCAGCTGATCATATCAATTCCCGCTGACTTTCCATTTTTCAAGCTTCGTATCAACCATTCGATCTCATTCATAGTTATGCTTTTATAACGCAATTGAACGCCGGCAAAGTGGCTTGAGCCTCAGACTCACTTTCAGTGTCAACGTTCAAAGCACAGTGATACATTTCTTAAAATATTCACTCCACCGTTCTAACGCTACCTAAGTGTAAGCAAGAATGACACCAACTTTAGATTTTATCTTGTCCATTCTGGATGCCAACGAACCACCTTACGAGACTTAAAAGTCTGGACTTCTAGGCGAAGGCCTGATGATGTCAAGTGGAAAGAAGATGTTTGTGTGCTTACTGTCTTCCTGTCCGCCGACGACGTACACGCGGCCGTCCAACAGCGCAGCTGCGGTATTGTCTCGCCGCTCCGGCATCGAAGCGGCGCTTTGCCAGCGATGGCCCGGTAGCGAGTAGACCAGTACCGAGTTAGTACAGCCAGTATCATCCAGCCAGCCACCTATTACCAGCAGTGCGATGGGAGGCTGCGTATTGCGCGGCGGCCGTGGACGTGGCAGAGGTTCTGGTCGCTCGCGGTTTGCTGTAAGTGTTTTGATGATGTGGACCAGCGCTTGTGGGTCGCTGGAAAGTGGTTCGATGCTGGCTCGCTCCGCTAGCACGGAGCGTGGTACCAGCGGCAGGTGGACAGCTCTTTGCAGCGAGGCTAGGTGTTTCCGTCTTTCCTAAAACAACATTACTCTTTATCATCATTACATTAACCACAAACTTCAAAGAACACTATCCTCCGTAGATAAAATCCGCATTCCAGCACTCTTTGTCTTCACAACTTGTAACCAAATAAAATGCTTCGCACATTGACGGGACATTAAATGTTTCACAGTATTGCCGCCAGATGGCGCTATGGTATAATATGTATAATATTTGATGTGTTTTATCGCCAGCTCGATGTTGTTTTTAATCTGTCACGACTTCTGTAAGACATTCCAAAAACATCATAGCAACTCCTAACTGAACGACGCCTTTAATTTTAATGCAACAAAAATTCGATCCTTTAAACAAAGCGTGTAGAAACACCTTGCGGGCCAGCATGGCAGCATCAACGGACAAGACATTGTAGTATTTTGTCACTTGCCGCTGCGATTTGGGGTCCTCTTTTCGCTTACCATTAGGCGAAGCGGAGCCACTATGCTGAGCTGGTATAAAAAAAATCGGCCAAGTGCGAGTGGGACTCGCGCACGAAGGGTTCCGTACCATTATCTATAAAAAAGGCAAAAAAATCATGTTTGTTGTATGGGAGCCCCCTTAAATATTTATTTTATTCTATTTTTTAGTATTTGTTGTTATAGCGGCAACAGAAATACATCATCTGTGAAAATTTCAACTGTCTAACTATCACGGTTTATGAGATACACCCTGGTGACAGACGGACGGACGGACGGACGGACGGACGGACGGACGGACGGACGGACGGACAGCGGAGCCTCAGTAATAGGGTTCCGTTTTACCCTTTGGGTACGGAACCCTAAAAAACGAGTGTGCTTTAGACCACACGACTGAAGTAAAACTTCTTTAGCTCCATAGTGTGATACGGACAATAGGTCTACACTGTGTCTTACATATACGAAACTTAACTCGCTATGAGAGAAAGAGAGAAAGAAAATGTGTGCTCGCACCTCTCTCTCTTGCCCCTTCAGTAATATAAGAAAAGTAACTCTCTCTCTTTCTATCTTCACTAACTTATATTCTCCCTCTCAACTTCCGTTCGCCTCGCCCGATCACACTTTTCGTAACGCTCTCGTCACGCATTCACCAGCTTACTCCCTAAGTCAAGCGTGCGTAAAGAAGTTTTACTTCAAAAAATACCTATTTGTAAATGGAACGGCCTCACTCAGCTGGAGTTTTGGCGGTTACCTGAGGGCGGTGCTGGGTCCAACGCAGAACTGCATCGAAGATGCGCTCCTCACGCGCTGCAAGTTGGTCACTCTTCAGCAATGACTTCAGTGTGTGAAATTCCAAATCAAGGAGCTCGTCTCCCTCCAGGACGCGCTCGCCGTAATAGTGAATGTACCGCGTTGCGGCAGCTGCCAACGCTGCGCAAGAATTGAGTTCGGCAGAGGCATGGATGCCGAGCGCATTGCCGGTGGTTAGTGCATGTGCCAGATAGGCCCAAGCCTCATTGCGCACGTCTTCCACGCCCAGCTTTGTCGCAACCGCAAGCAGCGCCTTAGCATCCTCGACGGTCACCGTCAGTGACGCTGGTGAGTATATATTCTCCACCAGCGCCCGCAGTGTCTCGAGCTTCACGTTCTGGCGACAAAAAGAAATGTAAAAGATAATTTAAGCCTTAGTGAACTTGGTGACAGGGAAAACACGAATTTAGTGGTACACGCCCCACAAATTCGTGTTTTCGGATGTACGTATTTGTTCGGCGACGAAGGAATCGTGAGGAAACCAATACGTCCTTGAAATTACATTTCGAAAGACGTTTGACCTAACGTGAGTTTCCTCTAGGTTGTGGAGGTGGAACAGCAATCGTTCGATGTCAAAATCAGTGTAACCACGTAAGAATTTCCTTTCGCTTTGGTAGCGAACCCGCTAATCTTAATGGATTAGGAAACGGTAAAACGGGAAGAAGAAGAAGTTGGAAGTCAAAGATTATCAAAGAACCTATTATCAAAGAAGGATTTCAAGGTAGGCGACATTTTTTATATCCAGTGGCAAAGAGTTTTAGAGCTTAACGGCAAAAATTGTGAGAGATTTGGCATAGAAATGATGGCTATAGTAGGAGACATTCAAAGAAACTTGTCCACACGATCGAAGACAGTATTGGTGGTATATCCCGAATATCGAGCTAAGCTTGCATTGCTATCATCATTCAGGGTGAAACGGCAGTGAAACATGGGTATGGCAGAAGAAGCATGAAAGTAGGGTGACGACGTAGAAATGAGAGCGCTGAGGAGTATGTGTGGAGTGAGAATGATTGATAGAGTAAGAAATAGCACGATACGGGAACAATGTAGAATGAAAGATGATGTTGTGACAAAAATCAATATGCTGAGATGGTTTGGTCATTTAGAAAGAATGAATGACAAAAGAGTTACGAAAGAAGTGTATCGGGCAAGAGTGGATGGAGATATCGGTACGGGCCGCCCTAGACGCATACATATAGATCAAATTGGTCATGTGTCGAAAAAGGACTAAATCAAAAGCACCCAAAACCGAAGAGCATGCATGAAGAGGTTGATGAATGTGGAAGAAGTGAGAGAGGTATGTTTGGATCGGTGCACCTGGCGTTCCACAGTCTCTACCTAGCCCAAATAAGAGACAGGAATGATGATATTATATATATATATATATATGTATGTATGGTGGTAGTATTGATTATATATTTCTGTTCCTACTAACCTTCACTACAACCACCTGCTTAGCATTTTCTTTCAAATTTTTGTTACAAATCTCGTAGAAGTAAGGTGAAGCGGCAGCCAGCACTACACTATGTGCCCAAACGCCATCGACCTCTCTCGCTTCCTCGCTAGTAGTCTTGCCTGATGCATCTCCACCTCCAAGACCTTGATTATCCACATTCCCACTCATCTCGTTCTCTGCCTGGTTAAGAAGAGTTAATAGATTCAGGCGTTATTTTGCGAAAGTAAAATTTACATGCAATTTAATCTAACCTGCTTTGTGTGCTTTCGCCACCAATTTGTTCATGTGGCCTAGCGTCGGCCGGCACCCACCCACTACTATTAGTAGCTGTAACATGCCTACGCTGCCTTGGCTGCTCTGGCGGCATCAACGGGCAGGACACTGTAGTCTTTTGTTAGTTGCCGCTACGATTTGGGCTCCTCTTTTCGCTTACCATTAGGCGAAGCGGAGACACTATGCTGAGCCAGCTCAGCATAGTGTCTCCGCTTAAAAAAAATACCTATTTGTAAATGGAACGGCCTCACTCAGATAATTGGAAGGCACACGTCGAAAATATCAGTGCAAAGGTATGCCAGTTCGCCTATGCACTGTATATGCTAAGAAAAATTATTAACGTTCCTACAGCGATCACTGCCTATCAGGCTCATGTGGCATCTATCCTAAGGTATGGTGTGATATTTTGAGGTAACTCGACGATTAAAGAAGCAGTGTTTAGGGCACAAAAACGATGCATAAGAGCCATATGCAAACTAAAACAAGCTGAAAGCTGTCAACAATATTTTAAAGACCCTTAAATCTTAACATTTCCGAGTTTGTTTATTTATGAAGTTGCAATTTTTGGATAGCACAACATAAATAAGGTCTAAAAAATGAAGTTGCGAAGACATAATAGGAAATTTTGTGCGCCAACCAGTCGTACAACGTTAAAGAATAAGAGTATACTATGTATGGCTCCAATAATTTATAATATGCTGCCTGACCATATTGTTATTTCTCCAGATATTGAAACATTTAAGAAAAGACTGACGAGTTTATTGATCGAAAAGGCATATTACACTACTCAGGAGTTCCTTAATGATAAGCTCTGATACATTTATTCTAGCATTTTCATTGTAATTTGTTTTTTCTTCTATTTTAATAGTTTTCATTTTGATTAGATTCTATTTATTTGTATTGCTTAATGATATTTTGAATTTATAACATAAGTTTATGGAATCAATTAAGTGTTTACCGAATTGTTGCATACCTTTTGGTAGAATATAACTGAAACTCTAGTACCTAAAAGATTTTTCTTTTTTTTTCTACCATCATTACCCATATTCGCAATAAATACTCGTATATTTGTATTTGTAACTAATTGGTGGCGGAAGCACACAAAGCAGGTTAGATCAAATTGCATGGTTAAGACGACACCAGTTTTAATTGAAGTATGTTCTAATTATGTAGTTTCTTTATTTCGGAAAATGCTTTCGAAGGTGATGTCAGGAGCCTTAGAAACCGGCGAAAGTGTGCATAAGAAGAACAATGAATGTTAAAGAAGCGAGTGAGGTTTGTAAGGATCGAGTCATATTGCGCTCGGTTCCACCTGCCTAATGCCGAAAGGGATTTGGCGTAAAGTCATAGTTAGATATATAGATGCTTTTAAATGTTTCTTAATACTATATATAGATGAAAAAATTTACCCCTATTGTATATATTTATTTATACTGAAGTTTAAATTCGTACCTCCGCTCTCCTCGTACCTTTTTCTTATACAACGTCGGGAGGCATACAAACACACGGCCCACCTGATGTAAAGCGGTTACGGTTGCCTATGAACTCTTGCAATACATTAAGTATCGCGCCATGCCACCTCTGCTGCTAATACAGCACCTCCTTGAGAGTAACACAACAATCCTTCAGAGAGTTGTTACTATGCCTGCGGTTTTCTATGAGGTAGAGGTACTTCCCCAGACGAGATGCTTTGATGCGTCCTACCTCTCGTAAAACACACAGAACGTGACAAACAGACATGTTCATGTACGTAAATATTTTATTTACTTTCAAGAAGAGGTTTGGGCGAGCCCGGTAGCTTAGTCGTGAATGACGCGACTTTGACACCAACGCTCGTGGGTTCGATTCCCACACAAGGCAAACATTTGTGTACATGAACATGCCTGTTTGTCTTGGTCTGGATGTTATAAGAGAGGTAAAGCAGCCCATCTGGGGAAGTACTTCCACCTCACAGAAAACCACAGCCAAATAACCTAGAGGGTTGTTGTGTTCATGCGAGTGAGTGAGGTCACCAGTAAGCTCCCAAGGAGTTGCTGTGTAAGCAGCAGAGGAGGCATCGCGAGAGTGATAATTCATATATCACAAGCGTTAATAGGCTACGGTACCCGCTTTACATCAGGTGGGCCGTATGCTTGTATGCCTCCCGACGTAGTATAAAAAAAACACACATCATGAAGGTTTAATGTCAATTTAAAGTATCTATTAATACAAAGCAGCTATTTGATACTTTAACCCCTATTATCATGGAGATCGACATACAGCTGGACACTTTACCTGCAAAAGGACGTCACAATGGACCGCACCACGCCGCAGGCGAGCCAGCGCAGCGAGCTGCCTCCCCGCATACTCCAAGCAGTAAACTTCGTTGTCTGTTGTGTTATGCATTGGTCCAGGAACGCTCTCCGGTGGATTATCCCTTGAAGTCATCATGCTGTAACATTGGGGAATAAAATCAATGGGCGCTTTTTGATGTGAAACATGTGTTGGCGCGCCTTGGCAGTAAAATCAAACCGTATGCCGTGACGGCAAATGGCATGACGCTTTCTTATGCCGTCATGCCCTATCTACGCCGCCACTGTCGACTCTGTTGCGTGTGTGCGTGCGCATACTAAATACTTCATTGCTTTTCTTAACTTTGCGATATTCACTAAGATTTTTCACGTCCCGGGCGTCCCGCGACGGCAATTTTTTTTTAACCTCCGACGCAAAAAAAGAGGGTCGTTATAAGTTTGATCACTATGTATGACGCTGTAACACAAGCTTGCTTTCTACTAGCTTCTATTTCAATCTGCATGCTAGCTTAGCTCTAGTTATGTTTGATGCTTTTTTATACCATGAATTGCTACCATTGTAGATTGTTATAAGAAAATAAATATACATCTTTCCACTCACGGGTATTAATCCCGGTCATTTGATAGGCGTGCGCGGTGATAAGGATCCAACGCGTAGAGGCCCCTTCGAAAAGACTGTATGTAATGTTGTACACCCGCCGTGACCCGATCCAGGGGATATCAATGGGACAATATACCAATGAGCAGGTCACGGCAGGTATTGGAATTATTGGAAATATGTCGGAAAAAAGTGGGCTATTAAAATGAAATTTGGAGGTATTATTAGAACCGGGCTATTGCAGAAGAGGGACGGACGCCTGCCATAACTATCATATTTGATGTTGCTCCTGGCAGGCGGTGGCTCGCCACTCACTGGATGGACCCCCGAAATGCCACAGATAGTCGGCCGGGGGCAACACCAGTGTGAGAGTTTCAAGGTCATCAGCTCGTTTGGCTCTGGCTAGTAATTTACTTTACTTTCAAACGTATGTGTGACCTAAAATTTGAAACACCCATGTATGCTACATAACTATGCAAGATTATGGTTATTTTTTACTTTTTATTGTTTTGTTTTTGTGTCCCCGGTTTTAAATTTTTAATTTAGGTATATCATTGTGTCCACTAAAGACGAGATCAGACGGCATATGAATTTTCACAGCTGCCGCATTCGGCGATAAAATTGACGTCCTGAATTATTTCCAGACATCTTTGTTACGTATTCATCAATTCTATAATAAGCCCTTTTACAGAGAGTATTACAATATACTAGCTGAGCCGGCAAACGTTGTTCTGCCATATATATTATTTCTTACAATTTTTTTCTTCTTACTATTCTTTCTACGTAACCGTACCACCGGAGAATGCCTTTTCATATCTTACACCGACATTCTCTTTCAGACCAACTCGTTAGCGTTATGCCACAAATTATGCGCAATGCTCGCACTTCGACCACGTGTATCCTAATTTCATGCTCTCTCTGCCACACCCAGCTCTCGCTTCCTAAGTAAGCTTTGGTACCAGCACTGCATTCCGTATAGCGAGCTGTGCCTTCTGGCTTTAGCCAAGAAGTTTTCCCAGCACTCATTCGTCTTCCAACATCAGCAGTGTACCTTCCATCTTTGCTCATAGCGCATCCTTGATCCCACTTGCACCAACACTATAACTTCAACCGTAATCCTCGTGTTCGTTCTGGTTGTCTCTCTCTCAAATATTATTATCTCGGTTTTGTTCGCATTCAATTGTAAGCCTTTCTTCATAAGCAGAATACGGTGTAAATAACATTGTATGTCTGTACATCGAATTGCAGTCGCAAAATTGTCACTTACTTGCCCATTTTGTAGTAGCAAACCGCTGCTGTCTAAACTATGAATCCAACTATCACCAATACACCAAGATTTAAAGTGTGAACTTATAAGTGATACGTACAGTACAGTAGACGGCTATGCCATTTATAATAGCGATACAATTTACCTACAATAAGAGATAAGATAAACACGAAATATCTATACATTGATAATAAACAGTTCCACACTAGCGTTGATATCTACAATCGGTTGATAAGTATAGCTAAACTTTAGTGTACACATAAATACATATATAAATATACATAAGATATGTTACAAAGATGGTCGAGGTGCCTGCTTACAAAGATATCATAGAAGATCTTTGAAAGAATGTTTAAAACCTAATAGGGAGCCACTTGAGCTGAGTGCGAAGTTCGGAAACATGATCATATTTGCGAAACCCAAATATAAAACGAATATATACATTTTCAAGGCACTCAAGTTAGTATAATTGGTCTTCAGTGAGGTAAGTAAGAGCTAAGGTAGCAAGAATCAGCATAGTGTAGAATTGGAAGGAGCAAGGAATGTGCTAGTGCAATTTTGGTATCGATAAGGAGAAAATTACGCAACCGTCGAAGGGAGCCAGTAGCTGCAAACAGCTTCCTGCTAACGTGGGCTTTGCACCGACTAAGAAAAGGTTCTGTCAAAATTAATGCCAAGATTATTGACACCATAAGTAACAAGAACATTATAAAATATTATTCGTGAGACAGTCACCCAATCAATTTTCCGAATCTTATTCGCAAAATTGATTGGGTGACTGTCTCTGCTGTCGAGTGCTGCCTATAATAATGGCCTGGAAATTACCAGGGTTAACCATAAGGCGTATAAGTGAGGTCACCAGTAAGTTTCTAATGAGTTGCTGTCTTAGCAGCAGAGAAGGCATCGCGCGAGTGATACTTAATATAACCGCTTTACATAAGGTGGGCCATATGTATATGGCTTGTATGTCTTCCGACGTCGTATATAAAAAAAAATAATGGCAAACAAGCATACGTACTTTTTGTACGTTACTATCTGATGGTAAATAGTCACCGTGGCCTACAGACATTTGCAACACCAGGGCTCTTGTGTTGCCGATATTTTTAGAAGAACCCCATGCTTTAGTCCCTTGGGAAGCTCATTCCACAACTGGAGAGCAGGAAGGAAACTTCTCTGGAACCGCACAGTACGCGACATCCATTACGCGTAAAGAAAACGGGTTGCACTCCGGGAGTGCCGGTAGAAGTGAAAACTTGAACATTAACGTTGTGCATTTTTGAATATTTTGGAATGGTTAGGGAATAATTTCGCACGAATTGCTTTATTTATCAGTATAAAAGTACTATCATGTATGTGGTAAAATACAATATCATTTATTGCGCTATTGTACACAAACATGACAATTTATATTACATTAAAAATTTAACACTTCGGACCTATTACAATTATTTTACATTAAAAAGTTTATCTCAGAAAAATCACCTTTCATGCATAATTTCAACGACTCATCATCATCATTACCAGCATTATTATCGCCAATCTCTAAAACTCAAACACACACGCACACTCGAGCAAGTGCCCTGCGCCGCTTAAACCAAACAGCGATATTGATAAACTACGTTGAACGAAACGCGTAACCGCCAACAATTTCATGGCGCGTACATCGTTATGGTCGCGAGAAAATAATGCCCTATGAACGATCCAGCGCTTCATGTTTTAATTGTTTAATTAGAGGGAACTAATGTTTTAGCGCTGCTAAGATTTTGCTGAGAATTAGAACTTAAGTTCGCTACTTAAGTTCTAATTCTCAGCAAAATCTTACGGTCAGGGTCACGTGTCCTGACGGCCTGACGCGAGTTTAGCATTTTTTTACTCATCCCAAAAAGTGCACAACGCCGCTAAAGAAGTTTTCACTTCAAAAATCAGTTCAGTCCCTCCCTATTCATCGATAAGGAAAAAGTGATAATAGCCTCTTGAAATCAATAAATATTAAATATCTGCAGTTTATCTTATCTGTTGTAAACGTTGCTGATAATCCAAACACCGGTGCCATTCCGTCACCGAATTAGTCGTGTATTAGGCATACGCCCACACGGGGCTTCTGGTTGTGTGGAAATGGGTTCCTGGTTCTTCAGACTTCGGTAATTTTCTCAACACTCTGTGCTTAAATACATGAGTACTACAATGTTCAAGTGAGTTCTTATAATACAATAAACAACAATACTATACACCACAAATTAATTACACAACTTCGGAAGTCACACAAGCATACGGCCCACCCGATGTAAATCGGTTACCGTAGACTATGATCGTAATACATTACTACCGAGATGCATCCCCTACTGCTAACACAGCAACTCCTTAGGAGCTTACTGGTGACCTCACTCACACGCAGGAACACAACAACCCTCTAGGGAGTTGTTATTTGGCCGCGGTTTTCTGTGAGGTGGAGGTACTTCTCCAGACGGGCTGCTTTCACGCCCTAATGTCTCTTGAAAGCATCCATACCAAGACAAACAGACATGTTCATGCACACAAATGTTTGTCACGTGTGGGAATCGAGCCCACGAGCGTTGAGGGTGGGCGATAGAACGGAGCCCTGTGGGACACCGGCATTCACTGATATGAACCGCGACGCGCATCCATCTGCAAGGACGCAGATTCTACGCTCATGCAGGAAGCCAGCAATCCACTTACAAAGCTGAAGGGAAACACCGTATGCCGGAAATTTCGAGAGAAGTGCTTTGTGCCAGACCTGATCAAATGCCTTGGCTATATCTAGGCTGAATGTTTGAAGGATCGAAGTGATTAAACGTTCCGGATATCGAAAGGCAATGCATTTCATATTATATTCAGAATTAGAGTTTTAAAGAGTTTGTTGACGTCATTCTTTTCACCTAGGGATAAAACACGGTCAATTTGGTCATGGTAGGTAAGCCGAGGAAGGCCAAGATCCTCGGCTCCTACATCTTTCTACTTTCGCGTTGTATATCTATTTCGTAATTATTTCCTTGTAAAGTCAGCAGCCTTAGAAATCGGCGAACGTCCATCAAGAGCTATGAATCAATTAAAAAAAAACTTCTTCTTGAGTCTTGTGGCACTTGGTTATCTCTGCCTACCCCGCCAGGGACAGGGCGTTTATATAGTACTATTTTCATTTTCAAACAGTCCTTTGGGAATTGTCATTGGTATTTGAAAGAGAAGAAACCAGAACCAATGTAAGGATTACGGTTGATAAATTGTTAGAACAAGTGGAGAAGATTGTATTTTGGATGCGTTTTCAGAAGGGATGGAAACACCGCTTATGTTGAAAGGTAAGTGAGTGCTGAATAGTGAGAATGGAGCGTTGAAAAAACTACGTGGCAGTAAAAGTTTGAGCCCGAAGGCATTGCTATTCACAACCCAGTGCTGATCCCAACGCTAATTTATGGAGAACAGAGCTGGGTATAGCAGAGAGAGCACGAAAAAAGGATAAAAGCAGTCGAAATGCGAACGTTGCGCAAAATTTGAGATACGCTTGTACACCGCGTTCGCATTGATGATGTTAGTAACTGAGTTAGTCTGAAAGAGCGTTTCAGTATTAAAATAACAAGTGGCATGCTCCGTTTTTTCGGACATGTAGAAAGAATGCAGTATATTATTACGAAACAGATATACAACGCGAAAGTAGAAGAATGAAGGAGCTGATGAAAGCTAAGACATACCTACCATGACCAAATTTATCATGTTTTATTAGATGTTAATTTCAGCAGCCCTAGAGATTTTTTCTGCCCACCCCGCGTGGGTTTTGACGTGAAGTTATAGATAGAACTTTAGAATCACTATTTTATTAATTAATCCTCTTTATTACAGTATAACAATATCAACTCCTATTTGAATGATATTTAACATCTACTCTTCAAACAGTTGTTAAATCTATATATATGTATATATTTAACAACTCTATATATATATATATATATATATATATATATATATATATATATAAAACAAAGTCGTGTTAGTTACACCATTTATAACTCGAGAACGGCTGGACAGATTTTTATGATTTTTGTGTTTTTGGATTTGTCTTTGTCCGGAATAGGATAATAAGTGTTAAAAGAATTTATACCATCTAATAAGTTAACACACCATTTATTGATCCTGAGGCGGTACGAAGTTCGCTGGGTCAGCTAGTATAGTAATATAAATTAGTTTATATTTAATTTCTGTTGAAATAAGAGCGCTGAGGAGTATGTGTGGAGTTAGAATGATCTATAGAGTAATAAACAGCACGATACGAGAACAATGTAGAATGAAAGATGATGTAGTACAAAAATTGAGAAGGGGTATTTTTTTATACTACGTCGGCAAGCATACAAGCATACGGCCCACCTGATGTAAAGCTGGTACCGTACCGTATTAACGCTTGCGATATATTAAGTATCACTCGCGCGATGCCTCCTCTGCTGCTTAAACAGTAACTTCTTGGAAGCTTACTGGTGACCTCACTCACACGCAGGAACACAACAACCCTCTAAGGAGTTGTTATTTGGCTGCGGTTTTCTGTGAGGTGGAGGTACTTCCCGAGATAGGATGTTTTAATGCGCCCTACCTCTCTTAAAACATTCAGACCAAGGCAAACAAACATGTTCATGATCACAAATGTTCGTGTCTTGTGTGGAATTAGAACCCACGAGCGTTGGTGTCAAAGTCGCGTCATTCAGTACTGAGCCACCGAGCTTGTCAAGGGTATGCTGAGATGGTTCAGGCATTTGGAAAGAATGTTTGGCAAAAGAGTTACGTAAGAAGTATATCGAGCAAGAGAGAGTGGGATGTCGGGAGGGGCCGCCCTAGACGAACACATATAGATCAAATTGGTGATGTGTTGAAAACGGGCCAAAGCACCGCGAAACCGAAGAACGTGCGAGAAGAGGTTGATGAGTGTGGAAGAAGCGAGAGAGGTATGTTTGGATCGGTACACCTGGCGTTCCGTAATCTCCGCCTACCTAATGGAAGACAGGCGTGATGATATGTGTGAATGTGTGTATAAATTAATGTTTCAGCAGTGGCAATTCTTCTTTAACTGTCCCGGAACATGCCGGCAAGCTGCTCACCGAGCTGAACCGGCTGCGAAGCTGGGATGCGTATTGCGACGTTCTGCTGCAGGTATACATGTTACTATTACCGGGACCCTGCCCGGCTGCAGCATATCGGCAAGGTGGTCTCTGAGCTGGTCCTGCTGCAGCGCGGGGATCAGTACACAATGCGACTTTTTTTATACAACGTCGGGAGGCGTACAGCATACGGCCCACCTGGTGTAAAGCGGGTGACCTCATTGACACGCAGGAACACAACTGATCAACGTTATTTGGCTGAGGTTTTCTATGAGGTGGAGGTACTCCCCCAGACGGGCTTCTTTGATGCGCCTTACCTCTCTTAAAATATCCAGAGCAAGATGAACAGACATGTTCATGCATACAAAGTTAGTCTTGTGTGGGAATCGAACCCACGGTCGTTGGTGTCAAAGTAACGGAACAGTACGTTTCACCACTGCGCCATCGAGCTCCACAAACGTTGACTCTTACTGGAGCCTCGCCCGGCCGAAACACGCCGGTAGCGTGCTCGCGAAAGTCGTCCTGCTGCAGCGCGGGGACATATGTTGCAGCGTCATCCTGAGGTACACAATGCGACCTTGACTGTTACTGGAGCCCCACCCGGTCGAAACACACCGGTAGCGTGCTCGCTGAGGTCGTCCCGCTGCAGCGCGGTGACATGTATTGCTGCGTCATCCTGAAGGTACACAACGCGATCTTCACTCTTACTGGAGCCCCGCCCGGCCGAAACACGCCAGTAGTGTGCTCGTTAAGATTGTCCTGCTGCAGCGCGGGGACATGTATTGCAGCGACATTCTGAAGGTACACAATGAGACGTTGACTCTTACTGGTAGCCCCCACGCCGAAACAGGCCGGCAAGGTGCTCTCAAAATTTAGTCCTGCTGCAGCAACGTGCTGCTGTGTCCTCCTAGTAGTATGCGAGATTGACCCTTGCTCTAGTAAGGGTCAACCCTTGCTCTAGCAAGTGTCAATGTCGCATAGCCCCTCCCAGCTCTTGCACGTCGGCAAGCTGCTTACCCTTCTACAGTGGGAGAGCATTATGTTCATCCTTCTGTCCTGCCAGCCTACCTCTTCGCTTCCACCAATCAATTTCAACCCTAGTTAGTCGATCTAAAATTTTTTAACGATCTGGAGCAGCGCAGGAATGCCTTCGTCGCCATACGACGGGGTCACTGTGTCACACAGACATGTGAGCCCTGCCTTCCACTTTTTTACACAACCATACGGTCCACTGATGTAAAGTAGTTACTTATGTTCCAACAACTTGGAGCTATTGTAGTCAACGTCAAAATCTTTTTATTCCGTAAAAATGGCTACCTACATTTGTTTGGAATCGTCACAATTTTTTTCCCTACCGTGCAGTTTATGACTAGGTGAGCACTGATAAAAATACTGCCAAAAAACTCAGGCATCCCTCTTTTGGTATCCAAACAAATTTACATATTTTATTAATTACATTATAATTGGATCGACTGTAGGAATGTAGGAATGGGCATTGGTGTTATATTATTTTGTAGTTTGTTTAGGCAATCGTTACTTTTCCAATTTAATTTACTATCTGAAGTCATTATTCGAAACCGGCTGAAGTTATACACTGGTGCAGTTCAGATGAAATTGTTTCTTACAAGATGAACATGTTAATTTTTGTTTGTTAATAAATTTCATACATTTCTCAAATTTCAACGTCACCTTTCGGCTACTTATAGTACCTATGTTTATTTGATTATTCAATTTTTAGTCGATAGTACAATATTTAAAATCTGAACAGTACCACAAAAAACCTTTTCAGCCTACTGGGGTTTGAACCTAGAATTTTTATGATCACTGAATTTAAATGTAAAAGTATAGGTTCATCCAAAGGTACAAAATAACAATTTGTCAAAATTATGCGTCTTATTCCTTACAAGTAATGTCTAGTTTGTCAATTTTCAATAAACTCTTATTACACTGTTGAGGGTTGATTTATAAAACTGACTAGCTACTCGACCCAGCTTCGCGCCAGGTGTTCTTCTGGCAATGCAAGCTTGCGCATTCTCAACTGGTTTATGCTGAAGCCGAATCTGAAGTCATAATTCGAATATTCGAAAAAAAGCGACAGACACACAGACAGACAGACATATAGATTTCATATAGGAA
The DNA here is from genome assembly GCA_947507595.1 of Pyralis farinalis. Lineage (NCBI taxonomy): Eukaryota > Metazoa > Arthropoda > Insecta > Lepidoptera > Pyralidae > Pyralis > Pyralis farinalis. The sequence continues at coordinate 33,347,933 of OX382263.1, read as the reverse complement.
CGGTGCTCCTGAAAACAACCTAGCTATCAGTTAATTGGAATATAATAATGATTTGTGACCCCAAGTGAGTTGTTATTTGGCTGCGGTTTTCCGTGAGGTGGAGGTACTTCCCCAGACGGGCTGCTTTGATGCACCCTAACTCTCTTAAAAGCATCAGACCAAGACAAAGAGACATGTTCACGCACACAAAGGTTTCTATGTTTGTCCTGTGTGGGAATCGAACCCACGAGCGTTGGTGTCTAGCGCAAGAGTGCGTTGACGTAGTGTTGACTACGTCACCGATGTCGTCAATCAGTCGTTGATCTGCGAATTAGCCAATGAGAGCTGCGCGTTCTACTTTGAATACCAACCAGTAGCGGGAATATCGGTCTTATCGGCTCTCCATTATATCTTCTATGGGAACTTAAACCCTGATTGACGTCTTTATAAACATGCTACAATAGAGAATGGTGGTTTTGAACCAGGCGGACGACTTTGGCAGTCCGGCAGTAGGCCCGACGGGGCAGGAGGTGCGCGGCGTGCCAGCCCACAGCGTGGTACTGGCGGCAGCTTCTCCTTTCTTCCAAAAGCTGTTTAACATCAGTCAGGAAAAATGCTCCTTGCCAGTTATCGTCATAAAAGTAAGTATCTTGAACATTGAATTATTATGTACAATTGTACTAGAGCCGACATCGCGAACCAAATGTTTGCGCCATGCTTTGTTGCCGATCGGCAACAACACATTGCTGTACTACGTTGAACGAAACGCGTAAGCGCCATGAAAATCACGGCGCTTTTGACCTTGTGGTCGCGAGAAAAGTGCACCTTAGAAGCGATTTAGTGCTGTATCTTTGAATGTTTGGGATAGACATCTAAATTATTTCATCGCTGGAGCCGACATTAGTTTTAATTATTACCAAAATGGAGCAAGACTTTTACTTAGAATAGCTCCTCTAGTATAATAACTCAATGATCCTGAACTACTTCTACTTCTGTTCGCGAATAACTTATTACATCGTAATATGCGGAAACTTGTCATTGCCATTGCCATGCCATGCACTGTTGATTTTTAACCTAACAAAAGCTGTAAGTTTCTCTAAGAAAATTTAAATATACCTATATAATAATTATATATATGCAGTTCACACGCGATTGAAGTGAAACATACAAAAATGTGAACTTGATAATCACGACAGTATTCTGCATTCGTTTCGGTATACACGTGTCCAATACACCACGGTTGTTATGACGCCTTATCCCAAGCTTCGTAATACGCAGGCGCGCGCACACATGTACTAACACACGTACAACGCTCGGACCCTGTAATAAACACTGTAATACACAAAATAAACACATAGAAGGCATTATAGCCTTCTATCTCATTCTCGCGCACGTTTCGTTTGATCCAGTTTCAAATCGCAACGATGCTAAAGAAGTTTTCACGTCAAAAAAATCTAATTCTTCTGAAACTTATTGTAGATTAAATCTTTGTAATGTATATCTGTACGCGAGGTTCCTTGCGGGGTGGGCAGAGGGAACCGAGCGCCACAAGACGCGATCCTTACATACCTCACTCGCTTCGGCAACATTCATAACTCTTTTTTTTTATACTACGTCGGGAGACACACAAGCATACGGCCCACCTAATATAAAGCGGGTACCATAGCCTATTAACGCTTGAGATATATTAATTATCAAACGCGCGATGCCTCCTCTGCTGCTTACACAGCAACTCCTTGGGAGCTTACTGGTGACCTCACTCACACGCGGGAACACAACAATCCTCTAGGGAGTTGTTATGTGGCTGCGGTTTTCTGTGACGTGGAGGTACTTCCCCAGACGGGCTGCTTCGATGCGCCCTACCTCTCTTAAAACATGCAGACCAAGACAAACAAACATGTTCATGCACACAAATGTTTACCTTGTGTGGGAATCGAACCCACGAGCGTTGGTGTCAAAGTCGCGTCATTCACGACTGAGCCTCCGAGCTCGTCATTCAGGGAGCAATGATGGTCCAGTAGATAAAGAACCGGACTATTGACCAACTGGTTCCCGGTTCGAATCTTGCAATGACATAATTGACATAATTGCAATTGTCACTTGTTCGGCGGTGAAGGAAAACATCGTGAGAAAACCAGCACGTTCAAGAAATTACATTTCGAAAAACGTGTGACCACTAAGAAAGGGCTGGGTTTCCCTCTGAATTGTGACGGTCTGATGGTAGTTTGTATTTCCCTACGTATTTTTTTCTAGGATGTGGAGTTAGAGACTCTGAGGATGCTGGTCGAGAAGATATACTTCCCAGAGCCGCTGGTAGACACCGTGGAGAATGCAAGGGCTCTACTCGCGGCAGCTACGATGCTCGAAGTAGCCGACGTTCGCCACGCTGCCAGCACTTGCCTGGCACACTCTCTGAATGCTGAAAACGTGTTGGCAATTCTCGCCACTGCTGAACGGCATTATTGCATCCCGCTGGCTGCTTATGCCAGAAAATACATCAACGACAACCTTGAACACGTGCTGCAGGCCGACGCGATCTTGCCGCTGGCGCTGGGAGAACTGACTGCGCTGTTGGCTAGGGACCGACTCGCTCCAATGGAGGAGCATGTGCTCGATGCCATACTGCGCTGGACACAGCATCGCCCTCAGGTAGCTACCACAATCACCGGTCGGGTGAGGTGGTTATCGTTTGTTTGTTTTTGAGGGTTCCGTACCTCAAAAAGAAAACGGAACCCCTTTAGGATCACTTTGTTGCCCGTATGTATGTATGTTGCCCGTCTGTATGTATGTTCTCCGTCTGTCAAGACCCTTTTTCTCAGGGACGGATGGAGCAATTCAAGCAGACATTAATATTGTGGGTTAATGTATGAAATTGGCGAATTGTACTGAAAAATTAAAACTCGTTTTTTCCTAAGGTGTAACATATTTATTTAATCAAAATGTTTACCCTCATTATCAATACATTGCTGCCATCTAAGCTAAGGTCATCGTAAAGAATCCACTTTTCGTCACATGTCACAATTCGATCCAATATTCCTTCATTTCTGTACCGATTCAACAAGGCAACACAAGTTTCAACACGCGTTTCTTTATGCAGATCAGTCAAAGCATGAGGCACCCATTTTTCTTTTTTTTTTTTTATCTTATTGATTTGAGTATGCAAAGCAAATGAGTCAATATTGTAGGTAAGGTAGCGTTAAACCATGCCGCTAATTCCTGGGTAGTTTGACTCGAATCGGCTTCCACCATCTCCTTCAATTGAGTGTTATTCACCTGTGTGGGTGGTCTTCCACGTCGTTCGTTCTTCAAGTCGAAGTTTCCATTACAAACGCGTTTAAACCAAAAACGCACGGTTCGTTTCTTAGCAGTCTCCTCTCCAAACGCAGCATTGATATTGCGAGCCGTTTCTGCCGCGTTAGATCCGCGTCGGAACTCGTATTCAAAAATTACTCGGATCGTCGAAGTATCCATCTTTTGTTTTTCCGCTTATGGCAATATGTTACTTTGCCAACGTCAAGTATATACTAGTAAATAACAGCAAGCTGTGTAGGCAGAGCTGATATTTTTTAAATTTAAAAAATATTTAAATATTTTATTTTTAACATTTTTATTTTTTTTTAAATATATGGAACCCTGTACGACATCTAGCGACGAGTGCTGTTACTTTTTCTGTTGATGGGAGTGCAGTGCAGACTCTGCACTGCAGAGTGGCCGGCCATACGTTTTCCCATATGTTTTTTTTTCTAATTGGAACGATTTTGGACCGTTCTTCCTCACCAACGAACATTTAAATTTCAAATTAAAGGATACAAAACTACAATATGTTAGCTATTAGTGTGTCGATTTTGGAGTTTCTCATTATTACCGTCTAAACGCTAGCTGGATGACATCAGTCTACCCCAAACGGCAATTTTGAGGGTAATGTGGCTCCGCTGGCTATCGCAGCTCTGCCAAATATACACGAAAAGAAACCTAATAATTGGAATTTTCAGGAGGTGCATTACTTCGAGACCTGAAACAAAAACAAAAAGAACTACCTATTTACATCTATTTACATATAAACTATTTATAACTAAGTACATAATACTGTAAGACCATCATCTACAGACTATTCTTGCTCTAGAGTTTAATATTGTTTAATGAAATGAAATCTGAAATTACATTTACATAAAATGGGTTTAGAGATGATACTATACACTCGACACTAGTAGGAAACATGTGTTTATAACGAATGAGAGAATTTAAAAATGGGCGGCGATCGTATTTGTTGCAAGCAAAAAAGATATGATTGTTATCCTCTTCCTCAAGACCACACACACAGATAGAGGAATCAAATATTCTCAAACGTGAAAAAATGGGCAGCTGTACAACAGTGGCCAAAGCGAATACGACAAATTGTTGTTGTGATCCATCTGGATGCAATAAATCTATAGAACCAAGGTTTAGATAGAATCGTAGGTTGAATTGCAAAGTAACGACTCCCAGTCACCTTTAAACTCGACTTCCAGACATATATACTCGTATATACATATTTTCGAAGTATCCATCTTTCTCGTCTAAGCTGATTAAAAAGAAAAAATTGAAAATCGAAAACCAAATGTTGCACATTTTTTAAAAGAAAAACCTCACAGGTATCATGGGTAAAAAGTTTCACTCGAAAATCTCACACTATGAAAGTTTAATGTCAATGCAAAGTATCCATTACCATAAAACGGCAATTTCATACTTTAACCCCTAATATACTCAGGTCTGTGGTCCTTCGAGCAGTGAAAAAAAAAAAACTTCTAAGTCACAACACAATTAAAAGAACGGCTGTTTATGTCTCGTTTATGCGCACATTTTGACACTCGCAAGGGAATCAAAACCTTTAGGGTACTTCCCGTTGACCTAGAATCATGAAATTTGATAAGTAGTAATATCATGTAGCACAAGTAAACATTACATTTGTACGGAACCTCGTGGGACTCTCACTTGACAACTTTATTATACAACATCGGGAGGCATACAAGCATATGGTCTACCTGATGTAAAACGGTTACCGTAGCCTATGAACGCTTGTAATACATTAAGTATAAATCGCGCGATGCCTTCTCTGCTGCTAACACAGCTACTCATGAGGAGCTTACTGGTGACAACACATCAACCCTCTACTGAGGTGTTATATGGCTGCTGTTTTCTGTGAGGTGGAAGTACTTCCCCAGACGGGTTGCATTAATGCGCCCTACCTCTCTTAAAAAATAGAAAATTATAATTATAATAATGAATGACAATAGAGGTATGTAAAGTGAGTGAGGTATGTAAGGATCGAGTCACGTGGCGCTCGGTTCTCTCTGCCTACCCCGTAAGGGATTTGGCGTGAAGTTATAGATAGATAGATAGATAGAATGACAAAGGAATTATAAAAGAAATGTATCAGGCAAGAGTGAATGGAGACATCGGTAGGGGCCGCCCTAGACTCAGTGGCGCACTCGTGAATGACACGACTTTGACACCAACGTGGGTTCGATTCCCATACAAGACAAACATTTGTGTGCATGAACATGTCTGTTTGTCTTGATCTGGGTGTTTAAGAGAGGTAGGGCGTCAAAGTTACCGTCTGGTGAAGTAGAGGACCTCACAGAAAATCGCAGCCAAATAATAACTCCTTGGAAAGTTGTTGTGTGAGTGAGGTCACCAATCAGCTCCTAAGGAATTTCTGTGTAAGCAACAGAAGTGGCATCTCGTAAGTGATCCTTAATATTACAAGCGTTAGACTACGTGAGCTGTATGTTTGGTCGACCCTTGTTGTTCTATAAAAAAATACTAATAAAAAACAACCAGATTATACAGAGATGTCCTTGGACTCCGACACTTATCCTACGGGAACAGCAACTTAGATAGTAATGTGCTCTCCTCTCGACCTCAAGACCACTTTTCAATTATTAAGTGGGCGTATAAATCTACGTTGTGCTCATTTTGTATTTATCAAAGACGCTGAATTTAAGACTAATTCCAAAAAAACATCGCTCAATACTGGCACTGTAGAACCATATTTATGTTTTTTTGAGACAAATTCTGTATTAATTAATAATGTACAAAATTATTGCTACAAGTGGCCACAATAAACAATAAATTAAATTTTGATTTCTTGTACATAGATGACAAATACAAGATTTTAAAAAACATTAATATTGTTTTACAAAATGAGGGCGACACTTAGCTTTGTACACTCTCTTTATGATAGTGACGTATCCCAGGAGCGGCGGCGGCATCTCCAGTCCCTCCTGCGAGGGGTGAGGCTGCGGTTGGTGCCGCGGGCGGTCCTGGCGCAGCATGCCTATGTAGAGCCGTTAGCCAGCGAGCGGTGGGCGTTACTCCAAATCGCCGAGGCTCTCGCACCAAGCCAGGAGAACAGCGCAGCTACCTCCACCGTGGAGCAACCTGAACTGGACAAAGCCATCGATGGCCCAGAACGACGTGCGTCAACCGCCGCCGTGCAGAAAGCCGTTGCGACACTGGCCACAGACAACGCCAAAGATATGTCAACCAGCGTCGCCATAAAGACATCTGAAAAGCTGTCAGACAGTCACAGCGCGGGCAACGTTGTCTGCTTGCAGTCGCCAGGCTCCGCGCTGCTGGTGATGGGTGGTTGGACTGGCGTATACCCTATGAACACTACAATGGTCTGCCCGCTCCCAGATGGCCAGTGGCAGCCTCTGGTCGATCTGCCAGAGCCTCGTGAAGCTGCCGGAGCCGCATTGTTTGATGGCCGCGTGTACCTCATCGGCGGATGCGGCAAGGGTGAGAATACATTTTTTACACAACGGGAGGCATACAAGCATATGGCCCACCTGATGTAAAGATACCGTAGCCTACGAACGCTAAGTATTCGCGCGATACCGCCTCTGCTGCTAACACAGCAACTCCTTAGGAGCGTAGTAGTTACCTGGATACCAGCTTGGATCATTGGCGACAATCCTAAGCTTACATACATGTTTAAGAAGAGATTTGCCTTTGTGTGTTCTACCCATTGTACAACGGGTAGCGTTCTGAAGAATTGTTCGATATGATGCCGACAGCTATTTTTTATAACCATACCGCTCGCCGACGGCGGGGAGTTCTCACACGCTGGAACTGCAATGGTCGCGTACTGTGCAGTTCCAGAGAAGTTTTCTTCCGAGAACTCTCAAGCTGTGGAATGAGCTCCCAGCCGATGTTTTTCCAAGGGACTACAGCACGAAATTCTTCAGTAATGCGTGAAGAAGTTTTTAGAGGGTCGGCAACGCATGAGTGACACCCCCGGTGTTGCAAATGTCCACAGGCTACAGTGACTGTTCACCCTCACTCGCAGGAACACAAACCTTAAGGAAGTTATTAGTGTATGTAGTAGGTAGTTTTTGCTGTGATTTTGAGGTACTTCCCCAGACGGGCTGCTTTAATGCCCTACTTCTCTTAAAATACCCAGACGAAGACAAACAGACATGTTCATGCACATTAATGTTTGTGCTGTGTGGGAATCGAATCGAATTGGTATCAAATTCGCGTCGTACACCACTGTGCCACCGAGATCCTCAACATACTTACACGGCTTGCTTGTCACTCTCAATCCGCCGGATTCAGCGCTGCGTGATGGGTGGCGGCTGCGTGCACTGGAATGTCTCAACAGACCATTATATCTATGTCGTATGCTCTTTAATCGTTTGCAGACCGGTTTCTTAGGGACACCGTGTTGGTGTACGACGCATCTGTGGACTCGTGGTCGACAGGCCCAAAGATGACTCTGAATAGAAGCCTGATGGGCGTGGCGACCCTGGGCAGCAGAATATACGCAGTGGGAGGCAAGGATGACAGTACTTCCCACAGATCCTTGACGGGTACTCACCATAACTGGGCGCTGGATCCTCGGGAGGGCGTTTGGAGGTCTCTAGCCCCGATGCCCACCCGACGACGAGGTCTTGGTGTCGCAGCTCTAGGTGAGAAGCTGTATGCTGTCGGCGGATATGACGAAAAAGAAAGTCTCAATATTACTGAAAGGTGAGATTATTTCTCTTTTTTATACAACGTCTGGAGAAGCAAGCAAACGGCCCACCTGATATAAAGCGATTGCCGTATCCTTGTAATACATTAAGTACCAATCGCCATGCTACCTCTGCTGCTAACACAGCATCTCCTCAGGAGCTTACTGGTGACCTCACTCACACGTTGGAACGCAACAACCCCTTGTTGCCCGGTGGCCCTCAATTTCATAAAAAGTCGGCGTACAAATACGTCGTTACCATCGGCAAGTCTACTGTTGATGCGGCACTCGCGGTGCGTAAATCTGTGGAACTCTCGGATAGTAATTACGTTGTAGGTATTTTCTTAGACATTTCAGGTGCCTTCAATAATGCTTGCTGGCCAATATTGTTGTGAAACTAAAGGCGAGAGGTTGCCATAATAACATATACTCCCTAATTCGATCGTACTTTTTCAATGGTACAACTAAATTTAAACTTGGCCTTTATGCTGCTTCGAGGTTCCTCAGGGTTCGGTGTTGGGGCCGTATTTTTGGAATATCGGTTTTGATGACTTTCTTAGCCTACCCTTATCGGAAGGGTACTCGTTAGCTGGCTACGCCGATGACGGCCTCTTATTAATAAAAGCTAATTCCAGATCAAGTATAGAAAAACTAGCCAGTACATGCCTTGGCCTGTTTTCAGACTGGGGGGGCTATCGTAACCGTCTCAATCTCACATCCCACAAAACATATCAGCTCTTACTCAAGGGAAATTTGCATGTCCCGCCGCAATTACACTTCAATGGAGTATCAGTTGTAAATAAAAACTTGGTTTGTTGCTTGGGATTACTATTAGACAAAGGTTTTAATTACATTGAGCACATGAAGCAAGTTTGAGAAAAAGCCAAAAAGAACATTTATGGGTTAACTCGAATTTCCACCTCGACGTGAGGCTTAACTTTTAAAAATTATTTACACAGCTATATATTTAGGATATATTACGTACGGTACACCTGCATGGGCTGATAGGGCTACCATAGGTGCTGCGCGTCGTAAGTTACTGCAAAGTTAGCGTATCACTTTAATATTTTTATGTAAATCGTATAGAACTGTGAGCACCGAGGCACTACCAGTGCTGGCAGGCGTGTTACCAGCTGACTTCGAAATACAACGACGCGCTTCAATGTACTTACCACACCTCCAAAAACATGCTCCCTGACTTTCTAAAATACCGCGATCATGATAAAATACTTACATTATTCAAACCAATTGACGAGGTACTTGAAACTTTGCTGTCTGAATGGCAAGAAAGATGGGAAAATTCTACTAAAGTAGTACGCCACTTGTATCTGTTCTTTCAATCAGTGCGAACAGATTAAATAAAGAGTGCTTAGGAGTCGATCATCTCGTTGCGGAATTTTTAACTGGGCGTGGTAACGTAAGTCAAACTAATTTCATTCAATTTTCGTCTTCCAACTCAAACTTATATATTACTAGATAAGCTGTGAGGCGACAGTTGAGAAAACTCTCGGCTTTAACTTAATTCAAGTAAAGAGTAAGCGAGATGGCAATATTACAAGAACTTTTTCATATCTGTAAATCTTGTATTCGTACAATTCTCCAGGGAGTTGTTATTTGGTTATAATTTTCTGGGAGGTGGGGCTACGTTCCCGTACGAGCTGCTTTGATGTCGTACGTCTTATAAATGTTAAGCTACGTCAGTGGTCATCGGGCGGCTTGAAAACACTGGCCTCCGCCAGCCCGCAGTTGTATAGCGTGGTGTAGTATGCTCTAAAACCCCTTTGGTTTAAGGGAGACCCGTATCCCTGCAGTGGGATTAGTAAGGGTTGATGTGTTAGTAGTGTGACATTTCATTCCGAAAATCTGTTGCCTGTTTCCCTGCGTTTGATTTTTCTCTGATAGATAGATAAAGTTTTTATTTTTTTTTAACGCTTTTTGTGTAACAGAACGTGCGATATTACTGTTCTTTAATATAACGCAATCAATATTATTTCCTTATTACTAACACGTCTAATCTTAAAGGTAGGTGCATTTTTCTGATTCCAAATAGAACTAATGGCAATTCCCGACTCCGATTTGTTGTATTGGTCCTGGTTGCCAACAGTGGCCCTATGTAATCGTTATATTTTAGCGTTATATTGCGGATGGTATGGTGTAGTACGGAATTTATCGATTGCCATCTACTTTCGTCCTCCAAATACTTTGAACTCGAACTGTCGGCCTTGATCGGACGTGATGTAGTCCGATCATCCAAATTGAACAATCCATCCTTCTTAAACAACTCTTGCAACGGTTTCTGCGATGATATCATTGACTGGAACAGCTTCAGTCCATGATATACAGCGATCGATCATCGTAATCATTAATCGTTTCTCTATATTATTTGTTTATGACTGTATTTATACTAGACTATACGTAATTATTTGCAATCAATTTCATCCTTTTTTACCAGGGTGACTGAAACTATCGAATATTTTCTTTCTGTATTGTGGTAAATATGAGCGCATCGTGAATTGAAGTTGAATCACAATGTCCAAGCTGTACACAAACTGGGGCCCAGGTACTCTATATGCGTCATAAATACCATTTCAATTTCATAGTGTGCATTACACCCCCTCCAGTAATATTATTCTGGACGATGTTTCTTATTGAATATCGCTGAGCTCTCCTCTGTTTCTAGATCCGTTTCTTAGTCGGTAGATAAGGTCGGTTTTGGCACGAAGCAAACACTGTACGTACATAAAAATCACGATTCAATCATTAATCAATACTAAGAAGTATTGTATATTATATTGCAGATACGACCCAGTTGCAGACGGGTGGGAGTCCGCGGAACCCATGACGAAGTATCGGTGGGGTGTGGGTGTGGGAGTAATAGATAACGTGATCTATGCCGTGGGGGGGAGGCATGGGTCCGCGACATCGTCGGTAGAGCGGTACAGCGAGGGCTCGGGTTGGGAAATCGCGCCAGCCATGGCAGCACCTCGTTCCAACGCGGCGGTAACTACACACGGCGGCCGACTGTACGTAGTGTGTGGCCGCGATAACTACAGTCGCCTCTCCACTGTGTTGATGTTCAACCCGGCGACGGACGCCTGGAGCAACCTGCCAGATTTGCCTTCAGGCCGTTCGTCCCCAGCTGCTGTCATAATCGAATGGACGCCGAGAGCAGCTACATGAAAGCAAGAAACCGCAGCGCAACATAATATACATGTACATATTTCCTTTTAATTTATAAAAGTATACTTAAATATATTTTACGTCTATTTCAATTGTGCTTATTAATCTCTGATCATGTGAAATTTCCTAACAAATAATTTCTTGTATTATAGTCGGTAGTCGGTACTGCAATGTCATGATATGCAGAGATAAGTGTCCATAAGTCCAGCAAAGTACCAAGTACTTCAACTGTACTTACATGTAAAGCTGTTAGATATGAGGTATCCAGTTTTCCTGTTGATTATCGTGTGGAACAAATGTGAAGACAATACATTGCACTATCGATACAAAACGCAAGAGAAGTCAAAGTCTCGGACTTAAACATTCTTACAGTTCATTTTCGAACTGAATCACAATGTCCAAGCTGTAGACAAACTGGGGCCCAGATACTCTATATGCGTCATAAGTACCATTTCAATTTCATAGTGTGCATTACACCCCCTCCAATAATATCATTCTGGACGAGGTTTCTTATTGAATATCGCTGAGCTCTCCTCTGTTTCTAGAGCCGTTTCTTAGTTGGTAGATAAGGTCGGCTTTGGCTCGAAGCAAGCAATGTACGGACATACAAATCACGATTCAATCATTAATCAATACTAAGAAGTATTGTATATTATGTTGCAGATACGACCCAGTCGCAGACACGTGGGAGTCCGCGGAACCCATGACGGAGTATCGGTGGGGTGTGGGTGTGGGAGTAGTAGATAACGTGATCTATGCCGTGGGGGAGGCATGGGTCCACGACATCGTCGGTAGAGCGGTACAGCGGTACAGCGAGGGTTCGGGTTGGGAAATCGCGCCGGCCATGGCAGCACCTCGCTCCAACGCGGCGGTAACGATACACGGCGGCAGACTGTACGTGGTGTGTGGTCGAGGAACACCTGGCTCGTCAATTATATAACAATAAATAAATGGCTTATCTATCTATCTATCTATCTAACAATGAATTTTTTTTTTGTTTTTAATTTGTCGGCCATTTTGACCATGTTCCTTAAGAGATAGCAACGGTGTTCCTGAACATTCCTATTTTACTTGCTGAATCCGAATCTGAAGTCAAAATTCGAATATTCGAAAAAAAGCGACAGACATACGCATACACAGACAAACATATAGATTACAGGAACGGTGTTACTGAAAATCAAGAAAAGAACTGGTGTTAACACACCGCCCTGTGGCACACCAGCTCTCAAAGTAGACCAAATTGAAAAGGTGTCATCAACTTTGATGCACTGTTGTCGATCTCGGAGAAAGGAGTCAAACCATCAGATTGCGGTAAGAGAAACATTTAGTGCACGAAGGGTGCCAAGTAGGACATTAAAATCCACCGAATTGAAAGCGCTGCTAAAATCCAGTAAAGCAATAACTGTACGTTCTTGCTTGTCCATTGCTTTAAGTATATCTTCTGTAACAGACTTCTCTTTGAGTTTGAATTTTAAACAGTTTTCGTTTAGATGTTACATCCCGATTAATATTATCCAATTTTGTATTTTAGTAATATAATATAATAATATAGTAATATATTAAGGCCAAATATTTTTCTACGACAAGTCTTGTCAAATTAACTTGATGCAGGAGACCGCAAACGTGATCAGTTTTTACTTCATAATAATTAGTACCACCAATAAGTTGTTTCATTACAGCGGATACAATTTTTGCATAATTAATGGGTGGGTCGGGGGTCATGTGCCAGAAGCGTGCTCGTTCGCGACCCCTGCCAATCGATTAGATTGCAATTCTGGACCGAAAACGCTCCGATGTGCAGGTTAGGGCGTCCCCCGGAGGCGACGCGCACGGATCCGCCCCCGTCGGTGCGATAATAGGTTCATGCGCCGGTGGGGGGCGCCACCCACCACGCAACGCTAATTCCGGCGGGTCGAAGAGAGCAGAGTGCTGCATAGGCACGTGAAATGTGAGAGGTGGATTGAGTGATAAGATGAATGAGCTGATGGACGTAATGAATGAGAGACGCTTAGATGCTTTGTGTGTCACAGAGACTAAGCGCAAGGGGAGCGACACCGATGATCTGCCCGGTGGGATGATGGCCCTATGGTCTGGTGTAGACCGGGACGATCATGCCAGTGCTGGTGTAGGTGTCATACTCTCCTCTCGCTTAGCCTCTGCTGTGAAAGATTACTGTTTGGTAGGGCCTAGACTTCTCTGGGTTCGTATAAAACTGGGCATCACGCGAGTATTTCTGGTTGCAGCATACGCTCCCGTAAGCTCAGCGTGTGCCCAAGAACTAGAGAAGTTTTGGGAGTCTGTGAGGGATGTTCTGGAATTAGCTGGAAGGAATGAAAGAGTGATTATGTGTGGAGATTTGAATGGATGGGTTGGGACCAAACGAGACTGCTATTAAGCTGCTCTTGGTCCCTATGGAGATAAGAGAGTGAACGAAGCAGGTAAGTCGATTCTAGATTTATGTATGGAACGAAAACTTATCGTGTCGAATACTTTATTTCATCACAAGAATATTCACATGTATACATGGAGACGGAATGACCAAAAAAGTGTGATTGATTTGATTATAATTGATAGACGTCTCCGAAATACTATAATGGATACAAGAGCCTTTAGAGGTCCCACTCTTGAAACGGACCACTACCTGGTGGTAAGCCGGTTTGTGGGACTTTTCAAGAAGTGGAGGCACTGGCGAGTGCGTATCCCTTTCGGAGATCATGAAAGGATAAGGAGTGAAAAATTGCAAGATGAAAGTGTAATGAGAATGTATGTACATCTGGAAAGCCAAAGACTTGCAAATGCAAGTCTTTCCGATACAGATGTGGATGATTGCTGGAAAGTTCTGAAAGAAAGTATAGTGGATAGTGCAAAAGAAGCATGTGGTTGCGCAAAGAGGCATAAAACATTGAAAGGAGATGCCTGGTGCGATGCGGAGGTTGAATCCTCCGTAGCAAGAAAGAGGAAAGCGTGGCTGGATTATGTATCAACTTTGTCCTTAAATGAAAGTATGAGAGAGAAGAAGAAAGAAATGTACCGTCTATACAGGAATGAAACCAAAGCTTTAGTGAAAGAGAGACAAATTTTGAACGAGGAAGAGAGGCTGACGAAAAACTTCGAGGCAAATACCAAACTTTTTTGGAGAGAGGTAAAGAAGTCTCGGGGTAGTTCGTCGGCATCCAGTATGAACAAGATTAAGTCTAAAGCTGGTATCATTCTGGCAAACACTCAGGAAGTGTTAGAACGGTGGAGTGAATATTTTGAAGAAATGTACGAATATGCCTCGGACGCTGACAATGAGAGTGAGTCTGATGCTCACTCCACGTTGACGGCGTCCGATGAAGGTATAACTATGGATGAGATCGAATGGTCGATACGAAGTTTGAAAAATGGAAAGTCTGCGGGAATTGATATGATTACAGCTGAGATGATCAAACTAGGTGGCACTTGCGTCCGGGACGCCTTCAGGTACTTATGCAACCTATGCTGGAGAACTGGAAGGGTCCCAATGGACTGGGGACGCGCAGTCATCGTACCCTTGTATAAAGGCAAGGGATCACGCATGGACTGCGCCAACTATAGGGCCATCAGTTTAATCAGCTTAGCAGCAAAAGTATATGGAAAGATAATTGAAAGGAGAATGAGGGTGAAATCTGACGAAATGCTGTGGGAGGCACAAGGAGGATTCCGAAATGGAAGGGGATGTACGGATCAAGTTTTCTCGCTCCGCAATATCGTAGAGAAGCATCTGGCCACAGACCAGAAGGTTTTCTGCGGTTTTGTGGATCTTGAGAAGGCATTTGATAGGGTTGTGCGAAAGGAACTGTGGTGCATATTGCCGAGATATGGGATTGACGGCTCACTGCTGCGTGCTGTGCAGTCCACCTACAAGGATTGCTCAGCATGTGTGCGAATAGATGGCAACATGTCACCCTGGTTTGATGTCAAAATTGGTGTCAAACAGGGTTGCATGTTGTCTGCTAGGCTTTTTATTCTGTATCTCGATAGTTGTCTACAGAGAATAAGATCGACGAATGTAGGATTACGCATTGGTGACCTAGTGGTGAACTGTCTGCTGTATGCAGATGATGCCGTCCTGTTAGCAGAAACACCATCTGAGCTGCAAACACTAGTCACAATGATGAAAGACGAATGTATGAAGGAAGGCTTACTATTGAATGCGAAGAAAACAAAGATTATGGTATTTGAAAGAGAAGAAACCAGAACCAATGTAAGAATTACGGTAGATGATGAAGTGTTGGAACAAGTGAATGAGTTTGTATATCTTGGATGCGCTTTCAGCAGGGATGGAAGGTACACCGCAGATGTGGAAAGGCGAGTGAGTGCTGGGAATAGTGTGAATGGCAGTAAAAACCTGAGCCAGAAGGCGCAGCTGGCTATACACAATGCAGTGCTGGTCCCAACGCTTACTTATGGAAGCGAGAGCTGGGTATGGCAGGGAGAGCATGAAAGTAGGATAAACGCGGTTGAAATGCGAGCGTTGCGCAAAATCTGTGGTGTAACGCTTGCAGACCGTATCCGCAATGATGAGGTTAGAAGCAGAGTTGGTCTGAAAGAGAGCGTCGGTGTTAAAATAAGAAGAGGCATGCTCCGTTGGTTCGGACATGTAGAAGGAATGCAGGATTAAAGAATGACGAAGCAGATATACAATGCAAAAGTGGAAGGATGTAGGAGCCGAGGAAGGCCAAGACTTACCTATCATGATCAGATTGGTCGTGTTCTATCAGAAGGTGATGTCAGGAGCCCTAGAAACCGGCGAGCGTGCATGAAAAGAGCAATGAATGTGAAAGAAGCGAGTGAGGTATGTAAGGATCGAGTCGCGTGGCGCTCGGTTCTCTCTGCCTACCCCGTAAGGAATTTGGCGTGAAGTTATAGTAATAGTAGTACAAACCATATTTATATCCCCACAAACTGCGTAGGGCTCTCACTTTACTATGACAAGTTTTGTAAAACAGGACAGCATTTAACAAACTTCAAACCTCAACTCTGGTCGAAATTCTTGTCAATCGCAGCGCGTCTGAATGACTTGAGTAGTATCGAGTCCTTATTTGCGTGTGGAGTAAGAGCCACTTTGTTAAACACTTCGAAAATGTGCATAGTATCCAGTGAACATTTCCAAAGAATTGCGATTGGCTATATTAAACCGTCGGTCCCGACGGCTTTCAATAGACGACAGTTATTATATAAAAAGCAGTAACGGCTTTCTTTATCCACAGACAAGGAAAGAACCAGCCTGTCAACAGATGGTCACTGGTTCGAATCCTTGCATTGCCATGAACCACTAAATTCATGTTTTCAGATTTATGTACATATTTGTAATCATGATTGCTCGTCAGTGAAGCAAAATATCGTGAGAAAACCCGAACGTCCAAGAAATAATATTTTTACTGACTGCGACATAACATAAAAAAGCTTTGGTTTTCTCTGTGGGTTGTTGAAGATCTGACAGCGATCGAATCAAAGTAACTATCTCCGTCAAATCCTTAGGCTTAAGTAGCAGACTCCGTCAGTCCTAATGGATTAACGTTATGTGAAGAGACGTAGGGTACAGCTCGACTGTGTACCTCCACCTCACGGAAAATCGTAGCCAAATTATAACTCCCTGGAGGGTTACTGTTTCTGCGTATGAGTGTGGTCACCAGCGAACCCCTAAGTAGCGCTGTATTAGCAACTATTGTACATAAGCTAAGGCATCCCGATGTTGAGTGAAAACAAGTATGTGAGTGTCAGCTCCGACGCACGACTTGAGTTTACTCCTTACGAACGATAATTATGATATATGTCGAATAAAAGAAGAAAGTAAATGAATGCATCTTCTGAAATAATCAGAATAAAATTTATATTATTCATAAATGTGAACAATAGTTCATATCCTATAGGCTTACGAATTAACCGCATTCACATGTTTTTCGAATTCTTCTTCGTTATAACTCGATCCAATTTTTTCCATATTTTCCAATGTTTTTTTTAACTTTAATCACTTGATGAATTGTTTAATAGTACATAAAAATATAGGTAAAATGTACCAAGCCACGTAATACGCAGACGCGCACACACATGTACAACGCTGGGTCGGTATCTTTATCTCTGTCTGTCAGTGTCTCTGCTTCTGTCTTTATCTTTATTTTAAGTGATACCTATTGCATTATTTTATTACAAGCGTTCATATGCTACGGTAACCGCTTTACATCAGATGGGCCGTGTGCCTTCCGACGTTGTATAAAAAAAATATTAAATGCTACAGATACTTTGATCTCATTCTCTCGCAAGTTAAACCCTACAAATGTATATGTTGGTCTCTTTTTAAGCTTTTAACGGTATCATATTTTGTTAACGAGTTCACTTGATTTTATTCCTCATAAAATTTTCGTACTGCCCCTTATAACTCAACTGCAAAAATATATGATGAAATTTTTTACATTGCATGACTGACCGAGTGCCAAAATAGAAATAAAGACAAACCAATTTTGACAGCGTCAACTATGACAGATGACAGTTCAATTGGTGTAATAATCTGATTGAATTCATATCAATGTTTTATCTTCATAGATATCCGTATACCTACAAGAATTGTAGAACATAATAAACTGAAAATGTTAATATACTTTTAACTCAAATCGTCTTCTAATATTCCAATTTACATCAACTTATGTAACTCTTAATTTGTTTTCTGAACTATATAATATTATAACAGATGTTCAGTGCCTGTGTTGTGTTATTTATACAGTTGTTGCTATTATAACATTAAGTTTACGTCATAGAAATTAATTTGGCACCGTACTCTTGTTTGTGTATTGTTTTGTTGACTCACAAACGGTCTGAGCGTCTTGCTGGCAACAGTGAAGTGCGACCTTGAACCCGTGTTGCAGCTGTTTGTAAGTACCTATCCTTGAAATTTCTTTCGAAATTTAAAAATATTAATTCCTAAACTGTATCACTGTATTCCTTTGCCTATTTTTTTTTACTATTTTTGTATTTGTGAGACCAACTAGCGGCCCTTTCTAGTTTCGCAATGATTACCTTGAATGCCTTGTTGAGAGGAATTTTACTTTTACCATCTCACATCAAACTAGGTATATCATTAAAATTATGTATTAGCATATTTCTTCAATTTATTAATATTCATTGTTTTTATATCTTTTTAAATAATTGCACTTGAATTATTTGCAGAATTTGTTTTCCTAATTAATTGTGTAACAGATTGCTTAATGTTAAATTATTTTATTTGTTTACTTTTTAATCATAGAAAATAAATAAAATAGGTAATAGTAAATAGGTTTTCTGTTTTTTTTAAGTGCAATGCAAGCAAATGGACGGATCTAAAACAATTTCCGTAGACTGATGTACAGTTGCATTGCAAAGTCTCTCTCTCTCTACGAATGCAAAACCTCACCACTCACAGTCACTATACAGACTTGTATGGACCTAATATGGTAACACAAAGGCTTTGCCTATTATCTATTTATTATTATGTCATTTGTCTATTATCAGTATTTCTACTACTACTAAATTAATAACTTCACACCAAACCCCTTGTGGGGTAGGCAGAGTGAACCAAACGACACATTACTCGATCCTTACACACCTCACTGGCTTCTTTAACATTCATTGTTCTTCTCGTGCACGCTCGCCGGTTATCAAGGCTCCTGACATCATCTTCTGATAAAACACAATCAATTTTAGCATCGTAGGTAAGTCTTAGCCTTCCTCGGCTTCTATATCCTTCCACTTTCACATTATATTTCTGTTTGTAATTCAGTGACTTGTTGTATATAAGTATTTCTTTTGAAAATTAAAAATTTGTAGATTTTCTTTATTGTCTATGCATAGTAGATATTAGATTGTACACAGATTATGAAACCAGATGGTGTAATAGATTCATTATTGTTGTAAATCTGATGTAACTTTGTCTTTCGATGAGTCAGTTTCTATTTATGTATGGTTTTGATTGATGTAATCATGTGAAATATTCTTTAGCTGTTTTTTATGCTATATAAGGGTTATTGAGAAGCTGGATGGCATTTTTGCGCATGTCTCACTAATCAAACACGCAGGTTAAGCAACGTCTACTGCAATCAGCCTATGGATGGGTTATTCTATTTTGAGCTTCGGAGAGTATGATTTTTTTATACCACTAAGGTGGCAAACAAGCATACGGCCTGCCTGATGCTAAGCATTTACCGTAGCCTGTGGACATTTGCAACACCAGGGGTGTCACTCTTGCGTTGCCAACCCTAAAATGTCAGTAATTAACCTGTCAGACCCCGTTATATACATTTTCCCATACGTTTGTTGGCGGAAAAGCGGCCCGCGGGTAATGAGAGATTAAGCTAAGTCAGTGGTCTTGGGGTGAATTGAAAGCAACATTGCGGAGTATGGTCTAATCCAGGTATTCCCAAACTATTTTGGGCAAGAGACCCCCTTCCCAAAACGAACTGATACCTCAGACCCCCATAGCCAAATTACTTTAAAAATCCTATCTCTAGTTTTTTTAAGTACAGCAATGATACTTTGTACTAAAATATTAGTCATTTTTCTAACAAGTTGGTACACGTAACACAACTTGGGCAGCAGGTGCAGCACTGACTGCATTCATTTATTTCCATAGCATGTCAGACCGACGACGATGGCCCTCGCAGTGCGTAATAATATACGCGTGTGTACTGTCACTCCACCATTGTAACGATTTATGAATTTTCATATTAATGACAAGCATGACGGACGTACGTACCGACGGTCGGTCGAGCACTGTAGCCGGCCTTATACAGTATCTTGAATGTTTCAAATAGGAACTTGTAACACAAGTAGGAGTCGATTTTTAGACCTTGTTGTATCAGTTTTCGTTTATGTTGCAATATCAACCACTTTGGGAATCACTGGTCTGGATCTCCATTTTTATTAATAATAAATATTGTCGGACAAATTACACAGCGCCACCTAGCCCCAAAGTAAGCGAAGCTTGTGTTATGGGTACTAGACAACTGACAAACATACGTAAATACATTTTTTTTTGTAAATACATACTCATTATACATAGAAAATGCTCAGACCAAGACAAACAGACATGTTCATGCACACAAATGTTTGTAGTGTGTGGGAATTGAACCCACGGGCGTTGGTGTCAAAGTAGCGTAACAACGCGTTTCACCACTGCGCCACCAAGCTTGTCAATATAATATAGATTGTATCTACCTAACACAGAAACATTTTTGCAATCACTCATTTAATTCATAAGTTGCGTGTGTAAAATAGATATAGGTAATATATTTGTAATATCTGCATGCCTTTACTATTATTATAAGTATCAGCCATGCGATAGTAAAGGCACCTCTGCCGCACACATAGACAGCAATTCCATTGGAGTGTACTGGTAACCTCACTTACTCGTAGGAACATAGCAACCCAATTACCAGAGGGAGACTTTGTACAAAAGTCGTCTGCATGGGTACCTCTGTCTCACCTATTTCTACCGCCAAGCAGATATATTTATATAGCTGTGTTCCGGTTTGAAGGGTGAGATATGGCGGAGAATTTACTGGGTATTGTGACGAAACACACACAAGATTGGCAACGCGCGATTAACATCCCCGTGGTGTTGCGAGTGTCAATAGGTTGTGGTGACAACTTAGCATCTAATGCAGGCTGCAAGCTTTGCCAATCTAGTTGTATATAAAAAAAAAACGTGTGTGTGATATGTGGAAATACTTTTACATTTGAGTTGCTTTGATACCTCACCTTCACTCGAATTTGTTACCACATGCAGATGATTATGATGATCCCGGTCGTTGAGTGGTTAACAATGACTACTTGTACATGAAGGCTACTTTTTTAAGAGAGGTAGGGCGCATCAAAGCAGCCTGTCCGGGAAAGTACCTCCACCTCACAGAAAACTGCAGTGAAATAACAAGTCCCTACAGGGTTGTTGTGTTCCTCAAGTGAACTTCCTTAGGAGCTTACTGGTAACCTTCAGTAAGCTCCTAAGGAGTTGCTGTGCAGCAGTGGTGGCAATGCGCGAGCGATACTTCCTGTATTGTACATCAGGTGGCTTGTATGTTTCCCTACATTACATAAATAAAATAATCAAATGTTACATAGTTGGAAACAAATTGTGTATGCCGGTACATCGGCTCGCTAGGACTGGTAGATCTTTTCTTGTAAATTGTATTCGATTTTATTATAAATTGCCTGAAACAGTTCTGTCCTTTCCTGACAATGTATTCAAAAAGCACATTAAAAATACTCTCTGTAGAAGGGCTTATTATAGAATTGATGAATATGTAACTGACAAAGATGTCTGGAAATAATTCAGCAGAGATTATGTTTCCTTAATAATCTTTAATTTTACTATTTAATATCATTATTGTATCAATATGCTTATGTAAAAAAAAATGTTATATCTAATTGTAAATAAAAAAAATTGTTATATCTAATTGACAATTTTAAAAGAGGCCTATATTGACAAGTTTCTTTCGGCATTTCTTCTTCGCCAATGGTCATTTCCGAAATGCTAGTAGATTAAAAAAAAGTAAAATAAGAGAATTAAATAAGATGCAATAAGATTATATTTCAAAAAATGTAAGACGTGTCTAAGTGTCCGCGAGGGCTTAATGGCAAATAAAGAATTTTTATCTTTTTTGGCATCTCAAATATAAAACTAGTGGCGAATGTTTGGTTTTACAGACGATTTTAGTTTACAAACATGTTTTTGGCACCAACACTATAGTTATCAGATAACTACAATAACAAGTGATTAACATAATCTATATATAGTCTATAGTAACTAAGAGATTTATTCACATTTAGATAATGGCGGATTATTATATATGTAAATAATGCAATTTCGAATGTTGAAGCAACAGATATAAACATTTCGACCATATAACGATGAACAATTTTTTTACAGTAGTTCTTGGAACGCGACCACGATATGCTGGAATGATTTACTGCCCCCTGTTATTATTGATAGGCGGTGTCGAATTGTTCCAGCATGCCCTTGTTCAAACCATTATATATATAATTTATTTTTTAATCTTTCACATTTAGATATGGCAGATTACAGTCTTTCGTCTTCCTTTTTCTAATCTATTACGATTGGCGGGGTTCTTTACCCGATGTAAAGCAACTACCGTAGCCTATTAACGCTTGTAATACTGAAGTATCACTCGCGCGATCCCTCCTCTGCTGCCTACGTAGCTACTCCTTAGAGGCTTACTGGTGACCTCACTCACACGCAGGAACACAACAACCCTCTAGGGAGTTGTTATTTGGCTGCGGTTTTCTGTGAGGTGGAGGTACTTCCCCAGACGAGATGCGTTAATACGCCCTACCTCTCTTAAAAACACCTAGACCAAGACAAACAGACATGTTCACGTACACAAATGTTTCTCTTGTGTGGGAATCGAACCCACGAGCGTTGGTGTCAGAGTCGCGTCATTCACGACTCAGCCACCGAGCTCGTCGTTTGACGTTTGTTTTGTCTGTGATTACATTCCAATAAATATGGCGGCTCCAATGTGAACGACCTTTTAATTTTAATCCAACAAAACTTCATCCATCTCTCCAAGCATTACAATCGCCGCCCAGTCATAATAACATTTGTTTTTATAGCCCATTAGCCCACGCTTGACTTGGGGAGTAAGCTGGTGAATGCGATGAGAGCGTTACGAAAAGTGTGATCGCACGAGGCGAACGAAAGTTCAGAGGGAGATATAAGTTAGTGAAGATAGAAAGAGAGAGAGTTACGTATCGTATATTACTGTAGGGGCAACAGAGAGAGGTGCGAGCACACATTTTCTTTCTCTCTTTCTCTCATAGCGAGTTAAGTTTCGTATATGTAAGGCACAGTGCAGGCCTATTGTCTGTATCACACTATGGAGCTAAAGAAGTTTTACTTCAGTCGTGTGGTCTAAAGCACACTCGTTTTTTTTTAAGTGTGGGGTTCCTCACAATGGTTTCTTTCACCACCGACCAAATGATAATACTTTAATCGGAAAATTTTGAGGTATTTAGTGGTATTCGAACCAGGACAGTTGGCTAATGGCTCTTTATTCACTGAGTTATCTCTGCCCTTATCTATATATGATGGCGGATTATTGTATATCTTAATACCCATTTCATTGTTTACATTATTTTTAGGGTTCCGTACCTCAAAAGGCAAAACGGAACACTTATAGGATCATTTTGTTGTCCGTCTGTCTGTCAAGACCCTTTTTCTCAGCACAGGGTGGAGCTATCAAGCTGAAATTAATATCAAATACTCAGGTCTGCAATCCCTTCGAGCAATGAAAAAATTTAACTTCTAAGTCAACGCAGCCAAAAGATACGTCTTATGTTTTGAAATATATTTATAAAATATTTTTTTGCAAAAATATTATTTTACGGAACCGACGGTCGGACTCGCACTTGACGGCTTTTTTATATACAACGTCGGGAGGCATACAATCATACGGCCCACCTGGTGTAAAATGGTTACCGTAGCCTATGAACGATTGCAATAAATTAAGTATCACTCGCGCGATACTACCTCTGCTGCTAACACAGCAACTCCTTAGGAGCTTACTCACCCATGCGCAGGAACACAAAAACCCTCTAGGGAGTTGTTATTTGGCTGCGGTTTTTCTGTGGAGGTACTTCCCCAGAGCGGCTGCTTTGATGCGCCCTACCTCTCTTAAAAACACCCAGACCAAGGCAAACTGACATGTTCACGCACACAAATGTGTGTGGGAATCGAACCCACGAGCGTTGGTGTCAATGTAACAGCGCGTTTCACCACTGTGCTCGATAATCTATAACATTCCACTCAATCATTCGCGGTCGAATCCTAATGACTCCTAATGGCAGTGGAGACTGGGCTTGCCAACCGTAGTTCACGGATTTTCGGGAAACCTGCAATCTAAATGCGGGACGTGATTAAAAATATGGTGACCGTCACGAGACGCCCGGCAGATGTGAAACATCTTAGTGAATATTCAAATCTTAGTAAATAAAAATCAAAAATCATCGGTTAACGCGCAGACATGCATGGGAATCGAGAGTGGCGGCGCACACAAGGCAAAATGATACATTTACGACGACATAAGTGATAAATACAAACTCATTGAAAAACATCTAATTCGTGTTCTGGATGTTCCCGAACCTTTAATAAACAAGAAGCAACAGAAGATCTTTAACTAATGAGCGAGACCGGTTTGTAAAAAAATCTATTGTTCGATCCTCCCGCTTTATCGGGCGTGCCGCCAGTATTGTGCTAAACTCAGTGCGAATATGATCTGCCTACGTGTTGTTATCCCGAAAGTGAAAACTTGTATTTGTATTACAGAGGCGCTACTATGTTGTAAGTACTTTATTACACAAATATACATGACTAAAATATATGTTTTTTGGTGGAGATATAACTAAATATGTTCATAGAGTTAAAATAATCGTACGTTTGTTTAAAAATATAATTCATGAAAGCTTTTAAAAAAAGTTCCAACGAGTACCGGTTTGAATAGTGTATTAATCAAAAGGTCTGAATGTTGCCATTATTAGGAAACTGATTTTAGTTGCACATAATAGCACATCTTTGAGCATTCGTTGTTTCTGTTTCAGGTAGTGGAAACGATTCCATGGAAATACCAACTATTACAATAATAGAAATACATTTCGTTTTAAAAAGTGACAGTTTCTTTAATTTTTCTTCATCTGAATGTATTGACCGATTATTTAACTATATTTTGAACAAATTAAATATTGTCAAATGTGCTGAAGACTTAAAAATATCGTTAAAATTAACAATTAAAGTGTTTGTGTCAAAGTTATTTTCAAAATGGAAATAATGTCATCGTATACATGATAGACTGATTAAAAATAATCACAATTGGTTAAACGAAGAGTTTCGAGTTCCGAACATACAGCGAGAACAACAAACGTCTATTAAAATACCGGTTCCAGGTAGTTCAAAAAAAAAGATTTTGGGGCAGTGTCACTTCGTTCTAAACAGAGATCTATGCAAACTCTTGTGAAACAACTTTCTCCTGAACAACTCTCTTTCGCAACCGAATCCAGCTTAGTAAGATCAGGAAAACGCAAAGCTGCTAAAGTGATGAAATTAGCCCTGGAGTCATCACCAAGAAGTTTGAAAAGAATGGAGCAGTCCAAAAGCACACCTATACATCATACACACCTGTGGAAGCGTTAACTCTAATTGTTGAGTATGACCATAGAAGACTATAATTAAAGTTCAACGAGGAGCAAAAGCTAGAGGGGCTAATATATATCCAGCCTACAATCGAATCTTACAAACTAAGCAAACTTGCTGTCCCGAAAATATTACTGTTTCGGAGAGTGAAGCCAGGATACCTCTGCAAAATTTATTTGAATGGTCAAATCCAAAGATTATTTGAAGTTCAAAAAAAAGTTATTTCTCTTCACCTCCCTGCAGAAGTATTTACCGTCAATGTTTACTACAAATGGGGGTTGGACAGCAGTGGTGGACACAGCATATATAAGCAGTACTTCACTGACAATACTTCGACAGCAACGTTGAAAATCAGAATGAGGGAGACGATGACGAAGAAGATAACGAAGAAGTGTTTTTCATTTGTTTAATGATGATGGTTCATTTGCTACATCATTTGTAAATTTCAATATTAAGTACAATGTTTTTGATTTATTTTGCGTTGTTTTATTTCAATTTTTATATCAACATTTAAAAAGTACAAAATGCCCTCTTGTAGGCAGGTACTTGGGAATACTAAAACTACTTTAGAGATAATAGTCACTTGAAATATTAAAAAAGAACATGATAGTGGGAAATTTTTCCAATAAATATTTTTGTCGTCGTAAATATATCATTTTGCCTTGTGTGCGGCGTAGAGGGGACATGACGGCATGAGAGAGCGTCATGCCCTTTGGCGTCACGGCATAGGGTTCGATTTTGCTGTCAAGACGCGCCAACAGATGTTTCAAATCAAAATAGCGGGAGTTTGTAAAAGACTTTAAAGTTTCATGTCCTTTACATACATGAAGTACCACAAGTTGTTATCAGAGGGAGTCTTTGTATAAAAGTCGTCTGCGTGGGTACCTCTGTCTCACCTATTTCTACCGCCAAGCAGCTGTATTTATATAGCTGTGTTCCGGTTTGAAGGGTGAGATATGGTAGAGAAATTACTGGCTACTGGGACGAAACAGCCTTAGGTCACAAGATTGGCAGCGCGCGAGTAACATCCCCGTGGTGTTACATGCTGGCCGCATGCCTGTTTGCCAATCTAGTTGTATAAAAAAAACTTTATATAATATACTTTAATGTCTTTTTAAGTCAATAGAAATTGCATAAAACGAGCAGTGTATTTTCGCATATTGCAATGTTGTTTTCGCAGACGTGTTATTTTAATCTAGGTATATTTCTAGTTGTATAAAAAAAAAGTATATTAAAATAGATTTTAAGTTGTCAACAAACCTAATTTTCTGTCAGACGACCGTCGATGAAGTTTTTTAAAAACAAGATACAGAAATAGATATCTTACTTGCTAGCTATCAGCGATTAATCAGTTGTGGAGACGTGCTTCTCTTAAGGTGCGCTTACACGGGCAAGTAAAATTGCTCAATTCCGGTCAATACTCGTCAACTATGACGTCACGACCACATCAAGCAATTAAGGGCGATGGCAACATGTAGCAACCTGCTGCTGAGATACGGCCACACAATACCATGCAATATGGAACAACTTTTAAAACTAGGCAACACAAGTCAATACGTTCATACACTAAGAATTCAGTTACCATGACTCTCTGGCCATGGATGAAGTTTTGCTTTCAGCGGCGGCTTGTAGTACTCTTGTGATCATGAGTTTAAAACCAAAAAAAAAAGAAAAGGAATATACAGATTTGGGTGCGAACATATCTAGCAAGAAAAGCAAAGCAAAGATATACACCAGAATGTCTCGGGGTGATTTTAAACTACTTTTAAGTAAAGTTAGTCCATTTATTACCAAACAGATGACCAATATGAAGAAACCAATTTCTACAGCTACAAAACTTGCCTGTACCCTTCGATTTCTGGCAACTGGCGATTCATACAAAAGTTTAGTGTACCTGTTCAGAATTTCTGACTGCTGTATTGCATTGTTCATACCCACGGTATGCAAAGCTATTGCGATATGCGAAAACGAGACGTAGTTATATGTACAAACGAGATAGAAAGAAAATTGACTAAAAATTTCCAAACCGATTGGATATTGAGCCACTCATAATCACGAACAAATGTGGAATATGGAGCAATTAGAACTAATGCTCCCGAAACAATTGCCGCAATTTATTGTAATTACTCCAGATTGCTCCACTTATTGCTACATATTTATCCATAACAGATACCAAGCAATTATTGCCAAAAAAAAATGCCCGTGTAAGAGCACCTTTAGTTCATAGATTCAAACGTTATTTTGCGAAAGTCAAATTTACATGCAATTTGATCTGACCTGCTTTGTGTGCTTCCGCCACCAATTAGTTCATGCGGCCTAGCGCGGCCGGCACCCACCCACTACCGTTAGTAGATGTAACATGCCGACGCTGCCATCGCTGTCACGACAGGCCTGGACCGGGCCGCATACAAAGCAGGTTAGATCAAATTGCATGCACCTTTAGTTCGGTTGCAAGAGAACTCGCTGTTGTTCTTTCGAGAAATGTTCCCATGTGAATAATGAAAACGATGGTCAGCAGTTTCCTCGGAACAATTGCCCAATATGTGTTGTATGCAATGATTCATTAGGAACAGTGAGGGTTACGGTATCCTTAACAAGCGACTTAAAAAAGCATTTTTCTCAATACGACTAAACGTTTTTGCAGATAAATTCGATAGCCGGTGGAGGGGAGAGTTGTTGGTGGTAATTCGCCTCAAATTGTATAATTTCATACTTGTTTTATACTGTAATTTGCAGGGTGTGAATGTACCTAATCGTGTCGTTCGCGGGACGCATCCTCTAGGCGCTAAAAAGGAGACGTACGGAGTATTTTTTTATTTGTACAACGTCGGGAAGCATCCAATCATACGGCTCACCTAATGTAAAGCTATACTAAAGTACGTAAGTATAGAATGGCCAAGTAGTGGCGATTTCATAGCTTTTTGTAGTTCATTTAAATTTCAAACATAATTTTGATTCAATATATACACTAGAATTACATCGCGCTATGATTTCGTTTTCATCAATGTTACAGAAGTCAACCGGTTGTGCACTCAATATTATCTGCCTAGGCGTTTAATGCATCCTGGATCTGGATAGTTGTAGATTTAATTCCACTTTTTATTTTGGATATTTAGTTACATTATTTAAATGGAGTATAATTATATCATAAGTTGTAAAGCATAAATGAAATAGTTATAAATGGTCTTAGACCAAGCTGAAGCAAATACGGGACCCTACACTGTGCGTGGTCCGACATACACTTGGCCGGTTTTTTCATTATTGTGACTAGCGTTTGCAGTTCAGATGGTGATTCTGCTATTAATACCGCGTCGTCTGCATAAATCAGGCAGTTGACCACTGAGTCACCCATTCGCATTCAATAATTAAGGGTAGGAATCCTCTAAATAAGGATTATTCGATACTTAGATGACAGAAAACAGTGCGTTGAGGTTGTAAGAGTTGTCGAAAATAAAAAGATAGCTTACAGATCTGAATACCGACAAAATGGTTACGGGGTGCCACAAGGTGGAGTCTTAAGTCCCCTTTTATTTTTGCTATATATTAACGACTTGCCAAATGTGTCGCACCATAAAACCATTCTGTTTGCTGACGATACGACATTTCTATTTAAACAAGATGACAAAGCGAATTACAATGACGAAATAAATTTAGCACTAAGACATATAACTGACTGGTTAGAAAACAATAACCTCAATATCAATGTTAACAAAACAACTTTAATTCAATTCCGGACTCGTAATAGTACGCCTCCTAACTTAAATGTGTTGTGCAAAAGTGACCGTATAGAATCCGTAGACACAACAAAATTCCTAGGTTTAGAAATAGACAAATTCTGTAAATGGGATGCACATATAAACTCAATTTTAACTAAATTAGATAAATTTGTTTATGCAGTGAAAAGATTAAGACAAGTAGCGAGTATTCAAACCGCACTCTCAGCATATCACGGATATGTCGCATCAGTGCTGCGATACGGCATTGTACTATGGGGCAATTCTGTGGAATCTGAGCGAGTATTTAAATTACAAAAAAAATTTATCCGAGCATTATATGGTATAGGGCCAATAGAGTCATGTAAACAATATTTTCTGTTGTCAAGAATACTACCACTACCATGTATGTATATACTTGAAATATGTGTTTTCGTTGCAAGGTATCCCCATTTGTTCCAAAGAAAACAGGACATACTAAATAGTAGAACCCGACACAAAAACAAGTTACAAATTCCAATGCAGAGATTACAACTATATTCAAATAATTCATACTGTATGGCCATCAAAATTTACAATCACCTCCCGCAGAGGTATCACAAACTAAATATGAGACAGTTTAAAAAAGATTTGTTCTCATTATTATTAGAAAAGCGATATTATAATATACAAGAATATTTTAATGACGCTATGCAGTAATGAAATAAGGATGACATAAATAAGAATACCATTTAATATTAAGAATGAAATTATATTGAAATTGTTTATAATAAATAATAATAACTATTGATGTATCTGTAGAATTGCAAACAAATTTATGACTATTCTGTAATACTCGTAATATAAAAATATTTAACTGTATTAACGCATAATAGGGATTGATGTATAATAACAATGTGAACTGTAATTAACAGACAATATAAAAATTAATTCCTACGCCATTTCTGGCAGAAAATGTTTGCACGAATTTTTTTTTTGTTTGTACCAACATTTATACTGTACCATTTTCTAAGGAATAAATGATTCTGATTCTGATTCTGATTCTGATAAATCCAATAATACAACATGGACAAATTAACAGTTGACTCAGTATGAAATTGCCAAAATGTTGTTCAAATAATAAATGTATTATTAGATCGTGGTTTTGGCGGGAAATCTTGGCAGCCATTTTAATATTAAATTGAAGCTTTGGCCGCTGTTTTAGCGTTAGCTATGTATGACATTTTTTTTAAGAAATAAAGTATATCTGGTGGCGTAGACAATAAATGTGGATTACTGACAATCTAAAGAGCCCTGATGGCCCAGTGGTTCAGGAAGCGGCATTTTATCCAACTGGCGTATACCTATAGATTCGTGTTTTTACAGATTTATGTACCTACATATTTGTAATTATCACTTGCTCATCGGTGTTGGAAAACATCGTGAGGAAACCTTGTGGCCAGGTGCGGAGTCCCAGCTGGAAAGTCCACGGTACATTTAAAAAAGTGTATTGCTGTGAGATTTCCAACACGATCTAACTGTCTTGTACTGTCTCTTGATACACTTTGGCTGAAGTCTTCACTCCTTTCCGTGAAGACACCCCCCACCAAACCATTACAGACGCAGGCTGATGTCCGCGTTGTACCTTTCCGGCCACTTGGGCGGCTTCTTTATAACGGTGTGCGTTAGTCATTTTGCTTGTTGTAGTACTTTTCAATCGTGAAATTTTTTTCATCAGTAAAGAGGATATATATAGTGCCTATCACCTGCGTATCGGGGCAGAATGCGTTTTGATCGATCCACTCTTTTCAATTGTAGGCATTGATTTAGGTTATGTTCTGTATATCGACGACAAGCGCTGAGCTTCAGGTCTCGTTTTATATACACGACAGAGTCCTAGCGGGAATCTTCATTTCTCGCGATAAGATTTTTTGTTTTCTAATGGGGTTTCGGCGAATTCTGACAGCATTAACACCCTTTGTAGTTCTAACAGCACGCGGTCGCCCTGAACTTTTATGGTCTTCAGCAGAGGAAGTGTTGGTATATCTGTCGATAGTACGATATACGAACATACGGCTGATACCAAGCTTTTGAAGTGTCTTGAATATGACCGACGGCTCCATACCCGCTTTGTGCAAGGCAATCACTATAATCCTATTTTCTTTAACACTCCATTCCATATGGTAATTTGATAATGAACACAAAAAAAATATGTAAAACGGCGGGAAATCGAAAGAAGTTTGTAATAAACGTGTTCCAAATTCAAAATACTGGTAATTAAAGAGTATTTTCTATGTAACAGTATTTATGGCCGGACTAGTTACATTAGTATAGAATTTATTTACTTCTCTAGCCTGAGGTGAGTGGTTTAAAACAAATTGTCTGTTCATTAAAGCATGTTTTCGCGGTCTTCAACCTTCTTCTTCAAGGTCTTAAGCCGACCTTCACACTGGGCACTGGTCCAAGAAACATTAAGGTATTTGTACACAATCAGCAAGCGCAGTGGTAGCCTTAGTGGATAGAAAAGAACCTATCTGTCAATACACTGCTCCCGGTTCGATTCCTGGCATGTACCACTAAATTCGTGTTTACGGATATATTTACATATTTGTAAATTGTCACTGGCTAGGCGTTGAAGGAAAACATCGTGAGGAAACCTGCACGTTGTGAGAGCTTGATGGCGTCATTGCGCGTGTCAATCTAACCGAACACGCGGGTTAAGCAACGTCGACCGCAGCCTGTCTGTTGATGGGTTTTGTCTATCTTGAGCTTCTGTGAGCTTCTCTCGGTCCCGGCTGGTCTCCATAGGTGACAGTTGTTAAGCTAAGTCAGTGGTCTTAGGGCGGCTTCAAATTAATTGAATGAATTGGAGTGTAAGTGGCTTAAGAGGCCTTTAGAGTCAAAGCCAACCTCACCTGCACGTGGTGCACCCTGTTTCTCAACAGACGAGGCTCCAAAACATCATCGCCCATCTAGTCCTCCGAGCAATAAATTCGATTTGGCCATTCGAGCCGGATGTGGTGAATATGAGCAAATGGATGAATGTGTTGCTCGGAGAACCTGATGGGCGATGTTTTGGAGTTAAATTAAAAGCGTCGTTCAATTAGAAGCAGACATGTTTTTGGAATGAATTAGAGACAAGTCAATCGTCAAGTACAAGTATTATACATTTTGAATACAGCGCCATCTACCGGCAATATCGTGGGACATTTAGTATCGTGTCAATGTGCAACTAACATTTTATTTAGTTGAGCGCTGAAGTTTGACGAGCTCGGTGGCTCAGTCGTGAATGACGCGACTTTGACACCAACGCTCGTGGGCTCGATTCCCACACAAGGCAAACATTTGTGTGCATGAACATGTCTGTTTGTCTTGGTCTGGATGTTCTAAGAGAGGTAGGGCGAATCAAAGCAGCCCGTCTGGCGAAGTACCTCCACCTCACAGAAAACCGCAGCCAAATAACAACTCCCTAGAGGGTTGTTGTGTTCCTGTGTGTGAGTGAGGTCACCTAAGTAAGCTCCCAAGGAGTTGCTGTGTAAGCAGCAGAGGAGGCATCGCGCGAGTGATCCTTAATATATCGCAAGCGTTAATAGGCTACGGTACCCGCTTTCCATCACGTGGATGTATGCTTGTATACCTCCCGACGTAGTATAAGAAAAAAGTGAATTTTGTCCCCTTAGTCCTAAGTAGCGAACCGCGACAATCATAATAGATTAGAAAACATAATAACGCGAGAAAGAAGTTAGTGTCTGGAGCAAGTAAAGGCTTGGGCTAAATTTGTTACAAAATTTCTTGGTACTACACCCGCAAGTCACTAGGCATGTCTCAAAATTAAGATCGGCTACGCACGTGTAAATGCCCCTTGTTGTAAGCAAGCGTCTAGTAAATAGCTTACTATTATGCACGCCGTACGCTTATTTACCACCCTGGTTATATTAACAAATACACACTTCGTGCCAAGTCTGTCGCGAGATAGGCAGAACCAAGCGCCACATGACTCGAGCCTTATACTCAATTAGAAGCTTCGCTTTTTTAACGTTCATAGCTCTTTTCATACATGCTCCGATCCTAGGGATCCTGACACCTCCATCTGATAACACTCGATCTAGTATAGATGAGTCTTGGCCTTCCTCCGCTCCTACATCCTTCTACCTTCGCGTTGTTGTTTGTGCTTCGCCATTTATTACTAATAAAATTATAATATATTTACCCTTGAAGTTCCACACATACGCTGAAATAACTGCTTTCTAACATTTGCCAACACTGACATAAAATATATCACAATACTCTATTTAAAGTACTATTGGCAACACTTACATAAAATAGACCACAATACTCTATTTTAAAGAACGATTGTCAACACTTACATAAAATAGACCACAATACTCTATTTTAAAGTACGATTGTCAACACATACATAAAATAGACCACAATACTCTATTTTAAAGAACGATTGTCATCACTTACATAAAATAGACCACAATACTCTATTTTAAAGAACGATTGTCAACACTTACATAAAATAGACCTCAATACTCTATTTTAAAGAACGATTGTCAACACTTACATAAAATAGACCACAATACTCTATTTTAAAGAACGATTGTCATCACTTACATAAAATAGACCACAATACTCTATTTTAAAGAACGATTGTCATCACTTACATAAAATAGACCACAATACTCTATTTTAAAGAACGATTGTCAACACTTACATAAAATAGACCACAAATACTCTATTTTAAAGAACGATTGTCAACACTTACATAAAATAGACCACAATACTCTATTTTAAATTACTATTGTCAACACTTACATAAAATAGACCACAATACTCTATTTCAAAGAACGATTGTCAACACTTACATAAAATAGACCACAATACTCTATTTTAAATTACTATTGTCAACACTTACATAAAATAGACCACAATACTCTATTTCAAAGAACGATTATCAACATTGACATAAAATAGACTACAATACTCTATTTTAAAGAACGATTATCAACACTTACATAAAATAGACTACAATACTCTATTTTAAAGAACGATTGTCAACACTTACATAAAATAGACCACAATACTCTATTTTAAAGAACGATTGTCAACACTTACATAAAATAGACCACAATACTCTATTTTAAAGTACTATTGTCAACACTTACATAAAATAGACCTCAATACTCTATTTCAAAGAACGATTATCAATACTGACATAAAATAGACTACAATACTCTATTTTAAATAACGATTGTCAACACTGACATAAAATAGACCACAATACTCTATTTAAAAGAACGATTGTCAACACTTACATAAAATAGACCACAATACTCTATTTTAAATAACGATTGTCAACACTGACATAAAATAGACCACAATACTCTATTTTAAAGAACGATTGTCAACACTGACATAAAATAGACCACAATACTCTATTTTAAAGAACGATTGTCAACACTTACATAAAATAGACCACAATACTCTATTTTAAAGAACGATTGTCAACACTTACATAAAATAGACCACAATACTCTATTTTAAAGTACTATTGTCAACACTTACATAAAATAGACCACAATACTCTATTTTAAAGTACTATTGTCAACACTTACATAAAATAGACCACAATACTCTATTTTAAAGAACGATTGTCAACACTTACATAAAATAGACCACAATACTCTATTTTAAAGTACTATTGTCAACACTTACATAAAATAGACCTCAATACTCTATTTCAAAGAACGATTATCAACACTGACATAAAATAGACTACAATACTCTATTTTAAATAACGATTGTCAACACTGACATAAAATAGACCACAATACTCTATTTAAAAGAACGATTGTCAACACTTACATAAAATAGACCACAATACTCTATTTTAAATAACGATTGTCAACACTGACATAAAATAGACCACATTACTCTATTTTAAAGAACGATTGTCAACACTTACATAAAATAGACCACAATACTCTATTTTAAAGAACGATTGTCAACACTTACATAAAATAGGCTACAATACTCTAAATTCCTTATGATGAGTACGTACAATACATATATAAACTATAGTAGAATGTTTAATTTTAGAGTACATTTGGCTTGCATTATTACCTCTGAAGGACGATGAAATTTATTTATAGTGAATATATTAATTTCTGATGCCAAGATTTTGTTTTTGTCTCCTGTTAGGTAATATTGTAGTTTCTTACGCAAGTTTATTTTTTATTCTGCGTTCGCGGTTGTGGTTGAGGAGTTAGCAAAGGCTACTTTAACACTAAAGGTTGTGGGTTCGATTCTTTGTCCATAAATTCGTTCATAAATACACGTGGACTGTTAACTGACGTTCCGTAAAAATATTAGGCCAGTTTTGATCGCTTTTGCTCAGTTGAGTACGCTTATTTTTTTAGAACATCCCTTAGAACGCCTTTAGAACATCTTCATACATTTTGATGGATTTGGTAGTGCCTTGAACACAATAATTTAGCGGAACTCTGTTTGCCATTCGATATCCGGAGTACTCAATATTTTCTATGTATCGTAAGCAATTATTTACAAAAAAAAAACGTATTTACGTATGTTCATCAGTTGTCTAGTACTGAATTCTAATTTAAAAGGAGCCTCCGAACACAAATTACTGTAATATTTTTTTGTACCACTTCGGGATGCATACAAGCATACGGCGCACCCGACGTAAGTTAAGCAGGTATTACTCGCGTGATGCCAGTTCTGCTGCTAACACAGCACATCCTTACGAGCTTACTGGAGACCTCACTTACGCACAGGAACACAACAACCCTTTAGGGAGTCGTTATTTTCTGTGAGGTGGAGGTACTTCTCCAGACGGGCTGCATTGACGCGCCATTTATCTCTTGAAAACAACCAGACCAATACAAGCAAACATGTTCATGCACACAAATGTTTGTTCTATGTGGGAATCGAACTCACGACCGTTGGTGTTAAAATTAGCGTAACAGCTCGTTTCACCACTACACCACCTAGCTCATCAAAAAAGCTCGTAATTATCTAAAAGATACCGAATAAAGATTTTTTCATTTCATTTTCATTACTTTTCTTTACTTTGATTATTGCAATAAGTATTCCCCATAAAGCGCTAACAGGAGACTCACTCGCACCGAGGGATGTGCAATAAATTAATTAAGAATATTATAATAATGTAAAATTCCTTGTTTCAGAGATATGGACTCATTCTTCAGCCTGTTCGACCCGTCTGATGGGCAGAACAGACAGAACAACAAGAAGAGACACAAACTGGATCAGGATAATGTTAAGAAAAAAGCTGACGCACCGAAAGGTACACGTAGCGTTTGTTATGGTCCTAACAGAACTACTTTGCTAGCTGAACACTCTTGCGAAGATATACTACTATCAGAACATACTCAAGATGTTATGCTATTAACAGAACATACTCGAGATGTTAGAGATGTTATACAATTAATAGATCATACTCGGTATGTTATACAACTAACAGAACATACTCGAGATGTTATACAACTAACAGAACATTCTCGAGATGTTATACAAGTAACAAAACATACAAGCGATGTTATACAACTAATAGAACATACCCGCGATGTTATACAACTAACAGAACATACCCGCGATGTTATACAATTAACAGAACATACTCGAGATGTTATACAACTAATAGAACATACTCGAGATGATGTACAACTTATAGAACATACTCGAGATGATATACAACTTATAGAACATACTCGAAATGTTATACAACATAAACACATATTTGCGAAGTTATACAACTAACAAGACATACTGGAGATGATATACAACTAACAGAACATACCCGCGATGTTATACAACTAACGGAACATACTTGCGATATTATACAACTAACGGAACATACTCGAGATGTTATACAAATAACAGGACATACTCGAGATGTTGTACAACTAACAGAACATACCCGCGATGTTAGACAACTAACGGAACATACTTGCGATGTTATACAACTAACGGAACATACTCGAGATGTTATACAACTAACAGAACATTCTCGAGATGTTATACAACTAACAGAACATAGGCGAGATGTTATACAAATAACAGAACATACTTGCGATGTTATACAAGTAACAGAACATTCTCGAGATGTTATCCAACTAATAGAACATACTAGTGATGATATCCTACTAACAGAACATACTCGGGGTCTTATAATACTAAGATAACATTCTCCCGATGTTACACGACTAACATAAAATACTTGCGATGTTATACTTTTACTTACTGCAATGTTATACTTCTTCATACTCGCGATAATTGTGCTGAATCTATTACGGTAAAATTACTCACTTGCGGGAACATATCAAAATTCGAATGAGTAATTTGGCTAAGTAATAAGTATACACGAGTAACTAATAAGAAATATTGTATAAAAATGATATGAATCATTATATTTTTATATTAAAAAGTAGCTTTAAATTGAAGTTGTGTACACTTTTGAGATCAACTTTTAAAACCCTTCATTTTGATGCCGCTCGATAGGTTTGAATATTTTTTTTCGGTATGCACGATATAAAGTAACATAATCGGCCATATTGTTTTTATTGTGACGTCACATGCCTGTATTATCGGGATAACGTATGGATTCTAACGTTACTTCATATTTTTGAATCGGTTAAGGCGTTTACTAGCTGTAGTAATATAGAAACTCACAAATGTACTTGAATCTAAAAACAATCCCTCCTTTTTTTCGGGCGTGTAAAAAGGTCTTATAGATTAAACGCTCAATATTGTTTTTCAGGGAGAAGAAGAGGCAGGAAGGCACAAGGCAAGAACGAGACCCTCCCAGAGGAGTGCTCGTTCCTCTGCGACCCAGATCTCAGTACAGAACTGTTAGTCAAAGACGGAGGATATATTGAAAA
This sequence comes from Pyralis farinalis, assembly GCA_947507595.1. Lineage (NCBI taxonomy): Eukaryota > Metazoa > Arthropoda > Insecta > Lepidoptera > Pyralidae > Pyralis > Pyralis farinalis. The sequence goes on along the minus strand of OX382263.1, from coordinate 33,309,971 downwards.
TTATATACAAGTTAGCGCGAGTACAGGTGGGAATTTATTATGTTTTGAGTATCGCACGTGCCTCACCACCCCGGCTGATAACGCAGCAACTCTTTAGGAATTGCTGGTAACCTCACTCACAGGAACGCAACAACCCCACAGGGAATAGTTATTTGACGGCTGTTTTTTGTGAGGTGGAAATGCTTCCCCAGTCGGGGTGCTATGATGCGGGCACTACCTCTCTCGAAAATATCCATAATAAGACATGTTCATGCACACAAATGTTTGCCATGTGTGGGAATCGAACCCACGAGCGTTGGTAAAAAAAATATTGGGATTGGTGGAATCCGCTACGCCTACGATCCACCTGATGCAAAGCAGTTACCGTAGCCTAAACACTTGTAATTTTTTAAGTATCGCTCGCGCGATGCCTCTGCTGCATACACAGCAACTCCTTAGGAGCTTACTGTTGACCTCACTCACACGCAGGAACACAAGAACCCTCTATGTAGTTGTTATTTGACTGCGATTTTCTGTGAGGTGCAGGTACTTCCCCTGCTTTGATGCGTCCTTCCTGAAGACATACAGAAATGTTAATGGAAAAAAAGATTTGTGTTGTTTGGGTATCGAACCCGCGAGCGTTAGTGTCAAAGTCGCGTCATTCGCGACTGAGCCACCGAGGTCGTCGACTTGGTTATTGGGAACACAACCTATTGTACATTGGGAGACAGCGTTCGGGAAACTTCGTTACATCTTCTCGTACAAAATACCTCGAGGCCTGAAGAGCAAAGCCTTCGTACAGTGTATGTTGCCAATGATGACATACGAAACTGAGACGTGGCCCTTCACTGCGAAATCGAACGCACGAGCGTTGGTGCCAAAGTCGTGTCATTCACGACTGAGCCACCGAGCTCGTCGAAATAATTTAACAAATATGTTATTTCATCCAGATACCAAAACGGACATCGACAAAAAACCCAAAAGGCGAAATTCCGGTCGGAAAAATAGAAGGAAAAAGAACAAAATATCTCCCGCCAAAGACATGCCGGCGAGTACAGCATGGGATGACGCAGAACCGATACCGGATACCAAAAATTTGAACAATCAATCGTCGGTGCCGAAGCTGACGGCAAACGTCGGCCAGAACGTGAACGACTTGAGCACAAACGACGGTTACAAAAGAAACAAAAGGAAACATTTCGGTATCAATACCGATACCAACTTCGAAGATAGGAAAGTGTATAATGTCATAGACAAACTTGAAAAAGTTCGGCTGCAAGATGATATGTACTTGGCCGGTGATTTTAACGCTGAAGATTTGGAGGACGATTTCTTTTGCGGTTCTGATGATTTCAATGAGGAATCATTCGACGATTCGTAAGTATTATTGGTACTTGTTTTTTTTTTACATACGCTTGCAATACATTAAGTAACTCGCGATGCCACCTCTGCTGCTACCACAGCAACTGCTTAGGAGCTTACTGGGGACCTTATTTGCAACACCGAACTGCTGTGGATCCGCCAACTGGAACCAAAGACAAAACTCCTTTATTCATCTGTGCTTCTTACATCTATTAGGTCTATTTATGGTTACAAAAAGTAACGAGATTCCAAATTCAAATCATTCTAGTGGGAACAGTGTTCAGGGTCTCATTAAGTATCATTCGCGTGATGCCTCCTCTGCTGCCAACACAGCTACTCCTCTTACTGGTGACCTCACTCACTTACAGGAACACAACAACCCTCCACGGAGTTATTATTTGATTGCGGTTTTCTGTGAGGTGGAGGCACTTTCCCAGACGGGGGCTGCCTTGATGCGCCCTACCTCTCTTACAAACAAAGACACATGTCCGTGTACACAATTAACAAATTACCAAAGAACATATTAGACTTGCCCTTGCCAGTCTTTAAGTCTCAGTTAATAAAACTAGCCAGTAAGAGCTGCGCGTGTTACTTTATCCCCTCACCCCCGTGCGAGCCGTAGTGGTGAATTCAGTTACTACATAACATCGTAACATCGTCATCCATGACGATATAAAACAATGAGTCAACAGCTGCAATCACTAATAAACGAATTTGTGTTTCGTGGTGCTTATCAAAACTAAAGAAGTTATATCAGGCGATTGCAATGTATTGTTTCAACGAACGTGAGTCATCCAGTACTAATCCAATAGGATTAACCACCAATTGTACAATAGGTTGCATTCCCAATGCCTAAGGCGCAGTGGTGAAACGCGCTGTTACTTTGACACCAACGCTCGTGGGTTCGATTCTCACACAGGACAAACATTTGTGTGTACGAACGAACATGTCTGTTTGTCTTGGTCTGGATGTTTTTAAGAGAGGTACGGCGCATCAATGCTGCCCGTATGGGGAAGTACCTCCACCTCTCAGAAAACCGCAGCCAAATAACAACTCCCCGTAGGGTTGTGTTCCTGCGTTTGAGTGAGGTCACCAGTAAGCTCCTAACGAGTTGTTGTGTTGTTGCAGCAGAGGAGGCATGACGCGAGTGAAATTAATGCATTACCAGTGTTCATATGCCACGGTAACCGTATTACATCAGGTGAACCGCATGCTTGTATGCCTACCGACGTTGTAAGGGTTTGTATCCCTACAGTGGAATAAGTAAGGGTTGGTGTAATATTATGCCCTTTATAATATCCGCTGTTTCCCCCATAGGGCTTCAGAGGCTGATGATTCAGGAGATGAGGTCTACGGTCGGCTACCTCCAGAGCCGAGGTTTGGGAACGTGGAGTACAAGTTGCAGCTGGTGTCACCTTGTGAGAGGAGGTTCCAGCATCTAGTCACTCAGGTATGTCTCTTGAGGATTCTATAGGTTATAGGAATCCTTATAAGATCACAAGTTTCTACGAGCTCGCTGACGCAGTGGTTATTAACGCTGCTTTGTCACCAATGCTCGTGGGTTCGATTCCCACACAGGACAAACATTTGTGTGCATGAACATGTCTGTTTATCTGCTATCTGCTCATAGTGGGCCCGCTTCGTCTGACGGTAAGCGAGAGAGAGCCCAAATCGCAGCTATAACCGACAAAAGACTACAGTATCCTGTCAGTTGATGCTGCCATGCTGATCCGCAAGGTGCTTCTTCACGCTTCGTTTGAAGGATCCCATGTTGTAGGAAGGAGAGAACACATGTGCAGGCAAGGCGTTTCACTTTTTAATAGTACGACAAAAATAGGAATTGCCGAACTTTTTAGTACGAGAAAAAATGTCCTCAACAGTGGAATTATGACATCGCAAGCCTGCACGTGTGGTTCTATGACGGAAGGGAGAGGGTGGGATAGGGGAAAATAAATCTTCAGAGCACTCACCATGGTATAGGTAGTTAAATACGCTTAGCGGGTCAATGTCCCTACGAAGTTGAATAGGTTGTAGGCTTTTGGTGACCACTTCGTCGTCGATTATGCGGATAGCCCGTCGCTGCAACCTATCCAGAGCCTCGAGAAGATACTGTGCGGAGCCGTCCCAGAGATGCGAAGAATATTCCACGCAGGCCCGAACTTGAGTCTCTAAAGTAGACAAAGCTGGTTCGGCGTGAAGAACTAGCGCACCCTGTTCAGGACTCCGAGTTTTTTTGAAGCTGTTGAGATGAGGCTCTCGATGTAGTTACGTTGGTTGAGATTGCAACGAATATCCATGCCTAACATATTCAGACCATCTCACATACTGAGGGAAGCGCCCTGAACACTGGGAGTGGGAGGAATGGGGACATTTTTGTTGTAAACACGCACACCTGAATTTTCTCGGCATAAAACTCAACCAGGTTATTGGAACCCCATTTACTAATGAGATCTAAAACCCGATTCAGCTCAACGACAAGACACACGTCTCTCACAGATTTCTGACCGACCAGCACTAGGCCGCCCGAAGTATCGCCCATGGACCGTACTGTCATCTGTATAGCAATGAATATTACCAAGTGGCAGCATGTCATTGATATGAAGAAGAAAGAGGATGGGCGACAGGACGGACCCCTGTGGGACACCGGCATCCACTGACATGAATCACGTAGCGCATCCATCTGCAAGGATGCGGATTCTACGCTCATGCAGGAAGACAGCAATTCAATTACAATGCTTGGGGGCAGACCGTATGCCGGAAGTTTGGAGAGAAGTGCTTTGTGCCAGACCCGATCAAATGACTAGGCAATGACTGCCAAGGATTCGCCATGTTTATCGATTGCCTCCCCCCCAGAGGTCACATACGCTAGAAGATCACCCGTCGATCGTTTCGGTCTAAAACCATACTGACGATCATTGATTATGGAGTGATCTTCTAGGTATCGGATCAATTGATTTTTAAGGATCCGTTCCATGACTTTGCACAACACTGAAGTTACGGCAATGGGGCCGTAATTTGACGGGTCTGAACGGTCTCCCGTTTTGGGGACTGGCTGCACATTGGCCTGTCCGAGCCAAATAATAAAAAAGCATACGGTCCGCTGATGTAAAGTTACTACGAACGCTGGCAACAAAAAGCTACTCCTCAAGTACTTATATTGATCTTATGGTGACCTCACTCACCCGTAGGAGTACAACAACCCTCCAGGGAGTTGTTACGCCGGTTCTGTCTTCTGGTAGGTGGAGGTACTTCCTCAGTCGGGTTAACATCGTAACCTAGCTCTCTTTCGTCAAGCCATCGCAGCCGAAGAAGACGCAAGACTAACCTACCATGACTAAATTGGTGGATGTCAGTAGAAACCGGCGAGCGTGCATGAGAAGAGCTGTGAATGTTAGAGAAGCGAGAGAAATGTGTAAGGACCATGTCTTATGGCGCTCGGTTCTCTCTGCTAACAAGGGACCTGGTGTGAAGATGTACATAAATCTTTAACGTTTTAGTTAAAATGGCGGCTGCGTTCGGGCGGCGGCAGTGCGGTGTACGTGGTTGGTGTACGCGACTGCGGAGCGCTTCGCGGGCTGCGCGTACGCGCTCTACGCGCGTCGCTGCACTCGCTGCGGCGTATGGCGCGCGCGTTACGCGCTACTCTCGCTCACGTGTCCGTCAGACGCGTCGCTACTCAGCGCGCCGTCGCTGAAGTATACATTAGAAAAGTAAGAAATTAAATAGTTAATTTATTCAGGAGTTATTTTACGAGTGACAAATTTACAGGCAATTTGATCTAAACTACCTTGTGTGATACCTTATACGATTAGTCGATGCAAACTAGCGCCGGCCGGCACCCACCCATAACCGTTAGTAGATACTTGCCGCTGTTGCCGTGGCTGCTGCGGTCGTCTCTGCGAGTATTCGCCATCTGAAATGGACTTCGACGCCAACGCTCGTGGGTCGATTCCCACATAGGACAAACATTTGTGTGCGTGAACATGTCTGTTTGTCTTGGTCTGGGTGTTTTTAAGAGAGGTAGGGCGCATCGATGCAGCCTGTATGGCAAAATTTGCGAGTGATGCTGAATGTATTGCAAGCGTTCACAATCAGCAATGAACCCTACATGTCCGATACGCTACGGTAACCGCTAAACATCAGATGGGCCGTATGCTTGTATGCCTCTCGCGTTGTATTGTAGAACGCAACACATTAAGCATCACTCGCGCGATGCCATCTTTGCTGCTAACACAACTACTCTTTAGGTGTTTACTGGTGACCTCTCGCTCGCAGGAACATAAAGACCTTCCAGGGAGTTGATAGAGATAGAGAGGTAGGGCTACCTAAGATGCGCGTTTGTGGAAGTACCTCCACCTCACAGAAAACCGCTGTCAAATAACAACTCCGTGCAGGGTTGTTGTGTTCCTGTAAGTGAGTGAGCTTACCAGTAAGAGGAGTAGCTGTGTTGGCAGCAGAGGTGGCATCAGGCGAGTGATACGTAATGAGATCCTGAACACTGTTCCCACTAGAATGATTTGAATTTGGAATCTCGTTACTTTTTGTAACCATAAATAGACCTAATAGATGTAAGAAGCACAGATGAATAAAGGAGTTTTGTCTTTGGTTCCAGTTGGCGGATCCACAGCAGAGCGTGGAGCTGAGGGTTGCTGTGATGGGGGCCAACGAAGCTGGAAAATCTACCCTCATCGGAGTACTGACACAGGGTATGTTCGAGAGAACTCATGTTATCTTAAACTTTAAGGGTCAATTTCCACTGAAAGAGCAGCGCTTTCGTTGCCAAAAACGACCGAGTATATTGAATCCTATTGACTAAAGAAAAGAGTTCAATTTTATTTGACACGATAAAAGGAGTAGCGCGGCTGAAGGAGCAACCGCGTGACCGCAGAAGCCTTGTATCAACTAATCAAAGGAGGTCTCCCGCGACAGCACATGGCAGCTGCGTTTGTATGTTTCTTTGTAATGTATACAATCAAAAAATATTTACCCGACTTTAAATATTCTTTCCCTTGTTGACGAGCTCGGTGGTGCAGTCGTGAATGACGCGACTTGGACACCGACGCTCGTGCGTTCGATTCCCACACAAGACAAACATGTGTGCATGAACATGTCTGTTTATCTTGGTCTGGATGTTTTAAGTGAGGTGGGGCGCCCTACCTCTCTTAAAAACACCCAGACCAAGCCGAAACACACATGTTGCGTAGCTTTACTAATCCCTTTTTCGCCAGCGGGCAGTGTCTTAAGCAGCCCGAGTGTTGTCCCAGTTAATATTTCAACTAAAATAGTTTTTGTTATTATTCCCACAGTTAAATCAGTCGAAATCGAGTGTGTATTTTCTAATCAGTGGTAAAGAAAAGGGTTGTGAAAGATTACTTTTATAACAAAATACGTGTGGTCAAGGGACGACTATTCAAGTTATTATCTTGTGTTTTAGATGTTCCGCAGACTTTTACAAAGCATTTGACAAAGTAAATCACTCCATTCTCTATCGCAGACTCAATGTTTATGACATTCGTGGTAGCTTGCTTCGTTGGTTGGAGTCATATTATCCAAAAGAAGACAACTCGTTGCTATTAACGGACAGTTGTCTACACCGATTGATGTGCCGTCAGGAGTTCCGCTAAGGCTCACATTTGGGCCCATTATTATTTGTCGTCTTTATTAACGATCTGATAGATAACCACTGCGCCACTCAGCTCGTCAAATGTATGATTATTTTATACCAGGTGAGCTGGACAACGGTCGAGGTAGCGCCCGTCTGAACATGTTCCGGCATCTCCACGAGGTGAAGAGCGGCAGGACGTCTTCGCTCAGCCACGAGATCCTCGGCTTCGATGCTCAGGTAGGTGTGCGGCGTACAGCGTTAGAATGCGTTCTGACCGCTGATGATGCTACATCATTTGGATGCAGAAAGATATTTAATTATGCAAAATCTTGATGCAAACAAGCGTGCAGTTCACCTGATGATTTCTATCATCAAGTGGGACGTACGCTTTTTTGCCACAACATGCATGTTAAGGAGGAGTGACAGGCTGGGGTAGATCCCCAGCCTGTCTACGGATGGGTTTAGACGTCTCTAGTTCTGAGTATTGGTCGATTCAAGATCACTCGAGACCAGTGATAGCGCAGTGGATAAAGAACAGACCGACGACTGCCCCGGGTTTGAATCCTGTTGAAGGCATGTACCGCTAAATGTGTGTTTTTGGGTTGGGTGTTTTTTCATGTACATATTGTAATTATCACTTGCTAAACTTGTGAAACCAAGAAATTATATTTTGAAATAAAAATTCCTCGTATTGAAGTGACAACTTCTTATGGGATGGTAAACCGCTTCGTTACGTAACGCGTTACGGCTTTTCAGAGCCAGTTTATGGTTGGAATGAATGTTCTTACTGCGAGTGAGTGAGGTTACCTGTAAACTCCTAAGTAACACCGACTCTTGTGTGTTCCATTCCCATACTGGTTTTGTGCGCATGAACATGTCTGTTTGTCTTGATCTGGGTGCTTTTAAGAAAGGTAGGGCGCATCAAAGCAGCCCGTCTGGGGAAGTACCTCCACCTCACAGAAAACCGCAGCCAAATAACGACTCCCTGGAGGGTTGTTGTGTTCCTGTGCGTGAGTGAGGTCACCAGTAAGCTCCCAAGGAGTTGCAAGTACTTAATTTATTACAAGCGTTAATAGGCTACGGTAACTGATTTACATCAGTTGGGCCGTATGCTTGAATGCCTCCCGACATTGTATAAAAAAAAACTGAATCTGTTAAATTTCGTTCCAGGGTAACGTAGTCAACTATGGGTGTTCAGAGCTGATGACCGCGGAGAGAATCGGCGAGAGGAGCGCCAAGTTGGTGTCGTTCCTGGACCTCGCTGGGCACAGCAAGTACCAGCGGACCACGCTGCACGGTCTCACAGGATACTGCCCACACTATGCCATGCTTGTTGTGAGTAATATATCTGTAACTTCAATCTGAATCCCTTGCGGGGTGGAAAGAGAGAGCCCAGCTTTGACTCATTCTTTCAATTAACAGAAACAGTTCTGTCCTTGCCTAACAATATGTTCAAATGGCCCATCAGAAATACTTTATGTAAGTACCACTTGATATCACTATATGTACCCTCACATATATTTACTGTAATATATTATATCCTTTATTGCACACATATATATTGATGATGAAAAAAAAAACACCCATATTGGCAAGTTTCTTTCGGCATTTCTTCTTCGCCAATGGTCATTTTCAAAATGCTAGTAGATTATACAAAAAAATTGCCTTTTGCCGTAAAATTAATAAGATAATGAGAATGGAAGACGTGTCCAAGTGCCCGTGAGAGCCTAATGGTAAATTAATAATTTTATCATTTACTACCCACTGCGCCACCGAGCTCGTCCGTTCACCTGAAAAACCTTTTTAAGAGAGGTAGTGCGCATCAAAGCAGCCCGTCTGGGGAAGTACCTCCACCACACTGAACACCTCAGCCAAATAACAACTTCCTAGAGGGTTGTTGTGTTCCTGCGTGTGAGTGAGGTCACCGGTAAGCTGCTAAAGAGTTGCTGTGTTAACAGTGAGGTAGCATCGCGCGAGTGATACTTAATGTATTGCAAGCGTTCATAGGTTACGGTAACCGCTTCACATCAGGTTGGCCGTGTGCTTATATGCCTTCCGACGTTGTATAAAAAAAACCTGAAGTAAAGCAGTTACCGTAGCCTTGAAGAAACTGATGTTGTAGCTTGAGAAACCTTTCGATGTTTTGTTTTCAGGAACACCGTTCCTTATGAAGTCTGTGTGTGCGTTTTTTTTTTTCGAATATTCTAATTTTGACTTCAGACTCGGATTCAGCATAAAAAAGTAGAATGTTCAGGAACACCGTTCCTATCTCTTAAGGAACATGGTCAAAATGGCTGACAAATTAAAAAAAATATTGAATTGTTGTATAATTGACGAGCCATGTGTTCCTCTGGCAATGCAAGCTTGCGCATTCTCAACTGGTTCTTTTTATAATGTAATTCACCAATTTCTTGTTTAGATCTCGGCAACAGCGGGTATCACTCGCATCACCGAAGAGCACCTAGGACTCCTCCTGGCCCTCGACATGCCGTTCTTCACTGTGATCACGAAGTGCGAGTTAGCCTCCTCCGCTGTACAGCCGCTCATCGCGAGGCTAGCCGCATTGTTGTCTGATAGTAATCGGGTGAGTGAACATACCATGTTTTTACATCCATTTGTGCAGCATTTGAGCAGATTCCCAATAGTGTTAGATATCTGATAAACCGTGGTGCACGGCAGTTGAGCTTCACTTGACTAGCCATCTCTTAGAGGTTTTTAAATGCCGTATTTGTCATATTGCTGTCTCTTACTTTGCCAAGAGGGGAAATCAATTCCAATACTTCCTACTCCTGCAAATTTATTCTGATTAAATTCGTTGTGAGTTCCAAGGCAGCTGTAGTTTAACCCCCGGGACAGCAATGGACTTCACTTTTCATTGCCTTTTTGGTGGTCGCGCTGTTAATTCTGGCTACACAGGAGACACAGCGGTGGGAATATGGAGTGGGCCTGTCGCGTTAAATAAAAAAAACGCCCTAAAACATGGTACGGCCCACCTGATGGAAAGCGGTTACCTTGGCCTATGACCGCTTGCAATACATTAAGTACCGCTCGCGCGATGCCACCTCTGCAGCTAACACAACAACTCCTTGGGAGCTTACTGGTGACCTCACTCACACACAGGAACACAACCCTCTAGGGAGTTGTTATTTGGCTGCGGTTTTCTGTGAGGTGGAGGTACTTCCCCAGACTGGCTGCTTTGATGCGGTCTACCTCTCTTAAAAACATTCAGGCTAAAGTACGAATTAGCATTGCTAACTGCCCCGCCACGGTACTCTTTATTATGTGTACTTTGTTCGTGTTTCAGAAGCCATTGTTGATAACTGACGAGAACCTCGCCAGGAACTGTGTCGCGCCACAGAAACTCATCCTGGACACCATCGACAACGGGACACAACACGACCACGGGAAGGCACAAGACGAGTGAGTCGTTTTTAACACTAATTTTGAGGAACACGCAGGTTAAGCAACGTCGACCGCAGCCTGTCTCAAGATGGGTTAGCTTATCTAGAGCTTCTTTGAGGTGATGTGTGTTTCAAGAGAGGTAGGGCACATCAAATAGCCCAAAATAAATATAGTACGATCGAATGCGGATTTTTTTTAAAGGGTGAATGAAGCATACAAGCATACGCCCCACCTAATGAAAACTAGTTACCGTAGCCTGTGGACGCTTGGAATATATTAAATATCACTCGCGCGATGACACGTCTGCTGTTGACACAGTCACTCCTTAGGAGCTTACTGGTGACCTCACTCACGCGCAGGAACACAACAACCCGGTCTGTCTGTGTATGTCTGTTTGTCTTGGTCTGGATGTTTTTAAAAGAGGTAGGGCGCATCAAAGCAGCCCGTCTGGGGAAGTACCTCCACCTCACAAAAAACCGCAGCCAAATAAGATCTCCCTAGAGGGTTGTTGTGTTCCTGCGTGTGAGTGAGATCACCGGTAAGCTCCCAAGGAGTTGCTGTGTTAGCAGCAGAGGTGGCACCCCACACGTGATACTTAATGTATGCTTGAACGCCTCCCGACGTTGTATAAAAAAAAAATTGGTTGTCTGTAAAGTCAGTTTACAGACGATAATTTTACGTGTAACGTCATAAGAGAACATTCAACAGTTAACAAAACCGTTCACGTGTAGGTTGTGTGCTGCCGCTGTCTCTCTTCTACTCGGACGCATCGGCCGATGGAGTGGAAGAGAGATAGATGCGTCACAAGCCGAACGCTTAGGCCGATCGTGCCTCTCTATCGCTTGTTCGCTCTCGCTTGCTCGCTCGGCTCAGGCGGAACGTGACAATGAGTCATGCTTTTTCGTGCGTGCAGCCGACGTTCATCGATTTATAAGACGTTATCACGTCAAAAAATATCTCAAAAACCTATAAGGTGACTTGTGAAACAAGGCTTTACTTCTTTCCATTAGCCCACAAATGGAGTCTGTGCCAGTGTTTCCCGTAAGCTGCGTCCGAGGAGTGGGCTTGAACGCCTTGCACGCGTACTTACTCGCACTGCAGCCACCAGCCGCCGACGACGCACCGCCCCCCGATGACGTAAGTTCACATTTATACTAATATCCCGATATCTCTTTTGAACTCCTATTTCTTTCTTTATTTTCCCTCGACTTCTAAAGGTATCGTTACGTCAACTAGTCTAACTTTCCTCGAGAAATGTTAAAAGAAGAACCGGCCTAGTGACCATCTAGTCCCCGGTTTGAATCCTGACATGTACCACTATATTCGTGGCACGTACACCTGGCACGTGCCACTATATTATTATTATTTCATCCCTTGACCTACCGCGAATGTAAACGCAAGCTGTGTACCTGGTTACAGCCTTTAGTATATGATGATGTAGAAAGATTGCTTAAATATGACAATTAATGAACATCAGAATTGGATATTTGAATTCTCATGCATGCTTATGTAACACACGCATACACTAACACCTTCTTTCTCACACCCTCTATATCTTACACACAAATATACAGGCACATACACACATCCCTACACACATTATTTAGCGTTGTTAAATGTGTCTATAGTATATAAGTAAAAGTACTGGTTATATTATTTTTGTCAATATGGAAGAGCGGCTCCTTCTAACACAGGTGTGCTAAACACTAGTGAACCTCTGTTTTTGTATGTCTTCTAAACATTTTTTTTTTTTTTTTTTTTTTGATTTGTGTTTTCGGATTCCATGTACATATTTGTCTTTATCACTCGCTCGGCGGTCCAAACGTGTCGCACTGTTACTCGATGCGAATATTTTTTTTTATTCTTTTTATATCCCAACGGATCACACCCCGAATGTGTGTTCCCATCCACTGTTACATGTTGGCAGCTAAATTTTCCCGTTTAGTTGTGGTAGAATCTCAGTTGAGTAGATGGCTTTGTTCGACCTAGTGGCTATATATCTATTCTAATTCGTAATTGCAGGTGTTACGTAAGTTCGCGAAGTGTGTGTATGTTTGGTACGTCACGATCGCGGTAACCACAGCAACGGACAAACAATGGCGAAGAATTCCTTTTCAAAATATCCAGTGTTGTGTGATGTTACTGGACAATACGACCATTGTGGCGATGAAGTTAAAATTTTACACTATTCAGGCGGCAAACGGAACGCTCGATGGCACTGTATGCGTATTTAAATAAATTATATAGAATCGATGACACGATTTTGCGTAGTGAATAAATTCACCGCTACCGATTAGACTGATAGAACACGCGGCTCTCATTGGCTAGTTCTCAGATCAACATCGCGGTACTCACCGGCTTATTGGTTAAAACGATCCTATAAATGGTCAGTAGAATCGCTGAGCTATTTAGGCGCTAAATCACTGCGTTTTGATGAGTGAGGGGCCTTCATGCGTATTCAATTGGTCAATTGTTGGTGGAATAAACAGTACATTTGATTTTTTTTATATACAACGTCGGGAGGCATACAAGCAAACGGCCAACCTGCTGTAAAGTGGTTACGTTACACAATACATTACGTATCACTCGCGCGATGCCACCTCTGCTGCTAAAACAGCTGCTCATTAGGAGCTTACTGGTGACGTCGGCCACACGCAAACACAACAACCCAAACATCGTGAGGAAACCAGCACGTCCGAGAAGTTATATATCGAAAGAAAGAAAGATCTAACTTGAGAAAGGTCCGAGTTTCCCTCTGGGATATTTGTTGCCCAGACCCTTACCAGACCAGATCTGGCAATGATGTAGGGCCGAAGGTATAAACATGAAATTTTTACCGCTTTACATCAGGTAGCCGTGTGCTTTTTCTTATACGCCGGAAGACATTCAAGCATACGGCCCACCTGATGTAAAGCGGTTACCGTAGCCTATGAACGCTCGTAATACATTGAGCTAGTCCTTAGAAGCTGACTGGTAACCTCACTGACACGTAGGATCCCAACAACCCCCCTGAAAGCTATTATTTTCTGCTTTTGGTTTTCTGTGAGGTGCAGGTTCTTCCCCAGACGGGGTGCTTTATTGCACCCTACTTCTCTTGATGCACCCTACCTCTCTTGATGCACCCTACCTCTCTTGATGCATCCTACCTCTCATGATGCACCCTACCTCTCTCATTGCACCCTACCTCTCTTGATGCACCCTACCTCTCTTGATGCACCCTACCCCTCTTGATGCACCCTACCTCTCTTGATGTACCCTACCTATCTTGATGCACTCTACCGCTCTTGATGCACTCTACCTCTCTTGATGCATCCTACCTCTCATGATGCACCCTACCTCTCTCATTGCACCCTCCCTCTCTTGATGCACCCTACCTCTCTCATTGCACCCTACTTCTCTCGATGCACCCTACCTCTCTTGATGCACCCTACCTCCCTTGATGCACCCTACCGCTCTCGATGCACCCTACCTCTCTTGATGCATCCTACCTCTCATGATGCAACCTACCTCTCTTATTGCACCCTCCCTCTCTTGATGCACCCTACCTCTCATGATGCACCCTACCTCTCTCGATGCACCCTACCTCTCTTGATGCACCCTACCTCTCTTGTTGTAAGCTCTCAGCAGATAATTTCGATTGTTTTAGGAGACTTGCGAGTTTCAAATTGATGAGATTTTCCACGTTGGTGACTCTTCGGGGCCTGTGGTTGGCGGCCTGCTAGCTAGAGGACAAATTTTCGAAGGGGACAACTTAATTATCGGTGAGTCGATTGACAGAATATACTCTTAAATCAAGATAAATTGAAGGAGATAGAACCAGATATCCATTACGGAATTTACTGCGTTAAAACAAACAAATAACGTCTTCACAATTATATATTAGTATAGATTAAACTATGCGAGCGTTGCGCAAAATTTGTGGCGTTACGCTTGTAGACCGTATTCGAATTGATGATGTTAGAAGCAGAGTTGGTCTGAAAGAGAGCGTCGGTGTTAAAATAAGAAGAGGCATGCTCCGTTGTTTCGGACATGTAGAAAGAATGCAGGATGAAAGTATGACGAAGCAGATATACAACGCAAAAGTTGAAGGATGTAGAAGCCGAGGAAGGCCAAGACTTACCTACCATGATCAAATCGGTCGTGTTTTATCAGAAGGTGATGTCAGGAGCCCTAGAACCCGGTGAGCGTGCATGAGAAGAGCAATGAATGTTATTGAAGCGAGTGAAGTGTGTAAGGGTCGTGTCACGCGGCGCTCGGTTCTCTCTGCCTACCGCGCAAGGGATTTGGCGTGAAGTTATAGACAGATTAAACTTTTTTTTTACACTACGTCGGGAAACATACAAGCATACGGCCCACCTGATGTAAAGCGGGTACCGTAGCCTATTAACGCTTGCGATATATTAAGTATCACTGGCGCAATGCCTCCTCTGCTGCTTACACAGCAACTCCTTGCGGGCTGACTGGTGGCCTCAGTCACACACAGGAACACAACAACCCTCGAGGGAGTTGCCATTTGGCTGCGGTTTTCTGTGAGGTGGAGGTACTTCCCCAGACGGGCTGCTTTGATGCGCCCTACCTTTCTTAAAAACATTCAGACCAAGACAGACATGTTCATGCACACAAATGTTTGTCTTGTGTGGGAATCGAACCCCCGAGCGTTGGTGTCGCGTCATTCACGACTTAGCCACCGAGCTCGTCAAATGATTTTGGAAATATCCAACAAGCATATTGTCGTTCTCAGGGCCAATGGACACAGGCGAGTTTGTGTCCATTACAGTCCGCAGCATCTACAGGAACCGCGTCCCGTGCGGTGCGGTCCGCGCTGGCCAGTGCGCGTCGCTGGGACTGTCGCCGCGTCCCCACAGACTGCGGCCGGGACAGGTGAGTCACATGTAGGACAGTCTTCTTCTTAAATAGTTAATAGATTCAGGCGTTACTTTGCGAAAGTCAAATTTAAAGGCAATTTGATCTAAACTACTTTGTGTGCTTCCGCTCCCGATTAGTTCGTGCGAACTACTGCCGGCCGGCACCCACCCACTACCGTTAGTAGATGCATGCCGTTGCTGACCTGACTGCTCCGGTCGTCTCTGCGACACGTGTTTCGCCTCTCCACGAGGCATTTACTAATATCATATTACATCTACCATCTCGTTAGAAGAACATGCTACGAATGACTAATCCATCGTAGTGCCGTCCTTTATATAGAGAAGGTGGAGGGGAAGGAGGAGTCTTGTTCTTCTTCGCGTTATTCTTTGTTTTTATACAAGTAGATTGGCAAACAAGCATGCGGGCATCAGATGGTAATCGGCCATCGCAGCCTCTTGACGCTCGCAACACCACGGTGATGTTACTCGCGCGCTGCCAAACTTGTGACCTGAAGGCTGTTTCGTCACAGTACCCAGTAATTTCTCTGCCATATCTCACCGTTCAAACCGGAACATAGCTATATAAATACAGCTGCTTGGCGGTAGAAATAGGTGAAACAGAGGCACCCATGCAGACGACTTTTGTACAAAGTCTCCCCCTGGTATTCCTAATCCATTATGATTGTCGCGGTGCCCTACCTAAGCCTAAGGATTTAGCGAAGATACTGATTTTTACATCGAGCGACTGCCGTGAGACCTACAGGACCCTGAGGGAAAACAAGATCTTTCATAATTTAGGTCACATGTCTCTCGAATTTCTTGTATTCAATTCTATCTAATTTCGAATATAGTTTGGACGTGGGGTTTGATGTTTTCCTTTACCGCCGAGAAAGTGATAAACATGCACATAAATCCGAAAAAACGAATTTCGTGGTATATGCCCCCACCAGGATTAGAACCGGGGGCCAGTTGGTCAATACGCCGGTTCCTTATCCACTGCACTATCACTGCTCACATGGAGGACAGTCTAGTCACATGCAATTCTATAGTTACATTGGAAAATAATTCAAATAATTAATCACCCCGTCCGCACAGACTACGCCCGGGACATGTGAGTCGCACGGAGGACAGCATGGTCTCATGCAAATCTCTAGTTACTTTCGAAAGTAAATGAAAAGATGAAATGTACAGGTCGTAGAGAGTTATTAACACACCGGGGCAGCCCGGTCTCAAGTAAATCTCTAGGTACCTTCGAAAGTAAATGAAAAGATAAAATGTACAGGTCGTAGAGGGTTGTTAACACACCGGGGACAGCCTGGTCTTAAGTAAACCTCTAGGTGCCTTCGAAAGTAAATGAAAAGATGAAATGTACAGGTCGTAGAGAGTTATTAACACACCGGGGACAGCCTGGTCTCATGTAAACCTCTAGGTACCTTCGAAAGTAAATGAAAAGATGAAATGTACAGGTCGTAAAGAGTTATTAACACACCGGGGACAGCCTGGTTTCAAGTAAATCTCTAGGTACCTTCGAAAGTAAATGAAAAGATAAAATGTACAGGTCGTAGAGGGTTATTAACACACCGGGGACAGCCTGGTCTCATGTAAACCTCTAGGTACCTTCGAAAGTAAATGAAAAGATGAAATGTATAGGTCGTAGAGAGTTTTAAAACACAGGGGACAGCCTGGTCTCATGTAAACCTCTAGGTACCTTCGAAAGTAAATGAAAAGATGAAATGTACAGGTCGTAGAGAGTTATTAACACACCGGGGACAGCCTGGTCTTAAGTAAATCTCTAGGTACCTTGGAAAGTAAATGAAAAGATAAAATGTACAGGTCGTAGAGGGTTATTAACACACCGGGGACAGCCTGGTCTCATGTAAACCTCTAGTTACCTTCGAAAGTAAATAAAAAGATGAAATGTACAGGTCGTAGAGAGTTATGAACACACCGGGGACAGCCTGGTCTCATGTAAATCTCTAGGTACCTTCGAAAGTAAATGAAAAGATAAAATGTACAGGGCGTAGAGGGTTATTAACACACCGGGGACAGTCTAGTCTCATGCAAATCTCTAGTTACCTTCGAAAGTAAATGAAAAGATGAAATGTACAGGTCGTAGGGTTATTAACGCACCGGGGACAGCCTGGTCTCATGTAAATCTCTAGGTACCTTCGAAAGTAAATGAAAAGATGAAATGTATAGGGCGTAGAGGGTTATTAACACACCGGGGACAGCCTGGTCTCAAGTAAATCTCTAGGTACCTTGGAAAGTAAATGAAAAGATAAAATGTACAGGTCGTAGAGGGTCATTAATCTCTCATTACCCGCGGACCGCTTTTCCGCCAAGAAATGTATGGGAAAACGTATATAACGGGGTCTCACAGGTTAACACACCGGGGACAGCCTGGTCTCATGTAAACCTCTAGTTACCTTCGAAAGTAAATGAAAAGATGAAATGTACAGGTCGTAGAGGGTTATTAACGCACCGGGGACAGTCTGGTCTCATGTAAATATATAGTTACATGCGAAAGTAAATATTGTAGAGGGCTATTAAAGCTGGAAAGTTAATTGATGATACTATAGGAACAGGTGAGTAGTAGAGAAGGTGAATTTTTTTATTGCCAAATCACAATATCCTGTATATTTAAAAACATAGAAAGAAAATTTATAAAAACATTCCGTAAAAAATTACTTAAAAAAGGTACGTTGTGTGGCAATAAGGTATCAACTGATGCTGACCGTTTATTGTTTAAAGGGGACAGCTTGGTCCCGGGGAAACAGCAGATTTATTAATACTGTTAAGTTGATTGATATTTTAATACGAACAGATGCATTGTAGGAGTGGGCATGCCACAATAGGGTTCGAACCAGGGACCGCTAAATTCATGTTTTCGGATTTATGTACATGCTTGTATTTATCACTTGATTGTAGGTGAAGGAAAACATCGTGAGGAAAATCGCATGTCCAAGAAATTATATTTCAAGGGACGTAACCTAAGAAAGACCTGGCTTTTCCTCTGGGTTGTGGAGGTCTGATGGCAGTCGCCTCACGTCACAATCAGTATCTTTGCCAAATCCTTAGGCTTAGGTACCAGACTCCGCCAATAACGCTAGGAAGAAGACAAACATTTGTGTGCATGAACACGTCTGTTTGTCTTGGTATGGATGTTTTACGAGAGGTAGGGCGCATCAAAGCAGCACGTCTGGGGAAGTACCTCCACCTCACAGAAAACCGCAGCCAAATAACAACTCCCTAGAGGGTTGTTGTGTTCCTGTGTGTGAGTGAGGTCACCAGTAAGCTCCTAAGGAGTTGCTATGTAAGCAGCAGAGGAGGCATCGTGCGAGTGATACTTAATATATTACAAGCATTAATAGGCTACGATAACTGCT
This sequence comes from Pyralis farinalis, assembly GCA_947507595.1. Taxonomy (NCBI): domain Eukaryota; kingdom Metazoa; phylum Arthropoda; class Insecta; order Lepidoptera; family Pyralidae; genus Pyralis; species Pyralis farinalis. Next base: position 33,291,372 of record OX382263.1, on the reverse strand, counting down.
TTACATCAGGTGGATCGTGTGCTTGCATGACTCCCGATGTTGTACAAAAAGAAACGCAGGAAGATGTGTTGTATTGTCTCAAGTTACGGCAATGCAATGAGACATAAGAAACAAACCAGCCAGACTCGTTTCGCAACTTAGTTGTTTTATTTTTCTTGTAGGTGCTTTTGGCGCGGCCCGCTGCCATAGCTCCACCGAGGCCCAGGTTCGGCGGCTGCGAACCGGGAAGATGCAAGGCCAAAATCGCTGTGAGTACTCTACACTTCCGGTCGTTTTGCCGGAGACTCCTGTGAAGTCCCTTAGACTATGTCATTGATGGGTTGTGTACTTCGTCATATTCGCAGTCAGTCTATTGGCAGTTCGACCCTTACCTACTCGTATTTGTTGAAAAGTAAAATTACGGGATACAATTTTTTATAACACTACGCATATTTTTCAATAACCCCTAATAATCGCAATCATATTAATTAGTACCTATATGTTACTTCCAGTTACTTAACTGCAAACATAGGTGATATGCTGAAAAAGGGCCAAATCATAACAAAATTTTAACAAAATAACAACCAACTCCAAAGACAACCTACTATCAGAACTGAATTTTATGATATGAATAAAAGTGGGACCAATCTGGAAGTACTTATACTCTTCCAAATATTTTTTTTTCCAAATCGGTTTATAAATGACGGAGTTATGAAGTAACAAACATAAAAAAAAATACAGCCGAATTGAGAACCTCCTCCTTTTTTGGAGTCGGTTAAAAAGCACTCGAAACCGAAGAGCATGTACGTAAGAAGTATAAGTTCTTACGTATATAACGTATCTTACATACATAAGTACACTTTTTGTCATATAATTATTTCCTGTAAATTCCTAATAACATTTTATTTAATTTATTAACAGGTACAAGAAATAATAAACAAATCACTGAATGATACCGATAACAAAAAGAATGTTCGGCGAAAAAACAAGAATCTACTTCAAGATTTGGCGCTCGTCGAGAATTCGCTAGCGAAGGACATGCCCAGTGAACTTAATGTGTACAGGTAAGGAGAAAGTATTGTATTTCCATCTTTATATCTTCTTCTTAGCGTTCTCCCGTTTCATAATCTGATTGGCGGGGTATGTATGTATGTATATCTTCATGGCAGGTCCCTTGCGGGGTAGGCAGAGAGAACCGAGCGCCATAAAACGCTGCCCTTGCATACTTCACTCGCTTCTGTGACATTCATAGCTCTTTTCATGCACGCTCGCCGGTTCCTGGGGTTCCTGACATCACCTCCTGATAAAACACGACCAATTTGGTCATCGTACGTTATACTCGGTCTTCCTATTCTATTATTCTTATTGGCGGGGTCTTTTACCTAAGACTAAGACTTTGGCAAAGACACTGATTTTTACATGGAGCAGCTCCCGTCAGATCTCCATAACACAGAGGGACAACCATATATGTTTTTAGGTTAGGTCACACGTCTTTCGAAATATAATTTCATGGACTTTTTTTTTTTATATACAACTTCTCACGTGGCGCTTGGTTCTCTCTGCCTACCGCGCAAGGGATTCGGCGCGAAGTTATACATTCCTTCCTGTTTTCAGATCTGATGGTGAAGATGGAGACAGCGAGACGGTGACAGCGTACAGCCACCACGACTGTGTTTGCGGTGACCAGGTGTATCTGGACGACCCCACCAACCCTAGGGGATGCTTATTCTTTCAGGTGATTTTTGTGATCAAATTCTATTTTATTGTCTAACTGAACACGCAGGTTAAGCAACGTCGACCGCAGCCTGTCCACGCATGGGTTTATATATCTCGAGCCTCTTTGTCTGACACGTTAAGCCCATAGCTGTTGTCAACCCTATGGCTTGAAGGGAGACCCGTGTCCCTGCAGTGGGATGAGTTACATATAGTCTACAAAGGTATACCCACAAACTAATGAATCACTTGACGGCGCATAAAAGCGCCCCTCGCTTGTGTTTTAGCGCCTAAATAACTCACCGCTTTGAGGCCCAATAGGAGGATATTTTAATCAATAAACCGATAAGTAACGCGATGTTGATGAGAGATGCGCGCTCCCAATGCGATGCGTGGAGCCCAAATTGCAGCGGCAACTGACAAAGGACTACAGTGCCCTGTCAGTTAACGCTACCATGCTGGCCCGCTAATTCTTCTGTTCTATCAGAAGGTGATGTCAGGAGCCTTAGAAACCGGCGAGCGTGCACGAGAAGAGCTATGAATGTTAAAGAAGTGAGTGAGGTGTGTGAGGAACGAGTCATGTAGCGCTCGGTTGTCGCTGCCTACCCTGCATTTAGCGTGAAGTTATAGATAGATAGTTTAAAGTTTTGAATATAAGATGCAGTACCACAAACCCCAGCGTGTTTAGAGAAGACTTCAATGCTTTCGTTTCAGGCGACTGTTCAAGTTCTAAGCCACTCCACGGCCATCTACCCAGGGTTCCAGTGCTCCGTCCACGTGGGGAATGTCCGCCAGACTGCTATCATACAGGTAAGGTCGTGTCAACACACTCTGCTCCCTTCAATAGAAAGTCTCAATCTTTAATTAAATAGCTCCATTCAATCGAAAGGCTCAGTCTTTAATTAAATGGCTCCCTTCAATAGAAAGTCTCAATCTTTAATTAAATAGCTCCCTTCAATCGAAAGGCTCAGTCTTTAATTAAATGGCTCTCTTCAATAGAAAGTCTCAATCTTTAATTAAATAGCTCCCTTCAATCGAAAGGCTCAGTCTTTAATTAAATGGCTCCATTCAATCGAAAGACTCAGTCTTTAATTAAATGGTTCTCTTCAATCGAAAGGCTCAGTCTTTAATTAAATGGCTCCATTCAATCGAAAGGCTCAGTCTTTAATTAAATGGCTCTCTTCAATAGAAAGTCCCAATCTTTAATTAAATAGCTCCCTTCAATCGAAAGGCTCAGTCTTTAATTAAATGGCTCCATTCAATCGAGAGGCTCAGTCTTTAATTAAATGGCTCTCTTCAATAGAAAGTCTCAATCTTTAATTAAATAGCTCCCTTCAATCGAAAGGCTCAGTCTTTATTTAAATGGCTCCATTCAATCGAAAAGCTCAGTCTTTAATTAAATGGCTCTCTTCAATAGAAAGTCTCAATCTTTAATTAAATAGCTCCCTTCAATCGAAAGGCTCAGTCTTTAATTAAATGGCTCCATTCAATCGAAAGGCTCAGTCTTTAATTAAATGGCTCCCTTCATCGAAAGGCTCAATCTTTAATTAAATGGCTCCCTTCAATCGAAAGGCTCAATCTTTAATTAAATGGCTCCATTCAATCGAAAGGCTCAAGCTTTAATTAAATGGCTCCCTTCAATCGAAAGGTTCAATCTCTAATTAAATGGCTCCCTTCAATGGAAAGGCTCAGTCTTTAATTAAATACGGCATCGACATACATTTTGCGAAGCAAGTGATACACCGTATGCGACATGTCACGGCAGACGCACAAGCAAGTTGGACCTGCGGGTTTGTTCACGATTTCAGGCGACCTTCACCGCCGAGCAAGTAATAATTACAAATGTGTGCTTAAATCCGAAAACACGAATTTAGTGGTACATTCCAGGATTCGAACCGGGTACCTGTTGCTCAATAGGCCGGTTCCTTATCAACTGGGCTGTCACTGCTTTCATATATTACATACTTCCGTCCCTTTTCACGAAGTCATTCCCACAGATTGCAGGAAAGCGAGAGAAAAGATGATACGTAGCAACAAGAAAACGAATAATTTAGGAAATTGAATAAGATACAATAATTATATTTAAGAAATGTAAGACGTGTCGAAGTGCCCGCGAGATTCTAACGGCAAATAAAAAAAATATCTTTACTTTGTGTGTGGACTACCTCCCTTGACTCATGTGAACGATTTCAGGGTATAATGTCTCGGAACAGTCTGCTCCGCGCGGATGAAACCGCTTCAGTTTTGTTCCGTTTCGTCCGATGCCCGGAGCATCTTGTCCGTGGGAGAAGGCTCCTCTTCACTGCAGGACTTGGTACCAGGTGAGATATCTTTATCCAACGACGGGAGGCAAAGTTCGCTACAAAATGTATCACTCGCCCTTTGCCTTCATTACTAACACAGAAAATAACAGTTGTAGCCCAATTCTACTAAAAACCAGCAGCTGTTACCTTTACGCTTGTCATTTGAGTCGCGTAGGAGCAGTGCAGTGCCAGTATATGTGTTCTATTAAAATTTCCTGCCCTGCAGCGGCGCTGCAACTGTGCGTATCCTGCAAATGAACTACTTAACACCTGTCATGTTACCATATTTCAATCTCATAAATTGGATTTTTACTTAATGTTGACTCGTATAGTTTCACACCCGATTGCCCTTGGTTGCCGGCGTGGAGGTATTTCTAACTGAAAAGATGCTTCATAATCATACGTTCCCACAAACGCCGCCCAAAACAAAAAAAAATAATTTGTAATATAAGTCACCGCTTCTGAATATTAATTTCACTTCGCAAAAGTTTCTTGAGACTAACATTTGCAAAACTGCAAATGAACTCCTTTACACCGCTATTCAAATGTCACCGCTATACAAATGTCATAATAATTTATCAGAATACGATTATATTGCAGGAAACGTGCAGGTGCAGTGCAGGTTTTTTTTAACAGAATAGCGAGTCATTTACTGCAGCGTTGCTGCAATCTTGCTGCTGTCAGATCGTTTAACAGAATAACGACATGTCAAAATGTACGCATTTTGACACACGCAGCGCAGCAGTGCAATTGCAGTTTTTTAGTAGAATTGGCATACTGGTAACCTCGTTCGCTCGCTAATGCATCTCTCTGGAGAGTTCTTTTTTACCACTAAGGTAGCAAACAAGCATACGTATTGCCTGATGGTAAGTATATCCTCCCTACCCCCTAGCGACCGCTAATTCTGTTTGCATTTGCCGTTTTAATGTTTTTTTATGAATGATTCCATTCAGAAGAAGAGAACAACAGGAATATACAGGAAATAATAATGAACGCTTGCAATTATTTATATTTTTAAGACTTTTATGCAATTAATGTGACAATCAATGCAACCGAATCGCCTGATTGATGCTGGCCCTGTTCATAATGCTGCAACCTCGGAAGCGAGTCCATTCCACAATAGCACATAATGAAATTTTACTTGCAGTATGTAAGAATGAATTCTCCGCCGCGAGCAGGGCACGTCACGATAATGAAAATAAAAACTTTTGTTTCTCTCTTTTCAGAGCCATCGGCGAAGTCACTCAAGTGTTCCCCTACATACCTTGAAATTAAAAAAATGGATTTAAATTAATAATATTAACACAAGCCTCGATTACACAAAGTAAAGGCGCTCGCACACGTTCTCTATCTAATGCATTATCATTGGTAATTAAATGTAGAAATTTAATAAATTTATCTCACTATATTCTGGAGTAAATGCAGATTTCCTCCGCGCGTATGCATCCTGATATCCCATGGAAACAGCTTTCACTTCTTTCTTTCTGACATGGATATATACTTAAATTTGCTTCCATAGTGGGAGGCAATTCAGACAACTGATAACAAAATCGGGGGTTACTGTTCGGTGTTGTAGCTACGTATCGTTTGAATACAAAATTTATTTACACCGCTTGATAGCTAAAGTGTAAAAGAATTCGTTACGTTGCGTGAAGACTGTGGTGAATTACGCGCGGCAGGGGAAGACCCGCCATTTTGAGATCATTTCGCTGCATCAATTTCCTTTTCTTATATCTTACTTCCGTTTACCCTTTACAGAAACGTTCTCATGTAAAGTCACGGGCGCGTAAAACTACACACGTAAGACCACGACACAGCCACACCCCATTTTTTCTTGGCTCCTAAGGGTCGTATCGTGATATTGAATGGCATACAACCTTCCCCAAGACAAGTTTTTTTTATACAACTAGATTGGCAAACAGGCATGCGGCGCGCATTAGTTTACAATCTTGTGAATTGAGAATGTTTCGTCACAGTACCCAGTAATTTCTCTGCCATATCTCACCCTTCAAACCGGAACACGGCTATGTAACTATAGCTGCTTGGCGGTAGAAATAGCTGAGACAGAAGTACCCACGCAGTCCAAATAGATCCAGAGTATAGCGCGTTCATACAAACAAACGTTTGTCTCGTCTTTAACTTTATTATATTAATAGTTTACTCGCATTAAATAACGAAGCGAGATTACATTTTTTTAGCGTTATCCCGTCTCGTAATGATCGTCGGGGACCGCGTATTTGAAATATGTACAATTTCTTGGGTTTGCTTCGGCGGCCTCGATATTTTCCTTTAGTGCCGAGCAAGAGATAATTTTTCATAGTTTCAATATCTATAACTTCACGCCAAATCCCTTGCAGGGTAGGCAGGGAGAATATCTGTTTAATAGAATTTAGAGAATATCAGTTTCAATATCTCTCTTTATTAATCTACCAGTATTTCGAAAATGACCATTGGCGAAGAAGAAATGCCAAAAGAAACTTCTTAATATAGGTTCTTAATATACTGGGTATTTTTTTCATCATCAATATATATTACAATACATATATGTGAGTGTTCATATAGTGATATCAAGTGGTACAATTAAACATATTTTAATAGATGTGCTGAATCATTTCCAAACATCTCTGTTGGTTAGATGTTCATCGATTTTATTTCAGGTAATCAGGAACACCGTTCCTATATGAAATCTATATGTTTGTCTGTGTGTGTGTGTCTGTCGCTTTTTTCAAATATTCGAATTTTGACTTCAGATTCTGATTCAGCATAAATTTCGAACATGGTCAAAATGGCCGACAAATTAAAAAAAAAAATTGAATTTTTATTTCAGATTCGAAAAGTAAATTAAAACGTAGAATAGGAATAAAAACCAATATCATATTTCTTAAGGAACACGGTCAAAATGGCCGACAAATTAAAAAAAAAAAATTGTTATATATATAATTGACGAGCCAGTGTTCCTCTGGCAATGCAAACTTGCGCATTCTCAACTGGTTTATTATAGAATCGAATAAATCGAAGAAATCAATCGTGAGGAAATCCAAACGGCAAAGATATTATTTGTGTAATATTGTGGGTACCTCTGTCTCCCCTATTTCTACCGCCAAGCAGCCATATTTTTATAGCTGTGTTCCAGTTTGAAGGGTGAGATATGGCAGAGAAATTACTGGGTACTGTGACGAAACAGCCTTAGGTCACAACATTAGCAGCGCGCGAGTAACATCCCCGTGGTGTCGCGAGCGTCAATAGGCTGCGTTGACCGCTTACCATCTAATGCAAGTCGCATGCTTGTTTGCCAATCTAGTTGAATAAAAGAAAGCTATCAATTTCGTCATGGTAGGCAAATCTTGGTCTTCCTTGGCTCCTACATCCTTCTATTTTCGCGTTGTTTATGTTTCGTAATACTTCCCTCTTGCATTTTTTCTACATGTCCGAACCAGATTTATGTTTTTTTTTTCTTAAAAACTGAGGGCTGGTGCAAAACTTAGATCATTTGTCAATAAGGCTAATTTAAAATTTCCGCATTTTCTTCGTCTGATTTTAACGTGGAGCGACTGTCTTCAGACCTCCATAACGCACAGGAAAAACCTGTCTAATTTTCCATATGGATAGTTTCCATAAAGGTCTGATGGCATACGCTCTATAGAAAAATCAGTATCTTCGCCGAATCCTCAGTCTTAGGTATATAGGGGACCCCGCTAATCGATTGGGGAAGGGGATACGCTGGGAAGTAGTTTCTTGAGCACTCGCTTCACATTTTCATAGTCTACGTACCGAAATGACGGTAGTTCAACAGCCACAGAAATAGTTTCTAAGACACCTGAACTGAACAGTGCGTAAGCACTGGGCGTAATGTTTCGAACTTAAACACAAAGCTTTTAACTCTAAAATAAAAAAACAGGGACGAAAAAGCGGGAAAGTTGTAACAAAAAACGCGGGATACACTAACGTTACAACAAAACCCGTCCCGGAACGCTCCCGTCTTCCCGCTTTTCCCGCCCTCGCGAGTTTTGTCTTTTTGTTCCTTAGATATATTCAATGTTGCTAGTTAGGATTATTTAAAAATGTGACATAGAATTTGGTAGAATTTGCATAAAAGTTCCTAGATCTGCACACCGCTTTAGAATATGTAGTTTAATTTTTTTTTTATGTTGATATATTTAATTTATTGAATTATATGACGAGTGGTATTGATTTGATCTGTATAGTGAACATGTGCGTATTTTATTTCATTATCACTAAAACTGGTTAATGCACATTCTTTAAATATCTAGATGGCAAATAAAAATTTTACTTAAAAATGTGTTTTATTTGTCTCAAGTGTGTACTATTATTTATCCCAAACAGCAGATTGAAAATAGCAAGAAATGGTAAGTATTCATTTGCATCGGCCATTTGAAATACAGTATTTTCATAGTCTTTCCTTTATCCTTTATTGTCACTCACAATGTCGTAACATTGCAGTAAATGAAACAACTAGAACTTACATTTGTTTTAATTATTAACATTATATGATATAATTATTGAAGTTACAAATTGTTACGGCGATTGTGAGGGAGCAGAATCTGTACTAGGATACATAACACAGAATGTGTTAAGTTGTATGCATTCCGGCTCCCTGCACTTGACACCCCGATTGGACAAGCGTGTTTCTCTGTGTATGTGTGCGTATGTATGAGGGAGTGTGAGTATGTGTATGTATGAGCGAGTATGCGGGAGTGTGTTCGTGTGAGTGACAGCATAATAAGTCTTATTGAATTGTTTTTAACAATATTTCAGTTTCATCATACGTTTTAGTTTGCAACCATTTTGTTACTCTTTCTCCACATTTGTAACGGGTGTCAGGGTATATGTCTAATAGCTGATTTAATTTATTGTAAAGAAAAGGTCCCAAAGATACATGTTGTCTTTAGCGAACGGCGATGCAGGCGGAGTTGCTCAAAGAACTAATTCTTTCCTCCGTTTTTTGATCTTGCTGGGAATGAAAGTAGATTTTGAGTGACAATGTATTATATATCTTAGTATAAAGAGCTGTCGGACTGTTAGCACATTTATATCTTTGTAGATTTGCGTTGTTAAGTATCTAAAAAGCTTTACCCAGTATAACTTTTAGGACCACTTTTTGTGCTCTCTCTATAGTTAGCATATAGTTTCTAAAGGTTCTTCCCCAGCTAGTAATGCAGTATGTGATGATGGACTGACATAAAGTGAGGTAAGTTGTCTTAAGTAATCTAGTGTAGGCAGCTGACCTAAGGCGCATGAATATATATATTAATTTGCGGATTTTTTCAAAGAGCATTTCAGTGTGTTTTTTCTAAGATAGTATGGGGTCAATATATATATATACCAAGATATTTAATAAATGTTACACGTTCAATAGGAGCACAAGAGTAAGATTTTGTTTGAGTCGAATAGCACATATTATGTGCTTTTATCTCTAGTACGGCTAGTTTGAGACAGTCTTATTTGGTGAATGTCATAAATTTCGTTTTGTCGACGTTCAACGATAGTAAATTAATTTGTAGCCATATCATCACGCGATCAAGCCGCCTGTCTGCTATTAAAGTTAAGCCATCCCAAGAAGATAGTACCAGAATACATTCAACAAGACGAGATAAAAATGGTAAATACGCCGACTTTCGAGTTTACTTACAAACCAAGCGATGAGTATCGACGTCCTTTTCTTCCGTATGCAGAAACGGCGGCGTAATTGTCGCTAAGTGTGCTGTACTGTAATCATGTCTGTACATAAATTCGTCACATTTGGCAGGTCCAGTAATATCTACGTGGTCGAGTCGACAATTAGTTATATTTCAAAAGAAGTTAATAATAATGCAGCAAATATCATTAACTATGTCTGTTTAAATAAGATACATTAAATATGTCAATTATCTTATTAAGTAATGATGTGTAACGACTGTTAAACACCGACCTTTATTTTAATTACGACCTGCTCATATAAGTAGTCTAATATCATTTTTTTTTATTTTACATTAGGTACACAATTCACAAACCAGTCATTAGTTTTTAGGTTTGTTGCTTAAAACTAGAGATATGTACAAAAATATGGACTATCTGCGTCCATATTTTTCAGGACTCAAGAGGGCATTCTAATAATTTTATAGATAATTTAGTCATAGAAAATGCAAATGTAGGCACTTGCATTTTCTCTATTACAATTTACAATGGTGACACAATAAATTACGTAAGCCATTTTTGCTTTTATTCGTTGTCGTCGCTGGAACATTTTAAATACAAAAATAATCTTGGAGTGAGTACTTGTTGCCACAACTATACACAGACTAAACGAAGAAAACCCGAAGAAGAAAATATTTTGTGTTTGTTTTGATGCCGGCCGGTGTTGATAGTTATTTTATTGTGCAAAAGATAAATTTAAACCAATCAAAACATGTCAATTCACGTAGAAAATAATTTGAAAGACACCGAAAACAAAGAGGTCTTCGAACAGAGAGCACATTATGTACCGTGTAAAATCGATGAGGACGGTCCGGCGAATGTTCAGCGATATTTCGAACCCTACGTAAAAAACATTGAAAATGGAGGTAAATACCTACCATATAAATTCATTGGGATAGCTGCTCAAATATGATGGCCCTTGACCGGTCTGTTTGGAGCCACGTCTGGGCGCAAAACATAACCTAAGATCTCTCGTAAATATGCCTATAATTTAGACTATAAAAAGGATAGCAATACATATTCACATTGCTTCCGAAAGCCATATTAGAAACGAATTCGAAAAGCTCAACGTAAACGAACACCCACAGAAGGACCAGCCCACCAAAATCATGCTCTGGTCATACTTCTGAGGGTGGCATTGAGCTAATCGAGGGAGGGAGGTGGTAAATCCTCATGCATACCCTTTTGGACGGCCATACGAGTAATGTTGGACTTTTTCATTTTATATGCAACTTCAGGAGGCACGCAAGCATATGGTCCACCTGATGTAAATTGGTTACCATAGCCTATGAACGCTGGTAATACATTAAGTATCGCTCGCGTCATGCCACCTTTGCTGCTAATACAGCAACTCTTTACACTTGTGACCTCTCTCACACGCAGGAACACTAAACCCTCCAATGGGAGTTTGTTATTTGCCTGTGGTTTTCTCTGAGGTGGGGGTACTTACATGCCCTATCTCTTTTAAAAACATCCAGATCAAGACAAACATGTGTTCCTACACACAAATGTATGTCCTGTGTGGGAATCAAACCCATGAGTGTTGATATCAAAGTCGCATTATTAACCGCAGCGCCACCAAGTTACTAAAAAGACTTACTGACTAAACACTACCTAGAGGTTGCCTTTAACCCATGATGCATTCTGTATACTGAGGCCGGATATAAGAAAAATGTGCACAGCATCTTACATTTTGACTGGCCTGTTTGAAAAGTAGATAAACAACAACCAAGACTACCTAAATTTACATTATACTATTTATATTTGTGTTAAAGCCATTTATCGACAAACAACAAAACAACTCGAAAATTGGATATTTACCTACTAACCAAAATAGGAAATTTTCAAATGTATGCTACGGGCACATTGTCGTTTTTGTACAGCGACGCACCACAGGTTAAAGGCTTTTTCTTTATACACCGTCAGGAGGCATACAAACATACGGCCCACCTGATGTAAATGTGGTTACTGTAGCCTATAAACGCTTGTAATATATTAAATATCACTTGTACGATGCCTCCTCTGCTGCTTACACAGCAACTCCTTAGGAGCTTACTGGTGACCTCACTCACACGCAGGAACACAACAATCCTCTAGGGAGTCGTTATTTGGCTGCGGTTTTCTGGGAGGTGGATGTACTTCCCCAGACGAGCTGCTTTGATGCGCCCTACCTCTCTTAAAACATCCAGACCAAGTCAAACAGATATGTTCATGCACACAAATGTTTGCCTTGTGTGGGAATCAAACCCACGAGCGTCGGTGTCAAAGTCGTCACGACTGAGCCATCGAGTTTGTCGCTTCGTCTGAAGCGATCATCCCAGGGATAATAGCATGATATGTATGTAGATAAAAATTTTTTTTTAGAGTTGACAGCAACTTTCCGAGGACACTCTTTAAATGGTACCAACGTGACACTACCAGAAGGTTACCAAGCTGTTCTGGTGACGGAGGCCAAGAGACCATTAGCTGAAAATGCTGAGAGGAGATTTCAGGTGCTCACATGTTTCTTTACCATATTTTGATTAAAACGAGTTCACATGTTCCATGGTTATCATAACTACGGTTTAAAGTTGTTAGATTAGGTGAAGCCAAATACTAGAGTCACATATAAGCTTATTCAACTTAGTATGTATATCTTCACGCCAGGTCCCTTGCGCGGTAGGCAGAGAGAACCGTGCGCCATAAGACGCGGTCCTTACATACTTCACTCGCTTCTGTGACATTCATAGCTCTTTTCATGCACGCTCGCCGGTTCCTGGGGCTCCTGATCACCTTCTGATAAAACACGACCAATTTGGTCACGGTAGGTAACTCTTGGCCTTCCTCGGCTCCTACATCCTTCCACTTTTGCATTGTATATCTGGTTCGTCATTCTTAGCATGTTTATATACATATATTTTTTGTACGGCTCACCTGATGTAAAGCGGTTACCGTAGCATATGACTGTTTGTAATACATTAAGTATCATTCCCAGGATGTCACCTCTGCTGCTAACACATCAACTATTTGGAGTTTACTGGTGACCTCACTTACACGCAGGAACACACTTCATGGAGTTGTTATTTGGCTGCGGTTTTCTGTGAGGTGGAGGTACTTTCCCAGATGGACTGGTTTGATGCACCCTACCTCACTTAAAAAACACCCAAACCAAGACAAACAGATATGTTCATGTACACAAATGTTTGTCCCGTGTGGGAATCGAACACACGAGCGTTGGTGTCAAAGTAACGTAATAGCGCGTTTCGCCACTGCGCCACCTAGCTCGTCAAATGTATATAAGTCTGAATTTAGTGTTACATCACACCAGGACTTATCTCAGTGGCCATTGGATGAATAAGTCAGTCCTTTATCCACAGGGCTATCACTGGCTTATACGGTGTGGCAAATAAAGAGTTCAGTGAATGTCTTTGTGTGAACGTGTCTCTCTCTGCCTAGCCTCATTATTCCCATTCATGTTGTGAGTCTCTCGTCACCATCCTACACTAGGCAATTATGTTATGGGTCGAGGAGTCATCTGCTTGGGTCTTCTTCAGGTCACTCAGGTTACCTGTGGTGATGGTGGACTGCCAAATCAGTAGGTACTTCATCTTATAGTAGATATATATATTTATAGATAATAAATATATGTACCCTATTTTTTTACATAAATTCTATACTTAGAATTAATATAAATAAATATTGTCTGGCAAATTACACAGCGCCATCTAGCTCCCAATGTAAGCGAAGCTAATGTTAGGGGTACTAGATAACTGATAACCCGTAGTAAATAGGTACATTACTTTGTTTTTTTTTTAGAAAAACATACTTATGATACATAGAAAACACCCAGAGAATTCATATAGTTTTTTTTTATATTAGAGGGGGCAAACGAGCATGTGGGTTGTCTGATGGTAAGTGGTCACAACCTCCCATAGACATCAGCAACACCAAAGGGTCACTGATCCGTTGCCAGCCTTTTTAGGGAGACATAGGCTCTTTTCTTCAAGGCACCCATATCGTATTTGTTCGGGAACACCACTGAGGATAATTTATTCCCACAATTTCACCGTACGTGGTAGAAAATGCCTCAAAAAGCATACTGTAGTGTAGTGGATTACCTCTCACAATATATTTCTTTACATATTATCTTGAAGTTCTCTTTCTTTTCTAGGTGGCTGGAGGTTTCAAAGAGATTGTTTATTGGAATTGGGATAAGGCGCCATCAAAAAATGACAATTTAGTGAAAGCATTGGACTGGGCGGATATAGCTGACGCTGTGAGTATTTTTATGCAGAACCATGCATACCTTCACAGCTACGACATAAGATTTACGAATTTGCACCGACATCAAGATTATCAGATATCGCACCGTGCATTCCCGGTCACGTTCGCCGGTAGTACCGCGTTCGCTGCGCAATTAGCGAACTGATTTTTTTATTACAGTCCCGCTATAGGCCTTTAGCGCCCACATGCGGGCGTTATCGTCCACTTTGAGAAAGACTGCCCTAGCGGGTTGTTGTGTTCTGCGTGTGAGTGAGGTCACCAGTAAGCTCCTAATATTTAACGTATTACCAGTGTTCGTAGGCTACGGTAACCGCTTTACATCAGGTGGGCCGTATGCTTGTATGCCTCCTGACGTTGTATATCTATTCAGAAAAGAAACATAGAAAACACCCCTTCAGCCATATTGGTAACTAGTTTGAAAATGAGTCTAATACTCCATTCATACTAGCGCAAAGTCTAAGTGCGTATAGAAGCGTACACTACGTGTCAATTTGATATTTTAAGTTTCAGATTGACCCTTCGATGCGTTTCGACTCTACGCCAGTACGAATTGCTCTAGTTACGAATAGATCTAATGGGGAAAACACCATACCACCAACACCGAATGCACGCAAATGCGTCTCCTGTTTGGGAATCGAACCCACGAGCGTTGTGTTCGCCAACCAACGCTTCGACTCTGCACTAGTATGAATTGAGCCTCAAAGGTATCAATGGCTGACGTAGACTTGTCGTTTTACGTATCCATTTATCAAACTGTTCATGCTCGCAAATGTTTGTCCTGTTTGAGAATCGAACCTACGAGCGTTCGTCATTCAATCAGTCAGTCGATAATGACGAGTTCGGTGGCGCAGTGGTGAAACGCGCTGTTACACTACTTTGACTCCAACGCTCGTGTGTTCGATTCCCACACAATACAAACATTTGGGTGCATGAACATGTCTGTTTATATTGGTCTGGGTATTTTCTATGTATAATAAGTATGTATTTACAAAAAAGAAATGTATTTTACGTATGTTTATCAGTCGTCTAGTACCCATAACACAAGCTTCGCTTACTTTGGGGCTGGATGGCGCTGTGTAATTTGTCCGGCAATATTTATTATTATATATTTACAATTGTTTCAGATACACGGAGATTGAGGTTGTCAAACGGTTGCATGTTGAAACCACAGTTCGAAGAAACAATACTGTGATATTCGTGCTGTGGTGATCACCGATGATTGTTCTGCCAAGTCGCGAATTCAGTGGAGGATGTTTTAATTTTTAAATTTTGGCTCATTGAATTTTACATTGAAAATAAAATTTATACAAAAAATCTTTTTTATCTTATACTACGTCGAGAGGCTACAATCATACGACCCACCTGATGTAAAGCAGATACCGTAACCTATTAACGCTTTTAATATATTAAGCATCAGTGGCGAAGGGTGGATATTTTCAGAAGGGAAGCCGAAGAATAAAAAGTCCACTCAGCAAATCTGCCCGCTCCATGATGCAAAAATATAGGCCCCATCTCCATCATACATGGAAGGCTTTCAAGTATGATAATGGTGGCTTTGAAAAAAGCCTTTTGAGATAAAGCAGTATGTGTGCATGCGTTCTTTAGTCTTAGTTACTTCGAAAAATATTTCGAACCCTGTTAGTAAAAAATGAAATTGAAAAGTTAACAATAGAAACGAGGACTATCAAAATAAAACCGGCCAAGTGCGAGTCGGACTCGCGCACGAAGGGTTCCGTACCATTATCTATAAAAACGTTAAATCACGTTTGTTGTATGGGAGCCCCTCTTGAATATTTGTTTTATTTTAACCCTTTAACCGCCATGCCCGTAATATTACGGGATATGAAAAATGTGCTCCACGCGCCACAGACGTAATTTCACGTCAAGTTTTATAAATTGTATATTGGTGCATTTATATTAAAGGTTAAGTTGCAATAAACGATGTACATTACAATCCAGGATGTATTCTTAATAATTAACAAATTTTGCTGCGTTTCATTATGATATTTATAGAAAATTGCGAAGTTGATTATGTAGTATCGTTGTAAGGTGTTCCTTAGTACCAACACGAATCGCCAATAACGTGATATTACGTGTACTAGGGATGGGCAAATTAATGTAATCTAAATGAAATTTTATTGAATAATCATGGTGCGAAAGCAAAAATATTGTATTGAAATATAATTTATTGTTTCGATAAAGAAGCGACAACTGAGAACTTCACTAGTTCAGATTATCTCAGATGCCGTCACCGTGATTTTAGTGCGGCTCAAGGTCAAACGACGCCACGTTTGTGATGTCAGTTGCTCAGGCGCCGTCACCGTAGTAATACGTTCCTTGTGCAAATTAGTGTTGTTACCTTGCCATGTTAGAAGACTACGAATTATTAAATATTTTAGAAGGAAATAATGACGAAGAAAGATATAATAACGGCAGTTCTAGCTCAGATAGTGAAAATGATTCGGTAAGTTATTGTTTCCTTTCGTTTAAATGCCATTACATGCAGGCTGGCGCTACTTTGGTAAGGAAATGATTGCGCTATAAATGTGCATTTTGTTGAAGCCATAGACGTAAAAAAAACGTATTGGATCCATGTTGTAGAGTAGATAGTAATACTTCTTCCGGGACCTTCAAACAGAGTGGACGTAAATCATGTCAACCGGTACGGAATCTCCGCCACTATCCCCGTCTCTTCTTTATCCAATTAAAAGACAAAAGAAAATTTTAATCTTGATAAATCTACAGACCGAGCCAAATTTTGTATATTATGCAGAAACACAAAAAAGTGGAAGTGATTTAACAGATTTTTATAGTTTGCCTGATGCAAGTTTTTTTAACCAAAGACCACAAGATCCTCATAATGAGTATTTTGCCTCTTTAATCGCCTTCGAATTGGAGACTGTTCGACCTGAGGTACGATCAGAATTATATATGAAAATTATTAATTTGATAAATCAAGCTCGAAGAGATGCATCAGAAAACGAAGAAGTTATACTAGATTCATCGCCAGAATATTGATTGAAACGTGGTAAATAATGTTTATGATTTTGGATTAATAAAGACTGATTTAATATTAATTAAATTTTGAACTTTTATTTATTTAAACTAATCGATAACACTATTTCTCAACCCTATTTGAAATTACGCCGACAGGCCGCTGGCGTTAGGGTGTATGATGATGTAACAAAATATGGCGGTCAAAGGGTTAATTGAATTATTTATTTTTAAAGTGAATATATAACTAAATATTCTGTGAATATTTCAAGCATCTACCTGTTGCCGTTATCAATATCGAGCAAAAAAATCACGTTTGTTGTATGGGAGCCCTCTTAAATATTTATTTTATTCTGTTTTTTAGTATTTGTTGTTATAGCGGCAACAGAAATACATCATCTGTGAAAATTTCAACTGTCTAACTATCACGGTTCATGAGATACAGCCTAGTGACAGACGGATGGACGGACGGAAGGACGGACGGACAGCGGAGTCCAGTAATAGGGTCCGTTTTACCCTTTGGCTACGGAACCCTCAAAACGACCATCTACGACCACTACGACGACCTAGGACTTATTTATATTCTAAAGTAATTCGTCAGTTCTTTTTAGCATAATAAGATAAAACACTGTTGTATAAAATAGTTTTGTAACCGAAGTTTCCTTCGACAGCAAAGAATCTATTAGACAACAGTTTCATGAATTAATGCCATAACGAACCAACTGTCGGTACAACACAATACAAATTAAAACAACTCACTCACCACACTTCAGCACAAACAAATAAATTCGACAAGTAATTGACAAAAAGCAAAATGAACAAAACTAGTTTCCCGCTACACACGCATGCGCAGTACGCACTACCCGCCATGTATAAAATCCAGGCAAATAAAATGTATTCCGCGCCTGTCACGATTTTATGTCGCTAAAATTATTCTTAATTTAGAATCATTACAATAAAATATATTACTCGCCAGTAACAGTTTTAAGGCGCTACATTCATTCATAATTTAGAATCTTTATAGGTACTATTACTTCTTAAATGATCTTTCTCGCTTACACTTGTACGTTGCTAATTACCTTACTCTGTCACAAGCCGCTATTCTCAGAGTTATTTCGCGTGCTAAAACGAGACGGAACGAGTAGCAGTAATAGGAGTCAGTTCATAGAAACGAAAGGAATAGATGCTCTGTATGAGATATTGTAGTATGAAAAAGTAACCCGGTATTTTTCGGCTTGCAATTTGACAATTGCTATTTAACTTTTTTATGGCGTTTAGTCAATTCCAACTATTCAAAGTGAGTGGATAATATAACAAACTAAAAATGTCGTTAGCCCATAGATTAGAGTTTTCGTAAGGGAAGCCGATGGGAATCGGGTTATATGGACTCTTCGCCACTGTTAAGCATCACTCGCGCGACGCATCCTCTGCTGGTTACACACCAACGCCTTAGGAGCATACTCGTGACCTTACTCACACGCAGGAACACAACAAGCCTTCAGGGATACGGTTGCGGTTTTCTGTGAGGTGCTGCGAGCTCGTCACAGTACGCGACCATTGCGGTGTGAGAATTAAATCTAATTCAAAGGTTAGGGAAGGAAATAAAACACAAATTAAATACAACACTTTATTAACTACTTGTGATATTTTTAATAAACTAAATAAAAAGTTCTTCACAAAATTGAAGCGTAAGGCTTATAGTTTTAAAGTTGGTAGTGATGTATTTGTTAAAGATACATATGACCTTTTGTCATACAAGACTATTACTGAAAGCTCGGCGTGACGTCATATCTTTTTAAACTGTTTGTCTAATAGAAATATGCAAGATAGCCAAGGGATCTCCTGAAAGAGAGTCTCGGCTTCAAAATAAGAACATGACGGACATGTAGGAAGAATGCAGAAAGAACGAAATACGAAACAGATACACAACGCGAACGTAGAAGGATATGATGGAGCCGCGGAAGGCAGAGACTTACCTACCGTGAGGAGCCTTAGAAACCGGCGAGCGTGAATGAGAGTAACAATGAATGTTAAAGAAGCCAGTGAGGTTTTGTACGGATCGAGTCACGTGGCGCTCGGTTCTCGATTTTCATTTTGCACCAAAAAATACACGTGAATTTAGATTAGAAGTGGGGGGGGGGGTCTAAAACCTCACCACGTATCACGGGGGGGGGGGGAGTCTAAAACCTCACCACGTATCACGGGGGGGGGGGGAGTCTAAAACCTCACCACGTATCACGGGGGGGGGGGGTCAAAAGATGCTACAATTATCTAGATATATAATCACGAGCACGTGATTAATGGACGGCCCCTAAGCAGCGAGGTCAAAGCTAAACTATGTAACCGAATCCACCAAATGCTAAGCTGTGTAGCAGTTTATGAGACAAGAGTTTAAGCTATACGACGGGAGGTCGCGCTAAACTCACCTTTACTGGTACCATATAAGGTACAAGGTTGTATGCTTGATATGTCAACATGACCAGCTTTGGATAGTGTTAGGAAAAGCTGAGGAAGACCAAAACTTGCCTTGACTTGATAGGTCAATAGTACTATCAATAGTCTATATAATAGTTTTTTTATACATCTTCGGAAGTCATACAAGCATACGGCCCACCTGATATAAATCGGTATCGTAGCCTCCCCTGCTGCTTACACAGCCACTTCTTAGGAGCTTACCGGTGACCTCACACGCAGGCACACAACAACCCTCTAGTCTAGGGAGTTGTTATTTGGCTGCGGTTTTCCGTGAGGTACGTGGAGGTACTTCGTCGAACGGGCTGCTTTGATACGCCCTACCTCTCTTAAAACATCCAGACCAAGACAAACAGACATGTTCATGCACACAAAGGTTTGTCCTGTGTGGGAATCAAACCCAAGAGCGTTGATGTCAAAGTCGCATCATTCAGCCACCGAGGTCGTCACTGAGCTATCACCATTCAATTCATTCTAAAATAGCTGGTGACTTGAATTTGACTTGATACACATATACAGAGAGCGACAGATCAAGCTATACAACACTTATGTCGTAGCAGTAAAGGTGAGATTTGTAAGGTTTTGTTTAACATCAATTAGTATATGAGGTAAAACTCAAAATATGTTATTCAAGCAACGAAAAGCAACTATTTGCTCGACGAAATTCCCACAACGATCAACTGAGTTGTTGATGAGCATACGCGAACTCGTACCGTCCGTATAATTCCCTTAATAGCCTCTCAAATTCCTCATTTAGAGTTTGAAAAAAAAAACAAACAAAACCCTTTTCTTATTCATAAATAAGGGTAAGAGGACGCATAAAGCTAAGTGGCGCCCACATTTTGTTTTTATTAACAACGCTGAATTAAAGACCAATTAAAAAAAGTGAAGTGAATAGTAAAAGTAGTATGCTAAGAAATTTACAGAATAAGTTATTTCTGGACATTCCGAATATCGTAAAACGTTCACAAATTCATTTCGAGCTGTAAATAGACACGTAACACAGCGCTGAGCTATTGCGCCAACTCAATGTGTCTTGTGTGTTAACACACTTCTTCACAATGTATTAGCGCGCAGAGAAGTACCGGAAGGATTCGCAAAGTAATGAATTCACTCATAACTTCACAAATTTAGTACGACGCTGGATACCAACCGGTAAGCTGACTCATTCATCTTTCATTGTAATTTCTTACTACTTTCATTATAAGTCTAATAGCTGAAAAATCGCGCTTACTGGGAAAATTTGTTCACCAATTTGCCCGTGGCTTCTTTCAGTTGGTTCCTTCTCCAAAGATATTACCACTTGTAGACAAACATACAAATTCTCTGCTGGATCTTCTGCTAACTACATGTCGTGATGAGCAAAAATCTCGGTAGATGCGTCTCTCAGCTCATCGGACCTATATCTCAATCCCGGCCTAAGTGACCTACGCCAAACGCGACCTAGGCTTATCAGATGATCTGTTATAGTCCCCTTATGGCACTATAATTAAAAAAAATGCAATGGATTGCGCGAATTCTCCGCATCGTATCGGTGAAAGTAATCACCTGGTAGGTACCAATTTGCTGCGTAGTGGCGCATTTTGAGTTAACTCAAAGAGCCGGCACAGTAAGCTGCGCTAGAGTTACTGTGTTGACGCCGAATTGACTGCGATACCATGTTTAGCTTTCAATATTAAAATTAAATTTACCAAAACTATAAACATCACAAATGACATTAACGAACGCTAATGTCAAACAGCTGCCTTTTGGAATTAGATGGTCACCAAAAAAGACAGCACTAAACTTAGTGAAAACGGCAAAATGATAATTTTTGTGTTAGGTTTTGGAAGATTCACTAATCTTCTCTCTAAGTTTCTCTATAATTTCTAATCTTTTTAAATGTTCGCGTTTGCTTAGCCTTATTGTGCGAACATATTTGTTTTTAATTTTTGTTTTATTAATTCTATATTTTTTTGTTTTTGGTATTAAATTTGTAGAATTATTAGTATTGTTAATAATATTACAAGCACTATTCGTGCTCATTTCATTACTATGATCAACTATATCCATTTTTTCGTGATAACCAAAATCTGTGCGTTTTTCTAAATCATCAAAATCAGTGATATTCTCTTTAGTCATTCGATTGTAAATTTTTAGAAACTGCCAGAATTCTATATCAGCGCCTTTAATGTTATTTTCATAGAACTCTTTAAGTTTATCGTCACATTTGTGTCTGTTGACAATCGGTTTAGGATTAGCGAATCTGTTTTTAGTAGTTAACGATTTGTTTCTTGCTTGGACTTTAGTTTTGTCTTTATGCTGAACATCGCCTAATTTATGTTTCCATATTTTTTTCTTAAACGGTTTCGGATTTTTCTCATGTTTCCTCGAATGCAACTTCAAGCCGCTAAAAGCTGTACATATTTTATCACAATGTTCGCAAGGAAACAACATATTAACATTTTTCTTTTTAGCGACATGACTTAAAATTTGCAGTCTATCTAAATAACTAACTCCGTCGTCTTTGATTTTTTTAATTTCATCTTCGTCGAATTCTGGTAAAGCATATTCATTTATATTAATCCTTTCCTTTTCAACGATCCATTCGCCACCCTTTTTGACTAATTTAGTTTTAGCTATGGCTTTATCTTTAAGTTCTCTATTCTTTTTATCAATTTGTACGTATGCTATTTTATTTAGATTGCTAACGCTTGGTATAATTTCGATTTCTTTAATTACTTTATTATTTATATTGTAATAGTATCTTGACTTACCAGATTTCGCACTCTTATGGTTAACTTTATAGGAAGGCAGTCTAATTTTTACATTATGAACTAATTTTAAGTGTCTGGTTATAGTGAGATCTGTAACATACTCGCAAAGTGGACATTTTTTAAGACATTTTATGCTGCAAACATCGAAATGAATTTGGCAGTGCTGGAGAAGTTTTGATCTTGTTTCAAATAGCTGAAAATAAAATTACTTCATTAATAATTAGCACAGTGAAGCTACATGGTAGAATAGTCTGGTATATGTATGGAAGTGAGGGCTGAGTTTTGGCAGATAGAGCATGGAAGTAGAGTTTGCGGAGTAACGCTTGTAGACCAAGTTCGCAATGTGGATGTGAGAAAGAGAGTATCGGTGTTAGGATAAGAAGAGGCATGTTCCGTTGGATCGGACATGTAGAAAGGAACGACGTGAAAGTAAAAGGTGGTCAAGATGGCGAGGAAGATCTAAATTTACCCACTACGACCAAATAGATTATGTGTACCAAATCAAGTGTACATGAAAAGAGCTATGAATGTTAAAGACGCGAATGTAGTGTGTAAGGACAGAGTTATGTGGCGCCCGGTTCTGCCTACCCCGCAAGTGACTTAAAGTTATAGATAGATAGAAATATGTGACTCACTTTATAACAAATATAACATTGGTGCGAGTTAATTTTCCATTTAACATTCCCTTGCGGTTGCGTTCTCACATCTTCGTCCTTATCACTCTCATCTCTATTCACATCTTCGTCCTTATCGCTCTCATCTCTATCTCCCTCTGTGACATTTGGATCTGTTGTATTCTCTTCGTCAATGTTATTATCTGCGGTTTCATTATCAGTATTATTACAACCTTTATCTATTTCAATATTATCTGCACTTTCATTCAATTCACTACTTCTATCCAGGTCTTTTACGTTTGTTTCGTGATTTGAATTGTTACATTCAGTAATATCGTTGTCTCTTTCTCTCGTATTCTCATTGTGATCCGTTTTCTCTTTCTCGGCGTCGCTATTTCTGTTTATGTTTATGAACTTTATTTTGAGGTTTTCTAGAGGAAATAAAATGTTGTATATTAATATAAAGTTGTTGAATTCAATGTTTGACTGATACAGACGAATTTTAATAATCATCAACAACCTGTATCTATCCACGCCGTAATGTATTCCACCATATTACTTTGTATATAACATCGAGTGGGTATAACTCATCAAGCATACGACTCATCTAATGCAAAGTGGTCACCGTGGTCTATGTACGTTTGAAATACAGAAAGTATCGCTCGCCCGTAAACAATTCCTTAAGAGCTTACTAGTTACCTCACTCACCCGCAGGAATACAACAACAAACAAGAGAGTTGGTTATTTGGCTGCTGTTTTATATGCGGTGGAGATACTTCTCCTCTCTCTCTTAAAATCCCCTAGATCTACACAACAGACATGTGCGTACATCCAAATGTTTCTCCTGTGTGAGAATCAAACCCACGAGCTTTGGTGTTAAAGTAAAACTAGCACCGCTAACCACTCGGCCATGGGACTCATCAAAATTTACAATCTTAGTTGTGAGTATAGACAAAAATACCTTAGACAATAAAAATATCATGGATTATATACTTAATCTGTAATTAACACTAGGTTAATATTACTGTCAGTTTTCCTAATAAAATAAAATACCATTGACAATAAAATTACCTTTCCCTCCTTGACTATTGGTCATCGCGTGTATTCTGTCGTTATATCGCTGTCTCATTTCCTCCCAAGCGGTGACTCTCTCTTGCTGTTTCACTTTCGACTTCTTCTGTCTCGCTTTAAACACCATCTTCCTTATTCTCCGTCTTACGTATTCCTCTTTGCCTTCATCTAAGATTATGTTATCTAATACAAAAGAATAAAATGTCATTTAAAAGACGTACGGCATCTAAGCAGCCCGTACAGGAACGTAGGCCCACCTTCCAGAAAATCACAACCAAATAACAACTCCCTGAAGAATTGTGTGAATACAAGATTTACAGATATGAAAAAGTTCTAATAATATTGCCATCTCGCTTACTCTTTACTTGAGTTAAGTTAAAGCCGAGAGTCTCAACAGTCGCCTTACAGCTTGTAAGCCGTCTATCAAAACATTTTGCGAAAGGAGCGTCTTGCACTCACCGACACAGATATTATAGCTCTATACATTTATCGTCGCACTGATTAGTTTGTGAATTAGAAAAATACTGAAATTGAAAAAAAAACCCGTATGAGATAACCAAAAGATAATTTTATTGTTGTGTATATTATCATTGTGATTCCGTGATGTTGGCTGTTATAAGCCAAAAACTTAATGTACTAAGAAAGTACGCACTTAGTGAGTTTCTTAAATATTAAGTAAATATTGCCAGACAAATTACCCAGCGCCATCCAGTCCCAAACTAAGCAAAGCTTTTGCTATGGATACCAGGCAACTGATAAACAAACGTATATATTTTTTTTTTTTTTTGTAAAAACGTTGTAGAATTCTCTCTAGGGATACTAGCTAGGATAGGGTAAGTTCAGTAATGACTCCTTTAATGATGCAACCACTAAAAACACTATTAGGCGAACCGACGTTTGATTCCCTGAACTGACCTAATCACAATACATACGAACACCACACTTTCTTATAATACAATGGAAAACACCCAAACCAAGACAAAGAGACTTGTATGGGACTCGAATCTAAAAGCTTTGGTGCTTAAGTAGCCATCGCTAACCACTCCACTACCGAGCTCGTCAAATAACCCTATGAAATTGACACGCATCAGAAATTAAATGTTTATTTAAAAAAAAAATGTGTGCATTTCACACGCGATAGAAGTGAAAATAGTGAACTTCAAGATAACGAGACGAATATTGAATTTCAGGAGTAGGGTTTACTTATGATGATTAAACAATACACCACGGTTGTTATGACGCCTTATCCCAAGCTTCGTAATATGCAGGCACGCACACACGTACTAACGTACGTACACGTACAACGCTCGGATCCTGCACCAGAGGGAGACTTTTGTACTAAATTTGTCTGCGTGGGTACCTCTGTCTCACCAATTTCTACCGCCAAGCAGCTATATTTATATAGCTGTGTTCCGGTTTGAATGGTGAGATATGGCAGAGAAATTACTGGGTACTGTGACGAAACAGCCTTAGGTCACAAGATTACCACCCCCGTGGTGTTACGAGCGTCAATAGGCTGCGGTGACCGCTTACTATCATCTAATGCGGGTCGCATGCTTGTTTGCCAATCCAGTTGTATAAAAAATACACTGTATAATAGAATTATATAATTCATAATAGAATATATTTCGAAATTATCAATGACACGATAAATGAAATAGAGCAATATAAAAAAAAGGCGCAGCACATTTTTTATGCCGGTGGTATCAAAGTGAGTATCTTTGAAATGGACATTTTGCATACATTAGACATTTTGCGATTAGACACATTAGATATTTAAACACCTCGATGGCGTCGTTGCGCGTGTCATTCTTACCGAATACGCCGGTTACGCAACGTCGACCGCAGCCTGTCTATGGATGGGTTTATCTATATCGAGTTTCTCCGTGCTTCGGTTACGTTAAGCCGTCAGTCCCGGCTGCTGTCGATAGACGACAGTCGTTAAGCTAAGTCAGTGGGCCTTCAGGCAGCTTGAGAACACTGGCCCCCGACAATCCATAGTTGAGCAGCGTAGTGGAGTATGCTCTAAACCCCTTCGGTTGAAGGGAGGCCCGTATCCCTGCAGTGGGATGAGTTAGAGTTGATGTGGTACATTTTAGGAACGGATTACATTTTGCGAACGTTAGACAGTTTGCGTCGCAGTACTAACCGGTATCGGCGCCTTTTTCAATCTTCTTCACGGCCTGGTTCTCCCTGAAGAGCTCGTCGAGGGCGGTCTCCGGTCCTGCCAGCTTCTTCCGGCACATGCTCTGCGTTATATCCTCAGATAAGACCGCCTTGGAATAGGACATGTCCTCTACGTCTAGATCCAGGTTAAAATCTGTAAATTAATAATATATATGTCGCATCCAGTCATGGATGTGTAAACGAAAGGAAAGCGCGCGTACGGTAGCGCGCTTTGGCAGAATCAAGAGTGAGAAAGGGAGAGTCAGTGCAAACGGCGGCAAGTGACGACGTCTTGGTTGGGACTGTCCTCTCGTTTCGTATTTTCCTAAACATTGATTACAAGTGTTGATTTAAAACTACAGTGAGATACGAACTGCATTGGATTTCTCATTGCACAGCTACCCACCACACGCTCGCATAATATCGGATAGATATACAGGGTGCCCCAAAAGTCGACGATAAGAAGCACGTTATAGATCAAGTCATGCCAGCTATCAGAAAAATATTAAACAAATTATTGTGACTCGTATTTATGAGACTATAGGTACTCAAGGAAAAAACTGAAAAATCTACATCCTGTGATGATCATTGATTTCATGTTGCTACGAGTTATTACTTTTGCTCAGTTTTATTCTTGGAATGCAGTCCTGAATAATGCTTCTGTAAATTGTATTATAAAATTTAAAGTCAACCACCTTAGCTCAAAAGAATATTTATCTTTTATCCCAACCAAGTATTAAGAGATGTAGCGCGCATATGCAGCCCGTCTGGGGAAGTACCTCCACCGCGCAGAAAACTGCAGCCAAATAACAACTCCCTAGAGGGTTGTTGTGTTCCTGTGACACCAGTAGTAAGCTAATAAGGAGTTGATGTGTAAGCAGCAGAGGAGGCATCGTGCGAGTGATACTTATAATATATTACAAGCATTAATTGGTTACGGTGACTGCTTTACATCAGGTGGGCCGGCCGTAAAAATGTTCCCTTTGTACAAATTTAGCAACTCGTATTCAAATAAAACCAGTTCCGAATGCGCAAGCTTGCATTGCCAGAGGAACACCTGGCTCGTCAATTATATAACAATTAAATTTTTTTTTTTTTTTATTTGTCGGCCATTTTGACTATGTTCCATAACCCTTCGAAACCCGGGTGGTCGAATACGACCGCGAAATGTATGGGAAAACGTATATAACGGGTTCTGACTGCTCAAGAGATGGGAACGGTGTTCCTGAACATTCCTATTATACTTTTTTATGCTGAATCCGAATCTGAAATCAAAATTCGAATATTCGAAAAAAAAAACGAACAGACGTTTGTCTGTTGCACACACAGACAAACATATAGATTTCATATAAGAACGGTGTTCCTGAATATTACGCTGATTTGGCAAGTAGCTTTAAAATCTTTCTGATAGCTGTCACGTCTTGAACTTATCATCAACTTTTGAGACATCATGTATATACATAATTTGGTGAGTGATTGTTCCTAATGGACTTTTGCCGAGCTCGGTGGCGCAATCGTGAATGACGCGCAATTGACACCAACGCTCGTGGATTCGATTCCCACACAAGACTAACATTTGCGTGTATTAACATGTCTGTTTGTCTTTGTCTGGGCGTTTTTAAGAGAGGTAGGGAGCAGTAAAGCAGCCCGTCCGGGGAAGTACTCCACCTTACAGAGAACCGCAGCCAAAGAACAGCTCTCTGGAGGGTTGTTGTGTTCCTGCGTGTGAGTGAGGTCACCAGTAAGCTCCTATGGAGAGGTTGTGTCAGCCACATAGGTGGTATCGCGGGAGTGATACTTAATATATCGCAAGCGTTTATAGGCTACGGTACCCGCTTTACATCAGGGGGGCCGTATGCTTGTATGCCTCCCGACGTAGTATAATACACAAATGTATGTCCTGTGTGGGAATCGAACCCACGAGCGTTGGTGTCAAAGTCGCGTCATTCACCACTGCGACGCCGAGCTCGTCAAAATTTAAAGAACTAAGGAAGAAGACTTACCAGCGAAGATCTCGTGCTTTTCAATATCCATGAGGTCTACTTCAATGTCCGCTACCGGCTCTATTGGCTCTAGCGGCTCTACCTTTATAAATACCGGCGGCTCATCGTCACTGAAAAAAAAAACATAACAATTGCAGGTCCCTTGCCTTATTATAAAATTGAAAGTCAACTTAACAACCTTAGCTCAAAAGAATATTTATCTTTTATCCCAACCAAGTATTTAAGAGAGGTAGGGCGCAACAAAGCAGCCCGTCTGGGGAAGTACCTCCAACTCACAGAAAACCGCAGCCAAATAACAACTCCCTCGAAGGCTGTTGTGTTCCTGTGTGTGAGTGAGGTCACCAGTAAGCTCCCAAGGAGTTGCTGTGTAAGCAGCAGAGGAGGCGCAATGCCAGTGATACTTAATATATCGCAAGCGTTAATAGGCTACGGTACCCGCTTTACATCAGGTGGGCCGTATGCTTGTATGTCTTCCGACGTAGTATAAAAAAAAGGTTAATCTGTCTATAACTTCACGTCAGACCCCTTGCGCGGTAGGCAGAGAGAACCGAGCGCCACGTGACTGGATCCTTACACACTTCACTCGCTTCATTAACATTCATTGCTCTTCTCATGCACGCTCGCCGGTTCCTGGGGCCTCTCGACCTCACCTTCTGATAAAATACAATAAATTTGGTGATGGTAGGTGAGTCTCAGACCTCGTCCTTGGCTCCTATATCCCCTCCCATTTGCTCATCTTTTTCGTCATTCTTTTATTCTGCATTCTTTCTACATGTCCGAACCAACGGAGCATGCCCCTTTTTTTATACAACTAGGTTGGGAAAACAAGAATGCGGCCCGCATTAGGTGGTAAGCGGTCACCGCAGCCTATTGGCGCTCGCAACACCGCGGGGATGTTACTCGCGCGCTGCCAATCTTGCAACCTAAGGCTGTTTCGTCACAGTACCCAGTAATTTCTCTGCCATATGCTCACCCATCCAACCGGAACACAGCTATATAAATATAGCTCATACAAGCATACGGCTCACCTGATGTAAAGCAGTTACCGTAGCCTATTAACGCTCGTAATATATTAAGTATCACTCGCGCGATGCCTCCTCTACTGTTTACACAGCAACTCCTTAGGAGCTTACTGGTGAGCTCACTCACAAGCAGGAACACAACAACCCTCTATGGAGTTGTTATTTGGCTACGGTTTTCTGTGAGGTGGTATTACCCCAGACGGGCTGCTTGGATGCGCCCTACCTCTCTTAAAACATCCAAACCAAGACAAACAGACATGTACATGCACACAAATGTTTGTCTCGTGTAGGAATCGAACCCACGAGCGTTGGTGACAAAGTCGCATCATTCACAACTGAGCCACCGAGCTCGGCCCTGCAGTTCCATTAATAACCTTCTACCCCCTTTCATAGGGTTTGTATGCCTTCCGACGTTGTATAAAAACAAATCATCATTGCAATCAGTCAGCAAGAATTACGCTACAAATTATGCGCAATGCTCGCATATCGACCGCATTTATTCCACACTCATGCTCTCTCTGCCATATCAGTATACTTCTATTTTTACTTCACGCCAAGTCGCTTGCGGCAAAAAGAACCGAGCGCCACGTGACTCGATGCTTACAAACCTAACTCGCTTCTTTAACATTCATTGCTTTTCTCATGCACGCTCGCCGGTTTTTAAGGCACCTGATATCACTTTCTGATAGAACACGACCAATTTGTCCATGGTAGGTAAGTCTTGGCCTTCCTCGGCTCCTACATCCTTCCACTGTCGCGTTGTACATATGTTTTGTGATTCACAATACTTACTCTTCCTTAATAGTTTTGTATCGAATGTTGTGATAGTTGAAGTAATGTGAGATCAAATTAGCGTGGAGTACATACTTCTTGTTGCAAATCTTACAGAGGAGATCCTGAAACAATTCACAAGCTATAACAGCTTCTAATAATTTCTTAACATATTATCGTACAAGAGAAATCTCTATTGTATATCTTGCATCCCTATTACATATCTATACCTATGATATATTTATCCCTATTATATAACTATCCCTATCATATATCTATCCCTATTATATATCTATACCTATTATATATTTATCCCTATTATATAACTATCCTATCATATATCTATCCCTATTATATTTCTATACCTATCATATATTTATCCCTATTATATAACTATAATATCATATATTTATCCCTATTATATAACTATCCTATCATATATCTATCCCTATCATATGTCTATCCCTATTATATATCTATACCTATCATATATTTATCCCTATTATATAACTATCCTATCATATATATATTCCTATCATATATCTATCCCTATTATATATGCGCTGAGTACTCGGTAACCCGTTTTAATAAAGTACTCGGTTAATGTACTTTATTGTTAAAATATTATTTTCTGAATATTAATGAAACGATTGTGGTTGTGTAAGGACCGCTTCTTATGGCGCTCCATTATCTCTGCCTAAACCGCAAGGGACCTGGCGTGAAAATATACATACACACATATTGGTTTCTCACTACCGAGACAATTTTTTTATACAACGTCGGGAGGCATCATGTTCATACACACGAATGTTTGTCCTGCGTGGGAATCGAACCCACGAGCGTTGGTGTCAAAGTCGCGTCATTAACCGCTGCGCCGCCGAGCTCGTCGTCGTCTCTTTGCATTTCATACAACGTAGTTGGTTCTTCTTTGGTCGGCTCTTACAGCGTGATGACTTCAACAGAAGTGGTTTAGCACAAGCAGTCTGCGTGCACAAACAGTTCCTACCTCTCTCTCCAATCGGGCGTTTTGTTTTTAATAGCACTAAGGTGGCAATCAAGCAAACGGCCTGCCTGATGGTAAACAGTCACAGTAACCTATGGCCATTTGCAACAGCAGGGGTGTCACTCATGCGTTGCCGACCCTCTAAAAGCCTCTTCACGCCTTTCTTGAAGAATTCCACGCTGCAGTCCCTTGGAAAAACCTTGGTTGGGAGCTCATTACACAACTTGAGAGTTCTCGGAAGAAAACTTCTCTGGAACCGCACAGTACGCGACCGTTGCGTTGTTCCAGCGTGTGAGGGTGAACTCCCCGCCGTCGGCGAGCGGTGCGCAACATGACAGGCAAATACGTTGACATCTAAAGTGCGTTCAACGAGACGAGATAAAAATGGTAAACACTCCGACCCTTACTGATATTCAGTCACAAATCAAGCGATAAAATATTCCCGTCCTTATCTCACGCAGGCGGGAACTTCGACGAAACTGTCGCTAATTGTTGCTGTCTTTAATTTTTGGTACGGGAGTCATGGCTGTACATGAATTCCTCACGTTTGGCAGGACAAGTGATATTTACGTGGTTGCTTCGACATTTAATAAAATTTTAATAGAAACTCTATAATAAATATAGCAACAAATCCTATGATATACGCCTGTTTAAATAGGATACATGACTTCTTCCTCTTAGCGTAGTCCCGTATCCTAATCCATTAGAATTGAAGGGGTCCACTACTTAAGCCTAAGGATTTGGCGAAGATACAAATTTTTACATGGAGTGACTGCCGTCATACCTCCACAACCCAGAGGGAAAACCAGATGATACTTAGGTCAGGTTACACGACTTTTGAAAATTTCTTGGACGTGCGAGTGTACTCGTGATGTTTTCCTGCACCACCGAGCAATTGGTAAATTACAATTCACATGTCATCACGCCTATCTCCCATTGGGATAGGCAGAGGCTATGGATCACCAGGTGCACCGATCCAAACATTTTTTTATACAACATCGAGAGGCACACAAGTGTACAACCCACCTGATGAAAAGCGGTTACTGTAGCTTATGAATTACGTATACATTAAGTATCAACCGCGCGATGTCATCTCTGCTGCTAGCATAGCAACTCCATAGGAGCTTACTTACTAAACATACCTGTCTCGCCCCAAATTGTAAACATGATAATCACAAATATGATAATTACAAATATGATAATCCCAAATATGATAATTACAGATACAATTACAAATATGATTATTAAAAATACGATAATTACAAATATGATAATTGCAAATATCATAATTACAAATATGATAATCACAAATCTGACAGTTACAAATATGATAATTACAAATATGATAATTACAAATAGGATAATCCCAAATATGATAATTACAAATATGACAGTTACAAACACGATATTTACAAATGTGATAATTACAAATATGACAATAATTGCAAATTAGCAATAAAAATAACACTTACAGTTTCCGGTCCGTGGCCATATTTAATATGCATAACTATTGCTTTCTTTCTGTGTGTCACGAACTTGCATACATCGCATATATATGTGTTTCTCGTCCTTATGTGTTTTCCGATATGTTTGATTAAACGCACTTTGTTGGTGTAACTGAAAAATATGTATATATATATATATATATATATATATATATATATATATATATATATATATAACGTCGGGAGTCATACAAGCATACCGCCCACCTAATGTAAAAATATCGTAGCTACACTTAAAAACACATTAAGTTTCGGTCACATGCCACCTCTGCTGCTAACACAGCAGCTCACTAATAACTTATTGGTAATATTACTCGCACGCAGGAACACAACAACCCTCTAGGGAGTTGTTTTTGCTGCGGTTTTCTGTGAGGTTGAAGCATTTCCCCAGACGTGCAGCATTGATGCGCCCTACCTCTCTTAAAAACATGCAGATCAAGACAGACACGTTCATGCAGACAAGTGTTTGCCCTGTGCGGGAATCGAACCCACCTCTCAATTCTCGTAATAAGTGATGTTATAATATTAATTCACGCAATTTTTTTTCAGATGTAGCACTTACCTCATGCCACAAAAATCGCACTCGTACAACTGCCGCGACTTTTGTATGCCGTGAAGTCGCAAGTGCTTGGTCAGCCTAGTCCGCCTGGCGAAGTGCCTGTCGCATACTGGACACGCGAGCTGCCTGTCCGGCCAGTGGATTATTTCGTGGCGTTTCAGGGCCGACTGTAAACATATGTTTTGTAAACAACTGTAAACAATGGCTCCAAGGCTGTAAGCTCTGGCGGAGAGGTGGGGCCCGACTGGGGAAGTGCCTCCACCTCACAGAAGACGGCAGCCAAATAACAACTCCCTGGAGGGTTGTTGTGTTCCTGCGTGTGAGTGCGCGGGCAACAAACGCTCCGTGAGTGAAACAAAACGGTTGATCGCCAACCGCGGCAGGCGCGGGCTAAACACGCTCGGTGAGCTTTAGCCTAGGCCTGATAGGATATAGGATGATTTTTTTAGAGAGCTCGATGGCGTCGTTGTACGTGTCATTCTAACTAATCGAACACGCAGGTTAAGCGACGTCGACCGCTGCCTGTCTACGGATGGGTTTATATATCTCGAGTTTCTCCGTGTTTCGGAGGGCACGTTAAGCCGTCGGTCCCGGCTGTTGTCGTTAAGCTATGTCGGTGGCCCTCGGGCGGCTTGAAAACACTGACCTCCGCCAATCCGCATTTGAACAGCGTGGTGTATGTAATATGCTCTAAAGCCCTTTCAGTTGAAGGGAGAGCCGTATCCCTGCAGTGGGATGAGTGAGGGTTGATGTGGTGTGGAGCTTCAGCCTTACTTACTTTGTCTTTGAATCTTTTCTTGCATTTCATGTACGAACATTTGAACGGTCGTACGTTTATGTGCGACCTCAGATGTGCGGAGAGGTTGTGCCAACTGGTCAACTCGTGACCGCAGATTTCGCATGTGCACTTCATTGTTTTGTCATGGACTGTACGCTGAAACAAAAAAAAATATATAACTTGCCAAATCCCTTGCGCGGTAGACAGATAGAACCGAGCGCCGCGTGACACTATCCTTACATATCTCACTCGCTTCTTTAACATTCATTGCTCTTGTCATGCACGCTCGCCGGTTTCTAGGGCTCCTGACATCACCACCTGATAGAACACGACCAATTTGGTCATGGTAGGTAAATCTTGGCCTTCATCGGCTCCTGCATCCTTCCACTTTTGCATTGTATATCTGCTTCGACATTGTTTCGAGATATATAATATAATTGCATAGGACAAAAGTAAGTATTATTATTATTGTCTTAGGTTTTCGCGATTGTTACACATTGAATTAAACAATTTTTAACGGAAGTATCGCGTGTTTTATTTATTTTGTTGAACCTGACGTTTCGAATGCTTTGCAGCGTCCGTGTCACCCTGCGACCACGGACGCTGCAAAGCGTTCGAAACGTCAGGTTCAATAAAATAAATAAAGCACGCGATACTTCCGGTAAAAATTGTTTAATTCAAAGTATTAATACTATTTCATGGATTTCAATCCCAGTCATTTGATAGGCGTGCGCGGGGATATGGATACAACGAGCCTGTTGGAGAAAACTGATGCAATGTTGTATACTCGTCGTAACTCGCTCCTGGGAATATCGATGGAACAGGTTTTAGGACTATTGCGACTGTGTCACTGTGCGAATGTAAACACTTGAAAAACAATAGTATCACTCGCGCAATGCCACTTCTGCTGCAGCAACACAGCAACTCCTTAGTAGCTTACTGGCGAACTTACTCACACGCAGGAGTTCAACAACCCTATAGGGAGTTTTTTATGGCTCTAGTTTTCTGTGAGGTGAAGGCACCAGGAACCCAACAACCCAATAGGGAGTTGTTATTTGGCTCATAAAATGTTTAATAAACTCACAACATAATCAGCTCCGCAAGATAACAGAATCACAGCATTTCAAGAGACGACCGCGCGAGTTACTTGTTACAAAATCTTTTTTTTTTGTACTACGTCGGGAGGCATACAAGCATACGGCCCACCTGATGTAAAGCAATTACCGTAGCCTATTAACACTTGTAATATATTAATTATCACTCGCGCGATGCCTCCTCTGCACCTTACACAGCAACTCCTTAACAGCTTACTGGTGATTCACTCACACACAGAAACATAACAAGTTGTTATTTGGCTGCGGTTTTCTGTGAGATGAATCGTCAGGTGGACCGTATGCTTGTATGCCTCCCGACGTAGTATATAAAAAAGAAAAGAAAAAACGATAAATAAATGATTTGATTGACATCGAACCCACGGTTACTTACCACATGATTTTTCAAACTGTATTTGTGTTTAAATTTCTTATCACATTTGTCACACGGATGTACTCTCATATCTACTTTGAAGTGCTTCTCGGCTACGTGGTCTCTGAGATACGCCTTGGTGTCGTACCTGGGTAGAGAAAATAAATTGGTTGTCTGTAAAGTCGGTTTACGGACGATAATTTTACGTGATAAATAAAAAAAATGAAAACATTCAACAGTTGACAAAACAGTTCACGTGTAGGTTGTGTGCTGCCGCTGTCTCTCTTCTACTCGGACGCATCGGCCGATGGAGTGGAAGAGAGATAGATGCGTCACAAGCCGAACGCTTAGGCCGATCGTGGCTCTCTATCGCTTGTTCCCCGCTCTCGCTCACGCGGAACGTGACACTTTTTCGTGCGTGCCGGCGGTCATCGATTTATAAGACGTCATCACGTCAAAAATACATTATACCTAATGCCATTTAGTTAATTTGACTCTGATGTCGGTCTGTGTGTCCCATAGACCTGTTGGAATCATGTCGGGGACCACAATAATTCCAATTCCGTAAATTATTTTTTAATATTAAAATCTTTGTATTTATTTGCAATTAAATGTTTAGTGTTAAAATTGTACTGAACTGTTTTTCTTTGCGTTATCCCGTTTCCTAATTAATTAGGTTTGGCGCGGTCCGCTACCTAAGCCTAAGGATTCAGCGAAGATAATTTACCTATTATATGTATATATATAGTATACTATAATTTTTTTTTTAATATTCCCCGTTGGGGTTTGATCCGGACATATTTGAGACATAGCGCTTACGGACTACGCTTTGTCCCGCCCGATTAATCATGTTTCATCTACTGTTCACCTGTTATATGTTTAACTGTCTCCTTTCTACTCCCTACTGTGCTCCTGTTATGTCTTTAGCTGTCCTCTTTCTGCACCCTACTGTTCACCTGTTCTATGTTTAACTGTCTCCTTTCTACTCCCTACTGTGCTCCTGTTACGTCTTTAGCTGTCCTCTTTCTGCACCCTACTCTTCACCTGTTCTATTTTAACTGTCTCCTTTCTACTTCCTACTGCGCTCCTGTTACGTCTTTAGCAGTCCTCTTTCTGCACCCTACTGTTCACCTGTTCTATGTTTAACTGTCTCCTTTCTACTCCCAACTGTGCTCCTGTTATGTATTTAACTGTCCTCTAGCTACACTCTACTCGGCTCGTTATAACGTTAGCTGTCCTTTTTGTACACTCTACTATCCTGCTATTATGTCTTTAGCTCTCCTCTTTCTGCACCCTACTGGTCACCTGTTCTATATTTAACTGTCTCCTTTCTACTCCCTACTGTGCTCATGTTATGTCTTTAGCTGTCCTCTTTCTGCACCCTACTGGTCACCTGTTCTATGTTTAACTGTCTCCTTTCTACTCCTTACTGTGTTCATGTTATGTCTTTAGCTGTCCTCTTTCTGCACCCTACTGGTCACCTGTTCTATATTTAACTGTCTCCTTTCTACTCCCTACTGTGCTCATGTTGTCTTTAGCTGTCCTCTTTCTGCACCCTACTGGTCACCTGTTCTATGTTTAACTGTCTTCTTTCTACTCCCTACTGTGCTCATGTTATGTCTTTAGCTGTCCTCTTTCTGCACCCTACTGGTCACCTGTTCTATGTTTAACTGTCTCCTTTCTACTCCTTACTGTGTTCATGTTATGTCTTTAGCTGTCCTTTTTCTGCACCCTACTGGTCACCTGTTCTATGTTTAACTGTCTCCTTTCTACTCCCTACTGTGCTCCTGTTATGTCTTTAGCTGTCCTCTTTCTGCACCCTACTGGTCACCTGTTCTATGTTTAACTGTCTCCTTTCTACTCCCTACTGTGCTCCTGTTATGTCTTTAGCTGTCCTCTTTCTGCACCCTACTGATCACCTGTTCTATGTTTAACTGTCTCCTTTCTACTCCCTACTGTGCTCCTGTTATGTCTTTAGCTGTCCTCTTTCTGCACCCTACTGGTCACCTGTTCTATGTTTAACTGTCTCCTTTCTACTCATTACTGTGTTCATGTTATGTCTTTAGCTGCCCTTTTTCTGCACCCTACTGGTCACCTGTTCTATCTTTAACTGTCTCCTTTCTACTCCCTACTGTGCTCCTGTTATGTCTTTAGTTGTCCTCTTTCTGCACCCTACTGGTCACCTGTTCTATATTTAACTGTCTCCTTTCTACTCCCTACTGTGCTCATG
Organism: Pyralis farinalis; assembly: GCA_947507595.1. NCBI lineage: Eukaryota > Metazoa > Arthropoda > Insecta > Lepidoptera > Pyralidae > Pyralis > Pyralis farinalis. Next base: position 33,254,012 of record OX382263.1, on the reverse strand, counting down.
TTATGTCTTTAGCTGTCCTCTTTCTGCACCCTACTGGTCACCTGTTCTATGTTTAACTGTCTCCTTTCTACTCCTTACTGTGTTCATGTTATGTCTTTAGCTGTCCTTTTTCTGCACCCTACTGGTCACCTGTTCTATGTTTAACTGTCTCCTTTCTACTCCCTACTGTGCTCATGTTATGTCTTTAGCTGTCGTCTTTTTGCACTCTACAGTCCTGTTGTTATGTTTTAGCTGTCCTCTTTCCGTATCCTACTGTCCTGTTATATCCTTAAGTGTCATATTTCTATACGGTACTGTCCTCCTGCTAATTCTTAACTGTCCTCTTACTGCACCTACTGTTCTCCTGTTATGTTATCCTTGTGTTCCAACAACCTACTGTCATGCCGTTAACCCTAGTATTCTCAGGTTCATGCATATGACGATACGTACTGTTTAGGACAATATGTACATTTGTAATTCTTGTGTTTCCCGTTGTGCCTGTCATGATGTCTCCTCAGGGTGGAGCCGTCGCGACAGGCATACTCGCAGTACTGACACTTGAACGGCTTCTTATCTGAAACAAAAAATATATAAATTGAACAACAGTAATATGTCTTTATCTGTCCTCTTTTGTACCACACTATCCTTCTATTATGTCCTTAGCTGTCCTCTCCGGCACCATACTGTCCGCTTGTTATATCTTTAGCTGTCTTGTTTTTACACGGTACTGCCCTATTATAACTAAAACCCATGAAAGAAATAACCAATGGAGGACTGATGACACGATTTTGGTTACTAAATAAATTCACCGCTCCTGATTGGGGGGTAAAGTAGGACGCGCGGCTCTTACTCTAATTTACGGATCAACATCGCGTTATTCATGGCTTTACTGGTTAAAATATCATTCCATTGATTAGTATGCTCGAATCGCTTAGATATATAGAATATAAAAGACTACATTTTGGAGAGGGAGATCTTTATGCGCCATCACGTGGTTTATGTAAGGACCGCGTCTTATGGCGCTCGATTCTCTGCCTACCGCGCGAGGGACCTGGCATGTATTAATTTGTGATTAATAACAATTAATGTTAAAGAAGCGAGTGAGATGTGTAAGGACCAAGACATGTTGAGCTTAATTCTCTCTGCCTACCCCGCACGGGACTTGGAAGTCGTAGAGCGTCACCAGCGTACAGCAGATAATGTGAGTGTTGAAAGCAAGGACTCATATAATTATTAAATATTATGAATAACAATGGACTCAAAAGTGACCCTTGTGGGACACAGGAATGTATAATATTCCAGTTTGAGGTAAAGCCATTAACAAAAACTGCCTGAGTTCTATTTTTAATACATGATGTAAACTATCCGTATAAATCTCCATCGATTCCGGAATTTAGAAGTATCCTTAACAGTATATTATGATCAATGCGATCAAAAGCTTTGTTGAAGTCTGTGAAAACCGCCTCTATTCCATCGTCAGATTCCATAGATAAGGTTACAAATTCAACAAAAGAAAGCAGGTTAGATGTGATAGATTGTTTCTATATAAAACCATGCCGTTCTGGAATAAGGGTCTTGGTGACCCTAGCAAATACTTGAATGTAATTCTTTAGAAAATTTTAACAAATAAGCATAGTTTAGATATCTGCCTGTATTTTGGAACACTATGAGCTTATGGGCGAAATTAATGCGAATGACCAGGTATTTGGGATGATGCCTTCTTTAGAACGATAAAAAAATATTAACAAGGTACCAGTTAGTCTCTCAGCACACTACGCTAGTGATCAAAAGTTTATAGATAACGAAACAAGAAATTCAAGTCAATTACAATACTAAAATAAATAAACAAAATATTGTCGGACAAATTACACAGCGCCATCTAGCCCCAAAGTAAGCGAAGCTTGTGTTATGGGTACTAGACAACTGATAAACATACGTAAATACACTTTTTTTTTATAAATACATACAATAAGTATACATAGAAAATACCCAGACCAAGGCAAACAGACATATTCATGCACACAAATGCTTGTACTGTGTGGGAATCGAACCCACGAGCCTTGGTGTTAAAGTAGCGTAACAGCGCGTTCCACCACTGCACCACCGAGCTCGAATACTACCTCCAATCTACGAAATTAAAATTGTTATGGCTGATATTAGAACGTAGCATAAGTCAAATAATGGGAGATAAGAAGGTGGATAAGAAAATGCGTGAAGAGGGTTTTTAGAGGGTCGGCAACGCATGAGTGACGCCTCTGGTGTTGCAAATGTCCATAGGCTACGGTGACTGTTTAATATCAGGCAGGCCGTATGCTTGATTGCCACCTTAGTGGTATAAAAAAAAAGGTGGAGAAGAAATATGCCCAGAAAATGTTACGAATTTCATGTCCTAGCTGGCAGATTTATCTTCGTAAGTCATTGTCGCCAGAAGAGACCTGGATTCTTTGCGTGAAAATTTAATACTAGACCGGAATATGTATGTCTGTATATCTTCACTCCAGGTCCCTTGATGAGTAGGGAGAGAGAACAGAGTGTCATAAGACTCGGTCCTTACACACTTCACTCGCTTCTTTAAAATTCATAGCTCTTTTCATGCACGCTCGCCCGCCGGTTCCTAGGGCTCCTGACATCACCTTCTGATAAAACATGACCAATTTGGTTGTGGTAAGTTAGTTTTGGTCTTCCTCGGCTCCTACATCCTTCCATTTTCGCATTGCATATCTGCTACGTCATTCTTTCATCCTGCATTCTTTCTTCTTTCTACATGTCCGAACCAACGGAGCATGCCTTTTCTTACCTTAATACCGACACTCTCTTTCAGACAAACTCTCTCTCTCTCTCTTACATCATCATTACGAACTCGGTCAGCAAGCGTTATGCCACAAATTTTACACAATGCTCTCATCTCGACCGCATTTATTCTACTTTCATTATCTCTCTGCCAATCACAGCTTTCACATCATAAGGTAGCGTTGGGATTAGCACATCACTGTATACCGTGAGCTGGGCCTGTGTAAGACCAGAACAGCTTCAGATTTTCGCTTATGGACTATACATACTTTATGTATGATTTTAAGAATCATTTTTCTAGAATCTTCACTCGTCATCCACATTAGTCACTATGACTGCGACATATGTACTTAATTAGTTAATTAAAGGCAGTTAAATCAATACGTGCACATAATTAGCGTTTCGTTTAAATTAAGATTTAACAACAAAACCTAAGTTTTATGACTTTTAACCATTAAATTAATTACTTCCATTTTGCACATATGAGGCGGTTGAAATGATCTTTGCTGTTATTTATTTTATAAATGTTTATTTTGTCGGTAAGTTTTTCAGCTTTTATTTATCTATCTTTTTCACGAGCTCGATGGTGCAGTTACGCTCCTTTGACACGAACGCTCGTGGGTTCGATTCCCACACAGGACAAACATTTGTGTGCGTGAACATGTCTGTTTGCCTTGGTCTGGATGTTTTTAGAGAAATTCTTTTAAAACATTCAGACCAGACATTGGAATAGGAAACATGATGACGCTAGGAAGCAGAAGACCAAAAACGTATTCTCATGTAAATGATATTTGAGAAATTCCATTAAACCTAAATCGATGTTCATGTTTTCAGAAAGCAGAGTATACTGCTCGGATGCCAAAGCATCAAAATGGATGCCTCTAGGGTTCTCTTGCCCTGTTAATTGTCACAATGTATTAAGTGCTGTCAATCGGTAAGTACTTTGTTACTATAACTCATCCCACTGCAGGGATACGGGTCTCCCTTCAACCGAATGGGTTTAGAGCACACTCCGCCACGCTGCTCGTCTGCGGATTGGCGGAGGTCAGTATTCTCAGACTGACCGAGGGCCACTGATTTAGCTTAATGACTGTCATCTATCGACAACAGCCAGGACCGACGGCTTTACTTTAATTGGTGTCGGAAACACACAAAGCAGGTTGGATCAAATACCCATTCCAAGACAAGCAGACATGTTCATGCACATAAATGTTTGTCCAGTGTGGGAATCGAACCCACGAGCGTTGGTGTCAAAGTAACGTAACAGCGCGTTTCGTCACTGCGCCACCGTCACTCGTCATTATTATTATTGAGTATTTAGTATTGAGGATTCATTCTAGACATGAAGAACATTTTTTTTTGTCGTGATAACGTCTTATAAATCAATGAACGCCGGCTGCACGCACGAATAAGTGTCACGTTCCGCCTGTGCAAGCGAGAGCGCGAAACAAGCGATAGAGAGGCACGATCGGCCTAAGCGTTCGGCTTGTGACACATCTATCTCACTTCCACTCCATCGGCCGATGCGTCCGAGTAGAAGAGAGACAGCGGCAGCACACAACCTACACGTGAACTATTTCGTCAACTGTTGAATGTTTTCTTATGACGTTATCACGTAAAATTACCGTCCGTAAACCGACTTTACAGACGCCCATTTTTTTTTTGCAGACTAAAATATCTAGATTACAAACGAATTTCCCTTACAAAAAACATAAACATCGATGACTCGGAGATTGAAGAGTCTATGGAATCTCATTCAAATAAAGATAAATTAGAAGCTATACAATTCAAAATGCAAAATAGCAAGAGAAAAAGCTACTCGGAAAAAATACTCCATAAAAAACCTAATAACACGAGCAAAAATACCTACATGAAAAACTTTTTTCAAAAGCTACTCTATAAAGAACCTAATAATACGAGTGTACAAAATAAATTATTAAAAATACAAATGGAATTAGCAAGTGTAATTAAAACATTCAACAACGGAACGTGCTCCGTTTTCAATGTGACGGAAAATTTCAATATGGCGGATACGACCATAGACAAGTTTATTACATGTGCAAGGAGGTTTAACATTGATGCTGAGTTTATAAAGTTATTCACGAAGATAATGAACAAGTATTTCCCTTCATATAAATTCACCTATAAGACTACAGAGGTACGTATTATAAATAATCAAAAACTAGCGAGCTGTTACGCACGGGTGATTCGATCGTTATCAAACTTTACAGGAGCCACGCTGAGCTAATTTCTTTTTCATATACTATTTTGGAAGGCATACAAACATGCGGCCCACCTGGTGTAAAGCGGGTACGCTTGCGATATATTAAGTATCACTCGCGCGATGCCTCCTCAGCTGCTGACACAGCGACTCCTTGGGAGCTTATTGGTGACCTCAGTCACACGCAGGAACACAACAACCCTCTAGGGAGTTGTTATTTGGCTACGGTTTTCTGTGAGGCACTTCCCCAGACGGGCTGCTTTGACCCTACCTCTCTTAAAATATTCAGTCCAAGACAAACGAACATGTTCATGCACAGAAATGTTTGCCTTGTGTGGGGATCGAACCCACGAGCGTTGATATCAAAGTCGCAGACTGAGCCACCGAGCTCGTCTCTAATCTGTATATTGCCTGAAAATTTCATCAAAATCTATTTCGTAATTCCTTCCTACTACATTCTATTTGCATGTCCGAGCCAACGGAGTATGTCTGTTCTTATTTTAACACCGATACTCTCTTTCAAACTCTGTTTCAAACATAATCATTGGGAACGCGGTGTACAAGCGCCACAAATTTTGTGCAACGCTCGCATTTCGACCGCGTTTATCCTTTCATGCTCTCTCTGCCATAAACAGCTTTCGCTTCCATAAGTTAACGTAGGAACCAGCACTGCGCTGTATATAGCGAGCTATGCCCTCTGGCTTGTATAGCTTGTTTTTTTTATACTACGTCGGGAGGCATACAAGCATACGGCCCACCTGCCGTATAAAGCGGGTACCGTAGCCTATTAACGCTTGCGATATATTAAGTATCACTCGCGCGATGCCCATTCTGTTGCTTACACAGAAAGAAAGAAATAGTTTATTTTAGTCACAGCAACTCCTTAGGAGTTTCCTGGTGACCTCACTCACACGCAGGAACACAACAACCCTCTAGGCAGTTGTTATTTAGCTGCGGTTTTCTGTGAGGTGGAGGTACTTACCCAGACGGGCTGCTTTGATGCGCCCTACTTCTCTTACCTTTCATGCTCTCGCTGCCATACCCAGCTCTCGCTTCCATAAGTTAACGTTGGAACCAGCACTGCGCTATGTATAGCGAGCTGCGGCCTCTGGCTTGTATTGCTTCTGTTTTATGTACCTTACCATTCCAGGTCTTGCTAGACAAGATACTGGGTCAAGCAGACTTAAGACACGGCGAGGGGCACGTCAAACACATCTTAAAATATTTGGGCCAGGCTGTTCACGCGTACAACGAAGTTAGAAATCAAACTACAGTGCTTCGCCTTAAATCGAGGCACTGTCTCCTTAATTACGTTTCGGGATGTTACTGCAAAAGCGGGTATGTACTGCTTTTTTATTCCACTTTTCAGGAACACCGTTCCTATATGAAGTCTTTATGTTTGTCTGTGCGTTTGTCTGTCGCTTTTTTTCGAATATTCGAATTTTGACTTCAGATTCGGATTCAGCATAAAAAAGTAGAATAGGAATGTTTAGGAACACCGTTCTCTTAAGGAACATGGTCAAAATGGCCAAAAAATTAAAAAACATTTTTTTTTGCATTGTTATATAATTAACGAGCCAGGTGTTCCTCTGGCAATGCAAGCTTGCGCATTCGCAACTGGTTTTTCTTAGCGTTGTCCCGCATCCTAATCCATTAGGATTGTCACGGTTCGCCAGCTAAGACTAAGGACGAGCTCGGTAGCTCAGTCGTGAATGACGCGACTTTGACACCAACGCTTGTGGGTTCGATTCCTACACAAGACAAACATTCGTGTGCGTGAACATGTCTGCTTGTCTTGGTCTGGATGTTTTAAGAGAGGTATTGTATAAAAAAAAGGCATACAAGTATACGGTCAATTTGATGTAAAGCGGTTACCGTAGCCTATGAACGCTTTCAATGCATTAAGTATCACCCGCGCGATGCCTCCTCTGCTGCTTACACAGCAACTCTTGGGAGGTTACTGGTGACCTCACTCACACACAGGAACACAACAACCATCTAGGGAGTTGTTATTTGACTGCGGTTTTCTGTGAGGTGGAGGTACTTCCCCAGACGGGGTGTTTTTTTGCGCCCTACCTCTCTTAACTTGCCTACCGAAGTTGTATAAAAAAATATATAACTTATTTCCGTTTATCCATTACGAAGACGTATTCACGTAAAACACACGGCCATGTTCACGAAATACCATCGACAAATCCAGTTTTTGACCTGATAACGTCTTATAAATCGATGAACGCCGGCTGCACGCACGAGAAAGTGTCACGTTCCGCGTGAGCCGAGCGTACAAGCGAGAGCGCGGAACAAGCGATAGAGAGGCACGATCGGCCTAAGCGTTCGGCTTGTGACGCATCTATCTCTCTTCCACTCCATCGGCCAATGCGTCCGAGTAGAAGAGAGACAGCGGCAGCACACAACCTACACGTGAACTGTTTTGTCAACTGTTGAATGTTCTCTTATGACGTTATCACGTAAAATTATCGTAAACCGACTTTACAGACAACCAATTTTTTATTTATTTATAACTCCGATAACTATTTTGCAGGTACGTGGAACACTTCGGACGATGTATGAAACCATCCAAATGTATCACACAATACACACAACATAACGACAAGTACATACATAGAATTATTGTATATTAACATTTTAAAATTATACATATCTTATAAATTTAAATAAAGTAATTTTTTTAATCTATCTATCTATAACTTCACGCCAAATCCCTTACGGGGTAGGCAGAGAGAGCCGAGCGCCACGTGACTCGATCCCTACATACCTCACTCGCTTCTTTAACATTCATTGCTCTTCTCATGCACGCTCGCTGGTTTCTAGGGCTCCTGACATCACCTTCTGATAGGACTCGACCAATTTGATCATGGTAGGTAAGTCTTGGCCTTCCTCGGCTCCTACATCCTTCCACTTTGGCATTGTATATCTGCTTCGCCATTCTTTCATCCTACATTATTTCTACATGTCCGAACCAACGGAGCATGCCTCTTCTTATTTTAACACCGACGCTCTCTTTCAGACCAACTCTGTTTCTAACATCGGTATACAAGCCTTACGCCATAAATATTACGCAGCGCTCGCATTTCGACCGCGTTTATTCTACTTTCATGTTCTTTCTGCCACACACAGTTCTCGTTTCCACAAGTTAGCATTGGGACCAGCACTGCATTCTGTATAGCGAGTTGTGCCTTCTGGCTCAGGTTTTTACTGCCAAGAAGTTTTCCCAACGCTCCATTCACACTATTCCCAGCACACACTCATCTTTCCACATCTGCGGTGTACCTTCCATCCCTGCTGAAAGCGCATCCAAGATATACAAACTCATCCACTTGTTCCAACACTTCATCATCAACCGTAATCCTTACATTAGTTCTGGATTCTTCTCTTTCAAATACCATTATCTTTGTTTTCTTTGCATTCAGTAGTAAGCCTTTGTCCATACATTCGTCTTTCATCTCTACACTAAATATATCGTAATATACTCACTTGTATGTATGTAGGAGTGTGTGTCCAGTGTATATTTAGCACGAAACGCCTTGCCGCATACTTTACATTTGTATGGTTTTTCTCCTGAAACATAAAAGAAGTTTTAATTGATAATTATGTATTCAGGAACACATTCAATTAAGAAAGACCTTCTTTTTGAATTGATAACTTCTTATGGGAAGGTAAACCGCTTCGTTACGTAACGCGCTACGGCGCCAGTCTGTCTGGCTTCCCTTTCTCTCACGCATACGGCAGCGGATTAGTTTTTCTGTGAGGCGGAGGTACTTCCGCAGACGGGCTGCTTTGATGCGCCCTACCTCTCTCGAAACATCCAGACCAAGACAAACAGACACACAAACGTTTGCCTTGTGTGGGAATCGAACCCACGAGCGTTGGTGTCAAAGTCGCGTCATTAACGACTGAGCCACCGAGCTCGTCAAAACCGTCGAGCTCACCTATTTGTACCGCCAAGCAGCTACTTTCCGGCTTCAGCTACTCCATTTCGCGCGGCCTTCGGCATCCCTCACAGTGAGGCTATTGGCACGCATGTCATCCCTCACGACGTCAAGCCAGCACTTCTTGGGTCTACCCCTTCTACCGGAACCCGGCGGAAGTGGCGTGGCTAGGTTTGATGATGACATTTGTTCCCCACATATATATAACGTAACTCCCCCAATTTTGATATCAGGTTTCCGTATTGCCTCCCAATACGGAAGCAAATTTGAAGATGTAATCAAGTTAAAAAAGAATTGACGGGCTCGGTGACTCGGTCGTGAAAGACGCGACTTTGACACCAACGCTCGTGGGGTCGATTCCCACACAAGACAAACATTTGTGTGCATCAAAGCAGCCCGTCTGGGGAAGTACCTCCACCTCACAAAAAACCGCAGCCAAATAACAGCTCCCTAGAGGGTTGTTGTTCCTGTGTGTGAGTGTGGTCACCAGTAAGCTCCTAAGGAGTTGCTGTGTAAGGAGCAGAGGAGGCATCGCGCGAGTGATACTCCATATATTACACGCGTGAATAGGCTACGGTAACTGCTTTACATCAGGTGGACCGTATGCTTGCATGACTCCCGACGTTGTATAAAAAAAAAGATAGAAAAGTGTACCTGTATGAACCCTCATGTGATCAGCCACCTTGGCAGGCGAGTGGAACCTCTTCCCGCATACATTACACTTGTGCTGTGGCTCCCTATGAGACCTTCGGATGTGGCTCGTCAGGTACTTGCGTGTCTTGCCCTGGTACGAGCAGAGTGAACACGGATACAGCTCCGTGTTCGTGTGTATCGCCATGTGAACTTGGAGGCACCAACGGTCTGCATATATCTGCAGAAGAAGAAGTAAAAGAACTCATCGTGCCAAGCTTAGCAGCCTGACAGGGTCAATAATCTGTAATAATATATAAAGCGAAAGAGTTGTGCATGTGAGTGAGGTCACCAGTAAGCTCCCAAGGAGTTGCTGTGTAAGCAGCAGAGGAGGCATTGCGCGAGTGATACTTAATATATGTATATCTTCACGCCAGGTCCCTTGCGGGGTAGGCAGAGAACCGAGCGCCATAAGACGCGGTCCTTACATACTTCACTCGCTTCTGTGACATTCATAGCTCTTTTCATGCACGCTCGCCGGTTCCTGGGGCTCCTGACATCACCTTCTGATAAAACACAACCAATTTGATCATGGTAGGTTAGGCTCGGTCTTCCTCGGCTCCTACATCCTTCCACTTTTCCACTTTTTACTTAATATATCGCAAGCTTTAATAGGCTACGGTACCCACTTTACATCAGGTGGGTTGTATGCTTGTATGCCTGTACTGTAACAGTAGGATATAAAAAATTCTTTTTGTATTTGATAGCCCAGTTCTTGAGGTATGATATAGGGTGTTAAACTGCACGTTACGATCCTTGGAAGCTGACAAAAAAAGGAAGAAAGTAAGAGGGCAATTTCCACAGTATACTGGAATGCGGATAAATTAAGTTGTGCACTCAGGTTGCAGCTAGTGCTACTACAATTGTATTTCCTATCGGATATTCTATGGTTGGCTGGAGGAGATCCCGGATGGGACTGGTCCGACCTTGTACAGACATTATCATACAAAATTTCAAAAAATTAATAATAAATATTTATCACCATAAAGTTCACCACAGACGTAGCTATATCGTAAGATAACATGATGTCCCACTCTATATGTGTGGAACACTTCAGCGTGTTTAGAGCTGTCTCTCTCTGTAAATATATGAAACAAGGTGAATCTATATTTCTCGTGTTTCAGCGTGTTCCACACATACAGAGTAGGACATCATCTTTCGATATAGCTACGTCTGTGATGAACTTTATGGTGATAAATATCCATTATTAATTTTTTCTTCTGTTTCAACGTGTTGCGTGTAACGTCTGCGACAAGCTTAATAACTATTTTAAAATGCCACATACCATAAAGGTTTGTTTATTATAAAATAGATAGATAGATAAACAGGTAGAATAAGCTTTATTTTCATAATATTATTATGTAATAATTGTTACAGATTTTTTTTTACAAATAATAGAAATACATGAACACTTATTATGCAACAAGGCGGCCTTATTGCTAAAAGCAATCTCTTCAAGGCAACCTTAAGTTAACACATTGGCGTACAGAGAAGGTAGGTTAGCAAGGTAGGAAGATTAAAAAAAAAATTGTATATATTCTTTTTGATATAATTACTTATATAGGTGTAAGTATATACATAGGTACACATGTGTATACATATACTAAATATATATTTGATGACGAATATATATATATTTTGATAAATAATTAGAGATGTTCCCAGTAGTTGGTAAAAGTGACTATCTGGCCACTTTCATAGTCAACGACTATTTAACAGAATTCGGCAAAGAGTGCCGACTGTGCGGCTTCTTACTTTGTATGTATTTCTCAATAAAATGTATATAGTGAACAGGAGAACTTTGATTGAATGAAGACAGATGTTGGTATTTGATATGGTTGTTCATACTCATATTATTTGCTTTTATTCCCCGCCCACCATGAGAAACTATCATTTGGCACTGCTCGACTTTACGGCAAATATTTTAAATATGCGTGACTTTCTTTTTGACATGATTAAATTTCAATTGAACTTTATGACTTTAATTAACAATCTTTAATGAATCTAAGCAATTGGGATTGGCGTTGTGAGCCTGAGAAAAGCAAGTGATAATTACAAATATGTACATAAATCCAAAGACATGATAATGATGATGGTGGTACATGCCAACTATTCAGGGGACCAGTTGGTCAAAGGTTAGTTCTTTTTCCACTGGGCAATACACAGCTCCTGCTTTTTACATTAATATCATCACTAAGCAGTGGACCTCACTAATCCTAAGGAATTTGGAAACAGGATAACCCTAATAATAAGGTAGATACTTACATTATCACATATGGGGCATATAACAGACTTATCTATTTTTGTCTTAATTTTTCTCTTTGTTACTTTCTTGGATGCATTCTTATTCACTGCTGCACTAGTTCTTTTTATGCGGGACTTCAAATTCTGACGGAGTATTTCTTCTGAAGCTACATCTTCCCATTCCTGATGAGCAAAGACTTATATATTTGCATACTATATTGATAGGCAAGCAAGTATATGGTTGGTGATGTATATTCTTTTTATACAACGTCTGGTGGCATACTAGCATACGACCCACCTACTTCAGGTGGGTCGTATGTGGCACCGTAGTCTATAAATACTTGTAATACATTAAGTATCATACGCGCAATGCCTCTTCTGCTGCTAACACTTCAACTCTGAGATTACTGGTGACCTCACTCACACACAAGCAACCCTCTAGGGAGTTGTTATTTGGCTGCGGTTTTCTGTGAGGTAGAGGTACTCCACTAGACGGGCTGCTTTGATGTGTCCTACCTCTCATAAAACATCCAGACCAAGAAAGTCAAAGTCACATTATTCACTACTGCGCCACCGAGCTCGTCTAGATCAGTTATTGCCTAGAAACATTAGAAATAACCAGTTGAGAATGCGCAAGCTTGCATTGCCAGAGGGACACCTAGCTCGTCTCATTATATAACAATTCAAAATTATTATTTTTTAAAATTTGTCGGCCATTTTGTCCATGTTCGTTAAGAGATAGGAATGGTGTTCCTGAACATTCCTATTTCCTATTCTACGTTTTTATGCTGAATCCGAATCTGAAGACAAAATTCGAATACTCGAAAAAACGCACACACAATCAAAAGCACACACAGCCAAACATATAGATTTCATATAGGAACAGTGTTCCTGAAAAGTGAAATGTATGGCCAGCAACACTGCATGTTCAGTAACTTTTCTAGCTCTATCTGAATGAACGCAAAGGACATAATATCACTAGTTATAAAAGTTTGAGCTGTCTAACTAACCATAAAAGTCTAGATGAGCTCCGAGGAATGATTACATAACTGCTCAGTTTTTTTATTTTTACATATTTGATGTAATATTGGCATTGCATTTTGAATGGTTCAGTGAATGAATGAGTGAGATAGCTAGCTAGCTTTATAATAATAATTCGTTAATATTTATCATAATTACATAAAAACACCCTTGCTGGGTTAGCTGAGATTTGAACCACGAAAAGCTGAACGAGTGGAACCCTTGCATAACTTTTTACTACCAAAAATGGTACTAATTTTTGAGTATATAACTTCAATTTCTAATAATTTTTTTCTCTAAACCTAAACATTTCTGAGTTTCATTCCTTCTGAGGGGAGATTGGTAGGAACTCCCTCCCTCCTATCCTAGCCCCGTCCCTCAATTTAATGGCAAATAATGGAAATCCCTACACTAATAACCTTAAAAAATTATCCTAGACAATTACATATATCAAGGAGCGGCTCACTGCTAACGAAGGGAGCCCCTTGCCTACCTCTTCTCATCAATGCCTTTATTTTCAGGCCTACATCACCGCCAGCTCCGGCTTATCTTCATTACTGACTGAATTGAATTCCCAATTCTTGATAGACTTGATTTGACTTGACTTGATCGAATACAAAGCTCACTCAGATGAATGGAGGGGAAAAATTTGGAGTATATCTATTTATACTGCATAATTATTCATAAAGACGTTTCTGTTACAAACGTTTTATTATTGAATAAACATTTTTTTTGCTGAAAATGTCTCAGGAAATTTAAAAACTTACCGTCACCACCTGCGAAGAGTCTGTTTGTTCCATTACTGTAACAATTCAACTCCCTTGGTAGTCAGGTACACATTTTTATTGCACTTTGTAAATTATGCTTAACGTTAGTGTTTTACGGTAAAAATCATCAATATTGACATATTGTAAAACAAAAAGTGTTAATTTTAGTATCTTGTCTTGTCTACAAAATACAACAAACTCGTTGAAGACAATGAATTATCTTGAATTATGTTCTTCTTCTTCTTCTCGAATTCAGTATGGCATTCGATCGCGGGGTTGAATTCAGACCATCAGACAATTCTTGACTATTTGTCTATTATACTACATTTCGTTTCTCGAAGATTTTGTTTTCATTTAAAATAAAATGCATTTGTTTAGAAAATTTTACATACATTATTTTGATTATTGTATTTTTAAACCACTAAGGTAGTAACCAAGCTATGTAGTTTATGAAGTTTTAATTAATCGAATTGTGAGTTTAAATGAGCCAATTTCCGGTATCTTGACAATCACGGGTAAGCCACTTATTAAATTTTGTTCTGAATAATAGAGAATCACCGAGTTTGATTAAGTTTCTTAAAAATTTCAACCAAAAAAGAAGTCGGTCGATCTGTTGAAAAATTATGGTACTTTCGCGTAGTATACCGGCTTTTCAATATTACATACCACGTATCACAAAATATGGTACAAATAGTATAATTATACTACGAAATCCAACCCTGTTCGATCCTCAGTCCAAGAGTATTTCTATACGTACAGTATGGTTAGTAGCAGAGTACAATTAGGTGTTATGTAACGTGTGACACATACGACTATTGTGGGAATTAAAATATTCTTGTAAAAATATTGTAACAAATTCTTCAAACCAAATTAATTTTAACTACAAAAACACAATAGTTCATTCAACGTCTCAGTGATGATTACGTATTATTCGACCGATTGATCATTAACATTATACGAACTAGTAACTACATTTCTTTATTATTTGAAAACTATTTTTACAGAGTTTTGACTTATTCTTCATTCTATTAAAAATCAAAATCAATTTAGCAATTAGAAACAATAACTTTAAAAAGTATCCACACAATGTCAGCGTCCGAAGCTTAGTCATAAATTTCTTTAAAATATTCACTTCACCGTTGTCACACTTCCTGAGTGTTAGCTAGAATGACACCAGCTTTAGACTTTATCTGGATGCCGACAAATCTCTCCGAGACTTCTTTACCTTTCTCCAAAAGAGTTTGATATTTGCCTCGAAGATTTTCATCAGCCTCTCTTCAACGGACATAATTTGTCTTTCACGCTTCTCTTTCAGTAAAGCCTCAAAGAGTTTATTCTTGCATATACGATACATTTATTTCCTCTTCTCTCTCACACTTTCATTTAGGGGCAAGGATGATACATAATCCAGCCACGCTACCCTCTTTCTTGCTACGAATGATTCAACCTCCGCATCCCACCAGGCATCTCCTTTCAATGTTTTATGCTTCTTTGCGCATTCACATGCTTCTCTTGCGCTATCCATCATACTTTCTTTTTTAAACTTTCCAGCAATCATCCACTTCTGAGTCGGAAAGGGTCTTTCATTACGTCCATCAGCTCGTTCATCGTATCATTCAATCGACCTGCTCGTCAGCTCCAAGAGACGCTCTAAACCGCGCGCATCGGTGCGCTTTCGGCCAGAATTGCAATCTGAACGCGAATGAGCACACTTCTGGCACATGATTCGTAATAATAATATGACATACATACATATGTTACATTATTATTACTATTCGGAATGTAAAAACATTGTTAATGGATAAAAAACATTATCACGTACCCTAGATACACCTATCACAATTTGGTTATTTAAACCTGTTTAAGTAAATAGGTTGCATTGAAAATAAATGTTGAAAATATATTAATGGTATTAATTAACATTCTCAAGCTAAAACTGTATTTTCACTTTATGAGCTCTGCTACGAAGGTATGAGACGGAGGTTTTTCCATTAAATCTCCAATAGTAATGACTCCAGCTTAACCCTAGCAAATATCACTTTTATCTTTAGAGTACTTTTTTATAACATGTCATTAATTACGCTTTATTTATACAACGTCGAGAAGCATACGGCTCACTTAATATAAAGCGTTTACGGTAGCCTATAAACACTAGTAATACATTATGCGCTATGCCACCTCTGCTGCTAGGAGAGGACCTACCTCTACTCCTTAGGAGCTTACTGGTTACGCTAAATATACACATCTTGAGAGAAGTAGAACACATCAAAGTAGCCTGACCAAAGACGTATTTCCACCTCACAAAATTCGATTAAACGTCGCGCCATAGCTCGACAACAAATACTATGTAGAAGATGAATGGTACAATAGTACAGCTAATAATAATTAGAGATTAAAGTATGAAATTGCCAATTTGTACTGATAAATTAAAACTCGTTCCTTTCTAAGATATAACATATTTATTTAATCAAAATATTTACCCTCATTATATATACACACATCAAAAGTGTCTAGGGATCAAGCATTTTTATGCGGATTTCTTGAGATTGAGATGTGGCTTTGTAATAAATTTATGATTTTATAAATTTATATGGATCCTTTTTGGTGCATTTCATAATTTGAAACAGGAACTGTCAATCAAATTCGAGTAAAAGATGAAAATCAGCTGTCAATATTTTCCCTATAAAAACATACAACGCATTGAAGACATTATTAGTGCTACTGTTTCCCTACTACTGATTAAAACCAACGTTATTATGGAGCGGCGACGTCATTTAAGCAGGGAAGAAATGCTCAGAGCCGTGGGAATGATAGAAGCTGGTTCCCGGCAACGTACTGTGGCTTTAGCTCTGAATACAAGTCAGAGTGTTATCAGTCGACTTTGGACACGTTACCGAAGCACTGGTACCGTGGCTGAGCGCCATGGAGGACGGTATCGCTGCACCACACGGAGACAAGACCGATACATTCAAATCACAACTCGAAGAGCTCCAACAATAACCGCCATGATGTTAGCCGTGACGCTTCATCACTCTTCAGGGAACTTAATTAGCGACCAAACAGTCAGAAACCGCTTGCATGAAGTGAACCTTCATTCCCGAAGACCGCTAAGGGTACCACCTATAGCAATGCACAATCGTAGGATTCGATATCAATGGGCTCTTGAACACAGAAATTGGGCAGAAGAACAATGGCGTTTCGTGTGCTTTTCTGATGAGTCTCGTTTTGGTATGAGACCGGATACAAGACGTATACGACACTGGAGAACCCCTGGACGCCAACAGCGATTAAAATCCTGCCAGGAAGTCCATCCTTATAGTGGTGGAACCATCATGGTATGGGCGGGTATTTGGATCGGCGGAAGAACTGAGTTGATTTGGATCAGAGGCAACCTCAACGCTCAAATTTATGCTGAGACGATTGTATCAGACGTCATCGTTCCTCTACAAGTGCAAATCGGTCCCTTATTTCAGTTAATGCATAATAATGCACGACCGCACACCGCAAGAGTTGTAAGACAGACTCTCGCCGCAGCTAACATCAATGTCATGCCCTGGCCTGCTCAGTCGCCAGACTTGAACCCGATTGAGCATGCATGGGATATGCTACAGAGAAGAGCTCTGCCAAATATGGAGGGTATCCAGTCGCAAGAAGACCTTTTTTTGTTGTTGCAACGAACATGGGCGGCCATTCCACAGCGTGATTTGGATGAACTCATTTTGAGTATGCCAAACCGATGTTCTTGTGTTGTTAGTGTTCGCGGTAGAAACACGGATTATTAATTGTTTAAGTTACCCAATAAAATTTTAAAGAAAACTGTTATTTCAGTCTTTTTTTCGAACTTTAATGTTAGTGGTTCAAATGTCAAAAATCCCTTAATTATGAAAATTGCAAATTTCTTTATTAATGCAAAGGTGACTTGGTTTATCGTTACTGTAGACAAACGAAAACACTTTATTTGATGAATCCTTAAAGAAAATTTTAATTAATATCAATCAGGACAAAAGTTATTGCAAAAATATATGTTGATCCCTAGACACTTTTGATGTGTGTATATTGCTGCCATCTAGTCGCAAGAACTCTGGGGATCTAGATTAGACAAAATTTACGAAAGTTTTTTGCACTGACTCCTGGGAAGATATATTTTTACTATTTATTAGTAAGCTTTAGCTTTGCTTTAGGGCACTGTTGCGGCGTTTGACCTGGGGTCAGCCATTGCATTTTTCGCTTACAGTTATCGCAAAGAATCCACATTTCGTCACATGTCACAATTCTATCCATTATTCCTTTATTTCTGTACCAATACAAAGCAACACAAGTTTCAACACGCGTTCATTTCTTTAGATCAGTTAAATCATGAGGCGCCCATTTTTCAATATTGTAGGTAAGGTAACGTTAAACCATTAAAACATAGACTCATTTTGTAAAAAGAGTGATACTCATAACATAAATACTAGATATAAGCATAATCTAGTGTTACATCCAAGCCGTCTCCACAAAATAAGTAATTCTTTTATGGGGCAATGTATACGGTTCTATAACAAACTTCCCAGCAATATAAGAGAATTGTCAATAAACAAATTGAAAACTACCATAAAGCCAAATTGTGTTGCAGGGCATATTATAAAGTATCTGACTATATTAATGATAAAAATGCCTGGGAGTGAGTCGATCCAATTATAATGTAATTAATAAATTATGTAAATTTGTTTGGATACCAAAAGAGGTATGCCTGAGTTTTTTGGCAGTATTTTTATCAGTGTTCACCTAGTCATGAACTGCACGGTAGGGAAAAAAATTGTGACGATTCCAAACAAATGTAGCCATTTTTACGGAATAAAAAGTTTTTGACTTTGACTTTGACATGCTGCTAATTCCTGGATAGTTTGCCTCGGATTGGCTTCTACCATTTCCTTCCATTTAGCGTTATTCACCTGTGTGGCCGGTCTTCCACGTGATTCGTTTATCAAGTCAAAGTTTCCATTACGAAAGCGTTTAAACCAAAAACGCACGATGCGTTCATTAGCAGTCTCCTCTCCAAACGCAGCATTCATGTTGCGAACAGTTTTTGCTGCGTTAGTTCCGCGTCGGAACTCGTATTCAAAAATTACTCGGATTATCGGACTATCCACCTTTCCCGCATAAGCTGAATAAAAAACAAATGAAATTCGAAAATCAAATGTTGCACATTTCTTAAAAGAAAAACCTCATAGGTATCATGTGAAACAGTTTAACTCGAAAAATCTCACACCATTAAACCTTAAAGTCAATTCAGAGTATCTATTACTATAAAACGGCAATTTCATATTTTAACCCGTATTAAAATGTCGTATTACAATTATTTTATTCAATAAGACAACCTATTGAAAAAATAATTAGCTCCATTGATCTCCATCTTTAAGGTCTGAAGTTGGGAAAATTTCAGTGTAACATTTTATTTATTTTTTTCTTTTAACCTATATGTTTAATG
Organism: Pyralis farinalis; assembly: GCA_947507595.1. Taxonomy (NCBI): domain Eukaryota; kingdom Metazoa; phylum Arthropoda; class Insecta; order Lepidoptera; family Pyralidae; genus Pyralis; species Pyralis farinalis. The sequence goes on along the minus strand of OX382263.1, from coordinate 33,234,881 downwards.
TTTTAAATCTTAGTTATATAATTGATTAATATAATAACTAAATATGATATACATAATTGAAAATGCGCAATTGTTAAACATTGAAGTCATTTCTTCTACCTTTGGAATAGAGTTGTAAATGACCGTATAATAACAAATTGCTATATATTATACCAGTATAATACAATAAAAAAAATATAATAAAATAATATCGGTATTTTATTTTTTGAAAAAGTACATATTATATTTAAAATATTTGTTGACATTATACTACACATTATTGTATATATTGCAAATATTTCTTGATTTATTTAGATATTCGATAATAAATATTTGTTTCATGTTTGTTAATATTTTAACAGTAACAAATATGTCCGGAAGTACAATTTCAGGAGGTATCCTACTACTCAAGCTGGTCGAGATCTATATAGAGAATGCAATAATTTGACACTGTTCAAGTATCAACCGAACACATAATATAACGATATCAAATTAATAACAATGTGATAATCTCAATCAAACAAATCGAAAAATTAATTGTGAGGCAGATGATCCGTCAGAGTAATGCCCGCGCACCGAACGCAAAGCGATCTGGGCGCCGCCCAACACTCGGACGTTCCGTGAGCGCGCTCGCGATGGCAGCGCCTCCTCGTAGCACGGCAAAGCACGCACTGTGCCTCGGAAGTGTCAAATCAACTCCTTTTAATTATTTCCGCCGACACGGCCTTCCTGACGTACGCACGTCCTCGTGCGTCACTCATCTGAAACACAACATGTCAACCAAGCATTACCATTATAATTACTTTCACTACCTATGATCTCTCTCACTATAGTGAATCACGTTTTATCACGTCTCTCAACTCTCTACAATTTGCATTCTTAGGTTCCGCCGTTCAACACTCCACACAATGTATCGCGTATAGCACCCACCGCTGCTCCGCTCCACGCACAGGGGACCGTGTTGCATGTAGCACACGGCAGGCCAATGGCTTGCGGCCAACAGCGGGATACTGCATAACGTACATACCTTCACCATTAACTTCTGTGCCGGCTGGATCTGCGACCACCGCACCATTTTCGACCTCACTATGCACCTGCACTACCGTGCTATCCACAATTCTGTCATCAACCTCCATGTCACTATCTGCCGACACAGACCTATCCTGCTCCAATGCTTGTTCGCATAAAGCTTCTGCCATTTCCGTTAAACCTTCGCGCCCTTCAGGGACTTTACGCAAGCTTATTGTATTATTAATATTTGTACTTTCTCTTTGAGCCATCTACATGTTGCAGTTCATCATTCACCATTCATCATCATTCAGTTGCCTTCCAAAACTCCGGTCACTTTAAAGGGATCTCTATACTTTCTACCTAGCTTGGTCTGTTTACGCTCGCAAGATTTAAGGAATAGTTAATAGATTCAGGCGTTATTTTGCGAAAGTCAAATTTACATGCAATTTGATCTAACCTGCTTTGTGTGCTTCCGCCACCAATTAGTTCATGCGGCCTAGCGCCGGCCGGCACCCACCCACTACTGTTAGTACATGGTACATGCCGACGCTGCCATGGCTGCTCCGGTAGTCTCTGCCTCGGCTGCTGCGGTCGTCCGCCATCTGGAACAGAATCCGCATGCCCCCACCACCACCGTCGCTGCCACGACTGGCCTGGGTCGTCGCTGCGACACGTGTTTCGCCTCTCCACGAGGCATCATCAGGCGTTGTAGACGTTAATCGTAAGAATAACATGCTACAAGTGACAAATCCATCGCAGTGCCGTCCCTTATATTGAATTGAGGGTGGGGGTGGATGGTGTGAGCGAAAAGATATTTAATAGTGGGGAATGGTTTACGTCAGTCTGTTTGTTCATGAGAGTAATTTTAGAATTTTTATGTTTATTAATTTCTAATTGTTCCCTAATATTTAGTTTTAAACCTTTGTCTATGGTGTGTAAAATTTGATATGTATTAGTGGGGGATAAGTTATGTCCTTTGTCTATAAGATGCTCGGCGATGTGTGACCTTTCTGGGCGATTGTTTTTATACGCCGATACGTGTTCGTGAAATCGTGTTATAAAGTTACGACCAGTTTGCCCGATATAAACGTGTTCACATTCATCGCAGAACAGCTTATAGACGCCGGATTTTTTATTGGGCGGGATTTTATCTTTAGTGTTACAAAGTGGCCTGAGTGAATTATGGGATTTGAGAGCAACATGTATGTTATTTTTTCTAAATATGTGAACTATTTTGTCAGTGATTTTACCCAGGTATGACAAACTCGCAGTGTATTTATTTGTCGAAATATATGGAACAGCGTACAATAGTCTGTTAACGATACTACTCGTCTTTTTACGCAATAATTTATCGATGGTAGATTTGGAATAACCGTTTGACTTCGCGATCTGATATATTACATCAAGTTCTTTGTTGTAATTATCCTTACTTAATGGAACGCTCATCAAACGGTGTATCATAGTTTTATACGCTGCGAGCTTGTGTTGCCAAGGATGGCTGGATGACGCGGGAGTCGTGGTATCGGTATGAGTTGGTTTACGATATATCGAAAATTGATGGAGGGATTGATTTTTAGTTATGGTTAAATCTAAAAAGTGAAGTGAACTATTTTGTTCTATTTCTAAAGTGAATTTAATTTTAGGGTGGATTTTATTTAATTTGGAAACAAAGAGATCCAATTGACGATTGGTACCTGTCCAGCATATGAGAATATCGTCGACATATCTATAGTAATAGAATATGTGTGGTTTACCGATTATGTGTTCGCGTTCGTAATTATCCATAAATAAGTCAGCCATCAATGGACTAAGAGGGGACCCCATTGCTAACCCTTCTTTTTGAAAATAGTATTTATTATCAATTGATTTTATGTAATTTTGGTTTTTGGTTCAATATTCCAATAAGGCCAGTTGTGTCGTACAGTTGTGGAGCTCCCACCTATAAGTTGGCAAAATTTCTTAATGTACATATCCGTGAAAAGATATCTTTTGAGCCAAAACACAGTCTTAAAAATAGTTTACATTTAATTGATAGTATAAAAAACTTAACACTACCCCCTTCTTCCAAATTAATTTCACTCGATGTTGAAAGTTTATTTACTAACGTACCTTACGAGGATTGTCTAAAAATCCTCAAGTCCTCTTCAGAAAATAAATTCATTCATCCTGGCGAGACAGATGACATATTACGACTGACAAGACTTTGCATGTCTCAAAATTATTTTCAGTTTGATAATAAATACTATTTTCAAAAAGAAGGGTTAGCAATGGGGTCCCCTCTTAGTCCATTGATGGCTGACTTATTTATGGATAATTACGAACGCGAACACATAATCGGTAAACCACACATATTCTATTACTATAGATATGTCGACGATATTCTCATATGCTGGACAGGTACCAATCGTCAATTGGATCTCTTTGTTTCCAAATTAAATAAAATCCACCCTAAAATTAAATTCACTTTAGAAATAGAACAAAATAGTTCACTTCACTTTTTAGATTTAACCATAACTAAAAATCAATCCCTCCATCAATTTTCGATATATCGTAAACCAACTCATACCGATACCACGATTCCCGCGTCATCCAGCCATCCTTGGCAACACAAGCTCGCAGCGTATAAAACTATGATACACCGTTTGATGAGCGTTCCATTAAGTAAGGATAATTACAACAAAGAACTTGATGTAATATATCAGATCGCGAAGTCAAACGGTTATTCCAAATCTACCATCGATAAATTATTGCGTAAAAAGACGAGTAGTATCGTTAACAGACTATTGTACGCTGTTCCATATATTTCGACAAATAAATACACTGCGAGTTTGTCATACCTGGGTAAAATCACTGACAAAATAGTTCACATATTTAGAAAAATAACATACATGTTGCTCTCAAATCCCATAATTCACTCAGGCCACTTTGTAACACTAAAGATAAAATCCCGCCCAATAAAAAATCCGGCGTCTATAAGCTGTTCTGCGATGAATGTGAACACGTTTATATCGGGCAAACTGGTCGTAACTTTATAACACGATTTCACGAACACGTATCGGCGTATAAAAACAATCGCCCAGAAAGGTCACACATCGCCGAGCATCTTATAGACAAAGGACATAACTTATCCCCCACTAATACATATCAAATTTTACACACCATAGACAAAGGTTTAAAACTAAATATTAGGGAACAATTAGAAATTAATAAACATAAAAATTCTAAAATTACTCTCATGAACAAACAGACTGACGTAAACCATTTCCCACTATTAAATATCTTTTCGCTCACACCATCCACCCCTACCCTCAATTCAATATAAGGGACGGCACTGCGATGGATTTGTCACTTGTAGCATGTTATTCTTACGATTAACGTCTACAACGCCTGATGATGCCTCGTGGAGAGGCGAAACACGTGTCGCAGCGACGACCAGGCCAGTCGTGGCAGCGACGGTGGTGGTGGGGGCATGCGGATTCTGTTCCAGATGGCGGACGACCGCAGCAGCCGAGGCAGAGACTACCGGAGCAGCCATGGCAGCGTCGGCATGTACCATGTACTAACAGTAGTGGGTGGGTGCCGGCCGGCGCTAGGCCGCATGAACTAATTGGTGGCGGAAGCACACAAAGCAGGTTAGATCAAATTGCATGTAGATTTAAGGAACACGAAATCACCCTTACTAAATGGTTTGACTAGATCCCTTCCTTTATTGAAATGTACCGTATCTGAGATCAGTACGTGTTCGATATTACCATGCGCGTTTTTACGGATCCTACTCAAGTGAGCCCTACATTCAGAAGTTGCATCAACGCAAGCTATTCTAGAGATACCTAACGGTTGCGATTTGATACTAAACATAAGCTCAGTTGGCGAGTAACCAGTGACTATACATTTCGTACTATTTAGCGCAAGTTGAATTGCACTAAGTTCGTCTCTCCACACGGTATCTGAACTACTTTCTGCTATGGTGAGTAGGTTTTTAAGTGTGAGCATTACTCTTTCGACTTGCCCATTGGATCTGCTAGCGCCGACCGCAATGAGATGAAGCTCTATGTTGTTTTTAGAGCAAAATCTTTGAAAATTATTACTTATGTAGCATCGGCCCTGGTCAGCTATTACGCGTTTCGGAGTTCCGAACATATTGATGGCCTCTTTTAATGATTCTATCGCACTACTGGCATCTAGACTCGTGGTCAACCGTAGCAGAACACACCTAGTAAAAGCGTCAATAATAACGCTCACTTACTCGTTTTTAGAGTTTAAATATTTTGTCGTTGCGGTCTAGTACCTCATAAGGGCCAGTATAAGGGGGCTGCAGAGCACCTCGTACTGTATCGTCCCTCAAAAAGACATGACTAGCTGATGATAAGTCTTTATATATAAAGATTTTATCTTTGTTATGTCGCGTAGCAGGAGATGGCTGAAGTTTAGCTGCAAATTGACGCATTCGCATGGTGAAGTCCGATACGTCTGTGGTTTCCTGTGGCGTCGCCTGGAAAAATTCACCTGGTAGACGCAAAGGTTCGCCATAGACCAATTCTGCTGACGAAGTATGTAGATCCTCCTTATACGCGCTTCTGATTCCCAAAAGTACCAATGGTAATGTGTCTACCCAATTATTGTCGGCATGACACATTATGGCGGCCTTAAGCTGGCGGTGGAATCGCTCCACTAACCCGTTACAAGCTGGATGATACGCAGTTATTCGACGGTGTTTGAATCCTACCGCTTTTCCTAGGAATTGGAATAGGGCGGATTCAAATTGTCGACCGCGATCCGTGACAATATCAGTAGGACATCCAAATCTGGATATCCACGATATTAGTGCCTTTCCTACAGCTTCAGCGGTCATTTCGACCATTGGTGTAACCTCGGGCCAGCGTGTGAAGCGATCCACGATCGTCAGGCAGTATCGGTAACCTTGAGAAGACGGAAGAGGACCTATTATGTCCGCGTGGATAAATGCAAAACGTGCACGGGGTAGATCAAACGTGCCTAAAGGGGATGATACGTGACGATGTACCTTAGCGCGTTGACAAGCCAGACACTTTCGTGATCATTCTCGACAGTCCTTGCGTACTCCAGGCCAAACGAATCGCTCGGCTACTAACTTGGCCGTACCGTTGGCTCCTGGATGGCTAAGGTTATGGAGGCTTTCGAATATTTGCTTTCGCAATGGTTTGGTCACAAAGGGTCTATGGCTAGATGTACTAACATCGCAGTAAAGCTCTATCTGCGTATTAGGGATTGGTAATTTCTTTAAGCGTAGTGATGTTTCACTACCTAGAAATGATTCCAGTTCTTGATCAGTTGTCTGGGATGTAGCAAGAGTCTCTAAATCGATAGGTATCTGCAGTTCGTCAATCCGTGACAATGTATCGGCTACCACGTTGTCTCTGCCAGATATGTGTCTAATATCGGTCGTGAACTGAGAAATGTAGTCAAGGTGACGGAACTGACGGGGCGAACAGTTGGCTTTTCTTTCGTGAAAAGCGAAACTGATTGGTTTGTGATCCGTATAAATAACAAAGTGTCTTACCTCTAACATATGACGAAAGTACTTGACGCTTTCATATATGGCCAATAGTTCGCGGTCATATGGTGAGTATTTTTGTTGTGATGGGGTGAATTTTCGGGAAAAGAATGCGAGGGGTTGCCATTCGCTGTCTTTTAATTGCTGCAATACTGCACCCATGGCTAGATCAGATGCGTCTGTCACTAAAGCTAGCTTAGACTGACAATCTGGGTGTGCTAGTAAAGCGGCATTTGACAAGCTTGCCTTGCAATCCTTGAATGCACGTAATGTTTCGCTCGACAGGTTGACGGGATGAGACGCCTTAACTGTCCCAACGAGAAGAGCATTCAGAGGTGCTTGAATTTTAGCGGCCTTAGGAATAAATCGCCGATAAAAGTTTATCATCCCAAGAAAACGCCTAAGTTGCTTAACAGTCTTGGGTATAGGAAACTCGCTAATGGCTTGGACTTTCGAGTCCAATGGTGTGGTACCTGTTGCAGAAATTCGGTAACCTAAAAACGATACCTCGCTGGCACCGAATACGCATTTTGCAGTGTTGACTAATATTCCATAATCTCTCATGCTACTAAACAACTGTTGGAGATGGGTTTCATGGTCATCTCATCGACAAATCTTTGAAACGTTTGGCCTGCGTTTCTTAACCCAAATGTCATGAATGGGAATTCATACATGCCAAATGGAGTAGTAATAGCCGTTTTTGGGATATCGTCCTTGTAGACAGGGATCTGGTTGTAGGCTTTAACTAAATCGATCGTAGAAAAAAATTTACAACCAGAGATACTGTGGGCGAAATCATGTATGTGCCTAATGGGGTAACGATCTGGGACAGTGCGTGCATTAAGCATGCGGTAATCACCACAAGGTCGCCAGCCGTTATCCTTCTTAGGTGCAAGAAGGAGAGGGGAAGCCCAGGGACTTTTTGAAGGGCGTGCAGTACCATTATTGAGCATAAGTTCAAATTCCTTCCTAGCTAATTTAAGTTTGTCGGGAGCAAGTCTACGTGGGTTACATGAAATAGGTGGTCCCAGTGTGGTCCGAATGTAATGAACTGTATTGTGCATTGGAGTCGCCGGTGTGCCTGAAGGGCGGGTAATATCCGGAAATTTAGCCAGTATACTATGAAATCTTGTGTCGCCCATCGAAACTTTTACAGAGAATACATTAGTGACTTTAACAATGCTAGCATTCGATGACAAAGTGGTGGTATTATCTATCAAGCGCTGATTACGGCAATCTACGACTATATTATAAAAGCTTAAAAAGTCAACTCCAATAATAGCTTTGGTAACATCAGCAACAGTAAATCGCCAAGGAAAGTTACGCCTTAAGCCTAAGTCTAAGTTAAGTTCTATGTAACCATAAGTGTCAATCACAGACCCATTTGCTGCACTCAATTGGTATTCTGTTTTGGCTCGTCGTTCCCGCAGCGCAGATCGAGGATAGACGCAAAGATCGCTGCCGGTGTCTACCAGAAATCGGGTTTTTGAAGAACCATCAGTAACGAAGAGGCGACCTGATGAGGCGGGGCAATCGTCAGTCGCCATCAACGACTGCCTGTGGCGTATCCCGCCTTTCCAAAGTCGCATGGCTTGATACATCTGTGTGCCTTTGCTCCATGTCTTGCGTGGTACCAACAGACTGGGTACTTTTTGTAGTTAGAGCTAGAGCTGCTGCGTGGACGACGTCGTTGGTGTGATCTGGAACGATCGTTGGAGTCACGTGTACGTGTGTGTTCGTCAAGTTTAGCTGCCAGGCGTTCCACTATCTTTTTCAATTCCGCGATTTCGCTTGACGGGCTAGGCTGTGGCATGCTAGACGACATTGCTGCAACGTTATATGGTGACGTTAGTTCCTGTATCCGGTCTGCCAAATCCGAAAGCTGCTCCAGAGAATGAGTGGGCTGCGATGCCAGCACAGTCTGGATATTATGAGGAAGGCGACTGCTCCATATCGACCTGATGAAGTCTTCAGGGACAGACGGGCCAGCTAGGTCTTGTAGGTGTCGCAGGAACTGGGATGGAGTCCTATCGCCAAGTTATTCGTGCGTTAGTAACTGCTTGACCTTCTTCTCATGAGAGGCAGAGAGCCTTCTTATCAGCTCCGTCTTAATTTTCTCGTACCTCTTCTTTGCCGGAGGATTAACTATGATGTCCTTCACAGCCTTCGCATGTTGAATATCTAGGTTATTAGCGACATTGGTAAATTTGGTAAAGTCATCAGTTATATCTAAGTTTTCAAATTGTCCTTCCAGAAGAGCGAACCAAATCTCTGGATCGTCCGGAGAAAACGGAGGCACCTTTAGGTTGAATTTCCGAATTTCGGACGATGTCTCTCGATAATCTCGTTCTCGGTCAGTGGAAACGCGTACCTTCCTTGCATTTCGCTTAGTGACATGGAGGTCAGATGGTGAAAATACTGTTTTTGTAGTATCGCTATCGCTGGTGTCTTCCTGGATACCCGTAGAACCGGTTCTAGTATCAGTTCTCGTGTTCAAGGGGTCACCAGTTATGGTTGGTATATGGGCCATATTAATACGGGACCGGCGTACCTGTAGGATGTGCTGGGTTTCGAGTAAGCAGGAAAATCCTTTGTGACAAAGTTCCTTTTATTGCGATACACGATATAACACTGGTAGCGAGAAGCAAGAATTACAGTTGCAAGGCACATATAATAACAAGCGGGTAGGCTCGAAGCACTATAGCGAGGAGCGACACAGGGGTCAAGTAGCGAGGCTGTATGACGACTGTCGGTGAGGTGCGCCGGCGCACTGCGCCTGCGAACGAGTACATACCGAAACAATTCGCGCGTCTCCAATGCACGAGAAATTAATCGTATGATAAATTTACTTTGTTTGTTAAGTGTGTATGAATATTATATTATATGTTATGAGTATTGTATATCCTATAATAAATAATTATATAAACATATATATAACTATACTACTACTAGTACGTTCTCACGCCAAGTCCCTTCAGGGGTAGGCAGAGAGAAAGCGATATATACATATAGTAATTAGGTATGTGAAGAGAATATATACATTAACTGGTAAGTGTACGTACATACATATCATCACGCCTGCTTCCCATTAGGGTAGGCAGCGACTATGGTAATTGTATATGTGGGAAACGTAGGTAGGCTACACCCACTTAAGTCTATATGAAATGTGTGCCATGGTATTGTGACTTTAGGTATAGGATGAAGTTGTTTAGGTTGAGCCCCCGAAGATCCTTTACAAATCAAACACGCGTGTACAAATTTTTTTACTGCCCTTGCTATACCAGGGAACCAATACAAGTCTAACAATTTGTCAAGTGTTTTATCATATCCAAGATGTTTTACTTCTGAATGCACGTGGCTAATAAGAGAACAAACTAAAGATCGCGGAACAATAGGCAGCCATTTAGTGAGCTTATTACGCTGCACTTTTCGATACACAACACCCTTTCTGATATCATAAGTTTGAGCAGTTTCTCGTGGTATGTCTCCGACTTTCCATTTATTCATAATACCCGCTAACTCACTATCCCGTTGCTTTATTTTATTTATTCTTAACAATAATTACATTGTGTTGAATTAAAAAAAAAATACATAATAATCAAAAGAATGGTAATTGTACAAAAGAAAAAAGAAAAGTACATAATGTCAAATATACATGTCAAAAAAACTAAAAAGTAATAATAAAATATTGAAATCAGATTGAAATTATTAATTACTACATAATACATCAAAATTAAAATTTGAATTCGTCAATGCTATAGCAACACTTTTTCAACAAAAGGGCATGCAGCTGAGATTTAAAAATCTTCCAGCTACTTATTGTTTTGTATTCGCTAGGCAATTTATTAAATAAATGAGCTGCCTGAAACCTTGCACCGTGTTTAACTATTGTAAGTCCAGGAAATACCTCATTTATGATATTCTTCCTTCTTGTGCTCTCACGTAACTGTCTATTTTGAATGGTTTCATTTTTTACAAGCTTCTTTACAAGATCTGTTAGGAGAATAAGAATATACAAGCTGGGCACTGTAAGGATACCATATTGTTTGAAAATCTCTTTACAGGATTGCCATTGAGGTATTCGCGCAATAACTCTTAAGGCTCGTTTTTGTAATTTAAAAGCTCTGTCCATGTTGTAATTATAACTGTTTCCCCACAGTCTAATGCTGTATCTAAATTTAGATTCGATTAGTGCAAAATATATCAGTTTTAGCTGCTCTGCAGTAAGGATATCCCTTAAGCTTCTCAGAGCATAGCATGCAGAGCTGACTGAATTTGTTATTGATGTCAGTTCACATTTCCAATTTAGAGCAGAGTCTATGTAAACACCCAAGAATTTAACATTGTCTACAACTTCAATCCTATTGCCTTTTAAAACAATGTCCAAAGAATCTCTATTATGAGCTGTGGATTTAAACATGACGGCACATGTTTTGTTAATATTGAGCTTTAAATTATTTGCAGTAAACCATTCATCTAGAATATTTAATACTCGTAATTTGTTAATTTTTTTGGTAAGATCCAGCAAATTCTCCGCTGCTACAATGGCGTTTCTGTCATCTGCATATACAATAACATTAACATCATCAATTGTTTTGTGTATGTAATCGACTAGGTCATTAATAAAAAGTATAAAAAGTATTGAACCCAATATTGAACCTTGTGGTACACCTCTTAATAATAACTGTCATCTTTGATGTCCATGTGGTTTCCTTGCCATTATCTATGTTTTTTATTTCAATATACTGTCTTCTATGTAGTATTTAAATAGTTCTAAAGGTTGTCCTCGTACTCCATAGTGGTCAAGCTTGTTTAAAAGAATTTCATGGTCAACTGTATTAAAAGCAGAGCTCAAATCAAGAAAAAGTCCCGCTACTCTTTTTTTGTCATTTAATTTCATTAACACGTCATCTATTAATGTTCCAACAGCATCAGCGGTGCTTACTTCTTTCTGATACCCATATTGTCTTTTAGTAATAACGTTATTTTCAGTTGTATGCTTAAGTAGTCGTTTTTTTATGAGTTTTTCGAAAAAATTTTAAATACTGGCAACAATGATATCGGTCTGTAGTTTTTGGGGTCATATTTTGAGTTCCTTTTATGAACTGGCAAAACGCGACCTATTTTCAGTTGGTCAGGGAACACACATTCCATTTGACACATGTTAAATAAATGTGCAAGAGATTCTGCTAATAAATCTATATTTTCTAATAATCGTTATTGGAATTTCATCGTAACCATAGGATTTCTTATCCTTCATGGCTTTCACTGTATTAATTATTTCCGCAGGGGTAATTAATTCCCAGCTCATGTCAGTCTCGATCTTGATAGTGTTAGAATTTAAAAAATCCGATGCGCTCTTTTTATTTCCAGTTGGTTGTTTACTTTGATCAAACTGTAAAGAGAATATATTACCTATTTTTTCTGGAATATCAGTTAATATGTCATCTATCTTAATTTGCAACTTTTCGTCTACGTCAACTTTTTTGTGTTTATTTCTTTGTCTATTAACTACCTTCCAAATGCTCTTACTATTATCTTTAGCTTTCTCTATATCTTTTCTATCTCTCGCATTTTGGCGTCCCTTATTATTTTTCTATATAATCTCACATATTCTTCACGATATTTGAGAATAGTATTGTCACAAATAGATTTATTGATATCATTAAGAAATCGTTTCATAGTACTAGAAACTTTTATACCCTTAGTTATCCAATTTAATTTTGCACACTGCTACTCTATAGCTAACCATTATCGTTGCAATTCTATAAGTTAGACCTGGTTTTTGGTACCCACGTTCATGTCATTATTGTCAGAATCAGAGCAAGACAGTGGATTTCTAGATAGAAAATCCACGTGTGACATATGACGCCCCTCCCTATACTCAATACTAAAATCGTAACTTTGCAGTATCGGCCACCACCTATATACACGAGGTGTGAGATCCTTTTTTGTACTAGAAGATTTAAGAGCATTACAGTCGGTGCGAACAGTGAAGTGGCGGCCATATAGGTAATGCCTAATGCCTAAAGTGCTCTACCGCGCGCACTACCGCCAGAGTCTCATCGCCAGAGTTCGTTGATGGCGTGAACCGGGATGGGTACTTTATAAATCTGTGAACTTTCAGCACGTGTTTGAGGGCAGTCTATTATTTTGTGGCCATTCCGGCCACAGCGGTGGCATATACCATTGAAACTAGATGTAGGTAATCGCTGATTATAAAACCGCGGGCGTTTGCTCTCTGTATAAGAAATCATATCCTCACTTCACTTCATTGATACTCCACGTAATATATGACATAGTTGGGTCTTTGTCTTTATAGCATGAGAGTTTAATTCACGTCTTAATTAGAAGTCTTAATTTTCGCCGCAACTCGACAAATTGAATTTTATTTTGCAATCACATGATATAATTTTGCTTTAGGATTAGTTTTGTTCATTTTTATACCACTGACGTAGAACAGCATACGGCCAGTCTGATGAAATGTAGTTACCTTAGCCTAATGCCACTTGCAACATCAGGGGAGTATTTTAGTTGTATGAAGTACTAATATATAAATACCATAATTTGTCATAATTCTATTTCTAAATGTCACATCCTTAATGTGTGTAGGTACTTAACTTCAGTATAACGGGCAAAACGTGAGCATAATTATGAGCATGCCATTTTGGCCTCAATTGTTGCAGCACCCAAAGAGCTAATTCTATTGTATGAAAGCAAGTAAGCATGAAATCCGGTTCGCCATAGGGATTGGAGATGTCATAATAATAGGTATTACGCCTTAAGTTAAATTGCATTTTTGCTCTTTTCAGCTCTGCGTCGACTTCTCATCAGTTATTCAGGCACGTTCATTTCGGAGAAATTATCTTATTTTTTTATATAAAGTCGGGAGGCATACAAGCATATGGCACACCTGAGGTTAAGCAGTTACCGTAGCCTATCATTCATATATCACTCGCGCTATGTCTTCTCTGCTGCTTACAAAGCATCTCCTTAGGAGCTTATTGGTGACCTCACTCACACGCAAGAACACAATAATCTTCTAGGGAGCTGTTATTTTTGCTGCGGTTTTCTGTGAGGTCGAGGTACTTTCCCAGAAGGGCTGCTTTCATGCGCCTTACCTTTCTTAAAATATCCAAACCAAGTGAAACAGTGAATCGAACACACGAGCTTTGGTGTCAAAGTTATGTCATTCACGACAGGGCCAACGAGCTCATCATATTTTTTTTAATATTAAATCAAAGTGCTATTGCCATGAGTGATGTATACATTTTACAATTTAAATTTTACACTTTATATTTAACATTTTATTGGAAAAAAACTTGCCAGAAAAACTTTAGCCAGAAGGCACCGCTCTCTATACATGAAGCGAGACTGATGCCAACAGTAATGTACGGAAGCGAAAGCTGGGTTTGCCAGAGAGAGCATGAAAGTAGAATAAACGCTGTCGAGCTGCGACCGTTGCGCAATAACTGCGGCATAATGCTTACAGATGAAGTTCAAAATAAGGATGTGAGAAAGAGAGTTTTGGTGTTAACATGCCTTTTCTTAAAAAATGCATGCTTCGTGGGTTAAAACATGTAGAAAGAATGATGAAATGAAAGATATGCAACGCGAAATTAGAAGAATATGGGAGTCAGGGAAGGTCAAGACTGATCTCCAATGTTCAAATAGGTCGTGTATCGTCTTAAGTTTTCGCGATTGTTACACATTGAATTAAACAATTTTTAACGGAAGTATCGCGTTAGAATAAACACGCGATACTTCCGTTAAAAATTGTTTAATTCAAGGTCGTGTATCATCAAAAGGCGGTGTCTCATGCCTTACGAACTAGCAAGTGCGCGTGAAAAGACCTATGCCTGTTATAGAAGCGAGTGAGGTGTGTTAGGACCGAGTTATGTGGCGCTTGGTTCTCTATGCCTACCTCGCAAGGCACTTGTCATGAAGATGCATGTATTCATAAATTCTTCTACATTACATCTTTATACTCGAAATCCACATATAATAGTGCTATCTATCTACGTATATCTTTACGCCAATATCCTGCTAGGTATGTAGAGGGAATCGAGCACCACATGAGAGACAGGTAGGACGCATCTAAGCAGCCCGTCTGGGGAAGTACCAGCACCTCACAGAAAACCGCAGCCAAATAACAACTCCCTAGAGGTTTGTTGTGTTCCTGCGTACGAGTGACGCCACCAGTAAGCTCCTAAGGAGTTGCTATGTTAGCAGTAGAGGTTGTGCGAGTGCTACTTAATGTATTACAAGAGTTCATAGCCCACGGTAACTGCTTGTCGTATGCTTGTATGTCTCCTGACGTTATACACATATGAATTTTAATGAGTCAAAACGGGAGGCTGACAAGATGGAGTTTTCTTAAGTTTTTGTAGCTCAAATGATGAAAAACTGCCCAAATTCAATAACTGTATACTAAAACTGTTGATGTTCACGCACCGTTAAGAGCAGTTAAAGTGATGCGACCTCTTGTTTATGGATTAGTAGAGATATCCGGCTAGCAATGACAAGACGTGATCGTGCATTTCGTCTTTGCAAACGTGACAGATCAGAAGATAACTGAGATTTATACAAAACTGGCGTAATAACTGTAAGCGAATGGCATGAACGACAGTATTTTCACAATAATGTTACTTTTTCTGTCAATATATGGAAAATTCTTCACACACTTGATTTAGGGAAATGCTCCATGCAACCTAATAGTCCATTATTCCCCCCTAACGTCTTCAATAACGTTCCTCCAGGGCGGTATTTTATCCCTACAGGTTTCTGTGCAAACGACATCAGATACGCTGAACTCGGCAAATTCTCGCAATAGTTTGCGCCAAATATATTCTTGGTCAAATAACTTTGGGATTTCGGTGAACCCTAATAATTACCAGGCTATTTTATTAGGTAGCGCAAGGCAAATTGATACAATTGACATCAATTCCATATCGTTCATCATACTAATGCAGAGACATGTTACTAAAGGACCAGCCTCGTAGGATCATTCCCCTCTGTCATGGTACAAGATATTGTGATCCATTGCGCGCATAAATACTTCGTGCGTAATCGATTCTCTAGCAGTCTTGTAATCGTTATCGCTCAGGTAACATCATAAAGTGTTACACTAAAAATGCCAAACTGTGCAGTTGTGTCATGCAAAAAAAGGTCGAACACTTCTAGTTTACAAAAATATTGAGTTACCTTTCACATGCAAGTATTATTTTATTTGCTTTCATATAAAAGAAATTAAAATGGTGTGATAACGATTAATTCATGAGAAATCAATTCAGTAATCGAGTACTGATGCAATCGAATCATATTCCGCGACTTTGGCCGCATATCTCCTATCCCAAATTAGCGTAAATTATACAAACTGCAAAACAAAACAGTCCTTCATGCTGTATAATAGGGTTCATTTAGCTAAAGACAAAAAAAAGTATATTAGACGTTTCGTAATTTTGAATCTACCATCTTCGATTTACGAAGAAGTTCAGCTATTCCACAACAGATGGCAGGCAGCGGTAAGAAAATAACTTTGAACTGTAGTTGCCTCGAAATAAGGTTGACATTTCCTTAAAACATTATTTTCGTTTCTATGTAGTAGTTACCTCGTCCCCCGTCAAAAATGGCAGAATTATTTACTAACAGAATCACGCGTATGGCGAGTCCTTTAGTAACATGTCTCTGTATTAATGCTGTTGAGGATAATTTTGGTAATCAAAATGTCGTAAATTTACGAATGAATCTGTAAAACATTGCCACTAACGGAGCATTATTAATTAATTCCCATGTAACTTTTTTTCCATCATTTGCCTGGATCTTAGATATAGTTTCTAAATCGTACAAATAGTTACTAAACATGAGACTTGGTTTGCTTCAACTAAAATTGAAGAAAATTTTCCTGCTGTTGATGGTTTAGGAATGTCAGCCTACTGTCACTGTCAGTTAAATGCTGCATGATATCACTACTACTGCACATGCGCGGTTTATTCGAGTTTATTCTCTTTTATTTATTTGTATTTAATTCATAATATATTAATAAATGAACGACAGGTCGTCTATTATAAAATATAATATTATCTTTATGTGAATAACAGTGATCTTCGTATAAATTCAATCTCAATTTATTGTTAACCTTTCCGCCGCCGTCTTGTTGTGTAATATACATTTTTTATGGTACTTTTGTAAAAAAATCACCTTGATATATTAGTAATTAGTCAGTTCTTTTGAACCCATGACTATACGTTTTTTCTAATAGGTAAGTTGTATTTGTTAAGTTATACGTTATTTGATCATATCTTTGTACCTTTATTTATATTCGGTTTTTTGTATTATTTTAATAAGATTTCATCTGGTACGAACTTACGTTATTAAACCTCGAGATCGGGTTCATTTTTTTAAGCCGATTATGTTTTTTGTTTAAAATCGGATAAACTTAAAAACAACAATCATTAAGAGCCATTTCCAAGATAAGGAATATATCTAGACCCGGAAGGAATAAACACTTAAGTATAAAAATGAAGGTATATAAGAAAAATTTTACAGGAACAAGTTTTTTGTGACTGGTGAAAAAAATTTAAGGAAACGATTTCGTTTTAATAGTTTATTTTCATCTTATACTATAACACGTTTCTTATGTATTTAAGATATTAATGAAATTTTGAATAAACAATGAATTAAATGACCTAAGTTATAATGAACTGACATAATAATTGACATAAGTGGTTATATCTATGTTATAGAAAAGTAAACAACTTTCCTACCACATCTTAATTGGGAGACAAATTAATTAATTGAAAACTGCAGACTAGTCAAAATAAAAAAAAAGAAAATACGTCTAAGAAAACATATTTCAGAAACTAACCTAACTCAAAAATGTCTGGTTTGTTCTGTGGGATGTGGAGGTCTGACGGCAGATGTCCATATGTCCATAGGCTACGGGAACTGCTTGCCATTAGGGAGGCCGTATGGTTTTAGTTGTATAAATAAAATAAAATGTAGTTAAAAATATGTCCTGCCCAGACAGCCTGTGACATAGTGATAAACAGACAGACAATGCAGTGTCTTTGATATATATTATATTTTACCATTCATCATCATCATTTCAGCCTGTATTTGTCCACTACTGAACATAGGTTTCCCATCTATAGAGCCATTTGACTCAATCCTGTGTCACTTGTATCCATCAACTTCCTACAAATCTCTCGAGGTTGTCGCTCCATCTAGTGAGGGGTCGTCCCACATGCGTGCACCAGTACAGGGATGACATTCGAGAACCTTTCTTCCCCAGTGGTTGTCGGTTCTACGAATTATGTGGCCGGCCCACTGCAAGTTCAGCTTGCTCCTCATTTCTGATTCTAACATGCAGAGAAACCCCGAGCATTGCTCTTTCCATAGTACGCTGTGCAACCTTTAGCTTCTATCCTTGTATTTTTACCATTCAGGTATTTCTAAATAACAAATAATGCTGAAATTTAAGAACATTATTTGATTGGAAGTGTTTGTCTAAAGCGTAGGGTCATGGGACTGACCTTTTGTTATTTTTCTACTTACTAATACCACGATCGCGACATGAATAGCGAGATATAAGCCGAAGGACAATGTCAAAGAAACAATTGAAATCGTCACACTAAGATGTCACAGTAGAGAGATATAAGCAGTAGGACAATTTCAAAGAAACAATCCAAATAATCACACTTACGTAGTTGTCACAGTAGAGAGAGATATAAGCAGAAGCACAATTTCATAGAAACAATTGAAATCATCACACTTACATAGATATCACAGTAGAGAGATATAAGCAGAAGGACAATTTCAAAGAAACAATCCAAATAATCACACTTACATAGATGTCACAGTAGAGATATAAGCAGTACACTAAAGGAGATTGCCCATTCATGGTACTGAATTGTCTCATGCCTCAGGATAAAAACATTTTATAAATTATTTTTCTCATTTTAGGAGTCTTCTTGCCCAATCCATGCTTGTTTTCGGCAGGGGATATATTTTAGAAAATATGAAGATATACTATTGACTACAATTTATCACTTGATTTTTATTTCCTCCGAATGTTGATCAAAAAAGTTGCCATAGTAAATAAAAAAAATGTTGAAAGAAAACTATGATTAATATTGTTATCGATTATAATTACAAACAATAAAAATGTAACATTACTAGGTACTAGTATATCACCATCATCACTTATGAAAACATAAACAAATCAAAGATTTCATTCTTTTATGTTGTTAATTATTTCTTGAAGTTTACCCTACCGTTTATATCTCTATCTGTGACATCTATGTGAGTGCAATGATTAAAATATTACTTTGAAATTACCCTACCGCTTATATCTCTATACTGTGACATCTACGTGAGTGCAATGATTAAAATATCACTTTGAAGTTCACCCTACCGCTTCTATCTCTATACTGTGAAATCTATGTGAGTGCAATGATTAAAATATTACTTTGAAATTAGCCTACCGCTTATATCTCTGTACTGTGACATCTTTGTGAGTGCAAGGATTAAATTGTTACTTCAAGTTTACCCTACCGTTTATATCTCTATCTGTGACATCTATGTGAGTGCAATGATTAAAATATTACTTTGAAAATACCCTACCGCTTATATCTCTGTACTGTGATATCTGTGTGAGTGCAATGATTAAAATGTTTCTTGAAGTTTACCCTACCGTTTATATCTCTATCTGTGACATCTATGTGAGTGCAATGATTAAAATATTACTTTGAAATTACCCTACCGCTTATATCTCTGTACTGTGACATCTTTGTGAGTGCAAGGATTAAATTGTTTCTTGAAGTTTACCCTATCGTTTATATCTCTATCTGTGACATCTATGTGAGTGCAATGATTAAAATGTTACTTTGCAATTACCCTACCGCTTATATCTCTGTACTGTGACATCTGTGTGAGTGCAATGATTAAAATGTTTCTTGAAGTTTTCCCTACCGTTTATATCTCTATCTGTGACATCTATGTGAGTGCAATGATTAAAATATTACTTTGCAATTACCCTACCGCTTATATCTCTGTACTGTGACATCTGTGTGAGTGCAATTATTAAAATGTTTCTTGAAGTTTACCCTACCGTTTATATCTCTATCTGTGACATCTATGTGAGTGCAATGATTAAAATATTACTTTGCAATTACCCTACCGCTTATATCTCTGTACTGTGACATCTGTGTGAGTGCAATGATTAAAATGTTTCTTGAAGTTTACCCTACCGTTTATATCTCTATCTGTGACATCTATGTGAGTCCAATGATTAAAATATTACTTTGAAGTTACCCTACTGCTTATATCTCTGTACTGTGACATGTACGTGGGCGACCTCGCTGGCGCAGTTTTTAGAGCAGGTTAGTAACGCTACTTTGACACCGGCGCTCGTCGGTTCGATCCCCACACATGACAAACATTTCTGTGAATAAACATGTCAGTTTATTTGTCTCAAGGCAAATGTTTGTGTACAAGTCTGGTTGTCTATCCCTGGGTGTTTTCTACGTATTATAAGTATGTATGAGAAAGATGTATGCTGAGATGGTTTGGACATTTGGATTAAATGGATGACTAAAGAATTGCAAAAGAAGCGTATCAAGCAAGAGTGAATGGTGATACTGGTAGGGGCCGCCCTAGACGCACACATAGATGAAATAGTATCACACTATAATTTTAAGTCAACACTTGTAATCAATGTTCAGGAAAATTCGAAACGAGAGGATAGTCCCAAGACGTCACTTGCCGCCGTTCGCACTAACTCTCCCTATCCCCCAGTGTCAACTTCTTGATTCTGCCAAAGCGCGCCACCATAGTTCGCGCGCTTTCTTTTCGTTTTAAACATCCATACTCATGACCTCTTCACGCATTTCTTGAAGAACTCCATGCTGTAGACCCTTGGATAAACCTCGGCTGGGAGCACATTCCACAGCTTGCGAGTTTTCGGAAGAAAACTTCTCTGGAACCGCACAGTGCGCGACCATTGCGGTTCTAGCGTGTGAGGGTGTACTCCCCGCTGTCGGCGAGCGGTGCGGTTATAAAAAGTAGCTGTCGGCATCATTTCGAACAACTCTTCAGTACACAACCCTTTGTACAATCGGTAGAACACACAAAGGGAGACAAAATCTCTCCTTAAACTTAAGGGTTCAATACCGTGTGTAAGCTAAGGATTGTCGACAATACTCACAGCTCGTCTCTGAATCGAATCACATGGTCCAAGCTCCAGTATCTAGGTGCTCCCGCCCAAAGGTGACTAATATATAATAATAATAATATGAATTAATGTTTAAGATAATTATTGTCTTTTTCAGATTCACGATGCTGTAATAAACAATATACAAATATGATCAACGCTAGCTTACTCAGGAATTATAAAATTCCATATAAGATAATATTGTTATCAAAAGATCATATGTCAAGAAGGACCTTATCGACGTTAGCTATGAAGACATGCCCAGTATTTAATTACCAAAGACTATATTTAAATCATAGAGTACATTCCACGCAGAGCGATTCCCATAGACAAAGAGTTGTCATAGACACAACTAATCAGATTATGGATAAAATTGAAAAGTTGCCAAAGGAGAAAATTTTAAATAGAAAAATTAATTTTAGAAATACTATTGATCCTTACGTTAAATTAGCTAGGTGGGACAAACCTATAGGTAAGTCTGTCTGTCTATCTATGGTATGTATGTACAGCTTCACGCTAAATACCTTGCAGGGTAGGCAGAGACAACCAAGTGCCACATGATTCGATCCTTACACACTCTACTCACTTTTTTAACATTCAAAGCTCTTCACATCGCCGCCATGGCCGCTCTTTTTCCTGTGGATTCTTGAAACCTCTGCAGGGAAGTCCATAGCTTCCCGACGTAGCTGCAGCTGTTCGGGAGGCCTCATGGATTTCGAAGGATGGCACTTCATTGACTTGCAACCTCTTTGTAGTACAGCAAGACGTGGCCCCCTGTTTGCAGTTGCGGCACTAGGCGAAATATCAGCCTTACGAGTCTCTCTTTCTCTATCTCATTTTCCAGTCAGAGAGAAAATGTTACATTAAATGAGCTAAATTATGCACTAATAATTATTAATATACTAATTTTATTTTACAAGTATTATAGCTTATCACATAAGTACAAAAATTACAAAACTTTTTTGCGAAGACGCGCCGCAACTGTTTCCCCACTCATCAAGCATACTCTGCACAAGAAACTGTTTGTCATACCTGTAATAAAAAGGGCTTGTTATTTAAAATTATGATACAACATTGTAGGTGTGTACCTCCTCTACTGGCCGTGCGCGTGGTCTATAGCCTTAGGCTCCATCCCCGGGACCGCGTCTTTGGCAACCAGCGTAGAGACGGCTGCTCTGTTCCTAGTGGGCGCAGGGTTGATGCGGGGTGCTGGTTGCACCATCAATGACTTGTGGGACAGAGATGTTGACAATCAGGTAAGGTAAGGCGGTTGACGCATTTGTTACAAATACGCATGCGGCCTTTCTAGTGGTGAACACATGGATGATTGCAACATTTGGGACTTCGCTCGCCCGTTACCCGGAGAAAAATACTCTACACTCCTTTTTAGATGCCCCTTAGAAAATCCCCGTTCTGGGAAAATCTCAATTGGGACTACTTCAACGTGCGAGTGATAGTCCTGTGTTGCAAAATCATCCTACTCAATTCAATAGTAATCTAATAGAATAGAGTAATTCAATAGTACTTTACACTTCTGGAAAGAGGAGTACCACAAGGTTCAATCTTGGGTCCGATTTTATTTGTTATTTTCACGAATGACTTAATTAATTTTATAATATATTCAAAAACTAATACAACACTGATAGTTTACGCAGATGATACGAATGCAATAGTTTCAGCAGATAATTTGAATGATTTACAATCTGATATAAATTTGTTATTGAAATTATTTCTTGGATGGTTTGTGGCTAACAATCTAAAGGTCAATGCCCGAAAAACTAATGTTATGTTATTTAAATCAACAGCAAAACATGATGATTCAATTGTGGCTAAATTTATAGACGAAACTATTCAACCAGTGAATGAAGTTAAATTTCTCGGTGTATATATAGATTCGTACCTGCAGTGGCAAAAAGAATTAATTAGTTAGCGCAATTAGTTCAGCATGCTATGCAATAAGGTCCTTGCGTGATGAAGTGACCATAGGACACGTTAAAACTGTGTATTATGCACTTGTTGAATCTAAATTGCGTTATAGTATCAAGTTGAACAGCTACAATTATAACGTCAAATCTGCTTTCATGGCGCAGAAAAGAGTAATACGTACTATGATGAGAATTTCCCCGACACAATCGTGTAAGGACTATTTTGCAAAATTAAAAATATTTACGGTTCCATGTCTGTCCATTTTGGTGACATTATGCAATTTAATTAAATATTTGGACCAAATCGAAAGCAAAGATGAGAGGATAATTAGGGAAAAATCTAGGCGAAAGATATAAGAACCCAATTTGCACCAAAACTGAGAATAGTTGGTCACAGTACGCGGTATCAAACAATAAGGCTGTTTAATAGATTACCTACATCAATCAAAACCATATGTGACGTCCATATTTTCAAATTAAGACTTAAACAAATTCTATTAACAAAATGTTATTATTCTGTGGATGATTTTTTTAATGATAAAGAAATGATATGACATGTTTTATTGATAATATATGAACTAATTAGACAGGAACTTTCTATTATTGTAAGTGTAAAATTGTAATTGTGTTTCTTTTGTAATTTAATTTTATGTATATCCGAACACAATGTATATGGTTAAAGGAGTAAATAAATGAATGAAAAATAGAAACAATTGTCAGATCTAAAAGTATCTGTTAAATTATGTACAAACATGGCACATCTCTTTAAATAAACAAGAAAATTATATGTATATATATATATATACATATAGATAATAATATATATAAGAATAAATATCTATTCCAGGTCGAAAGAACCAAAGACAGACCTCTAGTGTCTGGAGCGTTGACCGAGAAGCAAGCTGTCGGCTTTCTGTTAGCACAACTGACTCTTGCCTTCGGAGTATTGCTACAGCTGAACTGTTATAGCATAGTGCTGGGGGCAAGTAGTATGCGTAAGTATTATAGAGATACCTCTAGTATTAGGAGCGTTAACTAAGAAGCAAATTATCGGCTTTCACATCACAGCTGATTTTCGCACTTTGAGTGTTGCCACAGCTGAACAGTTATAGCATTGTGCTGGGGGCAAGTAGCATGCGTAAGTATTATAGAGATTCCTCTAGTATCAGGAGCGTTGACTGAGAAGCAAGTTGTCGGCTTTCATATCACAGCTGACTCTCGCACTTTGAGTGTTGCTACAGCTGAAGTGTTATAGCATAGTGCTGGGGGCAAGTAGCATGCGTAAGTATTATAGAGATACCTTTAGTATCAGGAGCGTTGACTGAGAAGCAAGTGTCGGCTTTCATATCATAATTGACTCTCGCACTTTGAGTGTTGCTACAGCTGAAGTGTTATAGCATAGTGCTGGGGGCAAGTAGCATGCGTAAGTATTATAGAGATACCTCTAGTATTAGGAGCGTTAACTAAGAAGCAAATTATCGGCTTTCACATCACAGCTGATTTTCGCACTTTGAGTGTTGCCACAGCTGAACAGTTATAGCATTGTGCTGGGGGCAAGTAGCATGCGTAAGTATTATAGAGATTCCTCTAGTATCAGGAGCGTTGACTGAGAAGCAAGTTGTCGGCTTTCATATCACAGCTGACTCTTGCACTTTGAGTGTTGCTACAGCTGAAGTGTTATAGCATAGTGCTGGGGGCAAGTAGCATGCGTAAGTATTATAGAGATACCTTTAGTATCAGGAGCGTTGACTGAGAAGCAAGTGTCGGCTTTCATATCATAATTGACTCTCGCACTTTGAGTGTTGCTACAGCTGAAGTGTTATAGCATAGTGCTGGGGGCAAGTAGCATGCGTAAGTATTATAGAGATACCTTTAGTATCAGGAGCGTTGACTGAGAAGCAAGTTGTCGGCTTTCACAACACAGCTGATTCTCGCACTTTGAGTGTTGCCACAGCTGAACTGTTATAGCATTGTGCTGGGGGCAAGTAGCATGCGTAAATATTTAATGTTCAAAACTATACAGTACTTCCCGTTGACCTAGAACCATGAAATTTGGCAAGAAGCAATGTCATGTAGCACAAGTAACGAAAAAAGTCTGATAACCGTAAATTTGTAGTTAGATCCAAAAAAAATCTTTTTTTTGTGAAAATAATTTGCGAAAATATTTTTTACGGAACCCTCAAAGCGAGAGTCTTACTTGCACTTGGCGGCTTTCTATAGGGTTTTGTACCTCAAAAGGATAAACGGAACCCTTATAAGATCACTTTGTTGTCCGTCAAAACCTATAGAGTCGGACAGCTTTTTTATATGAACTTCTGTGGAAAGATGAGTGAGTGCTGGGAATAGTGTGAATGGAGCGTTCGAAAACTTCTTAGCAGTAACAGCTTGAGTTAGAAGGCACAGCTCGCTATACACAATGCAGTGCTGGTCCCAACGCTAACTTATGGAAGTGAGAGCTGGGTGTGGCAGAGAGAGCATGAAAGTTTTTTTTATATACTACGTGTATGTATGTATGTATGTATATCTTCACGCCAAGTCCCTTGCGGGGTAGGCAGAGAGAACCGAGCGCCATAAGACGCGGTCCTTGCATACTTCACTCGCTTCTGTGACATTCATAGCTCTTTTCATGCACGCTCGCCGGTTCCTGGGGCTTCTGACATCACCTTCTGATAAAACACGACCAATTTGGTCATGGTAGGTTAGTCTCGGCCTTCCTCGGCTCCTACATCCTTCCACTTTTGCATTGTATATCTGTTTCGTCATTCTTTCTACATGTCCGAACCAACGGAGCATGCACTTTCTTATCTTAACACCGACACTCTCTTTTAGACCAACTCTTTCTCTCACGTCTTTATTACGAACGCGGTCAGCAAGCGTTATGTCACAAATTTTGCGCAATGCTCGCATCTCGACCGCATTTATTCTACTTTCATGCTCTCTCTGCCATACCCAGCTCTCACTTCCATAAGTTAGCGTTGGAATTAGCACCGCGTTGTGTACAGCGAGCTGTGCCTTCTGGCTTAGATATCGGCTGCCTAGAAGTTTACCCAACGCTCCATTCACCCTATTCCCGGCACTCACTCGTCTCTCCACATCAGCGGTGTACCTTCCATTGCTGCTAAAAGCACTTCCAAGATATACAATCTCATTCACTTGCTCCAACACTACATCATCAACCATAATCCTAGTGTTCGTTCTGGTTGTCTCTCTTTCAAATACCATTATCTTGGTTTTCTTCGCATTCAATTGTAAGCCTTTCTTCATACAATCATCTTTCATTGTTGTAACTAGTGTTTGCAGTTCGGATGGTGATTCTGCTATTAATGCCGCATCGTCTGCATAAAGCAGGCAGTTGACCACTAAGTCACCCATTCGCATTCCCACATTCATATTTCTTATTCTCTGAAGACAACTGTCCAGATACAGGATGAACAACCGAGCCGACAGCACGCATCCCTGTCTGACACCAATGTTGACATCAAACCAGGGCGACAAGCTGCCGTCCACCCGCACACATGCTGTACAATCCTCATAAGTGGATTGCACAGCACAGAGTAGGTCACCGTCAACCCCATATCCGGGCAAAATGTTCCAGAGATTCTTTCGCACGACTCTATCAAATGCTTTCTCAAAGTCCACAAAACCGCAGAAAACGTTCTGGTCCAAAGCCAGATGCTTCTCTACGATGTTGCGGAGTGAAAATGATCCGTACATCCTCTGCCGCTTCGAAATCCACCCTGTGCTTCCCAAAGCATTCCATCTTCTGGAGAGAGGTAAAGAAGTCTCGAAGTGGTTCGTCAGCATCCAGAATGGATAAGATAAGATGTAAAGCTGGTGGCATCTTGCTAACACTCAGAAAGTGTTAGAACGGTGGAGTGAATATTTTAGAGAAATGTATGATTATGTCCATGACGCTGGCATTGTGAATGAGTCTGTGATTGACTCGGCAGTGCCAGCGTACCATGAAGACATTACTATGGATGAGATTGAATGGTCGATACGAAGTTTGAAAGATGGAAAGTCAGCGGGAATCGATATGGTAACAGCTGAGATGATCAAGCTAGGTGGTACCTGCGTTAGGGACGCCTTCTGGTTTTTGAGCAAATTATGCTGGAGAACCGGAAGGGTCACGAGCGATTGGAGACGCGCAGTCATCGTGCCCTTGTATAAAGGCAAGGGCTCACGTCGTCGTATATACTACGTCGGAAGGCATACAAGCATACGGCCCACCTGATGTAAAGCGGGCACCGTATTTGTTGCGGGTATTGCTTGCGATATGTTAAGTATCACTCGCGCGATGCCTCCCCTGCTGCTTACACAGCAACTCCTTGGGAGCTTACTGGTGACCTCACTCACACGCAGGTACCATCCAGGTAGTTGATATTTGGCTGTGGTTTCTTGGCTCATACGGCTTGCCTTGATGCACCCTATCTCTCTTAAAAACACCCAGGCCAAGACAGACAGACATGTTCGTGCACACAAATGTTTGTCCTGTGTGGGAATCGAACCCCCGATCGTCGGTCGTCAAAATAACCTAACAGCGCGTTTCACCACTGCGCCACCGAGCTCGTCAAAGTTAAGATAGAATCTTGTTTTGTATTAGTTATTTTTTTGTATATATTTATGTTTTCTCTTTCAGTTCTAGTGGTAACCTACCCTCTAGCGAAGCGGTTTACAAACTACCCCCAGCTGTTCCTGGGGGCGACATTCAACTGGGGTGCTTTACTCGGCTATTCAGCGTTGCAAGGAAGCATAGACCCTCACATATGCCTACCTCTGTACATCGGTGCTCTGTCGTGGACCGTTGTTTATGACACCATATATGCTCATCAGGTGTGTACCCAACAAAATCTAATTAATGGAAGTACCTCCATCTCTGTTTCATCAGAATGTGATGTCAGGAGCAATATGACTTGACGAGCTCGGTGTCTCAGTCGTGAATGACGCAACTGAGCCACCAACGCTCGTGGGTTCGATTCCCACACAAGACAAACATTTGTGTGCATGAGCATGTCTGTTTGTCTTGGTCCGGATATTTTAAGAGAGGTATGGCGCATCAAAGCAGCCCTTTCTCGGGAAATACATCCACCACACAGAAAACCGTGGCCAAATAACAACTACCTGGTAGGTTGTTGTGTTCCTGCGTATGAGTGAGGTCACCAGTAAGCTTCCAAGGTGTTGCTGTGAAAGCAGCAGAAGAGGCATCGCGCGAGTGATACTTAATATATCGCAAGCATTAATAGGCTACGGTACCCACTTTACATCAGGTGGTCTGTATACTGTACGTAGTATACAGGGAACCGGCGAGCGTGCATAAAAAGAGCTATGAATGTTAGAGAAGCGAGTGAAGTGTGTAAGGACCGCGTCTTATGGCGCTCGGTTCTCTCTGCCTACCGCGCAAGGGACCTGGCGTGAAGATATACATACGTACATACCTCCACCTGACAGAAAACCGCAGCCAAATAACAACTACCTAGTGGGTTGTTGTGTTCCTGCGTGTGAGTGATGTCACCAGTATGCTCCTAAGGAGTCGCTGTGTTAGCAACAGAGGTGGCATCGCGCTCGTGATATTAATATATTGCAGGCGTTCATAGGGTACGGTAACCGCATTACATCAGGTGGGCTGTGTGCTTGCATGTCTCCCGACGTTGTATAAAAAAATGGAAAGTAATGCATGTAAAATTCTTGAATTTCGGTGTTAAGAAAAGGCATGCTCCATTGGCTCGGACATGTAGAAAGAATACAGGATGAAAGAATGACGAAACAGATATACAATGAGAAAGTGGAAGGATGTAGGAGCCGAGGAAGACCAAGACTTACCTATGATAGGTTACATTCTGTAATCAATTCCAACAAATGAAACCTGTAAGGCTTAAATTAAAAAAAAAATATATTTTGATATATTATTCGTATTCAATAATGACCGCGTTCGTAATAATGACGTAAAAGAGAGAGTTGGTCTGATAGAGAGTGTCGGTGTTAAGATGAGAAAAGGCATGCTCCATTGGTTCGGACATGTAGAAAGATTGCAGGATGAAAGAATGACGAAACAGATATATAATGAGAGAGAGAAGGAAGGTGATGAGCAAATTGATCGCGTTTTACCAGAAGGTGACATCAGGAGCCCCAGAAACCGGCGAGCGTGCATGAAAAGAGCTATGAATGTTAAAGAAGCGAGTGAAATGTGTAAGGACCGCGCCTTATGGAGGTCGGTTCTCTCTGCCTACCGCGCAAGGGACCTGCCGTAAAGATATACATTCTTTATTGCGTAACATTACGCACATAGTTAGTTATATTGAAAATAATGTACAATGGTGAGCTTATCTCTTAAAGATCTCTTGTGCAGTCATTTTATTTTGGCCGGGAGTTACAAAGTTGTGCGAAATTAAATATACCTATATATTCATGAATTTCATACACCAATTTATATGCATAAATACGTGCATACATACATATGAGATACATACACATATTTACATTTAAAATACATACATAGTTTTTAATAATATCAATACATATAAATAACTACACATATAAATATATAAGCACTATACATATAATATCACTTATTGTGAGTAAGATACTCTCTAGTACTCAACCTTTCCCTGAAAGTAACTACAGTGCAACTGTCCCGTATTTGTAGCGGCAATTTGTTCCACAGCTGTGCGGCATTAACAGTGAAAGAACGAAAGTAAAAGATAGTGTTGGATGATGGATAATTCAAAGTTTTGGTTAGACAAGGACGTTGGGAACGGATAGGAGTTGCTTTAAGTGAAAACCGGGATCGAAGATAATATTATAAAACGAATTGTTATATGTAGATATACTTACATATAACAATTCGTTGTATAATATTTACAATATAATACACGTGACAATGAATGGACTTTTGTCTGATCACGAATAACAAATTTTACATGCAAAGAACAGGTTTACTAGACCTTGTGATTATTGTATGTGTTTTTTTTATACACCGTCTATAGCCATACTAACATACTGCCCACCTGATGTGACGCTAGTAATAATGGTATGATGCCTCCTCTGCTGCTAACACAGCAACTCCTTAGGAGGTTACTGGTGACCTCACACACAGGAACACAACAACCCTCCAGGGAATTGTTATTTGGCTGCAGTTTACAGGAGGAGATACTTGCTCAGAGGTGCTGCTGTGATGCGCCCTAGACCCTCTGAAAAACCAGTCCAAGACAATGAGACATGTTCATGCACACAAATGTTTGTCCTGTGTGGGAATCGAACCCACGAGCGTTGGTGTCAAAGTAGCGTAACTAACCACTACGCCGCCTAGCTCTTCATACGTAACGTTATATGTATATATTGTATTACATATTTTAGCTTTTTGACGAGCGGATCTGTGGCGCAGTCGTTTGTAACCCTATTTTGACATCAACGCTCGCGGGTTCGATTCCCATACAGGACAAAAATTCGTGCGCATGAACATGTCTGTTTGTCTTGGTGTTGGATGTTTTAAGAGAGTTAGGGCGTATCAATGCAGCCAGTCTGGGGAAGTACCTCCACCTCACAGAAAACCGCAGCTAAATAACAACTCCCTAGAGGGTTTTGTGTTCCTGCGTGTGAGCGAGGTCACCGGTAAGCTCCTAAGGAGTTGCTGGAGGAGGCATCGCACGTGTAATACTTACAAACGTTAATAGGCTACGGTAACTGGTTTACAGGTGGGCTTGTATGCCTCCCGACGTTGTATTAAAAAAAAACTTTTTTTATATTTAATTGTGATGTGTATGCTGTTGGTATGTCTTAAATAAATAAGTAACTTTATATATATATAACTTCACGGCAGGCCCCTTGCGCGGTAGGCAGAGAGAACCGAGCGCCATAAGACGCTGTCCTTACATACTACACTCACTTCTTTAATATTCATAGCTTTTTTCATGCACGCTCGTCGGTTCCTAGCGCTCCTGACATCACCTTCTGATAAAACACGACCAATTTGGTCATGGTAGGTTAGTCTTGGTCTTTCTCGGCTCCTACATCCTTCTACTTTAGTATTGTATATTTGTTTCTGCATTCTTTCTACATGTCCGAACTAACGGAGCATGCCTCTTCTTATAATAACACCGACAGTCTCTTTCAGACCAACTCTTTGTTAATAAGCGTTATGCCACAAATTTATACATAAAACTAGCGGACCAGCTGACGTCGTTCTGCCCAGAAAAGCAGCTCCACATTAAACTCAGTCTCAAGATTTGGTGACATACCGACATCGACGCCACCTACCGGGCCCAATTGTGTTTTCAAACCATCAAGGAACCCGTTGAAATGTACACACAAAATTTCATCCAAATTGGTCCAGCCGTTTAGGAAGAGTTAGGTGACAAACACACGTACAGAAGAATTATGTACATGTCGTCGTATCATGTAAATTAATTCTTAAGATCACCGCCTATGGCGCTGTAGTCATTTTATTAAACGAACGCCATCTATTAGCTAGTTCCCGAAACTTTCATAGACGGCGCTGTTCTGAGGTTGTTTGGAGCCGCTCAGTAGCTAACTTCAGTTGGATTACAACTTCATGCTAAAAGAAAGGGTGACGCAAGTGGGGGCGACTTGTAGGCGACACTTTTCGATAGGGATGGGCAAATCAAAAATATATCACCATGGTAATACTAATTAAGTTTTATCCGATGTTACATACATGCATTGTACGTACAGAAGTCTTAAAAAAATATGAAATATCGATAGTTAGAGAGACGATATATATAGATTATTTTTTTAAAATAATATCGATATTTTGATATAGGTATCGATATTTTTTACCCAAGCTTACTTTTCGATCACGCGCCGGACCGAAAATACCCACCATTGAGCTCCAAATAACTTGAGGGCATCTTAAATCCATTTGCATCTCATTATTAGTTGCATATTTGTGTAAAAAGAGTTTGGGAGGAGCAAGACATGAACCTAACCAATCTATCAGAGGTTTTATTTCGTGTGCCTTCGAATGGATGAGCAAGAACCTTCGTTGTATATTAAAATTTATATGCAAAAATAACATTATCTGATATCTATTACTTCCAGGACAAGCATGACGATGCGAGAATAGGGATGAAGTCGACAGCTCTCACCTTCGGCTCTCATACGAAGCCAGCACTTGCGGGCGCGCTGGCAACCAGCACCGCGTGCCTGGCATATGTTGGGCACACGGCCCAATTGGACTACCTCTATTATGCTGCATTGGTGTGGTATGTGGGCCATATTGGGCGACAGGTGAGTGATACTCGTTATATTGACGAGCTCGGTGGCGCAGTCGTGAATGACGCGACTTTGACACCAACTGTGAGAATTGTCGACAATCCTAAGCTTATACACGGTATTGAACCCTTAAGTTTAAGGAGAGATTTTACCTCCCTTTGTGTGTTCTACCGATTGTACAACGGGGTGTGTTCTGAAGAGTTGTTCGATATGATGCCGACAGCTACTTTTTATAACCGCACCGCTCGCCGACGGCGGGGAGTTCACCCTCACACGCTAGAGCCGCAATGGTCGCGTACTGTGCGGTCCAGAGAAGTTTTCTTCCGAGAACTCTCAAGCTGTGGAATGAGCTTCCAAGCCGCTGTTTTTCCAAGGGACTACAGCATGGAGTTCTTTTAGAAATGCGTGAAGAGGTTTTTAGAGGGTCGGCAACGCATGAGTGACACCCCTGGTGTTGCAAATGTCCATAGGATACGGTGACTGTTTACCATCAAGCAGGCCGTATGCTTGATTGTAACCTTAGTGGTATAAAAATAAAACCAACGCTCGTGGGTTCGATTCCCACACAAGACAAACATTTGTGTGCTGTCTTGGTCGGGATGTTCTAAGAGACGTCTGGGGAATTGAGAATTAAGAAAATACAATGAAATAAGTATTTATTAGATTAATACAAATGCAATAAAGCATTAATTCTTTACCATTGATATTAGTTTGTTGTCTGTGGATTATCAATAGTACTAACCTCTCGGAAAATGTATTGGTACCATCTGTCAGATGGTACCGGAAAATGTGTTGGTACCATCTGTCAGATGGTACCAACACATTTTCCGAGAGGTTGGTACTATTGATAATCCACAGACAACAAACTAATATCAAAACCAAATCTACCAGTGCGCGTGCTCATTGGTCAAAACAAATTGCGCGCGCTTCCCTCCCCTTCCTGTTGCACACTTCCTTCCAAAACGAAACGAAAACATTCCCACAGATTGCGAAGCAAGGCGAGAGGAAAGATGTTACACATCAAAATATATTTTTTTTATACAAGCATACGGCCCACCTGATGTAAAGCGGTTACCGTAACCTATAAACGCTTGTAATATATTAAGTATCACTCGCGCGATTCCACCTCTGCTGCTAACACAGCAACCTCTTAGAAGCTTACCGGTGACTTCACTCACACGCAGCAACAACCTGGGAGTTATTATTTGAATGCAGTTTTCTGTGAGGTGGAGGTACTTACCCCAGACGGGCCGCTTTGATTCCCCCTACCTCTATTATAAACACAAGACAAACAGACATGTTCATGCACACAAATATTTGTCCTGTGTGAGAATCGAACCCACGAGCGTTGGTGTCAAAGTAACGTAACAGCGCGTTTCACTCACCACTGCTTCACCATACGCAACGTTCATTTTTGCGTTCTAGATTTGTTTCGGGCAAGACGTTTGTTTCCGCGACTTATTTTAAACGTTTTTTGAAGTAAAACTTCTTTACGCACGCTTGACTTGGGGAGTAAGCTGGTGAATGCGTGACGAGAGCGTTACGAAAAGTGTGATCGGGCGAGGCGCACGGAAGTTGAGAGGGAGATACAAGTTAGTGATAGAAAGAGAGAAAGTTACGTTTCGTATATTACTGTAGGGGCAAGAGAGAGGTGCGAGCACACATTTCTTTCTCTCTTTCTCTCATAGCGAGTTAAGTTTCGTATATGTAAGACACAGTGCAGGCCTATTGTCTGTATCACACTATGGAGCTAAAGAAGTTTTACTTCAGTCGTGTGGTCTAAAGCACACTCGTTTTTTTTCTTAAATAAAAGATTTTATTTTTTCTTTGCAGATTTACACATTGGATACAGAAAACCCCAATGATTGTGCGAGAAAGTTCAAATCTAACTCCTTTGTGGGTCTTATTGTGCTTCTGGGCATCCTCGGGGGTGGTTACACTAAATATAGAGAGAATAGGGCTAAAAATAAGGGCAAGGAAGACCTGACTGTAACAAAGAGTTGTTTGTTCAGTTATAATTCTTAGTTATTGTACAAAGTTTAATATATCGATTAATAATTAACCGTTTTCGAAAGGGTTTAATACTATAAGGGCTGTGTATTTAAATAACTTAGTTAAATTTTGTGGTTTGTTTGTTTAGTTAATAGATTCAGGCGTTATTTTGCGTAAGTTAAATTTACATGGAATTTGATCTAACCTGCTTTGTGTGCTTCCGCCACCAATTAGTTCTTGTGGACTACACTTTTACCAGACGGAGACTTTGTACAAAAGTCGTCTGCGGGGGTACCTCTGTCTCATCTATTTCTACCGCCAAGCAGGTATATTTATATAGCTGTGGAATGAAGGGTGAGATACGGCAGAGAAATTACTGGGTAGGTACTATGACGAAACAGCCTTTGGTCACAACATTGGCAGCGCGCGAGTAACATCCCCGTGGTGTTGCGAGCGTCAAAAGGCTGCGATCACCGCTTACCATCTAATGCGGGACGCATGCTCGTTTGCCAATCTAGTTGTATAAAAAAAAAACTACCGTCGGCCGGTACACACCACTACCGTCAGTAGATGCAACATGCCGTCGCTGTCATGGTTGTTCCGGTAGTCTCTGCCTCGGCTGCTGCGGTCGTCGTCGCGATTGCCCGCCATCTGGAACAGAAACCTCGTGCACCTGTCCTGCCCTGGCTGTCCTGTAACACGTGTTTCGCCTTCACGAGGCATCCTCAGGCGCTGTAAATGTTAAATGCCTCGTGGAGAGACGAAACACGTGTCGCAGAGACGACCGGAGCACCCAGGGCAGCTTGTTGGTATGTTGCATGTACTAACGGTAGTGGGTGGGTACCGGCCGGTGTTAGTTCGCATGAACTAATTGGTGGCGGAAGCACACAAAACAGGTTAGATCAAATTGCATGTTTGTTTGTTTGTTGAAATCTTTATTGTTCTAAATGAAAAATACGTATATGAGTATGCAGGAACATTTTTTAGCAGTAGAGGCGACATCGCGCGAGTGACACTTAATGTGTTGCAAGCGTTCATAGGCTAGGGTAATTGCTGTGGATCAGGTGGGCCGTATATTTGTATACCTCTCGACGTTGTATATATAACATATAATGTTATTGTTTGTACAATGTGGCACTTATTCCATTTGGAATCTTTTATTATCTTTTTTTTTATATAAAAGGTGGCATACAAGCATACGCTACGTGTAACACCAGGGGTGTCACTTGTGAGTTGCCGATCCTCTGAAAACCTGGAAAAAGTTTCATGGAATTTCCGCTCGTTCTCCCTCAACGGGCGGTGTGAGATACGCGAGTTGAGCAGGAGTGTGATGGGGAATGTTATTATTAGTATAATTTTAGAATATAATTATTGGGTACGTGGTCTCTGTCAGAGTAAAATAAACCCCCGCACATGGGTTTTCGGTGTATTGTCGCTGGCGCGGTGCAATTTGCATGAAACTTTCGATAAGCGACTCAAGGTATATTGAATTTTATTTTCACCGGTACAGAGTCGCTATTCAGTTAACTTGCTGTCATGGAACTATTCTCAGTGTTTAGTTTTGCCTAACATTGTGATTATTCTTAAGTAATAAATAATAAATATATTATATTTTTGTATGACCTCTGTATTGAAAATATAATGTGAGGTTATATTGTATATGTATATGTTTTACATAATACATTGTTTTGTGTTAAACGGGGTCTCCTGGGTTCGTGTTTCCGAAATATGAACAAAAAAGGTGAAGGTGATATAAATTGTATATTCGACCGGATGTTGAGCAATGGTAAAGTAAGCATGGGTAGTGGGATCGATTACCGTACATGAAAAAAAAACGAGGTGTGTGTGTGTGAGTATTACGTGAATATGTTTTCGCAACGGAAAAGGAAGTTATACTGAAAGAAAAATATGTGATGCAGCGAAATGGCCCCAATGTGGCGGCGCTTTCTCCTCAGTCGCGGGCGATGCATCACAGTCCTCACTAAACGTAACGAATTCGTTGATTCTTTAGCTATCAAGTGGTGTGATTAAATTTTGTATGTAAACGATAGATATGTAGCTACAACACCGAACAGTATCCCCCGATTTAGTTTTTTTTTATACAACGTCGAGAGGCATACAAGCATACAGTCCATCTGATGTAAAACAGTTACTGTAGCCTATTAATGCTATCACTCACGCGATGCCTTCTCTGCTGCTTACACAGCAACTCCTTATGAGCTTACTGGTGACCTCACTCACATGCAGGAACACAACAACCCTCTAGGGAGTTGTTATTTGGCTGCGGTTTTCTGTGAGGTGGAGGTACTTCCCCACACGGGCTGCTTTCATGCGCCCTACCTCTTAAAACATGTTATCACTAATTTAAAGACGTATTCATCTCAAAATAATATGTCTGTCTGTCTGTCTTAGTTAGGGTGGTTTCTTAGAATTATAAATGTGTATTCACAAAAACCGGCCAAGTGCGAGTCGGACACGCGCACGGAGGGTTCCGTAACATTATCTATAAAAACGGCAAAAAACATCACGTCTGTTGTATGGGAGCCCCGCTTT
This sequence comes from Pyralis farinalis, assembly GCA_947507595.1. Lineage (NCBI taxonomy): Eukaryota > Metazoa > Arthropoda > Insecta > Lepidoptera > Pyralidae > Pyralis > Pyralis farinalis. The sequence goes on along the minus strand of OX382263.1, from coordinate 33,198,448 downwards.
AATGTTTATTTATTCTGTTTTCTAGTATTTGTTGTTATAGCGGCAACAGAAATACATCGTCTGTGAAAATTTCAACTGTCTTACTATCACGGTTCATGAGAGATGGTGACAGACGGACGGACAGCGGAGTCTCAGTAATAGGGTCCGTTTTACCCTTTGGGTACGGAGCCCTAAAAAGCTATTGTATATTTATCAGTACTCATAGTGCAAGCTTCGCATAGTTTGAGATAAGATGGTGCTATGTAATTTAAAATTAAAATATTTTTTCACCAGAGGGAGACTTTGTATAAAAGTGGTCTACGCGGGTACCTCTGTCTCTTCTATTTTTACCGCCAAGCAGTTATATTTATATAGCTGTGGAATGAAGGGTGAGATATGGCAGAGAAATTACTGGGTACTGTGACAAAACAGCCTTAGGTCACAAGATTGGCAGCGCGCGAGCGCAAAAGCGTTTAGGATTAGTTTCCACCAAAGAGGAGATTTGTGGAGACATATCCTGTTCATAGCGCTATCCCCCATCCTAATCCCTTAGGATTGGTGGGATCCGTTACCTAAGACTAAGGATTTGGCGAAAATAATATAATATATCGTCGATGAAGTGCCAATACCTCCTATCTGATATTTTTGCTTAAATTTAGTTTTTGAGAATTGAGAGACTTAAAGTGGTTTATTACTGTTATTAGTAATTTAATAACCATTCCACAAACTGTATAGAGCCTTTCTGGTAATGATTGATGATTAGGTGTAATTGCCACCGATGCAAATTCCAACTTTAAGCCTATTGTATTAAAAAACTCAATTTAATCAAAAATGTCACTTAGGAGGTATTGGCACTTCAACGACGATATATATTTTTTAATAATATACATTTATTTCTCGCCACAAACTTGAGGAAAACATTATTATTGGTACCGTACGCTAATTTTACACATTAAGGTTTGTGGGAGACTGCTGCCTGAACTGGGTTAATAAAAAACCCCTATTACAGGTCACCAGGCCCATAATGATTTTGACATGGAGCGACTGCAGGGGAAACTCGACCTTTCGTAGATTAAGTCACCCGTATTTCGAAATATAATTTCTTTGACGTGCGGGTTTGCTCACCATGTTTTCTTTTACCGCCTTTTTTTTATCCATCCGCTATTTTGCCGCCATTCCCTTTTATTATCACTTGCTCAGTGATAATTACAAATATATTTGTGTGTGTTTACGTTAGCAGCTCGCTTAGCTCGATGCGTCGAATATATAAAACACATCACTCAGCCTTCCGGTACTGTGGTCCCACCGTTTTGACCTACTGGTAGTACCACGGTATACCACTATATACTCGTAGCCCGACTGGACTCGGACGATTAAAAAAGTATCGATAAATAATCAGAATTTAATATTAAAACCACAGACAGTACGTTTGGTATCAACGTGGCCTTAATGTGTATTCGTTTTATTAAATTGTGCGCAGGAGACCCACTTTAAAACAGTTTTTTTTAATTACTGCTGTCACTCAAAATCATAGATAATTAACCGCAGTTTTTTTATTGCTGGCAACCAATCAAGTCTCATGCGGGGTAGACAAAGAATATATATATAATACCTAGACCGGCCATAAGTTCTGTTACAAATGAATAGGCATTTATTTTTTTATAAAGTAATGTAATCTTAATAAAACGTATGTACATATTTATGGAAGTCTCAGGAAAAAATAAAAATAAAATATTCTATTCGAAATGGCCACTTTTGAAGTGTCTTGAATATGACCGACGGCTCCTTACCTACTTTGTGCAAGGCGATCACTGCAATCCTATTTTCTTTAACACCCCATTCCATATTGTAATTTGATAATAAACACCCACCATGACTTAATTGGTTGTGTTTTATCAGAAGGTGATGTCAAAAGTCATAGAAAGTGAAGTGTGTAAGGGCCGCGTCTTATGGCGCTAGGTTCTCTCTGCCTACCCCGCAAGGGATTTGGCGTGATGTTATGGATTGATAGATAGATAATAAACACGAAAAAAAAATATGTAAAACGGCGGGAAATCGAAAGATGTGTTCAACATAATAACGCGTTCCAAATTCAAAATAATGAAAGAGCTGAAAAGAAATAAAAGTATCTATGTAACAGTATTTATGGCCAAACTAGTTACATATTACAGTATATTCAATGAGTTACATAGTTTTGTTACTAAACTTAAATTAAAAATATGTATATGGAAAAGTCGATGGGTTTGTTTGAATGCGTTAATCTATGGAAGTACCAGTTAGATTTGAAAAATCTATTGAGATAATGTTGAATATAAAACATGAATATCTTTTGACGCAATACGTACAAAAAGAGGAAAAAAAATCAACCAATAACATCCATTTAAATAATTTTACAACCTGCTAGGGGCTTTATTAGCGATTGTATTATTGAATTACGCTACGAGAGTAGCCTACTGTACTGTTATCCGTAATGGATACACGCCGACAACAGTATAGTAGGTTACTCTGTGGTACGAACTGTCAGACCTTGTTCTATGAAAAAGAATAATTTGCCATTCTATGTGTTTGTACAATGTGAATGTCTAGTCAGTATATATCATACAAATAAAATATGTTCCTCAATTATATTGTTTTATTTCGAAACAGCATGGTCTAAATTTTATTCTAGAAATTAATTTTCATTCACGTAAAGGCAATTCATATAAACTTTGCGTGCTTCATTGTAGTTGTTGATTAGAATAACAAGAGTTTTGAGGTGATAATTTCTTATGGGAGGATAAACCGCTTCGTTACGTAACGCGTTACGGCGTCAGTCTGTCTGGCTTCCCTTTCTCTCACGCATACCGCAGCGGATTAGTTTAAGTTATCACTTCTATCAGGCGTCCCGAGACGCACATGTATTTTTTTTTAACGTGCTCGGTGGTATAGCGGTCATTAACGCTGCGTTAACACCACACTCATGGGTTCGATTTCTGCACAGGACAAACATTTGTGTGCATTAATGTATCTCTTAGTCTTGATCTGAGTGTTTTAAGAGAGGCAGGGAGCATAGTTGAAACCTATAACTTTAAGCTTTATATACCACTAAGGTGACAAACAAGCATATGGCCTGCCCGATTGTAAACAACCACCGTACCATATGGACATATGACAATGGTCCTGCCATGCCTCTACTACAGAAAGATTGACGGCGCGGAGCACACCCCGACCGCTCGCTGGGTCCTACCTCTCTAAAGTATTTATATAACAGCTGCGCAATAAATACGAAATATCTACCAATAAACATGCATTCAAATAATTCTACAACCCGTTGGGAATTTATTTGTGATTGTATTATTGAATTGCGTTATGAAAGTAACCTACTATACTGTATCGTCATACGTAATGGACACACGACTACAACAGTACAGTACGGTAGGTTACTCTATGGTACAAACTGTCAGACCTTGTTCAATATGAATGTCTAGTCAATATATATCTATTAATAAAGTATGTCGCCTTCTCGTCGTTTCCTCCTTTCTACAATATGGGAACAAACGAAGCGTGAAGAAGCATCTAAAGATAAAGATAAGATAAAAAGGTTTCTGAGGCTCCTGACATCACCTTCTGATAAAAAACGACCAATTTGGTCATGGTAGGTTAGTCTCGGTCTTCCTCGGCTCCAATATCCTTCCACTTTCGCATTGTATATCTGTTTCCTCATTCTTTCATCTTGCATTGTTTTTATATCTCTGAACCAACGGAGCATGTCCTTCCTTATCTTAACACCCACACTCTCTTTCAGACCAACTCTCTTTCGTACGTCATCATTTCGAACGCGGTCTACAAGCGTTATACCACAAATTTTTCGCAGTGCTCGCATCTCGACCGCATTTGTTCTACTTTCATGCTCTCTCTGCCATACCTAGTATTCACTTCCATAAGTTAGCGTTGGGATTAGCACCGCGTTGTATACAGCGAACTGTGCCTTTTAATAGTTATTGTAAACAACATATTATTATAAATGACAACCAACATATGCACGTAAGTTCAATAATATTACCAGTTGAGAATGCGTAAGCTTGCATTGCCAGAGGAACACCTGGCTCGTCAATTATATACCAATTCATTTTTTTTTAATTTATCGGCCATTTTGACCATGTTCCTCAAGAGATAGGAACGGTGTTCCTGAACATCCCTATTCTACTTTTTTATGCTGAATCCGAATCTGAAGTCAAAATTCGAATATTCGAAAAAAGCGACAGACACACACACAGACAAACGCACCGACAAACATATAGATTTCATATAAGACTGGTGTCCCTGAAAATCAATACAAAAATAGTTTTTTCTAATTATGTTTAATCAGTAACATGGGTAATCAAAGTAACTTTGGTTTGGTGCTGGTTCGGCGATTAGAACGAAGGTTGGATCGGCGGATGGATCGGCGATTGGATAGGCGTTTGGATAGGTGTTAGGATAGGCGTTTGGATAGGTGTTAGGATAGGCGTTTGGATAGGTTGGATCGGCGGCTGGAACGCCATTTGTTGCGACGATTGGAGCGGCATTTGGATCGGCGGCTGGAGCGACAGTTGGATTGGCGTTTGGAACGGCGGTAGGACTCTGCGGAGAATTGACTGCCGGTGCAGCAGGGTCTGCCACACCAGTGTTACAACCGTTGATGCAGACTGAGTTACTAGCGTTGCCACCTTTATCTGGGTTGGATTCTTGAGTTATTGCTGGAAACATAAATAAAAGTATACTATTTAGTCTGTCCATAGATTTTACTGATCATTATTTTCATCATTTCAAACCGTATTAGTCCACTGCTGAACATAAATCTCCCCTCTAGAGAGCCAATCGCCCTGATTCTGAACCACCTGCATTTATCGACTTCTTAATATACCATTGCGGGTCAATTCCAAAACTTCCTACTCCTACAAATTTCTTTTGATTAAATTCGCTGTGAGTTCCAAGGCAGCTGTAGTTTTAACCCCGGTACAGCATGAACGCACTGCCTTTTTGGTGGTCACCGCTGTTAATTCTGGCTACACTGGAGACACAGTGGTGGGAATGAGTGGTGGGCCTGTTCGGTTATCCCACTGCGGGACGACATTCAAGAACCTCTTTTCCCAGTAGTTGTCGGTTCGACGAGCAATGTGGCCGGCTGCACTGCCACTTCAGTATGCTTATGCTTTGGTCCATGTCAGTTACTTTATTTCTGCTGCGGATCTTCTCATTTTTGATTATATCACGCAGCGAAACTATGAGCGTTTACCTTTCTATAGCACGCTGAGATACGCTTTTAAGAGAGTTAGGGCGCATCAAAGCAGCCCGTCTGTAGAAGTACCTCCACCTCAGAAAACCGCAGCCAGATAACAACTCCCCACTGTTGTGTTCCTGCGTGTGAGTGAGGTCACCAGTAAATTCCCAAGGAGTTGCTGCGAGTGATACTTAATATTTCGCAAGCATTAATAGGCTACGGTACCTGCATACATCAGGTGGGCCGAATGCTTGTATGCCTCCCGACGTAGTATAAAAAAAACGCTGAGTTGGACCTTGAGTGTCCCCATATGATCCGCAGAAAAGGGTCACGTCTCTGTTCCGTATGTCACCTCTAGCAACACTCACTGCCCGAAGACTATGCTCTCAGGCGTTGAGGTATTTTGACGAGCTCGGTGGCGCAGTGGTGAAACGCGTTGTTACGCTACTTTGACACCAACGCTCGTGGGTTCGATTCCCACACAGAATAATAATAATAATAATAATAATATCTTTATTGCTTAAAACATGGTATACATAGAACAAACAAACAAACAACAGAACAAACATTTGTGGGCATGAACATGTTTGTTTGTCTTGGTCTGGGTATTTTCTATGTATAATAAGTATGTATTTACAAAAAAAAAAGTATTTACGTATGTTTATCAGTTGTCTAGTACCCATAACACAAGCTTCGCTTACTTTGGGGCTAGATGGCGCTGTGTGATTTGTCCTGCAATACTTACACTTACTTATTTTGGACGAGAAGATGTATCGAAGTTTCCCGAACGCTGCCCGTGCTACAGGGACGACAAGTACTCTCGAAGAGTAACAACCCTCCAGGGAGTTGTTAGAGGGATAGACACTTCACAAGTAACCTAATTGGAGAAGTCTTCTTCTCTAGATTGGATTGACGAGGGGGGTGAGAATAGGTCAATATGGATAGATAGACTTCATATGTACCTTACTATAAATACTTACTGTATTTGTCTTGCGCTGGTGCAGCATGGCTGCATAAAGCCTGCAAAATAGAATTCAAACATTGAATGTCACATATAGAATCATTCAATCAAGGAGCTCGGTGGCGAAACGCGTTATTACGTTGCTTTGACACCAACGCTCGTGGGTTCGATTCTCACACAGGGCAAACATTTGTGTGTATGAACATGCCTGTTTATCTTGGTCTGGGTATTGTTAAGAGAGGTAGGGCGCATCGAAGCAGCCCGTCTGGGGAAATACCTCCACCTCACAGAAAACCACAGCCAAATAACAATTCCCTAGAGGGTTGTTGTGTTCCTGCGTGTGACTGAGGGAGCCAGTAAGCTCCTAAGGATCTGCTGTGTTAGCAGCAGAGGTAGCATCGCCCGAGTATTGCAAGCGTTAATAGGCTACGGTTAATGACACAAATGTTTGCCTTGTGCGGGAATCGAACCCACGAGCGTTGGTGTCAAAGTCGCGTCATTCACGACTGAGCCACCGAGCTCGTCAAATTTGGTCAATCATCTTCCCAGTTACCCTTTTTGCTAATCAATTAGGTATGGCAGGGCATCATCTGTGTGCATGAACATGTATATATACGACTTGGTCTGTGTGTTTCTAATAGAGGTAGGGTGCATCAAAGTACCGTCTGGTTAAGTACCTCCACAGAAAACCGTAACCTAATATAGGGTCGGCAACGCAAGAGTGGCACCCCTGGTGTTGCAAATGCCCATAGCCTACGGTAACTGCTTGCCATCAGGAAGGCCGTACGCTTGTTTGCCACCTTAGTGGTATAAATAATAATATAAAAAATGAAGGGTTGTTGTATTCCTTCGGGTGGGTGAGCTTACCAGTAAGCTCCTAAGGAGTTGCTAGTGTTAGCAGCAGTGGTGGCATCGCGCGAATGATACTTACCGTGTAAATGTAGTATGTGTTTACGCGGGGAGTTGTTATTTTTCCAAGAAAAGTTGTTGTTTCTCGGCGAAGAGTTGTTCTTACCCCGAGGGGAGTTTTTATTTCTCCGCGAAGAGTTGTTATTTCTTCGAGAGGAGTTGTTATTTCTCCGAGAGGAAGAACGGCGAACGGAAGGAAGAACGCCGAAGAGTTGTTCTTACTCCGACAGACTTGTTATTTCTCCGCGAGGTTATTTTAAACGCACAGGAATACATTACTTATAAATATACATACCAGACTTGAAACGATAAAACACAACGTGAAGAAATTCATTTCGGTCTCTTAACAACTCGCCACAGCTCCAATAAAAGAAATATGGCGTGTCCAACAATGTTACATATCCTTTTATACTTTTCGGTGCATTAATTGTCATTTACAACGAAAATAATGATTCATATGATAATGTTGTTACAAGTGATATTCTTATGTTAAAACAATATCATGGCTATTATCTCGGACGTAAAAATAGAATACCCACGTCTAATCTTGACGTCATTGTAAGTTGAAGACCCAAGTAAGTAATGGTCCGTGCAGCGGTTGTACTTTATATTACGTCATTGTATTATTGGCTTTTTAGCTCTGCGAATTAGTAAAAAAAATCATTGACAAAAAAAATATGACAGTGAATTACACTACATACATATCATAGTACACGGTTCTAAATTTCAAAAATAATTAGAAGAAATATTAATTAATAATATAAACTAATACATGAACCATAAAGATTTGAAATAAATATAGTAAGTAAAAACAATATCATTTTCAAAAGCATAATTAGTCAAAATGAAATAAACATTAAAATCAATCATGGCGCCCTCCTCCCTCCTATTACTGTGCCCGACAAGGGTCTGTAATATGATACCTTTAACATATTTAATTGTAAACTTTTGTATCATTATGGAATGCAATAAATATTGACTTAAATTGAATCATCACGCCGGTGGCCGTGGGGGCAGAAACTATGGAACGCCAGGTGCACCGATCCAAACATATCTCTCTCGCCTCTTCCACACTCATCAACCTCTTCTGGCATGCTGGGTGCTTTTGATTTTACCATTTTTTGGCAGATTAGCTATTTGATCTAAATGTGTGCGTCTACGGCGGCCTCTGCTAATATCTCCACTCACTCTTGCTCGATATACTTCTTTCGTAACTCTTTTGTCATCCATTCTTTCCAAATGTCCAACCCATCACAGCATATGCTTTTATATTTTTGACTCTACATCGTCTTTCATTCCACATAGTTCTCGTATCGTGCTATTTCTTACTCTATCAATCATTCTAACTCCACACATACTCCTCAGAGCTCTTATTTCAACAGCGTTAACCCTACTAACATGCTTCTTCTATCATACCCATGATTCACCACCGTATGTCAATGTTGGTGTTAATAGACCCTGAATAATAGGAATGCGAGCTGTCTTCGATATACTTTCACGTGTCAAAACCGAGTATAACGCACCATTGGTACGGCTTCCTGGTTTCACTCTTCTTTCAATATCTACTTCATACTCGTATTTACCATCGTAAACATGGCACAACTTCATCAAACAAATTCATTCACTTGTTCCACTTTTTCATCTCCGATCATTATCTGACACTCTGTAACAGTTTCGTTCCTTTCAATCATCAACAATTTCGTCTCCATTACATTCACTTTCATGCCTTTCCTTTTAAAGGCCTCATTAATTATACTAACCATTGGTTGCAGTTCTTCCACCGAAGATGCCAGGAGGACTTGGTCATCGGAGTATAAGGTTTTAAATATTGATTCATTCATTATTATTCCACAGTCATAGTCTTTCAAGTCTGTCCATGAATAAGTTGAACTGCCAAGTGAACGCTGCATAGCCCTGTCTAACACCACGTTCGTTGCTGGACCAGTCTGTACAAATCCCATTTACCCTGACGCAGGCAGTCGAATTCTTGTACAAGGACACTGTATCAAAATACTGCCCACCCCATACATGGATAGCGTAGACCAAAGTTCGTCCCTCGCGACTCTGTCATAAGCCTTTTCCAAGTCAATAGAGGTGCAGAAAAATTTTGCCTTTTTATGTTTTATTGAGGCTTACTCCGCAATACACGTTATAGAAAAGACTTGATCTACACATCCCATCCCCCTTTTTTTATACTACGACGGATAGCAAACAATAATACGGTCTGCCTGATGTTAAGTCGTTACCGTAGCCTATGAGCGCTAGCAATAAAAATAATGCGCTAGCGCGTTGCCACCCCCGCTGTCACCACAGCAACTCCTCATCTTCTGATGACTCACTTGCAGCAACACAACAACCCTCCACAGAGTTGTTATTTAGCTGCCGTCTTCTGTGAGGTGAAGGTACTTCCCCAGTAAGGCTAACGTCGTGCCCTACCTCTCTTTCGCCAGAGCCTCGTCTGTTGATAAGCGGTGTGCACCACGTGCAGGTGTGGTTGGCTTTGGCTATAAAGGTGACATTGAGTCACTTACACCCCTAAACACACACCACTTACTCCCCTTTCGAAACCCCGCCTGTACATCCCAGATTTTCGGTTCCGTTACAGAAATCACTCTTCCAATCCTATCCAGTATCCTTGCATGCAGTCTGCGAGTACACTCAGGAGGCTAATGCCACGATAACTTTTCCATTCCTGCTGTGAACCTTTACCTTTGTACAGCGGCACAGTCACGGCAGAAATAGGAAACCAGAATGAACGCGAGGATTGCGGTTGATGATGTAATGTTGGAATAAGTGGATAAGATTGTATATCTTGGAAGCGCCTTCAGCAGGGATGAAAGGTTTACCGCTGATGTGAAGAGCGGAGTGTATGCAGGGTACAGCGTGAATAGAACATTGGGTAAACTTCCAGGGTGTAGACCTCTAAGCCAGAAGGCACAGTTCGCTGTACGCAACGCGGTGCTAATCCCAACGTTTGTTTATGAAAGCGAAAGTTGGGTAGGTATATCAGAGAGCGCGCAAAAGTAGAATAAATGCGGTCGATATGCGAGCATTGCGCAAAATTTGTGGCGTAATGCTTGCTGCCCGCGTTCGCAATGATGACGTCAGAGTTGGTCTGAAAGAGTCGGTATGATAAAAAGAATCGGATATGTGGAAAGAATGCAGTATGAAAGAGTTACCGAACAGTTATAAAGAAAAAGATTCGTTGATAATATTTCGAACTGTTAGCTCATTAATAAATGGTTTTCAGACATTAATGGCAGAGAGAGCATGAAAGTAGAATAAATGCGGTCGAGATGAGAGCATTGCGCAAAAATTTGTGGCATAAGGCTTGCTGACCGCGTTCGTAATGAAGACGTGAGAGAAAGAGTTGGTCTAAAAGAGAGTGTCGGTGTTAAGATAAGAAAGGGCATGCTCCGTTGGTTTGGACATGTAGAAAGAATGCGGGACGAAAGAATGACGAAACAGATATACAATGCAAAAGTGGAAGGATGTAGGAGCCGAGGAAGGCCGAGACTAACCTACCATGACCAAATCGGTCGTGTTTTATCAGAAGGTGATGTCAGAAGCCCCAGGAACCGGCGAGCGTGCATGAGAAGTATGCAAGGACCGCGTCTTATGGCGCTCGGTTCTCTCTGCCTACCCCGCAAGGGACTTGGCGTGAAGATATACATACATACATATACATACATACAATGACTTTGCATTGTGTAATGTATTTTTTTTACTACTAAGATTGCAATCAAGCCTAATGCGCCCTGCCTGATGGTAATCAGTCACTGTAGCCTATGGACATTTGCAACACCAGGGGTGTCACTCGTGCGTTGCCGACCCTAATGATATAAATTTGATTTGTTATTTTGACTGTAATTACTACTAAGTATTACTCCATCGTGTATTTACAATACTCTCCTTTCCTGAGAGATGAGAGAGATCCTTTAAAGAGATAAGCTAGCCCTTGTACTACTTAGGTATTTCTTTATTTTTTTTATGCACACTCGTGTTATTTTGTACAATAATTACGTACCTACATACAAAATTCTAGAGGTTACAGGACAAAAAGACTGTATTGCAAAAGTTTATAGGATAATAAAAAAAAAAATCGGTCAAGTGCGAGTCGGACTCCCGCACGAAGGGTTCCGTACCACTATCTATAAAAACGGCAAAAAAATCACGTTTGTTGTATGGGAGCCCCCTTAAATAATTACTTTATTCTATTTTTTAGTATTTGTTGTTATAGCGGCAACAGAAATACATCATCTGTGAAAAATTCAACTGTCTAACTATCACGGTTCGTGAGATACAGCCTGGTGACAGACGGACGGACAGCGAAGTCTCAGTAATAGGGTTCCGTTTTACCCTTTGGGTACGGAACCCTAAAAAAGAAACAATCAAGAGAAATAAAATACAGCCAATTATAAATACAAAAAACTATATACACATTGAATTAAACAATTTTCAACGGAAGTATCGCGTGTTTTATTTATTTTGTTGAAGCTGAAGTTTCGTCTCCCTGCGACCACGGACGCTGCAAAGCGTTCGAAACGTCAGGTTCAACAAAATAAATAAAACACGCGATACTTCCGTTAAAAATTGTTTAATTCATTGTGTAACAATCGCGAAAACCTAAGACAATACAACTATATACACACTTTATAATTACGTGGTAGGTATAAACAATTTATTGGATTTTTTTAAATTACTTACTGAAAATGTAATAATACTTGAATTTTAATTATTGCTGCGTTACGTCAGCTACTAAACATAATTAGGTCAGTTGCTTCAGCAGTTTCAGGAGGATTTTTTTTTTAACGTCAGAAGGCATGCAAGCATACCGCCCACCTCATGTAAAGCGGTTACCGTAGCCTATCAACGCTTGCAATACACTAAGTATCACTCGCGCGATGCCTACCCTACTGTTTACACAGCAACTTCATAGGAGCCTACTGGCTACCTCACACAGAGTTATTATTTGGCTGAGGTTTTCCGTGAGGAGGAGGTACCTCCTCAGACGGGCTGTGATGATGCGCCCTACCTCTCTTAGAACATCCAAACCAAGACAGACAGACATGTTCACGCTCACAAATTGTCTTGTGTGAGGATCGATCCCACGAGCATTGATGTCACAGTCGCATCATTCACGACTGAGCCACCGAACCCATCAGCAACAACTTTTGTGTAGGTATGTAACATTGGGTTTATGTATGTGTGGACACAAACCCACAGCTACTCTCTTAGAAAAGGTATAAAACGAGTATTTTGGTATGGACGGAACCTTTGAATTGACTTTTTTTTATACTACGACGGGCAGTGGCGTGCACTCCATATAGACAAAAAGACATTGCCTACCCTATCAATTTGATAAATACCATCCGATGTTTCATTCTTAAACATAGTTTTTAACTAATATTTCGTATGAAAAAAACAAAAAAAAGCTCCATCTATCGGTATCGGTAAGTTATTAAAATCATCGCTAGTCATATTGAAATCGCAGCTAGGCGCTACGCTACACCAGCGCCGCATTGGCAGCTTTTAACGGCGAAAGACACTAACTATTTCTGTCTAAATTTACGTATGTGTGCCGTGTTGTTAATACAAATACTGTAGTGTGCATTCCTGTAATTACATTGCCCACAATAACACAAATAACGCACACTATCGCGTATTATAGACAATGTCTTTTTAGCTGAACTATAACGTAAATTACCTAAAGTGTCGCGAGCGTTGCTACGTAACTATTTTAAAAAGTAGTTTGCTGCATATAATTGTAGTGAAAGATATTGCCATTTCTTTTTTTCGTATAAAATTGATGTTAATTTTATTTTGATTTTAAGACGGCAGCCATTGTTTTTGTTTTGAATCGATTGACTGGTAGCAGACGAAATAAGATTTTAAAGTTAATAAATATGGATGATATTCACTGCGAAAGTTATTCATGTGGTGTGTGTAGTGTTCGGTGAATAAAAACAAGTGATCACATACATCATTATTTCCACAAGACTGGGTAACCAAAATCAACATTCTGTATTTTTTGGTAAGTTAAATAGCTTTAAAAAAAATCTGCCTACCCTGTCAAAAATCTCTGTGCACGCCACTGACGACGGGAGTACTTGTATGCCAAGCATACGGCCAACCTGATGCATAGCGGGTATCGTAGCCTATTAACGCTTGCGATATATTAATTACTCACTAGCACGATGCCTCCTCTGCTGCTAACACAGCAACTCCTTGCGAGCTTACTGGTGACCTCACTCACACGCAGGAACACAACAACCCTCCAGGGAGTTGTTATTTGGCTGTGGTTTTCTGTGAGGTGGAGGTACTTCCCCAGACGGGCTGCTTGGATGCGCCCTACCTCTCTTAAAACATCCAGACCAAGACAAACGGACATGTTAATGCACACATGACACACAATGCCTTGTGTGCGAATCGAACCCACGAGCGTTGGTGTTAAAGTCGCGTCATTCACGACTGAGCCACCGAGCTCGTCGCAATTATAATAACTTCTAATGGAATGAAAAGTTATAAAGGTTAGAAAATAAAGTGAAGTTTCGGCTTGAAATTTATTTCGATTAAGTACCTATTAAAATCAACACAAAAAACATCATTTTTATTTCATCCAATTAAACCGACCTGAATTAATATCATTTTTAATCGGTTACCAAAATCAATACATAAGTTGAGTTCTCTTACAGCAATTAGAAATTAACAGGGATAGTGGTGTTTCTTTGGGGTTGGAGCGGCGATTGGGGCTGCAGGTGGAGCGGCGGCTGGGGCGGCGGCTGGGACGGCGGCTGGGGCGGCGGCTGGGACGGCGGCTGGGGCGGCGGCTGGAGCGGCGGCTGGGGCGCAGGGTGGGTCGGCAGTCGGGGCGACGGCTGGCACGGCGGCTGGAGCGGCGGGGGCAGGGTTACCACCAGCAGTGTTACAACCGTTGATGCATACTGTGTTGGTAGCACTGCCACCTCCATCTGCTTTAGATTGCTGATTTATATCTGAAAAAAGAACAACCTTCAGCATGTCTATGGATGAGTTTATATACTTCGAGCACGTCCGAGTTTCGAAAGGTATGATAAGCTGTTGGTCTCACCTGTTGTCAATAGAAGACAACCAAGAAAGCTAGATCTGAGGTCATAAATTATTTTGAACGCCATCGGGAGACGGGATATTTGTCTTCCGATATGACATCCGGGTCACCTGGCTCATAGCCAACGATTACCATAGCCTATGAACACTAGCAATATAAGGAGTGACGCTTGTACTTTGCCACCCCCGCTGCTAATAGTCCGTTATAACAAACCTTTAGGGAGTTGTAATTTTGTTTTTTATACAACCCCGGAAGTCATACAAAGAAACGGCCCAGCAGGCTGGTTACCGTACCCTATGAACGCTTGCAATACATAAAACACACAATACCTTAGCTTACTGGTGACCTCACTCACCCGCAGGAACACAACAACCCTTCGGAGAATTGTTGGCAGCTGTTTTCTGTGAGGCAGCTTCGATACGAAATACTACAATGCAATATATATATTATTCTATATTTATGTTATAAAATTTACTCAGCGCCACCTACCTGCTTTTATCAATTTTTTATTGTTCTCTCTCAGCTATAGCTTGTCTGGAAGAGATCGCATAGCGATAAGACCGCCTTTTGTTCATAAGTTTAATATACATTGTAAATCTTATGTTAGTGCAATATAGTATATTTAATTATTTAATTAATTAATTCTTTTAAAACACCCAGATCAATACAAACAGGCATGTTAATGCACACAAATGTTTGTCCTGCGTTGGAATTGAACTCGTGGTGTTATAGTAGCATTGCTAACTGCTCCGCCACTGAGCTTCTTAAAACTTCACATGTACATTAATAAACACTTACTGTATTCGTCTGACGTTGGTGCGGCATGGCTGCATAAAGCCTGTAAAATAGAATTAGATAGGGATATACATATAGATATGAAAATAAGTAGATAAAGATTTATTTGTGTGAAGGAACACACATGTATGTATCAAATCAAATTAAATCGAATCGACTTAATCATTCGACTAGCTCGGTGGTGAAGTGGTTAAACGCGCTGTTACACGACTCTCGACGACGAATGCTCGTCGGTTCGATCCCCACACAGGACAAACATTTGTGTGCATGAACATGTCTGTTTGTCTTGGTCTGGCTGTTTTTAAGAGAGGTATGGCGCATCCAAGCATCCCGTCGAGGGTTGTTGTGAATGAGGTCACCAGTAAGCTCCTAAGGAATTACTGTGTTAGCACCAGAGGTGGCATCGTGCGTGTGTTACGAGGTATTACAAGCGTTTATAGGCCAAGGTAACCGCTTTACATCAGCTGGCCCTACGTAATATAAAAAAAAAGATAATTTTAATAGATGTTCCAACTAGTTCTGCCCTCGCAGGAGCATGCATTATTTTTCGGCAGTTATTAGTAACGCAGTTCTAAACAATCCACATCAACCCTTACTCATCCCACTGCAGGGACACGGGTCTCCCTACAACCGAAGGGGTTTACAGCATACTCTACCACGCTGCTCAAATGCGGATTGGCGGAGGCCAGGAGGCCAGCGTAGTATTTTCAAGTCGACCGAGGACGTTAGCTTAACGACTGCCATCTATCGACAACAGCCAGGACCGACGGCAAAACGTGCCCGAAACCCGCGATAGATATACCAATCAATTGTAAATTGTATTCGATTATATATTATCTATATATATAATAATGAGTATTTCTTTCCTCCTCACAATAAGTTCAAAAAGCACATCATAATACTCTATGTAAAAAGGTCTATTATAGAATTGACGAGTATGTAAATGACAAAGATACTTGGAAATAATTCAGCTTTTTCTAGTAATTTAATTCTACCACTTGATATAATATGATTATTGTAACAATATGCTGACATGGATTTATTGTAATATCTAATTAACAATTTGATAACCCTGCATTGGGAAGTTTCTCTCTCGCCAATAGTGAATTCAGGAAATGCCAACAAATTAAAAAAAAAAGAAACATTATAACGTAAGAGAATTGAATAAGACACAGTAACATTATATTAAAAAATATAAGACGTATCAAGTGTCCGCGAGGGGCCCAATGGCCAATAAGGATTTTTTATCTGTAACTCTTATTCAAGGATATGGCAGAAGAAATATCACCATTGGGTGAATGCTGTAGAAGCGAGAGCGCTGAGGAGTATGATAAAATGATGGATAGAGTAAGAAATAACACGATACGAGATTTATGTGGAATGAAAGATGATGTAGTGACAACAATTGAAAAGGGTATGTTGAGATGGATTGGTAATTTTAAAATAATGAATGACAAAAGAGTGAGAGCGAGTGGACATATCCGCAGAGGCCACCCTACACACACATACAGATAAAATTAGTAATGAAAAGGGTATGCTAACATGAGATGGTATAATCATTCGAAATGAATGAATGACTAAAGAGTGAGGGAGAGAGAGCGGAGATATCGGCAGAGGCTAATGGAAGGTAATGTGCTGAAAAAGAGCCAAATTAAAGCACCACAAATCGATGAACATACATGAAGAGGTTGATGAGTGTGGAAAGAGAGAGAGAGATATATTTGGATCGGTGCACCTGTTGTTCCATTGTCTCTGCCTACCCCAACGGGAGACATGCGTGATGGTATATATGTATATGGTAAATTTGTAATGAAATATAAACAATAGTTTTAACTTTTTGACATTGACATTTTTCCAAGACGTTATCAAAAAAACAAATCCACCCGATTTGTGTACGTTATATCAATGTTTATATCAATATGTTTTATGAACGCACAAACTCAGCTTAGAAATATAAAATACTAGCTGATACCCTCGCATTTTCCTTTTGTTTTTTCTTTGTAAACTTACCCGTTGATATATAGAATATAATAATAATAATAATCCTTTATTATCATCACACAATCTTACATTCCAATAAATTTGTTTCAAATTATACATTTACAGAAAAGTAGGTTTCGATTATATATAATATAATATACCAAAAAAGATATTTAAATTATTGCGAAACGCATGGCAATTTATTTTTAATTAAATTAAAAAATAAATAAAAATACAAACCAGACTCGAAACGATAAAACACAAAGCGAAGAAATTCATTTTGGTAACAACTAACCACAGCTCCAATAAAATAAATATGGCATATCCAATAATGTTACCTATCCTTTTATATTTTTCGATGCATTAACTGTTGTATATAAAAATAATGATTCATATGTTAATGTTGGTACAAGTGACATTCTTATGTTAAAACAATATCATGGTTATTATCTCGGACGTAAAGATAGAATACCCAAGTCTAAACTAGACGTCATTGTAAGTTGACAGACCCGCGTAAATAATAGTCCGTGCACTGTGGTAGTTTACATTACCTCATTGTTTCACTGGCTTTTTAGCTTTATAACTTGTAATTAGTGATAAACATAGCATATGTATTAAATAATATTTAAAAAAAATTCGAGAACGATACTAATTGATAAAATATCTTTTTCCATAGCATTATTAATTATTACAAATTACCTAATATATATCTACTTCAGTAATAGAAATATGTGGAGATCGTAATGAGCAATAACACACATTGGTCGTGTTGTATCAGAAGGTGATGTGTATAGAAACCGGTGAGCGTCCATGATGAGCTATGAATGTTAAAGTAGCGAGCGAGGTGTGTATGGTTTGGTCGGCAACGCACGAGTGACACCCCTGGTGTTGCAAATGTCCATTGGCTGCGTAACTGGTTACCATGAGGCAGGCCGTATGCTTGATTTCCACCTTGATGGAATAAAAAAAAAATGTAAGGCTTTCTCTGCCTAATTCGCAGGTACAAATCAATAAATCATTTAACTCCGCATGAAGACACCCCCGCTTACACAAACGTTGTGTTTTAGGTCCTAAACATCTCAGCTATTCATGCATACTGACCAATGGGAGAATTAAAATATTCTCCCATCCCAGTAAGAGGACGAGTGACGCGACGTTACGATATCAGCTCTTATTCGACCACTGCCGAACATAGGCCTCTGGAGTGCCTTACGGACTGGATCCTCTTCTACCTGCTTCCATCGACTCCCTACAAACCTCTAAAGGTCATCGTCCCACACTGCGTGTGCACGGGGGCGTCATTATCCTGTGGGCTATTTTATTTTATTGGGAAAACATTACAGTGTAAATAACGTAGTACAAAAACGACATAAATAAAGAATAGCACAATTAACATGTTTTCGCATATAGGTAGAAATATGTGCTTGTTTTCTTAAGTTAACATTATAAATAAAAAATATTATAAGTAAAAAAGAAAAAATAAAAGATAATTAAGTATAAATTTTGGTGCCAAGTTTGTTACTACGAGTATTTTAATTTTTAGTATACACTAAACCAATCCCTAGTCAATTTGTGTTTAAATATTTTTAAGTTTGTGTTAAAAAGATCCAGCTCGGGATCACCAACCAATTTATGAAAAGTGATTGCGGATCGAACAAAGAAAGATTTTTTCCTATAATTGGTTGCACTATGATGGACACACAGCACATTAGGACGTCTCAGATTTCTGGCACAAAGACGGAGGTTTATCGGATAGAGTAAGTATGGAGAATCTATTTTAGACTGGGCTATTTTCATAAGTAAAAATGTGTCCGCTATAATTCACCTCTCATGGAGAGGCAGTATGTAATGTTTCCTACACCTTGCCTCATAATCCTTGGCAATGCATTTACACTTATATTGTAAATATTTCAAGAATTTAAGCTGAATTGTTTCCAATTATTATAGTATTAATATGTACGTTGTATTGCGGATTCCAATGCAATACAACGTACATATAAACAGCTTGCGATGCGTATTCAAGTATACTACGTACATAAAAGCAATACAAAATGTTTACAATTTTACACTAGAAATTGAGAGCAGGATCTGATAACGAAGCCCAGGGCTTTATTGGCTTTTCTAGCTATATGGTCTATGTGCTTCTATATGTTAATTTAAAATCATGTACACCTCCTAAATCTTGAATATCATATACTCTGGTGAGGTCTAGTCCTTTGAGAGTATATTTATATTCTATTATGTTTAATTTACGACTGAAACTAATACTGTGGCATTTGGAGATATTCAAATCTAATTTATTGTCTGTTCAATATTGTTTAATTCTATTGAGGTCCTGTTGTAAAAAGTGACAGTCAACAGGACATTGAATTTGCTTAAAAATGTCGTCCTTCTTTATGTCATCAAGAATTGCAAATGGATAAAGCATGAATTGATATCGTTAATAAACAAATTAAACAACAGGGGTCCTAATAAGGATCCTTCAGGAACTCCAGGACAGTAATCCATTTAGATGAGTATTCATTCACTGCAACGGCCTGAGATCTATTCTCTATGTACGAAGTAAACCATCTAAATAAGTTACCGTGGATTCCTGCGGGGAGAAGATTTTGCAAGAGTATACCATGATCTATGAGCTCGAAACACTTGCTATAATCAGTGAACACTGCATCGACCTGTCCTCCGGAATCCATGCTAGACGTGGCATGCTCCGTAAATGATAGTAAGTTTGACACGATAGAACGGGCTTTTAAAAATAATCCATGTTGCTCACAAATAAAAATACTTGAAAGAGCATTGTAGACCTCTGTGCGAATAATACTTTCAAATATTTTGCAAAAAGACATAACTTAGAGATGGCCTGTAGTTTTTGACTTCACTTTTATCACCTTTTTTTGTGAACAGTTGTAACAAATGCAGCCTTCCACAACCTAGGGACCAGGCCTTCTTTTATCGTGCGATTAAATAAAATAGTAAGTGGTTTCGTCAGACTGTCTGCACATCGTACAATAATATTGGCGCTATGTCATCTGGCCCGGCTAATTTGGTCAGATCTAGTGACTTAAGTAATTTATACACAGACTCTGGGTTAATTTTACACATCATCAGTGATGTGGAAATAATACTATCAGTAGTATTTATATGGTTAGTACAGTTTATGTGAGAGATGTTATTCTGAGATGTGGCTGAAATGTTATGACGGAAGTTTGAAGACAGGAATAGTGATTCAAAAAATCACAGATTTGATCTCCCGTGTCGGCCGATCGGCCTTCATATGTTAAAGTGGAGGGTAAAGTTTTTGTACCCTTTTATTAGACTTAACGATTGACCAAAATGACTTAGGGTTCTCAAATATAGATTCCTCCACTTTATTGATATATGCTTTATAACACTCCTGCTCAAGTTGCTTTGCTCTCTTTCGCAACAGTGAGTAGGTTTCATAATCATGGGTATTACCGTATGTACGATATTTCTTAAGAAATTTAACTTTTTTTTTGTTCTCGATTTATTTTAATTTTTAATTGTTTTTTTGTGGCGCTCGGTTCTCTCTGCCTACCCCGCAAGGGAATCGGCGTGAAGTTATAGATAGATAGAATTTTAATTTATCCTTGAGAACCTTTTTTAAAGGAGCATTATACCATGGCGGGTAAGTGGAAGAATGTATTAATTTACGGGGTATATATTTTCTCTTAATTCATATAAGCATTAATAAAAATATGTCTATGTCGGCTACCTTTTAATTCTACTGCGGATGCTATCTTTTCGCTCTAGCTAGAGCTCTTTCGTAGCATAGCACACTGAGCTACTTTGAGCTTTCGCATACGGCCCGCAGTGACGGGGACTACGTCAATATAATGAACATAATCAGGTCAATTGCTTCTACGGTTTTAGGAGGAGATTGAGCGACAATTTTTGTATATGGAACAGTGTATTTGTGTCTATATATGGGACAAACAAACACGCATCTACACTCTCAGAATAGGTATAAAACAAGTCTTTTGGTGTGGAGCAAATATTTCAGATATACAAGGCAAAAGTGGAATAACGTAGAAACCGAGAAAGGCCAAGACTTACCTACCATGACCAAAATGATCGTTTTCTATCAGAGGGTGATGTCGTGAGCTTATAAACCGGCGAGCGTGCATGAGAAGAGCAATGAATATTAAAGAAGCGAGTGAGGTATATAAGGATCGCGTCATGTGGCGCTCGGTTCTCTATGCCCCGTAAGAGATTTGAAGGAAACATAAGAATTTTTTTTTTGGAGCATATATTATGACTTATAATATACAGTTAAGAAACTTAGTAAATAAAGTTTCGTGCTAGCTTAAATTTTATTTCGAGGAAGTATTAAAAACAACACAAAGAAACACATTTCTGTCATCCAATGTTTTTATTGAAATCAGTTTTCATCAATCACCAAAATCAAGAATAAAGTTGTGTTTTCCTTTTGAACAATTAGATATTAACAGGGATAGTGGTGTTTCTTTGGGGTTGGAGCGGCGATTGGAGCGGTGCTTGGAGCGGCGATTGGAGCGGCGTTAGGAGCGGCGATTGGAGCGGCGGCTGGCGCGACAGTTGGAGCAACGGGGGCAGGGTTTCCCGCAACAGTGTTACAACCGTTGATGCATACTGTATTGGTAGCACTGCTATTTCCAATTGCTTTTGATTGTTGATTTATATCTGAAAAAAAGAACAGCATTCAGCATGTCTATGGATGACATCATTTACTTCAAGCACTTCCGAGCTTCGAAAAGTTCGAGCTATGACAAGCTGTTCGTTCCATCCGTTGTCGATAGAAGATAACCAAGTAAGCTAGACCTAAGCTAAATTCAATGTACGCCGTCGGGAGACAGGCCACCTGGCCCATAGT
Source organism: Pyralis farinalis (assembly GCA_947507595.1). Lineage (NCBI taxonomy): Eukaryota > Metazoa > Arthropoda > Insecta > Lepidoptera > Pyralidae > Pyralis > Pyralis farinalis. The sequence goes on along the minus strand of OX382263.1, from coordinate 33,176,625 downwards.
TAACATAGGCTATGAACGCTAGCAATAAAAGGAGTGTCGCTCGTACTTTGCCACCCCCGCTGCTAACACAGCTAGACCGTTATAACAAACCTTTAGGGAGTTGTAGTCTATTTTTTATACAATCTCGGAAGGCATACAAAAATACGGCCCAGCCGGCGCATTACCGCAGCCTGTGAACGCTTACAATACATTAAATATCACTTGCGAGATGCCACCTCTGCCGCTAACACAGCAACACCTTAGCTTACTGGTGACCTCACTTACCCGCAAGAACACAACAACCCTTCAGAGAGTTGTTGGCAGCGGTGGTTGCTTTGCTCCGCAATATTTCTCTTAAAAACACCTAGATTAATACAAACAGATATGTGAATGCACACAAATGTTTATCCTGCGTTGGAATTGAACCCTGGTGTTATAGTAGTATTGCTATCTACTCCACCACTGAGCTTCTTAAAACTTCACGTGTACATTAATAACCACTTACTGTATTCGTCTAGTATTGGTGCGGCATTGCTGCATAAAACCTGTAAAATAGAATTAGATAAGGATATACATGTAGATATGAAAATAAGTAGATAAAGATTTATTTGTGTGAAGGAACACTCATGTATGTATCAAACCAAACTAAATCAAATCAAATCAACAAAAAACGCGTGAAACGCGTGTTACACAACTAGTTAATAGATTCAGGCGTTATTTTGCGAAAGTCAAATTTACATGCAATTTGATCCAACCTGCTTTGTGTGCTTCCACCACTAATTAGTTAACTAATTGGTGGCGGAAGCACACAAAGCAGGCTGGATCAAATTGCATGTTACACAACTCTCGACGACCAATGTTCGTCTGTTCGATTCCCACACACGACAAACATTTTTGTGCATGAACATGTCTGTTCGTTTTAGTCGTGAGTATTTTTAAAAGTGGTAAGGCGCATCAAATCATCCCGTCGACGGTTGTTGTGAGTGAGGTCACCAGTAAGCTCCTAAGTAATTGCTGTGTTAGCACCAGAAGTGGCATCGTGCGTGTGTTACTTAATGTATTACAAGCGTTTATAGACCACGGTAACCGCTTTACATCAGCTGGCCGTATGCTTGTATGCCTCCCTAGGTAATATATAAAAAAAGATAATTTTAATAGATAATCAAACTAGTTCAGCCCTCGCAGGAGCATGCATTTATTTCGGCAGTTATTAGTCACTCAGTTCTAAACAATTCACATCAATCCTCACTCATCCCACTGCAGGGATACGGGTCTCCCTTTGACCGAAGGGGTTTAAAGCATACTCCACCACGCTGCTCAAATGTGGATTGGCGGAGGGCAGTGTTTCCAAGCTGCCCGAGGGCCACTGACTTAGCTTAACGACTGCCATCTATCGACAACAGCCGGGACCGACAACCGGACCGACCGACCGGAAACCCGCGATAGATATACCCATCCATTGTAAATTGTATTCGATTATACTCGTATATTATCTATATGTATATAACAAAAATTTCAATGTATAACAATCGCGAAAACCTAAGATAATACTATAATAAAGAGTATCAAGAGATCTTTCCTCCTCACAATAAGTTCAAAAAACACATCATAATACTCTATGTAAAAAGATCTGTTATAGAATTGATGAGTATGTAAATGACAAAGATGCTTGGAATAATTCAGCTTTTCTAATAATCTTTAATTCTACCACTTGATCTAATATGATTATTGAATTAATTTGCTGACATGGATTTATTAGAATATCTAATTAACAATTTGAAAAGAGATCTACATTGACAAGTTTCTTTCGGCATTTCTTTCTCGCCAATAGTCAATTCAAAAATGCCAACAAATTAAAAAAAGAAGCGTAAGAGAATTGAATAAGATACAATGAAATTATATTAATTAAAGAATGTAAGACGTGTCTAAGTGTCCGTGAGGACTCAATGGCAAATGAGGATTTTTTATCTGTAACTTTTAAACAAGAATATGGCAGAAGAAACATGAAAATCTTGTGAATGCTGTAGAAGCGAGAGCGCTGAGGAGTATATGTAGACTGATAATGATTGATAGAGTAAGAAATAGCACGATACGAGAACAATGTGGAGTGAAAGATGATGTAGTAACAAAAATTGTAAAGGGTATCCTGAGATGGTTTAGTCATTCGAAATGAATGAATGACAAAAGAATGAGAGAGAGAGTGGAGATATCGCCAGAGGCTAATGGAGAGTAATGTGCTGCAAAAGCGCCAAATTAAAGCACTAGATATCGATGAACATACATGAAGAGGTTGATGAGTGTGGAAAAATAGAGAGAGGTATGTTTGGATCGGTGTACCATTTTTTCCACTGTCCCTGCCTACCCCAACGAGAGATAGATGTGATGATATGTATGTATATGGTAAATTTGTAATGAAAAATAAATAATAGTTTTAACTTGACTCTAACATTGATCCGACTAATCGATATCAAAAAAACAAATCCACCCGATTCGTGTACGTTTATATCAATATGTTTTATGAACGCACAAACTCAGCTTAGAAATATAAAATACTAACTGACACCCGCGCTTTTCTCTCACGGTTTTTCTTTGTAAACGTATCCGTATCTGTAGAATATATGTAGAATATACCAAAAAATATATTTAAATCGGAGGAAATTATGGAGTAACGAACATGGCAATTTATTTTTAATTAAATTATAAATTAGATAAAAATACAAACCAGACTCGAAACGATAAAACACAAAGCGAATAAATTCATTTCGGTTTCCTAACAACTAACCACAGCTCCAATAAAATAAATATGGCGTATCCAATAATGTTACCTATCCTTTTATATTTTTTGGTGCATTAACTGTTGTATACAAAAATAATGATTCATATGTTAATGTTGGTACAAGTGACATTCTTATGTTAAAACAATATCATGGTTATTATCTCGGACGTAAAGATAGAATACCCACGTCGAAACTAGACGTCATTGTGAGTTGACATATACGCGTAAATAATAGTCCGTGCACTGTGGTTGTTTACATTACGTCAATGTTTCATTGGCTTTTTAACTTTACAACTTGTAACTAGTGATAAACATAACATATGTATTAAATAATATTTCTAATAATTCGAGAACGATACTAATTGATAAAATATCTTTTTCCATAAAAAGTAACTAACATATGACTACTTTAGTAATAGAAATATGTGGAGATCGTAGTAAGCAATATCACACATTGGTCGTGTTGTATCTGAAGGTGATGCGTATAGAAGCCGGCGTGCGTGCATGATGAGCTATGAATGTCGAAGTAACGAGCGAGGTGTGTATATTTTGGTCGGCATGAGTGACACCCCAGGCGTTGCAAATGTCCATAGGCTGAGGTAACTGCTTATGCCATCAGGCAGACCGTATGCTTGATTGTCACCTTGATGAAATATTCTCCCATCCGCTGATGTTGATCCCAATAAGAGCTGCGCGTTCTACTTAAGCACGACGTTGTATAAAAAAAAGTTAGTCATATAGCCGCATGGCCTTTTTTGTGGGTAATGGCGAATACTATAAACATGTTCATTATTTTATGTTTTCGCAGCGTGCGCTTAATAATGTATTTAATAGCCAACATTTTGATAATTTGGGTTACTTTATTGTAATTTTCGCCCACTGACAATGTACTTATTATATGTAAAATATTTTTTAAAATCGGCTAAGAATATTTCGAGTTTATCCATTACACATACAAAATTCTTTCCTCTTTATAATATATATAAATTTTGGGTTAGTTTATCTCTCGAGTACTCATTATTTCAACGATCGCACGGACTATGATATAACGAATGCGAAATAAATAGGACTTGAGGCGTATAGTTAATTGGTCTCAAGTGAATTGACTTGTTTTAAACCGACGAGAAAGTGTTTTAGTTTTGGACAGTAAAACACAAACTGCTTATATTAACTATCAAATGAATCTGCTATGCAATTTAAAACCACAATATACGCTTGATGTTGTTTGAGGATGATCTTATTACATCAACCCTAACTTAAACCCACTGCAGATATACGGGTCTCCCTTCAACCGAAGGGGATTAGAGCATACTCCACCACGCTGCTCGACTACAGTTTGACGGAGGTCAGTGTTTTCAAGTCGCCCGAAGACCACAGACTTAGCGTAACGACTGCCATCTATCGACAACAGCCGGGACCGACGGCTTAACGTGCCCTCCGAAGCACGGATAAGCTCTAGATAGATAAACCCATTCATAGACAGGCTACGGCCGACGTTCCTTAACCTGTGGTTAGAATGACACACGCAACGACGCCATTGATATCTCAAGCTCGAGCTCGCTGTTTAATAAAGTAATAGGCAACAACATAATCCATAAAACCACTTGACTACGCGTAAAGGCACTCACAAAAACGTTGTGTTTTAGCGCTTAAATATTTCAGTCGATATCTCGCGGAGCGCTGCGCTGGGCTGGTTGGACGACACAGTGTCCTATGCGACTTATCTGAAACTATCTCTTTTCGGTGCTCACAAATATTTCTCTATCATATCCGGTGGCGCAGTGGCGAAATGCGCTGTTACACATACAGAAAAAATATTTGTGTCCATGAACATACCTGTTTGTCTTGGACTGGGTAGGCATTTTTAAGAGAGGTAGGGCGCATCAAAGCAGTCCGTCTGGGGAAGTACCTCCACCTCACAAATAACCTCGGAAATAACAACTCTCTAGAGGGCTGTTGTGTTACTGCGTGTGAGTGAGGTCACCAGTAAGCTCCTAAGAAGTTGCTGTGTTAGCAGTAGAGGTGCGCGCGAGTGATCCTCAACGTATTATAAGTTTTTATAGGGTACGGTAACTGCTTTACATCGGATGGGTCGTATGCTTGTATGACTCCCGACGTTGTATAAGAAGAAACCTAGTTCTGCAACGGTTATGCTCATTTCTAAATCTATCTTGCAGAGTAACATCAAATATGATTTTCTCCATCTCATGGTTATATAAATACTTATCTATTTGTTACATTACAATTTTTCAACGCTAGCCATGAATGACCGCTTGCTGCGTCCAGCCCAGTCATGAGCGTTTCTTTGTAGTATTGTGTACAGAGCGCTGAAACGTTGTAATGACATTCCACCTCCAAATAAAAAATAATCGCCTATTAACAACTTCAAAGTTAATTTCAAACAAACAGAAACTGGTACAATGAACAACATGGAAGATCTAATGAAGATGACAAAGAATATTTACATACATATCATGATGCCTATCTCTCGTTGGGGTAGGTAGAGACTATAGAACGCCAGGTGCAGCGATCCAAACATACCTCTCTCGCCTCTTCCACATTCATCAACCTTTTCGCACATGGTCTTCGTTAAAATGTTTATTTTTATTTTTTTTATACTACGTCGGGAGGCATACAAGCATGTGGCCCACCTGATGTAAAGCGGGTACCGTAGGCTATTAACGCTTGCGATGTCTCCTCTGCTGCTTACATAGCAACTCCTTGGGAGCTTACTGGTGACCTCACTCACACGCAGGAACACAACAACCCTCTAGTCTAGGTAGTTGATATTTGGCTGCGGTATTCTGTGAGGTGGAGGTACTTCCCCAGACGGATTGCTTTGATGCGCCCTACCTCTCTTAAAACATCTAGACCAAGACAAACAGACATGTTCACGGGTAAGCGACGACCAAGCCAGTCGTGGCAGCGATGGTGGTGGGAGCATGCGTCTATTGTTCCAGATGGCGGATGATCGCAATAGCCGAGGCAGAGACTATCGGAGCAGTCATGGCAGCGTCGGCATGTTGCATCTACTAACGGTAGTGGGTGGGTGTCGGCCGGTGCTAGGCCGCATGAACTAATTGGTGGCGGAAGCACACAAAGCAGGTTAGATCAAATTGCATCACTCTTTCAATCAGAATATTTACATACTACACTCAGGAGGCTTATACCACGATAATTCTTGCATTCTTGCTATGAATCTTTACCTTTGTGCAGCGGCACAATCACGGCCATTACGCAGTCGCTGGTACGGAGGCTGATAAAGTGGAGTAAACATTAGAAACAATCTCAGTGACAACATCCGAGGGACAGTCATACATTTCCAGAAAATATTCACTTCACCGTTCTAACACTTCCTCAGTGTTAGCAAGAATGACACCAGCTTTAGACTTTACTTTACCCATTCCGGATGTCGACGACGACGACGACTACCTCGAGACTCTCTTGACAAGAGTTTAGTATTCACCTCGAACTTTTTCGTCAGCCTCTCGTCCACATTTATAATTAGTACTTCACGCTTCTCTTTCATTAAAACTTTGGTTTCATTCTTGCTGCGACGGTACATTTCTTTATTCTTATCTCTCATACTTTCAGTTAGGGGCAAAGATTATTCACAACCTAGTCGCGCTTTCTTCTTTCTTGCTACGGAGGATTTACACTCCGCATCCCACCGAGCATCTCCTTTCATTGTTTTATGCATCTTTGTTCATCCATATGCTTCTTTGGCACTATCCACCATACTCTCTTTCAGAACTTTTCAGTAATCATCCACATCTGAATTGGTAAGGCTTGCATTCGCCAGATCTTCTGTGATTATACGTACATATGTACTCCTTCCACTTGCATCTTGCAATGTCTCGCTACTTATCCTTTCATGATGTCTGAAAGGTATACGCACTCGCCAGTGCCTACATTTCTTGAAAAGTCCTACAGATCGGCTTACCACCAGGTAGTGGTCTATTTCAAGAGCGGGACCTCTGAAGGCCCTTGTGTCTGTTATAGTTTCGGAGACGTATATCTATCTTAATCAAATTAATCACACCTTTTCGATCATACCTTCTCCATATATACGGGTGAATATCCTTATGATAAAATAAAGTATCCGACACGAATAGATTTCGTTTCATACATAAATCTACAATTCGCTTATCTGCTTCGTTCACCCTCATATCTCCATAGGGATCAAGAACAGCTTCATATCTGTCTCGTTGGGTTCCAACATCCTTTTAAATCTCCTCAAGTTTGTAATTACCGTTTTCATTCCCTTCCGCTAAATCCAACTTACGAGGTTACGAGAGCATATGCTGCAGTCAGAAATACTAGAGAATGAATGAAAATGGTGAATGTTTGTTAAATATATCTGTGAAGTGGATGCGTCGACTATGTTCAGTCACGAAAAGATCCACATGTACCTATACATGGCAAAGGCATGTAGAGAGGAGTATGATAGATTTTGTGACAGTTGTTCATCAACTATCACAAAATCTATACGATACGGACAATAATTTTGAATATCATACTTACTCGCTTTTTTGAATATCGGCTTTACAATGGATAACTTTAGTGCTTCTGGAAACGTTCCTGACGAAAACGACAAATTAATAAGTTCTATTAACAGGCAATTTGATCCAAACTACTTTGTGTGCTTCCGCTCCCGATTAGTTCATGCGAACTACTGCCGGCCGGCACTCACCCACTACCGTTAGTAGATGCATACCGCCGCTGCCATGGCTGCTCCGGTCGTCTCTGCGAGTGTTCGCCATCTGAAATGTGAACCGCATGCACCCGCCACCGTTGTTGCCCTGGCTGCTCCGGTCGTCTCCGCGACACGTGTTTCGCCTCTCCACGAGGCATCCTCAGGCGCTGTAGATGTTAGTCGTTAGAATAACATGCTACGAATGAGTCATCCATCGCATTGCCGTCCTTTATATAGAAAAAGTGGAGGGGGTGGAGGGGTTGAGGGGGGTAGAAGGGGTGGAAGGGGTAAGCGAAAATATATTTAATAGAGGGGAGCTGTTTACGTCAGTCTGTTTGTTCATAAGAGGGATATTAGAATTTTTATGCTTAACTATTTCCAACTGTTCTCTAATATTCAATTTTAGTCCTTTATTTATTGTATGTAAGATTTTTAATGTGTTAGTAGCGGATAAATGATGTCCTTTGTCTACAAGATGTTCGGCGAAGTGTGACCTTTCTGGACAATTGTTTTTATATGCAGATATGTGTTCCTGAAATCGTTTTTGAAAACTACGACCAGTTTGACCGATATAAACATGATCACATTTATCACAAAACAACTTGTAGACGCCGGATTTTTTATTTGGCGGAATTTTGTCTTTACTGTTACAAAGCGATTTGAGAGTGTTATGTGTTTTGAGTGCAACGTTTATGTTATTTTTTCTAAATATGTTAACTATTTTTTCAGTAATTTTTCCTAGGTATGACAAACTCGCAGTGTATTTTGTTGTTGGAACATTAGAAACTGCGTATAGTAGTTTATTGACGATATTATTCGTCTTTTTTCGCAACAGTTTGTCTATGGTGGATTTAGTATAACCGTTTGATTTCGCGATCTGGTATATTACATCAAGTTCCTTGACGTAATTATTCTTACTTAATGGGACGCTCATCAAACGGTGTATCATAGATTTATACGCTGCGAGTTTGTGTTGCCAAGGATGGCTTGATGACGCAGGGATCGTGGTATCGGTATGAGTGGGGCTATTAACTATTTAAGTTCTATTAAGACGTTTGTTAAGCTATCCGTGCATACCTTCAGAATTTTTGTGTTTATTCCATCATATCCTTCTGAATTAGAATTGTTTAATGATAGTAATTCAATTTTTACTTCATTTTCTGTCATAGGTTTTAAATATATTGAATTCACATTTGATTTCTGCTAAAATTATGATTGACCTTTTGTGTCGGAGTAAGCCCCGCCGCAACGCCTAAAAAATAGTCGTTAAAAGCAGTAGCTATTTCTGCAGGGTGTTGGGACACTATTTTACTGATAAAAGTGATGACCCTATAGCTGATGCAGTTCATGCGTGACTCCTTAATTTATTAAATGAATTGTATTAAAATAATTATAAACAATATTACATTAAAAATAAAAAGTTGGGTGAGTAAGTGAAAAATCTTATATTGTAATGCACATTATTGTTTACAAAGTATTGCATTATGTACATTCGTATAAGTACTCAAATTGAAAAGCGTCATTATATTATGTTCGGAACACTTGAATATACATAGTTTTCCGCATAATTTATATGAATATGAACGTTCATTTGACGTTTATTATAAAATGATAGTTTATCATATAGTTCAATAATTCACTATCAAGTGTATACGGTTTGGAGAGTGGGGGTGAGGCAGGGCTATCCTATTTCGCCCATACTCTTCAACCTGTACATGAACATGCTACTTTAGGAGCTCAGCAGCGCTCAAGTCGCCTGCTAAGTGAACAACATTAGTTACGCCAATGACATGGTGCTGCTGAGCTCCTCAATACGTATGAGCAGTATGCAGACACATATTATTTGTATTATTATTATCTATCCATTTATAACTTCACGCCAAATCCCTTGCAGATAAGGGAGAAAGATACTTGAGGAGATTTAAATGGATGGGTTAGAACCAAACGAGACAGATATGAAGCTGTTCTTAGTCACTATGAAGATAAGAGGGCGAACGCAGCAGATAAGCGAATTATAGATTTATATATAAAACAAAACCTATTCGTGTCGGATACTTTATTTTGACATAAGGATATTCAGCCGTATATATGGAGAGGGTATGATTGAAAAAGTATGATTAATTTGATTCCGATAGATATACGTCTCCGAAATTATAACAGACACAAGTGCCTTCAGAGGTCCCACTCTTGAAATAGACCACTACTTGGTGGTAAGTCGATTTGTAGGCCTTTTTAATAAATGGAGGCACTGGCGAGTGCGAATACCTTTCAGACATCATGAAAGGATAAGGAGCGAGACATTGCAAAATGAAGAGGTAGGGCGCATCAAAGCAGCCCATTTGGGGATGTACCTCCACCTCATAGAAAAACGCAGCCAAATAACAACTCCCTAGAGGGTTGTCGTGTTCCTATGTGTGAGTGAGGTCACCAGTAAGCTCCCAAGGAGTTGCTGTGTAAGCAGCAGAGGAGGCATCGCGCGAGTGATATTTAATATATCGCAAGCGTTAATGAGTTCCGACATAGTATAAAAAAAAAGTGCTAAAGAAGCATATGGATGGACACAAATGCATAAAACAATGAAAGGAGATGCTCGGTGGGATGCGGAGTTTGAATCCTCAGTAGCAAGAAAGAAGAAAGCGTGACTATGTTGTGAATAATCTTTGCCCCTAACTGAAAGTATGAGAGATAAGAAGAAAGAAATGTACCGACGATGCAAGAATGAAACCAAAGTTTTAATGAAAGAGAAGCGTGAAATTATAAATGAGGATATAGAGGCTGACGAAAAAGTTCGAGGTGAATACGAAACTCTTGTCAAGAGAGGTAAAAAAGTCTCGAGGTAGTCGTCGTCGTCGTCGACATCCGGAATGGGAAAGATAAAGTCTAAAGCTGGTGTCATTCTTGCGAACACTGAGGAAGTGTTAGAACGGTGAAGTGAATATTTTCTGGAAATGTATGACTATCTCTCGGATGCTGCCACTGAGATCGTTTCTGATCTGATTTCACTCCACGTTATGAGCGTCCGTACCAGCGTACCAGCTACTGGTATTGGCCATGATTATGTCGCTGCACAAAGATTCGCAGCAAGAATTCAAGAATTATCGTGGTATATGAATTGAGGGTGGGGGTGGATGGTGTGAGTGAAGAGATATTTAACAGAGGGGAGATGCTTAGGTCTGTTTGTTCATGAGATTTTTATGTTTAAAATTATTCTCATGAACAAACAGAATGACCTAAGCAACTACCCTCTTTTAAATATCTTTTCACTCACACCATAAAAGAAAAAAAAAGGTATATAAAAGTAAAAGGTACAAAATATAACCAGTAGCTCGTCCCCATTTTAACCTTCGGGCTTGAAACATCCCTAGCTCACAAACTGTATGAGTAGAGTTTTTACAGCTCTACATTTACATAGTTACCTAAAAGTTAATAAGCTATCAATAGTATCCTTCAAATTTAAATGGGAGTCGATAGTTGCTTCTATAAAATTAGTGCTGCTCACTTCCTCTAATTCTATATTGTTAACATTTAAACTTTGATGGTTTGGTCATTTAGAAAGAATCAATCAAGTCAATCAAATCAAGAGTAAATGGTGATGTCGGCAGGGGCCGCCCTAGACGCACATGATAGATAGATAGATATTCATATTCATCCATAGATCAAATTGGTGATGTGTTGAAAAAGGGCCAAATCAAAAGTACCCAAAACCGAAGAGTATGCATGAAGAGGTTGATGAATGTGGAAGAAGCGAGAGCGGTATGTTTGGATCGGTGCACCTGGCATTCTATAGTCTCTGCCTACCCGAATGGGAGACAGGCGTGATGATATGTATGTATGTATGTTAAACTTTGATCACCTAGCCATTTTATGATATATTTTGTGGTATCATTAATGCATCTGACATTTTGGCGTACAAGGTAATTTTTATCGTTAACAAAGAGGACTGAGGCATCATCTGCAAACATGATACATAAGCATTTGGTTACATCTGGAACTTCGTTCCACTGTAGAAATCTTTTCATTGTAGCTTATTAGTTCAATTGGCCTAGTAACACTATTATAACCATTGAGGACTATAATTTGCCGTCTGTTGTTAAGGTAGGAGGTAATTAAAGCAGCCACACCTCTCACGCCAGCACCATCCAGCTGATTAAGTAATATGTGATGCACTACGCAGTTAAATGTTTTGATATATCTAAAAAGAGTGCCGTATAATTTTTATTGGGATTTACATAATTTATATAATATATAATGAATAAGCAGTGATATTTGATATAGTGATATTCAATATTTATGACCAGCTCGGTGGCGCAGTGGTGAAACGCGCTGTTACGCTACTTTGATACCAACGCTCGTGGGTTCGATTCCCACAAAATACAAACATTTGTGTGCATGAACATGTCTGTTTGTCTTGGTCTGGGTATCTTCTATGTATAATAAGTATGTAAGTACTAGACAACTGATAAACATACGTAAATACATTTTTTTTTTTGTAAATACATACTTATTATACATAGAAAATACCCAGACTAATACAAACAGACATGTTCATGCACACAAATGTTTGTACTGTGTGGGAATCGAACCCACGAGCGTTGGTGTCAAAGTAGTGTAACAACGCGTTTCACCACTGCGCCACCGAGCTCGTCAAAGTTGTGGAGGTCTGACGCCAACTTCTTAGCTTAAGTAGCGAACCCCGCCAATATTAGGAAACGAGATAACGCGAAGAGGAAGAATTTATGTCATGGACATATTCGCCAGAGATATGCAGCTGGGTGTTTATGTTTAAAATTATTCTCATGAACAAACAGAATGACCTAAGCAACTACCCTCTTTTAAATATCTTTTCACTCACACCATAAAAGAAAAAAAAAGGTATATAAAAGTAAAAGGTACAAAATATAACCAGTAGCTCGTCCCCATTTTAACCTTCGGGCTTGAAACATCCCTAGCTCACAAACTGTATGAGTAGAGTTTTTACAGCTCTACATTTACATAGTTACCTAAAAGTTAATAAGCTATCAATAGTATCCTTCAAATTTAAATGGGAGTCGATAGTTGCTTCTATAAAATTAGTGCTGCTCACTTCCTCTAATTCTATATTGTTAACATTTAAACTTTGATGGTTTGGTCATTTAGAAAGAATCAATCAAGTCAATCAAATCAAGAGTAAATGGTGATGTCGGCAGGGGCCGCCCTAGACGCACATGATAGATAGATAGATATTCATATTCATCCATAGATCAAATTGGTGATGTGTTGAAAAAGGGCCAAATCAAAAGTGCCCAAAACCAAAGAGCATGCATGAAGAGGTTGATGAATGTGGAAGAAGCGACAGCGGTATGTTTGGATCGGTGCACCTGGCGTTCTATAGTCTCTGCCTACCCCAATGGGAGACAGGCGTGATGATATGTATGTATGTATGTATGTTAAACTTTGATCACCTAGCCATTTTATGATATATTTTGTGGTATCAGTAATGCATCTGACATTTTGGCGTACAAGGTAAATTTTTATCGTTAACAAAGAGGACTGAGGCATCATCTGCAAACATGATACATAAGCATTTGGTTACATCTGGAACTTCGTTCCACTGTAGAAATCTTTTCATTGGAGCTTATTAGTTCAATTGGCCTAGTATCACTATTATAACCATTGAGAACTATAATTTGCCGTCTGTTGTTAAGGTAGGAGGTAATTAAATCATTTGCCACACCTCTCACACCAGCACCATCCAGCTGATTAAGTAAAATGTGATGCACTACGCAGTTAAATGCTTTTGATATATCTAAAAACAGTGTCGTATAATATTTATTGTGATTTACATAATTTATATAATATATAATGAATAAGCAGTGATAGCCTATTGGATAACGAACCCGCCTATTAAAAAGATAAAAATTCTTTATTTGCCTTTATATATCTTCACGGGCACTTAGACACGTCTAACATTTTCAATATTATATCTTATTATTTTTTTAAGTTTTTCTCTTTTTTAAACTACCAGCATTTCAAATGACCATTGGCGAAGAAGAAATGCCAAAAGAAACTTGCCAATATGGGTCTTCTTGTCAAATCATCTTTTACATATTACAATAAATATAATGATATGAGTGTACATAATATAGTGATATCAAGTGGTACAATTAAAGTTATATCAATTCATGTGCTGAATCATTTCCATACATCTCTGTCAGTTAGATATTCACCGATTCTATAATAACCGTTCTTACATCCTCTTCCCCCCGGACCGCCGCGAGGTGTATACGTGCTCACTAAACCGTTATTAATCAATTAAAAAATAAATTCGTTTAAAGTCTGTAGTTAAATTCACCAACAGTACTAGGATCTCATAAAGTGAAAGAGGTATTTGTAAGCGGGCGCACGCACACACGGCATCATCGAATAACATCATAGCCACGCCCCAGTGACACGCAATTGGAGAACGAGTGGGTCGTTGACCTCGCCTACTGATAAACATTAACCACTTGCGTCGGCGCAACTTGACGCCATTGTAGGTCAACGACACGGTGCATAGACATAAAATAAAATGGACTCACCAACTGATAAAACTAAGGACGTAACAACACCACCTAACTTTGCAGCGTATCGCGCAAATAAGAGAAACAGAGAAGAATTGAATTTATCTATTACAGACCAGTTGGATGAATTTAAAGAGGAAATGCGACAAATGATGTTACTGTTTACAACCTCGCAGGGCAATGAGTTTAAAAAAGTAACTTCTACACTGAAAGAAATTCAAAATTCAAATTGTAATATCGAAAATTCGCTTGCTTTCCTGTCAGCACAAAATGAAGAGCTCAAGAAAAAAGTAGATCAACTAGAGAACAAAATAAAGGAAGACAATAAGTATATAGTGCTTCTTCAGGATAAGTTAGAGGATTTACAAATGGGAAGTCGGAAATCTAGTATTGAGATAAAGAATGTACCAAAAAAAGAGAACGAAACCAAGGAGGATTTAATAGACATGGTCGTATGCTTATCGAAGAACATTGGTTCCACACTTGGTAAGGAAGACATTATAGACATATATAGAACGAAGGGAAACACAGTTGAAAAAAAAAATACACCCATTGTTGTAGAAACCAACTCCACAATTTTGAAAACTGAAATTCTGAAAATGGGTAAAGTATTTAATCAAAAACACAAAACAAAATTATGTTGCAAGCACCTTGGTTTTAAAAAACTAGAAGATACTCCGATTTTCCTATCAGAGAATCTCACCGCGAAGGCAGCTCGTCTTTATTTTCTGGCACGTGACATAGCCAAATCCAAGAGCTATAAATTCTGTTGGACCTCGTATGGCAAGGTGTATTTAAGGAAGATTGACAACTCCCCAATTATAAGAGTTCGAAGTGAAGAACAGATCTAGCAGCTAATTAGAGAAGACTGACTAGCAACAGTTTATACCACATTAAGAGCTAAAAAAAACATTATTAAATCAAATAGACCACCAATTGTTTTCTGCTTTATACTGCTGTATTCGTATCATACATGCGTATTTCAAAACGCATGGATAATAATTTCATTTGGTAAGAGTTTTTGGCATTGTCCCTTTTTAACAATATTACACACTCACACACGCTCACAACTTCTTACAAACACTACTTACACATATCACACACGAAACTACAAGATGCATACATCTAATACACAAAATAAAATGTTACTGCAAAACTTATTTCAGTCGAGAGTGATAGGGGAAGTTCAAAACAGGCAATTCTTTTCGAACACGTATTTTTCAAAACTTGAACTGACATATTTATTGTGTTTTAATAAAGAATATGGGTGAAGCTCTGCAAACAGCGCAAGAATTAGACAATATCGAAATTGCGCGGTCTATAGAGTGTGATGTCAATGACCTTCAGAAACACGTTACGGTAGGCGAAACTGACTTAACTTTTATATGTCAAAATATAAGGAGCATTTATCGTAATTTTGCTGACCTTATGGTTTGTTTAGATAGTCTTACATTTGAAACTGATGTTGTAATTATGACAGAATGCAGATTTAACGTTAATAAACCTGTTCCGCAACTCAGTGGATATAAGTCCTTCGTCTCTGCGCATCAGTTGAACCAAAATGACGGTGTAGCCGTGTATGTAAAAAATAATTTGAGACCTAAAATTACCGAAATTAAACTTACTCAAGCATCCTGCATACAGTTAGAAGTACAAAATAACATCATTTTGTGTATATATCGTTCGCCTTCAATCTCTAATGTTGATGGTTTTATGGACTCATTGTGTGTACACCTTGATACGCTACCAACTCATAAAAATATTATTATAACAGGAGACTTAAATATCAATATAAAACCTAAAATTACAGAATCGGCTCGGGACAATAAAAATAGAACTAATTACCTAAATATGCTTTCATTGTACGGTATTCTTCCGGGTCATACTCTAGCCACTAGAGAAAGCAACTGTTTGGACCACTTTATGATGAGAATAAATAGAAGCAAGGTTTCAGCCACGATCGCTGTTTTGCATACAAGTATCACCGATCATTATACTATATTTTTATCATTATCAACATTTAAAAAATGCAAAAAGGAATTTAAAACGAAAACTTCAATTGATTTTGAAAAAGCGCGAAAATGTCTTCAAGATAGTAATTTAATGGATTTGTTGTCTTATGATGATCCGATCAGTTTAACGGATGTTCTTATGAACAAGCTAAAGGAGTCCATTACACAAAATACCTATACTGTAAGAATACCCTCCAGCAAGCGTATAATCAAACCTTGGATCACTCCGGGTATCCTCCGGTGTATCAGGAATCGCAATAAATTACAGAAACAAGCCCAAAATGACCCTTTTAATAAAACTTTGAAAATTACATACACTAGATATAGGAACCATTGTAATAATCTAATAAAAAATGTTAAAAGAAAATATGAAACACAATTGCTTACCGATTCAATTAATAATAATAAATTACTATGGAAAAATATTAAACAAATTACATATACGAATAAGTCAAAATGTTACCATACTGAATTATTAAATGTCAGAAAAACGCCTATTGAGTCAGCAAACTTTGTTAATAAGTTTTTTGCTGATATAGGAAAACAACTAGCCCAACAAATTCAATCGAATAATATTGAAAGGACAGTTTCTGCAATGGCTTCTCAACTCAATTCATTTGTGCTTTTGGAAACTGATATTTATGAAGTAGAAAGTGTATTGATGAGCCTTAAAACTAACAGCGCCCCAGGGTGGGACAATATATCGACAGGATATCTGAAATATATAAAAAAGGAAATAATTCCCATTGTAACCCACCTGATAAACCTCTGCTTCAGAAAGAGTATCGTTCCAGCTCAACTGAAGAAATCCATTATTACTCCTGTATATAAGAGTGGGGATAGAGATGATGTAAATAATTACAGGCCCATATCTGTATTGCCTGCCATATCAAAAATACTAGAAAAACTTGTGAATATTCGCCTTCTTGACTATCTGAATAAACATAATATAATATCTAGTGCGCAGTATGGTTTTAGGCATGGCAGATCTACTGAAGATGCAATAACAGCTCTAACCTCATTAGTCACTGATCATCTTGACAAAGGAAACAAATGTCTTTGTGTTTTTCTGGATTTGAAAAGGGCATTTGATACTGTTTCTGTTCCCCTCTTAGTAAACAAGTTGGAAAATTTGGGAATCAGAGGAATACCACTAGCTCTATTTAAAGATTACCTTTCAGATAGGAAACAGAGTGTAAAATTAGAACAATGTACAAGCTCGGATGCTGAGGTATTATTCGGTGTACCGCAGGGTAGCGTATTGGGTCCTACGCTATTCTTAATTTATATCAATGACTTATGTAACCTAAGAATAAATAACGCTAATCTTTTTTCATACGCGGATGATACGGCCATCGTTTTTTATGGAAAATCTTGGCAAGAGGTTAAAGTCGCTACGGAAAAAGGATTAACCGAGATAGCTACGTGGCTATGTGCTAACCTATTGTCACTAAATAAGTCAAAAACGAACTACATCTGCTTCAGTATAAGAAACCGTACACAACCAGAGGACAATTTTAATATTAAAATACATACCTGCAACGACACTAACACGGACACTTGTACGTGTACGAAAATAAACAAAGTTGCAAATACCAAGTATCTGGGGGTTATTGTGGACCAAAACCTTTCTTGGTACTCCCACCTGGAACAAGTTTCTGGAAGAATTAGGAAGCTGAGCTGGATCTTCAGAACTTTAAGATACATTGTTCCTAGAAATGGGAGTGCTGAGAAGGGTCTATTGAACCAATTATACATGGCACTGGTTCAGTCCATTTTAACCTATTGCATACCTGTCTGGGGAGGTGCAGCAAAAACAAAATTCATTACGCTCGAACGAGCGCAACGCGCTCTGTTAAAATCCATGTATTTTAAAAAAATGCGATTTCCTACTGATAGTATATATCGTATCAGTAAACTGTTGTCGGTTCGAAAATTATATATTATAAATACGGTACTTAAAAAACATAAGATGTTACCATGTACGACTAATTGCAAAAATAAAAGAAGGAAATATGCAATAGCTCTAATTCCCCAGACAAAGACGAAGTTCGCTGATGTCCAGTTCAATAAACGCGCAGCACAACTGTATAACGAAATAAATAAGAGACTTAATATTTATACTACTGAATATTATACGTGTAAAAAAATAATAAATAGCTGGATTATAGAACTTTCCTATGATGACACTGAGGCTATGCTACAACGTGCTTAACAATAGAAAATATATACTTCTCTATCAATTCCACACTCTCGTATCATACACCACACATAAATACACACGCACACACACACAACACACACATGTACACACACATATACATACATACACACACTCTAACGCTCATTTAATATCCTTACCTTAAGAAATTATGTACCTACCTAAATAAAATGGTAATATTGTTAATGTCGAAATATACTAATAATTTTGCTGTATTATCTTTAAGTGTAAATTGTTTTTATGGATTTTGTATGAAATATTTTGTTAGTTTTGTCACAATCCGATGCTACATATTATGATGAAAAATTTTGCCATTATGTGTTGAAATATGTAGATCTATTCTAAGAGCAAACAAGGTGATAATGATCAAATATATACATAGATTAATTTCAATTATTCGGACATTGTAGTACCTAGTACTGAAATAAATTTATAATGTAATTGCTTGGATATTAATTAAATAATTGATTGCTAAATTGTATAGTTAGTAAAATGTAAAATAAATGTGTTGCATGCATGATTATATAACTAGTACCTATGTTGCTATGGAAGAGCGGGGTCTTCTAATACAAGCGTTTTACGCTTAAAAGAAAACCCCTACTACTGATTAATGTAATAGAATGCTAAATATGTTAATAAATTATTATTCTTATAGATCCTATATCACGGGTATATCCCGGTCATTTTATAGGCGTGCGCGGGGATATGGATCCAACGCGTAGAGGCCCTTTTAAGAAAATTCATGTTATGTTGTACACCCACCGAGACCCGCTCCTAAAAATATCGATAGAACCATATATCTATGAGCAGGTCACGGCAGGTATTGGGACTATTGCGAATGTATAGGAAATGATTAGTCTATTGTAATGAGGTCTGGAGGGATTATTGGTACTGGGTTATTGCAGAAGAGGGACGGACACCTGCCATAACTATCATATCTGACTGTTATTTTTGGCAAGCGGTGGCTCGCCACTCACTAGATGGACCCCCGAAATGCCAGAGAAAGTCGGCCGGGGGCAACACCGGTGTGAGTGACTCAGGGGTGTCGAGAGGTGTGCTGCGCTTTCTCCGAAGTTACTCGCGGCGTTATGCCCTTTAACACTTCCACTCCTGGAGTATATCACCTGCTAGAGCAATATACTCTATCGACTCCTCTCTGGACGGCCAATGAAGGCAAGCCAGAGCTGAGAGTCCTGCGGGCCTTCTTGGATTTCCACTCCGACCGACGAAGACACGCCGGAGACGAAGGCCCTGATCGACTCTCTGGAGCACTCGGGTACCCGTGGTGTCGTTACGCACCATCAGCTCGCCACAAGCTGCCCTGCGGGGTTATTATTATTATTATTATTATTATAGAATATTTTTGATGTGCCTTTTGAACATATTGTCAGGCAAGGACAGAACAGTTTTAGGTAATTATTAGTATTTAGTAATTATAGAATCGAATACAATTTACAACAAAAGATCTATTAGTCTTAGCAAGCCGATGTACTGGCACACGCAAATCTATTCTTCTAAGATTTTCACTACATTTTGAAAATGAATTTATATTTTTATTGATCACCTAGTCCCTGGTTCGAATCCTGGCATGTACCACTAAATTCGTGTTTTCGGATTTATGTACATATTTGTAATTATCACTAACTCGGCGGCGGTAAATGAAAAACAGGAACAAGGAAACCCACACGTACAAGAAATTATATTTCGAACTGTGTCCTAACCTAAGAAAGATCCGGTTCGCACTCTTTGCACAGACCACGCGTGAGGGAACCAGTGGAAGGCCGCAAAGTTCTCCGTCGACGCTTCGCTGCACAGAATCCCGTCCATGATTTTGTCACGGAGATCGACGTAGCTATGACAAGATCACAATTTGACGAGCTCGATGGCGCAGTCGTGAATGGCGCGACTTAGACACCAACACTCGTGGGTTCGAATACCACACAAGATATACGTACGTGTACATGAACATGTCTGTTTGTCTTGGTCCGGATATTTTAAGAGAGGTAGTGCGCATCAAAGCAGCCCGTCTGGGGAAGTACCTTCTACCTCACAGAAAACCACAGCAACTCTCTAGAGGGTTGTTGTGTTACTGCGAGTGAGGTCACCAGTAAGCTTTGAAGTAGTTGCTGTGTTAGCAGAAAGGCATCGCGCGAGTGATACTTAAGGCATTACACGCGTTCTTAAGCTACGGCAATTATTCTCTACATCATGTGGGTCGTATACTTGTATGCCTTCCGGAGTTGTATAAAAAAAAACAATTCGTGATCTCTATCGTCCTTACTATCAGCACAGATACACATAGTGCTCTTACAGCATTTAATACCACTCAAATATAATATATATATATGTATATATAATATATATATATAATATATATATTTCTTTTTCACACTCAAATGTTTCCAGAAATATCCATGAGTTGTGAGCTCAGATTATTCGATATGATTCAGTGCGACCTGAGTCTCACCGACACGTCAGGGAAATGCTGCTTGAGCTCCCTGCCCTTCGTCTCCCTATCCCAGGGAGTCTCCCACTCGCGCATTATTCTAAATTTTGCACTTCCTTCTGTTCATCTACCATCCGGCTGCAGTCCTACGTGCTTCTTCCATGAGCCCGATATGGATGAACTCCAAGTCCGCGGGGACAAACAGCAAGTACGCAAGCGTGGCCACGTGCGTTCTCTGGGTCGGGGCCTGATATATATATGTAATTTAATGATAAAACCCACGACATCTTTCCAAAGCACGTGGCGGCGTGCTGCCCTATACGGGTGGTGTATCGAAGAAAGCAACGCAAGCCCAATTCCACCCCAAGGACAGTGGCTACGCAAAGGTTCTGACCGAAGCCTGTCCGAGCTTTACCAGCTAAAGGGTCGCGCAGCATTGACTTCTTATCTCACATGTCATCCAGTGATAATGTTGGAGAGGGCTTTGACAGAGAGAAATTTAGCCTATCGCAATGAGCCCTGGCAATCAGGTATCTCATATTTTCCTTGCACTCAAGCCGGCACTGGAGCACATAAAAGTTAAGCCAGAAGGCACATCTCGCTATACAATGCAGTGATCATCCCTACGCTATCCTGTAGAAGTGAAAGCGATGTGGCAGAGAGCAAGAAAGTAGTATAAACGCGGTCGAGATGCAAGCCTTTACCACCTAACCAGTTTCATAGTATTGGCAATATAAACATGACTGTATTATAACTCGTCTCGAAATGCTACAACTAGCGCAATCTGGCGGTTGTAAAACACACCTCGTATGTGACTATCGCATAGCAGTATAGTAGATATCACTATCTACCGCTAGGTGTCACTGTCACGAGTGAAACCTGTTAATTTTGCAAATCTAAAATTATAAAATTACGTAAAAAATATACAGTTCTAACATTCAATTTTAAAATAATTCTTCAAATAGATTTCTCATCTTGGAACCTTCTAGATTTACGATTAGCGACATCTTTTTGAAACTTGGTTCTGGTATCTTCTGTCGTAAACTTACCGGTCTTCAGTTTTCAGTTCGCTCAGATTTATTCGAACTGTTCGTTCAAACCGCAAGTTCGTTCAAAAAGCAATTTATCGTCCATTTCTTGCGTGGATATTGCCAATGCCGGACTGATTAGTATCCCTGTTCTAATAAATACACCATGTTTCTACGCATAGGCTACGCAGTAGTCGTAACAGTTATCACTAAGTGCTAACAAATAATATCAGTGCTAGTAATCAAATTATAAGCCCATTTCTACAATTTGGGTATGTATTTACTACCGTGTTTACCCGCATAAAGCTTATTTCTTACAGCTGCGCCTCTGAATTTCTTGTTTACTACTTTGCTACCGCTTACGGTAGGTACTCATAGGAAAGCATGCATTGATCTTTTGTAGAATTAACAATACCAACTGTATAGTGCATACCGGGTACATACCTAAACAATATTCTAATTTTAATAACGGTTCTTCAAACTGAATTATTAAAATAATCTAGTGGGTAAATTTGTATAATTACGGACTTGGCTTCACCAAGGAAGTTTTGTGTTTCTTTATTTTAAATAGTAATATTTTGAAATAATTCAACATTTTTTATTCCGACAATTAATTCTTTCTTTTCTTGTGCCTTATTCCTGTTGACGTTTCAAATGCTAGCTTGTTTCTACCGATACTGTGTTTTCGCCCTACGGCTAGTATTGGAGAAGTGATGGCAACCGGGAGTCAAGGTGGTACGCTCTAATGACACACTGGACGGGTGCGTTCCAGGGTTCCACGGTTTGGGTTGAAAACGCCTGCCAGTACTGTCAGCCTACGCACGACCGTCTCCGCCACGCTACACCTAGCCCCCGCTGCATTACGCCTACCTTCACCTTCGGCCCGCCTACTGCACTTCTGGGCAAAGCTAAGTGTCTTATAGGCAACTGTAGCGGAAACCACACCCTTACTCGCGATCTTGAGCTGTATTCTTTTCTACATTCCTTTAATAAACCCTTGTCTGTAATTACATCTTCTATTTTTTCTTCTTTGGTAATTACCGGCCCTTCTTGCTCCAGAGGCACTAACCCCTGCGATACTTCCTCACCTCGTTCGCAACGATGATATAAGAAAGAGAGATGATATGAAAGATAGCAACGGTATTGACATACCTAAAAAAATAACGCTCCGTTAATTCGAGCATGTAGAAAGAATGCGAGACGAAAGAATGATACATACACAACGCGAAATTGAAAGGATGCAAGCCAAATTGGTCATGTTCTGTTAAACAGAGTTCAAGAAATGTTCATGAGAAGAGAATTTTTAAGAAGCGAACGAAGCGTGTAAGGGCCAATTCTTATGACGCTTAGTTCTTTCTGTCTACCCGCGAGGGACCTGGCGTGAAGATATACATACAAAAATAGCTTACGTAGAACTGCGTTAAAATAATGACCAGATGTACAAACAATTTTGTTCTCAAAAGTTTTACTTCAGGCTAAAAATAAGGTAGACATTAAGACACTGAAGCATAATATAAAAAACTAGCTAATGTTGACAATCTATATAAGCTCTGAATTGGGGCGGGTTGTCAAATCACTAAATTACAAATTGTTAAAACGCCTACGTCAGTCAGGGTAGCAAGCTCATAAATTGCCTGCGTTTGTTTCGTTGCTGTATATATTTGTTATTTATTTTTCACTATAAAAATTTTGGTGGATTAATATATTTAATGACTATACATAGTCATGCAATTATTACCTCATCTTTAAATTTGGTTAATTTGGATAAGAATGTTCTTTTGAAGAAAATTACTGAAATAAGATAATTCATTCCTTTGAAGAAATGAACTAGATTAAAGGTTACTGGCAGTGTAAATAATTACATTCAATTGTGGTGTTAAATCTAGGTTTTAATATTTACACCTAACAGCTGGGTAACTCAAAATTCCTATATGCACTAAACATTAGATAATGTTTACTGTTGAAATAAGGTTAGTGAAAAAAATTATACTAAACTATGGTATCACAGTCGATTGATAGACTGCCGTTGTCATTTTTATTTTTAAAAATTGAGAATATTCTACTTTATCATTAACACCAATCTTGTATTCCGGTAGCGGAAGGATGAAGACGGAATTAAATGATGAAGCTCGTGTGCACACTCTCCAAAGTAAAAACCCGACAAGCAAGCCATCTTACGGTGTTCCAGACAGGGTCACATTCAATCATTGACAAACAAACCAAATACATGCAGTCATACATACACTGATGCATAAAATCGTACATATATTTAAACGAACATTCATACATAACCCTCCTCTTGGGTAGTAACGAAAAAAAAAACCAGTTGAGAATGCGCATGGTTGCAGTGTCAGAGGAACACCTGGCTCGTCAATTATATAACAATTTAAATATTTTTTTAAACTTTGTCGGCCATATTGACCATGTTCCTTAAGAGTTAGGAGGTTGGTTTTTCAGACATTCCTATTCTACTTTTTATGCTGAATCCGAATCTCAAGTCAAAATTCGAAAAAAAAAGCGACAGACAGTCATAATAGATTCCATATAGGAACGGTGTTCCTGAAAACTAATAAAATCAATTCTAAACAGAATGGACCCGCTTACAAGTTAGCACATAATGGGGGGCTAGGGACGCGCAAACCCGGTTTTGTAAAAACACGCTCCCAGCGCTCACTCGATATTTGCATGCGATCGCGGTGAGTCACGACTGGTGGCACCTACAAACAAGTGGTGTCTATGCGTAAGTGAGGTGTTGAACGTCACAACAATATGTAATTTTATGCAGCATAATGTTACTTTATAAGTCTGCGGACGACGACCGCTATTTATTTACAAAATGTTTAGTTTTTTTAGTTTGTAATTTCACATATAAGTGACGTGTATTATGTCTTATGAGAATAAAATTCTTTAAACCTATATTGATTATGAACGTATTTTATTGTATTAGGTAATGTCAGGAGCCCTAGAAACCGGCGAGCGTGTATCATGAAAAGAGAAAAAAAAGAGCAATGAATGTTAAAGAAGCGAGTGAGGTATGTAAGGATCGAGTCACGTGGCGCTCGGTTTTCTCTGCCTACTTTGGCGTGAAGTTATAGATAGATATGTAGATTATGAACGAACATATTTAAATATAAACGCATTGAAAGAACGATTACGCGGAACGTAAGCCATCTCAAAGTCTAATCCTGTCACATCTCGGATTGGCGGCTGTAATCGTGATAATTGTTATCGACTCAAATTAATACAAAAATGTATCCGTGACTATTTTCAAAGGACTGTGAAGCACAAGGATAGTCATAATAAACTCAGCTACACAAAATATAGACAAAGCTACATAAATGACTATTTCATCATAAATACGAAATGTGATATCAATGAAAACTCTTTTTTTGAGGCTCAAGAAAAACGCACATAATAAATTATTAATGCTTCCTCAGTATATTGCAGGTTTTATAAGTAAAAGAGACACTATTGATTTAACTGTCGATGATTTAATAAATATAATAGGGATTTTCCTTATATTCTATGTTTTAGTAAGACTTTTGTGAAGTCCGGTGATGAAAGTGATTATCAACTCGCAAATACATACTCAAGGTCGAAACAAATACGCGGTAAATAAAAATAATATTGACTACCAAAAACAAACGCTCGTTGAGGAATTTGCTTCAGATTAAACATTTGAAATATGCGATGTAGAAATTCCGGCGTATGAAATGACCATTATTTGTTGACAAAGAACACCAAGTAGTAACCCTCAAGTACTTCTAAATAAATTAGAACAATTTCTGATAAAGCTTCGGTATAAAACCAATAAACAAATTTAATAGTCATCACGGGCGACTTTAATATAGATTTTTGAAGCCATCTAAACTGTTAGTTACTGATTTGGTGGCAACAAGGGAGAATTACCAGGCATTTAGGCAGTTTTGCAATCTATAATATTGGAATCGATGTGTAAGGTAACAACTCACAGTTTAGGTCCCAATAGTGTCAGATATTTGATAAACCGTGGTGCACGGCAGTTGAGCTTCACTAGACTAGACTAGCCATCTCTTTGAGGGTTTTAAATGCCTTATTTGTCCTATTGCTGTCTCTCACTTTGCCAAGAGGGGAAGTCACTTCCGAAACTTTCTACTCCTACAAATTTCTTCTGATTAAATTCGTTATGAGTTCCAAGGCAGCTGTGTCGCCGCTGTTAATTCTGGCTACACAGGAGACACAGTGGTGGGCCTGTCATGTTAAAAAAAAAGTCAACTATTAAGTGTTTCTAAGGAAAAAAAGTCAGCTAAGCTTAAGATCAATATATCAAGCGTAGAGATTTTAGCAAAGAGAACATGTCTAAGTTCTATACTTCTATCAGTAGCTTAAAATGCGCAGATGTATTTGAAGAGACACATACTAATACTGCATTTTATTCTTTTCATAATATGTTCACTCTATTTTTAATCTACATTTTCCAATAATTCGAATAAAACATAAAAAATGCACATAATTTGAGATGGACCACAAAAGGTATAAGATAATCATGTATAACTAAACGCTAATTAAAATTCCAATACAAATATGAAAATCTACTAAAAGCAAAAATAATAATTTAATATAATAATAAACCTTTTAAAAGGTGTGTGTGGACTGCACAAAAACTAAATAATGATAAATATATAAAAAGTGCAAAAAGTATTTGCTCCGCATCACAGCGAATAATAAACGATCTAAAATAAATAATTCATCTACACAAAGTAATAGTCAAACTATAATTAATATTATCTTTAATAACAATGTAGTGATCTCTAGCCCAAAATACATATCTAACTTATTTATTAAGTATTTCATGAACATAACAAGTAAGAATAACTCTAGTTCAAATGATGATCAAAAACATTACAATTATAAAATAAAATCTAATAACTATTGTATCATCTTGAAGCCAACTGATGCCGATGAAATTGTAAAGATAATCAAAGGACTTAAAAACACCAATGCAGTAGCATATGATGGTATATCAACAGAAATTTTAAAAACGTGCGCTCATATTCTGGCACCAGTATTGAATAATTTGCTAAATCTGACAGTGATCAACAGAATGTTTCCTGAAAAATTAAAATTAACTGTAATGAAACCAGTTAAAAACAAGAAAATAGATTACTTATTGAAAACTACAGACCAATCGGGTTTTGTCAAAAGTCTTCGACAAAGCTATTCACAAACGAGTGATATAATTTCTCGATAGATATTGAGTACTGACCCCTGAACAATACGGCTTCCAACAAAGTAAATCAACAACCCTGACGGCATTCCATTTAGTAGACAAAATAAAAAAAAATAGGAATACACAAGTACCTCTACTACTGGCATTTTCTTTGATATGAGTAAAGCGTTTGATTTTATCTCACATAGTTTATTACTATAAAAATGCGTTTTGTATTATATACGAGTTCAACCACTTGAACTGCTAAAAAGTTACTTAACCAATAGAAAGCAACTTGTGGAGATTACGTGCATTGACAGCAACACTTTAGAATAATTAAACCAATTATACACAGGGCCACAGGTTCCACAGGGCAGTATTCTCGGCTCTCGATTATTATCGATTTAAATTAACGACATGTCAAAAATTACTGAATATCAAACAGTGTTTGCTGTTGACATAACACTAGTTAGTTACTATTTTGTTCAATTTCATATCTATTGGTTTGATATTCTATGGCTTTATTAAACATTTTTTGTGTCTAGTTACAGCTCATAGCACTAAAAACCTATGAAACAATGACGTAATGAAAAGTACGGCCACTGCATGGACTATTATTTACGCGGGTCTGTCAACTTACAATGACGTAAAGTCTTGACGCAGTTTTTCTATTTTTACATCTTAGATATAATAAGCATGCTATCGTTTTAACATAAAAATGTCACTTGTAATAACATTAGCATGAATCATTATTATTATTGTAAAGAACAATTAATGCACCGAAAAGTATAAAAGGCTAGGTAACATTGTTGGATACACGATATTACTTTTATTGGTGCTGTGGTTACTTATTAAGAGACCGAAATGAATTTCTTCGCGTTGTGTTTCATTGTTTCAAATTTGGTTTGTATTTTTATAATATCTATCTCTAACTTCAAGCTAAATTCTTTGCGGGGTGGGGAGAGAGAAGCGAGCGTTACATAACTCGATCCTTGCAAACCTCACTCGCTTCTTTGACATTTGACTCTATTGAAAACCATAAGAGATTGGAGAGACCGCGTCCTGTTAGAACTACAAATGCTGTTAACGCTGTTAAAGCCAGAATTTGCCAAAACCCCATTAGGAAATAAAAAACTCTTATCGCGAGAAATGAAGATTCCCATTAGGATTCTGTCGCGTATAATAAAACAAAACCTGAAGCTCGGTGCTTGTCGTCGATATACAGGACATGGCCTAAAATTAATCCCAGAGAAGTGAGTTGATCGATCAAAACGTCTTCTGTACCCATGCCCAGGTGAAAGGCTCAGAGATGACCTCTTTACTGCGCACATAGTTCTAAAGAAGCCGCCCAAGTGGTCGGAAAGGAACAACGTGGTCATCATTTTGCGTCTGTAATGGTTTGGCGGGAGGCGTCTTATCAAGGAGTCACAAAGTCATTTCTGTGAAAAAGGAATGAAGACTTCAGCCAAGTGTATCAAGAGACTGTCTTGGACTGTGTTGTGAAAAAGCGGCCGTACTTTACATTGGTAAAGTACGGCCGTTGCATGGACTATTATTTACGCGGGTCTGTCAACTTACAATGACGTAAAGTCTTGACGCAGTTTTTCTATTTTTACATCTTAGATATAATAAGCATGATATCGTTTTAACATAAAAATGTCACTTGTAATAACATTAGCATGAATCATTATTCTTATTGTAAAGAACAATTAATGCACCGAAAAGTATAAAAGGCTAGGTAACATTATTGGATACACGATATTACTTTTATTGGTGCTGTGGTTACTTATTAAGAGACCGAAATGAATTTCTTCGCGTTGTGTTTCATTGTTTCAAATTTGGTTTGTATTTTTATAATATCTATCTCTAACTTCAAGCTAAATTCCTTGCGAGGTGGGGAGAGAGAATCGAGCGCTACATAACTCGATCCTTGCAAACCTCACTCGCTTCTTTGACATTTATTGCTCTTTTTATGCACGCTTGCCGATTTCTAAGGCTCCTGACATCACCTCTGCTCCCACATTCTTCTACTTTCGCGTTGAATATCTGTTTCGTAATTCTTCGTCCTGCATTCTTCCTACATGTCCGTACCAACGGAGCATACCTCTTGTTATTTTAACACTGACACTCTCTTTTAGACCAACTCTATTTCTAACATTATTGCGAATACAATCTACAAGCATACGCTACGAATTTTGCGCAACGCTCGCATTTCATACTCTCCCTGCCACTCTCAGTTTTTGTTTCCATAAGAAAGCGTTGGGACCAGCACTGCATTGCGTATAGCGAGCTTCTGCTTCAAGTTTTTACTGCCAAGAAGTTTTCCATACAATTCACAACACTCACTCATCTTTCCACATCAAACTTTCCATCCCTGCTGAAAGCGCATATATGATATACAATCTCATCCACTTGTTCCAACACTTCATCATCAACCGTAATACTTACATTGGTTCTGCTTCTACCAGATACCATTATCTTTGTCTTCTTCGCATTCAATAGTAAGCCTTTTTCCATACAATCGTCTTTCATTATTGTGACCAGGGTTTGCAGTTCGGATGGTGTTTCTGCTATAGCCCGGCATCGTTTGCATAAATCAGACAGTTCACCACTAGGATACCTGCAGACAACTATCGAGATACAGAATGAACAGCATAGCACACAGCATGCAACCCTGTTTGACACCATTTTTGGAATATTACCATCTGACAACACCGCAGATTCAGATTTCAGCCTCATTCTCCTTTCAATTTCCTATCCATATAACTAGTCTGGCCATAAATACTGTAACATAGAAACTTTGCTTTTTTATTTTTTTTGAATTTGGAACGCGTTTATTATGTTAAAACCCTGTATTAAAGAAACTAGAATTCCAGTGATTGCCCTGCACAAAGTGGGTATGGAGCCGTCGGTCATGTTAAAGTTTAAGACACTTCAAAAGCTTGGTATCAGCCGTATATACGTATAACATACTATTGACAGATATATCAACACTTCCTCTCTTGAAAACCATAAGAGATTGGGGAGACCGCGTCCAGTTAGAACTACAAATGCTAAAGCCAAATGTTAAAGTCAGAGTTTGCCAAACTCCATTAGGAAACAAAAAATCTTATCGCGAAAAATGAAGATTCCCACTAGAATTCTGTCGCGTATCGTCGATATACAGGACATGCCCTAAAATTAATCCCTACAGTTAAAGAGAGTGGATCGATCAAAACGTCTTCTGTACCGATATCCAGGTGAAAGTACTTTACATAGTTCTAAAGAAGCCCCCCAAGTCAGAAAGGAACAACGTGGTAATCATTTTGCGTCTGTAATGGTTTGGCGGGGGGCGTTTTATCAAGGAGTCACAAAGTCATTTCTGTGAAAAAGGAGTGAAGACTTCAGCCAAGTGTATCAAGAGACTGTCTTGGATGGTGTTGTGAAACCTCTCAGCAATACACATTTTAGAAATGTACCGTGTACTTTCCAGCAGGACTCAAGACAGCACTTGGTCACAAGGCACGAACTATCCAAGCCTGGCTCGAAACCAACGTTCCGGACTTTATAAGAGCTGAAGACTGGTCCTCGTATAGCTCAGATCTGAACCCCTTAGACTACAAATTATGGTCAGTTTTACAGGACACGGCCTGCTCGAAACGACACGCCGACATTGTAACTCTGTAAATATACAAGGGTTTTTTTTTTAAAACTTTAATTAAAAAATAAGAAATACCACCCGAACCCGTTGAAGCTCGACCTTTTAACTTAATGGTTATAACACCAGAGACCAAGCGGGAGGAGAGTACGACACCTACACCGAGACTGGCGTGATCGTCCAGGTCCACTACAGACCATAGGGCCATCACTCCACCGGGCGGATCATCAGTATCGTTCCCCTTGGGCTTAGTCTCTGTCACACACAAAGCATCTCTCATTCATTACGTGAATCAGGTCATTCATCTTATCACTCAATCCAACTCTCGTATTCATGTTCCTATGCAGCACTCGGTTCTCCTTGACCCGCCGGAATTAGCGCTGCGTGGTGGGTGGCGGCCCACACCGCCATATGCTATATAGCTATGTTTGTACCGACAGGGGATGATCGGTGCGCGTCACCTCCGAGGGACGTCCTAACCTGCATATCGGTGCGCCTTTGGGCCACAATTGCAATCTAATTGATTGACAGGGGTCGTATTGGGGGGGGGGGAGAGGGAGGGAGTGTTCATTTAACTATGAATATATGTCACCGATATGAAACATAAAATTTTTTTTTCAGGCTTTATGCAGCCATGCCGCACCGACCCCACACGAATACAGTAAGTATGCTAATGGACAGTACACCCCCGCATCTTCTGTCTTTGCTGTAAAGGTGATATTTGCATGGTTCAGCATAGTTTGATCTGTTGCCGTGTGTACTTGAAAAGTCTCTTTGTTCACATCCACCCATTCCAGTCCCAAAAAGTATGAAAGTACTCTTTTTTGTCAAACAAAATATTCATCATTGCTTAGTAGGTATAGCTTATACATATATAAAATATCTGGAAATGAATTGGCATATGCATTAATATTTCTTTGATTTCGTTCCTTGGCATCATTATTATTACCACTATACTTACTATGTTATATGAATTGGCGATTTAAAAAGAGACCTATATTGGCAAAGGCCATTGGGACCTTTATGGCTTGTCGAAAAGTAGCGTACACAAACATGCTTTATCATTGTGCATTTTTGTCTATTATATACCTTATGCCATTGCTGAGACAATGGAGTTTTTATTTTCACATTTCATTTTACAAAAATATGAATAATATCATCATAATTACGCTCAAACGCGCTGATAAAAATAATATTAATTAAAGAAAGAAGTAACATCAGATAGGATAGTTGTAGCAGGTGTCCGTCTCTCTTCTGTAATAACCCAGTACTAATAATCCCTCCAGATCTCATTTCAATAGCTCATTTATTTCCAAAACATTTGCAATAGTTCCAATACCTGCTGTGACCTGTTCGTTGGTATATCCTCCCATTGATATCCCTCAGAGCAGGTCACAGCTGGTATAATACATTTCATCACTCTTTTAGAAAGGGCCTCTACGCGTTGGATTCATATCCTATCAAATGACCGAGATTAAAACCCGTGAAATAAAATAATAATAATATTAATTAATAATACCGTCGCCTGATGCGGATAGTTGACGCAGTTCTATGAGAATTCATACGCAGGCAACCAAAAATCCATTGCATGCGTTACCGCCGGCTTGGGTCAGTGAACGCGCATATTTAGTCCTTGTTCCTCAGTATAGCTGACATATTCTCTAAGGGCAGATATTTTTCATATTAAAAGGTTTTTGCAACATACTAGCACGATAACATTAAAGTAAAACAATGCCATTGTTGAACAATGTCAACTTATACTCATCACATCTAAATAATACTTACGAGTACATTAAACAATAAGAACACACAGGTGGACTCATGCCTACATTATGCATTATGCATAATATACATTATATCCATAAATAATGCATATATATCAAATAAGAGTGTTATTATTGCTACCTGTCATGTGAAGCAAAGCAATATAAAAGTAAAAAATGTACTTAAATTAATTATATCTCGATATTCCCGTGCACCACAATAACGCCCGCTGTGTCAACATAACTAGAGGTCTGAAGCTCTGAAATAAGGTACATGTCAGCTTTGTATCTAAGCCGTGGGGTTTTTCTTTTCATAGTAAAGATCCCAAGTCATTTCTTGTCATTTCTTTCGGAATTATTTTCGCCAATAGTCGTTTCCGTAATACTGATAGATTTAATAAAACATGAACTACACTCACTGCAGAGTGAGACTTCGAATTTATGGATACATACACACTGCTTAATGCTGTTGTTTTATTTATATTCGTAGATATAAATCAGCAATCCAGCGCGAAAGGAGGTGGCAGTGCTACCAACTCAGCCTTCATCAACGGTTGTAATACTGTTGAGGAGAGCGCGCCGCTCTCGTCAACCGCCGCTCCAACCGCCGCTTCAACTGCCGCCCCAACTGCCGCCCCAACTGCCGCCCCAACTGCCGCTTCAACTGCCGCTCCAACTGCCGTCCCAACCACCGCCCCTACGGACGCTACAACCGCCGCTTCAACTGCTGCTCCTACCGCCACCACAACCGCCGCTCAAACTGCCGCACCAACTGCCGCTCCAACCGACATCGCAACCGCCACTCCAACTGCCGCCCCAAATGCCACTCCAACCGCCAATACAACTGTCGGCCCAACTGCCTTCCCCACCGATGCTACAACCATCGCCCCAACTGCCGTTACAACCGCCTGTCCACCCGACGCCCCTACCGCCGCTACAACTGCCGCCCCAACTGCCGCCCGAACTGCCGCTCCAACCACCGTTCCAACTACCGCACCAACCGCCGCCCCAACCGACACCACAACCTCCGCTCCAACTGCCGCCACAACCGCCGCTCCAACTGCCGCTCCAACAGCCACCCCAACCGCCGCTCCAACCGTTGCTCCAACCGCCGCCTCAACCGTCGCTCCAACCGCCGCCCCAACCACCCTTCCAACTGCCGCCCCACCAGCCGCCCCACCAGCCGCCCCACCAGCCGCCCCACCTGCCGCCCCACCAGCCGCCCCACCAGCCGCCCCACCAGCCGCCCCACCAGCCGCCCCACCTGCCGCCCCACCTGCCGCCCCACCAGCCGCCCCACCAGCCGCCCCAACCGCTGCCCCAACCGCCTAACAGCCGCCCCGACTGCCGCCATCTGTTAGCTTATAAATTAATCCCTGTTCATTAAAATTATTTAAGAGTAAATATAATCCCCGTATTGAATTAAACTCGATGCATGTTAGTTTTAAAACATTGGATGAAAAAATACATAGGTATATTGTTTTTGTATTAATTTTAATAGTTGCTTCATTCAAGAAGATATAAAAAAATATTTCCAGGTTTTAACTTTTCAGTCTAGTAGACATAATTACTCCACGGCAAAACATTCCATTTATACCATCGATTTGTATCATTTTTAAGAGGATAGCTGTGTGTTTGTTTACGTATGGTACACAAAAGTTCTCGCTCAATTTTCTCATGAAACAGCTGAGTTGGTTTCGTTTATGATTTCTATTTAAACGCAACTTAACCCTCATTAGAATTCTAGTTTATTCGGGCCATTGGATTTTTTATAACATAAAAAAACATGTTAAATTTTTCACAACTTAAAATTAGGAAGTGTGCAATTTATCAATACGCAAAGCGCCAAAACTGCCTAGGTTTGTATTTTATTATAGTTATATTGTAGCTGGACTAGCTGGTAACTTTTTTTTGTTTCATTTTTATCCTATACCCGGCGCAATACTGCTATTTTTGTATATTTTTTTATTTAATTACTTTCTGTAATGTTTTTTTTTTTCTTATACCGTATACCCGCCACAAGCGTGTGAGCTATAAGTTGACAAGGTATTGTCGCAATCCGATGAATGGTATCGTAGCGTATAAATATGAATAAGCAAACTAAGTATAATTTTTATTATATAATCGCATTTTTAAATAAATAATCTTTAAACATAGTTTTGGGTAATTTATAAATTCATTTATTTAAAAAGTATTATTGTCACCATTTTTACGGTGATAAATATCCATTATGATTAATATGAATCACTTTTTGAAATATCATCAGATCCTTACAGACTATCGGAACCTCGAAGTTGTCAAAGTTTTGTTGCAATGCTATGAATGATATAGCAGCGTATAAAGTACGAAAACAAACTAATCATATCAGGAACACCGCAGTGGTGAAACGCGCTGTTACGCTACTTTGACGCCAGCACTCGTGGGTTCGATTCCCACACAGTACAAACATTTGTGTGCATGAACATGTCTGTTTGTCTTGGTCCGTGTATTTTCTATGTATATAAGTATGTATTTACAAAAAAAAAATGTATTTACTTATGTTTATCTACTTTAAGCTTGTTCTTATGTTAAGGAGGTTTAGCTTACGTATAATACAGACTTTCAGTGCAACCAAAGTTTTCGCACACTTTTCATGTCCTATAAGTTCTCTTACGTCCTTTTTTATACATCTAAGGTGGCAAACAAGCGTACGGCTTGCCTGATGGTAAGCAGTTACTGTAGTCTATGGACATAAGCAACACCAGGGGTGTCACTCACGCGTTGCTGACCCTGAAAAACCTTCAAGAGATGCTTCTTGAAGATCCCCATGACTTAGTCCCATGGGAAAACTTCGACTGGGAGCATTCCACGACTTGAGAGTTCGCGGAAGAAGACTTCTCTGGAGTTTGCGGTTTTAGTGTGTGAGGATGAAGTCCTCGCGGCCGTCGGCGAGCGATGCGGTTATAAAAAGACGCTGTTGGTATCATATCGATTTGCGTCACCCCGTTCCCCTGGGGTGATCGCTTCAGTTGAAACCTTTGTAGCCTTCCCGGCTA
This sequence comes from Pyralis farinalis, assembly GCA_947507595.1. NCBI lineage: Eukaryota > Metazoa > Arthropoda > Insecta > Lepidoptera > Pyralidae > Pyralis > Pyralis farinalis. The sequence goes on along the minus strand of OX382263.1, from coordinate 33,141,305 downwards.
AAGGCAGTCCCAGGGGGTGTTTTAGTCGGTGGAAATCCGACATAATCAGTTCGTTCGCACGAAATGGTATCTTTAAAAGATTTCACCTCCTCCCTCCCTTTTTCCGGAGGGTGCCCCTCACGGAGGAATGACCAATGCACACCCGAGTGTGGATTGGTCCTTCCTTTGTGGGTCTTCAATTTCTTGGGCGAAAATAAAAAATAAAAAAAAATCATATCGAACAATTCTTCAGAACACAACCCGTTATACAATCGATAGAACACACAAAGGGAAGCAATATCGCCAAAGGTTCGATACCGTCTGTAAGCTTAGGACCGTTGATAATTCTCACAGCTCGTCTCCGAACCGAACATAGATGGTATCCATTTGCACCCGCCCAAATGTGACTACAGTACTCAATTTGTGTACTCTACTCACTTTTGGGCTCTGACTTGTACAATATAAGTATTTCCTTCGCGCTGAAGTGCTGATTTGTTTTGTCGAGGACGTCATGTTTCTTGGACGCCAGCTTGATCTTCTCCTCCAGCTGACTTCGGTATTAACCATCGCTGAAGATGCCAACCCAATGCATCGTTACATGCATTAATGTATCATTATTATATGTTATAGGTTTTGCTTTATGATGTGAATTAAAATGATAACCAGTTGAGAATGCGCAAGCTTGCATTGCCAGAGGAATACCTGGCTCGTCAATTATATAACAATTTTTTTTTTTATTTTTTATTTGTCGGCCATTTTGACCATGTTCCTTAAGAGATAGGAACGGTGTTCCTGAATATTCCTATTCTACTTTTTTATGCTAAATCCGAATCTCAAGTCAAAAATCGAATATTCGAAAAAAACGCACACACAGACATATAGATTTCATATAGGAACGGTGTTCCTGACAATACATATTTTTATTTCCATAACAAAATTTATAGAAAAGAGGCAGTGATAGCCTAGTGGATAAAGAACTGACCTATTAATCAACAGGTCGCCGGATCGAATCCTGGCGTATACCACTAAATTCGTGTTTCCGGAATTATGTACATATTTAGGTAGAATTATTGAAAACGCTGAAATAACTTTTCTTAGATTCTAATAAAGAGTATCTGTACAAAGTTTCAAGTCACTGACTTGAAACAATATTTCTGCTCCATACAAACTGTCAATCCCCTTTTCACCACCTTAGGGGTTGAATTTCAAAAACTCCTTTATTATATCTCGTGAGAATTACAAAAGTAACCTCTGTACAAATTTTCAGCTTTCTAGGTTCAAGGGTTTCGGCTGGGCCTTGATGAGTCAGTGAATTAGTCAGGAACTCCATTTTTAGGGTTCCGTACCCAAAGGGTAAAACGGAACGGTTTAAAATATAATAATAATAAGCCCGCAGGGCAGCTTGTGGCGAGCTGTTGGTGCGTAATGACACCACGGGTACCCGAGTGCTCCATGGAGTCGATCAGGGCCTTCGTCTCCGGCGTGTCTTCGTCGGTCGGAGTGGAAACTAACAAAGGCCCGCAGGAGTCTCAGCTCTGGTTTGCCTTCATTGGCCGTCCAGAGGGGAATCGATAGAGCAATATGCACCAAGGCTGGAAATGTTAAAGGGTGTAACGCCGCGAGTAACTTCGGAGAAGGCGCAGCACACCTCTCGACACCCCTGAGTCACTCACACCGGTGTTGCCCCCGGCCGACTTTCTCTGACATTTCGGCGGTCCATCCAGTGAGTGGCGAGACATCGCCTGCAGAAGCTAGCAATCAGATAGTTAAGATCCCTTATCCCTTGAAGCAGGCCACAGCGAGTGTAAAACATTTTTTTTTTACAATGTCGGGAGGCATACAAGCATACAACCCACCATATTATTCCATTTCTCATAACAATCTGCAATTAAAGCAAGCATAATATAGTCTACTTCTTCAAAACGTTACCCCGTTTCCTAGCCTATTAGGATTGACGCGGTCCGTTACCTAAGCCTAAGGATTAGTCGTAGATATTGATTTTTACTTAGAGCGACTACCATCAGATCAGACCGCCACAACCCGCGGGGAAAACCAGATAATTTCAAAATATAACTTCGTGAACGAGCTGGTTTCTTCACGGTTTTTTTTATACATCATCGAAAATCATACAGCCCACCTGATGTAAAGCGGTTACCGTACCCTATGAATGCTTGCAATACATTAAGTATCACTCACAAACAGTTACCTATGTGTCATCGTACACACGTCTGTATATACGCACATATGGCTATATTATTTGCATATATATATCTACACATATGCAAATTATATGTTTATTTGTGAAGACATAACGGTTTGAGACCATACTTAGGATGTCACCCGGCTTTACCTGTATCTTCTTCTTTGCGTTAACCCGTTTCGACATAATAATTTTCCACTTGACGAATAATGCCGGCGCTTCCTTTTTCGGTGAAATTTTTACACAAACTGGAATGATGTTATTGTCACGACACCGTTTTAAGAAATTTAACGATGTTATTAATCTTGCGCACTTGGTTTTGAGGCACTCTAATCGTCGTATTTTGTTCGCTGTTTTTGGCCCGTACACCGTCACGTAGACATATGTTTTGTATGCCGGTACATCAGCTTGCTAGGACTGGTAGATATTTACTTGTAATTTTTTTTTTAAACTTTGTCGGCCTTTTTGACCATGTTCCTTAAAGAGATAGGAGGTTGGTTTTTCAGACATTCCTTGAAAATACGAACATTCGAAAAAGTGACAGACACACACAGACAAACATATAGATTTCATATAGTAACGGTGTTCCTGATAAATAATAAAATTATAGTTGATTGGGTCCGCTACCTAAGCATAAAAACGGCAATGGACAAAATCCACTTCAGCTCTCTCTGTCTTCACAATAAATATCCAAATACTTGGCACATTGACAGGATATTAAATGCCTCATGTATTTCCGGTAGATGTCGCTATAGTTAATGTGGCGATATAGCCATTATTGTGAGAATATGTAGAAAATCAAACACTTGTGTTCGACATATATCTTTAATATGATCTAATACTCGAGGAAAGTAACCAAATATGGGCTACCATTTTGTTTTTGTCTCAAAAATAAAAAACTATTCAAGAATTAACCATTTATTGACGGAAAAATAATCACACATATATTTTTAAAGAGCTAAGTAACAATCTTATGGTCTTAATATTTTAATATATTATTAAATTGAGCATTAAACAAAATTGCAAAATAGACGCTAAATATGGAACAGGTACTCAAATATGGGCTAGATAGAAACTTATAATATCTTGTATGAAAATAACAATTATAAATGTTTATCTTATTAAGTTAAGTTTTCCTTGGTTCTTTTGATTGTCATGACGCCATTCTGAAAAAAATATAAGTAGGTATCTTTAGAACCACATAACCGACCACCTAAATACTAATACCTAAATATAGGACAATAGTCATAGCCCATATTCGAAATTCTCCACCAAAATCAACTTGATCGTATACCATACAAATCATATATAGAAAGCAAAAAATCGACCGAAAATCATAAATTTAAACTTATATTCTGCAATAAAACATATAGTTACAGTATTTAGACCTAGATTTCATTAATTAAATAACACATTGATACGTACCTCAGAAAATTTTTCGATAGCGGCAACACTAATATGGCGAACACTGGCGACAGCTCGCGCACGAGCACGACAGACGAGACAGAGTGAGTGCGATGTTAGAGCGAATGATTGCGATAGACGATCGTCGTTTGTAACGTCTTTCAATTGTTGGTTTTCGAGAATTGTCACTAGCCCATATTAAGGCGACACCTCGATCGTGAAGCTTTAAAATGGCTCCGCCCAATCACCCCGCGCCCCTCAATTGACACTCGACGCTCGATTTGTAAAATTTGAAATTAGCGCCTAATAGGTAACCTGGGGTCAACGTATAGTCAATGCAAACGAACAGAAAAGCTACAGAGTCGCGTCACACTTAAATAAAATTTATAATATCAATATTTAATAAAAATTATTGATTTAATTATTATTTAGCTTTATACATACTAAACCAAACATATTTATTTAAGCTAGACGGAAAACAATAGTAATAATAGTAATAAAAAACTACAGAAACGTATTCACTTTTAAAAGTTTATTGAAAGAGAAATCAATGACATCGTTTTATGTTTATATCTCTACAAGTTAACATGTCTTGGTATCTATGTTGTTCTTACTTAGGTCTCGTCCAGTGGCGCCCTCATTGAATAAAAAAACATATTATAGCATAGAAGGTAAACATTATGAAATCTTATGTTGCATTTATTACGAAGATAGTAAAGTATTTTTACGTCATTAAACCAACACTCAAAATATTCCACTATCGTTGTTATAAGCAAAAGTGCTAAAAGAGGCCGTTTTTTGGCAATTATGCCTATAACAACGAAAGCAAAACATTTCAATTGTTGGTTTAATGACGTAAAAGTACGTTATTGTATTTGTAACACACGCAACATATGACTTTATAATGTTTATCTTCCACGCTAAGATACGATATTTTATTCCTTGAGGCGCCACTGGACGGCATGTATCCCCCTTAAGAAGAATGAAACACCAGCTACATAATACAACATTGTTTATCGAGAGGCTAAAGCGGGCCATTTGTTGATTCGGACACATATGTTTAGTTAGCAGATACACCATCTAAACTGCAAACACTGGTCACAGCGATGAAAGACGACTGTATGGAGAAAGGCTTACTACTGAATGCGAAGAAAACAAAGATAATGGTATTTGAAAGAGAAGAATCCAGAACTAATGTAAGGATTACGATTGATGATGAAGTGTTGGAACAAGTGGATGAGTTTGTATATCTTGGATGCGCTTTCAGCAGGGATGGAAGGTACACCGCAGATGTGGAAAGACGAGTGAGTGCTGGGAATAGTGTGAATGGAGCGTTGGGAAAACTTCTTGGCAGTAAAATCCTGAGCCAGAAGGCACAACTCGCTATACACAATGCAGTGTTGGTCCCAACGCTAACTTATGGAAGCGAGAGTTGGGTATGGCAGAAAGAGCATGAAAGTAGAATAAACGCGGTTGAAATGCGAGCGCTGCGCAAAATTTGTGGCGTAAGGCTTGTAGACCGTATTCGTAATGATGATGTTAGAAATAGAGTTGGTCTGAAAGAGAGCGTCGGTGTTAAAATAAGAAGAGGCATGCTCCGATGGTTCGGGCATGTAGAAAGAATGCAAGATGAAAGAATGACGAAGCAGATATACAATGCAAAAGTGGAAGGATGTAGGAGCCGGGGAAGGCCAAGACTTACCTACCATGACCAAATTGGTCATGTTCTATCAGAAGGTGATGTCAGGAGCCCTAGAAACCGGCGTGCGTGCATGAGAAGAGCAATGAATGTTAAAGAAGCGAGTGAGATATGTAAGGATCGAGTCACGTGGCGCTCGGCTCTCTCTGCCTACCCCGCAAGGGATTTGGCTTGAAGTTATAGATGTTCGAGTGTCATAATGGCTGATAGCGCCGAGTAAACACAGGATTTTTTTATTTCGAATAAATAAGAGAAATAAAATTATCAGATTGAATTAGATTGAAATTGAAATAGAAAATTGGAATTTTTTTGCAACTCCCTCCTGGTGAAGATTCACAAGTTATTTTACACAGTTAGGTATAGCTCTGGTAGGGATCCTAGCTTTTTCCCTAAATATAATACACTCTCGAATGACTAGGTATGCGCTTTCACTAACAGTCAATTTAACTTCGCGAATTTTATAAAAAAGTACAGGAAGAACTTGACGGTTAGACGGTAATTTTGCGCCTATTATTTGATAATTTACGTCTCCAACTAAGAAAATACTTGATTTATTGCTTCTCAATTCCACTGCCATCTTATAAAAGTTAAAACATTACGTATTAATCACGAGAATAACTGACATTCAAAATTAATAGACGGTTAGGTAATTATGACGAAGTTAACGATGCTCTCTCTAAAGTTATTCATTGGTTTAGTGTTAATAATCTGCTTTTAAATGATAAAAAGACTAAAGTAATTAAGTTCTCAACACCTAATGTAAGGCAGGTGGCTACCAATGTACATGTTAATGGAACTAATTTAGCCTCTGTGGAGACAACTGTGTTCTTGGGTATAACAATTGACTCCAGACTACAAAGGGGCCCACAGATTGAAAAATTATCAGGAAAACTAAGTTCTGCAGCTTATGCAGTGAAAACTATTAGACGGCTCACTGATATTGATACGGCTAGAATAGTTTATTTCAGCTACTTTCATAGTATTATGTCATATGGAATTCTTCTTTGGGGTAACTCCACGGATATTAACACCATCTTTTTATTGCAAAAGAGAGCCATAAGAGCTATCTACAAACTTGGTCCCCGTGAGAGCCTTAGAGAAAAATTCAAAGAAATAAATATTTTAACAGTCGCATCGCAATATATCTATGAAAATCTTTTGTATGTCCATAAAAACATAGACTCATTTTGTAAAAAGAGTGATATTCATAGCATAAATACTAGATATAAGCATAATCTTGTGTTATATGCAAGCCGTCTCCACAAAACAAGTAATTATTTTATGGGGCAATTATACGGTTCTATAACAAACTTCCCAGCAATATAAGAGATTTGTCAATAAACAAATTTAAAACTACTATTAAAGCCAAATTGTGTAGCAGGGCATATTATAAAGTATCTGACTATATTAATGATAAAAATGCCTGGGAGTGAGTCGATCCAATTATAATGTAATTAACAAAATATGTAAATTTGTTTGGATACCAAAAGAGGGATGCCTGAGTTTTTTGGCAGTATTTTTATCAGTGCTCACCTAGTCATAAACTGCACGGTAGGGAAAAAAAATGTGACGATTCCAAACAAATGTAGCCATTTTTACGGAATAAAAAGATTTTGACTTTGAATTTGAACAAATGAATACCGCGAGTACGTGCGGCACTGCCGCGCAACTTGTATGAACATGTTTCGATGTAATTCGGCACGGATTATCGTAATCCAAATAAGTTAAAAATTAATTTCCGAGTGTTTTAAAAGCAAATGAACAAAACTAAGACATATGCGTTAGAAAATAAAAACTTTGAAAAATAAGGGACACCCTAATATACATATATACAAATAGATTTTATAATCTATTCATATTTAAAAAAAACATGTGACAAATGATTTTCTTGCTGTTTCATAACTTTAACTTCAGTATAATGACATTTATTGTATTTTACTTATGTATACTCTGTGTTTTGTATTGTTGTACGTTTCCTTGTTATTTATTAAACTCTCAAGAAGAAAGAACCAGGACCATCTCTGATGTTGCAAAATAAATCTAATCCGTACAATAGTTCAATACTAACCACAATGTATAGAATAGATGATTTTTTTGTGTTTTCAGTGTTGGTTCATAGTAAATATTATTTGTTTTCACGAGTACCATGGGTATAAGTATACTATCTATCTATATCTTCACGCTAAATCCCTCGTGAGCGCCACATGACTCGGTACTTACACACCTCGCTCGCTTCTTTAACATGAAACATACCGAGTTTTTTTAAAAACTATCAAAATATACTATTTTACCAGTAATTATTTTAATACAAAAAAAAAAAAAAAACCTCCACTGGTTTTATATCTTCTGATTGGATAAATTTCCAACGTAAACTAACCTTCACCTACGTACAATGTCTAAGTCGGAGTTCGGTGAGCTTATAATGGTTACTATGAGTTTGTCGTCCCGTATGACACTTACGTTAAAGTAGCATATAAATCGAGTAGTGATTCTTCTAGTGGAATATGTTTATTTAGTAAGTTTCTCCTAAAAAACAAAACAGCAAAAATATTCTATTTTATAAGTTTTTATTTTAATACAAAGAAATAAAGAGTCTCCACTGGTTGCTATGTGCTGAGAACGCGAACCTTATTGGTATAAATTTCCAACGTAACCTGACCTCCACCGACGTACAACTTCTAAGTCGGAGTTCGGTCAGATTATAATGGACATAATAGGAGTTTGACGTCCTATATAGGTACGCGGTCAGCCTGTGGATAATGTATACCAATTATCAAATGTTACTGTTTATTCCTGCAAAAAATAACTCTTATTTAATTAATGCAGTTTTATATAGAGTTATTAAGTAATCAAAATTAAAAAAAAGTTTGAAGAGGAATTAAATAGCTTGGGCCAACCATACCTAGGAACTGTTCTAAAAACTAGAAATATGTCTACACAATGTTATTATAATATGTTTAATGAATATAATAATTAAAAAAAATAAATACCTTGTCTTGTTCGCCTCCCCCATTCTACGAACATTTTCTTTGTATTTTTATTCTATATATTTTCTTTTTAGTGTTCCCCATTATTACAACAGTATAATAAATATATATAAACCTATAATATTATTTACTACTTATATCTAATAATAATACACTTACGCTAAATACTATAATATTGAATATTTACAACTATTAATTATAAAAACTTCGGTGTCGCGATGTAAATGGAGCGAGCTCGAGCAGACAGTCGACATAGGTCTCACCTCGAAGCGGGCTGCAGCCGGACTGGCTGGATGTAGTTAGTCAACGCGTTTATAATCCTCATTACCGCACAATAAGGTCGAAAACACGTAGCACCCAAGACGAATGTGATCGCTTAGAAATTGTCAGAAACTTAAAATATTTTTAAAAAATTTCATGTTTCACTTATCAAAATATGCAGCAAGCATATTATAAACATAGATATTACTAATAGATTTAAGTAATTTTGAAGCGTATAAACAGAACAACTTCGTTGTAATTTCAAAAATAATGAATTTCAGGAGGTGTTTTCGAAAGTAATTATTATCGAATCAATTTTACACAATCGCGTATTTGAGCAAGCAAATTCAAGATAAAGAAATGAAGTTATTTATATTAAAATCTTAGATCCGTCAGTTTAGTCATTAGCCTATACTATTCGATGAAAGTTGGTCTAATTTTTCGATGTGTCGCCTTAAAGCACTAGCCCACATTTAGTTACTCTCTTCTATAAACTAAATAACAAGGGTATTCATATGAATATATAACATAGAGATTCTGACTATTAGGAAGTGGTTTAAATGCACGTTCTGAGAGAACGTGTTATGCTGACATTACTAGTAATTAATATAATATAATACATATTTTCTTATTCCTAGCACGTTTATACTTAAAAGTTGGTTACCGATTTAAATTTAAGGTAAGAGGCATTAGGTGGGCCGTATGCTAGTATGTCTCCCTACGTAGTATATATTATAGGCTATTCAACATCACGATACGACTCTTAGATGTAAGGGAAAGTGTGTGTGTGTACCTATGTACACACGTAAGGACAAAACAAAAATAAACCCAGAAATTGGTGTTGGTTCATAAATAAGTATTTGAATAACTACCCTGAATATAGTCATGAACAAAACTTGAGAGACCAACTTCGTGGTGTCGATTTTAGATGTCGGTGTCGTAGAAATTAATTCTCGTCGATTTTTTATACAATGTTGGGAGGCATACAAGCATACGGCTCACCTGACGTAAAGCGGTTACCGTAGACTATGGCCCCTTTCAATACCGTTTGCGGCTTGCCGTATCGAAGCGAAGCTACTTATCTAATGTCTGTGACACTTTGTTGTCATATTTTAAGGTGAGGTTAAAATATGACATGAGGTCGGGCTAATGTCGTGCCCTACCTCTCTTTCTGAGACTCGTCTGTTGATAAGCAGGGTACACCACGTGCAGGTGAGGTTGGCTTTGGCTCTAAAGTTGACATTAACCACTTTTACCCCAGCTCCGTTGCATATTGCATATGCAGTTACAAGAATTAGACAATTGATTGATGTGGCTACTGCGCGCTTAGTCTATTTCAGCTACTTTCACAGCATTATTGTAGGGAACGGCGGCTGACATTGAGACAATTTTTATCTTACAAAAAAGAGCCATTAGCTTTATTTATAACATGGTCTCCAGAGAATCCCTTAGGTTCTTTTCAAAGAAATAAATATCCTCACTGTTACTCAATATATTTATGAACACATAATGTATGTCTGTAAAAATTTAAGTCGTTTTCAAACTTTAGTGAAAAACTTAAAAGTAGAAATAAGTTGTGTATGCCGGTACATCAGCTTGCTAGGACTGGTAGATATTTTCTTGTAAATTGTATTCGATTTTATAATAAGTGCTTTCCTAAAGAAGTTATGTCGTCTCCCGAAAATGTATTCAAAAAGGAAGGAAATGGGCTTATTATGGAATTGATGATATGTAACTGACAAAGATATCTAGAAATAATTGAGCACAGAGGAACTGTCCTTAATCATTTTTAATTCTACCATTATTGTATATATATATATATATATATTTGATATCATTATTGTACCAATATGTTAATGTGAATTTATTGTCATATCTAATTGACAATTTTAAAATTGTCAATTACTGGCAAGTATCTTTTGGGCTTTCTTCATTACATTGGCGATGAACTATAACTAACTATTTACCTTTTAAAAAAAAAGAAAAATAGTTACTAACATCAAAATTCGTGGTACTCAAGAATACATTGTCGTAAATCCTACTAATTTTATAAATGTGAAAGTATGAATGTTTGGACGTTTGTTCCGTTTTCACGCCTCAACGGCTGTACGTATTTGACCATGAAAAAATTACCATTTTATAATATAATTATATATATAAAAATATATATATAATTAAATAAACTAATATACATAGTATACATGCAATTAATTCATAATAAAATATGTACCACTTAAAATAAAAATAAATATATATTTTATAATGAATTATATAACCCTATTAGGTATACATGCGTAATGATTCTATAGCAAAATATTGAATGTCACACAAAAACATCACATCCAGAATGCAAGTACGCTCTGTATGCTTTATATCCGTGTTGCCTGGTGAGGTAACCAATAGAAGATGCACCTTTATGTTTCACTTTGTTATCGCTTCGCCGATCAGCCGATATCAATATTTTATTAAATATACCCGACAGCATTGTTATAATCATTTACAGTACTATTATATGTAGTGCGCGCTCACTACAAGCATAGTAAAATCAAATACTATGCTACAAGTTTATAAATATCATTATGTAAATGTAATTTAATGTTTTCCCAGGAAGTGAATTAATGTATATTCTTTATGATAAATAAATATTTCTTAAACCTGAATATAGAAAAATAATAATTGTATTAATAACAAAACTAATGGTGTGTACCAAATTTCAACAGATAATTCATACAATTTTGATTACTATATTTGGCCTACAAAACACACAAACAGATATGCAGACAGTTGTCCTCACAACTATAATACTAACCACATTTATAATCCGTTGCGTACGTACTTAATTATATGTATATAATACAAACATCAAGACATATGCGCCACCTGTGTTAACGCCATGACAATATATCGACACAAATAGTTACGCCAAGCACATAGCACGGCGTAAAAAGGAGGCAAGCGGTCGCCCAATCAAAAACATATTCTGTTGCTTTTGGGAATTTCAACATGTCGAAAACATTTTGTGTTTTATTCTGCCTATATTTGGTGAGTTTTTTTAATTTCTAATACGCTTTTATTGGCTTCACTTGTTCTTAGTAGCTTTTAGTAGCTTCCCCTTTTCCCGTTTTCTGTTGAGCTGATATTTTGCGTACACGTTTAAATTGAATGACCATAATTAGTTAAGAAACGTCATTCTCATTCCAATATGGCAGTTTTTTATACAACGTCGGGAGGCATAAAGGCATACGACTCACCTGGTGTGAAGCGGTAACCGTAGACTATGAACGCTTGCAATACATTAAGCATCATTCGCGCAATGCCACCTCTACTGCTAACACAGCAACTCCTTAGAAGCTTACTAGTGACCTCGTTTACACGCAGGAACACAAGAACCCTCTAGAGGGTGGTTATTTGGCTGCGGTTTTCTTTGAGGTGGAGGTACTTCCCCAGACGGGCTGCTTTGATGCATTCTACCTCTCTTAAAATACCCAGATCTAGACAAACAGACATGTTCATGCACACAAATGTTAGCCCTGTGTGGGAATCGAACCCACAAGTGTTGGTGTCAAACGTTAGAATACGAAAAACAAAATGATGTCACTCTAAATTTAATATGGCGGACGCCCCAAGAAAGAGGATCATTTAGTTATGTTTTTCACATTATAACTTGTTTATTGTTAATAATTAATACATTCAGACGTTATTTTGCGAAAGTCAAATTTACATGCAATTTGATCTAACCTGCTTTGTGTGATTCCGCCACTAATTAGTTCATGCGGCCTAGCGCCGGCCGGCACCCACCCACTACCGTTAGCAGATGCAACATGCCGACGCTGCCATGGCTGTTCCGGTAGTCTCTGCCTCGGCTGCTGCAGTCGTCCGCCATCTGGAACAGAAACCGCATGCCCCCACCACCGTCGCTGCCACGACTGGCCTGGTCATCGCTGCGACACGTGTTTCGCCTCTCCACGAGGCATCATCAGGCGCTGTAGACGTTACTCGTTAGAATAACATGCTACAAGTGACAAATCCATCGCAGTGCCGTCCCTTATATTGAATTGAGGGTGGAGTGAATGGTGTGAGTGAAAAGACATAAGTGAGGGGAGTTTAGGTCAGTCTGTTTGTTCATGAGAGTAATTTTAGAATTTTTATGTTTAATAATTTCTAATTGTTCCCTAACATTTCGTTTGAAATCTTTGTCTATGGTGTGTAAAAAATTATATGTGTTAGTGGGAGATAAATTATGTCCTTTGTCTATGAGATGCTCGGCGCAGTGCATTTCTTTCGATTTCGACCTTTCTGGGCGATTGTTTTTATACGCCGATACGTGTTTGGAAATTACGACCAGTTTGACCGATATAAACGTGTTCACATTCATCGCAGAACAGCTTATAGACGCCGGATTTTTTATTAGGCGGGATTTTATCTTTAGTGTTACAAAGTGATTTGAGTGAATTACGGGATTTGAGAGCAACGTGTATTCTTTCTAAACATGTGATCTATTTTGTAAGTGATTTTTCCCAGGTATGACAAACTCGCAATATATTTATTTGTCGAATTATTCGGAACCGCGTACAGTAGTCTATTAACGACACTACTCGTCTTTTTACGCAATTAATAAATTTATCGATGGTAGATTTGGAATAACCGTTTGACTTCGCGATCTGATATATTACATAAAGTTCTTTATTGTAATTATCCTCACTAAATGGTATGCTCATTGTTTTATACGCTGCGAGCTTGTGTTGCCAAGGATGGCTGGATGACGCGGGAATCGTGGTATCGGCATGAGTGGGTTTACGATATATCTAAAATTGATAGAGGGATTGATTTTTAGTTATGGTTAAATCTTAAAAGTGAAGTGAACTATTTTGTTCTATTTCTAAAGTGAATTTAATTTTAGGGTGGAATTTATTTAATTTGGAAACAAAGAGATCCAATTTACGATTGGTACCTGTCCAGCATATGAGAATATTGTCGACAGCAACTTAGCCTTAGCAACTCAACTCTATTAAATATCTTTTCACTCACACCATCCACCCCTACCCACAGTTCAATATAAGGGACGGCACTACGATGGATTTGTCAGTTGTAGCATGTTATTCTAACGATTAACGTATACAGCGCCTGTGGATGCCTCGTGGAGAGGCGAAACTCGTATCGCAGCGACGACCAGCCATGCAATTCTGTAAGAGCAAACGTCCTTACATCCTCTGAAACATCGGCTGTTACAGCCTTGAACACAAAATTGCAATTCTTTGGTGTCGCTTTTCATGGTTGTGCGACACTAGCGCCGCAAGGCTGCGTTTGGAATTGGAATTCTACAAGGTAAACAGCCTCGCGTACGCTTACAACCTTATAGAATATCAAATAATTTAGCCGTGATCGCAGTAGACAATGTCAAAGCTGTGACATCTGTGATCACAGCGACGCACACAGCCATTACGAGTCGCTTAGAGAATTGCATGGCTGGCCAGTCGTGGCAGCGACGGTGGTGGGGGCATAGGGTTTCTGTTCCAGATGATTTTAAGAGAGGTAGGGCGCATCAAAGCAGCCCGTCTGGGGAAGTACCTCCACCTCATAGAAAACCGCAGCCAAATAACGACTAACCCTAAAGGGTTGTTGTGTTCCTGGGTGTGAGTGAGGTCACCAGTAAGCTCCTAAGGAGTTGTTGTGTAAGCAGCAGAGGAGGCATCGCGCGAGTGATACTAAATATATCACAAACGTTAATAGGCTACGGTAACTGCTTTACATCAGGTGGGCTGTATGCTTGTATGCCTCCTGACGTTGAATAAAAAAAAAAAGATGACGAACGATTGAGCCGAGGCAGACACTACCGGAGCAGCCATGGCAGCGTCGGCATGTTGCATCTACTAACGGTAGTGGGTGGATGCCGGCCGGCACTAGGCCGCTTGAACTAATTGGTGGCGGAAGCACACATAGCAGGTTAGATCAAATTGCATTGTTTATTTAAGTTAATTTTTATACACAAAAATACATTGACATATTTCGCTTGAGGCCATGCCAGATCCGTATGTGTATTAAACGTTTAACACCTACAATTGATCAACTGGTCTCCAGTTCGAATCCTGGCAAGTACTACTGAATTCGTGTTTTCGGATTTACGTACATAATTGTAATTATCAGTTGTTCGTCGGTGATGGAAAACATTGGAAGGAAACTCGCATGTCCAAGAAAATTATTTTCCGGTAAACGTACCACACGTTTACCGGAAAATAATTTTCTAATCTAAGTTAGGTCTGGTTTCCTGGTTGTGGAGGTCTGACTGCAGTTGTTCCATGTAAAAATCAGTTTCTTCGCCAAATGTTTAGTAGGAAGCTAGGAGAGAGGACGCTAGGTTCGATAAAAAAATGAAGACATTCACTTGCTTACTTACTTGGGAGTGAGAATGCTTTTACACTTATTTTTTTGCTAGCGATATCTAGTTTCCTAATCCATTAGGTTTGGCGGGGTCCACTACCTAAGATTTGGCTAAAATTCTAATTTTTACATAGAGCGACTGTCATGTGCTAGTGACGCAATTTTGACACCAACGGTCATGAGTTCGATTCCCACGCAGGACCACTATTTGCTGTGTTAGCAGCAAAGGTGGCATCGCGCGAGTGACACTTAATGTGTTGCAAGCGTTCATAGGCTACGGTAATCCCCTTACATCAGGTATGCTTGAATGTCTCCAGATATTGTATAAAAAAAAGTATTGCAAGCGCATTATCACCCTGCTGCTAATGCATCAACTCCTTACGAGCTTAATAATAATTCCACTCACACACAGGAACACAACAACACCTGGAGTGTTGGAGGTGAGTAGTTGTTATTTTACTGCAGTTGCGCTGCTTTAATATACCGTATCTCTTATAATAACAACCAATTAAGACAAACATGTTCATGCACACGAATTTTCGTCCTGTGTAGGAATCGAACCCACAAGCCGTAGTGTTAAAATGGCTAATCACTCCGCCATCGCAAAAAATGAAGGTACCTAGTATCTAGTCGGCACATAGAATGTGACGTCTCGTTTGGTAATTAACAGGGTTTAACATGAGTATGTGGACTTGACCTTGACTCCAAAGATCCGGGACAATACTTATGTTATATGTCTCAAGTCAGCATGAAACTCAAGTCACCACACATGAAGTATTGCAGTCACCTTTGGGCGACAGCAACTGGACACCAGCTAGGACCTTGTGATTCGGTTCAGAGACCAGCTGTGAGAATTGTCCACGATCCAAAGTTTTCAGACGGTATTGAGTTCTTAATTTTAATGCGAGATTTTGCTTCCCTTTGTGGTTCTACCGATTATACAACGGCTTATGTTCTAAAGAATTGTTCTATATGCTACCAATAGCTTTTTTGGTGATTTTGCTATTAGCACTGCATCGTCTGCATAAAGCAGATAGTTCACCACTAGGTCACCCATGCGCAATCCTGCATTAATTAAACTTATTCTCTGCAAACTACTATCGAGAGGGATGAACAGCCGTGCACACAGCATGTAGCCCTGCATGACACCAATTTTGACATAAAATCAGGGTAAATGCTGAGCAATTCTTGTAAGTGGCCTGCACAGCACAAATCAGTGTACCGCCAATCCTAACATATATGTCTCAGAGTTCCTTTCGCGTAACCCTGTCAAATGCTTTTTCAAGATCCATAAAACTGCAGAAAACCTTGTCTATGGCCAGGTGTTGCATGATAAGTGTTGCGGAGTGGGGAAACTTTAACCGTACATCACCTTCTATTTCGGAATCCACCCTCTACCACCTAGTATTCTATCGGATTTCAACCTCATTCTGCTTTCAATTATCTTTCCATGGACTTTTGCTGCTAAACTGATTAAACTTATGGCCCTATAGTTGGTGCAGTCTATGCATGCCTTGTCTTTATACAAGGGCGCGATTACTGGTCATCTCCAGCCCAAGTACCAGAAGTCATCCCGGACGTAAGTTTGATCATCTCAGCTGTGATTCATTTTTCAAGCTTCGTATCGACCTTTCGGTCTCATCCATAGTTATTCTTTCATCGGACGCCGACAACGTGAAGTGAGCATCAGTCTCACTCTCAGAGTCAACGTGCAAGAAATAGTCATATATTTCCTTAAAATATTCACTTCCCCGTTCTAAGTGCTAGCGAGATTGACACCAGCTTTAGATTTTATCTTGTCCAATCTGGATGCCCACGAACTACTCCGGGATTTTATTTTATAGAAATTGAAATTTAATTAAAAGTCAACTTGACTACGTAAATATTACTTGACCTGCCAAATGTGATGTGTCATGTACAAATATGATTCGCGTACCAAAATTTACAGATAGTTACACTCACTTAGCGATGGTTACGCTGCCGTTCCTGCCTGCGAGAGAAGGATGGTCAAACTTATCGCTTGATTTGTAACGTAACTTAGCGTTTCCCATATTTATCTCGTGTCGTTGAACGCCCTTTAGCTAATGTTGGCAATCCGAGGTCTGACTTATAGTGGGTAGTCTAATCACTTAAAGGTAAAAGGAAACCTTTTAAAACTCCGGAGGTAGACTTGACGTGAACGGCTCAACAAACACCAATGTGAAATGTTAGCTGCCGCATTGTTTGATAGCATGAACACCTTATCATTGGTGGCGTCCATTACCTGAGACTAAGAATTTGGCGAAGACACTGATTTTTACATGAAGCTTCTGCTGTCAGACCTCCACAATCCAGAGCGAAAACCAAATCTTCGATCGATCGAATCACAAGGTCTTGTAGTGGTAACAGTAGAAAAGATGATCTACTTATCGACTTCGCTTACTTACTTTGAAATCTAAATTATTTTTTACATATTTTCAGATACATGCATGCAATGGCAGCCCCTTTTTTCATTCGTTGGGTAAGTTTATGAAGAGCTATCTTAATTTTAAATATATATGATATTACAAACTTCATTAACTCCACGGCGAGTTGGTGACGTGTAGCGCGGGTCTTTAGACAACCGTCGTCGGAATACGTCCTTCCGAAACACGATTCCCTCCGGACAGAATTCTTTCTTCATGAAGGTCGGCAGATGATGAGTTGGAACCCTCACCACGAACTTTTTTTTTATACTACGTCAGATGATGTAAAGCGGATACCGTAGCCTATTAACGCTTGCGAGATATTAAGTATCAATCGCGCGATGCCTCCTCTGCTGCTTACACAGCAACTCCTTGGGAGCTTACTGGCGATCTCACACGCAGAAAAACAACAACCCTCTAGGGAGTTGTTATTTGGCTGCTGTTTTCTGTGAGGTGGAGGTACTTCCCCAGACGGGCTTCTTTGATGCGCCCTACCTCTCTTAAAACATCCAGACCAAGACAAACATACACACATCAAAAGTGTCTAGGGATCAACATATATTTTTGCAATAACTTTTCTCCTGATTGATATTAATTAAAATTTTCTTTAAGGATTCATCAAATAAAGTGTTTTCGTTTGTCTACAGTAACGATAAACCAAGTCACCTTTGCATTAATAAAGAAATTTGCCATTTTCATAATAAAGGGATTTTTGATATTTGAACCACTAACATTAAAGTTCGAAAAAAAGACTGAAATAACAGTTTTCTTTAAAATTTTATTGGGTAACTTAAACAATTAATAATCCGTGTTTCTACCGCGAACACTAACAACACAAGAACATCGGTTTGGCATACTCAAAATGAGTTCATCCAAATCACGCTGTGGAATGGCCGCCCATGTTCGTTGCAACAACAAAAAAAGGTCTTCTTGCGACTGGATACCCTCCATATTCGTCAGAGCTCTTCTCTGTAGCATATCCCATGCATGCTCAATCGGGTTCAAGTCTGGCGACTGAGCAGGCCAGGGCATGACATTGATGTTAGCTGCGGCGAGAGTCTGTCTTACAACTTTTGCGGTGTGCGGTCGTGCATTATCATGCATTAACTGAAATAAGGGACCGATTTGCACTTGTAGAGGAACGATGACGTCTGATACAATCGTCTCAGCATAAATTTGAGCGTTGAGGTTGCCTCTGATCCAAATCAACTCAGTTCTTCCGCCGATCCAAATACCCGCCCATACCATGATGGTTCCACCACTATAAGGATGGACTTCCTGGCAGGATTTTAATCGCTGTTGGCATCCAGGTGTTCTCCAGTGTCGTATACGTCTTGTATCCGGTCTCATACCAAATCGAGACTCATCAGAAAAGCACACGAAACGCCATTGTTCTTCTGCCCAATTTCTGTGTTCAAGAGCCCATTGATATCGAATCCTACGATTGTGCATTGCTATAGGTGGTACCCTTAGCGGTCTTCGGGAATGAAGGTTCACTTCATGCAAGCGGTTTCTGACTGTTTGGTCGCTAATTAAGTTCCCTGAAGAGTGATGAAGCGTCACGGCTAACATCATGGCGGTTATTGTTGGAGCTCTTCGAGTTGTGATTTGAATGTATCGGTCTTGTCTCCGTGTGGTGCAGCGATACCGTCCTCCATGGCGCTCAGCCACGGTACCAGTGTTTCGGTAACGTGTCCAAAGTCGACTGATAACACTCTGACTTGTATTCAGAGCTAAAGCCACAGTACGTTGCCGGGAACCAGCTTCTATCATTCCCACGGCTCTGAGCATTTCTTCCCTGCTTAAGGTAGAAACACGGATTATTAATTGTTTAAGTTACCCAATAAAATTTTAAAGAAAACTGTTCTTTCAGTCTTTTTTTCGAACTTTAATGTTAGTGGTTCAAATGTCAAAAATCCCTTTATTATGAAAATGGCAAATTTCTTTATTAATGCAAAGGTGACTTGGTTTATCGTTACTGTAGACAAACGAAAACACTTTATTTGATAAATCCTTAAAGAAAAATTTAATTAATATCAATCAGGAGAAAAGTTATTGCAAAAATATATGTTGATCCCTAGACACTTTTGATGTGTGTACATGTTCATGCACACAAATGTTTGCCTTGTGTGGGAATTGACCCACGAGCGTTGGTGTCAATGTCGCGTCATTCACGACTGAGCCACCGAGCTCATCAGACCTTTTATTTTTGTATAACAAAAATTTACATTTTCAGCTGACGACGGAACAAAGCTGGCAAAAGATGGAATTAAAGTTGTAGAAGATGATTTAAAACCTGACAAATTAAAGGCACCACATCTACCAAAGATCCCTTTTGGATCACATCCTGATATACCCAAAGATGTTCCTAAACCTGACGTTCCTAAACCCGACGTTCCTAAACCCGACGTTCCTAAACCCGACGTTCCTAAACCCGACGTTCCTAAGCCAGACGTTCCTAAACCAGACGCTCCTAAACCAGACGTTCCTAAACCAGACGTTCCTAAACCAGACGTTCCTAAACCAGACCTTCCTAAACCAGACGTACCCAAACCCGACGTTCCTAAACCAGACATTCCTAAACCTGACGTTCCTAAACCAGACGTTCCAAAACCAGACGTTCCTACTAAACCAGACGTTCCTAAACCAGACATTCCTAAACCCGACGTTAGTCCAACACTACCAACATCTGAGGAAGTGCGCAAAGAAATATCTAACTTCTTTGATAAATTGATGGAAAAATTGAAAGGATAATTGCTTTTGTGTCGAATGTATTTTATGTAATACAAAGTTTAATTTTCATCTAAAATTGTTGTTTTGTCTATATTTATATGAGCGCTCGATGGCGTCGTTTGCAGCGTCATTTTAACCGAATACGCAGGTTAAGCAACGTCGAGCTTCGGAGCGCACGTTAAGCCGTCGTCGATCCCGGCTGTTGTCGATAGATAACAGTCGTTATGCTAAGTCAGTGGCTTTTGGGCGGCTTGAAAACACTGGCTTCCGCCAATCCGCATTTGAGCAGCGCGGTGGTGTATTCTCTAAAGCCCTTCGGTTGAAGGAAGACCCGTATCCCTGCAGTAGGATCGGTAAGGATTGAGGTGGTGATATATTTTTTAAATCTTTATTTATTTAAAGGATTTTGGTACACTTTGTGACACTGTCAATCCTGTAGTACTTGTACAAATAAATAAAACAATGAAGGAAAACACGACATCTAACAATATTAAGCATGCTAACGTACAATGTACAAACTACTATCAAGGTGCTACAACGAGTATAGTTACAATAACCACATCAGGAGTCCACACAACCTTCTAGCCGCATCCGAACACGATTCTGCTAGGATGC
Organism: Pyralis farinalis; assembly: GCA_947507595.1. Taxonomy (NCBI): domain Eukaryota; kingdom Metazoa; phylum Arthropoda; class Insecta; order Lepidoptera; family Pyralidae; genus Pyralis; species Pyralis farinalis. Next base: position 33,120,605 of record OX382263.1, on the reverse strand, counting down.
CATGAAACAGTCCCGTATCAAGCCTGTTAGGTTTAAACTCAGCTATCGAGGTGGTGATGTGATGGTCTATGTCTATACTTGTCACGGAGATGGACCTTCGTTGGATGTGCGCAGTGACGCGGAAAGATCGCGTTAGGAACTCCTGCATTCGCGGTAGCCTTCTTGTCTGTGACATAAAAGTGAAAATGCAAGAGTGTCGCCTACGGTGGTACGGCCACGTCTTACGACAACCGGCAAGTTACGTGGCGAACAAATGTCTGGCCATGTCATCTTCGCCGGGTCCAGGTGGAAGGGGCAGGCACACGTACTGGATTGACGTCGTGAGGGACGACATGCGTGCCAAGGATCTCACAGTAAAAGATGCTGATGACCGCGACAAGTGGAGAAGTAATAGTTGGTTGGTTTTTTAAGAGAGATAGGGCGCATCAAAGCAGCCTGTCTGGGAATGTGCCTCCATCTCGCAGAAAACGCCAGCCAAAATAACAACCCTAGAGCATTGTTGTATTCCTGCGTGCGAGTGAGGTCACCAGCAAGCTCTTAAGGAGTTGCTGTGTTAGCAGCAGAGGGGCATCGCGTTCTACATCAGGAGGGCCATATGCTTGTATGCCTTCCAACATTGTATTAAAAAAAAGGTGGAAAGCGGACTCTAAAGCGAGAGATTGGGATGCGGCCGAGACTCGGATGATGATGATGATTGTTGTTCTGTATATCTTTAAGTTCACGCCACGCTCGCTTCTTCGACGTTCATAGCTCATCTCATGCACGCTCCTAACTTCACCTTCTGATAAAACACTTGGTCATGGTATTGGTCTTCCTCGACTCCTACATCCTTCTACTTTCGCGTTATACGCTCTTTCTTTCTGTAATCTTTCCACATGTCCGAACCAAAGGAGGATGCCTCTTGCCTATTTTATTTTCATTAGATTATTGTTGAGAAAATTGAGGGCATAACTGCATTGCTGTAAGTGAGGCGGTTCCAGTAAGCTCCTCAGGAGCTGTGTTAGCAACAGAGGTGGCATCGCGCGACTGATACTTTTTTTTATGATACTAGATTGGCAAACAAGCATGCGGCCCGCATTAGATGGTAAGCGATCACCGCAACCTATTGATGCTCGCAACACCACGCGGATGTTACACGCGCGCTGCAAATCATATGACCTAAGGATGTTTCGTCACAGTACTCAGTAATTTCCCAGCCATAAAATACTTAATGTATTACAATCGTTCATTGGCTAAAGTAACCGCTTCACATCAGGTAGGCCGTACGCAATTATGCCTCTAGATATTGTAAAAAAAAACTAGTGTACTCTAGACCACACGACTGAAGTAAAATTTCTTTAGCTCCATAGTGCGATACAGACAATAGGCCTGCACTGTGTCTTAGATATATGAAACTTAACTCGCTATGAGAGTAAGAGAGAAAGAAAATGTGTGCTCGCACCTCTCTCTCTTGCGCCTGCAGTAATATACGAAACGTAACTCTCTCTCTTTCTATCTTCACTAACTTATATCTCCCTCTCAACTTCCGTTCGCCTCGCCCGATTACACTTTTAATGCTCTCGTCACGCATTCACCAGCTTACTCCCCAAGTCAGCGTGCGTAAAGAAATTTTACTTCAAAAAATCCATTGTTACTTGAAACACGTGGAGCAATTGAAATAAATAAGCTTGTCATATAGTTTTTATAATTGACAATGTCACTTGAAATTTATTGGACAAAAACATCATCAGAGCATGATAAAATGCAAGTTTTATAAAACTATAATGTACGTTTGTACAGATGTTACTATCATAATGTAATGACGCGTGCAAATGTAAATATGTATACTAAAGAATAAGAGAGGTTTACGCCACAAGCATGAACTAATGCGTCAGCTGCTATCGTATAAACATTGAATGTTTTGCTGTCACTAAATTGAACAGACGTAGACAAACTTCTGAGTTTATTCAACTTCGTAAAATCCTTCACCCTTCCATTGATAGTCCTGAACTGCTGAATTAAACTTAACAGCGGATCTCTACAGAGATATCCCCGGATTTTCCGCATCGATGTTTATAAAAAAACGGCCAAGTGCGAGTCGGACTCGCGTACGAAGGGTTCCGTACCATTATCTATAAAAACGGCAAAAAAATCATGTCTGTTGTATTGGAGCCCCACTTAAATATTTATTTATTCTGTTTTTTGTATTTGTTGTTATAGCGGCAAAAGAAATACATCATCTGTGAAAATTTGAACTGTCTAACTATCACGGTTCATGACATACAGTCTGGTAACAGTCGGACGGACGGACAGCGGAGTCTCAGTAATAGGGTATATTTTACCCTTTGGGTACGGAACCCTAAAAACGACACATCGTTCTGTAATCCAATTTTTAAAATGTGTATGACAAAATGAGGCATCATGACGCTCGCTTGATATTTTTGACTCTCTCTCTGTGGTCGTTCCCTCATGACTGAGGATAATGATCATCGGTGGATATGGATGGTGGGCACCTAGATCGTATGATCTGCCTCCATCTGTTTCTGTCCATGGCGCCTCTGACGACCGAGCAAAACTTGCCTGAGGTTAGAACCTTTTACTTGATCGCTCCATCTGGTCGGGGAGCGTCCACGGACTCGTTTACCCGCTGTGCTCCCAACAACGACCTGAGAGCGAGAGAGAGAGAGAACGAGAGAGAGAGAGAGAGAGAGAGAGAGAGCTGAGATGATCAAATTAGGTGGCACTTACGTCCGGGACGCCTTCTGGTACCTATGCAACCTATGCTGGAGAACTGGAAGGGTCCCAATGGACTGGAGACGCGCAGTCATCGTGCCCTTGTATAAAGGCAAGGGATCACGCATGGACTGCGCCAACTATAGGGCCATCAGTTTGATCAGCTTAGCAGCAAAAGTATATGGAAAGGTGATTGAAAGGAGAATGAGGGTGAAATCCGATGAAATGCTGTGGGACGCACAAGGAGGTTTCCGAAATGGAAGGGGATGTACGGATCAAGTTTTCTCGCTCCGCAATATCGTAGAGAAGCATCTGGCCATAGACCGGAAGGTTTTCTGCGGTTTTGTGGATCTTGAGAAAGCCTTTGATAGGGTTGTGCGAAAGGAACTGTGGGACATATTGCCGAGATATGGGATTGACGGTTCACTGTTCCGTGCTGTGCAGTCCACTTACAAGGATTGCTCAGCATGTGTGCGGATAGACAGTGGCATGTCACCCTGGTTTGATGTCAAAATTGGTGTCAAACAGGGTTGCATGCTATCTGCTAGGCTGTTTATCCTGTATCTCGATAGTTGTCTGCAGAGAATAAGGTCAACGAATGTGGGATTGCGCATGGGTGACCAAGTGGTGAACTGTCTGTTGTATGCAGACGATGCCGTGCTATTAGCAGATACACCATCTAAACTGCAAACACTGGTCACAGCGATGAAAGACGACTGTATGGAGAAAGGCTTACTACTGAATGCGAAGAAAACAAAGATAATGGTATTTGAAAGAGAAGAATCCAGAACTAATGTAAGGATTACGATTGATGATGAAGTGTTGGAATAAGTGGATGAGTTTGTATATCTTGGATGCGCTTTCAGCAGGGATGGAAGGTACACCGCAGATGTGGAAAGACGAGTGAGTGCTGGGAATAGTGTGAATGGAGCGTTGGGAAAACTTCTTGGCAGTAAAATCCTGAGCCAGAAGGCACAACTCGCTATACACAATGCAGTGTTGGTCCCAACGCTAACTTATGGAAGCGAGAGTTGGGTATGGCAGAAAGAGCATGAAAGTAGAATAAACGCGGTTGAAATGCGAGCGCTGCGCAAAATTTGTGGCGTAAGGCTCGTAGACCGTATTCGCAATGATGATGTTAGAAATAGAGTTGGTCTGAAAGAGAGCGTCGGTGTTAAAATAAGAAGAGGCATGCTCCGATGGTTCGGGCATGTAGAAAGAATGCAAGATGAAAGAATGACGAAGCAGATATACAATGCAAAAGTGGAAGGATGTAGGAGCCGAGGAAGGCCAAGACTTACCTACCATGACCAAATTGGTCATGTTCTATCAGAAGGTGATGTCAGGAGCCCTAGAAACCGGCGTGCGTGCATGAGAAGAGCAATGAATGTTAAAGAAGCGAGTGAGATATGTAAGGATCGAGTCACGTGGCGGTCGGTTCTCTCTGCCTACCCCGCAAGGGATTTGGCGTGAAGTTATAGATTATATAGCTCCCAACAACGACCAGCTTTTCTAGGCTCTGGTCTCCCTTCTTCATTACCTCCTATATCTATGTCACAATTTAAGAGAATTTTGTTTGCCCCATTGAACTTATAACATAAATATTGTTTTATTTTTTTTTAATTTATATTTTAGGATATATTGCTATATTGATTTTCCGCATCGATGTTTATAAAAATCCGGCCAAGTGCGAGTCGGACTCGCGTACGAAGGGTTCCGTACCATTATCTATAAAAACGGCAAAAAAATCATGTCTGTTGTATTGGAGCCCCACTTAAATATTTATTTATTCTGTTTTTTTGTATTTCTTGTTATAGCGGCAACAGAAATACATCATCTGGGAAAATTTGAACTGTTTAACTATCACGGTTCATGACATACGGCCTGGTAACAGCCGGACGGACGGACAGCGAAGTCTCAGTAACAGGGTCCGTTTTACCCTTTGGGTACGGAACCCTAAAAACGACACATCGTTCTGCAATGCAATTGTAAAAATGTGCAGAAACTATGACGAACTGAGGCATTGTGACGTTCGCTTGGTATATTAAGAGAATTTTATTTGCCCCATTGAACTTATAAGTTATAACATAAATATTGTTTTATTTTTAAAAATATTTATTTTAGGATATATTGCTATGTTAATTTTCCGCCTCGATGTTTATAAAAACCACGCATCGTTCTGTAATCCAATTGTAAAAATGTGCAGTGAATGTGACGAATAGAGCCATTGTGACTGTATTATGTATGCTACATTGAACTTGTAACTTAAACATTGTTTCATTAAAGAAAAACTTCTTTACGCACACTTGACTTGGAGAGTAAACTGGTGAATGCGTGACGAGAGCGTTACGAAACGTGTGATAGGGCGAGGCGAACGGAAGTTGAGAGGGAGATATAAGTTAGTGAAGATAGAAAGAGAGAGTTACGTTTCGTATATTACTGTAGGGCAAGAGAGAGAGAGGTGCGAGTACACGTTTTCTTTCTCTCTTTCTCTCATAGCGAGTTAAGTTTCGTATAGCTAAGACACAGTGCGGGCCTATTGTTTGTATCACACTATGGAGCTAATGAAATTTTACTTCAGTCGTGTGGTCTCTAAAGCACACTCGTTTTTTTAAAAAATATTTATGATATATTAGCATGTGCTAAATTTTTATTTTATTCTTGTGCACTCTAGTGGAGCATAGCCTATGCTCGGAAATTATTGGTTTTGTAAACATGGGTTTGTTTCGCTTATATTTTGTTTGTGTGTCTATTTAATAAAATATATATGTTAGATAGTCACTTATTCTCAAGAACATGGCAGATGAGGTTGATACATATATTCTGCGCGTATTCTGCGTTTAGAAGCGTAGGAATATTTAAAAAAAAATCTGCAATAAAATTAAAGAAATAAACTGCAAAGGAGAAGAGAAATATAAATATGTGTGCGATTCACAAGCGATAGACGAATAATGAGACGAATGTATAATATAAGAGTAGAGTAGATAATAGGGCTTATTTATGATGATATTGATCACATTTGAAAAAAAGTTTTTATTAAAATATTTATGTAAACATTACACGTGTACAATACACCACGGTTGTTATGACGCCTTATCCCAAGCTTCGTAATAAGCAGGCGCGCATACACACGTACTAACACACGTACAACGCTCGGACCCTGTAATAAACGCTGTATAATGCCTTCTATCTCATTCTCTCGCACGTTAAATCCCACAGATGTATGCGGTTGTCTCTTTTCACTGTCGCTTTTTCGTTTCATCGAATCGTTTTAAATCACAACGATGCTAAAGAAGATTTCGCTTCAAAAAAATACATTACAATTAGAGGATGTTTTCATTTTCAGTATATTTGCCTCACTTATATCAAGTATCGAAAGGGTTATATAGATTCTGCGAACAGTGCTCAACGGTAAATATTGCACTTCGGCAATCATCGCATTTCCGAATACAAATGAACGCTAATTTCCATGTCCATCAATTATCAGATTTAACGTTTGTCAGAATTTCAATTCAGAACTAAGTACTTTATTGTTGTTTTGTTTTGATTCCCGCGTGAACTATATAGAGCTGTAAAACTACTTCCTTGTCTACTATACTCGTTAACGCTATAAAAACATTTGGTTAAGAGACAAATGCAATATTTAGTAACCATATTAGTATGTATTACAGTATAATATTCAGTAGAAATGTACCATTGCCACCACCATGTACAAAAATTTGTGGTTTCGGATTTATGTGTGAAGGTGAAGGAAAACATCGTGCGGCCACCCACACGTCCAAGAATTTTCGAGAATATATTAAGAAGATAGATGAAGGTAATAAAAGTGGGAATAAGAAAAATAATACAACAATATAATTTGCATTGATTTAATACTACCTAAGATATCAGTCAATACTTTATTGCGTTGCGATGTCGTAATAAATCTGAAATTGGAAAAACAAAACGCATTATGCGTGGGACTGAATTGGGCGATAGATGGCGTTAGCAAAAATGAGCTATACTGCCATCTGTCGTCTAAAATTCGACATTAGCAACCAATGGTCAATAGTTCATTTAAAAGATGACGTTAGTAGTATAAATTCTGTAAAAAAAAACAAAATAATTATGTCTAGAAGCAAACAAGCATGCGGCTTTCCTGACATAACTGGGCAGTAGCCTGTGAACGCTAGCAATGTAGTATAATTCAACAAAGAAAAATAGAAATTATGTGAAGTTAATAAAATATAATACGATTTGATTATTTCGACAGTGGTTAAAAACATTACTTTTACACCCTTGCTCGTGGGTTCGAATTGCAAGCACCCATTGGCAACGGTAACTGGTTTACATCAGGTGACCGTATAAAAAATACAATTTCAGGTTAATTGGCTCAGTGGCAGAGATACGGTAATCAAGTCATTTAAGAGAGGTAGGGCGCATCAAAGCAGCCCGTCTGGGTAAGTACCTCCACCTCATAGAAAACCGCAGCCAAATAACAACTCCCTAGAGGGATGTTGTGTTCCTGCATGTGAGTGAGGTCACCAGTAAGCTCCCAAGAAGTTGCAGTTTAAGCAGCAGAGGAGGCATCGTGCGAGTGATAATTAATATATTGGAAGCGATAATAGGCTACGGTACCCGCTTTACATCAGGTGGGCCGTATGCCTGTATGCCTCCCGACGCAGTATAAAAAAGTTAGGTAGGCCGTATGCTAGTATGTTACATGATATAGTATAAAGAAAATCCAAACCAGGTTGAAGGCATCCAAGGCAGACAATTGATAAATATACGTAAATACATTTTTTTTTGTAACTACATACTTATTATACACAGAAAATACCCAGACCAAAACAAACAGACATGTTCATGCACACAAATGTTTGTACTGTGTGGGAATCGAACCCGCGAGCGTTGGTGTCAAAGTAGCGTAACAGCGCGTTTCACCACTGCGTCGCCGAGCTCGTCAAACAGCTACAGCTATATACCTAAGAACAGCAGCGAAGGCATATTTGTTAGCGTCCGCCGAGGGAAAGAAGGGAAAAATGGTATAACAGGGACATCCATAGAACTAGGGAAAATAGTATGACAGAAACATCGTGGATATTTGAAGGTATAGAGCCCATGGCAGAATCCTCAGGAAAATCCTGGATCCATCTCTCACAATTGGATGCATATGATTGGGAGGTCGGTGGAGCTTTGAGAAGTTTTTTACATGCACCCCAGGGGTGAAGACACTTTTCGGGGGAGCTGTAGCATATTAGGTAATTAGTGTGTTTAACCGCAACTTAATACATTACTGCGACATAACGCGTATTGCTTGGTCAGCGGAAATCCTAATGTTATATATAGACTAAGACAGTTTAATAAAGTCTTCTATTTCTTGTCTTGGCTTCGTCGACACATGTACACAATGGTATCATTTGACGACTACTCCGACCAGCCTCGGACCCTCAGCACTACTCAGCACAGGCACAATCTCATCGACACCTTCTCTGTTATTACAGTGGTGTGACACTTTTATTTGGTCAGGAGCACTAGGAACTACACACGGATTTGACGTGAAGATATAGATAAATAAATAACTATCACTGCTTAATATAGTGGTGGAAATGTAAAAATCTCTTCTACTAACCTTTTTCCTGACGTTATTTATCCAGCATTGGTTTTTCACTGTCCTTCTGAGTTTTCTTCGCCTCAGCAGATTCACTGTTTGCCTGATCGGTGTTATCGCCTTCTGGTGACTTCTTTGTTTTAGCTTTCTCTTTCAATGGCGCCTCTGTAGTTCGACCATCCTCGTCTGTTTTCTTTTCTACAGTTTCACTTTCCCCATTCTGGAGTCCACTTTCCTCTTTCCGTTTTAATTTATCCTCTGTAGATCCCTGTCCGTTATCTGGTTTGTTACGCTCTTTATTGCCGCTTTCTCCTTCTGCCGTTTTGTCTTTTACGGAAGACGGACCCTTTCCCTCTTGGCCTTCGTCTTCGCCTTTGTTTTTTTCTTTAGCATCATCTTTTTCTTTGCCGCCTCCTTCTTTTCCATCGCCTTTTTCTTTGTCATTGCCGTTTCCTTCTTCTTTGAGACTGCCTTTTTCTTTGTCGTTCTTATTTTCTTTTTCGTTGCCTTTTCCTTTGTCGTTGCTTTTTTCTTTTTCGTTATCTTTTTCTGTACCGTTATCTTTTTTTTCGCCTTTATCGATATCTAAATTATAGACAAATAAAAAGAAATACATCACTTATTTTATTAGCAGTTTAGTATCAGGACATTGGCACAACTTTGGTAAATTTTGGAAGGTTCTTTTCTACTACGTATGAGTTCGTTGCAGGAGGACATGGGATACAAGTGGCTGACTCCTTAACAAAAGAGGCTCCGGTGAAAGTACGAGTACGATAGAGCGCATCATAGCCACTCGACTGGTAAGCACCTATCCAGAAGGCCGTATTTCACGCATAAACAATTACAGGCCATACACGCGCAAGGACATGTAATTCTAACGACTAACATCTACAGCTACTGAGGATGCCTCGTGGAGAGAAACACGTATCGCAGAGACGATCAGAGCAGCCAGGGCAGCAACGGCGGCGGGTGCATGCGGTTCATGTTCCAGATGGCGGACATTAGCAGAGACGATCGCAGAGGCCGAAGCAGTGATAGCCCAGTGGCTAAGGAACCGGTCAATTGACCAGCTGGTCCCCTGTTCGAATCCAGACGGGGGCATATACCACTAAATTCGTGTTATCGGATTCGTATCCCAGTAGTGGAAAAAATGGCTCTTAGTTTACTTACCTTCCGCAGGAGCAGCATCCTCGTCTTTTGGATCCCTGAATAAATTAAAAAAAATATAATTAATATTTAAATAACTTTTATTAATATTAAATTACCCTCTTTTATTATTATTTCTTTTAAGACACAGGTATTAATTCCGGTCATTTGATAAGCATGCGTGGGGATCAATGGGACAATATATCAATGAGCAGGTCACGGCAGGTATTGGGACTATTGCGGATGCGTCGGAAATTATTGGTCTATTGTAATGAGGTCTGGAGGGATTATTGGTACTGGGCTATTACAGTGGAGGACTCACGCCTTATATAAATATCTTATCTGATTGCTACCTTATTAAGTTAGTTTTTATTAATGTTAAATTACCTTTTTATTAACATTAAATAACCTTTTTATTAACATTCAATTATCTTTTTATTAACATTAAATTGGAGCCGCGGTTAATAACTTGACTTTGACACCAACGCACGTGGGTTCGATTCCCACCCATGATACTCGTACAAACATTTGTGTGAAAGTGTATGTTTGTATTGGTCTGGGTGTTTTTAAGAGAGGTAGGGTGCATCAAAGCAGCGAGCTACACTTATTTTGTAAAACGGTAAAGCATAAAGAAAAACTTCCTTGTGCTTCCATTCTCTACCAAAACTTTTTTTTACAAAGTCGGTAGGTATACAAATGCAGCCCACTGATGTAAAATTATTACAGAGACTATGGACGCTTGTAATACATCTCAATAAAATTAGAAAATATTAAAAAAAAACTCAGTGACCCGATAGTATAAATTGAACGCATTGATTGAATTATCATTTCAAATTAATTTTAAATATATTTTTCTGTGATCGCATTAATAATCATTTAATTTTGACACTACCGCCAAAATGGCGCCCAAAATCCGCCATATTTGTTTTGGGTTACATCGTAAGACGCTTGAATGCCAGAACGAATCTAATGACACGAGGAAAATGAAGGAAATGGAGTATAAATTGAGACTGATTTTACATACCTAGTAACTCAAATCAGCGCTGCGGGTCGGGGGTAAAGTAGAACGCGCAGCTCATGGTTTGGCTAATTCTATATATAATATAATTTTGACGAGCTCGGTGGCTCAGTCGTCAATGACGCGACTTTGACACCAACGCAAACAAGGCAAACATTTGTGTGCATGAACATGTCTGTTTGTCTGGGTCTGGATGTTTTAAGAGAGGTAGGGCGCATCAAAGCACAGTCACCGCAGCCAAATAACAACTTCCTAGAAGGTTGTTGTGTTCCTGGGTGTGAGTGAGGTCACCGGTAAGCTCCCAAGGAGTTGCTGTGTAACCAGCAGAGGAGGCATCGCGCGAGTGATACTTGATATATTACAAGCGTTAATAGGCTACGGTGCCCGTTTTACATCAGGTGGGTCGTATACTTGTATGCTTCCCGACGTAGTAATAAAAAAAATAGGATATCCACTCGTTAGATGGGTAAAATACCGCAAATATCGTACGTAATTAAAAGAGGTAGGGAGCATCAAAGCACCCGGTCTAAGGTAGTACCTCCGTATTTATGTCATTTAGATAATCATTAATCGAATAGTAACATTTGTTGGTTAAAAAAGATTTATATTTATTCCGAAACAAGGTCGATGGCAATATTTTTCTGTCTTATATTATATATTTATTATATACTAGCTGACCCGGCAAACGTGGTTCTGCTCTATTATTATTTTTAATTCTTTTTTCATGAAATATACTTTAGGACCTATTCTCATACCTACCAAATATACATAAAAAAATCATAAAAATCGGTAGAGCCGTTTCGGAGGAATGCGACCACAAACACGAGCCGTTTCGGAGGAATGCGACCACAAACACAGTGACCTCGTTTTATAGATATAGATTAGCGAACTCGGCAGACGTCGTCCTGTCCGGAAAAGCAGCGCCACATTATATTCAGTCTCAAGATTTGGTGACATACCGACATCAACGACACCTACCGGGTCCAATTGTGTTTTCAAACCATCAAGGAACCCATTCAAATATACACACAAAATTTCATACAAATGGGTCCAGCCGTTTAGGAAGAGTTAGACAAAACACACGTACGAGAAGATAGATCCCAATATACTCGTATAGGATGTAACAAAATGTACCCGACAAATGTTGGTTATTACACCTACATGGCTTAATTGAAAAAATAATTTAGAAAAACTTTCTAAAAATAGTTTTTTTTTTTACAAAAATGATAAAATGCGCTCGAGAATTATATTAGAAAATAATAGACTTACTTCGTTTTGTTGCTTTCATTCAAATAGAAACAAAAGATATAGCGCTACCTTTAGTCATTTATAGCATAGTGTTATCTCTTTCACACACTATTTATTTCCTAATGTGACAGAGAGAGATAGAGTTTTTTTAACCTTTGGTTTCCGCCAGCTGATTGGGCTCTCCACACGCGGTGGCCATTACGTAGTAATAACAAGTCTATTCATAGCAAAATGGATGTGCATAATGGTACAACTCGCAAATTTTAATTTCTAAATTTAGATTTTTGGTAAAGTCAAAATTTTTTTTATATTATAATCGTAATAGGTACAACATATACATAAACCCTGCAGTGTTTGTCCGGTTGAATAAGTTAGACCTTATAATTAAGAAATGCTGCAAAAAAACTTAAATGAATATTACCTAATATCCAAGATAGTTTTGGTGATCTGTTCTCCTCTCGTGCTGAAGACAGCTTGGTAGACCCCTTGATACGTGCTGCTGAACTCAGTTATACGGATAATTATTGATGATGGTGAAACCTGAAATGATATCATCATCACCATCTTTTCAACGGGCTCGGTGGCGCGGTAGTTTTACACCAGAGCTCGTGGGTTCGATTCCCACACAGGACAAATGTTTGTGTGCATGAACATGTCTGTTTGTATTGGTCTGGTCGTTTTTATGAGAGGTAGGGCGCATCAGAGCAGCCCGTCTGGGTAAGTTTCTCCACCTCACAGATAACCACAGAGAAATAAAACTTCCTGAAGGGTTGTTTTAATCCTGCGAGTGAGTGAGGTTGCCAGTGAGCTCCTAAAAAGTTACTGTGGTATCAGCAATTTATAACCAACGGTATCCACTTTAGATCAGGTGGGCCGTATGTTTGTATACCTCCCGACGCCGACGTTGTAAAAAAAAGCACTTGTCGCAGAAATGTCCAGAACAACCGGGGCAGCAACGGTGCAGGCGGTTCATGTTTCAGATGGCAGGCAGCCTCAGAGACGACGGCATCAGCCGAGGCAGATGCGATCGGAGCAGCCCTGGCAGCGACGGCATTCATCTACTGACTGTAGTGGATGCACTAATTCGCATGAACTATTTGTGGCGGAAGGCGAATTATTGATACTCACGACATAGAAAGCCATTGGCGTTGTAGCTGATCTTCTCGTGGCCATAACTTCAAGAGCAATCCCGTTGACTGAGACCTGGAACGAAAGATCGGGATGAGTAGAAATGATAACGTGTAAGTAATACTCCTGGTGTTGCATGTATCAATAGGCTATTCAAACTGCTTAACATCAGGCATGCCTTTTTTTATACTACGTCAAGAGGCATACAAGCATACGGCCCACCTGATATAAAGCGGGTACCGTAGCCTACTAACGCTTGCGATATACTAAGTATCACTCGCGCGATGCCTCCTCTGCTGCTTACACAGCAACTCCTTGGAAGCTTACTGGTGACCTCACTCACTCGCAGGAACACAACAATCCTCTAGGGAGTTGTTATTTAGCTGCCGTATGCTTGTTTAAAGTTTTAGCTAAGGTTTTAGGTGGTGGAGTGAATAGCGATGCCACTATAACACTAATGTAACAACTTTCCTGGAGGGTAGTTGTATTTCTGCAAGTGAGTGTGGTCACCAGTAAGCTTATAAGGAGTAGCTTTGTTAGCAGCGGAGGTGGCATCACACGAGTGATACTTAATGTTTTGCAAGCGTCCATACTACGGTACAGTAACGGCGCGGTGCTGAGTAGTTCAGTGGCGCAGCGGTTAAAAATGCGACTTTGTCCCCAAAGCTCGTGGGTTCGATTCCCTACACACGACAAACTTTTGTGTGCATGAACATGTGTGTTTGTCTTATTTGGGTGTTTTTAAGAGAGGCAGGGCGCATTCTGCGGAAGTACCTCACAGAGAAACTACATCCACAACTGTGTGTGACACTTAGTGTTTTCCAAGCGTTTATAAGCTAATGTAACCGCTTTACATCAGATGGGCCGTATGCTTCTATACCACCCGACGTTGAATAAAAGCTATCCAGCTGAAATTAATATCGAAGTCTTCAGTCCCTTTGAGCAGTGAAAATTCAAACTTTTAAATCAAAGCAATCAAAAGATACGGCTGTTTATGTCTCGTTTATGCGCATATTTTGACACTCGCAAGGGAATCAAAACCTATAGGGCACTTCCCGTTGACCTAGAATCATGAAATTTGGTATGAAGCAACGTCATGAGCACATTAAAAGAAAAAAACCGAATACAGTAAATTTGTAGATCATCACAAAAAAAAATCACGACAATAAGTTGCGAAAACATTTTTTGAAGTGAAAACTTCTTTAGCGGCGTTGTGCACTTTTTGGGATGAGTATAAAATGTTTTCTCGGGCATTATTTTCTCGCGACCAAAACGTTGTAAGAGCCATGAAATTCTTGGCGCTTACGCGTTTCGTTCAACGTAGTTTATGAACATCGCTGTTTGGTCCGCATGTTCAAGTTTTCACTTCTGCCGGCACTCCCGGAGAGCAACCCGTTTTTTTTTATGGAACCCTCGCTGCGCGAGTCGGACTCGCAGTTGACGGCTTTTTATTTATTTGTAAACAAATAGTCATTTACAATAACACATACCTAAACATTAAAACAACATTAACAAACAGACCTACAGTACCGAAAATAGGCGTTTTTCTTCTTCTTCCGAACATAAAACGAATATAGTGCATGTCGGGATTCGAACCACGAACGACTTGGTCAACAGGGCGGTTCTTTATCCACTGCTCCCTTGTAAAAATCAGTATCTTCGCCAAATTCTTAAGCTTAGGTAGCGGACCTCAGCAATCTTAAAGGATAAGAAAACGGGATAACCCTAAGAAGATAGATGCCAGGTGTCATAAAACCCGTTGTCTCTCTGAAAGAAATTTTGGAATAAACTACCCTCAGCCGTGTTCCCGAACAAATACGATATGGGTGCCTTCAAGAAAAGAGCCTATGTCTCCCTAAAAAGGCTGGCAAATGATCAGTGACCCTTTGATGCTGATATCCATGGGGGGTGGTAACCCACTTGCACGTTTTCCCCTCTCTAAAATAAAAAAAAACGAATGTGCTTTAGACCACACGACCGAAGTAAAACTTCTTTAGCTCCATAGTGTGATACAGACAATGGGCCTGCACTGTGTCTTACATATACGAAACTTAACTCGCTATGAGAGTAAGAGAGAAAGAAAATGTGTGCTCGCACCTCTCTCTCTTGCGCCTACAGTAATATACGAAACGTAACTCTCTCTCTCTTTCTATCTTCAATAACTTATATCTCCCTTTCAGCTTCCGTTCGCCTCGCCCGATCACACTTTTCGTAACGCTCTCGTCACGCATTCGCCAGCTTACTCCCCAAGTCAGGCGTGCGTAAAGAAGTTCTACTTCAACAATGAAGCTGCTCGGTAGCGGGATTTTGCAATATAGAAAGTCTTTTTGTTTTAATTATATATACATAATTACATACATACATAATTATATATATATACATAATTTTACACACGTTTAATTTCAGTAACCGTTATAAATGTGAATATGTTTACTAATATGTTTACTACGCCTACACTAGTATTTTTATATAAACTTACACATATACGTTTGCCTCACACACTTTCACCAAACACTTTCGCCAAACCATTCCCTATAATACTGATATTATAAAATACTAGCTGACCCGGCGAACTTCGTACCGCCTCAGGATCAATAAATGGTGTGTTAACTTATTAGATGGTATAAATTCTTTTAATACTTATACGTAATACTATTCCTATTATTATATTATTCTTTTAATACTATTCCGGACGAAGACAAATCCAAAAACACAAAAATCATAAAAATCGGTCCAGCCGTTCTCGAGTTATAAATGGTGTAACTAACACGACTTTGTTTTATATATATAGATATGCCAACTCGTAGTTGAGATGATATGTATATATATATGTATAAATGTATGAGAAATGTAATTTACTTTATTTTTATTTTTTTGTTATTTTTTTCCATGTTTTAATACTTATTATCCTATTCCGGACGAAGACAAATCCAAAAACACAATAATCATAAAAATCGGTCCAGCCGTTCTTGAGTTATAAATGGTGTAACTAACACGACTTTGTTTTATATATATAGAATATTGAATCAGTCCAATGGCTGTGGCAGAAAATCAGTGTTTTGCTCATGCATGCAGAAGCAAAAACCCACACTG
The DNA here is from genome assembly GCA_947507595.1 of Pyralis farinalis. Classification (NCBI taxonomy): domain Eukaryota; kingdom Metazoa; phylum Arthropoda; class Insecta; order Lepidoptera; family Pyralidae; genus Pyralis; species Pyralis farinalis. The sequence goes on along the minus strand of OX382263.1, from coordinate 33,104,670 downwards.
AGCCATGACCATGTTTGTATTGCTGCAGCGCACGCATGATGTTGAAGTATGTACTACTTATATACAATGTGTCATTAAGTAATGTCTCAAATTTGTTTGATTACTATATGTACTTGCCAGCAATAGCATGTATGTGTTAGGAGTTACAAAATAAACATTTTATCTATCTATCTGACCTTTTCGACCAGACATTCTTCGCAGCTGAACGGTACCTCATGCTCGAACTGCATGAATGTCTCCGGAACATGCTGTGTCTTGAATTCAACGGCCACGTCTGCAACGGAAAGTTTATGATTTTAAAAGATTATCTATCTATCTATAACGCCAAATCCCTTGCGGGGTAGGCAGAGAGAACCGAGCGCCAAGTGACTCGATCCTTATAAACCTCACTCGCTTCCTCAACATTAATTGCTCTTCTCGTGCACGCTCGCCGGTTTCTATGGCTCCTGACATCACCTTCTGATAGAACACGACCAATTTGGTCATGGTAGGTATGTCTTGGCCTTCCTCGGCTCCTACATCCTTCAACTTTTGCGTTGTATATCTGCTTCGTCATTCTTTCATAAATCGTTTTAAATAGAGGAGGCAAGTTACGACTAACATCTACAGACACGTGTCGCAGGGACTTTTTATACAACGTTAGGAGAGATACAAGCATACGGCCCACCTGATGTAAAGCGGTTACCGTAGCCTATAACCGCTTGCAGCACATTAAGTGTCACTCGCGCGATGCTACCTCTGCTGCTAACACAGCTACTCCTTGGAAGCTTACTGGTGACCTCACTCACACGCAGGAATACAACAACTCTATAGGGAGTTGTTATTTGGCTGCGGTTTTTCTGTGAGGTGGAGGTACCGCCCCGATAGGCCGTATGCTTGTATGCCTCCCGACGTAGTATAAAAAATTATCTGATATTCGGAACAAGTCTTGAAATAAAATGTTTTTCTTACCGGGTGCTGGAATGAAAGAAAGATAATAAAATTATAAATTATGAACAATGATAGCCTAGTGGATGAGAGCTCGATAGCGTCGTTGCGCGTGTCATTCTAACCGAACACGCAGGTTAAGCAACCTCGACCGCAGCCTGTCTACGGATGGGTTTATCTATCTCGAGTTTCTCCGTCGGAGGGCACGTTAAGCCGTCGGTCCCGACTGTAGTCGATAGATGACAGTCGTTAAGCTAAGTCAGTGGCCCTCGGGCGGCTTGAAAACACTGGCCTCCGCCAATCCGCATGTGATAAGCGTGGTGGAGTATGCTGTAAACCCCTTCGGTTGAAGGGTGACCCGTATCCCTGCCGTGGGATGAGTAAGGGTTGACGTGGATAGCCTAGTTGATAAGAAACCTACCTAGTAACCATCTAGTACGCGGTTAGAATCCTGACATGAACCACTAAATTTGCGTTTTCGGCTTTATGTACATATTTGTAATTATCACTTGCTCGACGGTGAAGGAAAACATTTTTCAAAAAGACATGTGACCTAATCTAAGTAAGGTCTGATTTTCCCTCTGTGTAGTGGAGGCTTGAAAGCTGTCGCTCCACGACAAAGTCAGTATCTCCGCCAAATCTTTAGTCTTAGATAGCGGACCCTGCCAATTATAATGAATACGGACGATAGGAGACGAGATAACGATAATAAGAAGAAGAAATGTTTTCTTTTTGTAATAAGTGACGAGAGACCCACTGTTGAGGGTCGGCTGAAAGAGATCTCGTTTAGAGATAAGCTCGCCTGTGCACTATCTTTACCAAACATTGTGACTTTTTTGTATTTACATGTGCAATAAAGGATATAAGTGTAAATTTTCAACTTCAAATAAAATTACATTAGTATACTTACAATTATCTGGAATATAAACAAAATTTTGTGTAGGTATATTGAGAAAATATATTTACATTGATGGCAGGATTGTATCAGGAGCTGGATATATGAGATATCGCTTCACCATGCCTGCACTTTTTTTTTTTTTGGTTTTTTTTTTTTGACCTGACTATGTAGTTAGCCCCGAGTGGGCTGTTACTACGTCACCGGACTATGCTTGCGCTATTCTGGTGTTAACTTTGTGGTCAGGTTTTGAATGCGGAGATTTTATTTATATTAATAAATGGCAAATAAGTGTACAATCTGCCTGATGATTAGCTAGAAAGATAGGGCGCTACAAAGCTGCCCGTGGGGGGAAGTAGTTCCACCTCACAGAAAACCGCAGCGAAATAACAACTCTCTGGTTGTTGTGTTCCTGCGTACGAGTGAGGTCACCAGTAAGCTCCTGAGGTGTTGCTGTGTTAGCAGCAGATAAGGCATCGCGCGAGTGATACTTAATATATTACAAGCGTTCACAGGCTACGGTAACAGCTTCACATCATCAGGTGGACCGTATGCTTGTATATCTCCCGACGTTGACTAAGAAAAGAAAATTCCCTAAATATAGAAACAAATAAACTTCAAAACCAAACCAACATAGAAGGCTCATATCGATTAATGAAAGAAAGAAAGAAAACAAGTTTATCTGGAAAAACAAATACGCATTAAGCTTAAAATAATTAGAAAGAAAAAAAATCATTTATTTGCACACAACACAACACTCTTCAACAATATATGCACAGCTCTTTGCTATAACATCAAACAGAAAACAACATGCTAATGGCAAGAACATACATACAAACTTAGATAAACAGATAGTGTTGTGTGGTGTAAGAAATATGGTCTCAACTCAGTATAATAAATAATAATAAAACTTATTTATCGTCTTCTCACACAGTTAAAAAATTGCTTGTCTGTAAAGTCGGTTTACGGACGATATTATTACGTGATAACGTCATAAGAAAACATTCAACAGTTGACAAAACAGTTCACGTGTAAGTTGTGTGCTGCCGCTATCTCTCTTCTACTCGGACGCATCGGCCGATGGAGTGGAAGAGAGATAGATGCGTCACAAGCCGAACGCTTAGGCCGATCGTGCCTCTCTATCGCTTGTTCCGCACTCACGCTTGCACGCTCGGCTCAGGCGGAACGTGACACTTTTTCGTGCGTGCAGCCGGCGTTCATCGATTTATAAAACGTTATCACGTCAAAAAATGAAAAAATAAAGAATAAAGTAGGAAAGAAGTTTACTTAGGTATATAAGAATTTTTGACACAAAAGATAAAAATATATATTTAAAATACAAAGGTGAGTGATGTAACTATGCGACCTTACATTTGTGTACAACATTCTAGCGTGAGAAGCTGGTACCTGAAGAAGGCTTTGATGAGCCTGTATTACAGGACGCCAGGTTCTCACCTCTTTCGGAGGTGATACCAAAATCGTTCCCGAAACTCCACCGACAAGCGCCGAGAAGGAACACTGATGGGTTTTTAGTCGGTAGGTCTGTTCAGAACAGTAGCCCCGACTGTAGCACACAACCTACACGTGAACTGTTTTGTCAACTGTTGAATGTTTTCTTATGACGTTATCACGTAACATTATCGTCCGTAAAACGACTTTACAGACAACCAATTTTTATCTGTCTTGGATCACGGGTTTTGAACTCAATCGTTTGAAAGATGTGTGCTAGGATATGGAACCAATGCTGGGAGGCCTCTTTAAGATGATTGATGCGAAGTATGTATGTACATTCTGTGTACTAAGTATCGGGAATTTGTCAATAAAACAAAAAATACAAATTATTCATCTAAATTTATTTTATCGCCTTCAAAGTAGGCCCCATCGCTTGCAATACAACATCTCCACCGCTTCACCCAGTCTTCCATACATTTTTCATAGGCTATTTGCGGTATGGCCTTTAGCTCATTCAGCGAATTTTCTTTTATGGCTTCTATCGACTCAAAACGTTTTCCTCGAAGTGGTAATTTTAACTTGGGAAATAAAAAAAAGTCAGACGGAGCCATATCAGGTGAATACGGTGCTTGGTCGAGAACTTTTGTTGAATTTTTCGCTAAAAACTCTTTCACTATAATGGCTGTGTGTGATGGTGCATTATCATGGTGCAGCATCCATGAGTTGTGTTGCCACAAATCTGGACGTTTTCGGCGGATACTCTCACGCAAACGCTTCATGACGCCTAAATAATATTCTTTATTCACTGTTTCTCCCTCTGGAAGGAATTCGGAGTGAACCACACCACGGTAGTCAAAAAAAACTGTCAGCATCACCTTGATTTTGGAGCGACTTTGCCGCGGTTTTTTGGGTTTCGGCTCGTTTTCGAGACGCCATTCTGAAGACTGTTGGCTTGTTTGCATGTCGTACTCATAAACCCATGTCTCGTCGCCAGTTATTATACGTTTCATAAAGGTCGGATCCGTAGAAGCTCGGGAAACCATGTCTTCAGCGACATGCTTTCGCTGCGCTTTTTGAACAAAATTGAGCTCTTTTGGAACTAGTCGAGCGGCGACGCGTTTCATGCCTAAAATGTCAATGAGAATGTTGTGGACGGACTTAAAAGATATGTTCACCTCACTAGCCAACTCTCTCAGACTCATACGTCGATTTTCGAGCACTAGCTTCTTGATTCTGTCGATGTTTTCTCTGGTCGTAGCGGTTGAAGGTCTACCAGAACGAGGCAAGTCTACTACTACTTCTCGGCCTTCTTTAAAAGCCTTATACCATTCATAAGCCCTTGTTTTCGATATACACGATTCGCCGTAGGTATTTCGCAACATTTTTAGTGATTCACCACATGAAATATCATTTGAAACACAAAATTTAAGGCACACTCTTTGTTCAACAATATTTTCCATTGTAAAAATCGCCGAGGACTCAAAACTATGACCAACAAAAAGTGTAGTTTAAAACAAATTAAATGACAGATCCCGCTCAAATTTTGCGCGCTAAATCAGTACAGTGCTACCAACATGCAGTAAAAAAATTAGAACGACCTCTTTTACGCGGGTCTTTTTATTGACATATTCCCGATACTTTTTACACAGAGTAGTATGTATGGTGGTCTGGCGTGAAGATATACCATATCTACATACAATATATCCATGACCAGGTCTCGATAGCTAATGGTGAATGTGTCGGAAATTATAGGGCTATTGATGATAGATCTGGAGGGACAATTGGTACCAGGTTATTACAGAATAAGCAAGCGAAATTAATTGCTTAATATTATTATATAGATGACATACTTTCTATGGCAGCCAATACTTTCTGGTAGACGATGTTGTTCGAATCGTTGAATATTCCGATGTAAACCCCGCTGTTACTGTCTTCAAAACTAAAACAAACAAATAAGCAACGATAAAAAGAACAATTTTATGAGTACTTCTTCCCGCGTTTTTAACGAGTGACATTGTTGTTATACTTGAAATTTTTACAATTCAGTATAAAATTTGTTTTATGAGACGATTTCGATAGTATTTTGTAACATAAGTGCTAGTGAAATTATGCAGTAATGAAAAAACACAAATACAGTTCATCAAGAAAGCCTTGTAAAAGTCATTATCGTTTTACGGGTGGTATTTAATCTGGGTTGATTGAGTCTGGGTACCCTACCCAAGTATTTTTTCAGCACAGTTCCTGATGCTGGAACATAGAATTAAGATTTTCAAATGGTTCTAAACTGAAGACTTGGCTGTATGGACTAGATCCCTTTGCATTTCCCCTCGGGGATAAAATGAACAAAAAAAAACAAATTTATGATTACAGTTGGGTTTTTTTAAACTAGTGATGTAATACCATGAGTCAATTAATTGGTTGTGTTTTATCATGAGACGATGTCACGGATGTCAGTTGTGGTTGAGTTGTTAGCATTGCTACACCATGGCGATCGATTCACATCTAAGTATATATAAAAATGAATGTTTGTCTGTATGTCCTCAATGGACCCAAAACGGCTGGGTAGATTTTGATGAAATTTTCAGTGAATCTTCACGTTAGCCCAGCAGGTGATCCTGTGAAGTTTGGTAGCGATCATATCACCCGTGCAAAGCCGGGGCGGATAGCTAGTATAGAATAAACATTTGTGTACATTAACATATCTCTTTTTATATTGGTCCAATTGTTTCTTAAGAGAGGTGCCTAAATGCAGCCCGACTGGGGGAAAACCTGCACCTCAAAGCAAAGCACAGCAACCAAATAATAACTCCCCGGGGGGTAGTGGCGGATTTACCAGCAGGCTGAGTAGACTGGAGCCTAGGGCGGCAGATTTTAGGGGGCGGCAAATTTGCCCCAATATTTTTTTTGTCTTACAGAAATAAAAAATAAATAAATACCTAAATGTTATTAGATTTCACCATTTAACTTAACCTGTCAAAGTGGGAAATTTGACGTTTGTTAATCTGCTAATACTTTTATTTATACTACGTATTTGCGTAGGTAGGTGGAGTGCGGTGCGGGAACGAGTGACATGATCATTCGGTAAGAGCATAGTAAAAACAAATAAGTACGATACTTCATAGATACGCACCGCGTTCGGTTTGTATGTGTGCGCGCCCGTACGCATAAATTTTGTCAGCCTGTGCGTGCGACGACGCATACGTCGCACGCACAGGCTGACAAAATTTATCGCTGCTAAAGGTACTCCAGTCGTGGCTACGCCGTGCGTGATACCTATGGTAATACCGCCCACTCCCACGCACGCACCGCCGCTGCGCTCCCGTTTGTAATAATATGTACGTGTACCTACCTACTTACTTTAACTACAAATTCGTAAAGATGGCTAAACAGTAAAAAGATTTTTATTTCTGTGAAAAAAGTACTTTTAATGCCTATCATTTTAGGCTACTATAAAAATATTAAATTTCCGTTTTAATATAAAGATTATAATTTTGATGTGTAGTAAATGAAAAAGTAAAAAATAGTTTAGTCTAAAAAAATAATGGGTGCGTTTACTTATGTACGCGCGTAAGAGGTTATATTCTCTGGCATCATTAAATAACAAATCCCTGTAGGAATATTGTGTTCATACCAGTGAGTGACATTACTACCTCACGAAAAACTGCAGTCATATAACAATTCCCTGGAGAGATGTTGTGTTCATCTGAGTGACGTCACGAGTAAGCTCTTAAGGAGTTGCCGTGTTAGAAACAGAGGTGACAATACGCGAGGCATACTTATTAATGTATTGCAAGCGTAAACAGCTTTAAATTGGGTGGATCGTATGCTTGTTTGTTCATGCGAGGGAGTGACGTTACCACCTCACAGAAATATGCAGTCAAATAACAATTCCCCGGACGGTTGCTATGTTCAGGCGAGTGATTGACGTTACTACCTCACGGAAAACTGCAGCCAAATAACAATTTGCTGGACAGATGTTGTGTTCATGCGAGTGAGTGACTGAACACAACAATCCTCCAGGGAATTGTTATTTAGCTGCAGTTGCCTGTGAGGTGGTAACGTCACTCCCTCGCATGAACACAGCAACCCTCCAGGGAATTGTTATTTGGCTGCAGTTTTGAGCATATTTTTCGTGACTTAATGAGCGGTTTAGCTGGCAGCTTTAACCTGTTACTTTTGTGTTACAATATCTTAAAATTTCACTCAACATTTTTACATAACGCGCCTAAAGAAGTATAAATTCAATACAATTTCATAATCATTTAATTTTATTTGAATAAATACATGATTCAGTAAAGCCACGTTTGAATTAATCCTATTTCGACCGTAATTTTTCAAATCACTAAACAGGTAACATGACGTAGGCAATGAAAAAATTGTAGTCAGCTCCTGGTCTAATGTGTATCTGCGAGTGAGTGCAGTTACCAGTAACGTCCTAAAGGTATTATGTGTTAGCAGCAGGTGCAGCCACGCATGAGCGATACTTCCTGTTTCTGATGTACGCAAACATAGTACTTATTCTCATTTTAGGTCGCTATTTCCTTTCGATTGCCATTTTCAATTTCAAACAATATCGCATAGGCGGGCCGTATGCTTGTATGACTCCATACGTTGTATAAAAAAAAACTCAATAAGCGCTGAATCAATTTCGATAAAAATTAGCTAGAACCACCTCTGAAGTATGATCTACCAAACAAAAAAGAATCGTCAAAATCAATTCATAATTGGCGGAATGATCGCGTAACAAACATACAAAAAAAAACATACAGACGAACCGAGGACCTCCTCCTTTTTTGAAGTCGGTTAAAAAGTAGCAAGACAATTCTTCAGCGATAGTGATATTGAATTTAAATTACATCATTTAGTTTAATGTATTCTATTTGTTATACCCTCTCATTTACGAGTAATACTCACGTCTCGGAGGTTGTACAGCAAATCCCACCAAAAACATTCTGTAAAAAACTAGCCAAGTCTCGACGGAGCTGCTTGTTTATCTCTAAAAAGTAATGAAATCTAGACAAAGTCGTGCCAAGTCTAAGGTTCCTTACTGCGATTTCTTTATTATTATAGTTAATGTTGTGTGACTTGGCCGTTGAAAATTCTTTATACGTTAGTGGGTACAAGTCAATTTTGTTTACACGTAATGTTATATCTGTTGTAACTACCTATGTTTATTAAGCGAGATAATAGCCCATACTGGTATTGGTAATTGGACGCTAGTGTCTCATTTTAGGCTGTTGTTGATTGTGCAACACATGCATTCAGCATTGACAATGCTGACTTCTACTCTCTTCTTTTTGGAGCGTCAAATCGACCACCGATCCAACATAAAATAGACGTACAGACGGACTTCTATCAATGATTAGAAGTCCGTCTGTACTGGAAATTTTTTTTTATATTGTTTGTTTCAGGGATCGCCTATACGTAAGTATTATTGAAATCCGCAGCTTTATCAAGCCTACAATTGACTGGTTATTGAATCAACGTTTTCCAAGTGGCAATTTTCCATCGTCAATGGGTAGCGGTTCTGGCGACAGATTGGTGCAATGGTGTCATGGAGCACCTGGTTTTGTACCCTTGTGTACCCTTCAACGGCCAAGTCACACAACATTAACTATAATAATAAAGAAATCGCAGTAAGGAACCTTAGACTTGGCACGACTTTGTCTAGATTTCATTACTTTTTAGAGATAAACAAGCAGCTCCGTCGAGACTTGGCTAGTTTTTTACAGAATGTTTTTGGTGGGATTTCACTTCTTTTTGTAGAAACGTGGACATATTGATTTATTTTATTAGATTTTCTTATTTGACACAGTTTTTTTCTCATAGTAGAAGGAAGGAATTACCATATCTCTAATACAGCTGAGACCAGCTGAGGGCTCTTCATCTGATACTTCAGACCTTCGATTTTTGACATCAAATGAAGCGGCCCACCAAGTTGAATATTTTTTGTAAAGGCGGTATGTCGATCTCTAATAGTTTGGTTGGGCTCTTGTGTTTTCTAATCAGGGTCACCAGGTACTCCAGATCTTCGATTATCCTAGTTTTTATAGTTTTCCCTTTATGTGGCCATTAAACCCTAACTCTGTACCAAATTTCAGCTCTCGGAGTTTATGGGAAGTACTAGTTCTATTTTGATGATCATGAGTGAGTGTCATAAATGCGAAACTTTGCTTTCGCTTAACTTCGGAACTAAATGACCTACAGACTTGAAATTTTGGATTTTAAGTACGTGATTATAGCTTACTGGATGACGAAAATTTCTGCGTTCTGGTCTTATCCAGAGGTTCTCAAATAGGGGCCTGAAAATGCGGCGAAATGGTTCCAGTAAAGGATGGTACGGCAGTGTTTGCTTCGCGCTCGACTTGGCGGGGGCACTGCCGTGCCCCCTGATATATCCTTTTATATCAGTCACCACTTAAGATGTAAATTTAAGTATAGTCTCTCATATAGCCTTCGAAACTAAAACAAGTATGCAATATTTCAATAATATTGGATATCAAACGGTTGAAATAGATCCCTAAATTTGTCCATTGAAGCATACCATCATAGAAGTTTGGTATTTGCATATATGGAATTGGGGGCGTGTGTGTATGTCAGTAGGTACATCAACACAAATTTATTCTCAATTTTAGATTAAACTACAGCAAAAAAAATCTACATGACTTAGATTACATTTTCAGTATAATCGGACTGATAATTTATAAGTATATACAACTACGAGAGACCAAGAAGCATACAGCCCGCCTGATGTATATAATGGTTACAGTAGAATATAAATACTTGCACTTGAATGGTTAGTAATGCTGCCAAACACCAAAGCTCACGGATCTGATTTCCACATAGAATGAACATTTGTGTGCATAAACATACCTGTTTGTCTTTGTCTGTACATTTTTAAGAGACATTGGACGCATCAAAGCAGCCTCTCTGGAGAAGTACTTCTACCTCACAGAAAATCGCAGCCAAAGTACAACTCCCTAGAGGGTTGTTGTGTTCCTGTGAGTGGGGTCACCAAGGAGTTGCTGTGTAAGCAGTGGAGGAGGCATCGCGCGAGTGATGCTTGATACATCGCAAGCGTTAATAAACTAAGGTATCCGCTTTACATCAGGCGGGCCGTATGCTTGAATGCCTCCCGACGTAGTATAAAAAAATTCAAAAAAATAAAAAAAAATATAAAGATCTCCGTTCAGCTGGACTCGTTTTCTACACGAAGAGACGTTGCTTCTCTTTGTGTACTGTACAGATTGTCATGGGGAGTGTTCAGAGGCGCTGTACAACTAATGGTATCTATGTTAATTAAATGATACCTAATGTATTACAAGCGTTCATGGGCTACGGTAACTGCTTTACATCAGGCCTGTGTGCCTCTTGACGTTGTATAAAACCCCGCAGGGGATTTGGCGTGACGTTATATATACATATTATTATATTCTAACACAAATATGACGAAAACTCACCTGGGGAAATTAAATATGACCTTCATAGACCCATCAACGACGGAGACCTTCCCGGTTCCGTGCACTTTATCCCCGTTGCACAGCACGGAGACCAAGCGGCATTTGTTGCAAGCGTAAGTGAGGGTTTGATCGATGTGACTCGCAATGGCGGCAGATATTTTTAACATAGTCAATTTTATCACTGAAATGATACGACGTTTTGATTAATATCAGATGAGCTCAGTGGCACAGTGGTGAAACGCTGTTACGCTACTTTGACGCTCGTGGGTTCAATTCCCACGCATGACAAAATGTGCATTGAACCGGTCATTGGTTTGGGTGTTTTTAAGAGACGCAGGGCGCATCAAAGCAGGCCCTCTGGTAACCTCCACTGCACAGAAAATCGCAGCCAAAACTCCCTAGAGGGTTGTCGTGTTCCTGCGTGCATATGACGTATACAATAAGCTCCTAAGGGGTTGCTATGTTAGTATCAGAGGCAACGCGCGAGTAATACTTAATGTTATTCAAGCGTTTATAGGCTACGGTAACCGCTTTACGTCAGGTGAGTCGTATACTTGTATGCCTCCCGACGTTGTATAAATAAAAAAATATCTTCCTCTCTAACTATATCTCCATGTCAGGTCCCTAGCGGGGTCGGCGGAGAGATACGACCCCCACAAGACGCGGTCCTTACACACTTCACTCTCTTCAGCAACATTCATATTTCTTTATATGCTCGTCGATTCCAAGGGCTCCTGACCTCGCCTTTGATAAAAAAGACTAAATTAGTCGTGATAGTTGAGTCCTGGCGTTTAGGTTCTATATGTCCGAACGAACGGAGCGTGCCTTTACTTATCTTAACATCGATACTTTCAGTCCCATTTCTTCAGACCAATTCACTTTCTTACATCTGATCCGTCTCTTTTTTAAGGCATCGAACTCTAAAAACAGCTGTTTCATACATTTTGCAGTAAAGCAAATTTTGTTAATTTCAAAGATGATCTTGATAAATGTATCTATCTATCTATATCTTCACGCCCAATCCCTTGCGGGGTAGGCAGAGAAAATCAATCTTCACGTGACTCGATCCTTACATACCTCACTCGCTTCTTTAACATTCATTCTCATGCACGCTCGCCGGTTTCTAGGGCTCCTGACGTCCTGACATCACCTTCTGATAGAACACGACCAATGGTCATGGTAGGTAAGTCTTGGCCTTCCTCGGCTCCTACATCCTTTCTCTTTTGCATTGTAATTGATAAATGTAGTTCCCGAAAATTATAAATAATCTGTCATATATATTCGACTTTATTCTAACTCGTTATTGAGAGAGGCGCTAAATAAAGAGATTCCACAAGACGAAATACTTGAGAATAGTATAGGGAACAAGCATCTTTCTAAGGTATTCGAAAACAGATAGTTTTTATTAGTTTTCATTAAAATCCGTTTTCCTTAAAATTTTCAATCACTACACACTTTAAATTATGTTTGCTTTACATTACTCAATCATTTAAAACCGTTCCTCAAACTGTAAATTATCTAAAAATAGGGAATTTTTCAATAGACGCTAACTAAGCCCGGTCACCATACCCGCCAAAATCTAACATTGTGATTGTGCCGCGTCGCGCGATGTCCACTTCGGAACGTTTGCTCAACAAAGAAACTTATTATATTACAGAAACTTGTTATTCCACTGCTGATTTGTTTTTTATATGTTATAGCCTGTTTTAGCAACATCAAAACCTCACAAACCATGTTTTCGAGTTTCGTAGAATCGCTTTTGTAATGCATAATCTTACGCAATTCCGAAACAAATGATTGTGTGAATATTTCAATTGTGGATACATTAATAATTTATCATTTATTTGCTACGTGAATTGAATTTCTACAATTGACTTATTTACCTTCACACAATGGATGACCCTGGCAAAGACACATCTGTTGCTGTCAGAAAGTTATTGCTACAATTTCACAAAACAGATTGAATATTTACATAATTGTGTGTACTTACCACTGAAAGCTGAAAATAATAAATATACCGTCAATATCATTATTAATGTAAACATCATAACCTTAACATAATTTTGGGTAAAGTACATAATAATAATAAATATTGTCGGACAAATTACACAGCGCCATCTAGCCCAAAGTAAGCGAAGTACTTGTGATAAACATACGTAAATACATTTTTTTTGTAAATACATACTTATTATATAAAGAAAATACTTAGACCAAGGCAAACAGAAATGCTCATGCACGCAAATGTTTGTACTGTGTGGGAATCGAACCCACGAGTGTTGGTGTCAAAGTAGCGTAACAGCGCGTTCCGCCACTGCGCCACCGAGCTCGTCAAGTACAAAAGTACCTTGCTTAATTTAGTTACCCACGATTCGTAGTTAAAGAACTAAATACCTACCAGCCGAATGAACTACTAAATGATGAAATTTTATTATGGGAGAAATAACAGTAGGCCGATTCTACTAAAAAACTGCAACTGCACTGCAGCGCGGCGTGTGTCGAAATGCGTTTTTTTTGACGTTTTATTAAGTGATATGACAGCAGCGACGTTTAACGAAAGCAACAGTTGCAGTTTGCAGTGCAGTTGCAGTTTTTTAGTAGAATCGGCCTACAGAGTTCGATAGCGTCGTTGTGTGTTTCTATTCTAACTAAACACGTATGTTAGCGGTGTCAACCGCAACCTGTCCGTGGATGGGTTTATCAGTCTCGAACTTCTTCGGAGGGCACATTAAGCTGTCTGTTCTGGCTGTTGTAGATAGACGACAGTCGTTAAACTAAGTCAGTGGCCCTCGGACGGCTTGAAAACGCTGGCCTCCGCCAATCCGCAGTTGTGCAGCATGGTGGAGTATAAGTATAAACCTCTTCTGTTGAAGGGGTCTCCCTTATCCCTGCAGTGAGATGAGTGTAGTATGGGAGAAATGATGGTAAATGGGTCCAGAGAGAACATAAAATAATATATAATCTTCAGTTCGTATTTTATAGTAGGACAGAAAGGGGGAGAAAGATGGAGATGAAGAACGTGCTGTAAGTATACTATAACAAATTGTGATGAATATATAAATATCTTCACTGAATTTACGATTCTATTGTTTATATACATGATCGTACAATTTATTAAACTGTTATCAAGCATTTTTTATACCACCAAGGTGGCAAACAAGCATACGGCCTGCCGGATGGTAAACAGTCACCGTAGCCTATGGATATTTGCAACACTAGGGGTGTCACTCATGCGTTGCCGACCCTAAACTGATTTACAATTAATTCAGTGTTACATTTTTAATGTAACGTCGGGAGGCGTACATATGCGGTGGCCCATACAATAACCACCTAAGTCTTGGAGTTTAAGTCTTTGAGTTTAAGTCTTGGAGTTTAAGTCTTTGAGTTTAAGTCTTTGAGTTTAAGACGAAGATTTCGCCTCCCATTGCGTGTTCCACCGATTGTACAATGGGTTGTGTTCTGAGGAGTTGTTCGACATTATAACAATAGTTTCGTTTTACAATCGCACAGTTCGCCGACAGATAAGAGTTCATCCGCATGCACTGGAGCCGCACCGCTTACTATCAGGATGGCCGTACGCTTGTTTGCCACCTTAGTGGTATAAAAAACACTGATACCGAGGCGTTTAATCAGCTGATCGATTAAGTACTTACCTGGCCGTGGAGCTGGAACACATCATGTTAAATTTATTACCTTCGAAATTCATACATATTGAATATATATTTTTTTTGTGTTCATGTTTTCATACGAGTATTATCTATCATTCATATATATTTTTTTTTATTTATGACACAAATAGTCGTACATATTACAAGATTATATTCTTAATTATAATTATTTTAATTTATTTATTAATTATAATTAGCAAACATTGATCAAAACAGTGTCAGTAACATAAATAAGGACAATAGCGCATGACAATCAGTTGAGAAGTAGGTAAACAATTAAAACCAGTTGAGAATGGGCAAGCTTGCATTGCCAGAGGAACACCTGGCTCGTCAATTATATAACATTTTTTTTTTTTTTGTCGGCCATTTTGACCATGTTCCTTAAGAGTTAGGAACGGTGTTCCTGAACATACCTATTCTACTTTTTTATGCTGAATCCGAATCTGAAGTCAAAATTCTAATATTCGAAAAAAACGCACACACAGAGAAACGCATAGACAAACATATAGATTTCATATAGAAAGAAAGAAAGAAAGAAAAACATTTATTCGTACACAACACAACACTGAACAACAAACATATACACAGCAAAACATATATACAAAACTAAGCATAACATAACATAACAAATATAAACACAGCAAACAGTGTTGTGCGATGTAACAAAATGGTCTGGACTCAGTATATTGTCGAAGCCTGTGTAGCAGACCCGACACTGATTTTCAGTCCAAACCAGTCTTTTGTGACACCGCGGACGGGACAAACAAGCACTATGCACTAAGACAAACAACGAACACTATAATTAACCAACATAAAAGAAACAATATAAAACATACTTAAATAATAATATAGGAACGGTGTTCCTGAA
Source organism: Pyralis farinalis (assembly GCA_947507595.1). Classification (NCBI taxonomy): domain Eukaryota; kingdom Metazoa; phylum Arthropoda; class Insecta; order Lepidoptera; family Pyralidae; genus Pyralis; species Pyralis farinalis. The sequence goes on along the minus strand of OX382263.1, from coordinate 33,089,403 downwards.
AATGACACATTCCCACAAAAGTTTCCACAGTTTTTCCTTTGATGGAGTTTCAAACGATGAAACCAACGTTTCACTTCAAAAGGAAACAAAAAGAAATTGACAAAAAACTTTACAAAATATATACATTGTAATGGCTTCCAACATGGTGCTTTCTCAGCATCATGTTGAAGTACACGGGTGACCGTGTACCGACGCTGTTTTTCGTCAGGCCCTTACTGACGCCGGATTCCGGACAGCAGACAATTTATTATCCACAAACTTTAAAAACATCATCTTGTCAGCCTTCTCAGTCGTGTACTCTTGACAGACTGGTCGTGGCTATAGTGTGCCCGTCATCCATGACTGCCGCTCTTGCTATGTTCCTCCATTTCTACCGGTTGGTGGCTTTTCGGGAACCTTCCGTTCTGGGGCGTTGCGTAGTAGTTTAAACCACATATAAATTACAAATAAGTTTGTAATCACAAAAAAATATTGCCGCAAATATTTTACAAATTTACGGTTCTCGGATTTTTTCCTTTACTTGTGCTGCATGACATTTACCAAATTTCATGATTCTAATTCAACGGGAAGTAAGTACCCTGTAGGTTTTGATTCCCTTGCGATTGTCAAAATATGCGATATAAACGGGGCAACAGCCGTATCTTTTGATTACGTTTATTTAGAAGTTTTATGTTTTTTACTGCTCGAAGGGATTGCAGATCAGAGTATTTGATATTAATTTCAGTTTGATAGCTCCATCCGTCCCTGAGAAAAAGGGCCTTGACAGACAGACGAACAGACAACAAAGTGATCCTATATGGGTTCCGATTTTCTTTTTGAGGTACGGAGCCCTAAAAATAATAATGCCCAGCGCTCGTTATAGTAGATATAAGTAGCTACATTGGATGTACAATCCTTCTACTTTCGCGTTGTATATCTGTTTCGTAATTCTTATTTTAACACTGACATTCTTCTTCTGACTAACTTTGGTTCTAACATCATAATTAAGAACGCGGTCTACATACAATCGTTGCAAGACAAATGTTGATCAACGCTCGCATTTCGACCGCGTTTATTCTACTCCCATAAGTTGGGATCAGCGCTGCTACTCGTATCAAAAATCTTAAAAAATGTAAGAAAAATATGTATACTTACGAGTTAAATCAATAATCTTGATTCTCTCTTCGTGTCCAAGCGCATTTGTGATCACAGCGAAATAGCAACCTAGGTCTTTTGCCTTTAAATCTCCTAAATTGAGATCTATCCCCTTTCTCCTGAATATAGGAAAAGAAAATATATTTGCGTGTTTGAGCCTTTCGGCTTGAACCACTGCGAGATATACATTCTGAACATCGGCGCCATCTAGAGTGTTTTGGCTCGGTTTGTGACCGTTTTCTATCGGTTTGCTATCGGTTTCTCCTCGTTCTACATTTATATATTATAAACAAATAGTACTTAAGTGTTAGATAAAAATCTAGTTGTCTGAGTGAAACCAAATCGAAATATTAAATAAATTCCAGTCTTACAAAAACTTCTTTTCAAAATTTTTAAAAAATCAACAAGTATATAAATTCTAAAAACAACTGTATCCCAACTGCTTCTAACATGTCGCAACTCTGCTGTTTTTGGCATCGGACAGACGCATACATGATTTGACTTTGATTCATATTAATACTGATCACTGCTAAATCACCACAGACGCATACATGATTTGACTTTGATTCATATATACTGGTCACTGCTCAATCACCACAGACGCATACATGATTTGACTTTGATTCATATTAATACTGATCACTGCTAAATCACCACAGACGCATACATGATTTGACTTTGATTCATATTAATACTGGTCACTGCTCAATCACCACAGACGCATACATGATTTGACTTTGATTCATATTAATACTGGTCACTGCTCAATCACCACAGACGAAATTAAGTTGTGGCTCGTTTTGGGTTCCCAAACAGACACTGCTAACTTCCATCAATCCAGCTGGCGTCTTTTGAGATGCGACAACATAATTTTGACGAGCTCGGTGGCTCAGTCGTTAATAACACTACTTTGGCTTCAACGCTCGTGGGTTCGATTCACACACAAGGCAAACATTTGTGTGCATGAACATGGCTGTTTGTCTTGGTCTGGATGTTTTAATAGAGGTAGGGCGCATCAAAGCAGCCCGTCTGGGGAAGTACCTCCATCACACAATTTAACATCGGGTATCCGCTTTACATCAGGTGGGCCGTGCTCTTATATGCCTCCCGACGTAAAAAAAAACATGAAATTAAACATCTGCTATTGGATCCCGCTGCTAATCAAATTGTAGGAATCACGTCGAAGTGCAGACAAAAATTTAGCAAACCTTTTTATTTGTACAAGAGGAAGGGTTAGAACAGCCACACGATCTGTCATAGCCGGTTGGCTCAGAGTGGAGTTAAAAGAAGCTAAATAAGTGGAACTCCAGGGAGCTTCAGGTCATCGGTAGTTAGTAAACAATTGGTCCAAAAGAACTTTAATATGTTGATGTACTGCGTAAGGGAAACTAGCGCAATGCCTCCACCTTTCTTGAACATTACGTCAAGGAAATACGAGGGAACGTTAATCCATCTTTTGCTATGCCAGACTCAATCCTTGTCACGATGTAAAATAAAGAGAGAGTAAATAACTCTTGGAAAATCATTCCAAATCATCAGTTTTTTCTTTTAATGTATAGTGATTATTAAAACAATAAACACCGTTTTTTTTTATACAACGTCCGGAGGCATACAAACATACCGCTCACCTGTTGTAAAGCGGGTACCGTAGCCTATTAACGCTTGCGATATATTAAGTATCGTAGTAGAGAGTAAGTAGAGTAGACTCATTTTGTAAAAAGAGTGATACTCATAACATAAATACTAGATATAAGCATAATCTTGTGTTACATGCAAGCCGTCTCCACAAAATAAGTAATTCTTTTATGGGGCAATGTATACGGTTCTATAACAAACTTCCCAGCAATATAAGAGAATTGTCAATAAACAAATTTAAAAGTACTATTAAAGCCAAATTGTGTAGCAGGGCATATTATAAAGTATCTGACTATATTAATGATAAAAATGCCTGGGATTGAGTCGATCTAATTATAATGTAATTAATAAATTATGTAAATTTGTTTGGAGACCAAAAGAGGGATGCCTGAGTTTTTTGGCAGTATTTTTATCAGTGCTCACCTAGTCATGAACTGCACGGTAGGGAAAAAAATTGTGACGATTCCAAACAAATGTAGCTATTTTTACGGAATAAAAAGATTTTGACTATCACTCGCGCGATGCCACCTCTGCTTACACAGCAACTCCTTGAGAGCTTACTGGTAACCTCACTCACGCGCAGGAACACAACAATCCTATAGGGAGTTGTTAATTGGGTGCGGTTGTTAGGTGGAGGTACTTCCCCAGACGGGCTGCTTTGATGCGCCCTACCTCTCTTAAAACATCCAGACAAAGACAAACAGACATGTTCATGCACACAAATGTTTGCCTTGCGTGGGAATCCAACCCACGAGCGTTGGTATCAAAGTCGCGTCATTCATGACTGAGCCACCGAGCTCGTCATATCCAGTAGGTTTTCGTTTCTCTCATAACTATGGCCACAGTACGCAAGGTCAGCGCCGGCAGATAACAGGCATCTCATAGTAGGTCAAGCCGAAAGGCCCCAACACCTAAATACGTGTTTTTCCCCGAAGGGATAAAAACACTTATTTGGGTTTCAGCCAGAAGGCTTGACCCACCAATCAATATCTCCTTAGCTTCCGCCTCGCCTCGATTCTATAGGTACTGAGGAACAAAATGGACGTCGGCCGGTCCTCTCCTTATTCGAGCCCCGAAGGATCGTAAACCGATAGAAAACTAGATGGCGCCGATGTTCATAAGGTATATCTCACAGTGGCTCTTCGTGGGGAAAAACACGTATATTATAGGAAAAGTGAACAAAAATTTGCAGAGAAATGCTAAAACAATACCTAGTGTAGTGTAAAAATAAAGCTTATAAACTATACATTAAAAACGTGTCTTCTGTATAGTTGAACTGAATTTTATTCGATTTAATGAAACAGGTATTAAAATAGAGATGTTTATGTGATTAAACAATTCTTCATACAATGGAGAATGGCTTACTACTGAATGCGAAGAAGACAAGGTAATGGTATTTAAAAGAGAAGAAACCAGAACCAATAAGGATTACGGTTGATATTGAAGTGTGGGAACAAGTGGATGAGATAGATTGTATAATGCGCTTTCAGCATGGAAGGTACACCGCTGATGTTGAAAGATGAGTGAGTGCTGGAAATAGTGGGAATGGAGCGTGGAGAGAATTTCTTGGCAGTAAAGCCTGAATCCAGTGCTGGTCCTAACGCTAACTTATGGAAGCGAGAACTGAGTATAGCAGATAGGGTATGAAAGTAAATAATCGCGATAGAAGAACGAACGGTGCGCAAAATTTATGACGTAACGCTTATAGACCGCGTTCGCAATGATGATGTTAGAAACGAAGTCGGTCTGAAAAAGAGTATCGGTGTTAAAGTAAGAAGAAGCATGCTCCGTTGGGTCAGACATGTTGAAAGAACGCATGAAAAAACAATTACTAAAAAGATATACAACGCGAAAGTAGAACGATGTAGGAACCGAGGATGGCCAAGACTTACCTACCATGACCCAATTAATCATGTTTTGTCCGAAGGTGATGTTAGGAGACCTAGAGACCGGCGTGCATGCGTGATAAGGGATGGATAAATGTTAAAAGCGTGAGGTGTGTTAGAAATGAGCCATGTGGCGCTCGGTTTTCTCTGCTTAGCAAGGGATTTGGCGCGAAGTTATTGATATATAGATAGAATATATAAACATTTCTCGACTAAAATGTGAAGTGTAATGTGAAGTGACTAAAGTGGATGTCGCTTTTCATTTATAACGTTTTGTTTTTTTTTAATTTACCCTTTTTCGTCTTCAACCAGCTTGTATTTAGCAATGTCCATATTATATATAGCGTAGTCTATGGCCCGGATCATAATCTGTACCAATTTATGTTTGATAAAGTCGAACTTCATAAATAGGCGGTCGATATGTTCGCAAGGCATATGTATTAGAGTTAGAGGAACTATTGGTACTGTTGCCACGGCTGAAACAAAAGATGTTTATGGTTAAAAAAACGTGACTGAAGTAAAACTTCTTTAGCTCAATAGTGTGATACAGACAATAGGCCTGCACTGTGTCTTACATATACGAAACTTAACTCGCTATGAGAGAAAGAGAGAAAGAAAATGTGTGCTCGCACCTCTCTGTCTTGCCCCTACAGTAATATACGAAACGCAACTCTCTCTCTCTCTCTTTCTATCTTCACTAACTTATATCTCCCTCTCAACTTGCGTTCGCCTCGGCCGATCACACTTTTCGTAACGCTATCGTCACGCATTCACCAACTTATTCCCCAAGTCAAACGTGCGTAAAGAAGTTTAACTTCAAAAAATGTGAAACATCTTAGTGAATATTCAAATTTTTAATAAATAAAAACCATCGAATAGATATAGTAAACAGCTGAAGCGGAGGAGGGACAGAGTGTCTAGTATGCGCCGTATGGCGCCGCCACCGCGTAGAGAGGACGTGACGGCATGAGAGACCGTCATGCCATTTGTCGTCACGGCATACGGCTCGATTTTAATGCTAATAGATGTTTCACATCAAAAAACTGAACTGATATTAAGGTGTAATTTATGTAAAAACTTTTTGGTAATAATAAATATATTTGCAAATATATAATATATTTGTATTTGTTTTAATTACTACGAATATAAATACAGTACCTAATCGTCTTCTTAGCGTTATCTCGTTTCCTAATCGATTAGGATTGGCGGGGTCCGCTACCTAAGTCTAAAGATTTGGCAAATATAATGATGTTGAGATAGAGCGACTGCCGTCAGATTCCACAGCACAGACAAAACCATGCAAACGTCTTTCAAAATATAATTTCTTGGACATGCGGGTTTCTTCACAATGTTTTCCGCCGAGCAAATATAAATTACGAGTATAAGAACCCGAAAACACAAATTCAGTGAATTTGAACCGGGTACCAGTTGGTTGATAGGCCGGTTTCTTAATCCCTGAGCTGGCACTGCTCAGTGACTTGTCACTTTAGTTTTTATAACCACATCAACCCTTACTCATCCCACTGCAATGATACGGGTCTCCCTTCAACCGAAGGGGTTTAGAGCATACTCCGCCACGCTGCTCAAATGCGGATTGGCGGAGGCCAGTGTTTTCAAGCCGCCCGAGCGCCACTGACTTAGCTTAACGACTGTCATTTATCAACAATAACCGGGACTGACGGCTTAACGTGCCCTCCGAAGCACAGAGAAACTCGACATAGAAAACCCATCCATAGACAGACTACGGTCGACGTTGCTTAACCTGCGTGTTCGGTTAGCTCAGCGCTCTCATTTCTACGTCGTTCACCTACTTTCATGTTTTTTCTGCCATACCCATATTTCAATGCCGTACATCAATATATGCATAACCATGTTATAACAAATAAATCCTTTTTTATAAAGCGGTTACCGTAGCCTATAAACGCTTGAAATACATTAAGTATTATTCGCGCGATGCCACCTCTGTTGCTAACTGTTGCAACTCCTTAGGAGCTCACTGGAGACCTCCCTCAAACGCAGTCTTAACACAACAAACCTCTAGTTGTTATTTGGCTGCGGTTTTCTGTGAGATGGAGGTACTTCCCCAGACGGGCTGCTTTGATACGCCCTACCTCTCTTAAAACATCCAGACCAAGACAAACAGGCATGTTCATGCACACAAATGTTTGTCCTGTATGGGAATCGAACTGACGAGCGTTGGTGTCAAAGTGACAGCACGTTTCACCACTGCGCCACCGAGCTCGTCAAAAATATTATTTCTCACCGAATAATGTATGAAAACATTATTAATGTACATGTTTGAAATTTTAATGATTATTATGTACCTACAGAATACCACAATATCAAGTAATCTTCATAATTAAATTTACACTCTGATTTTATGAGGTAGTGAGTTTATATGTCTATTGCATGTATACTAAGACTAAATGTGTGAGTCATAAATTATATATCCATCACCTGTAGTCAACCACATTTATTGCAATAAATCTTATTCTATTCTATTAAATGGTGTACTTACTGAGCCTTACTAATTTGACGAACACTTCTCGATTTTTATCAGTTTTGCTTGCCCCTGTACATAAATTTAAACATACATTATATTCCTCTGGGCCACGAAGGAGGATGCGCGGCTGGGACGACCGCGCTGGCAACGGAGGTGGTGCAGCCCTCTAGGACGATTCTACTAAAAAACTACAACTGCACTGCACTGCAGTGCGGCGTGTGCCAAAATGTGTACATTTTGACGTTTCCATAAACGTCGCTGCTGTCAGATCGCTTAACGAAACGTCAAAATGTGCGCATTGTGACACACGCCGCTCTGCAGTGCAGTTGCAGTTTTTTAGTAGAATCAGCCTACAGGATTCTGCGTTGCCGTGTTTTTCCTGCATCTGGTTCGTTTTGTCTACTCGCAATTAAAATAACGCGTACAGCGAAAAAACAAATAATTCACAGGGAAGGGTACTTCCCTGGAGCCTCAGCCAGTGCATAACTCGAAGCTCGCATTGGCAGTTTTTCTGCAAGACCCGTGATGATGATTATATTCCTTTTCTATAACTCTATCTATCTATATATAATTTCACGCCAAATCCCTGGCGTGGTAGGCTGAGAGAACCGAGCGCGACATGACGCGATCCTACAAACCTCACTCGCTTCTTTAGCATTAATTGCTCTTCTTATGCACGCTCGCCGTTCTGGCATCCTGGCTCCTGACATCACCTTATAATAATATAAAACACGACCAATTTGGTCATGGTAGGTAATCCTCGGCTCATTCTTCTACTTTCGCATTGTACATCTGTTTCGTATTTTTTTCTTCCTGCATTCTTTCTACATGTCTGTAAGATCAGCCATGCAATTCTGTAAGAGCAAACATACTTACATCCTCGGAAACATCGGCTGTTACAGCCTTGAACTCAAAATTGCAATTCTTTGGTGTCGCTTTTCATGGTTGTGCGACACTAGCGCCGCAAGGCTGCGTTTGGAATTGGAATTCTACAAGGCAAACAGCCTCGTGTACGCTTACAGACTTATAGAATACCAAATAATTTAGCCGTGATCGCAGTAGACGATGTCAAAGCTGTGACATCTGTGATCACAGCGACGCACACAGCCATTACGAGTCGCTTAGAGAATTGCATGGCTGGATAGATTATCTAATTATTGCGTGCGGAATAAGCTACATCTTAGTCTTTCTAAATGCAAATATATTGTATTTACAAAGAAAAAACATGTTACTACTACCAGTATCGACTCTGTGGTGCTCCACTTGCTCAAGTGTCTCTAATAAAGGATGTAGGTGTATTGCTGGATTCAAGATTGCATTTTAAAGCGCATGTTGACTATATCACTAACAGAGCCTATCAATTGTATGGATTTGTCCTTAGAGCGTGTACCCCCTTTAAACATTCTACTACTTACTTACTTTTATTCAAGTCTCTAATTCGGGCACAACTTGAGTATGCTACGGTTATTTGGAATCCTTTTTATGATAAATACAGCGATAGTATAGAATTGGTTCAACGCAAATTTCTCCGTATTATCCTACTAATATTATAAATGTGAATGTCCGTTTGTTTGTTACACTTTCACGCGAAAACTACTCAACCGATCATCATGAAACTTTGTACACATATTCTTGGAGGTATCAAAAATAAAATAGGATACCTTTTATTAAAAAAAAATATATTTTTTTTATCAATGCGAGCGAAGTCGCGGGTAAAAGCTAGTCGATTATAAATGTCATCGTAGTAGATCTTCGTATGACATTTTGTTAGACAATTTTAATATTCTTTCACTCAACAAGAGACGATTGCTCATGGATAAGATGTTATTGTACAATATATGTTGTAACAAATTTGATAGGTCACCCCTATCAAATTAATAACCAAATTTACTATCGGGTGCCAAGCAGAGCGGGCCGTACGTGCAGCACTATGACATTTCGTCTTTTTGCACCCAAAGAGTGCAGAACGAATGCGGGTGAGCGTGCTCCTTTAAGGCGCATCATGAAATCATACAACGATTGCTTTAAACATGTTGATTTATTTGCATTGTCGCCAGCATTGGTTAAGAAGAGTATTTTAGACTTCCTTTCTGACTGAGTAATGTGAGCCCCATGGTATCTGCAATTTGATTTAGTCTGCTTTGTGTGATTCCGACACTAAAGTTCCTACTTAAATATTTTTATAATAATTTCTGTAGTGGGTAAACTGACTCACACAACTGCTTATTGAAGTAAAATGAGGATAATGGTGCTGATTGTGCAACCACCCAAATGTTAGTGTAATGTTATTAAGTAATCTTCTGTACAATTGTTTGTTATCCTAAATAAAATAAAATAAATTGTCCGAACCAACGGAGCATGCCTCTTCTTATTTTTATATGTCTGTTATATTATTTATCATATTGCTGTCTCATTTGTCATATTGCTGTCTCTCACTTTACCAAGAGTGAAAGTCAATTCCAATACTTCCTACTCCTACAAATGTCTTCTGATTAAATTCGTTGTGAGTTCCAAGGCAGCTGTAGTTTAACCCCCGAGACAGCAATGGACTTCACATAAAGGCAATGAAGCCTTTATGGTGGTCGCCGCTGTTAATTCTGGCCACACAGGAGACAGTCGTGGGAATGAGTGGTGGGCTTGTATGTCTGTTATATATTTATACATTATAATTGGTCGGAGAAAAAGATTTTTTCATATTTTATAATTAAAAAGTTGCTGTTTATACTGGCCGGAACTGTTTCCCGCCTTTTGTCTATTGTTTTTCTGTCCACCAAAACGAGTGAATCTAACGAAGGAATTAAATACACTTTGAAGTTTTCTTACGATATTTTTTCTGTACAAAAATAAACACCGACTGCAAAACCATCTGCTATGAAAAAATACACTAAAATGTAAAAAATAATCACTTCATTTATTTACTTAATTACAAACAAATATGTGTTTATTTATACTTAAACGGAAATTAAAAATATATTTCTAGACTACTTAGAAAAAAAATCAATTTATTAGGACAATACATGTACATGAAAAATGTCTAAAAGTTATCAATCAAAATGGCACATATATATTATAATCAAATGTAAATAAAGTATAATATAATATAATATATATATATATAAATATATATATATATATAATACCTTGAATTTACATGTAAAATACGAAAAACCTTTTTCCTAACCTAGCGGCCCACCTGACGTAAAGCGATAACTGGAGCTTACGAATAGATTAAGTATCACTCGCGCGATGCCACCTCTGCTGCAAACACAGCAACTCCTTAGGAGCTTACTGGTGACCTCACTCGCACGAAGGTTTACAGTATACTCCACCACGCTGCTCAACTGCTGAGTGACGGCCAGTGTTTTCAAGCCGCCCGAGGGCCATTGACTTAGCTTAACGGCTGTCATCTAACGACAACAACCAGTACCGACAGCTTAGGTGTAAGTGCTCTCCGAAGCATGGGGAAGCTCAAGATAGATAATCCCATCCATAGACCGGCTGCAGTGGACGTTGCTTAACCTACGAGTTTGATGACATGCCCAATGACGCCGGCTCTTCAATGGTAATAGACTCTGAAAATGCTTTATTTTTTTATACAACGCCGGGAGCCATACGAGCATTTATACTTGTATGGCTGACCTCACTCACACACAGGAACACAATAACCCTCTATAGAGTTGTTATTAGGCTGCGGTTTCTTGAGTGGTGAAAGAACTTCCCCAGACGGGCTGCTTTGATGCACCCAACCTCTCTAAAAAGCACCCAGACTAAGACAAATAGACATGTTCATGCGCACAAATGTTTATCATGTCTAGGAATCGAGCCCACAAGCGTTGGTGTCAAAGTAACATAACAATGCGTTTCACCACTGCGCCACTATAACCTTCCTCCTTCATGTCGCTGTGCCCTACCTCCACTTTGCATTTACCTGATTTTATAAACGAAACGTAGAAGGTGATGGCGCCGACAATAGCGCTAGTCCTCTCCACACTAATCCTGACCTTCAAATATGCATCTCCTGCAGGCACTGCCTCCACTTCAAACTGCAGAAGAGGATAAAAAGTAATTAACATAAGGTGGCACTGCCTCCACTTGAAACTGCAGAAGAGGATAAAAGTAATTAACATAAGGTGGCACTGCCTCCACTTCAAACTGCAGAAGAGGATAAAAGTAATTAACATAAGGTGGCACTGTCTCTACTTTAAATTGAAGAAGAGGATAAAAGTAATTAACATAAGGTAGCACTGCCTCCACTTCAAACTGCAGAAGAGGATAAAAGTAATTAATATAAGGCGGCACTGCCTCCACTTTAAACTGCCGAAGAGGATAAAAGTAATTAGCATAAGGTGGCACTGCCTCCACTTGAAACTGCAGAAAAGGATAAAAGTAATTTGCATAAGGTGGCACTACCTCCATTTCAAACTGCAGAAGAGGATAAAAAGTAATAAACATAAGGTGGCACTGACTCCTCTTCAAACTGCAGAAGAGGATAAAAGTAATTGACATAAGGTGGCACTGCCTACACTGCAAACTGCAGAAGAGGATAAAAGTAATTAAAATAAGATGGCACTGCCTCCACTTCAAACTGCAGAAGAGGATAAAAGTAATTAACATAAGGTGGCACTGCCTACACTGCAAACTGCAGAAGAGAATAAAAGTAATTAAAATAAGGTGGCACTGCCTCCTCTTCAAACTGCAGAAGAGGATAAAAGTAATTAACATAAGGTGGCACTGCCTACACTGCAAACTGCAGAAGACGATAAAAATAATTAACATAAGGTGGCACTGCCTCCACTTCAAACTGCAGAAGAGGATAAAAATAATTAACATAAGGTGGCACTGCGTACACTGCAAACTGCAGAAGAGGATAAAAATAATTAACATAAGGTGGCACTGCCTCTACTTCAAACTGCAGAAGAGGATATAAGTAATTAACATACGATGGCAAACAAGCGTACGGTCTGTGTGATGGTAAATAGTTATTATCGCGCCAACACAGAACGTAATAATCATAACAAGATAAGCGCGATAAATGTAAGTGGATAAGCTTCGTGTGTTTAATGTAAAATAGCTGGTATATAAGTGTTAAATAGTTATTAAGAAATGAGTGGTTAGGTAACAGTAGTATTAATTGATGTTAAAATGTAATCCATTATTTATTCGTAGCCATAAATATATTCCGCGACATACTCGAGAGAAAGAGAAGTCATTCGTTTATGGAGGAATCGACGTTCTATTTTAACCCAGTCCGCAGGACGTAACAGTGGTGACTCCGACGTGACTTGCAACACCAAGCATTGCCAACCCTGTAAAAACCTCTTTACACCTTTCTTGAGGAACCCCATGCTGTTGAAAACTTCGGCTAGGAGTCCATTATGCTACTTGAAAGTTCTCGGAAGAAAACTTCTCTAGAAACGCACCGTACGCAACCATTGCAGTTCCAGTGTGGGAGGTGAACTCCCCGCCGTCGGGGAGCGGTGCGTTTGTAAAAAGAAGCTGTCGGCATCATATCGCACAGTTCTCCAGAACACAACCCATTGTGCAATTGGTGGAACACACAAAGAGAGTCAAAATCTCATCTTAAACTTAAAGGCTCAAGCTCGTCTGCAAGCTTAGGATTTTCGACAATTCTCACAGCTCGTCTCCGAACGGAATCACAATGTCCTAGCTGGTATAAAGGTGCACCTGCCCAAAGGTGACTTATATAATATTAATCTTTGTTCCACGCTGAAGTACTGCTTTAGTCTGTTGAGCACACCAAGTTTTTTGGACACCATTTTGACCTTCTCTAGGTGATTTCGGTATTGGACATCCCTAAATGAATTTTGGCCATAAAAAGTGATTTATTCTGGAATTGAAGAACCACAGCAAATGGGTTTCTTTAGCGATGAACGTGCAGACTTGTATCTATATAGGGCTGAATTGGACCAAGTTCAGTCGGCTCCAGCCAGATACAAAAAATCAAAGTACACTCATATTCAGACACAAGTTTATCGCGACTTTCCTCCACGTGGGAACGAGGGATGTTATCACAGCTGTGTAATAAGTGTCCCCGGTGCTGTCGTCCGCATAAAAATGAATGCTATCAATTCACAACATATGATATGTTGTGAATTGATAGCATATATGCGATATGCAGCAGAAACAGCGTCAGAGACATTGCAGAGCCCTGTGAGACGCCAGCGTTAACATCCACACTACCAGAGCAACCACCGTCAACCACGGCTTTTATGCACCTGTTGGATAAGAAGCTGACAACCCATTTGCATAAACCCTCAGGCAGCCCTTACGATGGTCACTTCGATAGCAAGGGCGATTGCCTCCGATGAAGCCTTTAAAGCCTTCCCGGCTAAAGCCATCCCTAGGCGGTGTCAGTGGGAGTCTAACATAACTCGTTCGGCCGTTTAAAATGGTACTTATGAGAGTTCACCACCCCCCTCCCAACGGGTCCCAGAGAATCACCTTCACCCTCACCTCACGGAAAAATGACTAACGCACACCCGGGTGTGGGTTAGTCCTTCTTTTGTGGGTCTTCATTTTCATGGGCGAAAAACAAAATAAAAACGAGTGTGCTTTAGACCACACGACTGAAGTAAAACTTCTTTAGCTTCATAGTGTGATACAGACAATAGGCCTGCACTGTGTCTTACATATACGAAACTTAACTCGCTATGAGAGAAAGAGAGAAAGAAAATGTGTGCTCGCACCTCTTTCTCTTGCCCCTACGATATAGGATTCCCCTTATATACGAAACGTAACTCTATCTTCACTATCTTATATCTCCCTCTCAACTTTCGTTCGCCTCGGCCGATCACACTTTTCGTAACGCTCTCATCACGCATTCTTGACTTGGGGAGTAAGCTGGTTACTCCCCAAGTCAAGCGTGCGTAAAGAAGTTTTACTTTAATAAAAGTAAAGTAATAATAGGAAGAAATTATACGACGAAGGGAAATGATCTTAAAATGGCGTCTCCATTATTAAGGTGCGCGCGTTGCGTCAAAATTCTGACACAAAGTAACAGACTATTTGATTCTTTAGCCGAGGTGTTTATGGAAGCAATTATAAGAAGAAAACTGCATATACTTAGTTTTTTCAATGTTAACGTGTAGGTTATTTGTTTCCATCCATGCTACTCGTATTGTATCCTTAAGCGCCCTACTTACATCAAGCTGGAGAGATTCCTTACTATTACTTTTAACAATAAGTGTAGTGTCATCTGCGAATAATATACACTTATGGGGAGTGGCATTGGGTAGTCGTTTACGTAAATATTTTGCACGCTTGCATGCAAGCTGAATACACTGCGCTTATAAATACTTGTAACATCAATCTGTACTGTATTCTGCAAATAAAGAATTTGTATTTGAAGTACCAAAACCAAGTACCAAAACTATCCCCCGATTTGGTCATCATTATTTTTCTGAATTGTGTCCCACTATGGAAGGAAATTTACATTCGTGTTCACGTCAACTGTTGCTATGCAGATAAATTGAAATTAGGGCAAGTTAAAGACGAAAAGAACTTCAAATAAACATCACTCACGATATGGAACAGAAGATTACTTCGCCTCGTAGATGGTTTTCCACCTACGACGGAATTGTAGGTGTACCCTGATGGTATCCGGAGTCTCCTCGGGCTGGTGGTGTATACCTTAGCGTTGAGAGGAACTGCTTCGTCAAAGGAATCCTCTGAAACACATAAGATAATGTCATGGATGTACAAGTGAAGTCCCCCGATGCGACCACATAGAGTGATATTTATTTTTATACAATGTTGGAAGACACACAAGCATACGGGCTACCTGTTGTAAAGCGGTAACCCTTGCAATACATTAGGTATTGCGGTGTTGGTTGTGCCTTACATTTTACTATTAATTAAAATAACTTTCGACTCTAAGCATCAATGTATTGTTTTGTCCTTAACAAATTAAAAAAAAAGTACTCTGCTGCTTGTATCTTTCTGCTACTGGCAGAGACATCACATATGTGTGAGTAGAACCATTCTGAACGATTCTTTTAGGATATCCTACTATTTATATTACTCTACTGTGACAAATGTGTGAGTGAGAACGTTGAACGTTCTTTGTAGTTATCCTACTGTTTGTAATGTCTCTACTCTTTATATTTCTCTAGTGTGACATCTGTGTAAATGAGCCAATTCGAACTTTCTTTGAAGTTATCCTACTACTTATATCTCTCTACTGTGACAAAGGTATGAGTGAGAACGTTGAACGTTCTATGTAGTTATCCTACTGTTTGTAATGTCTCTACTCTTTATATTTATCTAGTGTGACATCTGTGTAAATGAGCCAATTCGAACTTTATTTGTAGTTATCCTACTGCTTATATCTTCTACTGTGAGCGAAGCTGCACGTTCTACTTTGCCCCCTTGCGTTTACATAATATCGGTCTTACCCGCTCTCCATTGGTCATTCCTTCATGATTAAGACCGATCAATTTTGGTGAGAAATCACTGTAATCATTATTTATACTCATAATGACTACCACTCTCAACGTATTTTTACGCCCACCACTCATACCCACCACTGTGTCTCCTGTGTAGCCAGAATTAACAGCGGCGACCACCGAAAAGGCAATGAACAGTGAAGTTTGCTGTTCCGGGGATTAAACTACAGCTGCCTTGGAACTCACAACTAGTAGGTAGGAGTAGGAAGTTTTGGAATTGACTTCACTGACTCACAACGTATATAAAATAATGCTTTTACCTGGGATTGCTGTAAAAAAAATTGTGAAATTATTAATAAAAATCGAATAGTCGTATCTTTAGGTTTGACGAGACATGTTGTTGAGTGGCTAATAATATCTACTTTAACACAAAGGCTCGTGAGTTTGATTCTCACACAAGCAAAACATTTGTATGAATGACCATTTATACAAAAATGGTTACCGTAGCCTATGAACGCTTGCAATGCATCATCACACTGGGGAACTTCTTTTGAGCTTACTGGTGACCTCACTCACACAACAACACTCCACGGAATTGTTATTTGGTTTAGCGGGAAAACATCGAGGTTAAGTTTTCGATAACATAGACACGATGTTATCGAGAATAGAAAATGAAACCACCTTAGTGGTAAAAAAAAAACTTTTTTTTTACCACTAAGGTGGCAACAAACAAGCATACGGCCTGCCTGATGGTAAGCAGTTACCGCAGCCTATGGACATTTGCAACAGCAGGGGTGTCACTCTTGCGTTGCCGACCCTAAATCACCCAACACTCCGGCCATCAAATGTGAATTAGGTGTATTATGATATAACAGATGATGTTGATGACTAATGTTGTAGTTTGCACTAGTTTAAGAGAAGTAGGGCGCGAAGCAGCCCATCTGCCCTAGCTTCAAGCTGTCCTAGGGCCACTGACTTAGCTTAACGACTGTCATCTATCGACAACAGGCGGGACCGACGGCTTAACGTGCCCTCCCAAGCATGGGGAAGCTCAAGATAGATACACACATCCTGCAGTGGACGTTGCTTAACCTATGTGTTTGATGGCATGCTCAATGACGCCATCGAGCTGTCGTAACGAATACTTATTCCTTTGCATTTCTTAAACCAAAGAGATTAAAAGTCTGTCAAATTCAATCACTGACGTGATTCTTGTTTGCCGCACTGACGCGTAAGCGAGTGTCACTCGCTTCTGATCACAGATTGTTGATTGTATTTTTTTTTATAATAAATTTCAAAAACGAAGTTACTTTTCTGCAAGTATTTTCAGGAACACCGTTCCTATATGAAATCTATATGTTTGTCTGTGTGTCTGTCGCTTTTTTCGAATATTAGAATTTTGACTTTAGATATTGATTCAACATAAAAAAGTAGAATAGGAATGTCTGAAAAACCAATATCATATCATATTAAGAAACATGGTCAAAATGGCCGACAAAGTTTAAAAAAAAAAAATTGTTATATAATTGACGAGCCAGGTGTTCTTTCCTCTGGCAATGCAAGCTTGCGCATTATCAACTGGGTTTTTTTCAGAATTTGACCTAAAAAATAATGGAAATGATCTGGTTTTCATATATAATAATTAATAAATACATTTAATAATTATTTATTTTTTTGTTTTTGGAGATCGATATTTTTCTTTCGATATCGTACATCGATTATTTCGATTCCATGTTAACCATCGATGTTATTCTAATATCGATCATCCCTACAGTCCTGTGAGTACGTGCACTCATAAATCTACAACTTAACCTGTGCTAGTAGACGATTTAATATATATATATATATATATTGGACCTGACTATGTAATTGGCCCCTGTGGGCTGTGAGGAGTAATTTATAAATTACATGTAATTGGATTTTTTGTATGGTTCTAAATAAATGCCTTTCGCACACGACTTTTCAATGAAAATCCACATGAAAAGTTTTCAAAAAAGGACATTTCAAAAAAGTATTAAAAGGTATGTTCCTTTTGGCGTTTTTGAAGTTACGCCCGATAA
Organism: Pyralis farinalis; assembly: GCA_947507595.1. Classification (NCBI taxonomy): domain Eukaryota; kingdom Metazoa; phylum Arthropoda; class Insecta; order Lepidoptera; family Pyralidae; genus Pyralis; species Pyralis farinalis. The sequence goes on along the minus strand of OX382263.1, from coordinate 33,071,780 downwards.
CGTGACTACATACATAGGCATTTTTTTTTTTTTTTTTCGCCCAAGAAATTGAAGACCCACAAAGGAAGGACCAACCCACACCCGGGTGTGCATTGGTCATTCCTCCGTGAGGGGCACCCTCCGGAAAAAGGGAGGGAGGAGGTGAAATATTTTAAAGATACCATTTCGTGCGAACGAACTGATTATGTCGGATTTCCACCGACTAAAACACCCCCTGGGACTGCCTTTAGCCGGGAAGGCTACAAAGGCTTCATCTGAAGCGATCACCCCAGGGGTACGGGGTGACGCAAATACATAGGCATTGATTGATGAAAACATATATTTTTTTTTTTTGAGAACCAAAACATAGCGCGATTTACTTTTTGTACAATGCCATCTATTGTTGTATAACACAACCACAAGATAACGCTGGCATTAGATTACATAGCTCACTCACAGGAAATTAATATAAAGTGGCACGCAGGGACAATAATCAAATTCATTAGTATAAAGAGTGGTATTTAGGGTTCCGTATGCCAATAGAATAATATGTGTGTGTGAAGTGAAAAATATTCTTTTACCCTGACTGAATATACCACCACGCTTATCTCACTCTGAAATACGGGACTGCCTTGAAGGGGACTTAAAATATACTCCACCACGCTGCTAAAACGCGGAGGCCTGTGTTGTCAAGCCGCTGAAAGGTCACTGATTTAGCTTAACCACCTATATAAATAAATACTTATATACCTTAAGGGATATCACCAAAGCTACCTTATATATTGGTGCAATATTGGCTTTTTAATAGGTTTTTATGCAATGGATAATGGATATGGAGTTAACTGTTGTCCTCATTCACCCCCCTGGGAGTTGTTATTTGGCTGCGGGTAATGCGGGTCGCACGCTTGTTTGCCAATATAGTTGTATAAAAAAAAATAACCCAAGAGCGTTGGTGTCAAAGCATTAAAGCAGCTTGTCTGGAGAAGTACCTCCACCTCACAGAAAACCGCAGCAAAATAACAGCCCAGAGGGTTGTTGTGTTCCAGCGTGTGAGTGAGGTCACCAGTAAGCTCCTAAGGAGCTGCCGTGTTAGCAGCAGAGGAGGCATCGCGCGAGTGATACTAAATATATTGCTAGCGTTCATAGGCTACGGTATTCGCTATACATATATGCAATTGATTTATTCAAGTTATCTAATAAATGCTTATATATATATATATATATATATATATATATATATAGAAAGTAGCAAAAGCGGTTCCCACGGGAAAATGGGATACCTCGGATTCAACGGAAGGGGAACCTTTAAACAGTCTAAATAATTAGTAGAGTAGCCCGTCACTACGTCACCGGATGAGATTTAATTATAATATTTTTTTTTTTTTTTCGCCCAACAAAGTTTAAGACTCACAAAGGAAGGACCAACCCACACCCGGGTGTGCATTGGTCATTCCTCCGTGAGGGGCACCCTCCGGAAAACGGGAGGGAGGAGGTGAAATCTTTCAAAGATACCATTTCGTACGAACGAACTGATTATGTCGGATTTCCACCGACTAAAACACCCCCTGGGACTGCCTCTAGCCGGGAAGGCTACAAAGGCTTCATCTGAAGCGATCACCCCAGGGGAACGGGGTGACGCAAAAATTATAATAATAACACACAATAGGAAATGCCATTATTATTTGATCTTAACAACGCGATGTAATATTCGCCGTCTGCCTAACAGCGCCATCTAGTGTCCAGTAGCGATAATTCGGAATACTACATTATATAGATTGGTGCCTGCTAATACGTTTATTTCTTTTTGTACAATAAAGCTCTGTCTAGAACTTCACGCCAAATCACTTGTGGGGTAGGCAGAGAGTACCTAGCGCCGTGACTCGATCCTTACATACCTCACTCGCTTCTTTAACATTCATTGCTCTTCGCATGCACGTTCGCCGGTTTCTATGACCCCTGACATCACCTTCTGACAAAATACGACCAATTTGATCATGGTAGGTACGCCACAAATTTTGCGTAACCTGCGTATCCTACTTTCATGCTCTCTCTGCCATATCCAGCTCTCGCTTCCATAAGTAAGCGTTGGGACCAGCACTGCATTGTGTATAGCGAGCTGTGCCTTCTGGCTCTAGTTGTTACTGGCAAAAAGTTTTCCCAACGCTCCATTCACTCTATTCCCAGCACTCACTCGTCTTTCCACATCTGCGGTGTACCTTCCACCATTCATTGCTGAAATTGCATCCAAGATACACAATCCTATCCACTTGTTCCATCACTTCATCATCAACCGTAATCCTTACATTAGTTCTGGATTCTTCTCTTTCAAATACCATTATCTTTGTTTTCTTCGCATTCAATAGTAAGCCTTTCTCCATACATTCGTCTTTCATCATTGTGTCAACACTGGTCGTGTTTGAAATTCAATGGGTGTTTCTGCTAATAACGGCATCGTCTGCATACAGAAAAAGTCAGTTCGCCACTAGGTCACCCATGCGCAATCCTACATTCGTTGACCTTATTCTCTGTCGACAACAATAAAGATATTACAATACGAGACAATAAAAATGATTGAATGTGTAGTTGAAAAAATAACTCACCGGGTACGATTTCTGTAAATAAAAGACATTTTAAAAATAAAACATCAATTTTTAATTTAACTTTGCTATATAAATTGATTTTATATAAATTAAATTTAATATTGAAACCCACAGTTAACTTGGAGGTGTATATAATCCATATTAATTCTGGATTATGTTTGGCGACTTCCGTACGTGCTTACTCGTGAATTATATTTTTAGTTCAACGACAGCCTTGAAATGTATCAAGTTACATCGATGTCAGAATTCAAGACTTTCGTGAAACGTCTAGATTTGAGACAAACAGACAGCTAAACGGATGAACACCAACGCAAGGTCATAACTGTACAAAGGTATACGGAAAGGCTTTTCCTTTTCAAATTTGTTGAATAGAAGTTTTTAAATGCCCGCTATTCTACCATGAATTCCTACCAGTAGGAATACGAAAGTATAAATTATGAAATCCATATATCTGTAACCGGTCGGACCCAATTTTAGGGCAAACTAGTTTGTGTCGGTCAAACCGGTACATTGTAAACGCGTCAGGATATACTAATTAAGACCAGGTTAATCTAGTTTCACCCAAATAAATATTGCTCATCTAACTTATTGCCTTTTAATTTTAAGTATTCATTTACTTGAATAATAATTTAAAAGCAGTTCGGCCTAGGCCAAACTAGTTAATCCTAAAGCCAAACTAGATTGTAGGTATTTTAGGTATATACTGACACGCTTCGAATGAACCGATTTTGGCCTAGGACAAACTAGTTTGGCCTGAAATCGGGTTTGGTCGATAATATATTAATATACATACGATAACTACTATCAACTTTATATTGGTCGATAAAATTCCTTAAACATCTTATTTTCTTAATAACGTATAAAGCCAAGTTTTAATTTTGTTTTTATTAAGTAATAATGTCGAATTAAAGACCAATTACAAAAAAAAACGCTCAATACTGGCACTGTAGAACCATATTTATACTTATTGAATCATATCTTGTATTTATTATCTATGTACAAGTAACCAAAATTTAAATTATCGCTTATTGAGGCCACTTATAGCAATAATAAATTATGGCTAATTGTACATAAATAATAAATACAAATATGTCTCAAAAAACATAAATATTGTTCTACAGTGCCAGATATGAGTGTTACTTAATAAATACAAGATGAGGGCGCCATTTAGCTTAATACGTCCTCTTAACCCTTCGAAACCCGTGTGGTCATATATGACCGCGAAATGTATGGGAAAAGGTATATAACAGGTTCTGAATGGGGGCGTCTGTACGTACCCCTCAATTGTGATTCGTTAAGGATTATGTTCACGACTATAAAAAAGGTCTACGTAATTAATGACATTCCTATCAACATTCAAAGCGAAAAAAATATTAGATAACTGTGAAGAAACGTCACATTATTCCTATTGGTAGAAATTCATGATAGAAACAACAACATCATTTAAATAAAGAAAACTCCAAGGCGTCCATCCATAATATTTAAATCATCACCAGTAGCTAACATATTTTGGAAACAAAAAACAAATCGGCTGCTGGTTATAGATTATTCTTCCTAGTTCTTAATTGTTCAACAAAAATAATCCTCTGGCAGTCAAATTTTTACGTTAGTGATTAAATACTACAGGTTACACCTCGCCTTTTTTTTTAATATATATGGCAATAGTGTTGCTACTTTATGCCAGTGTCAAAGTATTCAGTTTTAGAACCATTTGAAAATCTTAATTCTATGTTCCAGCTTCAGGAACTGTGCTGAAAAAATACTTGGGAAGGGTACCTATACTCAATCAACCCAATTTAAATACCACCCGTAAAACGATAGTGATTTTTACAAGGTTTTCTTGAAGAACTTATTCACGTCTTCCAAAAAGTGCATAAACGTGTTATATTTGAGTTTTTTCATTACTATATAATTTCACTAGCACTTATGTTACAAAATACTATAGAAGTTGTCACACAAAACTAATTTTATACTGAATTGTAAAAAGCGCGGGAAGAAGTCCCACCTCGCCTTTACTCAGTGTGAACTATTTCAATGTTGCCATTTCAAAATAATATACAAAAAAGTAAAATTTTAATTCTCGTAAAAACTACGAACAAACATCTCAGTTGCTTCGATTTAGCAGACTATTTACTCAGTTCAATAGTAGTGATAATTTGACCAAAACATTTGACAATGTGGACGAACGGGTCATAGAAATGGCGAAAAATGCGGGTACTTACCATCGACTGTAATAAAATAATAATGGTTAGTGTTTAAACAGAAATTTATTAAGTTTTATACTATTTCATACATTCGTTAAAAACCACTTTCTACATATTTAAAGATATTCAGCAAAATTATTGATGCCGCCTTAATTAGATAATTATATTTAGTATACAATACATTGAAAACGGTCCTGCCACTACGCCATCATGGCGAGACTGCGCATAAAACATCTCAGCGGTTCCGGTCTACTAACCAACCTTTAAGCTTATAAGTGCTGCAACTATCCCAGAACTAACCAATAATAGCTACGCGTTTTTTGCCCCCCGGCCCGTAGTTGTGAATTGAGTTACTACGTAATATCGATCTCATCAGCTCACCATAGGTTTATTATCTTCATGCTTAAAAATCTTAGTGCTTATATCCAGGTTAGATATAGATACTAAGCAATATTAAAATTTTGCGTATTCAGTACGATGTCACGCTGTATGTAATAGAGAAATGTTGGGTAGTGTATTAGTGGTTCCGCCATGTTCACGGTAACAATTTAAGAGGTCTATGTGGCTCGCCAAAAATTTTTTTTAATGCTACTTAGCTTCCAAAGTACAATACAACTTCCAAAATACATACAAGCATACGGCCCACCTGATGAAAAGCGATTACCGTAGTCTATACACGCTTGCAACTACTAGTACTCCATCGATTAGAGGATTCAAATCAGAGAACATCGAATTATAGGGTGTGTAGTGTACCACGTCCACGTCAGTCACAGTCTTGCCAGAAGGTTACTTTTGTAACCTTTTAGGTGATTTTTGAACTGCATTGGTTACTTTTAGGTTACACTAATGAAAAGGTTACTTTTAGGTGATTTTTCGGAATTTGTAGAATTAACTTTTAATTTTTTACTTAAAAGCAACGTGAAACGGTACGCTCGTTTTAGAATTTTTATGTTGGTAAGCTTCGTTAACAGTAGTAGGAACTAAAACTATAGACCTTTATTTTTTTTTTTTGAATTATGTTACAGATTGCCAATATCGAATGGATAATTTTTCTTTAAAATTAAAATATGACGTGATCGGATGTCTTAATTATTTAATGGAAGGGAAAGACATACGCTATTAATATGATACCGTCGTAAATGGAGTAGTAAAAAAGAAGTGACATAGGGGAAACCATACATTTGTTGGCCTCCTCATAGTAATTGGCATAGTAAATGGAAATGACTTGACTTAGAGTGAGATAAAGCTAGTGCCAATAACTAAAATTAAATGACCAATAACTGTACTGTTTCCCCTATATTAAAAGATTTCACAAAAAGTGGTAGTGTATTTATTAAATTTCCAAGCTCCTTCGTATGAAAAATTTGAAGTAAAAGACTTATCATAGCGTAATAAAAAGATTTCCAAATATTGTTACTGATACAGAAAATTTACATAAATAATGGAAGAAACAATCGAATTTTTCGACTTCAGCGAATTAAACCATGTCGCCTGACTTGCCGGTTGAAGAATACTGGAATAAAATCCTAAAAATGACAGATACAGTACAGGTACCCATGTTCCCAAATTTGAAGGAAATAATAATGGTTTTGCTCGTTTTGCCATTTTCCAATGCATGTGTGGAACGAGTTTTCAGCCAATTAAAAACTGATAAAATCGGACCATAGAAACAGACTAAATACGGATAAAATTGCAGCTTTGATGGCTACCAAAGCGGCTGTAAAAATGCCACAACATTTGAGAAGCATTAATGCATGCTGGAATAAAATACAGCAAGGATAGTGATGATGATGGTGAAGGCCGGTACTTATTGCTTTCTCTTATTTTTTCATAAATCGGCAATTTTTTTTCCAAGAGAATATTTTCGAAAGTTTTATTTGAAAACACAGAAAAACCATTTGATTTTAAAATTTCAGATGCTGATGTGCTGTCTTCGCTCATGTACTCTTCAGTCATCATTTTAATTTCATATAATTATTTTAGTCTCATAATCACAATTGTTGTACCTAATTTAAATAGCTTAAAATATTTACTGTCAAGCCGTTGTTTAAAAAAGAAGACAGAACAAATATGAACTTTTATAGACCTCTGGCTATGATTTCTATATTTGCGAAAATATTCGAGAAAGTTATTTATAAAATATTATATTCTTTCCTAGAACTAAATAATATTCTCGTTCCTCAACAATATGGTTTCAGGGAAAATAAATCAATAAACCAGGCAGTGTATAACTTTCTCCACATAATATACACAAATGTAGATCGTCGGATACCAACTATGGCCCTGTACATGGATATGACGAAAGCATTTGATTACGTCGATCATACCATACTATTGAACAAATTGTATGCTTATGGAATTAGAGGAAATGCACATAAATTAATGAAGTCATATCTAGCGGATAGACAGCAAACGACACAAATCGATAGAATAAATATTAAATCAAAATGTGAAGAACAATATCAATCTGACTGTAGAAAGGTAAACTATGGCGTCCCACAAGGTAGCATATTGGGGCCTCTATTATTTTTAATTTACATTAACGATTTGCCTTCTGCAATTAAATATCATATGACATTATTTGCTGATGATAGTACAATTTTATTTACAAATGACAATACTCATGACCTGGAAAATGACATAAATGAATCTTTGGTATCAATAATCAATTGGTTGAATAATAATAATTTGAAAATAAATTTAGATAAAACGACATCAATGAAATTCAGTAAAAATACAGATTTTAATTCAAATAAACTTCAAATAAATTATTTAGGTAAAATAATTAAGGACACAGAAACGACAAAATTCTTAGGTTTAATCATTGACGATAAATTGAATTGGAAAATGCAAATTCAACAAATCTGTACCAAACTAAGCAAATTTTCTTACGCATTATATAACTTGAGCAAAATCGTAAATGAATCGGCTCTATTGACAGCATACCATGGTTACGTTGTTTCTACATTACGCTACGGAATAATATTTTGGGGCAATTCCACAGACAAACTCCTTGCTTTTAGAGCACAAAAACGATGTGTCAGAGCCATGTATAGTTTAAAACAGACTGACTCATGTAAGTCATATTTCAAGAAGTATCATCTCTTGACAATGCCTAGTCTATATATTTTTGAATGTGCCTCATTTGTCAAAAGTAATATTAAATTCTTTAATTTTAAGACGCGAGATCGACATAAAAATAAGTTATATTTAAATCCAGCGAGGACTGCGCTATTGAGTAAAAGTGTTTTCTGTAACATGCCTCGAATATACAATAAAATACCTGAAAGCATACGTAGCATAAATGAGATTAACATATTCAAAAATAAACTTCATGATCTGTTGATAAGTAGGTGTTACTATGACATAAATGATTATTTATCTGACAAGGATTTGTAAAATGCATGACATTATTTAATTAGATAGCAATAATTATTGTATGCCTGAATGGTAGAACACAGAATAGAACTATGCTAAATTGTAACAACCTTATTACCTGTAGTTCACAATAAAGATTATTTGTATTTGTATTTGTATTTGTAATTAATACATTAACTTTATACTATAACCCGTTCTTACTTAGTATACATATTTAAGGTGCAGTCAGACATATAGGTAATTAATACTCAGTTAAAAAATAATTATACTATCAATTTACAAATTTTAATATAGAAATCATTGAATTGTACACTTACGAGTATATACTTGTTAATTTTATTTATCAGGATCACTACACAGTTCATTATATAAAATATAAATTTTGGAATTATAACAGCTAATAAAGAAATTGAAATTCATATTTAGTATGTATGTAAAGTTGTACCAGAATTCATATTACGCGCGCATTTGAGGGACCATATTTTTGCGAAATTTCGATACTCGTAACTTCATATCAATTCTTAATGCATCAATTTTATTATATAGGGTCAATATGAATAAATCAAGAAATGCGGGCAAGTGCTTAAATACTCATCGATGTTTCTGTAAGTCAATACAACTAATATTCTATTCTATCAGCTTATAATACCTTTCCAGTAAAAAAATGGTTATATATGAAAGGTTATTTTTTATACAAAAAGGTTACATTTTTTTATATTTCAGGTAATTTCTGACATGACCCGACTGGCAACACTGGTCAGTCATACGGGAACCGCTGGCGAGAGTAGACGTGTTAGTGGACTATTCATTAAATGCGTGCGGGGCCTGTGATATCCCTGTTGCCTGTTGAAATTTAAAGGAAAATATTATATGAATTAGCTTGTATCCAACTCTTTTTTTTTACTATTTTCAATATTTTTTAAATGACAACACTAAAGCTCGGCAATAGCCACTAACAAACAGAGAAGAAAATGTACTAAAACTATATTTAAAGATATAGGCGTGTCGTCGTAGAATTAATAAGAAAAAATAGATACAATGGTACTTACGTTCGTAATCTATAACAATAATACGAGTAACAAATAAATAAAAAAAAACACATAATATTTGATTACAACATTATAATTTATATTAAAATCATTTTTTGATTATGTTATCCGATTCCCTATTGCGCCGGACTCAAAATGGTTGGATGGGTGAAATGAAACATTTTACTTACTATTTTTAACCTACTTCAAAAAAGGATATTTTTTTATAAATTTGTTACGCAATCATTCCGCCAATGAATAATTTTGATGATTCTTTTTTTTTTTTGTTACGTCATACTTCAGAGGTGGTCCTATATAATTTTTATCGAAATTGATTCAGTGCTTTTTGAGAAAATCAATAAAAACAAAAATATATACACAGATAATGTATTGGTTTATGGTTCCCTTCGGCAAAAGTTTTTGAAGAGTACTTTGTTGATGAATCTGTGTGTTTTTATTTACACCACTAAAAAGCAAAGGAGTCGGTGCCAGCCGCATAATATCAATTGATAATATCTGTATACTGGCATCGACTCCAAAAATCGTAAATAATTGTGACCAATTAATTATGATTTTGAGTACCTGAGGTTTTTGTACGGCAGTTTTTTTTTATTTAAAAATAATTTATTTTGTAAACTATTGTATTTGAAAGAATAATCTCATACATTATTCTTTCAAATACAATAATCTCTCTTAAAGTAAATGCTTTTGTATGGTGTCAAGTGTGACATTTGTAAGTTTTAACAACAAGTCTGAATTTTAGCAACATATAGACGACGCTAGGATGGGTACACTCGTGGTGACGGTCGATGACAGACTGAGTGCGCGATGCGCGGAGTTTTTGAATTGCGCGAAGTTTTGGCGGACGCGGAATGAATGACTGTTCTGTACCATTCTATTTTGCTATGATTGATGTGATTTTCTATGATTGTACTATAGTATATAATTTTTTTTTACATTGTGAGTATTTGTTTTGTTTGAAGAGTATTTATTTTATAAACAAAATTAATATAACTTGTGTACATACCTTCTGGTTCTAAAACGCAATAAATATTACTGTATTAGTATAAATTTATTAAAAGAATTATTTTAATGCTGGGAATAGTGTGAATGGAGCGTTGGGAAAACTTCTTGGCAGTAAAAACCTGAGCCAGAAGGCACAACTCGCTATACACAATGCAGTGCTGGTTCCAACGCTAACTTATGGAAGCGAGAGCTCGGTAAGGCAGAAAGAGCATGCAAGTAGAATAAACGCGGTCGAAATGTGAGCGCTGCGCAAAATTTGTGGCGTAAGGCTTGTAGACCGTATTCGCAATGATGATGTTAGAAACAGAGTTGGTCTGGAAGAGAGCGTTGGTGTTAAAATAAGAAGAGGCATGCTCCGTTGGTTCAGGCATGTAGAAAGATTGCAGAATGAAAGAATAACGAAGCAGATATACAATGCAAAAGTGGAAGGATGTAGGAACCGAGGAAGGCCAAGACTTACCTACCATGACCAAATTGGTAGTGTTCTATCAGAAGGTGATGTCAGGAGCCCTAGAAACCGGCGAGCTGCATGAGAAGAGCTTTGAATGTTAAAGAAGCGAGTGAGATATGTAAGGATCGAGTCACGTGGCGCTCGGATTTTTCTGCCTACCCCGCAAGGGATTTGGCGTGCAGTTATAGATAGATATAGATAATTAATTTAATAAACATTATTTGCAAGTTGTGTAAACAGAAACATATTTAAAGAGTAATTAATTTAAGTTGCTTACTCTCGGCTGCAAAACAATTTGTAAAATGAGTATTATTTTAATTAGCATAAAATACGCATTGCACTTTTTAAAAAAAAACGTCGGAAGGCATGCAAGCAGACCACCGATATGAAATACGTTAAGTGTCACTCGCGCGATGCGTCATCTGCTGCTAACACAGCAACTCCTTAGGAGCTTACTGGTAACCTCACTCAAACGCAGCAACACAACAACCCTTTAGGGAGTTTCTTCCTTTTTTTTTGTTCTTTGACTGCGGCTTTCAGTAGGGTGGGGTAGGGCAGTCAGGGTATTGTCTATGATATTAACGTGGGGTTGCCATTTTGATAAATTAAATAACTGCTGAAAAAGAGGCCGTGGTATATTAGCGGATCATTTAGTTTAACACTTACTGTAATTGCCTGTAAAAAATAACAAGCACACATTAGAACTCATTGAAAACAGACGAATAACTCATGAAACAAATATAATTTATTACATTTCGGATATTTAATTAATGCCTTGTAGCATGTTATTCTAATGACTAACATCTACAACGCCTGAGTCCCACGTGGAGAGGCGAAACACGTGTCACAGCGGCGACCAGGGCAATCGTGGCAGCAACGGTGATGGGTGCATACGGTTTCTGTTCCAGATCGCGGGCAATCGCGAGGACGATCACAGCAGCCGAGGCAGAGGCTACTGGAGCAGCCATGGCAGCGACGGTATATTGCATCTACTAACAGTAGTGAGTGGGTGCCGGCCGGTGCTAGTTCAGATGAACCAATTGGTGGCGGAAGCATACAAAGCAGGTCAATTATTAAAATTACAAAGCTGAGTATGGCAGAGACATCATTAAAGTATTTTATGTACGGTCAAGATCCCAGCGTTGTGCAAAAATTGAGATGTGCTCGCATCTCGCAACACTTGACTGACCGCGTTCGTATTGATGATGTAGTGAAGAGTTAGTCAGAAAGGGAAAGTCTTTGTTAAGATACGAACAGGCATCCTCCGTTGGTTCGGAAATGTAGAAAGAATTCAGGATGAAAGAATGACGAAACAGATATACAATGCAAAAGAGAAAAGATGTGAGAGCCGAGGAAGACCAAGACTTACCTACCATGACCAAATTGATTGTGTTTTATCAGAAGGCATCCTCCGTTGGTTCGGAAATGTAGAAAGAATTCAGGATGAAAGAATGACGAAACAGATATACAATGCAAAAGAGAAAAGATGTGAGAGCCGAGGAAGACCAAGACTTACCTACCATGACCAAATTGATTGTATTTTATCAGAAGGTGATATCCGGAGCCCTAGATGTCGGCGAGCGTGCATGAGAAGAACTAAGAATGTAAAAGAAGCAGGTGCCGTGTGTAGGAACGCGTCTTACGACGCTCGGCTCTCTCTCTGCCTAGCCCGCAAGGGACCTGGCGTGATATACATAGATACGAAATTTCAAAAACGGTCAGCATATAGGCCTAAACCGTAAGAAATGCCAAGCACAAAAAAGTTCATACACAGCTCGTTGTTTCTTTAACATTCTTTGACATTTTTATGACTCATTTTGATGAAAAACGTTTAATTTGATCATTGCGTAAAAAAATGTGTGAAATTTACATCCGATAGAAGTGTGTAAATATTGAATAAATAAATATTAAATATTGCCGGACAAATTACACAGCGCCACCTAGCCCCAAAGTAAGCGAAGCTTGTGTTATGGGTACTAGACAACTGATAAACATACGTAGTTACATTTTTTTTTTTTGTAAATACATACTTATTATACAGAGAAAATACCCAGACCAATACAAACAGACATGTTCATGCACACAAATGTTTGTACTGTGTGGGAATCGAACCCACGAGCGTTGGTGTCAAAGTAGCGTAACAGCGCGTTTCACCACTGCGCCACCAAGCTCGTCGTAAAAAATGTGAACTTAATAATCACAACAATATTCTGCGTTCTGAACAATATTCTGAAATATTTACGTAAACAATACACGTGTACAATACACCACGGTTGTTATGACGCCTTATCCCAAGCTTCGTAATACTCCGGCGCGCACACACACGTACCAACACACGTACAACGCTCGGACCCTGTAATTAACACTGTATAATGGCTTCTATCTCATTCTCTCGCACGTTAAATACTATGTACGTGTGTGGTTCTCTCTTTTTACTGTCGCTTTTGCGTTACATCGAGTTTTAAATAGCAGCGACGCTAAAGTTTTTACTTCAAAATAAAAAAATAGAAATACTCACGCCACAGCTCGTTGGCCGGTGTAGCCTGATCTGGCGAGGGTAGGCTGAAGATGTACCCGATCTGGCAAGGGTTCCAGTGGTCACAAACTTCGTGGTCGGGATCTAACTCCGACACATACTTGTATGTCTGGAAAATTAACGAATATTTTGAGGCGCTTGGTGACACAGTAGTTAGTACCAATTTGAAGTTTTTATACAACGTCGGAAGGCATCCAAGCATACGGCCCACCTGATGTAAAGCGTTTACCGAAGCCTATGAACGCTTGTAATAAATTAAGTATCACTCGCGCCATGCCTTCTCTGCTGCTAACACAGCAAGTCCTTAAGAGCTTACTGGTGACCTCACTCACACGCAGGAACACAACAACCCTCTAGGGAGTTGTTATATGGCTGTAGTTTTCTGTGAGGTGGAAGTACTTCTCTAGACGGACTACTTTGCGTCCTACCTCTCTTAAACAAAACATTTGTGTGCATGAACATGTCTGTTTGTCTTTGTCTGGATGTTTTAAGAGAGGTAGGGCGCGTCAAAGCAGCCCGTCTGGGCAAGTACCTCCACCTCACAGAAAACCGCAGCCAAATACCAACGCCTTAGAGGGTTCTTGTGTTCCTGCGGGTGAGCGAGGTCACCAGCAAGCTCCAAAGGAGTTGCTGTGCTAGCAGCAGAGGTGGTATCGCGCGAATAACACTTAACGTACCGCGAGCAATTATAGACTACGGTAACCGCTTTCCATCAGGTGGGTCATATGATATATATTCTTTATTGCACACAAATAAAACAAAATAATGATTGTCAAATACAGTGTACAAAGGAGAGCTTATCTCTTCAAAAGATTTCTTCCAACCAACCGTAATCAACGTGGAAACAAATTGTATAAGGGTTATGATGCATCCCGATGTTGTATAAAAAAAAACGGGTTGCACTCCGGGAGTGCCGGCAGAAGTAAAAACTTGAACAAGCGGACCACACAGCGATGTTGATAAACTACATTGAACGAAACGCGTAAGCGCCAAGAATTTCATGGCACTTACAACGTTTTGGTCGCGAGAAAATAATGCCCTATGAACGATCCAGCGCTTCATGTTTTAATTGTTTAATTAGAGGTAACTAATGTTTTAGCGCTGCAGCGAACTTAAGTTCTAATTCTCACCAAAATCTTACGGTCAGGGTCACGTGTCCTGTAGGCCGATTCTACTAAAAAACTGCAACTGCACTGCACGGCGTGTGTCAAAATGATGTGGAATGACATTTTGACGTTTCGTTAAACGTCGCTGCTGTCAGATCGCTTAACGAAACGTCAAAATATACGTATTTTGACACACGTCGCGCTGCAGTGCAGTTGCAGTTTTTTAGTAGAATCGGCCTACTGACATTAACAGTTTAACGAGGGCAAGTTTAACATTTTTTACTCATCCCAAAAAGTGCACAACGCCGCTAAAGAAGTTTTCACTTCAAAAATGCAATAACCTACCCTGTCAGGGTAATATCTGAAATGGACCACTACATCATCAGTGTCTTCCAGGGCGCACTTGGCGCTGGTGTAGTTGAGTGATGTCCTCTCGATGGGGGCGCACCCGATGACCGCTGTGCCGTTACGAGGTAAGTCTGGACCTTCCGTCTTATGCCCTGAGGAACATGAGCAAATTTGTCCTTAGAAGATATACAGGGAAGTAACATCCCAGTGGATAAAGAACTAGCTTATTGATCAACTTTTTTACGTATATAACGTCGGGATGCACACAAGCATACGGCTCATCTGATTGTAGCAATCCACTACGCTTTTTAGGGTTCCGTACCCAAAGGGTAAAACGGAACCCTATTACTGAGGCTCTGCTGTCCGTCCGTCCGTCCGTCCGTCTGTCACCAGGCTGTATCTCATGAACCGTGATAGTTAGACAGTTGAAATTTTCACAGATAATGTATTTCTGTTGCCGCTATAACAACAAATACTAAAAAATAGAATAAAATAAATATTTAAGGGGACTCCCATACAACAAACGTGATTTTTTTGCCGTTTTATAGATAATGGTACGGAACCCTTCGTGCGCGAGTCCGACTCGCACTTGGCCGATTTTTTTAGACATTTTTATCACGTACGATGATTTTGACGAGCTCGGTGGCTCAGTCGTGAATGACGCGACTTTGACACCAACGCTCGTGGGTTCGATTCCCACACATGGCCAAACATTTCTATGCATGAACATGTCTGTTTGTCTTGGTCTGGATGTTTTAAGAGGGGTAGGGCGCATCAAAGTAGCCCGTCTGGGGAAGTACCTCTACCTCACAGAAAACCATAGCCAAATAACAACTCCCTAGAGGGTTGTTGTGTTCCTGTGTGTGAATGAGGTCACCAATAAGCTCCTAAGGAGTTGCTGTGTTAGCAGCAGAGGAGGCATCGCGCGAGTAATACTTAATGTACTACAAGCGTTGATAGGGAACGGTAATAGCTTTACATCAGGTGGGCCGTATGCTTGTAAAAATGTGGATGCAACTACCCTCAGCGGTGTTCCCGAACAAATCAGTATACTTACTATTACAAAAGAAGTACTTGTTGTCAGCTACATAGAGGTCTTTGTCCTCAGCACTGAGGCAGGAGTCAAACATGATGGGGGTGGGTTCCACGTCTCCTTCGCACATCATGGTGCCGGACCCATCTGGCTCCTTGGGAGCACGGTTTGCTGGGCAGCGGTACATCAAACCTTAAATAATTAATTGATTCAGGCCTTAATGACGAAGCAGATATCCAATGCAACAGTGGACGCATGTAGGAGCCGAGGAAGGCCAAGACTTACCTACCATGACCAAATTGGTCGTGTTCTATCAGAAGCTGATGTCGTTCCTGTAGCCTATGAACGTATCGCTCACTCGATGCCTCCTCTGCTGCTTACACAGCAACTCCTTAGGAGCTTACTGGTGACCTCACTAACAGGCAGAAACACAACAATCCTCTAGGGAGTCGTTATTTGGCTGCGGTTTTCTGCGAGGACCTGGACTCCGAAGCGATAGCGCCAGGACACGACTGGGATTAGCGTTCGGATGAAGATGATGTTGATGTTCAGCTCGGTCATCCAATTTCTCATATTATTATTTATGGAGTAATACTCCTTAAGAAACGATTTGGAGTTATAAGGCCCAGTACGGAAATTTTATGAGGAGTAAAATCAAGTGAACGCGTTAACAAAAAGTGACAGCGTTACGCTCGTCCGTTTAAAACAAACATATAATATCTGTAGGATTTAACATGCGAAAGAGTGAGATAGAAATAACTAAAGGATTTAAGTGAGTTTTTATACAATATCAGAAGGCGTATCTGATGTAAAGCGGTTACTGTAGCCTATAAGCGCTTGCAATACATTAAGTATCGCTCGCGCGATGCCACCTCTGCTGTTAACGTAGCAACTCCATAGGAGCTTGCCGGTGACCTCACCCCCACGTGCACAACAACCCACCAGAGAGGTGTTATTTGGTCGCGGTTTTCTGTGAGGTGGAGGTACTTCCTCAGACGCTCTGCTCTTATACCATCTACCTATCTTATGTAAATGTTACTGTAATAACTCAAACTACGGTAAATCCTAAAATTTACAGGTAAAACATAAGAGTTAACAACAAGTAACGGTAAAAGTCCGTAAAGATATCACTCACTCACACGCATGAGCACCACAACCTTTTAGGGAGTTGATACTTGACTGCGAGTTTCTGGGAAGTCGAGGTGCCTCCCCAGACGAGCTGCTTCGAAGCGCCCTACCTCTCTTAAAAACACCCAGACTAAGACAAACAGACATGTTCATGCACACAAATGTTTGTCCTGTGTGGGAATCGAACCCACGAGCGTTGGTGTGGAAGTAACGTAACAGCGCGTTTCACCACCGCGCAACCGAGCTCGTCAAAGTATCTTATGCGTGTAATAATTAAATAACATAATAAAAATAAAAATATTATGACGAGCTCGGTGACTCAGTCGCGAATGACGCGACTTTGACACCAACGCTCGTGGCTTCAATTCCCACACAGGACAAACATTTGTGTGCATGAACATGCCTGTTTGTCTTGATCTGGATGTTTTAAGAGAGGTAGGGCGCATTAAGGCTGCCTGTCTGGGGAAGTATCTCACGGAAAACCGCAGCCAAATAACAACTCCCTAGAGGGTTGTTGTGTTCCTGTGTGTGAGTGAGGTCACCAGTAAGCTCCTAAGGAGTTGCTGTGTACGCAGCAGAGGAGGCATCGTGCGATTGACGCTTACTATATTACAAGCATTATAGGCCACGGTAACTGTTTTACATCAGGTAGGCCGTGTGCCTGTGTGCCTCCAGACGTTGTATAAAAAAAAATGCATCACATCTACCTTTCCTTATGATCAATGGCGGTTTATTTCTAATTTCAGCGATGGTTACGCCTTTTTCTCCGTTCTGTATAGCAGACATTATGCGCTTGTACAGAGTCGTTCTTCGTTCTTGCTCCGCTATTATATAAGGAAGTAACTCTTCTGAAAGCACGTCCACCTTCTTCTTTGCGTCTGCGTTCATCTAAAATGTTGAAATAGAGCATCGGGTTATGTTCTGAAGAATTGTTGGAAATGATGTCGACAGCTACTTTTTATAACCGCACCGCTCGCCGGCGGCGAGGAGTTCACCCTCGCACGCTTCGAGTTATTCAAGAAATGCGTGAAGAGGTTTTTAGAGGGTCGGCAACGCACGAGTGACGCCCCTGGTGTTGCAAATGTCCATAGGCTACGGTGACTGTTTACCATCAGGCAGGCCGTATGCTTGATTGCCACCTTAGTGGAATAAAAAAACCTGGAACCGCAATGGTCGCCTACTGTGCGATTCCAGAGAAGTTTTCTTCCGAGAACTCTCAAGCTGTGGAATGAGCTCCCAGCCGACGTTTTTCCAAGAGACTACAGCATGGAGTGGCAAAAACTGGGTCATTTAGGCCCTTTATAAATAATTATCTTCTACGAGGTAATCTGGTAGAATGAAGTGCTAATAGTACATTCTTCCATCGAAAATTTGCGAAATTACTGTGTTATATGTTCTATAGAAAAAAATGAGAAATAATTTGACTCATTTTGTATGGCAACATCATGTTCTATATAACAAATGAAATCGATGGGGTAGGACTTTCAATTTTTGTTTTTTATGTAGAACGTCTGGAAGCATAGAAGCTCACGATCCACCAGGTGTGAGGCGGTTACCGCGGCCTATCAACGCGTGTAACACATTAAGTATCACTCGCGCGATGCCACCTCTGCAGCTAACGCAGCAACTCCTTAGGAGTTCACCGGTGACCTCTCTCACACGCAGGTACGCAAGAACCAGCCAGAGAGGTGTTATTTGGACGCGGTTTTCTGTGAGGTGGAGGAACTGTCTAAGACGCTCTGCTTTGGGGTGGTTGTACTTTCGTCACAAAGTAAATTCATCACGGTTTTTGTACACTCCATACATTGAATATAAATTCGCCACTCATATTAAAAAAAATGTGTAAATTTGTCACTGATAGGTATAAACTATTGCAAATTCGTGACAGGTATGTATAAATTACTTACCTATGACGAATTTACAATAGTAAAACCAACAACTTACCGTCACTAGTTTCAGTTACTCGTTGTGGGTATTACAAAATACTTGCAATGATACATTGATTTGGTCTCCTGTTCTAGTGCGTTGTGTTATATTTTTCTACCTTGTGTCAATGCGTTAACAGTTTATTTATTGTATACCTGAATACGTAGGGAAATATTGGTTGTGTTTTGTTTCTAAATAGTGGTTTGTTACTTATGAGTGGTAATGATTGCATATTTGTGATGTAACTGTTTTTCGTTTTTGATTGTTGTTTAGTCTTGTCAACGGTAATTAAGTAGTTAGCTATAGATAATATTCAAACTATAGAAATAACGTGTGCCCACTGTTTTGAGCGATTCAAGTATTTTATGTTATTTATAGTATAATTTCTCATGTAGGTAAGTGACATTTTGTGTTTTATGAGAAATAAAGAATCTTTAAATTGAATTATTGTAAATTCGTCACAGGTAGGTCTAAATTATTGTAAATTCGTCACAAGTGTTCATTTTTGCATAAAGCACTGGTAGCAATATCTGTTGCAAATGCGAGCGTTGCGCAAAATTTGTGGCGTATGGCTTGTAGACCGTATTCGCAATGATGATGTTAGAAACAGAGTTGGTCTGAAAGAGAGCGTCGGTGTTAAAATAAGATATAAATTGATATAATATAATATGACATATTGAGCACATTTGTAGCAAGCTTAGGTCTATATTGGCAAAACTTGCTATACTAAGATACAATTTACCGTATCATACATGTAGAATGTTGTACATGTCTCTAGCTGACAGTGTTATTAACTACGGCATATCAAGCTACGGACGAATGTTTAAAACATATATTAGTAAAATAACGAGCTCGGTGGCGCAGTGGTGAAACGCGCTGTTTCACTACTTTGACACCGACGCTCGTGGGTTCGATTCCCACACAGTACAAACATTTGTGTGCATGAACATGTCTGTTTGTCTTGGTCTGGGTATTTTCTATGTATAATAAGTATGTATTTACAAAAAAAAAATATTTACGTATGTTTATCAGTTTTCTAGTACCCATAACACAAGCTTCGCTTACTTTGGGGCTAGATGGCGCTGTGTAATTTGTCCGACAATATTTATTATTATTATACGATGTTATTTATTTTTTGTTACCTAAATTGCTAAATCAACTGCCTCCAAAAATAATTAATACACTGTTAGACAATAGTAACATGAATTCCAAAAGAAGTAAATCTGCTCTGAAGATCTTTTATCTGTCTCTTGATGGAGTTTCTTGAAGCTTGTTATTGTATTGTATCAAGTGAGTGATCTCGCCGTGCCACGCATAAACCTTCATCAGGTTTTTGTGGTCGGCTATATTGTATGTAATAGATTCTATAAGTAATAAGTAATAATAAGAAGAGGCATGCTCCGTTGGTTCGGATACGTAAAAAGAATACAGGATGAAAGAATGACGAAGCAGATATACACAAAAGTGGAAGGATGTCGGACCGGAGGAAGGCCAAGACTTACCTACCATGACCAAATTGGTCGTGTTCTATCAGAAGGTGATGTCAGGAGCCCTAGAAACCGGCGAGCAATGAATGTTAAAGAAGCCAGTGAGATTATTAAGGATCTAGTCACATGGCGATACCTTGCGGGGTGGGCAGAGAGAACCGAGCGCCATAAGACACGGTCCTTACATACTTCACTCGCTTCTGTGACATTCATAGCTCTTTTCATGCACGCTCGCCAGTTCCTGGGGCTCGTGACATCACCTTCTGATAAAACACGACTAATTTGGTCATGGTAGGTTAGCCTCGGTCTTCCTCGGCTCCTAGATTCTTCCACTTTTGCATTGTATATCTGTTACGTCGTTCTTTCGTCCCGCATTCTTTCTACATGTCCGAACCAACGGAGCATGCCCTTTCTTATCTTAACACCGACACTCTCTTTCAGACCAACTCTTTCTCTCACGTCTTCATTACGAACGCGGTCAGCAAGCATTATGCCACAAATTTTGCGCAATCCTCTCATCTCGACCGCATTTATTCTACTTTCATGTTCTCTCTGCTATACCCAGCTCTCACTTCCATAAGTTAGCGTTGGGTTTAGCACCGCGTTGTGTACAGCGAGCTGTGCCTTCTGGCTTAGATTTCGGCTGCCTAGAAGTTTACCCAACGCTCTATTCACCCTATTCCCGGCACTCACTCGTCTCTCCACATCAGCGGTGTACCTTCCATTGTTGCTAAAATCACTTCCAAGATGTACAATCTCATTCACTTGCACTACATCATCAACCATAATCCTAGTGTTCGTTCTGGTTGTCTCTCTTTTATCTTGGTTTTCTTTGCATTCAATTGTAAGCCTTTCTTCATACAATCATCTTTGATGGTGATTCTGCTAATTAATACCGTGTCGTCTGCATAAAGCAGGTAGTTGACCACTGAGTCACCCATTCGCATTCCCACATTCATATTTCTTATTCTCTGAAGACAACTGTCCAGATACAGGATGAACAACCGGCGATCCGACAGCACGCATCCCTGTCTGACACCAATGTTGACATCAAGCCAGGAAGACAAGCTACCGCCAACCCGCACACATGCTGTACAATCCTCATAAGTGGATTGCACAGCACGGAGTAGATCACCGTCAACCCCATATCTGGGCAAAATGTTCCAGAGATTCTTTCGCACGACCCTATCAAATGCTTTCTCAAAGTCCACAAACCCGCAGACAACCTTCTGGCCCAAAGCCAGATGCTTCTTTACGATGTTGCGGAGTGAAAAATCTTGATCCGTACATCCTCTGCCGCTTCAAAATCCACCCTGTGCTTCCCAAAGCATTCCATCGGATTTCACCCTCATTCTCCTTTCAATGATTTTTCCATACACTTTAGCTGCTAAGCTGATCAAACTGATGGCCCTATAGTTTGCGCAGTCATACGTGAGCCCTTGCCTTTATACAAGGGCACGATGACCGCGCGTCTCCAATCGCTCGGGACCCTTCCCGTTCTCCAGCATAATATGCTCAAAAACCAGAAGGCTTCCCTAACGTAGATACCACCTAGCTTGATCATCTCAGCTGGTACCATATCGATTCCCACTGACTTTCCATCTTTCAAACTTCGTATCGACCATTCAATATCATCCATAGTAATGTCTTGATGGTACGCTGGCACTGCCGAGTCGATCACAGACTCATTCACAATGCCAGCGTCATGGACATAATCATACATTTCTCTAAAATATTCACTCCACCGTTCTAACACTTCCTGAGTGTTAGCAAGAATACCATTAGCTTTACATCTTATCTTGTCCATTCTGGATGCTGACGAACCACTTCGAGACTTCTTTACCTCTCTCCAGAAGAGTTTGGTATTTGCCTCGAAGTTCTTCGCCAGCTTCTCTTCCTCACTCATATGTAGTCATTCACGCTTCTCTTTCACTAAAGCTTTTGTGTCATTCTTGCATCGACGGTATATTCCTTTCTTCATTTCTTTCATACCATCACTCTGGTGCAAAGATGATACGTAATCCAGCCACGCTTTCCTCTTTTTTTCCACGGAGGATTGAACCTCCACATCCCACCAGGCATCTCCTCTCAGTGTTCTACGTCTCTTTGCGCATCCACATGCTTCTTTCGCACTGTCCATCATACTTTCTTTCAGAACTTTCCAACATTTGTCTACATCAGAGTCGGAAAGATTCGCGTTCGCAAGTCTTTCACTGACTAGACGTACATACGTACTCCTCACACTTTCATCTTCCGATTTATCACTTCTTATTCTTTCATGATCTCCGAAAGGAATACGCACTCGCCAGTGCCTCCACTTCTTGGGCCACAAATCGCCTTATCACCAGATAGTGTCCGTTTCAAGAGTGGGACCTCTGAAGGCTCTTGTATCCATTAACGACTTTCGGAGACGTCCATCTATCAAAATCAAATCAATCACACTTTTCTGTACATTCCGTCTCCATGTGTAAGTGTGAATATCCTTGTGATGGAAGAACGTGTTCGACACAAGGACGTTTCGTTCCATACATACGTCTAAAAGTAACTTACCAGCATCGTTCACTCTCTTATCTCCGTATGGACCAAGCACAGCCTCATAACTGCTTCGCTTGGTCCCAACCCATCCATTTAGATCACCACACATAATTATCCATTCATTCGCTTCGGCCAAATCCAGAATACCCCTTACAGTCTCCCAAAACTTCTAGAGCTCCTGGGGATCAGCAGAGCACACAGGAGCTCACAGGAGCATATGCTGCAACAAATAACACTCGCGTAATCCCCAGTTTTATCTTAACTCAGAGAAGTCTTGGACCTACTAAATCATAATCTTTCACACCAGCGGCCAAGCGAGATGAAAGCACGACACCTACGCCGGCACTGGCATGAACGTCCTAGTCCACCCCGGACCACAGGGCCCTCATGCCACCGGGCAGGTCTTCGGTGTTGCTTCCCTTTCGCTTGGTCTCTGACACACACAAAGCATCTAGGCATCTAGGCATCTCATGTTCATTATATCTGTCAACTCATTCATCTTATCTTTTAGACAACTTCTCACATTCCATGTACCTTTACGACACTCAGCTCTCCTCGACCCGCCAGGATGGGCGTTGCGTGGTGGGTGGCGGCCTCCACCGCCGCATGCCTTAGATTTCGCACCGACGGGGCGGATCGGTGCGCGTCGCCTCCGGGGACGCCCTAATCCGCGCGTCTGTGCGGTTTGGGTCTAGAATTGCAGTCAACAATGTTGGACTGGCAGGGTCGCGGCGTGCACGCTTCTGGTACCGACCCCCAAATATAAATAAATAAACATAATAATTTACTCACCCTGTCTGCATCTTTGTTGAATTTTATACCAGTGCCGTCCTGAAAAATATTATATTAAATAGTTAATAGATCTTACGAGTAACGTCTACAACGCCTGAGGATGCCTCGTGGAGAGGCGAAACACGTGTCGCAGCGACGACCAGGCCAGTCGTGGCAGCGACGGTGGTGGTGGGAGCATGCGACTTCTGTTCCAGATGGCGGACGACCGCAGCAACGGAGGCAGAGATTACCGGAGCAGCCATGGCAGCGTCGGCATGTTGCATCTACTAACGGTAGTGGGGCCGGCCGGCGCTAGGCCGCATGAATTGGTTAGATATTGCAACAAAGCATTTTGGTAAAATAGTGATATTAAATTGATGAATTGAAGGTTACTAAGGACAGCACAGACGCTGAATTGTTTCCAGACATCTTTGTCAGTTACATATTCATCAATTCTATAATAAGCCCTTTTACAGAGAGTACTTTTAATGTGATTTTTTAATACAAACAAAATATATAATACAAATAAAACACAGCAAAATATATATACAAAACTAAGCATAAACACAGCAAACAGTGTTGTGCGATGTAACAAAATGATCTAGACTCAGTATGTTGTCGAAGCCTGCGTAACAGACCCGACACTGATTTTCAGTCTAGACCAATCTTTTGTGACACCGCGGTCGGAACAAACAAGTACTATGCACTAAGACAAACAACAAACACTATAGTTATTCTAAA
Organism: Pyralis farinalis; assembly: GCA_947507595.1. NCBI lineage: Eukaryota > Metazoa > Arthropoda > Insecta > Lepidoptera > Pyralidae > Pyralis > Pyralis farinalis. The sequence continues at coordinate 33,047,503 of OX382263.1, read as the reverse complement.
TATAATTTACACAGAAACAAATACAATCAAGTACAATATTAAGAACTAGTCAGAGAAGTGCCAGAAATAAAAGAAAAAATATAAAAATTGCATGAAAATATTTTTTTTGCATTTGATAGAATTAACCCTCCTAAACTTCCGTAAGAAGATTTTTTTCCCAACGTTTAAAACTATTCCGAATTTCAAATCGGTATTATTTGTTACTGTGACATCACAACCTGCTTCCCATGGTTTCCTCTTGTTGCTATATGGTAGCTAAAAAGAGTGATTACTCACCACTGCCTGTCTCCTGACGATATTGGCGAGGTACCTTCCTCGTCGTGACGCTGGCAACAGGACACTGCCTGCTTGCACTTCATCGCCGATCTTCAATGACGCAAATATTAGTTTAAAACAAACATGTATAGTATTCCTATTTATTTATTAAGTAATTTATTAAGTACATTTTTTTATATAAAAAAAACCATGAAGTGCGAGTCCTCGTGCACCGAGGGCCCCTTAAAATATTTTCACCAATTATTTTCTTAATTTTTTTTTATGTATTGTAACTACAAATTTACGGTTTTCGGATTGTTTTTTTTTTGATTCTAGGTCCACGGGAAGTACCTACCCCTTCCCTTGTGAATCCCTTGTGAGTGTCAAAATACTCGTATGTGCAAACAGCGTTTGATTGCGTTGACTTAGAAGTTTAATTTTTTGATTGCTTAAAGGGTTTGCAGACCTGTGTATTTGACATTAATTTAAGTTTGAGAGCTCCACCCGTTCCTGAGAAAAAGGTCTTGACAGACGAACAGAGACACAGACTTACAGACGGTCAACAAAGTGATGATGATAAGGGTTCCGTTTTTCCTTTTGAGATACCTAAAAGCGATGATGATGATGACGGAGACGTCAGGAGCCCTAGAAACCGACGAGCGTGCATGAAAAGAGCTATGAATGTTAATGAAGCCAGTGAAGTGTGTAAGGACCGCGACTTATGGCGTTCGGTTCTCTCTGCCTACCCCGCAAGGGAATTGGCGTGAAGTTATAGATAGATAGATTAGGGGTACCTACATATAAATTTTATTAAGATTACATTACTTCATGCATTTTCAGTTGGTTGGACATGTAGAAAGAATGCGGGACGAAAGAATGACGAAACAGATATACAATGCAAAAGTGGAAGGATGTAGGAGCCGAGGAAGACCGAGACTAACCTACCATGACCAAATTGGTCGTGTTTTATCAGAAGGTGATGTCCTTAGGAGCTTACTGGTGACCTCACTCACACGCGGGACCACAACAACCCTCAACCCTCAAAGAAGTTGTTATTTGGCCGCGGTTTTCTGTGAGGTGGAGGTACTTCGAGTCGTTTTGAAATGCTTGTCTTGTGTGGGAATCGAACCTTCGAGCGTTAGTGGCAAAGTAACGTAACAGAGCGTCGCCACCGAGCTCGTCTAACATTAACAGTATCAAGTGGTTAAAGTAACTCACCGGTGGATATCCACTTCTGACAATTATTATTATATCTAAAAACAATAAAGGAATCCATAACTTTTCTCTACCCATTTCGAAGACCAACAAAACGCGGATTAAAATTTTCTCGCTTGTTAACAATCGCTGTAAAACAATTAACAATCATAAAATACGCTTTTATTGCTTTTGTCGGCCAATTAAAATACAGTTGATTGTTCCAATTTATTCGGAAAGTGTAACTGTCGACGAGCTTGGTGGCGCATCGCTCGTGGGTTCGATTCCCGCACAGGGCTAACATTTGTTTGCGTGAACATATCTGTTTGTCTTGGTCTGGATATTTTAAAGAGAGGTAGGGCGCAACAAAGAAGCCCATCTGGGGCACTATATTCACCTCAGGAAACCGTATCCAAACTATAGTTCTCTAGAGGGTTGTTGCGTCCCTGCGTGTGAGTGAAGTCACCAGTAAGCCCCCAAGGAGTAGCTAACACAGCTACTCCTTTAGAGCAGCAGAGGTGGCGGGTAATCCTGTGAAATTTGGTAACGATCAGATCACCCGTGCAAAGGCGGAGCGGGTCTCTAGTAATCAATATATTAATACGTGAAGCAAAAACTTTGTACCCCTGTAATCTACAAACGAGGGGGGGGGGGGGGGGGGATGAAATTGTGTAAAGTGCAGAAAAATGAGTTTTGACGTGATAACGTCTTATAAATCGATGAACGCCGGCTGCACGCACGAAAAAGCATAACTCATTGTCACGTTCCGCCTGAGCCGAGCGTGCAAGCGAGAGCGCGGAACAAGCGAATGAGAGGCACGATCGGCCTAAGCGTTCGGCTTGTAAAAGATAAAAAAGATAAAATTTCTTTATTTGCCTTTAGACCCTCACGGGCACTTAGACACGTCTTACATTTTCAATATTATATCTTATCATTTTTTTTTTTATTTTCTCTTTTTTAATCTACCAGCATTTCAAATGACCATTGGCGAAGAAGAAATGCCAAAAGAAACTTGGCAATATAGGTCTTTTTTATCCAAATCATCTTATAAATATTACAATAAATATAATGATATGAGTGTACATATAGTGATATCAAGTGGTACAATTAAAGTTATATTAATTCATGTGCTGAATCATTTCCATACATCTCTGTCAGTTAGATATTCATCGATTCTATAATAACCCTTCTTCTATATGGCTACCTATATGTAGTTCCCATTTTCGCCGTTTCACAGATAAGTTGGTGGCACTGTACTTCCATGGGTTTGTGTGTCAAACGCATGCTAGATGTGTGTGTAATGTTTTTTTAGGGTTCCGTACCCAAAGGGTAAAACGGAACCCTATTACTGAGACTTCGCTGTCCGTCCGTCCGTCCGTCTGTCACCAGGCTGTATCTCACGAACCGTGATAGTTAGACAGTTGAAATTTTCACAGATGATGTATTTCTGTTGCTGCTATAACAACAAATACTAATAAATAGAATAACATAAATATTTAAGGGGGCACCCATACAATAAACGTGAATTTTTTGCTCGTTTTTGCTCGATATTGATAACAGCAACAGGTAGACGCTTGAAATATTCACAGAATATTTAGTTATATATTCACTTTAAGAATAAATAATTAAATTAAAATAAAACAAATATTTAAGGGGGGCTCCCATACAACATACGTGATTTTTTTGCCGTTTTTATAGATAGTGGCACGGAACCCTTCGTGCGCGAGTCCGACTCGCACTTGGCCGATTTTTTCTATTAGTTTAAAGTACTTTCCAAACATTATTATAAAAAAAATTGGTTATCTGTAAAGTCGGCTTACGGACGATAATTTTACTTGATAACGTCATAAGAAAATATTCAACCGTTGACAAAACAGTTTACGTGTAGGTTGTGTGCTGCCGCTGTCTCTCTGCTACTCGGACGTCTCAGCCGATGCAGTGGAAGAGAGATATATGCGTCACAATATATGACGCATATATCTCTCTTCCACTTCCACATAGTTATCTTTATTTATAACATGGGCTCCAGGGAATCACTTAGAGAACAATTTAAAGAAATAAATATCCTCACGGTTACCTCTCAGTATATTTATGAGAACATAATGTATGCTCGTAAAAATATAAATTCGTTTTCAAAATGTACTGAAAATCTTAGGAGCAGGAATAGATTGCGTATGCCAGTACATCGGCTTGCTAAGACTAATAGATCTTTTGTGGTAAATTGTATTCGATTCTATAATAAATTACCTGAAACAGTTCTGTCCTTGCCTGACAATATGTTCAAAAGACACATCAAAAATACCTAGTGTTTTTATCTTTTATCTCATACCTATGCCTACATTTAGTACCACGTCACCGCTTGTATTTTAAAATATATGTCAAAAATAGAAAAATATATTGTTTAATTTATATAACTCTGCTAGGTTTGACCAATCTCCTATCCTTATTCCAATGATTTCACAGATCTTACTGAAACTAACTCGGGCTTACTATTAATTAATAGATCTATACAGTAACTCGATTTGCGTAAAAAAAATTTGTTGATCTATTCACATACTGTAGTTTTCATACGTATGTACATTCTGTGTACTAAGTATCGGGAATTTGTCAATAAAACAAAAAATACAAATTATTCATCTAAATTTATTTTATCGCCTTCAAAGTAGGCCCCATCGCTTGCAATACAACATCTCCACCGCTTCACCCAGTCTTCCATACATTTTTCATAGGCTATTTGCGGTATGGCCTTTAGCTCATTCAGCGAATTTTCTTTTATGGCTTCTATCGACTCAAAACGTTTTCCTCGAAGTGGTAATTTTAACTTGGGAAATAAAAAAAAGTCAGACGGAGCCATATCAGGTGAATACGGTGCTTGGTCGAGAACTTTTGTTGAATTTTTCGCTAAAAACTCTTTCACTATAATGGCTGTGTGTGATGGTGCATTATCATGGTGCAGCATCCATGAGTTGTGTTGCCACAAATCTGGACGTTTTCGGCGGATACTCTCACGCAAACGCTTCATGACGCCTAAATAATATTCTTTATTCACTGTTTCTCCCTCTGGAAGGAATTCGGAGTGAACCACACCACGGTAGTCAAAAAAAACTGTCAGCATCACCTTGATTTTGGAGCGACTTTGCCGCGGTTTTTTGGGTTTCGGCTCGTTTTCGAGACGCCATTCTGAAGACTGTTGGCTTGTTTGCATGTCGTACTCATAAACCCATGTCTCGTCGCCAGTTATTATACGTTTCATAAAGGTCGGATCCGTAGAAGCTCGGGAAACCATGTCTTCAGCGACATGCTTTCGCTGCGCTTTTTGAACAAAATTGAGCTCTTTTGGAACTAGTCGAGCGGCGACGCGTTTCATGCCTAAAATGTCAATGAGAATGTTGTGGACGGACTTAAAAGATATGTTCACCTCACTAGCCAACTCTCTCAGACTCATACGTCGATTTTCGAGCACTAGCTTCTTGATTCTGTCGATGTTTTCTCTGGTCGTAGCGGTTGAAGGTCTACCAGAACGAGGCAAGTCTACTACTACTTCTCGGCCTTCTTTAAAAGCCTTATACCATTCATAAGCCCTTGTTTTCGATATACACGATTCGCCGTAGGTATTTCGCAACATTTTTAGTGATTCACCACATGAAATATCATTTGAAACACAAAATTTAAGGCACACTCTTTGTTCAACAATATTTTCCATTGTAAAAATCGCCGAGGACTCAAAACTATGACCAACAAAAAGTGTAGTTTAAAACAAATTAAATGACAGATCCCGCTCAAATTTTGCGCGCTAAATCAGTACAGTGCTACCAACATGCAGTAAAAAAATTAGAACGACCTCTTTTACGCGGGTCTTTTTATTGACATATTCCCGATACTTTTTACACAGAGTAGTATATATTAACTTTTAATACTTTGTGTGTAAAAATGGCTGTATCGACTTATTCGATTTTTTTTTACATTGCTAATATCATATTATGAGTATATTTTTATAGCACACAATACACATCCTATGCAAGTTTCTTATGGTAAACAGTTAACTGGGTACATTGTAAATTTCAAATTGCCGATACGCATTAGTGGGGTAAATTTTCCAGTCTGGTAACCTTGTTATTGAATGTACTTTTGTTGCCGTCCCTTACGGGTGTACGCGTTTGTCAACTCTAGGTATATACTTCCTCTGAGTAAGTAGCAGATTGTGTGAAGGAAAGTCGCAGGCGCGATGTATGATAAAGCTATTCATATGATTTTTCACATGCTACTAGTGAAAAAAATGTTCCCTGCCTAGACTGTCTACGCTACGGCTAAACGATACATTTTTTATATCTTCGACTTCTTCCCGCGCTATTGACGAGTAACTATGGTATCATATTTGAAATTTTTACAATTCACTATAAAATTAGTTTTATGTGACAATTTCGATAGTATTTTGTAACATAAGTGCTAGTGAAATTATACAGTAATGAAAAAAACCCATATATAACAGGTTTATGCACTTTTATGAAGACGTGAATAAGTTCATCAAGAAAACCTTGTAAAAATGACTATCGTGGTATCGGGTGGTATTTAAACTAGGTTGATTGGGTCTGGGTACCCTTCCCAAGTATTTGTTCAGCATAGTTCCTGAAGCTGGAACATAGAATTAAGATTTGAAATGGTTCTGTACTGAAGACTTGGCTGTATGGGTTAGATCCCTTTGCCTTTCCCCTCGGGGATACAAAGAACCAAAAAAAACATTGTGTCTGTGGTTGGTCTAAAATATCCTCTGACATGACAAGTTTTGAATTTTTTGAAAGTTTTGTTCAAGTTTTGTTTGCTACTTTGGTTCTTGTCTTGCATATTTCTAAGTGATTTTCCTTGAACGAATTCATTGATACTAAAATGGCATTACCAGCGCTGCGTCAGCCAAAATGTGTCGATAAATTACAAAATACACCCTTACCGCCATTTAATAGCAAAAATGTGATATTAACATTAAAATCTGATAAAAAGCTTGTGGTACCTTGCGATGCCTACAACGGCATACTACTGGTGAAGGGAATGTACAAATGTATATTCTGTAAGATGGATATTCAACTAGACGAAGAATACAAGAATAGCCATAAGAATCTGCGAAGTCATAAAGAATATATGTGTGTGTACCCACATCTTGATGACTTTGGCGAAAATTTAATACGAAAGGTAAATAATCTAAATTTATATGCAATTTAAATGCGAGCGTTGCGCATTATTTGTGGCGTATTGCTTTTAGATCGTATTCCCAATAATGATGTTAGAAACAGCTAAGAGAGTATAGGTGCTGAAATAAGAAGATACATGTACTGTTGGTTCGGACATGTAGAAAGAATGCAGGTAGAAAGAATTACGAAACAGATATACAACGCGACAGTAGAAGGAAGTAGGAGCCGAGGAAGGCCAAGACTTACCTACCACGACCAAATTGATTGTATTTTATTAGGTGATGTCAGGAATGTTAGAAACCGGTTAGCGTGAATAAAAAGAGCAACGAATGTTAAAGAAGCGAGTGAGGTGTGTAAGGACTGAGACGCAGAGACTACCAGAGCAAATAGGGTAGTGACGGTGGTGGGTGTATGCAGTTTCTGTTCCAGTTGGCATGCTATTGTGGGGACGACTGCAGCATCTGAGGCAGAGAGGACCAGAGCAACCATAGCTACGACGTCATGTATCTACTAATGACAGGTAGTAAGTGCCGGCCTGTGCTAGTTATCACGAACAAAATGGTGAAGAACGCACACAGTAAATTAGACTTTCACAAAATAACATCTCAATCTACTAAACATTCAAGGATATGGCCCACCTGATGTAGAGCAGTTACCATAGGTTATTATCCCTACTTATATCCGTCTCTGTTTGTCTCGGGTATGGTAGGCATGGATACACTGGAATTGAGGCGTAAACTGGCTTTGACCATGTATTATCAGCAACTCCTAAATGGCAAGCTTGACAATCCTGCAGCTGTGTCACGCTGTCATTTATTCGCCCCGGAGCAGTATACGAGACTGCGATCGCGCCGTCTGCTGGCGGTTCCGTTTGTACGCACATGTATGGCGCAGTTTGCACCAACGAATCGGGCTATGAACTTGCTCAATGCTTTGATTGCCCAGCACTCGGACGTCGATATTTTTAACTGTAATATCACAGATTTCACACAGAAGTGCTATTTTTATTTGTGGAATATTATCAATACAATTTAATAATGTCTATTTAATACTATTGGTCAGATTGGTTTGAGGCAAGATCCTGTCCCTTAGAGAAGCATGTCGACGACACTCCGGTACCAAGTGTGTGATATATATTGTTTCACATATGTCACGCAGCTCTGATTGTTTTAGCCCCATCAATTTAAGGAATTTGTTTAGTGGAATGTGGCCTGAATGCAACCTAAATGCTGCCACTAGAACCTCCCTAGGTACATTGACACAGTCGAACCGTGGATATGAGAAAAGGCTCTCGATAAACAATGTAGTTTCATATGAAGACCGTGGCAATGCCACTAGCGGCAAATGCCAGTAATAACAGCACCCATGTATAAGGTGTAATTATGTTGGCAAATAATCTTAGGGAGATAAGGGTGGCAATGTGCAGGCTACAGTTGTATTGCAGGGAAGTCCTTGAGCTATGATATCTGTAGGCATATTTAAATTATTTTTTTTATACTATGTCGGGAGGCATACAAGCATACGGCCCACCTGATGTAAAGCGGGTACCGTAGCCTACGCGGGTACCGCTGCTTACACAGCAACTCCTTGGGAGCTTACTGGTGACCTCACTCACATGCAGGAACACAACAACCCTCTAGGGAGTTGTTATTTGGCTGCTGTTTTCTGTGAGGTGGAGGCACTTCGCCAGACGGGCTGCTTTGATGCGCCCTACCTCTTGCCTTTCTTTGGAAGACCATCTATTTTTGGGAGCTAACTGTTGAATGACCTTATTATTAGCAAATGATATAATTATACCGTAGCGTATCCACTTTAAGTCTTCGACATTGTCTGTAATATTGAGCCACCAATTATAAGGATATTGGATTCCACCAGCATGTACCTGGTATAGCGCAGACACAGCTGCGCCGTACGTGGTTTGGGTGCACTCTGCTGCTGCGACTGCTGTTGCACTGCTGGTGGAGCCCCGGTGTAACGGCTCCCGTAGGGTATCCGGCCCGCTCCTCGTATTTTTGAATCTTTCTTTGATAATAATCGAGTTTTTCTTCTGCCGAACGCTTTTGTTCGCGGCATTTTCCTTTGGAAACCTTTGAATTTTGTTGAGGCAACACTGCCGCGCACTGAGGTAACTTCGCAAGAAAGTGAACAGTGGTGAGTCTTATCAAGCGAATCGTTTTCATACTCTTTAAAATAGTAGGAATATTAAATAAATAAATATTGTCGGACATATTACACAGCGCTATCTAGCCCCAAAGTAAGCGAAGCTTGTGTTATGGGTACTAGACAACTGATAAACATACGTAAATACATTTTTTTTTTTGTAAATACATACTTATTATACATAGAAAATACCCAGACCAAGACAAACAGACATGTTCATGCACACAAATGTTTGCCTTGTGTGGGAATCGAACCCACGAGCGTTGGTGTCAAAGTCGCGTCATTCACGACTGAGCCACCGAGCTCGTCTATATTGCCGAGTATCTGAAGGGTATCACAAGTAAACATAAAATATTTATGTATTTATTTATATCTAAGTATGAAGCGACGAAAGATAAATACATTTTACATTGTTTAGGGGGTCATGTGCCAGAAGCGTGCTCGTTCGCGACCCCTGCCAATCAGTCGATTGCAATTCTGGACCAAGAGCGCACCGACGTGCGGATTAGGGCGTCCCCCGTAGGCGACGCGCACCGATCCGCCCCCGTCGGTGCGAATATAGCTGCATGCGGCGGTGGGGGCCGCCACCCACCACGCAGCGCCAATTCCGGCGGGACGAGGGGAGCCGAGTGCCGCATAGGCACGTGGAATGTGAGAGGTGGATTGAAAGATAAGATGAATGAACTGATAGACGTAATGAATGATAGACGTTTGGATGCTTTATGTGTGACAGAGACTAAGCGCAAGGGGAGCGACACCGATGATCTGCCCGGTGGTATGATGGCCCTATGGTCTGGGGTAGACCGTGACGATCATGCCAGTGCTGGTGTAGGTGTCGTACTCTCCTCTCGCTTAGCCACTGGTGTAAGAGATTACTGTTTGGTAGGGCCTAGACTTCTCTGGGTTCGTATTAAACTGGGCATCACGCGAGTATTTTTGGTTGCAGCATACGCTCCCGTAAGCTCAGCGTGTGCTCAAGAACTGGAGAAGTTTTGGGAGTCTGTGAGGGATGTTCTGGACTTAGTTGAAGGGAACGAAAGAGTGATTATGTGTGGAGACTTGAATGGATGGGTTGGGACCAAGCGATACAGCTATGAAGCTGTTCTTGGTCCGTATGGAGATAAGAGAGTGAACGAAGCAGGTAAGTCTATACTAGATTTATGTATGGAACGAGGCCTCCTCGTGTCGAATACTTTATTTCATCATAAGGATATTCACACGTATACATGGAGAAGGAATGATCAAAAAAGTGTGATTGATTTGATTTTAATAGATAGACGTCTCCGAAATGTTTTGATAGATACAAGAGCCTTTAGAGGCCCCACTCTTGAGACGGACCACTACCTGGTGGTAAGCCGGTTTGTGGGCCTTTTTAGGAAGTGGAGGCACTGGCGAGTGCGTATCCCTTTCGGAGATCATGAAAGGATAATGAGCGAAAAATTGCAAGATGAAAGTGTAAGGAGAATGTATGTGCATCTGGTAAGTGAGAGACTTGCAAATGCAAGCCTCTCCGACTCAGATGTGGATGATTGTTGGAAAGTTTTGAAAGAAAGTATGGTGGATAGTGCAAAAGAAGCTTGTGGATGCGCAAAGAGACGTAAAACAGCGAAAGGAGATGCCTGGTGGGATGCGGAGGTTGAATCCTCCGTAGCAAGAAAGAGGAAAGCGTGGCTGGATTACGTATCATCTTTGCCTTTAAATGAAAATATGAGAGAAAAGAAGAAAGAAATGTACCGTCTATGCAAGAATGAAACCAAGGCTTTAGTGAAAGAGAAGCGTGAAAGACAAATTATGAAGGAGGAAGACAGGCTGACGAAAAATTTCGAGGCAAATACCAAACTCTTTTGGAGAGAGGTAAAGAAGTCTCGGAGTGGTTCGTCGGCATCCAGAATGGATAAGATAAAGTCTAAAGCTGGTGTCATTCTTGCCAACACTCAGGAGGTGTTAGAACGGTGGAGTGAATATTTTGAGGAAATGTATGAGTATGCCTCGGACGCTGGCAATGAGAGTGAGTCGGATGCTTACTCCACGTTGACAGCGTCCGACGAAGGCATAACTATGGATGAGATCGAATGGTCGATACGAAGCTTGAAAAATGGAAAATCAGCGGGAATTGATCTGATCACAGCTGAGATGATCAAATTAGGTGGCACTTACGTCCGGGACGCCTTCTGGTACCTATGCAACCTATGCTGGAGAACTGGAAGGGTCCCAATGGACTGGAGACGCGCAGTCATCGTGCCCTTGTATAAAGGCAAGGGATCACGCATGGACTGCGCCAACTATAGGGCCATCAGTTTGATCAGCTTAGCAGCAAAAGTATATGGAAAGGTGATTGAAAGGAGAATGAGGGTGAAATCCGATGAAATGCTGTGGGACGCACAAGGAGGTTTCCGAAATGGAAGGGGATGTACGGATCAAGTTTTCTCGCTCCGCAATATCGTAGAGAAGCATCTGGCCATAGACCGGAAGGTTTTCTGCGGTTTTGTGGATCTTGAGAAAGCCTTTGATAGGGTTGTGCGAAAGGAACTGTGGGACATATTGCCGAGATATGGGATTGACGGTTCACTGCTCCGTGCTGTGCAGTCCACTTACAAGGATTGCTCAGCATGTGTGCGGATAGACGGTGGCATGTCACCCTGGTTTGATGTCAAAATTGGTGTCAAACAGGGTTGCATGCTATCTGCTATGCTGTTTATCCTGTATCTCGATAGTTGTCTGCAGAGAATAAGGTCAACGAATGTGGGATTGCGCATGGGTGACCAAGTGGTGAACTGTCTGCTGTATGCAGACGATGCCGTGCTATTAGCAGATACACCATCTAAACTGCAAACACTGGTCACAGCGATGAAAGACGACTGTATGGAGAAAGGCTTACTACTGAATGCGAAGAAAACAAAGATAATGGTATTTGAAAGAGAAGAATCCAGAACTAATGTAAGGATTACGATTGATGATGAAGTGTTGGAACAAGTGGATGAGTTTGTATATCTTGGATGCGCTTTCAGCAGGGATGGAAGGTACACCGCAGATGTGGAGAGACGAGTGAGTGCTGGGAATAGTGTGAATGGAGCGTTGGGAAAACTTCTTGGCAGTAAAATCCTGAGCCAGAAGGCACAACTCGCTATACACAATGCAGTGTTGGTCCCAACGCTAACTTATGGAAGCGAGAGTTGGGTATGGCAGAAAGAGCATGAAAGTAGAATAAACGCGGTTGAAATGCGAGCGCTGCGCAAAATTTGTGGCGTAAGGCTCGTAGACCGTATTCGCAATGATGATGTTAGAAATAGAGTTGGTCTGAAAGAGAGCGTCGGTGTTAAAATAAGAAGAGGCATGCTCCGATGGTTCGGGCATGTAGAAAGAATGCAAGATGAAAGAATGACGAAGCAGATATACAATGCAAAAGTGGAAGGATGTAGGAGCCGGGGAAGGCCAAGACTTACCTACCATGACCAAATTGGTCATGTTCTATCAGAAGGTGATGTCAGGAGCCCTAGAAACCGGCGTGCGTGCATGAGAAGAGCAATGAATGTTAAAGAAGCGAGTGAGATATGTAAGGATCGAGTCACGTGGCGCTCGGTTCTCTCTGCCTACCCCGCAAGGGATTTGGCGTGAAGTTATAGATACATTGTTTAGAACTGTGTTATTAATAACTCCCGAAATATTTGCACGCAGGGTAGAATAAGTTGGATTATCTAATTATGTAACATCTTTTATAAGCTATTTTCGCATCTTATAGTAGAAATAACGAAATATAATGTACGCATTTTGACACACGCCGCGCAGCAGTGCAGTTTCGTATTTTTTTTTATAGAATTAGCTTTCTGATCAAAATGTAAAACAATTCACGTAAAAAAGTCAGTGATGGGGAACTTGGTATAAGAAAGAAGAGAAAGAGACGCTGAAAATGTATAAACAAGGCTCTGGGGAAAGATTTTTTTTTTTATACAACGTCGGGAGGCATACAAGCATACGGCCCACCTGATGTAAAGCAGTTACCGTAGCATAGTAACACTTGTAATCTACGAATAAAGTAGCTTGTAATTATATCAAGTATCACTTGCGCGATGCCTCATCCGCTGCTTACACAGCATGACAGCAACACTCCTTGGGAGCTTACTGGTGACCTCACTCGCACGCAGAAAACCGCAGCAAAATAACAACTCCCTAGAGGGATGTTGTATTCCTGCGTGTGAATGGGATCACAAGTAAGCTCCTAAGGAGTTGCTGTGTAAGCAGCAGAGGAGGCATCGCGCGAGTGATATGTGTTACAAGCGTTAATAGGCTACGGAAACTGCTTTACATCAGGTGGACCGTATGCTGGTATGCCTCTCGACGTTGTATAAAAAAAACCGTGATTTTACTGGCCCTTTGCACTGGCACTGGTCGTAGAGTTCAAACACTGCCCATTATAAAAATAGAAAATATAAAAGGTACTCAGAATAGAATAAATATTATCATCTCTGATATCAAAACATCAGTTCCTGGTCGTGAGCAACCATTACCATCACTGCCATATTTTGATGAAAATGTAAATATTCGCCCTGCTAGAGCACCACAGGAATATTTAAATGTAACCAGTGTTATCTGACCGGCGAGTGTCAATGACCTCTTACTAACACAAGCACAAGAAACCTCACAAAGCAGCCATATCGCAAACAATTAGTAGATGGATTAAACAAGTATTTAATAGATGCAGGCGTTATTTTGCGAAAGTCAAATTTACATGCAATTTGATCTAACCTGCTTTGTGTGCTTCCACCACCAATTAGTTCATGCGGCCTAGCGCCGGCCGGCACCTACACACTACTGTTAGTTGATGCAACATGCCGACGCTGCCATGGCTGCTCCGGTAGTCTCTGCCTAGGCTGCTGCGGTCGTCCGTCATCTGGAACAGAAACCGCATGCCGCCACCACCGTCGCTGCCACGACTGGCCTGGTCGTCGCTGCGACACGTGTTTCGCCTCTCCACGAGGCATCATCAGGCGCTGTAGATGTTAATCGTAAGAATAACATGCTACAAGTCATTGCACACAAAGCAGGTTAGACCAAATTGCATGTAAACAAGTATTGTCTGAAAGCGGAATTGACACATCAATTTTCAATGCTACCGGCACATGACACGCGTCGGCGTCAGCCGCAGCATCCGCTGGTATCTCCATAGACGCTACAGCAGACGGGCGGCGAGCTGTACAGAAAAATGTTAACGCCTTCGCTAGATTTTAGCATCGTCAAATTATTCCTAGCAGTGATTTTATTGATATAGATCAAATTACAATTCAACAAATTTTTCACTAAAATATTCTTTAGCTGTATAGTAACAGTTTGTCAAGAGCCTTTCATACAATTTCTTTTTGAGTCATGTCATCCTTAAACTTTTAAAATTGTCAGGCAAATGATTCCACATTCCGCGAATATAATTCAAGTCTTTGCTTAGGTGCAACCAATCTGGCTCTGTCAACTTCTGGTCGATATACAATTCCATTGATGCTGTAAGTCTACTCTTGCCAATACGTACGGCAAAGTAAATTTATATGACTTTTCCAATTGCATAGACTGTCGACGGTTGTTCCAAGAAACACAGTTGATTTCTATATCTTCAATATTTATGTTTTGAAATGTAATATTGTTTGGAATTTTGCTTGTGTAATTTAGTAGTCTTGATGTGTATTAGTTTGGTTCATTTTATAGTTATTAGTCCATGTACTGCTAAGTGTGTGTATAGCTTAACACTGGATCTTATTCCATATTAAAATATACAGGGTTACCAACTAAGTCGACCATATAGATAAATACTTTAGGGCAGGAGTTCCCAACTAGGGGGGCACGCCACGCTAGGGAGGCGTAGGGAGATATCAAGGGGGGCGGAATATATTTTTCTCGACTATTCAAAGCAATTAAAAATACCAAACTGGACGAAGATTAGAAAGCTGACAAAGAAACTCATTTACAATCGCTGGAAGACGAATTTCGCCGATACTATTAAGACATTAATTCAGAGTCTCCTATATGGCACATGACCAGAAACACATATTTTGTAAATGTCTCCCAATTACCAGAAGAAGTTCAAGAAGAATTTTATGTGATTAAACAATTAAAAAGGGGCGCGTAAAATATTATTTATAGTCCAGGGAGGCTCAATAAAAGAAAGGTTGGGAAACCCTGCTTTAGGGAGTTGTAGCACAGATTACTTAATATGGTTGTAGTGCCTATCATTACTAAGTGATTTGACCGTGAAACACCATGCCTTAAACCTAACCGATTTCGAAATATTGGACTAGATTATTAATATTATTATGCCTTGTTGGATAGCTAAAAATACGTACATATATACTTTTAAGTACATCTGCAACATAACTGCCATATTTTTTGTTTTATATCCTCAAAGAAATCTTTGTGCTATGCTAAAAAAATTAAAGGCTTTACATAACCAAAAATCTACAATTTATACCAGGGGTTACCAAAGCGTGCGCCGCGGCGCCATGGTGCGCCGCGGCGCCATGGTGCGCCGTAGAGAGTATAGAGGGACGCCTTAAGACACTATTGTTTACCATTGCCTGGAAACGAAATTTAGGTATTCGCGCCGAAAAAATAACCAATTCAAATCGAATCAAGCAAGAAAAATATGCGTGGATCCGAGATCCTTTTCCATGCCCAAGCTCCACCAGAATTCCCTTCGTTAGAAGAAAAGAGTCGTATTGAATTCTCTTGCGACAGCAGCCTAAAAACAAGATTCACGTGTTCTAATTTGTTGACCAACTTTAAGTTCAAAAGCATTAAGAAGTCTCATTCCCTTGCAACATCTTATTTACGGGCAAACATTATCATGCGCTTTGAAAAAATGTGTGTAGATCATCAAATAGAAAATATTTAACTTATTGGTATAAATTTTATACAATAAAGCTAAATATTTTGAAAATAGTTATCAGTTAGTAATGATGGGAACTACAATTCCCGAAAGTTAACGACTTAACAGTTACCCTGTACATACTAGCATATTCTTTTGTTTCAGTTGTCTGATGACCTGTATTATTGTACGATATGCAATACAACGATCTCGTCCACATTCCTTGGTCTCCACATCTCCACAGAGGGCCATTCTCAGAAGCTTACCCGTGCTGTCACTCGAGCTTCTGTATATAAAGGGGAAAAATAGTAAATTATTATTTTATTATAAGCAGCAATTAAAATGAGCTATTATTTATTTCCTGTATCTCGATTTTTTATTTTTTTTATTTATACATGCCGGTAACCGTAACTTTGAATGTGTGAAAATGTCTCACCTGATGGATAGTTACGGTTACCGTAGCCTATGAATGCTGGTAATACATTAAATATCACTCGTGTGATGCCACCTCTGCTGCTAACACAGCAACTCCTTAGGACAGCTCCTCCTCTCACACGTAGGGGCACAACCCTCCAGGGATTATTTGGCTGCGGTTTTCTTTAAGGTGGAGATATCCCAGACATGCTGCTTCGATGCGCCCTACCTCTTAAAAACACCCAGATCAATACAAACAGACATGTTCATGCACACGAATGTTTGTCATGTGTGGGAATCGAGCCCATGAGCGTTGATGTCCAAGCAGCATAACAGCGTGTTTCACCACTGCGCCACCGAGCTGGTTAAAAAAGGTTATACCTACCTATTACTGAAAACAAACTACAACGGAAACTGGATGTCTCATTTTTTATCTATACAGATAAATAAAATTAGTGTCTGTTTGTAATATTAAAATAACCGCTTTTTACTAAATGCATATGGATGTATACACGATACATATACCAAAATGAATATTTTTACATGTTTTGTCTGTGTTTGTTCCGGATAATGGCTCTGAAACGGCTGGACCGATTTTGACGGGACTTTCACTAGCAGATAGCTGATGTAATAAGAGGTAACTTAGGCTACTTTTATTTTAGAAATTTTATTTTTTTTCTTAATATAAATAAATAATATTCCACGCGGACGGAGACGCGGGCACAGCTAGTAGTATAATAAGTTGTATTGTATGTCAAACTTAGTATTGTAAACTGTTTATGTTGTAAATAAATATTTTTGTATTACTTCCTTATAAGTAGGTACTAGTGTTCTAAGTAAAATTTTTCTTTCTAACGTTATTTCAATTTTTAACCACTCATTTGCACCTGGGTACTCTGGTCCCAAAAATGACGTCCACAACTCAGGGGGAAAAATTGCGTTGTGGAGGTTAGGTTAGGTTTACAGTATAATTTCTTGGGAGTTGTGGGTTTCCTCAAAATGTTTTTCCGTCACCACCGAGCAACGGGACTGGCCCACCAGTCATACCCACCACTGTGTCTCCAATAATATAGATTGCAGAACCGCCTAAATACCTGGTAATTCTCCCTTGTTGCCACCAAAACAAAATAGTATACTACCGATGTGACACGCTAGGAATTTAACACATTGTCCCGCTGCCGACGCCGCACTCCTTTCCTCACAATGTTTTTCCTTCACCGCTGAGCAAGTGATAATTACAAGTATGTACATAAATCCGAAAACGAATTTAGTAGTACATGCCAGGATTTAAACAAAAAAACTATTTGGCAATAGCCTAGTTCTGTATTCACTAGTTTCGCTGCTCATCCTATGATGATTAGTACCCTTGATGGTAGTATTGGTACAAAGTTGGGTCATTTGTTCCATCAGTGGTACCACTGGCGTCAAAGGATCAAATCAGGTAAAATACTGCTTAAACATTCTGATGGCCATAATATGCACTAAAAATATAAATTTCATTAAAAATAAATAATTTTGGAGTTGGCAGATTCTTTCTCCACTAAGCTAGTGATAGCTTAGTGAATTGTTGATGCAAGTTGCCACTCGAACATGCATGTCACTAACAGTTATTATAAACAAATTACTAGAAATAACTCGATGTTTCTAAGACCAATGTCAGAAAATGAAGTCTTATTGGAAATCCTATCACTAAAGAATACTGGCTCCGAAGGATATGATGGTATCAATACTAAAGTCATAAAATTATGTGCTTATGAACTAGTCTGTATTCTGACACACTTGGTGAACCTTTCTTTTTCGTCTGGAACTTTTCCATTATTATAATAAAGAAGCAGACCAGAGGGAGACTTTGTATAAAAGTGGTCTGCGTAGGTACCTCTGTCTCACCTATTTCTACTGCCAAGCAGATATATTTATATAGCTGTGTTCCGGTTTGAAGGGTGAGATATGGCAGACAAATTACTGGGTACTGTGACGAAACTGCCTTGGATCACAAGATTGGCAGCTTAAGTAACATCCCTGTGGTGTTGCCAACATCAATAGGTTGTGGTGACCGCTTACCATCAGATGCGGGTCGCATGCTTGCTTGCCAATCTAGTTGTATAAAAAAAAGCAGTTTATTGACCAAATGGTCTCCGGTTTGAATACTGGCATGTACCACAAAATTCATGTTTTTGGATTTATATACATATTGTAATTATCACTTACTCGGCAGTGAAAGAAAAACATTGTGAGGAAACCCACGTCTAAGAAATTATATTGTAAAAGACCTGTGACCTAAAGAAAGATATGGTTCACCCTCTGGGTTGTGGAGGACTGATGGCAGTCGTGCCATATAAAAATCAGTATCTTCACCTAATACTTAGGCTAAGACCCCACCAATCTTAATGGATTAGAAAATGGTATAATGCTAAGTTTTTCAGTAAACTTGCATTATCTATTAGATAATATACATAGTGAGAATGTTGATAGAATAAAAAATAGCACGATACGAGAACTTTGTGGAATAAAAGTCGATGTAGTGAAGAAAATTGATAAGGGTATGCTGAGATGGATTGGTCATTTAGAAAGAATGAATGACAAGAGTTACGAAAGAAATGTATTAAGCAAGAGTGAATGGTGATGTCGGGAGGGGCCCCCTAGACGGACACATATAGATCAAATTGGTAATGTGTTGAAAATGGGCCAAATCAAAAGTAACCAAAACCGAAGAGCATGCATGAAGAGGTTGATGAGTGTAGAAGAAGTGAGAGTGGTATGTTTTGATCAGTGCACCTGACGTTCTATAGTCTCTGCCTACCCCAATGGAAGATAGGTGTGATGATATGTAGGTAATATATTTTTGCTGTTTGTTAATAAATAAAAAGATGTTTTATTATGCAGTACTCTTTTAATTATTATTATACAGCTATTTCCTACGCCTCTTGGACTTCTTCTTGGTATTCTTCTTCCCTACTTTATTAAGTTTTGCTATTTTCCTCTTGTGAAGCCACACTGGATACTGACCATTTTGATCTTTCAATGTTTTTGAACTGAATACTCTTTTCTTACCGTGATCACCTTCGACCTCTACTTTCTCGTCATCGGAACTCATTTCAACATCTTCGGGCTCCACTTCGACTTGTTTCTTCTGTTTTTTCTTTTTATTTAGTTCACCAGCGTCCAAAAATATTACTTGATCCGATTCCATAACCTCACTCGGGTTCACTTTTTCTTCTTCCTTTATTCCAAGCATTTTCTTTAATCTGGCCAGTTCTTTCACAGCGTATCTTTCTCGTTTGACTGCTCGGCATTTTCGCTTCCATCTGCTGCGTAGAGATTTCGCCATTGTTTATTTGAGAGAATAATTAACTCGCTAAATATTTACAATAACGCACGCACGTTTTAGAAAGATCAAACAACATTCATATCTATCTATTCATATGATTTTTTTTTTTTGATTCTTTTTATCCCCGAGGGGAAAGGCAAAGAGATCTAGCCCATACAGCCAAGTCGTCAGTTTAGAACCATTTGAAAATCTTAATTCTATGTTCCAGCTTCAGGAACTGTGCTGAAAAAATACTTGGGAAGGGTATCTAGACCCAATCAGCCCAATTTAAATACCACCCGTAAAACGATAGTAATTTTTACAAGGTTTTCTTGATGAACTTATTCACGTCTTCCAAAAAGTGCATAAACGTGTTATATTTGAGTTTTTTCATTACTGTATAATTTCACTAGCACTTATGTTGCAAAATACTATCGAAATTGTCACACAAAACTAATTTTATAATGAATTGTAAAAATTTCAAGTAAAACAACAATGTTACTCGTCAAAAGCGCGGGACGAAGTGCATGATTTTTTTTTTTTTTTGGTTCTTTTTATCCCCGAGGGGAAAGGCAAAGGGATCTAGCCCATACAGCCAAGTCATCAGTTTAGAACCATTTGAAAATCTTAATTCTATGTTCCAGCTTCAGGAACTGTGCTCAAAAAATACTTGGGAAGGGTGCTTCGACCCAATCAACCCAGTTTAAATATCACCCGTAAAACGATAGGAATTTTACAAGGTTTTCTTGATGAACTTATTCACGTCTTCCAAAAAGTGCATAAACGTGTTATATTTGAGTTTTTTCATTATTGTATAATTGCACTAGCACTTATGTTACAAAACACTATCGAAATTGTCACATAAAACTAATTTTACACTGAATTGTAAAAAATTCAAGTATAAGAACAATGTCACTCGTCAAAAGCGCGGGAAGAAGTCCCTACTTCTCGATACTTGACTAAAGCGAAGTGAGGGATCGTTGCCAAAACTATAGAAAGATAAATATGAACCCGCTTGCCCTCTTGTTTTCATGATTGTGCTCTGCGCCTTGAGCCTCTTTTGAGTGCTCATTGTTTTCTCAAATCAAAAGTCGAAAAATAAATTTCTTGGAAGCATTCCAAAACTTATGTGTTTATATCTACCGGTTTATTAATCCCTTAATCATCGAAGTTTCTTTGTTTAGTGTTTATTTTTAAAATACTTGTAAGTGGCGTCGGTGCGATTCGAGTTTGATTTTGTGTTTCAAAATGGGAAGTTTCCAGGCTGAAATTGAGAAGAAAAAAGATTTAGACGATAGCGGATACGTTCAGGATGGTGAATAGTCTAATGTTTTGCCTTTTTTTAATGTTTCTGTCGGCTGTCGTCTTAATCATTCACTTTTTTGTGGGTATGACAAAGTGGTTTCGTTTCCTACTAACGTAAACATTTTAGATACATTTGTCCAATAATACTAGTTCAAATACTAATTCAGCTACGGTTTTTAAAAAAAATCATGACTATATCTTTTCTGTAGGTAAGCAATTTTTGCATCTAGCTAGGTTTTAGTTTTTAACTATAATTTTTTAAATGTAAATACATAATAAGTTACACTAAACCATCTCCACATATTGTTTTTGAGTTATGTAAAGAGAATTGGTTGTACCAAGTGTGGAAACTATTCATTTTACACATATCCATTCAAGTGGAATAATTGAAACTTTTGAACAGTTGAGCATTAAAAACTCAGAGGACGATTGGAGAATGTCAATTAAAGTATTTTATTGTAAAAATGAGAAAACTCCCTGACAAAGAAATTATATTTCGATAGACGAGTGACCTAACCTAAGAAAGGTCTGGTTTTCTCTCAGGTTTGTGGAGGTCTGCAGGCAGTCACTCCATATTCAAATCAGTAATTTTGCTAAATCTTTAGTCTTATATAGTGGACCCCGTCATTTCTAATGAATTGGGAAATGAGATAATACTAAGAAGTAGAAACAAATATAAAAAACTTATTCTTTTCACTAAATTTGTGTTTTTAAATTTATATACATATTTATCACTTGATTGGCGGTGAAGCAAGACATGAGGAAACCTGCATGTTCAAGAAATTATATTTCGAATGTATGACCTCACCTGAGAAAGATCTGGTTGTCCGTCTGGGTCTGGGTCGTGGAGGTCTGACAGCAGCCACTTTATGTAAAAATCTATATCTTTGCCAAATTCTCATGATTGGTAGTACATCCTACCAATATTTTATTAGAAAAGTAATAATAGGAGAAAACACCTAGACCAAGGCAAACAGACTTGTTCATGCACACAAATATTTTTACTGTGTAGGAATCGTACCTACGAACATTGATGTTAAAGTGGCATTGCTAACCATGCACCCATCATGCTCCTCATTTTGGAGATGTTACGAGTTCAAAGTCAATTTTAACAGTTTTTAATTGTGGTAATTTATAATATCATTTGTGTCTCAACAGTGGTCTCTCCGAAGCAATCCGTGGACAGCTATAAAAGCACACAACTCCTGGACCTGTCAGATGATGTCCTGCTTTGTATATTCCGAAATTGCACCCCAAGGGATCTGAAGGCGTTAGGATAGTAAGTAGCCTTACGAAAACCACCTAGTCGTGGAAATTACACACCTAGATATAAATTTAAGGGTACAGTATTAATGATGTGTCAGGTTATAAAATAAATTATTAAAATAGCGCATAATCCACCATAATTCGGTGTGGTCCCAGACTTAATTAAATTTAGTAAATTGATTCCATTTTTCAAGCCAGATGAAAAGAGTGAACTGGGGTGTTGCAAACCCATATCTTCCTGATTAAGGATAATCAATGTGTAGATGTTTTATTTCTACCGCCAAGCAGCTTTATTTATATAGCTGTGTTCCGGTTTGAAGGGTGAGATATGGCACAGAAATTACTGGGTACTGTGACGAAACATCCTTAGGTCATAAGATTGGCAGAGAGTGAGTAATATCCCTGTGGTGTTTTGAGAGCGTCAATAGGCTGCAGTGACCGTTTACTATCTAATCTGGGCCGCATACTTGTTTGCCAATCTAGTTGTATAAAAAAAAAAGTGTCTGCATTCCCAGAATTCATGAAATTTAGTAAATCAATTCCATTCTTCAATTTGGATGAATGTAGCGAGCTGTGTGAACAAGTGAGTGCCATGTGTGGAGATATTGCCTCTATTATACAATATTCTTCCTAGCAATATCCTGATTCCGAAGCCATTAGGATTGGTGAGGTCCGCTATCTAAGCCTAAAGATTTGGCGTCTTATGGCGCTCGGTTCTCTCTGCCTACCGCGCAAGGGACCTGGCGTGAAGATATACGTATATGCATACTTGGCTGTACTACTCTTTCCATAGCTCCAAAGCAACATGAATTTGACGAGCTCGGTGGTGCAGTCGTGAATGACGCGACTTTTAGACCAACACTCTTTGGATTCGCTCACAGGACAAACATTTGTGTGCTTGAACATGTCTGTTTGACCTGGTTTTTGGAGAGGTAGGGCGCATCAAAGCAGCCCGTCTGGGGAAGTACCTCCACCTCACAGAAAACCGCAGCCAAATAACAAGTCCCTAGAGGGTTGTTATGTTTCTGCGTGTGAGTGAGGTCACCAGTCACCACTCACTCTTCGCAATACTACTCTAAATCGTTCTCGGTACGGGCTGTGCAACTGAGGAATGCTTTACCACTCTCTATTCGCTGTGCACAATCTTTAATGTCCTTCAAAAACCGTGTAAAATCTCACTATCTGTCTATCTAACTTAATGGTTATGAATATGTATGTACGTATGTATGTGTATATATATATTGTATGTATTTGTATGTTCTCTGCTGTTCTCCTGTTACTTTTCTGCTCATTACACTTCGATTATGTATCATGTTAAATGTATGTATATGTATCTATGTCTAGAAATAGGTATAGTCATAAATGCGTCACTACCCACTTGTATTTTAATGATTGTTTCTCTTCCTTTGGTATGGTTGTCTGGAAGTACTTTTGCAATAACATGTTACTTACATGTATTTATTTTGGTGCAATTAAGTATATTCTATTCTTTCATTATTGAAATTTTAAACTAAATACACGCACTTCAAAACGCACGTTCGTTAAAATTTCTTAATGTTTGCTATTTACATATAATAATAAACACCTCGGAAAAAATTCACTAGCCTACAAGCGCTCGGGAATATTTCGAGTCAAATTGGCGTAATTTTAGGAATTCAGAAGAGGAAATCGTTTTGACCCGAAATCGTAATTTGCGTGTATGCAAATTTCATTGAAAAGATTCCGATTTTCGATACAGTTAAGAGCAGATCATGCTTAACGGCCGAATTGCGATTGTAACCCTTATTACGAACGACATAAGAACGGTACAAAGGTCGAAGTGTAAAGCTTGAGCTGCACTTAACTGTACATTGCGTACAGTGTCAATTTGAATGAAGTTGAAATACATTTCAATTGATACAACTCCGATTCAGTGTATTCAAATAAGAATTTTCCGCGTCAATATGAATACCCCTTCTGATGTATATGAATGCTTGCCATATATTCCAACTCTGCTGCTAACACAGTAATTCCTTAGGAGCTTACTGGTGACCTCACTTACTCACAGAAATATAACAACCCTCCAGGGCGTTGTTGTTCGGCTGCGAGGTGAGGTTTTCTGTGAGGTGGAGCTACTTTCCCCAGTGCGCTCTACCTTTTTAAAAATATCCAGACTAAGACAACCAGACATATTCAAGCGTACAAATGTTTGTCATGTGTGGGAATCGAATCCACAAGCATTGGTGTCAAAGTTGCGATAATAATGTCAATAACAATTGTTTTCCAACAGCTCGTGTGTCCGTCTTGGTGCCCTGATCCGAGACCGCTCGCTGTGGCACCGTGTCGATGGGCGTGGCCAGCCGTACGGCCGTGTGAGACTACGGTGGTTACTAACACACGCTCTGAACTCCACCACAAGCGAGCTGCATCTCACTGGCTTCGCGAATCAGACTAAGGGGTGAGATTTTTATGACATTTATTACATAGACGGCCTACGGCCATTACGGCCTGCCTGATGGTAAGCCGTTACCGTAACCTATGGGCGTTTGCAACACCTGGGTGTCACTTCTGCGTTGCCGAGCCTGTAAATACCTCCTCACTTTTTTCTTGAAGAACCTCATGCTGCAGTCACTGGAAAAATCCTCGGCTGGAAGCTCCATTCGACAACTTTAGAATTCTCGGTTGAGTACTTCTCTGAAACTGCACAGTACGTGACCATTGCGACTCCAGTATATGAGGATGAACTCCCAGCCGTTGTGCGTAAAATAAGGCTGGTGGTATCATGTCGAACAACTCCTCGGAAGACAACCCATTGTACAATCGGTAGAACACGCAAAGGGAGGCAAAATCTCTACTTAAACTCGTGGGCTCAATACCGTGTGTGAGTTTAGGATCATCAACGATTCTCACAGCTCGTCTTTGCACCGAGTCACAAGGTCATAGCTGGTAACCAGGTGCTCCGCCCAGAGGTGACTACAGTACTCCATATGCAGTCTGACTTGAGACATATAATATGAGTCATACAATTTTGCCCCGAGCTGAAGTACTGTTTGGTTCTGTTGAGCACACCAAGTTTCACGCCAGGAGTAAGCAGAGAGAATTAAGCATCATAAAACGCACTCCTTCCACACCTTACTCGCTTCATTAATATTCATAGCTCTATTCATGCACACTCGCCGATTCCTAGGGCTCCTGACCACACCTTCTGATAAAACATGATCATGGTAGGACTAAATTGGTCGTGTTTTATCATGATCTTGGAGGATGTAGGAGCCCAGACCAAAACTAATCTACCATGGTAGGTCTGGGCTCGTACATCCTTCCAATTTCGCATTGTATATCTGTTTCGTCATTCTTACATCCTGCACTCTTTCTACATGTTCGAACCAATGGAGCATGCCTTTATAAATATGTCTTCATGTAGACAGAAGCTTTTTGGAACAGATGTTTGGGGCACGTGAACCGCAACCGAAAAGAAGTGGAAGAAGAGAAAGATCGCCACGGAGACTGTCAGGACAATGATGAGGGAAGGGAGCCAGCAGCGTCCACCAGCCAACCGCAGGAGAGGGGTAAGGGTTCATGAATGAATTGAGTATGAACGGAGTGGATGTATCCTCCCTGATATCCTAGCTCTTACTTGACCATTTTTATTTTTACATATTTTTTTTTCTTGCAGCTTGGACATCGCGCTTACGTCGTATTTACATACATCCACTACCTAGGTAAGTTCATGTAAATACCTCTTCTTCTTCTTTGCGTCATCCCGTTTCCTAATCCATTAGGATTGGCGGGGTCCGTTACCTAAGCCTAAGGATTTGGCGAAGACACTGATTTTGACACGGAGCGACTGCCGTCAGTAGGGCGATTCTACTAAAAAACTGCAACTGCACTGCAGCGCGGCGTGTGTCAAAATGCGTACATTTTGACGTTTGTTAAACGTCGCTGCTGTCAGATCGCTTGACGAAACGTCAAAATGTACGCATTTTGACACACGCCGCGCTGCAGTACAGTTGCAATTTTTTAGTAGAATCGTCCTACTGACCTCCACAGTACAGGCGGAAAATCAGATCTTTCTTCGGTTAGGTCACACGTCTTTCGACATATAATTTCATGTACATGGGTTTCCTCACGATGTTTTCCTTCACCGCCGAGCAAGTGATAATTACAAATATGTACGCAAATCAGAAAACACGAATTTAGTGGTACATCCCAGGATTCGAACAGGGGACTTGCTGCTCAATAGGGCGGTTCCTTATCCACTGTGTTATCACATGCTTTGTGTTAAAACTTAATTATCTGAGTTTAAAATTGTACAAAAGCGTCAATTCAGACTAAGATGGCAGCCGTTTAGACTGCCGTACTTGGCACTGCCATATAGTGCAAAGTACAACAGTCTCAACGGCAAACGGACTGAAAAACGCCAAGCAGTAAAATGACGCTTCGTGCGGTGACATCTTCCATTACATCAAGCGGTACTATGCTTGCCTACCATGAGCAAATTAAAGAAAAATGTTTTACTTTACTTTCAAAACTTAAATATTAGCGTGTGGAGGGTGGGCTCCTTCTTTTAAGTGTGAAACACCTGTGTCAGAAGGAGTCACTCTTCGATAACAAATGGTTTTATATAAATTAATATTAATAACCAGCAGAATACATATTTATTTATTTAGATATCTACATTATATTGTAATTAAAATATAAGGAATCCAATGTTGATTTAAATTTTATAGTCTAGGGCGTATATAATGTCGTGTGTGAGTGTGTGTGTCTGTGTGTAAGTGTATGTGTGAGTGTGGGTAGCAAGTCTAGTGTGACCTAATTAAAAATTAATTAAATTGATCGCGTAATGTCAATTGCGTCGCCCCGCATCCCCTGGGGCGATCGCCTCCAATGAAGCCTTTAAAGCCTTCCCGGCTAAAGGCAATCTCGAGGCGGTATTTAGTTAGTAGGAGTCTGACATAACTCGTTCGGCCGTCCGAAAGGATACTCATGAGAATTCACCGCCTCCCTCCCATCGGGTCCCGGAAGGTGCCCCTCACGGACGAATGACTAACACCCACCCGGATGTGGGTTAGTCCTTCTTTTGTGGGTGTTCATTTTCATGGGCGAAAAACAACCAAAAAGTGCCTTAGAAACCGACGAGCGTGCGTAAGAAAAGCAATGAATGTTAAAAAAGCGAGTGAGATATGTAAGGATCGAGTCGCGCGGCGCTCGGTTCTCTCTGCCTACCGCGCAAGGGATTTGGCGTGAAGTTATAGATAGATACTACGCTTTTAGCAAAGAAAATAAAGCGCAAAACGCTGCGTAACTTTTGGTATTGATACTGCTTTGCCGTGCCGCTGCTGTCCGCTACCTTAATATATATATTTTTTAATTTCACGCTGATAGGACGCAGCAAGGGTAATTATATATTTTTTAATTATACTTAATTTTAACAAGTCTCGTACGTTCAGAAAGTTAGGGCGCATCAAAGCAACCCATCTGAGGGCTCCGCAATGGACTTAGCGTGATGATATCCGTACATAAATTAAGTTGTAGAATGAACTGGCGAGGTTTCCCCTATAGCAAGAACTAAGAGAGGTAGGGCGCATCAAAGCAGCCCGTCTGGGGAAGTACCTCCACCTCACAGAAAACCGCAGTCAAATAACAACTCTTTGGAGGATTGTAGTCTACCAGCGAGTGAGTGTGGTCATCAGTAAGTTCCTAAGCCTTCCTTCCTCGTCGCTCGTTTGCATTTTTTTTTTACTCAACGTCAGGAGGCATACAAGCATACGGGCCACCTGATATAGCGTACGTAGCCTATAAACGCTTGCGCCACACAAAGCATCACTTGCCTCTACTACTAACACAACTTCTTAGGAGCTCACCGGTGACCTCACTCACTTGCAGGAACACAGTAACCCTGCAGGGAGTTGTTATTTGGCTACGGTTTTCTGTGAGGCAGAGGTGTACTTCCCCAGAACAAAGTCGTGGGGGTCATTAATTTACACGTTTTATATACAGCGTCTGGAGGCATACAAGAATACGACCTACCTGATATAGCGTACCGTGATCTTTAAACGTCTGCATTACATTTAAGCATGCAGCGATGGTATTGGATTGTATGGATGGATTCTCCGGGGAAGTTATTGATTAATTCTTTGGGAAACATAGTGAACAATAATGATAAAATTTTTAGGGTTCCGTAAAAAGGAAAAACGGCCCCTTCATACGATTACTTCGTTGTCCGTCTGTCTGTATCAAGCTGAAATTAACATCAAATACTCAGGTCAGCAATCCCTTCGAGCAGGCAAAAAATCAAATTCTAAGTCAACGCAATCAAAAGATACGGCTGTTTGTCTCGTTTATGCGTATATTTTGACACTCGCTTCCCTTGCGAGTGTCGAAATATGCGTATTAAATTAAATTAAAACATATAAAAGATGAAAATTCTTTATTTGTCATTGGGCCCTTGCGGGCACTTAGACACGTCTTACATTTTTTGAAATATAACCTTATTGTATCTTAGTCTTTAGTTTTTTAAAATTGACAATTAGACATTACAAAAAATTCACATCAGCGTATTGGTACAATAATGATGTCAAATGTTAAAATTAAAGATTATTAAGGACAGTTCGTCTCTGTTGAATTATTTTCGGACATCCTTGTCAGTTAATATATGGTGTTCTTAAAGTATATGCCCAAATTGAAATGGGAAATAGTATTATGTATGCTGATTATGATAGTAAATATATTTTATGCCCCACGTGTTACAAATTCTTTCATAGAAAAATAAAATCCGTCCTAAAAAATTGCTTTCTGTTGTATTTACCAACCAGCTAGGGAAATACAAGCATGCAGTTACGGTACGCAGGTACAATACGCCTTCCCGCGCATGCGTCATCTACGCCACAAGGCGCACGCGCGGCGCGAGCGGCCATTGTTTCCCAGTGGCGCGCATTACATACACTAGTACGCGTGACCGTAATCATGCCTGGACGTCGTTATTCTAATCAGGAGTATCTCCAAATGGTACTTTGTTATCGCGAGTCTAATAACATCACTGCAGAAGCGTACGTGTTTATACTTCCAGCACGATGGAGCACCAGCCCATTACGCCTTGTGTTCGCGAGTATCTGGACGTTACGTACGCCATGTGAGGTGGATAGGAACATTTGTATAGAACGCCAGAATGCGTGCAACAATTTTGTATTTAGTGTCGTGATTGAGATGTGTAAATAACTTGTAAATAAACTGATGAACTTTTAAACAAGCCCAGTTAATGTAACAAACGTTATCCGATAGCTTTTTATTTTTCAATATCAAAATATCCACGTCTATCTAGTCTTTAATGTTGTCGTAACAAACACTAAATACTCAAATTTAACGTTATTACATTAATTTGACAGTCCAAAGCCTGTGTGAAAGTGTGATGGAAAGTTTGTGACCTTTTTCAATAAAATTGGATCAGCTGTTATATCCGGTAAGTATTCTAAATTTCCATTTTTATTTAAATAGATAGGTAGCTATCAGCGTTACTCTACCGGCATAGTCATAAGTATTACTTTTTTGAATACAACGTTGGGAGGCGTACGGTCGACCTGATGTAAAGTGGTTATCGTAGCCTATAAACACGTACGTGTTTATACTTCCAGCACGATGGAGCACCAGCCCATTACGCCTTGTGTTCGCGAGTATCTGGACGTTACGTACGCCATGTGAGGTGGATAGGAACATTTGTATAGAACGCCAGAATGCGTGCAACAATTTTGTATTTAGTGTCGTGATTGAGATGTGTAAATAACTTGTAAATAAACTGATGAACTTTTAAACAAGCCCAGTTAATGTAACAAACGTTATCCGATAGCTTTTTATTTTTCAATATCAAAATATCCACGTCTATCTAGTCTTTAATGTTGTCGTAACAAACACTAAATACTCAAATTTAACGTTATTACATTAATTTGACAGTCCAAAGCCTGTGTGAAAGTGTGATGGAAAGTTTGTGACCTTTTTCAATAAAATTGGATCAGCTGTTATATCCGGTAAGTATTCTAAATTTCCATTTTTATTTAAATAGATAGGTAGCTATCAGCGTTACTCTACCGGCATAGTCATAAGTATTACTTTTTTGAATACAACGTTGGGAGGCGTACGGTCGACCTGATGTAAAGTGGTTATCGTAGCCTATAAACGCTGTGGTCGTCGCTGCGTAAATGGCGTGTTCGATTTGACCCGCGACCCGTGCATCGACCCCGTCAAACTGAATTATTAACAACTGATGATGATGATGATGATGACGGGGCAATCATTATGCACCATGAACCAAGTAGGTACTTTATTTATTTGATTTTTCAAACTTTTTTGACGATGCCGGGACACGAAGTTTCTTGTCTATCGTAACAGATAAACGATATTCTTTCTCCCATTGAAGTTCGGGCATATAAAAAAAAAACACCTTATATATTCATCAATTCTATAATAAGCCCTTTTACAAAGATTTCTACTAGGTTACTTCCCGTTGACCGGTTATTTATTAAAAATTTGAATATTCACTAAGATGTTTCACATCTGCCGTGCGCCCCGTTGACGACCTTCTTTTTTTTTTAAATGTGAATCTTAACTTTTTTTTTATACAATTAGATTTACAAACAAGTGCTGCCCACATGCTTGTTTGCCAATTGATGGTAAGCGGTCACCGCAGACTATTGACGCTCGCAAATCCACGGGAATGTTAATCGCGCGCTGCCAATCTTGTGACCTAAGGCTGTTTCGCCACAGTACCCAGTAATTTCTCTGCCACATCTCACCCTTCAAACCGGAACACAGCTATATAAATATAGCTGCTTGGTGGTAGAAATAGGTGAGACAGAGGTACCCACGCAGACGATGACTGTACAAAGTCTCCCTCTATGGACAACTTGAAACCATGGATGTGCATTCTGCTTTTTAATTATATCAACTTGTTAATGTGTAAGTGTGGGCAGCAGGCTCAGTGGGTCCCCCTGCTGGCCGGAGGAGGAACCTCCTGTGGCAGCTGTCGCAGACCAGGGCACGGGCACCTGTCCAGGGCCGCAGTTCACTGTCACGCCGTGCATGATGAAGCAATTGAAGACACAGTGCAACTTAACCTCTCTGTCGTTGGAATACGTTAATATCAACTGCAAAACGGTGAGTTATTATGTTAGCGGCTTTTTTTTTGGAGTAAACTCCTTGAGAAACGACTTTGAGTTATGAGGCCCGGTGTGGAAATTTTATACGGAGTAAAATCAAGTGTTAACATAAAGTGATGGCGTTACGCTCGTACGCTTAAAGAGAGACAAACATATACATCTGTGCGGAGTGCGAACAAAAACAAAATACACACGAGATTTTTATATATAAGACTATCTTTTGCCCGCGGCTTCGTACGCATAGATTTTGAAATGTCGGCAGTTTTACTTATTTTTATTTTACTTTTTATTTTCAAGTACAGTCAGCATTAAATAGTTAGTAAAAGTACCAAATATCCTTATTTGTGCAGTAATGAAGATATCACGATCTGTTCGGTTTTCATTAACTATTTGATACTGACTGTATACAATGAAAGCACCTCTTTACACATAACATTGCTTATTTTAAAAACATAAAAGTTTCAAGTCACTAACTTAAAAAATATCTGTCTGGGTTGAAATTCAAATACTCCTTTCTTATCTCTCATATGTTTATTGCGATGCCTCCTCTGCTGCTTACACAGCAACTCCTTAGGAGCATACTGGTGACCACACTCACACGCAGGAACACAGTAACCCCCAGACGGACTTGTCTGGTGTGCCTCACCTTTCTTATAGCACCCAGACAAAGACAAACAAACATTTTCACGCACACATATGTTTGTCCTGTGTGGGAATTGAACCCACGAATTTTGTCAAGGTAGTCTTATTAACAACTGCGCCACCGAAGTAGCAAAAATGTATTTATTTATATTTTTCAGACTGGTTTGAATCTGTTCCCGCCGACATTGAAGAAGCTATCGCTGCGCGGTGCCAAGTGTTTTAACCTACCATTGGATAAATCCTTTCTTTTCAAGATACAAGATTGCTTGCCACAGTTGGAGGTTAGTATTTATACCGGAGGCTTTCAGAAGACTTGAAGGCAGTAGCTCCATACAAAAATCAGTATTTTCGCCAAATCCTTGGGCTTAGGCGGCGGACCCAGTCCATCCTAATGGATTTGCAAACGGGATAACGCTAAAATAGATCTTTGAACATAGTTCTGGTTTATCTAAAGCATTATTTATTTAAGAAGTAGAAAAATACTATATTTTAAAAACTAAGGGTCCAAATAGTGCAATAAAGTTTTTTTTTTATACAGCGTCGGGAGGAAAACAAGCATACGATCCACCCGATTTAAAGCAGTTATCGTAGCAGATGAATGCTGACAATACATCACGCATCACTCGCGCGATGCCACCTCTGCTGCAAACGCAGTAACGCAATAGGGGCTTACTGGTAACCTCGTTCACACGCAGGAACACAACATACCTTTTTTTCGTCAACGTCGGGAGGCATACAAGCATACGGCCCGCCTGGTATAAAGCGGTTGCCGTAGCCTTTGAACGCTTGCAATACGTTAAGTGTCACTCGCGCAATGCCTCCTCTGCTGTTTACACAGCAACTAATTAGGAACTTTCTGGTGAACTCACTCCTCTGCTGCTGACACAGCAATTCCATTGGAGCACACCTTCCAGGCATCTCCGGACCCTCCAGTTGTTAGATATTTGGCTGCGGTTTTCTGTGAGGTGGAGGTACTTCCGCAGGCAGGCTGCTTTGATGCGCCCTACCTCTCTTAAAATGCGAAACACAAAATGAACGCTCGCAATACATAAAGTCACCCGCGCGATGCCACCTCTGCTGCTAAAACACAGCTTAGGAGCTTACTGGTGACCTCACTCGCGTGGAGGTACTTCCCCAGACGGGCTGCTTTGATGCGCCCTAACCTCTTAAAGTTTTTATCTCTCACCATCTCAACTTTTAATCTCTCTTTCAGAGTATAGACGTGTCGGAGTGCGAGTGGATGGAGCCGGCGTCCCTCCTTCCCCTCAGCAAGATGACAGGGCTCCAGAGCTTGTACCTGAGGGACTGTTCGAGACTCAGCGAGTTCGTGGCGTACGCTTCGCTGTCCACGAGATATGGTTTCAGGAAATTGAAGGTAGGATTTTTTAAACAAATGCTAAAATGCTTGCAGTACATTAAGTATCACTCGCGCGATGCCACCTCTGCTGCAAACACAGTAACTAATTAGGGGCTTACTGGTAACCTCGTTCACACGCAGGAACACAACATACCTTTTTTTTCATCAACGTCGGGAGGCATACAAGCATACGGCCCACCTGGTATAAAGCGGTTGCCGTAGCCTTTGAACGCTTGCAATACGTTAAGTGTCACTCGCGCAATGCCTTCTCTGCTGTTTACACAGCAACTACTTAGGACCTTTCTGGTGACCTCACTCACACGCAGGAACACAACAACATTCTAGGGGCTTGTTATTTAGCTGCGGTTTTCTGTGAGGTGGAGGTGATTCCCGGACGGGCTGCTTTGATGCGCCCTACCTCTCTTAAATCCTCTTCATTTCGACATCAATTCATTTCATAAAAAGCAGAGGCTCTCTGGATCAGCAACAGAGCTGCTTGTTTTATACTCTACTGTGATCTCTCCTCTTTAGTTTTGATGAAATAAGAAAAATAATATTTCAGTACTTGGACCTCCGTGGTTCCCCGCTAGGTGACTCTGAGGTGACGGCGTTGGGGTGGCTGCCGCTGCTCGAAGAACTCCACCTGTCCGCTCCACAGCCGTCCGCCGGCGGGGCGGCTGCGGAGCACACTCATTACAAGGACGATATGTTGCCACCCACCAGTGAATTGGACGATTGGGAGGTGCAGGTGAATATGTCTATACTAATATATAAAACGAGAGAATTTGTTTGTTTAAACTCGCTAATATATATTTTTTTATACTACGTCGGAAGGCATACAAGCATACGGCCCACCTGATGTAAAGCGGGTACCGTAGCCTATACAGGCAAGCTATTGATGTGATTGATCTTTCAGTATATTGTGTCGCGTTCGTTTACGCGCAATTGTAAATTTAAGAGAGTTATAATCAATCTGGGGAAGTACCTCCACCTCACAGAAAACCGCAGCCAAGTAACAACTCCCTAGAGAGTTGTTGTTCCTGCGTGTGAGTGAGGTCACCAGTAAGCTCCTAAGGAGTTGCTGTGTAAGCAGCAGAGGAGGCATCGTGAGAGTGCTACTTATTATATTACACGCGTTAATAGGCTACTGTAACTGCTTTACATCAGTTGGACCGTATGCTTGTAGAACTCCGGCCGTTGTATAAAAAAAAAGTTATTCGGAAGCATTCGCTGTAAAAAAATGACTATTTATGTCATACATACTTGTGTCATATATATTACAATATGTAAAATCATGGACTAATTAATTTATAATACAATAGATTAATACAAATTTAATGTATACTTGAGAGCTCGGTGGCGTCGTTGCGCATGTCTTTCTAACCAAACAGGCTGGTTAAGCAACGTCGACCGCATCCTGTCTATGAATAGGTTTATCTATCTCGAGTTTCTCTGTACTTCGGAGTGCACGTTAAGCCGTCGGTCCCGTCGCCAAGCTAAGTCAGTGGCCCTCGGGCGGCTTGAAAACACTGGCCTACGCCAATCCGCACTCGAGCAGCTTAGTGGAGTAAGCTCTAAACCCCTTCGGTTGAAGGGAGACCCGTATCTCAGCAGTGGGATGAGTTAGAGTTGGTGTGATGAATGTATACTTACTCTAACTCTTGCACGCCTTATAATAGCTAAAATATGTACTGCTAGAACTTACTCACACCTGACTCTATTCATATTTAAATAAATAAATAATAATTATTGTCGGACAAATTACACAGCGCCATCTAGCCCCAAAGTAAGCGAAGCTTGTGTTATGGGTACTAGACAATTGATAAACATACGTAAATACATTTTTTTTTGTAAATACATGCTTATTATACATAGAAAATACCCAGACCAAGACAAACAGACATGTTCATGCACACAAATGTTTGTACTGTGTGGGAATCGAACCCACGAGCGTTGGTGTCAAAGTAGCGTAACAACGCGTTTCACCACTGCGCCACCGAGCTCGTCAATTTCATTTAGCAAGATAATAAAGAATTGAATTGTGCAAAATCATTCCCTTGTTGAATCGTAGCGGTGATATAAAATAAACAAGTTTTAGAACGAGCGGTGCCTTAAGTCAAGAGGAGTTTTTTTTATACAATGTTAAATGCACACAGTTTTCCCAGTCTGCTTTTTTGGTGTTATATTTGCGAGTACTGCGGCTTATTTTGATCCCTTTAACTTTTTGTAGTGCGATTGAGAACGATATCCCGTTGTGGTCCGAGCTCGTTAGGCCCTCCTCAACCCTCCAATCATTCACCAGGTCGAGCAGGTCCACCGTACACGCAGTGATATCTACGTGGCTGCTGTAACGCCCCCCCCCCCCCCCCCCCCCGCATGGTGTCGAAGGTCGGGAGTTTCCCCAGAGTTTAGGATGTTCAGATCTAGCTCCGCAACGGCTCCCAGCAGCTCTTCTCCCCTGTGGCCAGTGCTCGGGCTCCCCCACCACGTACTTTTCGCGTTCACGTCCCCTCCAACGATCCACCTTTTGGTACTTATGGTGGCCTTGATCTTTCTGAGTTGGTCCAGATGAGGTTCCATATGTTGGTCGGGTTCGAAGTACACTGAGACCAGCACGATCTCCCAGTCGCCGGTTTGGATTCCGACTACTGCTATATTGTTAGTTGTTAGGTCCGGGTATTGTTTAATTTTAATGTTGTTGTTAAAAACTGCTACCGCGGCCTTTACAATTCCCGAATCCTCCCCGGCGTTCTGGAAGACCCTGACTCCCCTTCGTCCTCTCAGGTCTCTCCCCCCACCAACATACGGTTCCTGGAGGAGCGCCACCGCTATTCCCCGCTTGGCGGCCTCCGCGAAGAGCTCTTGCGTGGCCAGCTTTTTCCGTTGGAGGTTCGCTTGCAGCAATTTGTACGCGGTTTTGTTTCCGTGGGGGCCCTTAGCAATACGCCACAGTAGAGCGCGCCAGTCGGTCCCATTTCTGCCGTATTGGGCATTCTGAGCTGAAGGCGTTATGTTGAGCGGTATCCATTCCCGCCCCGGTGCAGTTTCTACATTTCGGCGGCTCTCCTAGTGTTCTTTCACTACAGTCGGCCCTCAAATGGGGGCCGCCGCAGTGGCTGCACAGGTCTACGGTCTGTTTGCAGAAACGCTTGCCGTGACCGTATCGCTCGTGATATATTGAATGTCACTCGCGCGATGCTTCTTCTGCAGTTAACACAGCAACTCCTTAGGAGCTTACTGGTGACTTCACTCACACGCAGGAACACAACATTATAAGACAGGTAGGGCGCATCAAAGCAGCCCGTCTGGGGAAGTACCTCCACCTCCCAGAAACGGCAGCCAAATAATGACTCCCTAGAGAGATGTTGTGTTCCTGCGTGTAAGGTCACCAGTAAGCTCCCAAGGAGTTGCTATGTAAGCAGCAGAGGCATCGCGCGAGTGATAATTAATATATCGCAAGCGTTAATAGGCCACGGTACCCGATTTACATCAGGTGGGCCGTATGCTTGTATGCCTCCCGACTTAATATAAAAAAAACGTAAGTATCACTCGCGCGATGCCTCCTCTGCTGCTTACACAGCAAGTCCTTGGGAGCTTACTGGTGACCTCATTCACACACAGGAACACAAAAAGCCTATAGGGAGTTGTTATTTAGCTGCGGTTGCGCCGTACATCTCTTAAAACATCCAAACCAAGACATGTTCATGCACACAAATGTTTGCCTTGCGTGGGAATCGATCCCGCCTGCGCCACCGTCAATACCTCTCACTCCTATCATTACCGGCGTCACGCGAACAATGTATGAATTGATATTTTTCACTGCCATTGTTACAGGAGCCCAGTTACTTCAAAGTCAAGCTGAAATTGCGCAAGAACAAGTATCACAGCCGCAACCACGTCGACGATGACAGTAAATGCTTCCACGGAGTAGAATTCAATCAGTGCATGGAAGGCGTCAGGTAATTATCATCCCACCAAAATTGTTTTCTTCCAAGCGTGATCCCGTTTCCTAATCCATTAGGATTGGCGGGGTCCGCTACCTAAGCCTAAGGACTTGGTGAAGATACTGATTTTTACATGGAGCGACTGCCTTCACAACTTTTAATAGAGGTGGGGCGCATCAAAGCACCCCGTCTTGGGAACTATCTCCACCTCACAGAAAACCGCAGCCAAATAACAACTCCCTAGAGGGTTGTGTTCCTGCGTATGAATGAGGTCACCAGTAAGCTCCCAAGGAGTTGCTGTGTAAGCAGCAGAGGAGACATCACGCGAGTGATACTTAATATATTATAAGCGTTAATAGGCTACGGTAACTGCTTTACATCAGGTAGACCGTATGCTTGTATGACTCCCGACGTTGTATAAAAAAAACAATATTGTAGTTTCGTAGGCACAGCTAGATATTGTCTTTCACTATTTTTATATGCACCCATATTTGCTTTCAGAAAAAATAATATGCGTCACAAATATGACAGACGCAGTGAAACCGAAAATGATTTGAAACGGAAAAAAGACGCCGATGATACAGACGAAAGTGATTCTAAACCAGGCCCATCGAAACGAAGCAAAATAGATCGAGAATCATCTCGAGGGAGTCCGTCATCTAGCGAAGGATCAGACGATAGTTCAAATGATGATGACGTCGATAATTATGAATATTTCATACCAACCAAGAAGGTTTGCCCTAACGGCACTTCGGAAGGCGCGAGCACATCAGAAAGTAATTTAGTCACTGAAGATAATCGAAACGGAGAGTCCACTGGAACTTGCCAAAACCCACAGAGGAAGTCCAAAAAGAAAAAACGCCGGAGTCAGAGTGAAGATGCAGTGGTACACGAAGGTAACAATGAACCTGAACACGGACAGCGCAACAGAGTCCTTCGTCCGAGTGCTCATGTTTTGTATGTGAATGTTGGTCAACAGTTACACACAGTCTATCGCCTAGCTATACCTGATGAACCAGGCGCCAGGCTTCATGTTATAAACAATGTTCGAGCTAGAAACAACATAGGGCACATTCTCTGTGCACCAATGACACCCCAAATTGACGCGAGTATCTTAATAACCGACTCGGGAGTCAGAGGTTTCGGCCATTCAGACGACTGTGTCAATTACTTCCATATAGGACCTCCCGGGCCACAACCTGAAGGTAGTCACAGACCGACAAAGTCAAATCTTAGGGTTCTATCCGTTACTGGTTACAGGAACATAACTAACAGGAGCTTGGAGCATTTGGCGACAGCAGCACCACATTTGAGATTACTGAATTTCAGCGAAACTAGGGTCACCAATGATGGTGTGGAGGCTTTTAAAGCGTTGAGACCGGAGGTAGAGGTTATATTTAGTGAATTTAAAGAAAAAGAGGAATAAACGGCTTTAATAAAAGTATATAAAATTGCGCGAAATTTATGTGACTGTCCTAGTCTACATGTAAGCTCGTGAATACTTCTCGATCTATCAAAAATGTCTGTTTATGTTTGAAATTAAATCAAAATCAACTCAAATTATTTATGCATGTGTAAAGATGTTACCAGCCATTACAACTTATAAGCGTAACACAGTAATAAGGCCAAAATTGTTATATCTTTTTAATAGAAAAGTTGAAGAGAAACGCGTTGAGTTTTGTTAATAGGATGTGGACATCTGAAATTGTCATATGTTATCTCATAAGTATATTATTGAATGTGGCTGTTAGAAATTTGTTTTAATTAACGGTAACTTCGTTAACTTTATTAGAAATCATAATTAGAGGTTTATTATTCCCTATTTGGTGTATTAACTCCAACCGTCATGTACGGCAGCGAAACATTGGTATGGCAGAAGAAAGCAGGGTGAATGCCGTAGAAATGAGTGTGGAGTGAGAATGATTGATAGAGTAAGAAATAGCACGATACGAGAACAATGTAGAATGAAAGATGATGTAGTGACAACAATTGAAAAGGGTACGCTGAGATGGTTTTTAACGTGTGTAAAATGGGACATTTAGAAAAAGTGATTGATAAAAGAGTTACTAAAAAAGTGTATCAGGCAAGAGTGAATGGAGATTTCGGCAGGGGCGGCCCTAGACGAACACATAGGTCAAATTGGTGATCTGTTGATATAGGGCCAAATTAAAAGCACCAAAACCGAAGAGCATGCACGAAGAGGTTGATGAGTGTGGAAGAAGCGAGAGCGATATGTTTGGATCGGTGCACCTGGCGTTCTATAGTCTCTGCCTACCACAATGGGAGACGGGCGTGATGATTTTATGTATTATTCCGTTTAACTCACAACACGTTTCAATACGTATTTGTGGCAGTTTTTCTGATGTTTGACGCGTTTGTATGGCATCTTGAAAGTCTAAACCACATCATCCCACGGCAGGGATACGGGTGTCCCTTCAACCGAAGGGGTTTAGAGCATACTCCACGCTGCTCTAATGCGGATAGGCGGAGCCCGGTGTTTTCAAGCCGCCCGAGGGCCACTGACTTAGCTTAACGACTGTCATCTATCGACAACAGCCGGGACCGACGTCTTAACGTGCCTTCCGAGCACGGAGAAACTCGAGATCGATACGTTGCTTAACCTAAAAAGTCTAAACAACTTGCCTTAATTTATCAGTGCTGTGATTTTCTACGCACACTTTTATATAATCAATTCTATGTGTTAGCAAGTAAAAGTTTTCTAGTTCGTAGCACTGCTTGTGGGGAAATAATAATAATGTTTAAAAGTCTGAATTTTGTTACTTTTTATTTGTGATTTTTTTATTAGATAGGCCTTTCTCTACTTTTGTCCTTGTTTGAGGCAGATATAAGGGCGATATACAAAATTTGCTGCAATGGATGCAGTACAACAAGAGACTTCTCGTGTTGCAAGCGAACTTTCGGGCTAGGATGCTTACGTCGGATCAGGAAGTGCAGTGTATTTGCAACTTTTGTGATATAAAAAAAAAATGGCCATCCGTTGTGGAAAATGGTCATGGAAAAATATAGTAAATTCGATATGGCGGACATAGGACGCCGGATTAATTGAAATTTTAAATGAATTTATTGCAACGGCGTGTAATACATAAATAATATAAAGCTAGTGATATGTTTTATATAGATTTATTTTAAGACTTTTTTTTTTGTGATATATCCCGACTTATTATTGTATGGGAACTGTTTGGCGAAACTTGAATCCTTTTCGAAAACACTATTAATCAGTTTCACCACAGACTTCTGGGTATTACCGTACGGAACGGGTAGGGTTCATTGGTCGATTGCTAGCGACCGACAGATGTAGTGATATCCCAGTGGATAAAGAATCAGTATTTAGCCGGCAGCTCATGGTTCGAATCCTATCAACATATACAAAGAAAATTTTTGATATCTGATTTATATTTGTCACTCGGCGGTGAATCGTCGTCAGCACATCCGAGAAATTATATTTCGAAAGACGCGTATCGTAAGAAATGTCTGATTTTTCCCTCTGAGTTGAGTTGAGACAACAGTCGCTCCATGTCAAAATCAGTCAAATCCTTAGTCTTAGGTAGCGGACCCCGCTAAATTTAATCATGAATTCAGATGCAGATCGTTGCAGATTTGTTAGTCCTCCTGGGTATCTATAGTAATACAGTACTGCACGACTTTGTTCACGCGTGAGCCGGTATCCCATGAACCCGCTTTTTGTTACTTTATTTTCTCTCGGCTTCTAATGGTTGTATCGTGATATTAAATCGCCTATAACCTTTTGCAAGAATTGAACTATCATTGGCAAAGATTATTTTTAACAAGTAGTTCCAAGAGCGCTTCAACAAACAAATCCTTCCGCTTTATATATAGTATAGATTAGTCCATAGTGTCATAATGTCTATTCATTGAAAATGACCAGTTAAACACGGACATTTATCAAATAATCGATTGTCTGTGAGATGTCAATAGTGGATTGGACAACACATCAAAATGTAATTAAAATTTAATCATTATGCATATTTATCACCATATAAAAGGCAACGAATATATATATATATTATAAATAAACCTTTGTATGACCCAAAACGTATGTTTAAACTTAATTTATTTCAAAATGCCGCGTCAATGGCGCATTGGTCTCGGAACGCGTGACGTCACTTGTCTGTAAACAAACTACCAACCGTAAAAGCTATTATTTCAATTGGTTGACAAATAACAAACAAAATAAGTTACAAACAAGTTAGTTAAGTGTTATAAACGTTGAAATAGCTTTAATATCAGGAATAGCCAATAGTTTTTACGGCTCGTGGTTAGATTACAAACAAATGACGTCACGTGTTGTATACACAGCATTTTTAAATACAGCTTTAGACATAGCTTCGGAGCAGTTATAGCCCAGTGTATAAAACACCGCCCTATTGACCAACGGGTCCTCCGTTCGAATCCAGACGTGTACCACAAATTTTCGAATTTATGCACATGTAATTATTTCGGCGGTGATGGAAAATATCGTGTGGAAACTCGCACCTCCAAGAAATTATATTTAGAAAGACATGTGACCTTAACTAAGAATGATGTGGTTTTTCCTCTGGGTAACTGAGGTCTGTTCGCAAGTAACTCCATGTAAAATCAGCATCTTCGTCTAATCCTTAGTTTTAGTTGGCGAACCCCGCTAATCCTAATGGATTAGGAAACGCTAAGAAGAAGAATCTTTAGATATAGCTCTGGTTTATCTAAAGGTTTATTTAAAACTAGCGATCCACCCCGCCTTCACACGGGTAAGATAAAAAAGGATAATATCCGATGAAAGCTCCCGGGCAGTTTGACTTTTTCCAACATTCTCAACAATTGTCGTCATATTTCAACCGATTTACACAAAACCTTAACAAATTATACACCTGACCCTACCTCAGGAATTACTCTGTCCATGGAAATCCGTTCAGTAATTTTAGAGTAAATCGCGCGAGCAATCATACATACGCGGCGTGGGACTTTGTTTCAAAATATGCAGTTGATGATATTTCTTATGGTGATAAATATTATCATTTTAAAAACTTTTTGAAATGTCTTCCGATGATTATGATTATCCTGTTATAGTTTGGTTTAGACCTAATGAATAGACATTTTGTTTTTAATAGTGTAAATCTAATGAACCGAAGGGTCTGAAATTAATTTCAACTTTAATATTTCTTTCGAAACAATTACTTTATGAAATCGACTGAATGCATTTTGTAAAATAAATTTGTATACAGTATTTATAATTAATATTTGGAATGTAATGTGTGGTGAAAAATGAAATTAAATAAATATGCATGAAAAATTGTTTTCTTTAGTATCTATCTATATATAACTTCACGCCAAATCCCTTGCGTGGTAGGCAAGGAGAACAGCGCCACGTGATTCTATCCTTACACACCTCACTCGCTTCTTTAACATTCATTACTCTTCTCATGCACGCTCGCTGGTTTATAAGGCTCGTGACATCACCTTCCGATAAAATACGATCAATTTGGTCATGGTAGGTAAGTCTCGGCCTTCCTCGGCTCTTACATCCTTCTAGTTTCGCGTTGTATATCTGTTTCGTAATCTTTCCTCCTGTATTCTTTCTACGGTCAACAAGCGTTGTACAACAAATTTTGCGCAACGCTCGCATTTCGCGAAAAATTGAACCTTTATATTATCACTTTGTAGTCCGTTTGTCAAGACCCATTTTCTCAGGAACCGGTGGAGCTATCAAGCAGAAATTAATATCAAATACTCAGCTCTGCAATCTCTTCGAGCAGTAAAAATCGAGCTTCTAAGTCAACGCAATCAAAACACCGCCGTTTATGCCGTACATTTTGACACTCGCAAGGCAATCAAAACCTATAGGTACTTCCCGCTGATCTAGAATCATGAAAACAGGTAAAAAGTAATGCCAATTAGCACAAGTAAAGGAAAAAATCTGAAACCCGTAAATTTGTAGTTGCATCACAAAACAATTTTTTTACGGAATCCTGGTCCAAGAGTCTGACTCACACTTGACGGGTTCTTTGCATCTAATGAGCGAAATATAGAGATTTATATTTGCTATTGTTAAGGCCACATAGCGCCAAATACCGTTGACCTTCCCTGGC
Organism: Pyralis farinalis; assembly: GCA_947507595.1. NCBI lineage: Eukaryota > Metazoa > Arthropoda > Insecta > Lepidoptera > Pyralidae > Pyralis > Pyralis farinalis. The sequence continues at coordinate 33,004,394 of OX382263.1, read as the reverse complement.
TCCTACAGTATTTTTTTATACGACTAAGGAGGCAAACAAGCGTACGGCCTGCCTGATAAGCAGTTACCGTTGCTTATGTACATCTGCAACACTGAGGGCAGCACGTTGCCGACCCTGTAAAAACCTGCTCACGCCTTTTTTGAGGAACCCCATTCTGTAGTCACTTGGAAAAGGCTCAGCAGAGAGCTCATTCCACGACTTAATAGTTCTCGGTAGAAAACTTCTCTGGAATCGCACAGTACGCGACCATTGCGGCTCCGTTGTGAGGATGGACTCCTAGCCGTCGGTGCGGCGAGCTGTGTGACTGTAAAACGAGGCTGTCGTCATTATGTCTATCTATCTATAACTTTACGCCAAATCCCTTGCGGGGTAGGCAGAGAGAACCGAGCGCCACGTGACTCGATCCTTACAAATCTCACTCGCTTGTTTAACATTCATTGCTCTTCTCATGCACGCTCGCCGGTTTCTAGGGCTCCTGACATCACCTTCTGATAGAACATGACCAATTTGGTCATGGTAGGTAAGTCTTGGCCTTCCCCGGCTCCTACATCCTTCCACTTTTGCATTGTATATCTGCTTCGTCATTCTTTCATCTTGCATTCTTTCTACATGCCCGAACCATCGGAGCATGCCTCTTCATATTTTAACACTGACACTCTCTTTCAGACCAACTCTATTTCTAACATCATCATTATGTCTCAGAACACAATTCAATGAACAATCGGTAGAACACACAAAGAGAGGCAAAATCTCATATTAAACGGTTACACCAAAACCAACATCGACAAACTGTTGCGAAAAAAGACGAATAATATCGTCAATAAACTACTATACGCAGTTTCAAATGTTTCAACAACAAAATACACTGCGAGTTTGTCATACCTAGGAAAAATGACTGACAAAATAGTTAACATATAAAAAAAATAACATACACGTTGCGCTCAAAACACATAACAGTCTCAAATTGCTTTGTAACAGTATAGACAAAATTCCGCCGAATAAAAAATCCGGCGTCTACATAATGTTTTGCGATGAATGTGATCATGTTTACATCGGTCAAACTGGTCGTAATTTTCAAAAACGATTTCAGGAACACATCGGCATATAAAAACAATCGCCCAGAAAGGTCACACTCCACCGAACATCTTATAGACAAAGGACATCATTTATACTACTAACACATTTAAAATCTTACATACGAGTACAATAGATAAAGGACAAAAATTTAATATTAGGGAACAATTAGAAATCGTTAAAAAGTCTAATATCTCTCTTATGAACAAATAGACTGACGTAAGCAACTCCCCTCCATTAAATATCTTTTCGGTTACCCCTTCCACCCCCTCCACCTTCTCTGTATAAAGGACGGCACTACGATGGATTACTCATTCATAGCATGTAATTCTAACGACTAACATCTACAGCGCCTGAGGATGGCTCATGAAGAGGCAAAACACGTGTCGCAGAGACGACCGGAGCAGCAACGGTGGCGGGTGCATGCGGTTCACATTTCAGATGGTGAACACTCGCAGAGACGACCGGAGCAGCCATGGTAGCGGCGGCATGCATGTACTAATGGTAGTGGGTGGGTGCCGGCCGGCAGTAGCTCGCACGTTTAGATCAAATTGTCTGTCTCTTATTAAACTCAAGGGCTCAATACCGTGTACAAGTTTAGAATTATCGCCGATTCGATCATCAAGTCACAAGGTTCTAGCTGTTATCCAGGTGTCCTAGCGCGAAGGTGATTATAGCACTCCATATGCGGTCTGACTTGAGATTTATATTGCATAAGTTTCTGCCCCGCGCTGAAATACTTGGCACGCCAAGTTTCTCCACAATGTTTTTATTGTCTTGATAGAAAGATTTTATTACTCTATTTTATATTCCATTTATGTATGTGTGTAAATCACAAAAGTAGTTATCAAGTAAACTATTTTCAGGAAATTTCAAATTATAAATTGACGTTGAACAAATGTTTTTAAAATGAATATAGGTTTTATACAATCGGCTTGTAAGTACATGAATGTATAATCAAAAATAGAAGCATATTAACTTTGATAGTTTTTTCATACCACTGAAATCGTAAACAAAGATACTTCAGCATATAGCTAGTATAGATAGTTTCATAATTCGTTAACATTAAATTAGAAAGAACAATATGTTCCTTGTTTTATACATGGTATCTTTTTTTAAGCCACGAATATGTTAAATAAAAAAAGACCTATGTATTTAAATTCGTTGTAAAGTCGGCGACAATGCTATCCGCCTTTATTACTTCATTTGTTTCTCTTTTTATGTAATAGGAGAATGGGAAAAGGAGCACTCAGAAATGGAAAAAAATGGTTAAAAGATTGTAGAGTTGCCTACTATATATTGATATACTCCCAATTATGTATATTATCTCGGCTCAAAATAAAATAGTATGTGTATATATCTATCTACCTCTTCACGCCAACTCACTTGCGAGACAGGCGGAAATGTGATCCTTACAAATCTAATCAGCTTCTTTACATTCATAGCTGTTTACATCCGCACTTGCGTTTCTAGGGCGGACACTATAAGGTAGGTACTCGTACTATATATTTTTTTAATGTGTTAGGTATCTAATTGTTTACATTAAAAATACTTCTGCAGCCGCAGTTCTGTCAGTATAATTTGAGCCAATTTTGTTTCTATTTGAAGGTACATTATTTATCATTTACAAGATCAATTCAGTATCAAGCGCTATATCGAGAAAGAATTATAACGTAGACGAATTTGTTAACAAACTACTTGCATCTAGCAAGTTTGAACAACTAGTAGAAAAGGTAGCTAACAAAGCAGTTGAGAAGATTTCCAATATTTACATAAAAAATGAATCAACTAATATAGAAAATTATACGCCGGAATTTAGGTTTATCCCAAATGCCGAAGGGAATACAACAATAGCCGAAATAACGAAGGAATTAGAAAAGGTCTCGCAAGAAATAAAGGACATAGTTTACATGAAAACGAATGCAGTGATGCCTTTAAAAGAATTGAAATTAAAATACAAACAATTTACCAAGACGACAACAGCAGATACAGATCAGAAAAGTAGAACTTTTCTGATCGACATAGCTAATTACGAAAAGAAAGTGACCGAAAGTAACAAAGAGACTTCAGACTATGAAGAAGCAACCACGACTAGAACGTCTGACGTTGATGAAGAAGATACAAGCGCAAGTATGCCATATTTTCACGGAAAGGAAGCGATGCTTGATATGACCAGTAATAATGAAGTATTATCAAAAGAAATGAGAAGTAACATACTGTCTCTTAATCCTGAACACCACGTTCATAATGATTCAGCCACGGTTGATATTAATACGACATTGAAAACAAACTTGACGCAAAAAGACTACGAGAATGACGATAAATCTGATTCAGAAGAAGATTCGAAACTTAAAACTAGCCAATCACTAACGACAGAAAAAGATGTTGGCATTAGCAGTTCTACAGAAGAAAGTAATGAGACAAATGAAGGTACGATGCCCGGTAAACAACTAGAACAACCTATAGGTGAGTCTACGAGGTCAGTAAAAGAAAGTGACGATTATTACTCCGACTCGACAGGAGATAATGAAGAAAGTGGTAATGAATCCACGGAGACCAATGTAGAACTAAAGAAATTCACACCAGCAATACAAAATGTAATTCGTCGAGAGGGTGATAAATTTTATGCATATCAAAATGGATCTGGTTACGAGGAGTATTTTGAAGAACTTGCGAAAACTAAAAAAACTGAGCTTCCGTTTTAGAATTTGTTGTTTTTTTTATATATACTAAACCGAAAAAACATGCGGTCTGCCTGATATGTAGTTACTGTAGCCCATGGACGTTTGCAACACCAGGATACTCATGCATGTGTTGCCGACATTTTGAAGAGTCCGATGTTGCGTTGGTTTTTTTTTATACAACTTCGGGAGGCATACAAGCATACAGCCCACTTGATGTAAAGCGGTTACCGTAGCCTAAGAACGCTTGCAACGCATTAAATATCACTCTCGCGATGCCACTTCTGTTGCGAACACAGCAACTCGTTAGGAGCAGCTTACAGGTGACCTCACTCACTCGCAGAAACACAGCAACCCTTTAGGGAGTTGTTATTTAGTTGCGGTTTTCTGTGAGGTGGAGATACTCCCTCAGGTGGACTGCATTGATTTTTTTTTATTAAACGGAGGCATACAAGCATGATGCCCACCTGCTGTAAAGCGATCCTATAAACGCTTGCATTATCACTCCCGCGATGCCATCTCTGCTGCTAAGACAGCAACTCCTTAAGAGCTTACTGGAGACCTCACTCATACGCAGGAACACAACAACTCTTCAGGGAGTTGTTATTTGTGTGGCGGAGGTAATTCCTCAGATGAGCTGCTTTGATGCGTCCTACCTCTCTTAAAAACACCTGCATCCGACACAAATAGACATGTTCATGTACATAAATGTTTATCTTGTGTAGTAATCGAACCCATGAGCGTTGGTGTGTGTTTATCTATAACTTCACGCCAAATCTCTTGCGGGGTAGGCAGAGAGGACCGAGCGCCAAGTGACTCGATCTTTACACACGTAACTCGCTTTTTTAACAATATAGCATAGCTCTTCTCGTACACGCTCGCCGGTTTCTAAGGCTCCTGACATCACCTTCTGATAAAACACGATCAGTTTGGTCATGGTAGGTAAGTGTTGGCCTTCCTTCGATTTTACATCCTTCTACTTTCACGTTGTATCTTTTTTTTTAATTTTATCTTTTTTTAACCAACGGAGCAGCATTATTTTAACACCGACACTCTCTTTTTTTATACTACATCGGGAGGCATACAAGCATACGGCCTACCTGTTGTAAAGCGGGTACCGTGGCCTATGAATGCGTGGAATACATTAAGTGTCACTCGCGCAATGCCATCTCTGCTGCTAAGACAGCAACTCCTTAGGAGCTTACTGGAGACCTCACGCACACGCAGGAACACAACAACCCTCGAAAGAGTTTGTTATTTGTCTTAGCTTCGTAACACTCCGGCGCCCACAATTCGACGTTCAAAACGTTCAATTTGATCAATGCGTAAAAAAAATATGTATGCAATTCACACACGACAGAAGCGAAACCATAAAAATGTGAACTTAATAATTGTTGTTGTTGTTGTGTGGTTCTCTTTTAGTGTCGCTTTTTCGTTTCATCGAGTTTGAAATTATAAGGATGCTAAAGAATTTTTCACTTCAAAAATATCAAAGTGGAACAGTTCGATATGACTTTCCCTCGAGACGATCTCTAGTTTCTGATAGCTCTGACGCAAATAATTTTAAAGCATCACAAAAAAATATTATAGCTATTTCCTAAATTTCCCGGATTTTTTCTGTATTTGTGCTACACGAGCTGAGTATGTATATTAATTTTAGCTCGATAGCTCCACCCGTACCTGAGAAAAAGGATCTTGACAGACAGACGAACAACAAAGTGATCCTATAAGGGTTCCGTTTTTCCTTTTAATGTACGGAACCCTAAAATAATTAGGTGAAAATATTTTATCGCGTGCAATGGAGAGAGCCATGCTCGGAGTTTCTCTGCGAGATAGATTCAGAAATGACCATATCACATCATTACATTTAAAAAAAATCTTTAATCTTTGGTTTGGGCACATTTTAAAGATTTAAGTTGCGTTAGCAGCAAAGGTAGTAACGCGCGAGGGATACTTCGGGTATTGCATGCGTCCATAGGCTGCGGTATCCACTTATTATTAGTGTGGGCCGCATGATTATGTCTCCCGACAAGACGTTGTATAAAGAAAAATACTTTCATTATTACTACATTATATAAAACAAAGTTCCTGCCCGCCGTCTGTATGAGTAGATGTTTTAAACTACGCAATGGATTTTAATGCAGTTTTCAGTAGACAGAGTGATTCAAGAGGAAGGTTTATGTGTATAATACATGCATATTACAGAAAAAAGCCGAGAATTTAAAAGATTTGTAATGTGATGTCGTAAAAAACATATTTTTGTGCGCTTACATTGCAAACGCTGGTTAAACCTTACGAGATAGATAATGTACCACGGAATTGTATATCTTAAAAAGATCTACAAAAAAGTCCGCGGTGGTATATGTCTGTCTCCTAAGGATAACCCACAGTCACTATTTTAACTTTTACCTATCATAAAAAAAAATATTATTTACGAAGCTATTTTAATCAATACAATTTTAAACAATACAGTATTATTCCTTATTCAATTAAATACGTTAGATACGTTGTACATATAAAATCACTCCACACTGAAAACAAATTAGTATTATACATTGCACCCGCGCGAAGCCGGGCCGGGTCGCTAGTAATTTCATAAAACACATCATGTGCTCAATCAGTATACTGTCCTAGCCGTTCTTTTTACATACGGTATGTATTTTAAGACTGTGTACATCGATAATATCGGTGTTTTACTCATTTTTCAAATATGATTACGTAGCTATGAGACTACATTAGTTAAAAAAATTTGCTAGCTTTGACAGATAAACTCTTCAATTGCAGTATAGAGTAAAAATATTCTGTACGGTGTATTGCATTTGCATGACAACCGTACAGATTTGCCGCGTAAGCATTTTACGTTATGTGCGTCGTTCGAACGTAATTAAACTCATTTCGTATGTTAGCAATCAAGACATCGTACATGCTTCAAAAATTCAAAATATATCAAATTATATTAAACTTTATATATCATCAGCAGCATATCAAAACATTCATGTTCACTACTAACTTTACAACATGTATATTTTTTTTTCACGGTGTAGCGGAAATTCATGCACACAAATGTTTGCCTTGTGTGGGAGTCGAATCCACGAACGTTGGTGTCAAAGTCGCGTCATTCACGACTGAGCCACCGAGCTCGTTGGCGTGGTATTCGCTTTCGCCATTTGTAATTTATTTGTGTGATCGCTGCCTTTATTGGTGTGATTTGTTGCTTTGTCTTGTTATCAAACAACTAGAAATTCTAGTGCAAGTTTAGTGTGTGCAAATGTTGCATTAACAGTAGTAAACTGTTGCGTGCGTAACTTGTTACTAACCCTAGGTTACAGGTGAAAACCAGTGTTTTGCTCTTGAGCAATACTGCCACTGAGCTGCAGCCTTTTCGTCATACTTTGGCACATACATGATGTGCTTGTTTGTTATCATTGTAATAAAATTATTTTTACATGCAATTTGATCTAACCTGCTTTGTGTGCTTCCGCCACTACATCGTAAGAATAACATGCTACAAGCATGTTATTCTTACGTCTACGACGCCTGATGATGCCTCGTGGAGAGGCGAAACACGTGTCGCAGCGACGACCAGGCCAGTCGTGGCAGCGACGGTGGTGGGGGCATGCGGTTTCTGTTCCAGATGGCGGACGACCGCAACAGCCGAGGCAGAGACTACCGGAGCAGCCATGGCAGCGTCGGCATGTTGCGCTTACTAACAGTAATGGGTGGGTGCCGGCCGGCGGCGCTAGGCTGCATGAACTAATTGGTGGCGTAAGCACACAAAGCAGGTTAGATCAAATTGCATGTAAATTTGACTTTCGCAAAATAACGCCAGAATCTATTAACTATAAAAACTATTTTAATGTAAGCACTTTTTGTATGTGAATAAAGATGCAAATAAAAATTATATCTATCTATCTAATTTACAAAATGGTGGTAAATTAAAGAGAGAAATGAAACCAACAGAAATGAACAGAAGGTTTTATTAAGAAGAATTCAAACTTGTCTAACTGCAAGGGCCCAATGACAAATAATAAATTTTACCATTTATCTTTATGACGCCAAATCCCTTGCGGGGTAGGCAGAGACCCGGGCTCCACATGATTCAGTTCTTACCTCACTCGCTTCTTTAACACTCATAGCTCTTTCTATGCACGCTCGCCGGTCTCCAGAGCTCCTGGTATAACACGGCCTGATAAAACACGACCAATTTGGTCATGGTAAGTCTTGGCGTTCCACGGCTTCTTCATCCTTCCACTTTTGCATTGTGTAAGAGAAGTTTTCCCAACGATCCTGCATTGTTTTTGCATGTCCGAACTAACGGAGCATGCCTCATCTTAGTTTAACACCGGCGCTCCCGAATTCTGTGATTCGAATTCAGGTCGAGACACGTTACATACCACTAGAATCTGGTTATTTTTTTCGGATTTATATACATGTTTGTAATTATGCTCGGCGATGAAAAGAAACCCGCACGCCCAAGAAATTACATTTCAAGGCGTATGGCCTAACCTAAGAAAGGTTTCGTTTTCCCGCCGAGTTGTGAAGGTCTGACAGCAGTCGCTCCATGTAAAAGTATCTTCGCCAAATCTTTAGGCCTAGGTGGCGAAACCACGACAATCCTAATGGATGAGGAAACTGGATAATGCTGGAAAGAAGAGTGTCAGTTATATTTATCTTTTAATTTCTCATTTAAACTAGAAATTATGTTCGCGAATTTGGCTACTTTATTTTTAAGTCTTCTAATCTGTTGGTGTAATGATTTTATTTTTTTACTTTTAAGGATATTTGTCTTTGTGAGTCTTCTAACTGTTTCCATGTTTCCATTCTGAAAGAAAAATAACTTTTATTAACTTTCCAATTGATGTATCGTAAATAAGCGGCCTTAGCTTTCCAATTAATGTATTAAAACCCAGCGACTTTAGCTTTCCAATTGGTGTATTGTAAACTAGAGCGACCTTAGCTTTCCAATTGATGTATTGTAAACTAACGGCCTTAGTTCCAATTGATGTATTGTAAACAATCGGCCTTAGCTTTCCAATTATTGTATTAAAAACCAGCGACTTTAGCTTTCCAATTGATCTCTTGTAAACTAGCGGCTTTATCTTTCCAATTGATGTATTATAAACTAGCGCGGTTCGTTCTAATGGAATTGAAATTTGTTTATTTTTTTATACTACGTCGGGCGGCAAACAAGCATACGGCCCACCTGATGTAAAGCGGGTACCGTAGCGTATTATCAAAACGGCTGAACCCTTTTTGACTGGACTTCTGTTGTTCGTCTGGATGTTTTAAGAGAGGTAGGGCGCATCAAAGCAGCCCGTCTGGGGAAGTACCTCCATCTCACAGAAAACCGCAGCCAAATAAGAACTCCCTAGAGGGTTGTTGTGTTCCTGCGAGTGAGCGAGATCACCAATAAGCCCCCAAGGAGTTGCTGTGTAAGCAGCAGGGGAGGCATCGCGCGAGTGATACTTAATATATTGCAAGCGTTAATAGGCTACGGTATTAGCTTTACATCAGGTGGGCCGTATGCTTGTGTGCCCGATGTAGTATAAAAACAAAAACCGGCTGGTAGTTTCACAGACTAGAACGTTCAAACATACAATCTCTTCCTTTATATATTAGAATAGATTACATTCTGGGGTTTTATACAAAGTTTTATATACTTACGTGGTATGTAGCAGCTGAAGTCCTAGGTTGAACATTATGCATATCCTTTCGAACTTGGAGTCCACTGGAATGTTTATTGACTAAGCCTGGTAGTGAGCCTGATCGTACTATTTTGCTATGAGAATCCTGGAAAAATTGTGTTTTGATTATTATCTGTACGCCGTGATAACTTCCAAGGATATTATCAAGAAACATTGAAGTTTCGATTTGTTTATTAGGACAACAACATTAATGCATCTAATACAACATTAATGCATAATAGTGTTTTCTGCATTAGCCCAGTTTTATACAATAAGCTTCCAAACAGCCTAAAAAGTTTACCAACAAAATTGCTTAAACTTCGATTGAAAATATTTTTGATAAATAAATGCTATTACACGATTTCTGAATTTATTACGGAGAAAAACTTGAAATATGAATCGATTATTTATTGGTTGCATCATGATTATTTAAATTGCATTTTAAACTATTTAATTATAATTTTGGATTGACATTATTTACATTATTGGCATACGGAATCATTGAATTATTGATTGTATTTGTATTTTAATCTATTTAATTTTAATTGGTTTGACATTAGTTACATTATTTTCTGACATAGGTACTGAATTATTGATATCCAGAATTAATTAATTATTATCCAGAATTATTTGTCTTGAGTATGGTTGGTTTCAATGAACTGCGGGTACGAAGGGAATTAATTATCCCTTTCGACGTATTGGTACAAACTGCTCAGAGGTAAAATCTGTAACTCAATATTACTCAGATTAGCGAATTTGAGTGTCCCCGATAGGTACGTGTGGCGTCGTCGTCGGCCGCACCTACTGGCGGTGGCTCGCGGGCGGACCAACCTACAAAATAAAGCCCCGCTGACACGCGCTCAGCCATGCAATTCTCTAAGCGACTCGTAATGGCTGTGTGCGTCGCTGTGATCACAGATGTCACAGCTTTGACATCGTCTACTGCGATCACGGCTAAATTATTTGGTATTCTATAAGGCTGTAAGCGTACGCGAGGCTGTTTGCCTTGTAGAATTCCAATTCCAAACGCAGCCTTGCGGCGCTAGTGTCGCACAACCATGTAAAGCGACACCAAAGAATTGCAATTTTGTGTTCAAGGCTGTAACAGCCGATGTTTCCGAGGATGTAAGAATGTTTGCTCTTACAGAATTGCATGGCTGATCAGCCTCAATAAAATAGCAGAGAAAATGGACATATTCACGAGTTCTTTGAGTGAATTTACAAAGGTGGCAGTATTTATTATTTGTTATACGTAGACGTTGAAAGGGTGGTGCTCTATTGCTTTGGGTTTGGAACCCGTAATAATAGATGTAAGTGTTGATAAATAAATAAATGTTTAATTACTGGTCTTCGATGTCATAATAATTATTACATATAACTACATTACTTCTATTTATTCTATTAATATTGCTATTTCCGTACAAATTATTTCTTATTAATTTTAAGCATATTTCTATATAAATCTTAGTACGTGCATGTCTTTTTCATTTTGTACGCCACGCGGCCAAACATGAAGAACAATCAGATTTACACCAACATCATCATGTACACTCATGTCATTACAAAATAAATATATTTGTATTTGTAACAAAACAAATTACAATCAATAATAGTACAATGAAATACATTTACAAAAGGTTTAGAGCTAAATTGCAATTAAAATATGTTATCACTTAATTACATTCATTACAAAATTAAATTACATTGAAAAATCCACTACAAACTACATTGCCAAATTAAATTTTGATGTCTAGTTTTATTAATAAGGTATTCGAAAATACGATTCAGCAAATGGAGACGTAGTTATGCGTAGATAAACATTGAACTACCATGTACTAACACTACATAATTATATCAATGTAGATAAATACTTTTGTTTTTTCGCTCAAGAAAATTGAAGAACCGCAAAAGAAGTATAAACACACACGCGGGTGTGCGTTAGTCATTCTTCCGTGAGGCGCACCCTCCGGACACGTGAGGGAGGTGGTGAGATCTTGCATAGATAACATTTCGGAAGGCCGAACTGATTGTGTCAGATTCCTACTGACTAAAACACCACCTTGGACCGCCTTTAGCCGGGAAGGCTTTAAATGCTCAATCGGAAGCGAAAGATTTGGATAAAACATATGTTTTTTTAAGTCTTAATTATGCGCTGCTTACATACCTACTAGCGTCCCGGTAGGGCAGAAATACTCTACTGTCGGACTCGCGCACGAAGGGTTCCGTACCATAATCTATAAAAACGGCAAAAAAAACACGTTTGTTGTATGGCGGGCCCCCTTAAATATTTGTTTTATTTTAATTTAATTATTTCTTTTTAAAGTAAATATATAACTAAATACCTAAAAACCTGTTGCCGTTATCAATATCGAGCAAAAACGAGCACAAAAATCACGTTTGTTGTATGGGAGCCCCCTTAAATATATATTTTATTCTGTTTTTTAGTATTTGTTGTTATAGTGGCAACAGAAATACATCATCTGTGAAAATTTCAACTGTCTAACTATTACGGTTCATGAGGTACAGCCTGATGACAGACGGACGGACGGACAGCGGAGTCTCAGCAATAGGGTCCGTTTTACCCTTTGGGTACGGAACCTTAAAAAATGTGAAAATATTGTCACCGCGCGAGTTACTAGTTATCATGAATGTCGCTAGATGTCGCTATAATTAAATCGATTGCTTTAATGTTATGTTTATATTTTTGTGTAAAATTCGTAATTTGTGCTTGAATTGGTACAAATACCTAAACATAAATAAGTGTAAATATAATATCATAAATAAGTTGGTCTGAAAGAGAGCGTCGGTGCTAAAATAAAAAGAGGCATGCTCCGTTGATTCGGACATATAGAAAGAATGCAGGATGAAATAATGACGAAGCAGATATACAATGCAAAATTGGAAGGATGTAGGAGCCGAGGAAGGCCAAGCCTTACCTACCATGACCGAATTGGTCGTGTTCTATCAGAAGGTGATGACAGGAGCCTTAGAAACCGGCGAACGTGCATGAGAAGAGCAATGAATGTTATTGAAGCGAGTGAGGTATGTAAGGATCGAGTCACGTGGCGCTCGGCTCTCTCTGCCTACCCCGCAAGAGATTTGGCGTGAAGTTATAGATAGATAGATAAATAAGTTAGAGTTTTTAATTGACAAAAGTAAGTTAAAATTTGTCTTGAGACACATCACTGTTATAAAACGCTTGCTGCGCCATCCTTTGTAAGTTTTTAGAACATATAACATAACGTATAAGAACATATAGGTTAGTTTGTTACTACGAGTAACTTATTTTTAGTATCATGGGTATGATATCATGACAAGTTAATAAAAAACTAATAATTTGTATTTGTAAGTCTATACATATATATATCTCGGTAGTAGAAATACTGGATTACAATCTGACATGATTGTAGGAGGTATGTGAGCGTATGAAGCAAGTAAATAAAAGATTACAGACACTATTAAATTCAGTTCACTATTGATTAACAATTATTATTGACGAGCTCGGTGGCGCAGTAGTGAAACGCACTGTTACGCGCCACCAACGCTCGTGGGTTCGATTCTCACACGGTACAAACATTTGTGTGCATGAACATGTCTGTTTGTCTCGGTCTGGGCATTTTCTATGTATAATAAGTATGTATTTACAAAAAAAAATGTATTTACATATGTTTATCAGTTGTCTAGTTCCCATAACACAAGCTTCGCTTACTTTGGGGCTAGATGGCGTTGTGTAATTTGTCCGACAATATTTATTTATTTACTATTCAATTAAACGCGTTCAGTTCTAAGGAGACTAACGCACTTCGCGACGGTCCGATTCAGAATAGGCTTGGGTAAAAAATATCGATATATCAAAATATCGATATTTTTGAAAAAATAATCGATACATATCGTCGATATATTTATTCTTGAACTATGGATATTTATTACAGAGTATTATATTTTTTTAAGACTTCTGTACATACGACACATGTATGCAACAGCGGACAATACTTAATACGTATTACCATGTCCTCCTGGAAAAAATATTGAAATATCGATATTTTTTGATTGTACGTATATCAATATTTTTAAAAATATCGAACTCCAAGACTCTGTGCAGCTCCACCAGGTTGCGCTTGCGTTTCGCAACAAATGCAGAAGTTATGAATACGGACGACTCGAACCAAACCTTCCGTATTTATGACGGAATGCGCCATATATATATAACATTTATGTTCTTCTGTTGGGTAGCCCATTATATACCAACCCATTTATATAGATATAGATAGGGGTATCTATACTATGTGCTAATCTATATATGTCTGGGCAGGGTACTAACTGTATGTTTTTGCGTTGTGTTTTAGATCACTCAGCCAGTTTCTATTTGGCACCGATCAATAGACAAACTAACTGGAACGTGGCTCCCTTAATCTCGACATTGGCAAAATCATCGTTAAATTAACAGCAATGGAGCCACTTTATGAAAAAATAGAATACCTAGATCCTATAACGTGGCGTTTGTAACTTCCGAGGTGCAAAATCTCACACAGTTGGCTTACACTTGGCACTTACTACTTACGCTTAGCATTTGGTACTTACACTTGGCAACACAGCGCTAACAAGTTGTAAATTTTGTTTGATTTGTAAAGCATCCTGATTTCTACTACCATTTAGTTGTGCTTGCCCTTTTGCTTTTGAAGTAGATTTATTCTGAAAACAAAATGTAATTATTAATACATTTGTGGATGTGAAGAAGACAAGTTATATGTATATCTTCACGCCAGGACCCTTGCACCCCGCAAGAGAAAACCGAGCGCCATAAGACGCGGTCCTTGCATACTTCACTCGCTTCTGTGACATTCACAGCTCTTTTCATGCACGCTCGCCGGTTCCTGAGGCTCCTTACATCACCGTCTGATAAAACACGACTAATTTGGTCATGGTAGGTTAGTCTCAGTCTTCCTCGGCTCCTACATCCTTCCACTTTTGCATTGTATATCTGTTTCGTCATTCTTTCGTCCCGCATTCTTTCTACATGTCCGAACCAACGGAGCATGCCTTTTCTTATCTTAACACCGACACTCTCTTTCAGGACCTGGCATGCAGATACACATACATACATTTGTTTTAACTTAAAAATTAATAAATAACGTGTCACCATTGCATAAAATTCTTGTTTTTGATTGGTCAAACGGTGCATCTTTCGATCCTCTATCGAATGACCAACCATTTTTTGTGCGGTGTTAGATATTATATGAAACATACTTCTTGTTGTAAATTGAAAATTGTGGGCACAGCAGCAGTAGTGAGCACTGAGCGGAAAGCACCGTGATCCACTAGATGAGGCTCAAAATGTGCAGAACATAGAACACTCGATCTTGTAGGCTGCCAACATTTTCTATTCATATTTGCTACCCAAGCAGTTTTGGACTGATCGTCCTTTGGAAACCTAAAAGTTATTAAATAATGAAAATTATGGCATTTTAAAACTTAAATCGCCCTAAGTGCGGCTCTAGAATATTAAACAAGTATATCAAATGTCAAAGAAGTTTACAAAGCAAATAATTATTGTGGAATATTATATAATCTAGCTGGGACTTACTAAATTTATACAATTACCACAAGCACGTAAAACTTAGAATCAGAATTATTAATTTGTGACGAGTATGGTTATAAAGTTCTCAGTGGAATAGATTAGTGGTACAGCTTATTCTATTCGAACCTTTGGCATGCAAATACATTTTTTATTAGCTTACAGGTTATCTAATATATTCCTTAAGTGGGCCCACGAAGCTAAGTGGCGCCCTCATTTTGTTTTTATTAATAACGCTGAATTTAAGACCAATTCCAAAAAAAACGCTCTATAGGGCACTGAAGCACCATATTTACGTTGTTTTTAAACATATCTTGTATTTATTATCTATGACAAGTAAACAAAATTTTAATTATTGCTTATTGTGGCCACTTATAGCAATATTCAAAAGTATGACTAATTCTACATAAATAATAAGAACAGAATATATCTCTAAAAACATAAATATGGTTCTTCAGTGCCCGTATAGAGCATTTTTTTTGGAATTGGTCTTAAATACAGCGTTATTAATAAAAACAAAATGAGGGCGCTACTTAGCTTTGTGCACCCTATTAATACAGTAAAAATTTCTCTCTTTCCACCGTTTCATTAATCTATACATATCTATACAGATAAATAAAATTGGAGTGTCTGTTTGTAATATTAAAATAACCGCTTTAACTAAATGCATATGGATGTATACACGGTACATATACCAAAATGAATATTTTTACAATATTTGTGTCTGTTTGTTCCGGCTAATCTCTGAAACGGCTGGACCAATTTGATGGTACTTTCACTGGCAGATTGCTGATGTAATAAGGAGTAACTTAGGCTACTTTTATTTTAGAAATTTTATTTATTTTTATTAATATAAATAAATAATAAAAAAATAACTATTCCGCGCGGACGAAGTACATAATACATAATAATATATATTATTATTTTGCTGTTCGCTATTTTACTCTGCTTATTTAGGTACTTATAATCAAATCAAATAAATAAAATTATAACTCAACAATAACTTTTTTGTCAAATTCCATGGGGACAAACATAGCTGCGTGTGCCGCAGCTAGTTCTTTATAAAAAAGATAGCTTGAGATTTTTAATTTAACTAGGTATTGCATTATATACTTTTAGGTACATTATATTACATTGCTTACAATAAAGTTCAAGCCTAGGCAAGTTATTCAGGACTAATGTCTGGGTTTCGTGTATTCTTGGGTAAAAATATCTTTGGCTGTTTTAAACAAAGTTAAATTATTTTGAGAGCTCAATGGCGCGGTTGCTTGATGGACCATAGCCTGTCTATGGATGGGCTTATCTATCTCAAGCTGCAAAGGGCATGTTAAGCAGTCGGTCCCGGCTGTTGTCGATAGATGACAGTCGTTAAGGCCCTTGCCCTCGGGCAGCTTGAAAACTCTGGCCTCCGCCAATCTGCATTTGAGCTGCATGGTGGAGTATGCTCTAAATACGTTCGGTTGAAAGGTGACCCGTATCCCTGCAGTGGGATGAGTAAGGGTTGAAGTGATGATGAAATTATATTGAACGAAATTTGCCACTTCGAAAATATATGTAACATGCACGGTAGTGGCATGATGTTGAGCGACTTGAATAGAGGTTTACATATATGTGATTTTTTTCATTTTTTTGTTTTGCAAGGTGGCTTGGCTTATCTATCACATAATGCTCGTGTACATTTTTTGAATGATAAATAATTTACTTATATCAATTGAGTTATCCCACACCAATAATCCATACTTAAGGATTGAGGCCACATAACCATGGTAGGCAGTTAATGCAGTTGACAATTCTTTCTTTTTTATACCACTAGGGTGGCAGTCAAGCATACGGCCTGCCTGATGGTAAATAGTCACCAAGGACTATGGACATTTGAAACACTAGGGGTGTCACTTATGTGTTGCCGACCCTCTAAAAACCGCTTAAAGAATTCTTCTTAAAGCATATACATATCGATTTAGTTTATCGCACACTTGTCTATTATGTTTTACAACTACAGTTATCATCACTGGTTATACCTAAATATTATGTTTTGTTTATTTTATATATTCTTTATGGCTTGTCCGTTATATTTAATATTTAATGAGAGGTTTTTACCATTACAAGTATTAAATTGAATAAAATTTGTTTTAGCTACATTTAAATTATTTTGAATTAACCAGTCAATTATTGATTTAATTGCATTATTAATGTCAGCTTGATAATTATCATAGATATAACTACTCATCATCATAACTCATCACTTCCAAAGTATCAAATTCAATATTATTTACGGAATATTAAAAAGCTATTTTTCTTAATTATTAGTAATCAATATTATTAAACTTACCTATGAAAAGTTATGTTTGGCGATTTTTTATATGTAGAATTAGTACACATTGGCGCACTGCACTTCACCATTTTATTTTATGTCAATTGATTGACCATAAAATAAAACAGATGTAGTATTTTATAATTGTAGTTTGTTTACCAACACCATTTTTTTTGTTAGGTTCTATTTTTTTTTTGGTTCATTTTTTTTTTGGTTCTTTTTATCCCAGGGGGACTGGCAAAGGGATCTAGCCCATACAGCCAAGTCTTCAGTTTAGAACCATTTGAAAATCTTAATTCTATGTTCCAGCATCAGGAACTGTGCTGAAAAAATACTTGGGAAGGGTACCTAGACCCAATCAACCCAATTTAAATACCACCCGTAAAACAATAGTGGTTTTACAAGAAATTTTCGAAATTGTCACACAAAAATAATTTTATACTGAATTGTAAAAATTTCAAGTAAAACAACAATGTCACTCGTCAAAAGCGCGGGAAGAAGTCTCAATTCTTTTTTTGGTTCTTTTTATCCCCGAGGGGAAAGGCAAAAAGAATTGAGACTTCTTCCCGCGCTTTTGACGAGTGACATTGTAGTTTTACTTGAAATTTTTAGAATTCAGTATAAAATTAGTTTTGTGTGACAATTTTGATAGTATTTTGTACCATAAGTGCTAGTGAATTTATACAGTAATGAAAAAACTCAAATATAACACGTTTATGCACTTTTTGGAAGACGTGAATAAGTTCATCAAGAAAACCTTGTAAAATCACTATCGTTTTATGAGTGGTATTTAAAGTGGGTTGATTGGGTCTAGGTACCCTACCCAAGTATTTTTTCAGCAGAGTTCCTGAAGTTGGAACATAGAATTAAGATTTTCAAATGGATCTAAACTGATGACTTGGCTGTATGGGCTAGATCCCTTTGCCTTTCCCCTCGGGGATAAAAAGAACCAAAAAAAAAATGTAGTGTTTTCTTTCTGTTTACGTTTGTTTTGTTATAAGTTATAATAAATAATGCTTACTTAATTAAATTACAAAAAGTAAATTACACATCATTATCTGACCGTACAAGTGGCAATATATGTGCAATTTGTAGCGTACAGTTAAGTGTGAATCAACTACTAACAACCGGCTCAAGTAATATTTTGTTTGGTAAACACATTTTTGTTTATTTATTCATACTTTATTTATCACATATTCTTTAACATTCATAGCTCTTCGCATGCACGCTCGCCGGTTCCTAGGGCTCCTGATATCACCTTCTGATAAAACACGACTTATTCGTTCGTGGTAGGTTAGTCTTCCTCGGTACCTACATCCAAATTTGCATTCTATAATTAGATTTTCCAGATATTTCGACGATGCAGACACTATGGTCAATGACTGGAGACACGAGCAGTTATCAGTTCGTTGCCATCGTCATTTTTAGGGTTCCGTACCCAAAGGGTAAAACGGAACCCTATTACTGAGGCTCCGCTGTCCGTCCGTCCGTCTGTCACCAGGCTGTATCTCTTGAACCGTGATAGTTAGACAGTTGAAATTTTCACAGATGATGTATTTCTGTTGCCGCTATAACAACAAATACTAAAAAATAGAATAAAATAAATATTTAAGGAGGCTCCCATACAACAAACGTGATTTTTTTTGCTGTTTTTATAGATAATGGTACGGAACCCTTCGTGCGCGAGTCCGACTCGCACTTGGCCTATTTTTTAATTCTTTTATGGAGGTCCGAACAATAACCCAATGCCAGGTGCATTATCGGCTCCTGGCAATGTTTTTACTTATTTCTAAGTATTTACACATTTGTGATGAGACGAGAAAGCGATTTTGTGTTCTACACTCAACATCTATCCCAAATTTGACGTAACAGAATCTAAAGACAAGTTGTCTATAACTTCACGCCAAATCCCTTGCAGGGTAGGTGCAGAGAACCGAACGCCACATGACTCGATCCTTACAAACCTCATTCCACCCCTCACATGATTCAACAATGAATTCTATTAAAGGTGTACTAGTTACTAATATTATTAGGTTGACTTCCCCGGACTATTCATTAATTGTTTACAAATTAATGTGCCATACATAATTATAGAGACGAAAGAGAGAGAATAATTTAGACGAGCTCGGTGGTGCAGTGGTGATACGCGCTGTTACGCTACTTTGACACCAACGCTCGTGGGTTCCATTCCCACACAGTACAAACATTTGTGTGCATGAACATGTCTGTTTGTATTGGTCTGGGTATATGTATAATAAGTATGTATTTACAAAAAAAAATGTATTTATGTATGCTTATCAGTTGTCTAGTACCCATAACACAAGCTTCGCTTACTTTGGGGCTAGGAGACGCTGTGTAATTTGTCCGGCAATAAAAAAAAATTAGTACTAAAATATATCATATGTGGGTAATTCTACGAGGGTCATATGAAAAGTTATTAGCCTAACATACTTAATGAAACCACACGATTTTGAGTTAATTTTTATTTTTCAACGACCCGGTAAGGCTTCGATACCCGTTTTAAAAAAATCTTCGTCTAACTTCTCGAAATAAGCGTCGACGGCAGCTATGACCTCTTCATTTGTAAAAAAATGTTTACCATTTAAAAATTTTTTCAGCTTTGGGAACAGATAAAAGTCGGACGGTGCTAAATCAGGTGAATATGGGGGATGAGGTAACAATTCGAAGCTACATTGATGGATTTCTGCCATGGATTGCACAGAGGTGTGAACGCGCGCATTGTCCTGATGACACAAGACTTTTCTTCTCGATAAACCTGGACGTTTTTCTTTGATTTCTTCTCTCAAACGATGCAACAGAGACAACAAGAATGAATGTTGCCCAGTTGATTGTTTTTGTAAAAACCA
Organism: Pyralis farinalis; assembly: GCA_947507595.1. Lineage (NCBI taxonomy): Eukaryota > Metazoa > Arthropoda > Insecta > Lepidoptera > Pyralidae > Pyralis > Pyralis farinalis. The sequence goes on along the minus strand of OX382263.1, from coordinate 32,984,202 downwards.
ACAATACAGAGCTTCTAAACATTCATTTTTCAGTTTCTTCATCATTTTCCAATGTTTACTTCCATCTTCACAAATGGTTTCTCCTTTTTTTAATTAATCAATAATTTTTATTTTGTCTTTAAGCGATAACACCACTCTCTTACACTTTGACATTTTTAAATATGTAGACGTGACACGCACATACGAGTGGAGTCGCAATTGCAAACTAACTAAAACAATAACAAAACACTTGGGGCAGCGATTCCACCAGGCGAGGGCGGGATATGCCAGTTCCGACACATTCATGCTTACATAAATTTGCCTTGTAGGTACATATAAATTGGTCGTGGTTGGTAGTTCGGATAATCACCACGAATCCGTATACCTGAGGGCCGGATAATCGAGTTTCTACTGTATTTTATTTTTTGTTCATGCAGGCAAGAGGGTGTCTTTAATTTGGTATGTATTTTCAGGAACATTGTTCCTATATGAAATCTATATGTTTGTCTGTGTGTGCGTTTTTTTCGAATATTCGAATTTTGACTTCAGATTCGGATTCAGCATAAAAAAGTAGAATAGGAATGTTCCAGAACACCGTTCCTATCTCTTAAGGTCAATTGTTATATAATTAACGAGCTAGGTGTTCCTCTGGCAATGCAACCTTGCGCATTCTCATCTGGTTTTTATATTACATTATAACTAAAATATCTTGATTATCACAAGTCTGAATATTACTTAAAAGCTGCTTACTTAAATTATTACTTATTTGTTAAAGGTAGGATGGCATGTTAATATAATATAATAAAAAATATAATTTTTGTAAATGACACTTAAGAGGGACATAAAGCTAAGTGGCGCCCTCATTTTGTTTTTATTAATAACTCTGAATTTAAGACCAATTACAAAAACGCTCAATACAGGCACTGAAGAGCCATATTTGTTTTTTTTTGAGACATATTCCGTTTTTATTATTTATGTACATTTAGTCATAATTTTGATTATTGAAGTTATATTTCTAATGTAACTTGCAAAAAGGTTGCATTAAACGTTTAACGCTACCATGGAGGGGGAATAGAAAGAGACAGAGCGAGAGTGAATGCGTGCAGGTTGAAGCTGCTAAATGTTTCACGATATTATCGGTAGATGGCGCTATAGTTAAAAATTTGCAATAGGTTAAAACTGCTAAATGTTTCACGGTATTACCTGTAGATGGCACTATAGTTAAAAATGTATAACATTTTTATTTTACATTTGACTTGTATCTAATACATTCCATAAACATCGCCGCTACTACTTGATAGACGATTTTTAATTTAAGTTATTAATGTTAAATATTTATTTAATGATGCCAGAGAAGTATAACTTCTCACGCGCGTACATAAGTACACGCACCAATTTTTTTGCTATATGTGGCCACTATAAGCAATAATTAAAATTATAGACATATCTGTGTACCCTCTTTCTGCGTCGGTTGTTATTCGGCGCCTTACACACTACACTCGTGGTGTCCTCTTGGAGATTGCGGAAATCTGAAGTAACCGTGACATAAACATGATATGAAATTATACAGATACATTCTATTCTATGTATCTATCTACAACTTCACGTCAAATCCCTTGCGGGGTAGGCAGAACGAAATGAGTGCCACATTAGTCAGTCATTCACACACCTCACTCGCTTCTTTAACATTCATAGCTCTTTTCAGTCACCCGCGCTGGTTCTAGGGTGCCTGACATCATCTTCTAATAAAACACAACCAATTTGGTCATTTTAGGTACGCCTTGGCCTTCCTCGGTTCCTACATCTTTTTACTTCTTCCACTTCTCATTATCCTGTTTCCTAATATACTAGGATTAGCGGAGTCCGGTATCTATGCCTAAGGATTTGGCGAAAACATTGATTTGTACCTGGACCAACTGCTATCAGACCAGACCGCAGCACAGAGCGAAAACCAGATCTTTCTTTCTTAGTTGCGTAATACGTTTTTCGAAATATAATTTCTTGGACGTGTGGACTTGCAAGTGATACATATGGTACATGCCCCCGTCAGGATTGGAACCGGTGACTAGTTGGACCTTTCCATTCTATAGCCAACCCGTAATTGCCTGTATTTACAGTTACATCATTGAAGATGGCTCAGCGAGGTGGAGATATGCCTGTGTTCATAGATGTGAGCCAATCCGGAGATCAGTACAATGCTTCCGTTGAATACAACACTCAGGATCTATCATCGGAGCCATTGAAGAATGAACTGGGAGAGACTAATCAGGAATTGGAGTAAGTCTATCTTGTACTAACAGGTTTAAAATCTTCTTTGACGAGCTCGGTGGCTCAGTCGTGAATGACGCGATTTTGACACCAAGATTCCCACACAAGATGTTTTAAGAGAGGTAGGGGGTAGGGATGCCCGATCTGAATCGATCTTTTAGAAGATCGATACACGGTAATACGATCTGCCGATTTTTTTAATCGATTCGATAGGATGCGATCTTCGCTCAGATCGAATCGTATGCTTGGAAGATCGTATAAAAAAATCGCATCGTTAAAAAACCAAAACAATCCAAACTAAACTGTATTTATATTATGATCTTTGACAACCTCACATTTTAGCGGGTACAACAAAGAATTACCAACACCAATGACCTATTTGTTGAAATATGTAGTCTCGAATTACGCATGAGAATGAAATATGAAATGATATGAAGGTACTATTAAAATTTGTTTTTATAAAACTAATCGTAGGATACATTATTGTTCATTGATAGTATTGACTTCGGAGTGTTTTGTTTTGTAAGAGCTTTTTATTTTTAGATAGATTTTGTTTTTAAAATGGCTCCGCCAGTAAAATCAAGTATTTAGACGTTTTTTATTATATGTGACTCGGGTGGACAGAAATCTCGGGTCAAGATTATGTAACGAGTAGCATAATCATACCAATTATTTTCTGCATGACTTAATCGATTGAATCTGCCCATACAGGAAGCACTTCTGAAGTTTCTAACTTAGGAGCAGAATTCAAAGCAAAAATACTGATGGAAATTAATAGACGCTTTAAGAATGTTGAAAAAGTGCATCTTCTGGTAATATTAACAATTTTTGACCCCCGATTCAAAAAAATATATTTTACGGATGCTCAGTCTTGTGCAAAATCACTTGATGATATCACCGATTTGCTAAAAACGACGGACGCCAATAAGGATACATCAGAGAATGCGCAAAACGTGGTTTTACCCGATGATGACGACAACATTTGGAAGTTTCATAGCCAGTTGGTGTCCGAATCGAATCAAGATATTCCAAAAGAAGGACTCGATGACATTTTGAAACAGTACCTTAGAGAACCATTACTGAATAGACAAGCAGACCCAATAACATATTGGACCACAAGATCTACTATCTGGCCGGATCTAAGCTGCTTGGCTTTGAAGTATTTGACGATTGTTGCAACGTCCCTTCAGAACGTCTGTTTTCACTAGTTGGCAACACTTTGACTGATAGCCGTAATAGGTTAGATCCAGTTCGTTTGACTAAATTGTTGTTTTTAAAAAGCTTAAATGCGGAGAAATGGAACCTATAAACATATTTGTAATCATTAATGTAACTTACCTAATAAATACAATTTTACAAGCAATGTCACTGTCATTTTATTATTTTTATAAAATTGGGATACGATCTTCCTAAATCGAATGAGATCGATTCAATTCAATACGATTCAGATCGTGGATCGATTCACAGGGTTACGATCCATTACGATTCAAAAGATCGATTCAAAGCAAAAGATCGGGCATCCCTAGTAGGGGGCACCAAACCAACCCGTCTGGGGAAGTAGCTCCACCTCATAGAAAACCGCAGCCAAATAACAACTCCCTAAAGGGTTGTTGTATTCCTGCATGTGAGTGAGGTCACCAGTAAGCTCCCAAGGAGTGGCTGTGTAAGCAGCAGAGGAGGCATCGCGCGAGTGACACTTAATATATCTCAAGCGTTAATAGGCTACGGTACCCGCTTTACGTCAGGTGGGCAGTATGCTTGTATGCCTCCCTACGTAATATAAAAAAGAAAATATGCTGAATTTATAGTGATACTAGCGACCCATCCCGGTTTCGCACGAGTAGTAGAGCATATTATGCCTACTAATGTATTTAAGTTGATAAGTATTAATACTGTACATCCGTATAATGTCGATGAAAGCTCCCAGGCAAGCCTTATTCCGACATTTTCAACAATTATCGTCATATTTCAACCGATTTACACAATACCTTAACAAATTATACACTTAAACCATCCTCAAGAATCACTCTGTCTATTGGTGAAAACTATAGGAAAATCCATTCTAAGATGTTTTTATGGTTATACATGCTCTAGAATGACAATACGAAAGTAAGGTAATTGCCTAACTCGCATTCAGTTGGTCACGCTCTCGCGTCGCGGCTGTACGTACTTCGCCACAAAACATAATATATTTAACTCTTTCTAACGACAGGTATGCCCTGTAATTTGTCTCTTTGTTGGAGCAAAGTGTGATAATAAATAACTGTACGTAGATATAGCACTACTTGCGCCATTTTGAAATACAATAATGTTGGTGTATGACGTGTCTACCTTTTGATGCGTCGCTGTTTTTCGCTAATAGACAGACAGACGCGGCGTGGGACTTTGTTTTTTAATATGTAGTGATAACGAAATTTAGGGCCATTTATCTTTGACGGGTCAGTGGTTAGGAATGCTACTCTGACACCAACGGTCGTGGGTTCGATTCCCACACAAGGCAAACATGTGCAGAAACATGTTAGTTTGTCTTCGTCTAGGTGTTTTAAGAGAGGTAGGGCGCAGCCCAAAGCAGCCCGTCAAATGAAGTACATCTATCTCCCAGAAAATCGCGGCTCCCTGGACGGTTGTGTTCCTGCAAGTGAGTGAGGTCACCAGTAAGGATTTGCCTTGTTAGCAGCAGGGGTGGTGCGCGGGCTATACTGAATGTGTTACAAATGTTCTTTGTCTTGTGTGGGAATCGAACCCTCGAGCGTTGGTGTCAAAGTTGTGTTACTAACCACTGCGCTACCGAGCTCGACAATTTTCAGACCAAGACAAAGAGACATGTTCATGCACACAAATATTTGCCTTGTGCGGGAATCGAACCCACGAGCGTTGGTGTCAAAGTCGCGTCATTCACGACCGAGCCACCGAGCTCGTCAGTGTCTGGCAATCTAAAAGAAAAATAACTACAATACAATACTATACAAAATACTTTATTTCTTCTCTCGCATGGAAAAGTAACAGCGAGAACCATTTTAACAAGATTAACATTACAATTTATTAAATCTATACGAGAGACTGGTTTCCGTACTAGGAAGACCTGTATGACAGATCACCAGCCTCTCCAGCTCCGGACCAGGTGGACAAATGTTAAGTACAATTTACTTCTTAAATTAAACTGGGTTTTTGTTTTTTGCAGACCACCAGCTGACGATGGAAACAAATCCCAGGATGAGAGCAATCCTTGTTTAACAATACAGCCGAGACGTATCAAGTGCCCAGAGTGCAATAGGTATTGTTTTCTTCTAGCCTCCTCCCGTTTTCTAATACATTAGGAGTTTTTAGGAGAGGTAGGGTGCATCAAAGCAGCCCGCCTGGGGAAGTACCTCCAGCTCACAGAAAACTGCAGTAAAATAACTCTGAAGAGGGTTGTTGTATTCCTGCGTGTGAGTGAGGTCACCAGTAAGCTCCTAAGGAGTTGCCGTGTTAGCAGCAGAGGTGAGATCGCGCGAGTGATACTTGATATATTACAAGCGTTCATAGAGTAACCGCTGTACTCCACCGTTACAGCCCACCTAATGTAAGGTGGGTTGTATGATTGTATGTCTTTAACGTAGTACTATAAAAAAATCTATCAAAATTCCAATCAAAGCCAAATAACAACTCTCTTAACGATTGTTGTGTTCCTGCGTGTGAGTGAGGTCACCAGTAAGTTCCTACGGAGTTGCTGTGTTAGCAGCGGAGGTGGCATCGCGCGAGTGATACTCAACGTATTACAAACGTTCACAGCTACGGTAACCGCTTTACATCTCGGTCGTATGCTCATATGCCTTTCGATATTTAAAAAAAATCTTATAAAATACTTTTTTTTATACTACGTCGGGAGGCATACAAGCATACGGCCCACCTTGATGTAACGCGGGTACCGTAGCCTCGCGCACTCGCGCGACGCCTCCTCAGCTGCTTACACAGCAACTCCTTGGGAGCTGACCGGTGACCTCACTCACGCGCAGGAACACAACAACCCTCTACGGAGTTGTTATTTTACAGTGGTTTTCTGTGAGGTGGAGGTACTTCCCCGGACGGGCTGCTTTGATGCGCCCTGCCTCCCTTAAAGGCGTATCTACCTATTTAACAGCGTGTACTTCTTTTTAGGGTTCCGTACCCAAAGGGTAAAACGGAACCCTATTACTGAGACTCCGCTGTCCGTCCGTCCGTCCGTCGTCTGTCACCAGGCTGTATGAGGCTCTCATGAACCGTGATAGTTAGACAGTTGAAATTTTCACAGATGATGTATTTCTATTGCCGCTATAACAACAAATACTAAAAAATAGAATAAAATAAATATTTAAGGGGGCTCGCATACAACACACGTGATTTTTTTGCTCGATATTGATAACGGCAACAGGTAGACGCTTGAAATATTCACAGAATATTTAGTTATATATTCACTTTAAGAATAAATAATTAAAATAAAACAAACATTTAAGGGGGGTTCCCATACAACAAACGTGATTTTTTTGCCGTTTTTATAGATAATGGTACGGAACCCTTCGTGCGCGAGTCCGACTCGCACTTGGCCGATTTTTTGAATATTTCTTGTGTGTACAGATACACAGCTGAGAACGAGGAGAAGATGCTCCGCCACATCAGGAAGGTCCACCGCGGAGAGAATCCCTTCCAGTGCTACATGTGCGACTACTCCACGTACAACAAGGCGCTGTTCGAAGAGCATGTACGGATACACCAAGGTATCTTATATATATATTTTTTATATTGACGGACAAATGACACAGCGCCATCTAGTCCCAAAGTAAGCGAAGCTTGTGTTATGGGTACTAGACAACTGATAAACATACGTACATACATTTTTTTTTGTAAATACATACTTATTATACATATAAATACCCAGACCAAGACAAACAGACATGTTCATGCACACAAATGTTTGTACTGTGTGGGAATCGAACCCACGAGCGTTGGTGTCAAAGTAGCGTAACAACGCGTTTCACCACTGCGCCACCGAGCTCGTCATCTATGTATACACTGCGCATATTCGCATGCGGAATTATCATTTATGTACAGTTAATTGCAATCTCGAGCTCGGTGGCGCAGTGGTGAAACGCGTTTTTACGCTACTTTGCCACCAACGCTCGTGGGTTCGATTCCCACACAATACACACATTTGTGTGCATGAACATGTCTGTTTGTCTTGGTCTCGGTATTTTCTATGTATAATAAGTATGCATTTACAAAGAAAAAGTATTTGCGTATGTTTATCAGTTGACTAGTACCCATAACACAAGCTTCGCTTACTTTGGGGCTAGGTGGCGCTGTGTAATTTGTCCGGCAATATTTATTTATTTAATCTATATCAATCTAACCAACCGATTAAAATAAAATATATTAAAATAATCATTTGCACGATTATTATGTAGATAATTATAAATACTAAATTTTTAATAAAACAATCCTACTAATATTATAACTGTGAATGTCCGTTTGTTTGTTACGCTTTCACGCGAAAACTACTGAACCGATCATCATGAAACTTTGTACACATATTCTTGGAGGTATCAGAAGTAAAATAGGATGTTTATTATTTAAAAAAAAATATATTTTATATCAATGCGAGCGAAGCCGCGGGTAAAAGCTAGTAAGTAATAATTTTAATAATACTACAACATACAAGACAAACATTTGTGTGCATGAAGCACACAAATGTTTGTCTTGTATGGGAATCGAGCGTTGATGTCAAAGTCACGACTTTCACGACTGAGCCATCGAGCTCGTCAAAAATAGAATCAGAAATGGTCTGATTCTATCACGCTTAGAAACCCCAGCATAGCACTTTGTTAGCGACCTCGAGCTCGCTTCCCCATACGGCCCGCAGTGAAGGGTCACGTCAGTCAGAAGTTAGAAACGTACTGGTCTAAAATTTGCCTCTATTTTATTTCAGGTATAAAACCCTTCAAATGCTCATCCTGCCCATATCGTTCGGCGTCCAAGAAGAATACAAAGAAACACGAACTGATCCACAGAGCGGACAACCCCTTGAAATGCGAGGCTTGCCCCTTCATAGCACGCCACTCCCGCGCTTTAGTCTGCCATAAACTGAAGCACGTGTTTAAGTGCACCAAGTGCCCTTTCGTGGGGAAAAACCAAAAGGATATAGACACACATAAAGAATCCAGCAATTGCGAGAAGTGGTACGTATGTGACAGATGCTTCCTCAGGTTCCCCGATGTTCAGTCCAAGGCAAACCATAGGAAGAACGCCAGGAAATGCGATATATGCCAGGAGGTGTTCTGCGGGAGCAGCATGCTGAAGAAACACCGTGCTTCTGAGCATCAGATATCATCGCAGTCCAATAGACAGTTTGAATGCTCGCTGTGCAAGTGGAAGTCGCTGAACAAGGCTCGTGTACTGCTCCATCTGATCCATCACCCTGGTCAGAAAGTCGACGAGACCATTTATGACTTGACTGTGCTGAGGAAATACGGGATTATGAAGTGACTGATGAATCATCTAATTTAATATAATTTTTAGTATTAATATCTGCCCTTCGCTGCAGGCTGTATGGTGAAGCATAAGATCGCTTAGAACATGTCTGTTTGTCTGTTAATAAATAGAAGAATATTCTCGGGGTTCCGCTGCGTGATAGAATCAGAAAAGAGGATATCCTCAGTACTAAAGTAACTGGCATAGCCCAGAGAACAAATAACAACGACGAGCTCGGAACTCAGTCGTGAATGACCCGTCTTTGACACCAACGCTCGTGGGTTCGATTCCCACACAAGGCAAACATTTGTGTGCATGAACATGTCTGTTTGTCTTGATCTGGATTTTAAGAGAAGTAGGGCGTATCAAAGCAGCCCGTCTGGGGAAGTATCTCCACCTCACAGAAAACCGCAGCTAATTAACAACTCCCTAGAGGGTCGTTGTGTTCCTGTGTGTGAGTGACGTCACCAGGAAGCTCCCAAGATACTTAATATTTTGCAAGCGTTAATAGGCTACGGTACGCGCTTTACATCAGGTGGGCCGTATGCATGTATGCCTGACGTAGTATAAAAAAAAAGAAAGCTGAAGTGGCAGTGTGCTGACCAGATTGTGTGTAGACCCGACAACCGATGGGGGAAAAATTGGATGTGCGGGTTTCGTCATGATGGGTATGGGGATCCTCATGATCCAAGAAACTGTATTTCAAAAGACGTGTGACCTAACCTTAGGAAGGTTTGATTTTCCCTCCATTTTGTAGAGGTCTGATGACTGTCTATCCATGTCAAAGTCGGTATCTTCTCCAAATCCTAATGGATCAGGATGTGGGATATCGCCAGGAAGAAGGGAGTTCGCTCGGGATCAGAGGTTGTGACCGCTAGGGTCACGTGTACGGATTATACATCTTATGGCCCCCCTGTCATATACATACAAATATAATTACACACATCTACGCATACACGCATACTTCGTTGGTTCGGGCATGTAGAAATAATGACGAAACAGATATATAATGCGAAAGTGGAAGGGTGTTGAAGCCGAAAAGGGCCAAGGCTCAGGGCGAGCGTGCATAAAAATGAATGTTAAAGAAGCGAGGTGATCTTTGCCATGATCTTTGACAGGGCGTGAAGATATACATAGCAATTTTTTTAAGTACATATGACCTATTATAGTATTACATTGTAATAGTATTTTATTCATTTGTTAATTGTGTTTTATATTGAAATACATGAAATAAAGATATGTTGTTCTTCATTCTCACGGTATTACGCCCGGTCATTTGATACCCGTGCGCGGGGATATGGATCACACATAGAGGCCTCTTCAAGAAGAGTAATGTCGTACACCTGTCATGGCCGTCTCAAGGACTTCAACGGAACAGTATACCCATGAGCAGGTTTCATACCAGCCGTATTGGAACTATTGTGTGTGGGATAATAATAGGATATTATAATGAGGTCTGGACGGATTATTATACTAGGATATTACATCGCGTTCCATAATCTCTGCCTACACCAATGGGAGACAGGCGTGATGATATGTATGTATGGATATTACAGAAGAGGGACGAACGCCTGTCATAACTAGCGTATCTGATCGTAAGTTTCGACGGTGGCTCGCCGCTCACTGGATGGGCCTCCAAAATGACAGTAAAAGTAGGCAACACCGGTGTGAGTAACGCAAGGGTGTCGGGAAGTGTACTGCAGTTTCTCCGAAGTTAATCGCGGCGTTGTGCCCTTTACCACTTCCACCCCTGGAGCATATTGCTCTATCGACTCCTCTGTGGACGGCCAATGAACTCAAGCCAGAGCTGAGAGTCCTGCGGGCCTTTTTTAGTTTCCAGTGCGACCGACGGATACCCTGATAGACTCTCTGGAGCACTCGGGTTGCGCTGCAGAACAATAATATTATAGCATAGACATGGTTTACATAAGCAATAAAATATAATTATATACCATCTATTCTTTATTTGCCCTTGCACCCTCGCGGGCACTTAGATACGTCTGCCATTTTGTGAAATATAATCTTATCGTATGTTATTCAATTCTCTTATGTTACTATTGTTCCTTTTTATCTGCTAGCATTTCGGAAATGACCATTGGCGCAGAAGGAACGCCGAAAGAAACTTGCCAATACAGGTCACTGTTCAAATTGTCAATTAGATACGAGTATTACAATAAATTCTTGTCAGCATACTGGTACAATAATGATGTCAAATGGTAGAATTAATGATTATTAAGAAATGGTTGTCTGTGCTCAATGATTTCCCCACATTTTTAGCACTGACATATTCAACAATTCTATAAAACCTTTTTACGGAGAGTATTTTTGATGTGACTAACCTATCATGATCAAATAGCTCGTGTATTATCAGAAGGTGATGTCAGGAGCCCCAGGAAGCGGCTAGCGTGCGTGAAAAGAGCTATGAATGTTAGACAAGCGGGTGGAGTGTGTAAGGACCGCGTCTAACGGCGCTCGGTTCTTTCTGCCTACTCCGTGTAAAGAGGTCTCTGCCGAGGTTTTCCCAAGGGACTACAACATGGGGTTCGTTGAAGAAAAGCGTGAAGAGGTTCTTACATTGTCCCCAATGCAAGAGTAGACCCCCTGGTCCCTACGCTGTGGTAACTGCTTACCATCAGGCAGGCTGTACGCTTGTTGACAACCTTAGTGCTACATAAAAATATTAACATTAACACCACCAATTGTGTGCATGAACATGTCTGTTTCTCTTGGTCTGTGTGTTTTTAAGAAACGTAGGGCGCATCAAAGCAGCTCCTCTGGGGAAGTACCTCCACCTCACAGAAAACCGCGGCCAAATAACAACTCCCTAGAGGGTTGTTGTGTTCCTGCATGTGAGTGAGGTCACCAGTAAGATGTGTGAGCACCTGTGAGCTCGGTGGCGCAGCCGTGAATGACACGACTTTGACACCAACTCTCGTGGGTTCGATTTCCACACAGGACAAACATTTGTGTGCATGAACATGTCTGTTTGTCTTGGTTCGGACGTTTTAAGAGAGGTATGGCGCATCAAATCAGCCCGTCTGGGGAAGTACCTCCACCTCACAGAAATCCGCGGCCAAATAATTGTTGTGTTGCTGCGTGTGAGTGAGGTCACCAGTAAGACCCTAAGAAGTAGCTGTGTAAGCAGCAGAGAAAGCATCGCGCGAGTGTACTTAATGTATTACAAGCGTTCATAGGCTACGGTAACCGCTTTACATCAGGTACAAGCATACGTGTATTCCTTCCGACGTTGTATAAAAAAATAGTTAGCTTATAAAATATAACATGCACTTTGGGAAGCCTAAGTCCATGAAAATCAAGATGTGTGTGCATGTGACAAAGTCCATGAAGATAACCTTCTGAAATTCACTGTAATTTTACAGGTTGTATCTAAACTTCAGGATTGAGTCTGGCAACCCTTCCTCAGTAATTTTATCAGCAGTGTTCCTGAAGCTGAAGGTCTAGAATTAAGATTTCAGAATTGTTCTAAACTGAAGACTTGGCTGGTCTATGATCCTTTTGCTTTTCTCCTTGGAGATAATAAGTACCAAAAATATATATTTCGTCAAAGTATTGTGCTAATGGGTAATTGCATCATGTGCAAGTAAGTTTGTCAACGGTAATAATGGCAGTATTGTACTTATTAGTTTTTCTTCTACACAACAGATGGCGCTGACGTCATTTTAAATCGCGCTATGGTTTGCTTCTCTAAATACATTGGCATGTTTACGTTACAGAATGGGGTACTAAATTTTTCTTTCAATTTAGTTAGTAGATGCAACAAATTTTTGAAGACACTGACAATTTAGTAGGTGTTATTATCTTAAGCACTAGGCTGACTCTGGAAACTGCAATTACGATAAATCTGTATTGGTACGATAATAATGAATTACCTTTTTTCTTTGTTTAAAGTTGCAGAAATAAAGTACTTTTAGGAAATTCAAGATAAAATACATTTGTTTTGTTCTCCATTATTTATTTAATATATAAATATTTCATCATTTACTTTTTCGTGAGTACAGTGTTGCCAACCCAAATCTTGGAAAATTTGTAGATTAAGTGCCAAAATCGGTAGAAATTGGTAGAATTCAAAATGAAAAATCGGTAGATCTACCACCTTAATTTAGTAGATTATTAAGATTAAAAACACAAAACTATTCTCAAATTATTTATTGTTTATGTTTATACATGTTCTTGTTAAAGAGTTTTTAATGTTCTGAGCTAGGCTGCCCATTGTTCTTCATCATCACGAGTCATGCAGAGGACTGCGAATGCGAGCTTCGAGTTGTATACTCCTTGCTCGAGTGAGGCTCCAGGGAAGTGCCCTTCCCTGCGGATTGTGTTTTTCGCTATACGCGATATTTGTTTTGCGTGATGGATGAAAGGCGCCATCGTGGTTATAGATTTGATATTTGCCGTGCCGTGCCGCCACAGTACAGACTTCGCAAGCGTTTAAATTTTATTGAAGGAATGGGTTTGCAGAACTAAGTCTCGAAAAACAAAACAAACAAGAGAAAAGAAACAAACAAGCAGTTGCAGGAACGAAAAAGACGACGCAGAAATCTGGGCTGCACAACCTCCGCAGTCCACGCGGCTGTCCCACCTGTGAGCACCCTCCCCCTCGGCCCAGACACTATATTAACTTAGCAAGACTGGACCTCAAGATGTCAATCAGTCTTTTTTTTTTTTTTTTATACTACTAAGGTGGCAATCAAGCATACGGCCTGCCTGATGTTAAACAGTCACTGTAGCCTATGGACATTTGCAACACCAGGGGCGTCACTCATGCGTTGCCGACCCTCTTAAAAACCTCTTCACGCATTTCTTGAAGAACTCCATGCTGTAGTTCCTTGGAAAAAAAAAATTAAAAAAAAAAATTGTGAATGTTACTGTGTAACTGTCAAGTGTCAAAGTCAATCTGTAACGATAAGTTTTTTTTTTAAGTTTCGTCGAGGAGCCAAGTCACAATGCCATACTGCCTCATCATGAGACTTATTGAGTCTGACTCGGTAAAACATTTTTTTTTTACGGTGTCGAAAACTTTGGAAAATAGGTAGATTTAAGCCTTAGGGTGGTAGACAGGTAGACTGAGGCCAAAATAGGTAGATCTACCAATAAGTTGGTAGATATGACAACACTGCGTGAGTATTTGTTATTGTGCTTTTCGCTTCGAACTTCTTTTATTTTTAAAATATATACTTGTAGGAATCCAAAATATTCAAATTTAATTATTTATTATTATGTTATATATTACACAATAATTTAAAAATAATTTTTAATTAAATTAATGGATGCTCTATTTATTTCACATTCAAGACAATATATATTAGGGGTTAATGTATGAAATTGCCGATTTGTGCTGAAAAAAATATTCTTGTTTCTTTCTAAGTTGTAACATATTTATTTAATCAAAATATTTACGCTCATTATCTATACATTGCTGCCATCTAATCGGAAGTTTATTTATGCATTTGCGATAGAACTCTGGGGATCTAGATTCGACAAACTGTGTGAAAGTATTTTGTACTGCCACCTGGGAAGAAAATATTTTACCACGTAAAAAAAATGGTAGTCAGTTGGAGCAAGGTCTGGCGAGTACGGAGGATGACGTATGGTTTCTAACTGCAGCTCCTGTAGAGTTACAACGGTTTCTCGTGCAGTATGAGATCTTGCGTTATCACGGAGCAATAATGGTGAAGATCGATTCACGAGACGGGGCGGCTGTTTCACTGCCAGTTTTCCCATCATTGTTCGAAGTTCGTCACAGTAAACATCTGCGGTTATTGCTTGACTAGACATAAGAAAGCTATAGTCAATAACGCCATTAAGAGACCACCAAACAGTTACCATTACCTTTTTATTGGTAAGCTTTGCTTTGGGCACTGTTGCGGCATTTGATCTGTTGTTGTCGTTGTGTGCTGTGCTGTGTTATCGTAAAGAGTCTAATTTTGAACAAATTGTGAACCCCCATTTTTTTGTTACGCCAACGTCGAGTCTCCAGTGGACCCCTGTGGGTGGGTGGACCCACCTGGATCACTTTGAGAACTAATGTTTAAAGAGCTCTGAATAAAGTAAACAATAACATGCAAAAAAAATTCTTTCGCTGTAGTTTTATTTATTGACTTTTATTTTTCTTACAACGGTGAAAAAAAAAAAAATTAAGGCATATAAGTGGAGTAATTGTCTTTGTACGTGAAGCCTATAAGTTGCCTACAATATATTATAATACAATATATAAATTTGTAATCCCACTGGTAATATTAGTAACCACGTCATTATTTATAGTACATCGCCTGTGATTTCATTTGGTCCTGTTTAATATATTCGCTACCTTAAAGTAGCAACCATTATTTAGTTTTTATTATTCCTTGTATTTTGCAGCTGAAGTAATATAATTTTTGCTAAATTATTTAACCACCGCCATGTTATTTTTAGTAGCTAATATCTTGCCCTTTAAATTGTTAGTGGCCTCGAAAATAATTAGCCTAATTAAATACTGTATACTTTAAGTAACTGACAAATATCGCAAGTCATTGGCATGTTCACGTTTCAGTATGAAATTAGTTTTATGTGACAATTTTGTTAGTAAAATGCAACATAAGTGCTAGTGACGAGCTCGGTGGCGCAGTCGTGATGACGCGACTTTGACATTAACGCTCGTGGGTTCGATTCCCACTCAAGACAAACATTTGTGTCCATGAACATGTCTGTTTGTCTTGGTCTGGGTGTTTTAAGAGAGGTAGGGCGCATGAATGCAGCTCGTCTGGGGAAGTACCTCCACCTCACAGAAAACCGAAGCCAAATAACAACTCCCTAGAGGGTTGTTGTGGACCTGCGTTTGAGTGAGGTCACCAGCAAGATCCTAAGGAGTAGCCATGTTAGCAGCAGAGAAAGCATCTCGCGAGTGATACTTAATGTATTACAAGCGTTCATAGGCTACGGTAACCGCTTTACACCAGGTGGGCCGTATGCTTGTATTCCATCCGACGTTGTATAAAAAAAATAGTGAGCTTATAAAATATAACACATTTATGCACCTTTGGAAGACTAAGTCCATGAAGATTAAGATGTGTGTGCATGTGACAAAGTCCATGAAGATAACCTTCTGAAATTCACTGTAATGTTACAGGTTGTATCTAAACTTCAGGATTAAGTCTGGCAACCCTTCCTCAGTAATTTTATCAGCAGTGTTCCTGAAGCTGGGAGGTCTAGAATTAAGATTTTAGAATTGTTATAAACTGAAGACTTGGCTGTATGGTCTAAGGTCCTTTTGCTTTTCCCCTTGGAGATAATAAGTGCCAAAAGAAAATATTTCGCAGGCAGTATACTACTTACTAACAGATGGCGCTGACGTCATTTTAAATCGCGCTATGGTTTGCTACTCGAAATACATTATGACAGTATGGGGTATTCGTTTCTTTTTATTTACTTTTAGTAGATGCAACAAATTTTTGAACACACCGCCAATTTGGTAGGTGTTTTAATACTTGTGGTCATTAGCACTAGGCTTACTCTGGAAACCGCAATTACGATAAATCGCTATTGGTACTATAATAATGAATTACCTTTTTTCTTTGTTTAAAGTTGCAGAAATATAGTAGTCTTAGTCTTAGGTTTTCGCGATTGTTACACTTGCAGCGTGAGCGCTTTGCAGCGTCCGTGGTCTTCCTGCGACCACGGACGCTGCAAAGCGTTCGAAACGTCAGGTTCAACAAAATAAATAACAACACTAATTACTTACCTGTTAATAAATAACAGCGCGCTCAGACTACAATTACATACTTAGTTACTATTGCTAGAATTTTCAATGTCAGAAATTATCTTCTTCTTCTTAGCGTTATTCCGCTTTCTAAACCACTTGCATTGGTGGGGTTCGCTACCTATGCCTAAGGATTTGTTGAATATATTGATTTTTACATGGAGCGACTGCCGTCAGCTGTACATAAGCCAGGGGGAAAACGAAACCTCAGGTCTTTTGAAATATAATTTCTTGGTCGACGAGTTTCGTTACGATGTTTTCTTTCACCGGCGAGCTTATGATAATTACAAGTACATAAATCCGAAAAGACGAATTTACTGGTACTAGCCAGGATATTTTTTATACAATGTCAGGAGGCATACCTGATACAAAGCCGTTTGCAGAGCCTATGAACGCTTGCAATACGTTAAGTATCACTCGCGCGATACCACCTCAGCTGGTAACACAGCAACTCCTTGGAAGCTTACTGGTGACCTCACTCACACGCAGGAACACAACAGGGAGTTGTTATTTCGCTGCGGTTTTCAGTTTCTTGTTTGTTGTTTGCGGATTCGAACTGCGGATAAAGCGGTTCTTTATCCACTGGGCTATCATTGTTCTCGATATTACAAATTATATTGTCGTTATAATATCTTTACAACACAATTAGTTTTATTAAACAGGAACTGTTTCAAATACCTAAGGTGCAACATGCAACAATTTTTGAAGACACCGCCAAATTGATAGGTGTTATGATCATTAGCACCTGTGACGTAGTCACGGCCCACAGGGGCTAACTACATAGTCAGGCCAAAAAAAAAACTGTTTTCATGTTATTTATAGTAAGATGCAACAATTTTTGAAGATACCTTCAAACTCTTCAAAGGTGATAACTATACATCGGATTATATGCATATGCATGTTAGCATATGCAAATGCATTTTTATAGCGTTATTGCATATTTTGGTACTTTTTCATTGATAGTGCATATTTCAGTAGTTATACGTGTTAGGCGGGTTGTATTATGCTGTCGACACGTCTTCGTCTTCTTAGCGTTATTCCGCGTCGTCGAAAAGCGAATAGCTTCATCAAAAAAATATCAAATCGATCAACATGTGAGTACTGCTTCCCATATAGCTGCAAAACAGAAACCTACAAGTAGTCGACACAACTACTGTCCCATTCGTCTTCTAATTCGGATACTAGAAACAAAATGTCAGTTATTTGTTGCGTGCAATATTCCTTTCCACCAATTAAATAACGAAGTATGTCGAAAAATCCTTAAGAAGTATTGCACTAATCAGATAATTCCTGAAGAATCCACAATTCGAAAAAACTACCTGTCAACTATCTACGAAGAAGTACTTAGTGAAATACGCGCTGATCTCTCGAACGATCTAATATGGATATCAGCTGATAAAACGACAGATTCATGTGGACGATATATTGCGAATCTAATTGTTGGAAAATTATCTAAAGAGCCCTCTACTCCCAATTTGGTTGCTTGCAAGGTCCTAGAAAAAACAAACCATTCAACTATCGCCCGGTTTATAAATGATCACTATTTCCCGATTCATCTATGGACGAGAAAATATGTGTTTTTGTTTCTGACGGTGCGCCTTATATGGTGAAAGCTGGTCAAGCTCTGAGAGTATTCTACGCAAAATTGCTTCACATCACCTCTCTAGCCCACAGATTACATCGAGTTGCGGAAGAGATCAGAAACGAGTTCGGGATTGTCAATAAATTGATTTCTTCCACAAAAAATGTGATTTTAAAGGCACCATCGCGAGTACAAGCATAATCTTGTGTTACATCCAAGCCGTCTCCACAAAATAATTAATTCTTTTATGGGGCAATGTATACGGTTCTATAACAAACTTCCCAGCAATATAAGAGAATTGTCAATAAACAAATTTAAAACTACTATTAAAGCCAAATTGTGTAGCAGGGCATATTATAAAGTATCTGACTATATTAATGATAAAAATGCCTGGGATTGAGTCGATCCAATTATAATGTAATTAATAAATTATGTAAATTTGTTTGGATACCAAAAGAGGGATGCCTGAGGTTTTTTGCAGTATTTTTATGAACATGAACATGTCTGTAGTCATGAACTGCACGGTAGGGAAAGAAATTGTGACGATTCCAAACTGTGGCGACACATTGTGCAGAATAATGCTGATTGTACGAAACGCGGCCAGCGAGGTCCAGAGCGGGGTGCGCCTCGCCAGTCGCTCAGCAAAACCGCTTCGTTAAGGTTCTGTACACTTAGGCACTCAGTATATGTAACATTGCTCTTATTGCAACACATTTCAGCAAATTGCCCGATGCAATTGAGAAACTAAAAACCTTCCTCTGTGCAAGTCCTTGGAAATATTAGAAAAAATGATTGAACAGAGTAACGCCCTTCCGAGTTCACTATCGCAAAAGGTTCGTGGCAAATTAAATGCAGTTTTGTATAAAAACCCCGGTCTTGAAGGAATAAAGAAAATTGACGGATTTATCAACGGCACCTGACAAACACTGCCTGAAGAGGTCTCTGCAGAAATGGCGCCAAATTTCAAGTTCTGTCCGGTAACGTCAGTTGACGTCGAAAGGTCATTTTCAGCCTATAAATTTGGGAAACTTTTTAGTTTACAACAACATTTCAAATTGATATTCGAACATGTGGTTTTGGTAGTGACTTGTGTCCTCTAGTTATAGACACAAAAAAAGAAAATGTTCCCTGTGCAAACAACGTTTTTACTTATAATATCCAGTCATCTAGTTTTATATCATCAAAAGTGTACGGGCCCCTTCGATACGACCCGTACACTTTCGTAAACGAATATGTAAAATAATAGAAAGTAGGTACTGGCGGGCTTCGTTCTTCGACCTCCGGTTGTAAGTCGCAGGTCTGTGGGTTGGTGCAGAATGAAACGCCTGATGCTGTCTTCAGAAGTATGGAGCCGTAGGTACTTGCTGCTAGGTCTGGACTGGCTTGGTTTCGGAGTGACTTGGCTGGCTATTTCACTGTAGTGTGAGCGCTGAGTGTAGCGGACGACTGGTACCGATCACCGTTTTTTTTTTTTTTTTTTTTTTTTTTTTTTTTTGACCTGACTATGTAGTTAGCCCCGGTTGGGCTGTCACTACGTCACCGGACTAGAGGGCGGGCGTGAGGCGCCACAGCCTGAAAAACAAAGTTAAGCGACAGCCTAAGGGCCCCCGAGAGGGGTCGGACCTCGGCTCAGGACGTCGCTGGAGAAACAAATCGAACACGCGGGTTCGTGCCTTAAGGGCCTGTCGGAGAGAGAGGCGCCCAGGTACCGTGGGCTACCGGTACCTGGTGTATCGCGCAGAAGTCCTTACTCTTCGCGCCCGGAGCCGCCGAGCGCGGTGTGTGTCTGGAGTGTTGGGGTTGGAGGGGGAGAGGTAGGGGGCGTTCGCAACAGTAATGCGATCATCGGGATCAAAGAGTGAATTCCGCGGTCTGCGCCGGAACCCCCGGGCGTCGATCCGCGGGGTGTAATTGACAGCCCGGGCTATCAATGGGTTGGGATGTTGAGAGGCAGTTTCGAAGTAGCGTCTAGACGCTTTCTTCATGAAACTAATGATGGAAGGGAGTTCAAGGTCGAGATGGAGATCTGCGACCCTGAGATAGTGAGGGGCAGCGGTTGCATTACGGGCAAACCGGTTTTGGATAATCTGGAGCTTAGCCAGATGGGAGCGCGCAGCGTGTGCGAACACTACGCTGGCGTATGTGAGAACGGGGCGGATGCAGGCTTTGTAGAGTGTACACTTATTTCTAAGTGACATTCTACGATTCCTGAATATCGGACCGAGCCGGCCTAGATAGAACGCGGCTTTGTTCCTAACAGCGGTGATGTGAGGTCCAAACGTCATTCTGGAGTCTAGGATGACACCTAGGTATTTGGCCTTCTCGACCCATGGGATGGGCCGGCCGAACAATGAGATGGGGCTCACGGTCCTATGTTGGGAATCTGGTCTCGTAAGACCTCGTGGATCCCGAGAAAAGAACACAGCGGCACTTTTCTCCGGATTCACTTCGATTCGACCGATCACCGATGTATGGCCCATATTTATACCCCCGCTGTGCGAGCGAGAGGTACATATGTGGGAAAGAGATAGCAATAGCCAAAATTGCCCAGACCTAGAGGCAATACCTGATCGTGCTCGCTTTATTTGTGTCTAAAATGTTTGTAAATTGTACTATTATTTCATACATTTGACCCCTTTTCATATAAAACCATAAAAACTTTTGCTAAAGTTATTGTCAAAACTTATGGGTCAGATAAGTTTTACGTAAAAATGTTTTCATTACAAACTTAAAACTACGTTAATAGGTACATCTATGCACTATTGAGCTGTTGCAGCCACTAATCAGACGTTTATAACTTTATTATATAGTCTGGCTTGCAACAGCTCGTACCTATATACTAAAAACATGTAAAACTTATCTCTAAGAAAGTATGTATGTAAACTGTGTAAACCTATTCTAATCCTTACATAAACAACTAATACAAACTATACATAAACAACTATAACTATATAAAATGTGCATCACTTATACTACGCGCGACGGTTATCTATTTATTTACATAGTTGTCGCGAACAAAAAGGTTATGGGCCTTTCCACTAAATTCGCCATTAAGAACCTCTGCGGCCTAGATGACTACTCTACGTAGAAATTCGCGATCAAAATGATTCTCATACGAGAAAAGTTGTTCACGTATACGTCAAAGTACCCGGATTCTGAGGACTCTACCGCCATCGAGAAGGACCAAGAGGCACTAGGTTTGATTTGTCTACGTGTGGAGCCTACACTGTATGCGTATGTACAAAATTCAAAGTATGCCAAAGATGCTTGGGATAGCCTAGCGAAAGCGTTTGAGGACAAAGGCGTAAATCGCAGGATTACCCTCATGAGCGCGTTGCTAGATGAGAAGCTAGAGAGACACGCGTCGATGCACGACAATGTTGCTACGGTAATGTCTCTTTCTCAAAAGTTGAAGGATATCTCCACCGGATTTGACAATGATCTTGTAGCTGTGGTGTTACTGAGAGGACTACCTGAAGAGTTTTATTTTACAAATAACAGTCTTATCTACGTACTACTCGTATTTGGAGTTTACTCTTTAAGAAACCGTTTTGAGTTAAAAGGGCCGGTGCGGAAATTTTATGAGGAGTAACATCAAGTTATACGATTTAACGTGCGACAGAATGAGATAGAAGGTATTGCATGTATTTTTGTAGTACGTATTCAAGATGGACAGATCGGCTGCCGCACACGTCCAGAGGATATCGTCTCCTTCTGCGTTACGACTACCGTATCCAAAGCCACCCACGTGACCGTCAAGGTCCCAAGACGATCCTAATTGACAACGGGATACCACAAAGCACTGTACCGAGTTGATTCCAGAACGTTACCATATCAGCTTTGCTACAACCGGCCTGCGGCGCGTAAGCACTCATCAAGTGGGTCACAATTCCATCGAAAAGTGCCTTTACCTATCTCGAGTTTCTCCGTGCTTCGGAGGGCACGTAAAGCCGTCGGTCCCGGCTGTTGTAGATAAATGACAGTCGTTAAGCTAAGTTAGTGGCCCTCTGGTAGCTTGAATACGCTGGCCTCTGCCAATCCGCATTTGAACAGTATGGTGGAGTATGCTCTAAACGCCTTCAGTCGAAGGGGGACCCGTATCTCTGCAGTGGGACGAGTAAAGATTGTTGTGGTAGATGACTTTTACGGGAGCGACTGCCGTCCGACCTCCCAACCCCGAAGAGAAAGCCCGTGCCAGGGCCTCGTTTGTCGATCAGCAGGTGCACCAACTTGTAGGTGAGGTTGGCTTGGAACCCGAAAATGTTGGTGGGGTCCCATGCACTCTATACAGCTTTGATGCCCCCTACCTCCCTTAAACATCCAGACAAAGACAAACAGACATGTGCATGCACACAAATGTTTGTCCTGTGTGGGAATCGAACCTACGAGCGTTGGTGTCATGGTCGCGTCATTCACGTCTGCGCCACCGAGCTCGACAAATGGCTAGACATTTATTCCCCACAAATGAATAAATAACTCCCATAAGAAATTTATTTATTACATAATTTAATACATATATTTTCCACTGTACATATGCGGATGTCTCCGGAACTACCCAAATCCAGGCAACCTCTCGTGGGGCTCCATGATGTGGCTATATCTGTAGTCTCCAGGCAGCCAAGAGTAGTGCTTTAGTGATGACAAGGTCTCCGAGAAACGGCTGAATTGTAGATACCTTCCAAAGTAACGAACATATTCATGTTTTATTAAATTTTAGTACTGGTAGAGACGTGAATGCGAGCGTTGCGCAAAATGTGTGGCGTAACGCTTGTGGACCGTTTTCGCAATGATGATGTAAAAAACAGAGTTGGTCTGAAAGAGAGTGTCGGTGTTAAAATAAGAAGAGGCATGCTCCGTTGGTTCGGACATGTGGAAAGAATACAGCAAGAAAGAATTATGAAACAGATATACAACACAAAAGTGGAAAGATGCAGGAGCCGAGGAAAGCCAAGACTTACTTTCCATGACCAAATTTGTCGTGATCTATCAGAAGGTGATGTCAGGAGCCTTAGAAACCGGTGAGCGTGCACGAGAAGAGCAATGGATGTTATTGAAGCGAGTGAGGCGTGTAAGGATCGAGTCGCGTTGCGCTCGGTTCTCTCTGCCTACCGCGCAAGGAATTTGGCGTGAAGTTATAGATAGATAGTTGAGACGTGTAAGAAGACATACATGCATATCATCACACTTCTCGCCCATTGGGGTAGGCAGAGACGCCAAGTGCACCGATCCAAACATACCTCTCTCGCCTATTCCACACTACCTCTTCATGCATGCTCTTTTGGGATGCTTTTAATTTGGCGCTTTTTCAACACATTACCAATTTGATCTACGTGTGTGCGTCTAGGGCGGCCCCTGCTGATATCTCCATCCACTCTTGCCTGATACACTAGAAAGAATGAATGAGAATTCACCCTAATACACTGGAATCTATATGTAGTATATATGCAGTGACAGTCCAGTGGATACTGGAAGTATCGTCCTATTCACCACCTGGTCCTCGGTTCAAATGGCATGTACCACTAAATTCGTATTTCATGATTTATGTACATATTTGGAGAGCTCGATGGCGTCGTTGCGCGTGTTATTTTAATCAAACACGCAGGTTAAATAACGTCGACCGCAGCCTATGGTCTGGATGGTGGTATGATGGGTTTATCTCGAGTTTCTCTGTGCGTCGGAGGGCATGTTAAGCCGTCGGTCTAAGTCGTCGGACTTGATGACAGTCGTTAAGCTAAGTCAGTGGCCCTCGGGCGGCTTGAAAACACTAGCCACAGCCAATCCGCCAAAGTTTCTTGTCCTATTGGTCATAGCAGCTAAGTGATCCTTGAATGTAAGTTTTTCGTCAATGATAACACCTAAATATTTAGTACAGGATACTCTTTGCAAACTCTCACAGTTGCAAGGAATTGTTTGGAAAGTATCGCGCTAACCACTGGGACATGTCTTCAGTCAGATTAAATACAAACCTTTGTGCACCGCAATACGACCAGCTCAACTTGGATACCGCGACTATCTCGTAGTCCACGTCTGGAGGTGGTTTGAACTCTAAAACCAAGAACAAAATCCACGTTTAAAAAAAAATCAATGGAACAAAGATGTGGGGTATACGTGGCTCATTATCATCGATCCCAAAGATTCAAAGATACAGCACTAAATCACTTCTAAAGCATACTTTTCTCGCGACCACTAAGGTCAAAAGCACCGTGATTTTCATGGCGCTTACGCGTTTCGTTCAACGTAGTGCACCAACATGTCGCTTCTATATAGAATGAGTTGTTGCCGGACGGCAACAAAGCATGGCGCAAACATTTGGTTCGCGGTGTCGTCGGTTCTATTACACTAGTACATATAAACTCAATGATTACAAACAAAGAATATCCAAAGTTTCTTACCTTCTTGGTGATTGCAGTAGTATAAATAAGCCCGACACTGATTTAAGAATGTCAGATACTTGAAATACATCCCGTATTGTCTGTTGATGTTCACACACACTGGGTCGTAGGTGTCTGGGCAGGATAATGGGCAAATGAAGCCATCGAACGATTCTTTGACTGCGTAATGAATGCTAAAAGGTTTAGGGTTGTTCCTTAGTATTGGTTTCATTGTCGATTTAGCTGGATTTGCAACTTTCCTTGTGGTTGTGTTGCCTGTAGTTGTAGCATTGCCTGTAGTTGTAGCGTTGCCTGTGGTTGTAGCGTTACCTGTAATTGTAGCCTTGCCTGTAATTGCAGCTGGACAAAAGCGCAATTTGTCTTAACAATTTCTAACTAAATAAAATGTTAGTTTCTGTCTACTTTGCACATCGACCTGATATTAAATGTCTCACGGTTTGCCGGTAGATGGCAATATATTTAAAAATATATAATATTTGATGTGTTTTATCGACAGTTCGTTTTTAATATGCTCCTATTTGAACAACGTTTTTAATTTAACTCCAAAGACACTTCATAGTCAAACTCCGAGCAATACATCACCACCCAGCAGCGTTGCCTGTAACTGTAGCGGTGTCTGTAATTATAGCGTTGCCTGTAATTGTAGCGTGGCCTGTAGTTGTATCATTACCTACGGTTATAACATGCGCTACGTAGATACGTATAAATATGTAAAAAAGATCGCCTTTATTGAGTCGACGCAAGTAAGTATGGCAAATAACTATGTGGTTGACTTCACTAAGCTACTCATACCTAATGAGTAACGGAAAAAGGTTTATAACAGAATTTATCTATGTTAGATCATTTGCAACCAACCATCACATAAATCTAATTGTACACTGAAACGTGGAACATGTACACACATACATACAACAACAGTTTGTGGTCTGAATAATTGTTCGATATGATGCAGACAGCTATTTTTTATAACCGCACCGCTCGCCGACGGCGGGGAGTTCACTCTCACACGCTGGAACCGCAATGGTCGCGTACTGTGCGGTTCCAGAGAAGTTTTCTTCCGAGAACCCTCAAGTTGTGGATGACCTTCCAGCTGAGGTTTTTCCAAGGGACTACAGCATGGGTTTCTTCAAGAAAGACGTGAAGACGTTTTGCAGGGGTCGGCATGAGTGACTCCCCTGGTGTTGCAATATCCACAGGCTACAACAGTAACTGCTTAGCATCAGGCAGGCATCCTTTGTACAATTGGTAGAACACACAAAGGGAGGGAAAATCCTGCCTTAAACTTAAAGGCTCAATACCGTACCGTAAACTTAAAGACAATTCTCACAGCTCATCTCTGAACCGAATCACAAGGTCCTTGCTGGTATCCATTTGACGAGCTTGGTGGCGCAGTGGGGAAACACGCTGTTACACTACTTTGACACCAACCCTCGTGGGTTCGATTCCCACACAGTACACAAACATTTGTGTGCATGAACACACAAATGTTTGTCCTGTCTGTCTTAATCTGGGCGTTTTTAACAGAGGCAACGGCGCATTATAACAGCCCGTCTGGGGAAGTACCTCCACCTCACAGAAAACCGCAGCCAAACAACAACTTCCTAGACGGTCGTTGTGTTTCTGCGCGTGAGTAATGTCAGTAACAGTGATTGGCATAGCGCGGGTGATGCTTAATGTATGGCAAGCGTTCATAGGCTAAGGTAACAGCTTAACATCAGGTGGGCCGTATGCTTATATGCCACCCGACGATGTATAGAAAATAATCCAGGTGCACCCGCCCAGTGGTGACTACAGAACTCTATGTGAAGGTGCTTTCAAAAGTAAATTTCATCGGAAGTAGTCTCAGAACGCAAATCTTTTTTGGTTCCTTTTATCCCTAAGGAGAATGTTATATATGAGTTTTTCATTCCTGTATAATTTCACTTGCTCTTATATTACAAAATACTATCAAACTTGTCACATAAAAACATTGAGTTATTATGTAGCTACTAGAGGAGCTATCCTAAGTAAAAGTCTTGCTCCATTTTGGTTATAATAAAAACTAGTGTTCGCTGTAGCTCTGAAATAATTTAGATATCTATACCAAAGATTCGAAGAGAAGCACTAAATCACTTCTAAGGGGTATTTTTCTCGCGACCAAAAGGTCAAAAGCGCCGTGATTTTCATAGCGCTTACGCGTTCGTTCAACGTAATACAGCAATGAGTTGTAGTGTTGCCGATCGGCAACAAAGCATGGCGCAAACATTTGGTTCGCGGCAGAGACATGTTACTAAAGGACTCGCCATACGCGTGATTCTGTTAGTAAATAATTCTGCCATTTTTGACGGGGGACGAGGTAACTACTACCTAGAAACGAAAATAATGTTTTAAGGAAATGTCAACCTTATTTCGAGGCTCCTACAGTTCAAAGTTATTTTCTTACCGCTGCCAGCCATCTGTTGTGGAATAGCTGAACTTCTTCGTAAATCGAAGCTGGTAGATTCAAAATTACGAAACGTCTTATATACTTTTTTTTGTCTTTAGCTAAATGAACTCTATTGTACAGCATTACAGCATGACGGACTGTTTTGTTTTGCAGTTTGTATAATTTACGCTAATTTGGGATAGGAGATATGCGACCAAAGTCGCGGAATATGATTCGATTGCATCAGTACTCGATTACTGAATCGATTTCTCATGTATTAATCGTTATCACACCATTTTAATTTCTTTTATATAAAAGCAAATCAAATAATACTTGCGTGTGAAAGGTGACTCAATATTTTTGCAAACTAGAAGTGTTCGAACTTTTTTTGCATGACATAACTGCACAGTTTGGCATTTTTAGTATAACACTTTATGATGTTACCTGAGCGATAACGATTACAAGACTGTTAGAGAATCGATTACGCACGAAGTATTTATGCGCGCAATGGATCACAATATCTTGTACCATGACAGAGGGGAATGATCCTACGAGGCTGGTCCTTTAGTAACATGTCTCTGGTTCGCGGTGTCGGTAATGCATAAGACTAATTTTATACTTTTTTTATTTATTTTAGATTATTATTATTTGGGTAGATCAACTTTTTTTTGTTCAGAATCTGTCCCAGACATTTGTATAAAACTTTCTCAAAAAGTATGGTGGGTAATATTAAAAGTAAATGTTTTCTGAATAACTAATATTCCATTCAGACTTTAAAAACAAAATTTTGTAATAAACATTAATTTCTACTCGTATTTTTGGTGGTTGTCCGATGGACGCAATATACCAATTTCATATACGACTACTTTGTCCCCAAGCAATGCTCGCGTACAAAAGTTAGCACAGGAATAAATATTACTATAGTCACATATACACTAATGTTACTACAAAATTGAAACTCATTGCGTAGTTAATAAAAGCTTACAATTAAATATTTATTTAGCCCTCTGTTGGCGAATTTCAGGAATTTCTTGTTTGTCCTTCGAGCGCCTTTCATAATGTAGGTCTTTCGGACAACCGCTAAAACTACTACAAATTTAAATAGAGATGGCGCAATAGGTATGCAATCAGTTAGGATATCAAAGTAAAAAGCGCGGCAACAAAATCGGCCATCTTATTTACGGAGAAATTTTGAGTTAGTACGCCAAGGTCAGCGTGAGGTGTTGTGTGTGTTAATTGTGTGTCCCCTGTACTACTGCACGAAAATAGTAAGTATTTTGATATTTTGTTATACCTTTTATTGTTATAGCCTAGTTATGTTCTTAACTTTACCCTGTAGGTGAAAATTATATGTTAAATCCTTCAATTTAGGAATAAAAGGTGGAACACTTCAAAAATGTCCTCCGGACACCCGTCACTTGGACAACTAAAATGGTCGTCCAAGGGACACTATTGGTTGTCCAAAGGACAAAACATTTTAGTTTGATATTTTTGGGAGTAAGTACGTAAAATATGAACTACTTTGATCAATAATGTATCAGTATTATAGCTCGACTAGTAATTTAATGAATTTTGAGATATATAGAATAAAAATATGATAACTGGGATTTCGAACGACCCGATAGCTCAATTGGTAGGATTGGTGGCTCTGCACGGGACGTCGATCTGGGTCAATATTTCGAACTTAATGGACAGAGATATACTTACAAAAAATGAAACGTTGCCTTTACAAAAATAAAACTTTTATATTCTTTAACATAATTACCATCATGATGTCAGTCGATGATGATGATTTATACGTGTATGTTTTATTTCAGTAACCCAATGGGAATGACATCAAAAGAAAAATCGAGACGTTATCAACAGCGTCTTCTCGAAGATCCAGATAAATATGCCGAAAGAAAAAGAAAAAAGCGGGAGAGTTACCATAAAAATAAAAAACTAATAACAGATCTAATGCCACAAGATAAAGTAAATTGCAGAACAATTTGGAAATTGAGAAAGTAGGAGCAAAGAAAGCGCAAAAAACAAGTACAGAACATAATTGCCAATACACCTCCGAGTTCACCATCCTTACTGCTATAAGCAGCAATTGACCATCCATTACCCATACTCACACCACCAGGTAGCCCTGCTGTAAATTTGGCACCCGACAATAAGATCAGGGGTAGAAAGAAAGTACGCCGGGATAGAACAAATATGTTTAGGGAAAATATACAATTAAAAGGCTCAAAGAAATGAGAAAAAAATTAAAGAAATCAGCAAAAAAAGGAAAGATAATTTAACCTGTACTGAGGAGGAAGAAAATAAATACAAAGCTATAAGTAATGCTGTTAAAAAGTTATATGCCAGAGTACACAACAATAAAGAGAAAAAAATTTTGAAAAATATCTTTAATGAGATGAAAACTCCGGAAATTAAAACGATTATAAAAGATACATTGGGGTTAGACGGTAATATAAGAATATCTACAAGAACTCATAGAAATACTGATTTGGAAATTAAAATAAAGGATTTCTTCAACAGAGATGATGTTTCAAGAAATACCGCCGGCAAAAATGAGACTATAGGTAGAGGTATTAAAAAGACTCAGAAACGTTTCTTAGTGGATTCCATGAAAAAATTATATAAATCATTCAAACTAGAAAACCCAGACGTCAACTGTTCATACTTTTATTTTACGAAAAATCGACCTTACTATGTGGTGAAGCCTACTGTTGACGGCAGAGAAATGTTCTGATAATGACGAAGAGGGACTATCTCTAACAAAGAAAAACAATACAGCTTGCAATTATAACTTACCTGAATGTAACTTATCGGGACCTAGAGATTGTGATGGCGAACATCAGCCATCTACGTCAAGGCAAAACATTAACTTACCGGTGGTTGACTTACCCGTAATCCAACATAATAATTATAACCAACATAATGAGTATGAGCAACAAGCTACGTCAGGACAAAACGATAACTTACCGGTGCTTGAATTACCTGGATTTGAAGATTATGATTATAGCCAGCAGCAATCTACATCGGGGCAAAGGAATAACCTACCTGGACCTGGAGATTTTTTACTAGTCAAAGTTTACGGCGCTAGAGGAACAACATACACTTACGTTTGTGTTGCACAAAGTGGCATCGAGGAAGACGGTGAGGTTAAGGTCACTTTTCTCAAAGCTGTCAAACGCGGGAAGCTGTTTGTGCTTGACCAAAAAGATGTCTCGTACATCGCATACGAAGATATAATTAAACAACTGCCTAACCCAGAAGTTCAGTACAAAAGAGGTGAAGTATATAAGTTCTCGACCAATCTAAACATTTCTGAAAAATAAGAAGTATTTTTTACAATCTAAGGAAAGATTTACTTTTTACCCGGCTGGTGGAAGAGCATTGTCTTTTTAATTATAGATATTTCTTTGATTTTGTGATTGTTGATTGATTATTTTTGTGATATTTCCAAAGGCTGATTTTTTTATAATTAGTGCCTTCTTAAGAAATATGTTATTCTTGATATCTTGTTAAATACTTTTAAGATATTAGTTTGACCATCCTCATGTTAAAGTTTTGTTAATTTATCTTTAAGTTTAAGTCTCTTAAGTACGACTTACATAATTTTTCCATAAATAGTTGTAAGATATTTGGATATCACAATGTTTTAGGAGTATTTTTTAGTTAATTCTAAATCTGATTTCGTTTTTGTTCCTCATTGAGAAGAGTTTTAAGTTTGTGATATTTAAGTACGTGTTGAATTATTGAGAAACTTTATCTAAGTGCCAAATTGGAATACTAATTGTAAGTAGATTTGAGATATCGTTGTTAAAAAGTAATAAAGACTGCAATTGCCATAAATATTTTTTAATACTTATCCCTATTTTCATCTATTAAGTTCTCTTGGACAACTGTAAACGTCTCTCGGACAACCGTGATGTCCCCAGGTTTGCTATGTCTATATATCTGAATTTTGTTCATTAATAAAAGAAATAGTCCAATAGAAACTAACGTATTTGTTTTTTATATAAGAAACAAATATAGCGTTATATTTTTTTAGAAACTTTAATTCAATTTAATAATATTCTCAATATATTTCTCATTAGATAAACGTCAGCAGTTGTCCAAGAGACATAATAATTGAAAATAAATTAAGAATGGCGATAGGAAATCTGATGAATAAAATTATATTAAATATTAAATCATTCTGTAAGACAACTAAACTATTAGTTTCCACTTCGAAGTATTATATCACCTGTTAAAAAATTTCATTTGTGGTTGTCCAAGTGACAGACTTATGACTCCTTAGTGTGGTTTTTTGGTTAAAAATCTAGTTCTAACTTTAAAAAGTGCGCTGCTTGTAGTCAAATTGTGAAATATGATTTATTACATATCTACTTATGATACCGAACAGCAAAAAAAACAACTTTTATTAAATTTCAAAAAAAATATTCGCAGGACAAAAAATAGTTGATCTACCCATTTATTAAATTTTAGTTTTAGTTTTATTGTGTATATGTATTGTATTGGTCTGAAATTTTATACTGAATTGTAAAAAATTCAAGTATAACAACAATGTCATTCGTTCGAACGCAGTTTTATGTTAGTGTTCCGAGTTTACAGTCTTCCGAGATGCACCAAATTACTGTTGATTTTCGCAAGGAAATAAAAAAATACTTACTAATTGTACTGTTTACTTTGCTTCTTCTTGAAACTAAATATTCCTCACATGTGCCCGCCTTGATTATGTAAAATTCTGAGAACATAAAATATATTTCTTCGAAAGACGCTCTTCCACGTTCTAAAATTACTTTTATTTTTATTACAAATAATTTGTCTTACATTAAAGTTGACCAGGGTTTCCTTTTAAGTAAAAAATATACTTCTATCTATTTTCTCCGTCTATCGGTTCTATCGGTTTCTAGGGCTCCTGACATCACCTTCTGATAGAACACGACCAATTTGGTCATGGTAGGTAAGTCTTGACCTTCCTCGGCTCCCACATCCTTCCACTTTTGTATTGTATATCTGCTGCGTCATTCTTTCATCCTGCATTGTTTCTACATGTCCGATCATGCCTCTTCTTATTTTAACACTGACGCTTTCCTTCAGACCAACTCTGTTTCTAGCATCATCATTGCGAAAAAAATAAAAAATATACTTGTGGTAGGAAACCCAGTTCTGCCTTATTTACAGTATTCTAGTCCTAGTCATCACCCGTTTCCTAAGCCATTAGAATTTATAATCTTTGTAATCTGTTCTTACTTATGGAAGCAAAAGCTGGGTATGGCAGGGAGAGCATTAAAGTAGAATAAACGCGGTCAAAACGCGAGCGTTGCGCAACATTTGTGACGTAACGCTTTTTTTAAAATACAACGTCGGAAGGCATAAGGCCCAAAGCAGCTCCTCTGCTGCGAACGCAGCAACTCCTCAGGAGCTTACTGGAGACCTCGCTCACAGAACGCTGGAACACAAGAACCCTGTAGGCAGTTTATGAGGTTGCGGTTTTCTTTGAGGCGGTGGTACTTCCATAGAAGGGCTGCTTTGATGCGCCCTACCTCTCTTAAAACTTGATGGAGACATTTTGTAATTTATTTTTCTATGATTGCAACTTAATTCTCTCTATATACCTTCACGCCAGCTACCTTACGCGGTAGGCAGAGAATAGAGCGTCATAAGACACGGTTCTTACACACTTCTTTTCATGCACCCTTGCCGGTTCTTAGAACTCTTAACATCTCCGTTTGATACAACACGATTAATTTGATCGTGGTAGTCCAGTCTGATTTATTTTTTATGTATAACGTCGGGCATACAAGCAGACGGCCCCCTGATGTGAAGCGGTTACCGTAGCCTACGAACGCTTGTAATATATTAAGTACAATCGCGCGATGCCTCCCCTGCTGCTAACGGAGCAACTCCTTAGGAGCTGGTGACCTCACTCACACGCAGGAACACAACCCTCTGTGGAGTTGTTTTGTTTGTCAAATTGTAAATGAATAAATGGAGCATGCCTCTTTTCGAATCTCCGTACAAAGAATGCTTGCCCCTTCTTAACTATGGCAGTTTTGCCCAGTATTAGAACACAAATTTTCTTTAAACATAGTATGCATTTAAAATCCTATTATTCTTGCTTGTAATCGAGCATACATTAGTAAAGATCATCTTAAAATTAATTTCTTCAGATCACAATTTTTATATGATTATTTGATTTGTACATATATCAAAAAATAACTTTCATGTTATTTATGCTTTGTAGCGTGTAGATGAAGTGCTGTGAAATAAGGTATAAATCATATGGAGAGATATGTATGTATGTATATCTTCACGCCAGGTCCCTTGCGAGGTAGGCAGAGAGAATTGAGCGGAGACATATAGTATTTTTAATTCATTATTGCAACTTAATTATAAATGAATAACTGGAGCATGCCCCGCTTCACATGCCTGCACAAAAAATGCTGAAGCATGCCCCTTTTTAGCTTAACTATTCTATCGTATATAGAAGCAGGAATGTATTGCGTATATCGATACATCGGCTTGCTAAGACTAGTAGATCTTTTGTTGTAAATTGTATTCGATTCTATAATAAATTAAGTGAAACAGTTCTGTCGTTGTCCAATATGTTCAAAAGGCACATCAAAAATGTAAGACAGCACAGCAACTCCTTAGGAGCTTACTAGTGACCTCACTCAGGAACACAACAACACTATAGGGAGTTGTTATTTGGCTGTGGTTTTCCGTGAGGTGGAGGTACTTTCCCCAGGCTGTTTTGATGCGCCCTACCTCTCTTAATACTTATTTTTTTAATATTTAATTTATAAAATATAATTGTGTAAACAATATGTAAAAGTTATAAGCTATAGAATATATTTTTATGTGTCAACATATTTAGAACTGCAATCTAGACCTGTTTTCAAGTTATCGACATAGAGTCTCAGATTATTTCATAAACACTCTGCAAAGGTTCTTATGTGTAGTGCTTTCTTGTATTCTATTTATTGTAATTGTTTAGTTTTCCAAATAAATAAAATAAAATCTGATGTAGAGTCATAATATTTTTCTTTATAAATGAATAAACTGGAGCATGCCGCCCTCCACATGCCTGCACAAAGAATGCGGAAGCATGCCCCTTCTTAATTTAAATATTCTATCTATCCTCACCTTGCCCAGGATAATAACACAAATTGTCCATAAACACGTAACATGTATTTAAAAAATCCTTGTGTTCCATCTTATCATTTATCTTTCTCACTGCGCAGACATTACTGAAATTCACTTTGCAGACAATGTGTTTGTGATCACAAATAGCTTTTATGTATTCATCGTTCGATTTATTATTGGGACCGAACACTTTAATATTGTATATACTGGTACAGTCTACGAGGTGTACTATTAAAAAGACGTATAAACTTGATGGATACATTCTTTAATTTACTTTTTATTATTGGGATTTAATTATAGATTGGCATTGAATTGGAATTATGCCTAACTAGTGATTGAAGTCGTAACTTTGTTACATTCAATTTGATGGAATCCGCTTTGTGTGCTGGCGCGAGTTTTTTTTTTATACTACGTCGAAAGATATACATGCATACGGCTCATCTTATATAAGGCGGTTAGCCTATCAACGCTTGTAATACATTAAGTATCACTCGCGTGATGCCTCCTCTGCTGTTTACACAGCAACTCCTCGGGAGCCTACTGGTGACCTCACTCACATGCAGGAACACAACAACCCTCTAGGGGTTTGTTATTTGCCTGCGGTTTTCTGTGAGGTGGAGGTACTTCCCCAGACGGGCTGCTTTGATCCGACCTACCACTCTTAAAACATCCAAACCAAGACAAACAGACACTGACGCTTGTGGGTTCGATTTCCACACAGGACAAACATTTGGTTGTTTCGAACATGTAGAAAGAATGCAGGATGAAAGAATGACGAAGTAGATATACAATGAAGCAGGTATCTTACCTAGTTCAGGCACAGATGCAATACATTATAAGCTTGTATCAAAAATTTTTTGCTCAATAAAGTTATTATTATTATTAATGCAAAAGTGGAAGGATGTAGGAGCCGAGGAAGGCCAAGACTTACCTATCATGATCAAATTGGTCGTGTTCTATCAGAAGGTGATGTCAGGAGATGAATGTTAAAAAAGCGTGTGAGGTATGTAAGGATCGAGTCGCGTGGCGCTCGGTTCTCTCTAAAACCCCGTAAGGGATTTGGCGTGAAGTTATAGATAGATAGACAAACATTTGTGTGCATGAACATGTCTGTTCGTCTTGGTCTGGGTGTTTTTAGAGAGGTAGGGCGCATCATAGTAGCCTGTCAGGGAACGTTGTGTTGTGTGAACTGTTGTGTTCCTGCTTGCGATTCACTCGCACGGTCACACCGGTCACTGGTAAGATCCCAAGGAATTGCTGTGTTAGCAGCAGAGGAGGCATCGCGCGAGTGTTACCTAATGTATTGCAAGCGTTTATAGGCTACGGTAACCGCTTTACATCAGGTGGGCCGTATGCTTCCGACGTAGTATAAAAAAAAATGAAAATAGAACTTTTTCAATTAACGAGCTCGGTGGCGCAGTGGTGAAACACGCTGTTACGTTACTTTGACACCAACGCTCGTGCGTTCGATTCCCACACAATACAAACATTTGTGTGCATGAACATGTCTGTTTGTCTTGGTCTGGGTATTTTCTATGTATAATAAGTATGTATTTACAAAAAAAAAAGTATTTAATTATGTTTATCAGTTGTCTAGTACCCATAGCACAAGCTTCGCTTACTTTGGGGCTAGACGGCGCTGTGTAATTTGTCCGACAATATTTATTTATTCAATTAATCTATAACTTCACGCCAAATCCCTTACGTGGTAGGCAGAGAGAACCGACCGCCACGCGACTCGATCCTTACATACCTCACTCGCTTCAATAACATTCATTGAGCAGTCAGAACCCGTTATATACGCCGCGGTCGTATACGACCACCCGGGTTTCGAAGGGTTAATCTAGATTTCTTAATTTGGAGCAGCACTTAGCGTCCTTAGCGATACCTACTTCTGTGAGTTTCTTCTTCTTCCTGGCGTTATACCATCTTACTTTTGCGATTTTGTTATACTTACTAAAGTTATCCATTATGATTGGCGGGGTCCGCCGCTACCTAAGCTTAAGGATTTGACGAAGACACTGATTTTGACTTGCAGCAGACCTCCACAAGTCAGAGAAGAAAACAGATCTTTCTTTCGTTAGGTCAAACATTTTTCGAAATATAATTTCTTGCACGTGCAAAAATGTTTTCTTCACCGCCGTGCGAGTGATTATCTATACAGATAAATAAAATTGGAGTGTCTATTTGTAATATTAAAATTACCGCTTTTTACTAAATGCATATGGATGTATACACGGTACATATACCAAAATGAATATTTTTACAATTTTTGTCTGTCTGTCTGTTAGCCGGAACGGCTAATCTTTGAAACGGCTGGACCGATTTTGACGGGACTTTCACTGGCAGATAGCTGATGTAATAAGGAGTAACTTAGGCTATTTTTATTTTAGATATTTTATTTATTTTTAATAATATAAATAAATAATAAAAAACGTAACTATTCCGCGCGGACGAAGTCGCGGGCACAGCTAGTTATAAATATGTACCTACATAAACTCCAGTTTCAGTTGAGAGCTCTGTCCTTGAAGTTGTTGATGAGTATGTCTACCTAGGACAGACAGTCCGGGTAGGTAGGCCCAACTTCTAGAAAGAGATCTCTCGACGAATCCAACTCGGATGGGTAAATCCGAAAGATTTTCTTGTCCAAAAAGAAAGCCGAAAGGTTCTCGAATAGCGACCATGATCATAAAATGCAGCGTAGGACCCTTCCCTGGAAAAACCTCGGCTGGGAGCTCATTCCACAGCTTGGAGAGTTCTTGGAAGAAAACTTCTCTGGAACCGCACAGTACGCGACCATTGCGGTTCCAGCGTGTGAGGGTGAATTCCCCGCCGTCGGTGAGCGGTGCGGTTATAAAAAGTAGCTGTCAGCATCATTTCGAACAACTCTTCAAAACACAACCCGTTGTACAATCGGTAGAACACACAAAGGGAGGCAAAGTCTCTCCTTAAACTTAAGGGTTCTTCAATACCGTGTGTAAGCTTAGGATTGTCGACAATACTCACAGCTCGTCTCTGAATCGAATCACACGGTCCAAACTGGTATCCAGGTGCTCCCGCCCAAAGGTGACTGCAGTACTCCAAGTGCGGTCTGACTTGAGACTTATATAAGTCTTTGCCCCGCACTGAAGTACCTACTGTTTTGCTCTGTTGAGCACACCAAGTTTTTTGGACGCCAGCTTGACCTTCTCCTCCAGGTGGTTACCTGTAAGCTCCTGATTGTTGTTTTAGCAGCGGAGGTGTGCAAGGAATATCTCAAGTGTTCATATGCGCTTTAAGAGAATTAGGGCGCAAGAAATCAGTCAAACGAAGAACAAATAGAGATCATAAACGATGCAATGATTAGATTTTATCAAATGCAATTGATTAACGGTGACATCGGAATATCTTTGTTTTTAGAAAAACTGCGTTAATTTTTTATTCCTTCAGTAGGTATATCTTTTTCATTAGAGAACTTGCGTTATTACATACAAAATAAATGAACATACACAATATAAAAGAGAATAGGAAAAATACCAAATGCTCTTTTGTTTTGCGATTTTCATTTTTATTTCGAATGAGACGAGATTTGTTTTTTGTTTTCATCGCCCGGTTTCTGAATTCAGTGTCTCTCTGAAGTTGTGCTTAATTTCTATTTTATTTCCAATCGGACAAATTTTTCTCAATTGTCTCTGAAATGAGCACCACACGAAAATTGATATGATTTTATCATTTTGATAAATGTCACAAAGGGTGGTTTTCTTTTGTTTTATGATTATGACCGATGTTAATTTGTTTTTTCTTAACTACATTAGGATCCCTTAATTTCATAGTGATGGAAAAATCGATCACATAGTAATATTATAACGTAATGAATAAAAAATAGAGCTAAACAACAGAACAGGCGGGAATAGTTGAGACAAGTCCGGTGTATAAAGCCATAGTCTTATAAGTCGCAGAACTAATGAGAAAAAAATTACCAGTAGTTCTGCCAACAAGAACTACTCAACAGAACAGGTGGGAATAGGGGCATCAAAGCAACCTGCCTGGGGAAGTACCTCCACCTAACAGAAAACCGCAGCCAAATAGCAACTCCCTAAGAGGGTTATTGTGTTCCTGTGTGTGAGTGAGGTCACCAGTAAGCTCCTAAGGAGTTGCTGTGTTAGCAGCAAAGGGGGCAATGCGCGAGTGATACTTAATATATTACAAGCATTAATAGGCTACGGTAATGCAATAAAGCTTTACAGAAAATCTTACCGAAAATCACAGCCAAATCAACTCTCCAGAGGGTTGTTGTGTTTCTGCGTGTGAGTGCGGCCACCAGTAAGCTCCTAAGGATAGGATCACTCGAGTGATACTTAATGTATTACAAGCGTTCATATCCTACGGTAACCGCTTTAAATGAGGTGGGCCGTATATTTGAATACCTTCCGACGTTGTATTAAAAAAATAAGCTGTGGAATGAGTTCCCAGCCGAGGTTTTCCCAAGGGACTACAGCATGGAGTTCTTCAAGAAAGGCGTGAAGAGGTATTTACAGGGTCGGCAACACATGAGTGACACCCCTGGTGTTGCAGATGTCCATAGGCTACGGTGACTGTTTACCATCAGGCAGGCCGTATGCTTGATTGCCACGTTAGTGGTATAAAAAAAATACTAAGGTAGCAATTTTATATCAAACGAACCATACGCTTCTTTATCACCTGACATTGTATACAATTTTACTACTATACCAATTATAACTTGCACTCCACTGCAGGGATACGGGTCTCCCTTCAACCGAAGGAGTTTAGAGCATACACCACCACCAGAGGCCAGTGTTTTCAAGCCGCCCGAAGGCCACTGACTAGCTCAACGACTGTCATCTACCGACAACAGCCGGCACCGACTGCTTAACGTGCCCGAAGCACGGAGAAGCTCGAGATAGATAAACCAATCCAAGGACAGGAGTAAGGCGACGTTGCTAAGCCTGCGTGTTCAGTTATCATACGCGCAATGACGCCACAGAACTCACCAATATATATAAAAATATAGATTATTTTTAACAATAAAACCATAATTTATAAATATATATTTTATTCCAGTGTACGAAAGTACAAATAGTATATATTCATTTATTTCTTTAATAACAATCACAATTGATAGGAAATATAATAATATGAATTATTATTTTTATTACATTAGATATTCAATCGTCATACGTGGAGACCCTTGTGGTGACTAAAATACACACTTATTTAACAGAAATAATGAAATTGACAAAATAAAAATGAATAAATAATCCCCATGATTAACTATTTGAAAAATAATAATTATTATAATGAATAATATATTATATTTATTATATCAAATATTTTTTTTTTTCTTTAATCACGGGTGTTAACCCCGGTCCTTTAATAGGCGTGTGCGGGGACATGGATCTAACGCATAGAGGCCCCATAGAAAAGATTGATGTAATGTATTATACCCGCTGTGACCTGCTCTAAGGGATATATCAATGGGAGAATATACCCACGAACAGGTCACGGCAGGTATTGGGATTATTGCAAATGTGTCAGAAATATAAATGTTAAATATAATAATTATTATTGTATTTTTTTTTATTCCCAGTTATTATTATTATTTTTAATACATGATAAATAATAATTATTATTTGAATGATTATACATACTATCGCAATCTGAGCTAGAAAACGGGATACACAAAACAAAACTAACTACATATACAAACCTTTTATTTCACACGAAAACACATTCACGCCAAGTCAAGGATTGTATGTGATTGACGAGATGGGTTAAAATACGACCTTTGTTGGGTCAAAACCACCCACAAACCTGGCCGGCTGTAAAGATTTTTACCAGAGTATAAATGTGAATTTAATTAATTAGGGAGAAATGGGTCAAAGTGCACCAACTTATGAAATTTTACAGGGAAAAAGCGGAATAAGCCTACTTTAAATTTTGTTTAAATCCGTGATATTCTCCTAAGTGAATATTTTGGTCCACTTCCACCTGATTTTTGGTAAATTTTAATGATACAACTCACATATCATATATGGGAGGAACTCAATAGCGTTATAGTGGATAACAGGCGAATCGAATGGCTGGTAAATTAAAAAAAAAAGGAAAACAAAAACAATGAGAAATAAATACAACAAGATTTAATTTAAGACCGCTGTCGATAGACGACGGTCGTTAAGACAAGACCCCAGATGGTTTGTAAACACTAGCCCCAGCATTGGACAATAGTGACTCCATGTGATGCAGTAAGCTCTAAACATTTTTGGTTGTCTTCAACTGAACTTGTTAATGTCGCATCAACTTATGTATTCATTAGGAACCCATACACATATTAAACTGCTTAATCCCCGCAATCTGAGAGTAATTGGCTCTGAAGTGTCTGAAAGTATCGTACCTTCGTTTTGATCAAAAGTTTGTAGGCAATCTAAACTTTGGTATATGGCGTTACTTCACGAAGGCACAGTGTTCACAGTTAAGCCGTAATTTCACGTGATCTCCGTAATCGTGTTCCGATGCGGTAAGCGGTACCTCCATGTATGATAATCGCTTAAAAACATGTAGTAAGGGATAAAAATAAATGCAAAATGGAAAATAATTAGCACAAATACACACATAAACATTATTGAGATGATTTTTTTTATAATCTCAGTGATTTTTACAGCGTTTCAAGATCTCTTATGCTGCTTAACTGCGGATTGACAGAGGCCAGTGTTCTCAAGTCACCCAAAGGCCACTAGTTTAGCTTAACAGTTTCAATAATAAAAAAAAAACTTAAATTGTTTGCTGCAAAATAATAAGTATAGCCCGTATGTTAATAATTTCTTGAACATAGTTATTGAATTGAGTGCTCTAATTGCTCATTATTTCGCATTCGTTTTTCATTTGAAATAGGTTTTCATGTTCAAAACCTATTCCAAAGGCCTATGCTTATTATTATGATTGAAGTATTTGTTGTTTTAATATGTATTTAGATTGTTAGCCACAAAAAACAAATCAATAGGTCTGCCTGGCTTTTTGTTAAATTTGCAATTTACACTTGAAATACAACTGTTAGTGAAATTAGGGAAAACAGAAACAACTTCTCGCCTTTTAAAGACATTGGCATCGACCGTTTTGAATACCTGTCATATAAAAAAATATTTGTCAATAACTAATACTACCTGTCCCACCGCTGACGATATGCGAGAAGCGAGTAGAGCTAGAAACAAGTTAGCGAGAAGTGAGTGTTTCCGATATGTCGCTGGGATGTAAGCAAGT
The DNA here is from genome assembly GCA_947507595.1 of Pyralis farinalis. Classification (NCBI taxonomy): domain Eukaryota; kingdom Metazoa; phylum Arthropoda; class Insecta; order Lepidoptera; family Pyralidae; genus Pyralis; species Pyralis farinalis. The sequence goes on along the minus strand of OX382263.1, from coordinate 32,942,938 downwards.
GTGCAAAGTGTGCACCACTCGCTCGGAGCGGCCACATCGAAGAGTAGAAATGCGGAGGCAAAATGAGTCTAATGTGTCACGCGCGATAGTGTTGTCGAGGGACTAGCCGAAAAGGCAGAGGAAAGAGTAAAGTCTGGAAGATAGGACTCATATGGACGGCGACAAATGCGTATTTGTTAGTCTTGAAAGCCAGTCTTGGGAAGATGAAGCCGGTGGTGAGACAACTGAACGTCTAGCGCGTCGCTGAACATTTATCTGTTAGCTCTAGCAGCTGCAATAAACGTAGATGGATGAAGTGTGAAATGTCAGCGATAAACTATTAATAAATGACACGGGATCTCCATCTAGCACGTTTCTTGTGTGAGAAAATAGTCAATAGCTTGCCACTCCATTCCCGGCAGTAGGACAGATGTCTTATAGGAAATTTTGTGAAAAATGTATTATTCGCTTTATATATGCTATCTTAACTATAGTTTTGTTGTTTTTTTACTATAGATTAGTCCTAATGGACACCACAAATTTCAACGTCTGTTTGCGTTAAAAAAAATGTATGTACATCTTCACGCTAGGTCCCCTGCGGGGTAGGCAGAGAAAATCGAGCGCATAAGACGAGGTGCTTATACACCTCACTAGCTTCTTTAACATTCATTGCTTTTTCTTGCACGCTCGCCGGTTCCTAGGGCTCCTGACATTATTTTCTGTTACAAAACGATCAATTAAATTACGGTAGGCAGTAGGTTAGTCTTGGTCTTCCTTGGCCCCTATATCTTTCCACTTTCACATTGTATATCTGTTTCGTCGTTCTTTCATCCTGCATTCTTTCTACATGTACGAACCAACAGTGCATGCCTTTTCTTATCTTAAAACCGACACTATCTTTCAGACCAACTCTCTTCCTTACATCATCATTATGAACGCGGTCAGCAACGTTATATCACATATTTGGCGCAATGCTCTATCTGTGCCGCGGATCTAGGCCGCATTTATTATATTTTCATGCTCACTGTGCCATACCTATCACTTCAATAACTTAGCGTTAGGATTAGCACCGCGTTGTGTACAACGATCTGTGCCTTCTGGCTTAGATTTAAGTTTAGCCAACGCTCCATTCACTCTGTTCCCGTCACTCACTCGTCTCTCCACATCAGAGGTGTACCTTCCATCCCTGCTAGAAGCGCTTCCAAGATATACAATCCCATCTTTAACTTTTTAACCAGTGTACATACATGTAATAAAATCTACGGAATAAAAATGTCTGGAACAAAATTAAATATTAAAAAGTTACCTCTTATAATAAAACATTGGCACAGCATTGACTTTATTTATGTTAAAACTTACTGCAACTAATATTAAAAGAAATGCGTTTATACTTTTATTTTCATAAAAAATATATTCATAGGCCAAAAGGACATATTACGCTAATCTTTTCAGTAACAATTGTGTAAAAATACCCCTAATTTAATAACATTATTAGTAAGTATTTGGGGTAGGTATCCGATCCGAAAATCTAGACGAGTTAACAATCATAAAAGTTACAGAGGTAAAGTTATCCGCTCTATATTTATTCGTATGAGACGTACGATTTTACCTATTTATCTTTTAAGAAGAACTTTACAACACGGTTAGATTTTCGCATGATTGCATAATTACCCCTTTTAATTTAATATATTATATTGCAGTCAAAATTTCTAATAATAATATGACAACGCAAGTGCAATTTAGGACCAAAATGAATCCCGATGAATCAAAATGATGCCAGAGTCAAGAATCTTTAGTTTGTAATCACTACAAAATGCTATTACGGAACTTATTTAGTAGGAACATTTTATTTCAATAAATATATAACATATAAACAATAATAAAGGTTCATAAATTTGAAGAAGGGGTTGAAAGGAAGTATTAGTCGGTCGAAAAGACCTCTAATGCAATATATTCTTATCAAATCTGATTTAATTTTTATTATACAATTTTGAAACTTCAACAACAGGGGTCAACTGCCCCAATACCAGGGCAAAATAAACCCAAAATTGATACTAATTTAAAAAATTATATCTTACTAGTGGGCAAAAGCCTCATAGCCTCCCTGTAGCCTGTGTCTGCTGCTCCGTGGACCGTCGAGAAGTGAGTCGGGTTGGTAGCTTCTCCAGCGAACAGGACTTTAGGTTTCCCCGAGGAATCGGTCAAGGGAGCACCCAAGTCGGACCTAGATGTGGGATGTTTAGGAGATTCGATGTTGTCGTACGTGTAACTACCGCGGGTGAATGGGTTCGAGTTCCATGTTGATCTGAAAAATATTTTTTTAACATATTAGGGCTCGGGGAAATTTGTACCCAATTCAGCAAAGCAGTCCGAAAGGTCCCTTGCAGATTAGGCAGAGAAATTTTGCGCAATGCTCATATTTCGACCACATTTATTTTATTTTCATTCTCTCTCAGGCATACATAGCTTTCACTTCCATAAGTTCATTTTTTTTTTATTCATTTTAACTGCCTAGAAGTTAAACCAAGGGTTTAACTCTCACAGCATGTGTCGTTTCCAATTGACCGCGAGGTCGGTGGAGCCATGGGCAGTAGTGGGTTGTTTCCAGCATTTATACGTCTCTCCACATCACCCATCCCCGCTAAAAGTGCTTCCGATATATATCATCCATTTGCATCAACACTACACCATCAACTGTAATCAACGTGTTTGTTCTGGTTTCCTCTCTTACAGATACATTGTTCCTATATCGATGACCTCGTCACATACCTCAACATGGCCGTCGGCTCTGGTATCTCCACATTAGCTCCCATGAACTTCCGGAGCAGTTCCATCGTTTTTCGCTTCACCAGATCTTCTGGCAAGGTTTCTACCTACAATGTAAAAGGGTTAAAACATTTTTTATAGATTTTACGATTTTTATTCATTGATATTGTTGAGCTCTTGGGCGGAGTGATTTTCAATGCTACGAGTTCTATTCCCACATAGGCCAAATATTTGTGAGCAAGAACATGACTATTTGTCTTGATTTTTAAGAGAACTGAACGCATCCCGATTGGGGAAATTCTTCCACCGCACAGTAAACCGCAGCCAAACAAATTCTGTTCCTGTGAGTAAGTGCGATTACCAGTACTTAGGGAGTTGCTGTGTTAGCGGCAGGGGTGGCAACGCGCGAGCAATACTTCGTGTATTTCAAGCGTTCCTAGACTTCGATACCCACGAGGTGGACAGAGTGCTTGTATGTCTCCCAACGGTGTATAAACAAAATACAAAAATGTCAGATCACGTGTATCTTCATCATGTAGGTAGAAACGATAACGTCATACGACTTTTGTATATTTACTATGCCCACATAATCATAGTGTTGTGCCAGATAATACCGCCCCCTGACGTGACACAGTTACCGTAGCTTATGAACGCTTGCCAAGAAGTTTTGCTCGTTCGTCTCTCACTGTAACCGCAGACATTCCGCATGAAATTACAGGTTGCCTAACTTTTATATGTCATCAATAAACAGCGATATTATCGAAAATTACATCCATCAATGTATATCTTCACGCGAAGTCCCTTACGGAGTAGGCAGAGAACGAGTGCCACTAAATACGTAGTTCTTTTCATGCACGCTCGTCGGTTTCTAGGACTCCTGATATCACCTTCTGATCAATCTGGTCGCAATGGATTAGTTGGCTTTCCTCGGCTACTTCGTTCCACTGTCGCATTGTATATCAGTTCCGTTCTTCATTTCTCTCGCATTTTTTCTACATGCCCGAACCAACAGACCATGCCTCTTAACTTAAAATATGTACAGTAAATATTGTAATCTAAAATTAGATTACAGTCAATATTGGCATGCAATATGCAGTTTAAATGTTATTTCTAACGTGTATCTAAGAACTCACCAAAAGATTAGACGCAGGTGCGGGTGCGGTTAAAACTCTTATATAAAATATAAAGAACATGTTCATAATAAAATACGGGCGCAGCGTCATAGTCCAACTACATAAATGCAAACCTCACATTTCTTTCTTGATATAGATCACATAATTATAACCTCTAAAACACGACTATTTAAAATCTTAGTGTGTGAATATTCGACGAGCTCGGTGACTCGGTGTTTAGCAACGTTACTTTGACACCGAATCTCATGAATTCGATTCCCACACAGAACAAACATTTGTATGCATGAATATGCCTCTTTGCCTTGGTCTGGGTGTGAATCAAAGCAGCCTGTTTGAGGAAGTACCTCGACCTCACAGAAAACTGCAGCGAAATAACAACTCCCTGGCGGATTGTTGTGTTGTATGAGGTCACCAGTAAGCTCTTAAAGACTTGTTATGTTAGCAACAGATGTGACATTGCGCGGTTAATGTACTGCTGCTGTTCTTAGGTACGGTAACCGTTATATCGGGTGGGTTGTATATTTGTATGCCCGCTGACGTTGTAATTTATTTTTATTTTTTATACAACGTCGGGAGACATACAATCATACGGCCCACTTGATATAAACCAGTTACCGTAACACACGCGATGCCTTCTCTGCTGCTTACACAGCAACTCCTTAGGAGCTTACTGGTGACCTCACTCACACGTAGGAAAACAACAACCCTCTATGGAGTTGTTATTTAGCTGCAGTTTTCTGTGAGGTAGAGGTACTTCGCCAGACAAGCTGCTTTGATGCAGCCTACCTCTCTTAAAACATCCAGACCAAAAATCAGACATGTTCATGCACACAAATGTTTGTCTTGTGTAGGAGTCGAACCAACGAGCGTTGTTGTCAAAGTCGCGTCATTCATGACTAAGCCACCAAACTCGTCAAAAAAAGTATACATATACATTTACTTATACGACTTTGTTTATAGCGAAATTATAAAAACAATATTCTTTATTTGAATGGAAAAAAATTAACTGTCGGCCTACCGTTCATTGTGATTTTCATTGCCGGAATTATGTGGCAGATCCAATGATCCGCGTCCGCCTTTCCTATACAACCCGCGCTGTATACCGCACCCGCTGCCGCATTTTGAATGTAAATGGACGGATAAAATAATACGAACCAGCTTTCCAGTTTCCCCACTGGTCCAAACAGTCAAAGCGTGATCACACCCCTTTGGTTTACTGACTCCAAATATCTTAGTGAGCCATATATCCTCCTTGCTGATCTTTTTTTTATCATCCCCCTTCCAAATGAATCCGAACATGCTAGCGGTGGATGGCACCCATTGCTTTGGAAATAAAAATATGATTTTATCCATAACACCCATGGATAATTTATCTATGGCATTGATTTTCGATTGTGGCAACCTTGGTGCGAATAGGGTTGCGTGTCTGAAAAAAATATTTAAAAAATCAAATCCAAATCGCGCGGATCTAGTAATTCGCAGGAACACGCGAATTATCACAACTATAATTTTAAAGTTAATTTCGCATATTTTTTAAACAGTTTTTTTTAATAAGACACAATTGTCTTGCCATTTAATGTCAGAGATACAAAGTTAATTAATGTCATAATTAGTTATAATGTTGGTCAGTATGCAAATGATATGGTTTAGTGTTTTGTGAATAATATTAGTAAATGTGTTATTATAGGGGTTAATTTCACAGTCGCGAAGCTCCTTACACAAGGTATGTTGTCTCTTTCCACAGAATTGCATCTCTAAATTTAAAATAGAAGACAATGATTGCAGTAGTGAGGACAATGAGACATATGGTGCACTACGGGTTAAAGTGACCCATAATCAAGGGGTTTTTATCCCCAACGGGTCACTTTACCCCGTCGGGTACTCTGCATAGTTAACCATCTGTTTACATGTTTACGTAGGTATTAGCAATTCTATAATGCATTGTACGTTTAAATTAGGTTCTGTTAAGTCCGTTTAACTGTACTAGTAGTCTTTGTCTGGATGTTTTTAAGAGAGGTAAGGCGCATCAAAGCAGCCCGTCTGGGGAAACACCTCCACGTCACAGAAAACCGCAGCCAAATTACAACTCCCTAGAGGCTTGTTGTGTTTCTGCGTGTGAGTGAGGTCACCAGTAAGCTCCCAAGGAGTTGCTGTGTAAGCAGCAGAGGAGACATCGCGCGAGTGATAATTAATATATCGCAAACGTTAATAGGCTACGGTACCCGCTTTACATCAGGTGGGCCGTATGCTTGCATGACTCCCGACGTAGTATAAAAAATACACAGATCACAGGAGTATTATATTAAAGCCTTCGACACTCGCGTGGCTTGATCAAGCCATGCGCGTTACGGTAAACAGTATATTTACGGCCGCGACGGGTTAAGAGTGTCTTTTTCACAAAAAAAGTATATAATAAAGCGGGTCGGCTTCGTAGGCGATCAAAAATATAAAGCGTCCGTTCGGATTGTACTTTCAACATCGACTGGGAGCGGCTATCGCCGTACGCATGTCGGGTAGACTGGAAGGAATTTACAGAATAGTTCCGAGATAATTGCAAGTTTTAATTAAACTACCCTATTTTAAAATGATTATATGAATACAAAATCCACCACGCTTTTTCTTTCTTTCCCTTTACTCGGCTTCCAAGGGTCGAAGCGTGATGTTGAATAGATTATAACCTTCCTCAAGAATTGGCCTCTCAAATGCAAAAAAGATTTTTTCAAACTCTTCCATCACATACTAGTAGATATTATTTTAATTGATAATAGAGATGTAATTGGCGTATTGAATTGGAATTGAGTGCAGAATATATTACCAGAGGGAGACTTTGTACAAAAGTCGTCTGCGCGGGTACCTCTCTCTCACCTATTTCTACCGCCAAGCAGCTATATTTATATAGCTGTGTTCCGGCTTGAAGGATGAGATATGGCAGAGAAATTACTGGGTACTGTGACGAAACATCCTTAGGTCACAAGATTGGCAGCGCGCGGGTAACGTCCTCGTGGTGTTGCAAGCGTCAATAGGCTGCGGTAACCGCTTACCATCTAATGCGGGCCGCATGCTTGTTTGCCAATCTAGTTGTATAAAAAAAACGGGTTGCACTCCGGGAGTGCCGGCAGAAGTGAAAACTTGAACATTAACGTTGTGCATTTTTGAATATTTTGTAATGGGTAGGGAATAATTTCGCACGAATTTTTGCTGAGTTACCAAGTCTAACAAACACACACGCACACTCGCGCCAGCGCCCTGCGCCGCTTAAACCAAACAGCGATGTTGATAAACTACGTTGAACGAAACGCGTAAGCGCCAAGAATTTCATGGCGCTTACAACGTTTTGGTCGGGAGAAAATAATGCCCTATGAACGATCTAGCGCTTCATGTTTTAATTGTTTAATTAGAGGTAACTAATGTTTTAGCGCTGCAGCGAACTTAAGTTATAATTCTCACCAAAATCTTACGAATTTTCGATCAGGCTCACGTGTCCTCTTTTAACACTTTTTACTCACCCCAAAAAGTGCACAACGCCGCTAAAGAAGTTTTCATTTCAAAAAACTTTAAAAGAATTGACGTCATGATTGTATTAGCACCATTCAATCTATGATTTTAACCCCTGGAGCGTGGCGGCCCGGGCGACTTAAAATGCCTATAGTGTGGCCAAGCATTCTCTCACGTTAAATAATGCGCGACCGCGGTTAGAAAAAGTGAAATTTCTCGAGTAATTGATAATTATATTTTATGAAATATACATCGTTGGAAAGCTGATATTCCAATACTACTAATATAAAAAGAACTCGTAGATAAAATACCTTTATCTTTCCTTAGATGTACGATATATCGAGACATTTAGCTTATAAGTCACGACGCCGCGAACATTTTTACTTCATACACTGCATTCCAATTCACTTTGTACTTTTTCGGGAGATATATTCAATTGAACACTCTTTTATATCCACGTGAAACTATTCAAATGTCTAATGTATTTATTATAAAAATGAAAACAAGCACATTCTAGTGGGGGAGTTTAGGTGACTTCAGTCCATTGATATGAACAGATATTTATTACACGAAATTAATGAACAATCGCTAAAAAGTAATTTTAGAAATAGATTCCTGGATAAATTTGCCACAAGATAATATTTATTACACTCCTAATAATAATTAAACATAAACACATTTTACAAATAAATTTCGTACGACGGACATGTCGAAAATGCCGGCTTCACTATTTTTGAATGTTTTTTCACGAATAATATCCCGTTATACACTAAAAGTAATAGAATAACTTGAAAGAACACAAAATTTCCAAAAGATTGAAGCTTATTACATGTAAAAAGCACTGACTGTTTATTTATAACAAACATTTTTATCGGAATCCATTACACACACAGCAATATCAAAATGGCGCGAAACGGAAAAATGTACCGACTCACTCTGATTTAATTTTTTTACTGGTCTTCGGAGCAACAGGTTGGTCAAAACCGACCTTATTATAAACTGAAATAACCATAGACAAGGTACAAACATTTACAAGCTAGCCAAACGAATAATACGGAAGAACCAATGAAATAAAAGTGGGCCAAACCGTTACGCACATATACGTGCCTAGCACACTTTAGCCCATTTTGCCTTAGGCACGTATACGGGCCTAACACGCTCGAGGGATGTATTATTAAATTCCCATCGTACCAACTGGATGAATGGCAGCCCTTTATTGTTTGTTATTATTACATGCGCTATGTACAACAGCCTAAGTACAGTGCAATTGTTAGAATAAAATAACCGAAACCACCAAATTGGCATAAATACCATAGCCAAAAAATATACTAACCAATTTGCCATTTTCCCCCATAGACCAGACCGTAAGAACATTGCTACAGCCCATTGGCGTTGACGCCCCCACGATTTTACTTGTCCAAGCGTCTTCTTTAAGGACCTTTTGTTTATCTTCAGGCCTCCAAAAGAATAAAAATGGCTGCTTCACGTTTGACCACCATTGGTTGTCGAATAAAAATATAATTTTGTCTAAAACACCCATAGATATTTGATTTATAGCTGCGGTTTTTGACTGTGGTAGTTTAGGTGAGAATAGCGTGTCGTGCCTGTAAGAGCATGGTTAGGTAAACATGGCGAAGAAAGTATGACGAGCTCGGTGGCTCAGTCGTGAAAGACGCGACTTTGACACCAACGCTCGTGGGTTCGATTCCCACACAAGGCAAACATTTGTGTGCATGAACATGTGTTTATCTTGGTCTGGATGTTTTAAGAGAGGTAGGGCGCATCAAAGCAGCCAGTCTGGGGAAGTACCTCCACCTCACAGGAAACCGCAGCCAAGTAACAACTCCCTAAAGGGTTGTTGTGTTCCTGCGTGTGAGTGAGGTCACCAGTAAGCTCCTAAGGAGTTGCTGTGTAAGCAGCAGAGGAGGCATCGCGCGAGTGATATATGTTACAAGCGTTAATAGGCTACGGTACGAAGTATAAAAAAAAAGTGACTCGGTGCTCACAGTTCTATACGATTTACATAAAAATATTAAAGCGAGACGCTGACTTTGCAGTAACTTACGACGCGCAGCACCTATGGTCCCATCAGCCCATGCAGGTGAACCGTACGTAATACATCCTAAATCTGTAACCCATATGTCAATTTTTTTTTATAAGCTTAGCATAGTGACTCATCTTTGCCTGATGGTAAACGAAAGAGGAGACCAAATCGCAACTGCAACTGATAAAAGACTACACAGTGACCTGTCAGTTGACGCTGCCATGCTGACCCGCAAGATGCTTTTCCGCACTTCGTTTGAAGGATCCCATATTGTAGGAAGGAGGAAACACATGTGCAGGCAAGGCGTTCCACTTTTTAACGGTACGACAAAGATGGGGGCTAATAAAGGCAGCTTGTCAATAAGACAACTGATTTTGACATGGAGCGACTACTCTCAGACCTCCGCAAACCACAGGAAGACCTTTCTAAGGTTAAATATACTCGTAAATTCTCCCGTGCTGTTTTCCTTAAGATGTTTTCATGCAGAGCAAGTGATAATTAGAAACATATACATAAATCCTCGACAGCTCGATGGCGTCGTTGCGCGTGTAATTCTAACCAAACTCGCAGGTTAAGCAACGTCGACAGCAGCCTGTCTACGGCTGGGTTTATCAATCTCGAGTTTCTCCGTTCTTCGAAGGGCACGTTAAGACGTCGGTCCCGGCTGTTATCGATAGATAACAGCTAAGTCTGTGGACTATGCCTGCAGTGGGATGAGTAAGGGTTGATGTGGTATGGTATGGTGGACATAAATACACATCCACACTGGGATTCGAACCGGAAATCACTCGGTTAACGGCCTGGTTTTTTATCTACTATCATTGCTCTCCGTTAGACATTTTTTTATTATCGCCACCGACCCCACGCAACTTGCCCCACGCAAGTCGGTGGCGATAATAAAAAAATGTCCTGACGCATTACTCAGTAGTTGTTCTGCCTATTGGAAGGTTTTAATTTTAATGCCACCTATTTAGGTTTAAAGAATTTATTCTCATAGAAGATTACAACAAATCCACTTACACGAGAACAGAATTACTATAAAGGTACTTAACTAGAAAGCAGTCACCGTATGTTTTATTTATTTTGTTGAACCTTGACGTTGACGAAGTCTTCCTGCGACCACGGACGCTGCAAAGCGTTCGAAACGTCAGGTTCAACAAAATAAATAAAACACGCGATACTTCCGTTAAAAATTGTTTAATTCAATGTGTAACAATCGCGAAAACCTAAGACAATACTATAAGTAGATCAGATATATATTAATTTCTAAAATTAGTTTTACAAGATTTTTTACACATTTGCTATTGTTAACCACAAGTAGGGTTGCCAACTTTTTTCTTTGCATTTAAAGTACATTAGTTATTAAAGGTAAGAAAAAAAAAGTATGTAGTGTCAAAATAAAGTATCATTAATTTTTCTTCATCATTATATTTAAAAATATATTTTTATTGCTTTTCAGAAGTTTTATCATAATAGTATTATTGCTAAACACACACACATAGCCTCACTATCACTACATATTTAAGTTAAGTGCCGCTGGCGACCTAACGGAACTAATCGGTAACCTTCCGTTTCACGCAAAAATTCTTACGATCAAACTGGTTTATACCGGAGATATCAAATCATGCCAAATAAAGTATTTTCGCGTATTTTATTTTTTTCGTAAAGTAGAAAGTACAATTACCCAAAATAACGTACAATACTTTATTATAAAGTACGGGTGGCAACCCTACCCACAAGCACAAAAAATATTAAAAACATAACAAAATATTATAAATATAAAATATTTCGTTATACAGCGAAGCAATTTTAAACGCTATAAATGAGGCCTATCCGTAATAGTCTGAGATACTGTCTGTAAGGACTTTTCTCTATCGATTTATTCAATGGGACAATAAGGGTACATTTCCACTGACGCCGAGCTGGACGGAGAGGAGCGGACCATCAATTGACCAATCAGTGCTTAAAATCTCCACTCAACAGTGTAAGTGGAGCAGGGCGGTGGTGTCGAGCGGAAGACAGCGAAGCGGAGGTTAGCGCAGAGGCGCAGAAAGGAGTCGATCATGGCGGTGGTGTCGCTACTCTCCGCTCCGTTTCAGTGGAAACACTTGCCACTTTCCACTGCCCTTTTCCGCTCCAGTCAGATCCGCGTAAGTGGAAACGCAGCCTAAGATAGCTAATACACAGGTTAGTGTGATGAGTGATGATAGATGTCGTTACCTTTCCTTCAGCACTCCCAGAGACACCGTGACTATCACATTATCAGCGGTGTACACTGTTCCATCCGTTGTCGTGACCGAGACAGGTTTGTGTGATGAGTATGAATTGATGTGATGATAGATGTCGTTACCTTTCCTTCAGCACTCCCAGAGACACCGTCACTATCATATTATCAGCGGTGTGTACTGTTCCATCTGCTGTCGTGACCGAGACAGGTTTGTGTAATGAGTATGAATTGATGTGATGATAGATGTCGTTACCTTTCCTTCAGCACTCCCAGAGACACCGTCACTATCACATTATCAGCGGTGTGCACTGTTCCATCTGCTGTCGTGACCGACACAGGTTTGTGTGAATTGAGTTGTGAATTGAGTATGATTTGATGTGATGATAGATGTCGTTACCTTTCCTTCAGAGCTCCCAGAGACACCGTGACTATCACATTATCAGCTGTGTACACTGTTCCATCTGCTGTCGTGACCGAAACAGGTTTGTGTGATGAATATGAATTGATGTGATGATAGATGTCGTTACCTTTCCTTCAGCACTCCCAGAGACACCGTGACTATCACATTATCAGCGGCGTACACTGTTCCATCTGCTGTCGTGACCGAAACAGGTTTGTGTGATGAGTATGAATTGATGTGATGATAGATGTCGTTACCTTTCCGTCGGCACTCCCAGAGACACCGTGACTATCACATTATCAGCGGTGTACACTGTTCCATCTGCTGTCGTGACCGAAACAGGTTTGTGTGATGAATATGAATTGATGTGATGATAGATGTCGTTACCTTTCCTTCAGAACTCCCAGAGACACCGTGACTATCACATTATCAGCGGCGTACACTGTTCCATCTGCTGTCGTGACCGAAACAGGTTTGTGTGATGAATATGAATTGATGTGATGATAAATGTCGTTACCTTTCCTTCAGAACTCCCAGAGACACCGTGACTATCACATTATCAGCAGTGTACACTGTTCCATCTGCTGTCGTGACCGAAACAGGTTTGTGTGATAAGTATGAATTGATGTGATGATAAATGTCGTTACCTTTCCTTCAGAACTCCCAGAGACACCGTGACTATCACATTATCAGCAGTGTACACTGTTCCATCTGTTGTCGTGACCGAAACAGGTTTGTGTGATGAATATGAATTGATGTGATGATAGATGTCGTTACCTTTCCTTCAGCACGCCCAGAGACACCGTGACTATCACATTATCAGCGGTGTACACTGTCCCATCCGCTGTCGTGACCGAGACAGGTTTGTGTGATGAGTATGAATTGATGTGATGATAGATGTCGTTACCTTTCCTTCAGCACTCCCAGAGACACCGTGACTATCACATTATCAGCGGCGTACACTGTCCCATCCGCTGTCGTGACCGAGACAGGTATGCTTGGCTCCTCGGAGTATTCAATTTTTTTCACTTCAGAATTAAGTTTTATTGTTAACGTTGGCAACCCTGGACCTTTGTTGTATGTGTTCTGGAAATAAATTTTATTCAGCTTTAATAAAAGAGGATTTTGAATTCGAATATTTTATTACCTAATTCCCAATGCTTTGGATTTCCCAATTTGAATTGGGTATGCCAGAAGCAAGAGACCGCATAAAATTAGAATTAAACGCGGTCGATTATGCGAATGTGGCGCAAAATCCGAGGTGTAATGCTGGTTTTTTTTATACAACGTCGGGAAGTATACAAGCATATGGCCCAACTGATGTGAAGCGGTTACCGTAGCCTATAAACGCTGGCAATATTTTAAAAATCACTCGCGCGATGCCACCTCCGTTGCTAACACAGCAACTCCATAATTGCCTTAGTGGTGACCTTACTCACACGCTGGAACAAAGCAACCCTCTAGGGAGTTGTTATTTGGCTGCGGTTTTCTGTGTGGTGGACGTACTTCCCCAAACGGGCTGCTTTGATGTACCCTACCTCTCTCAAAATAGCCACGTTAAGCAGTCGGTCCCGGCTGTTGTCGATAGATGACAGTCGTTAAGCTAAGTCAGTGGCCCTCGGGCGGCTTGAAAACATCGGTCTTCGCCAATCCACATTTGAGCAGCGTGGTGGAGTTTGCTCAAACCCCTGCAGTAGGATGAGTAAGGGTTGGTGTGGTGGTACGGGTTTCCTCACGATGTTTTTTTTCGTCAAGCAAGGAAAATTAGTGTTACATGATCAAGATTCGAACCAAGACCAGCCGATCAATAGGCAGATTATCCGATCCATTAGACCAGGGTTTCCCAACCTTTCTTTTGTTGAGCCTCCTTGGACTACAAATAATATTTTCACACCCCCTTTTTAACCCCCGACGCAAAAGAGGGGTGTTATAAGTTTGACGTGTGTATCTGTGTATCTGTCTGTGGCATCGTAGCTTCGAAATGGATGAACCGATTTTGATTTTGTTTTTTTTTTGTTTAAAAGGCGACTTAATCTAGAGTGTTTTTGTGTATACCATATAGGTTATTTTTACGTCAGGGGATTTTAAATATAATTTTGCTTGTTAATTTTTTCATCACATAAAATTCTTCTTGAACTTCTTCTGGTAATTGTGAGACATTTACAAAAAATGTGTTTCTGGTCATGTGCCATATAGGTGACTCTGAATAATGTCTTAATAGTGTCGGCGAAATTCGTCTTCCAGCGATTGCAAATGAGTTTCTTTATCAGCTTTCTAATCTTAGTCCAGTTTGTTATATTTAATTGCTTTGAATAGTCGAGAAAAATACATCCCGCCCCCCCTTGATATCTCCACACGCCTCCTGCACTAGCCTATCATTGTTCTTATCTGAAATATCATAATGCAATTGAATTGTCAACTTCTTGGCAGTAAAAACCTGACCTAGTAGGCACAGCTCGCTATACACAATGTAGTGCTGGTCCCAACGCTTACTTATGGAAGTGAGAGCTGGGAAGTAGGATAAACGCTGTTTTAATTTGTTGCGGATCGATTGTCCGTAGACCGTATTCGCAATGACGATGTTAGATAGTTAATAGATTCGGGCGTTCTTTTGCGAAAGTCAAATTTACATGCAATTTGTTCTAACGTGCTTCCGCCACCAACTAGTTCATGCAGTGGGTGCCGGCCGGCGCTAGGCCGCATGAACTAATTGGTGGCGAAAACACACAAACCAGGTTAGAACAAATTGCATGATGATGTTAGAAACAGAATTGGTCTGAAAGAGGGCGTCGGTGTTAAAATAAAAAGAGGCATGAAGAAAGAATGACAAAACCAGAGACATGTTACTACAGGACTCGCCATACGCGTGATTCTGTTAGTAAATAATTCTGCCATTTTTGACGGGGGACGAGGTAACTACTACCTAGAAACGAAAATAATGTTTTAAGAAAATGTCAACCTTATTACGAGGCACATACAGTTCAAAGTTATTTTCTTACCGCTGCCTGCCATCTGTTGTGGAATAGCTGAACTTCTTCGTAAATCGAAGCTGGTAGATTCAAAATTACGAAACGTCTTATATACTTTTTTTTGTCTTTAGCTAAATGAACTCTATTATACAGCATTACAGCATGAAGGACTGTTTTGTTTTGCAGTTTGTATAATTTACGCTAATTTGGGATAGGAGATATGCGACCAAAGTCGAGGAATATGATTCGATTGCATCAGTACTCGATTACTGAATCGATTTCTCATGTATTAATCGTTATTACACCATTTTAATTTCTTTTATATGAAAGTAAATAAAATAATACTTGCGTGTGAAAGGTAACTCAATATTTTTGCAAACTAGAAGTGTTCGACCTTTTTTTGCATGACATAACTGCACAGTTTGGCATTTTTAGTGTAACACTTTATGATGTTACCTGAGCGATAACGATTACAAGACTGTTAGAGAATCGATTACGCACGAAGTATTTATGCGCGCAATGGATCACAATATCTTGTACCATGGCAGAGGGGAATGATCCTACGAGGCTGGTCCTTTAGTAACATGTCTCTGGATAAAACAGATATATACAAGGCAATAGTGGAAGGATGTAGGGGCCGAGGAAGACCAAGACTTACATACCATGACCAAAATTGGTCGTGTTCTACAAGGTGATGTCAGGAGCGTTAGAAACCGGCGAGTGTGCATGACAAGAGCAATGAATGTTATTGAAGCGAGTGAGGTGTGTAAGGATCGAGTAGCGTGGCGCTCGGTTCTCTCTGCCTACTCCGCAAGGGATTTGGCGTGAAGTTATAGATACATAGGTTTATAAAGTCTTGCCATGCCAAGACGCTGCTGCTCCCAGCTGCGTAAACTAATTTTTTCTATAATTCCTTTACCTACCGTGGTGCTCAACTGTGGAATAAATTACAAACACACATTCGGAAAAGCCCATCAATCCACTCCTTTAAAAAAATTGAAAGAACATTATTTATCAAGTCTAAAATAAGTATATGTATGTATATAAACGTAACTGTATTTATATACGTATTCATGTAAATATATTTATGGTATATATGAGTGTATTTGGTATGTATTTATTTAAACGTTGTTATATACGTATTCATGTAAATATATTTATGGTATATATGTGTGTATTCGGTATGTATTTATTTAAAATGTATTTAGGCACGTACTGCTGTCCGTAACTGACGAGATATCCCACTGCTGAGGGTTGGCCGGAAGAGATCTCGTTTAGAGATAAGCTCACCTCTGTACTACCTTTACAATACATTGTAACTTTTTTTGTATTTATATGTGCAATAAAGAATATATAATAAAGCCAACGATCCATATTAATCTATTTATATACTCACTAATAAAATTTCAAAGAAAGTCTTGTATCCGTGCCTGTGCCAGCTGATATGTTGGTGTCCGTCCAACTCCTCATATTTACTATCTGTAGTGATGTCATTCCAGGAGTTGGTAGCTTCGTAGTTGTCCACCACCAGGTCGGCGAAGTTGAGGAACTCGGTGATGAAACCTTGGTCATTGAGGACTTCCGGGTGCTTCTCCTTTATATAGTCTAGTAATCTGAAATAGACAAATTATATTTAGGGGTAATGATATCTTAATCCCAACCCCATTTATGGAAGTGAAAGTTGGGTATGGCAGAGAGGGCATGAAAATAGAATAAATGGGGTCGAGATAAGAGCATTGCGCAAAATTTGTGACATAACGGTTGCTGACCGCGTTCGTAATGACGTAAGAAAGAGTGTCGGTGCTTAACACCGACATAACAAAAGGCATGCTCCATTGGTTCGAACATGTAGAAAGAATGCAGAATGAAAGAATGACGAAACAGATATACAATGCAAAAGTGGAAGGATGTAGGCCGAGGAAGACCGAGACTAACCTACTATGACCAAATTGGTTGTGTTTTATCAGAAGGTGATGCCAAGAGTCCTAGAAACCGGCGGGCGTGCACGAAAAGAGTTATGAATGTTAAAGAAGCGAGTGAAGTGTGCAAGGACCGCTTCTTATGGCGCTCGGTTCTCTCTGCCTACGCCGCAAGTGATTTGGCGTGAAGCTATAGATAGATAGATATTAAGGTGTAGTGATGTATTTATTTATTGGGACAAACAAACAGCTGATACAATATTGTATATGTTAACATTAGTATAGAACAAGTAAGTTGGAGCTATTGTACAGCCAACATCGTTATCCATATATTAATAATTACTTATATTACGAGTATTTAGTATGGTGATACACACAAATTTCAAAGACAATGAAGACCAAATTCTAAAGAGGGTTAATATTAATTTAGTTACAAAGTAATTTGAACAACAGATGATGAAAACAAAAATTAAAATCGAAGCCTATGATACTAGAAAATTTATAGACTCACAAACCTTTCAAAATATCAGTCACTTGTTTCTTATAACTATACCGGGATAAAACGAAACTGCTAGGTATGCGGTAACATATAGAACTAACGAGACTTGTGCAATCAAATCCATAGTGACATATGTTATATAGACATATTGCATCAAGAAGTAATCTTTTGCTCTCTAGTGAAATGAGATTAATTTTATTTAACAGTTGTTCGTATGAGGGACGAGATTTCCAGCATTTATAGTGAATATTACGTAGGAATTTACGTTGAACAGACTCGACTCGATCCGTGTAAACGTCATAATAGGTTCCAAATTACTGTGCAGTACTCTAACTGAGATCGAATTAGGGATGTAAATAAACAAATATAAGTTTTGGGTTGTTTAAAATGTGGACACGATCGTAAAACAAAACCATACAGCTGAAAAGCTTTCTTTGTTATATATATTTTTTTATACTACGTCGGGAGGCATACAAGCATACGCCCCACCTGATGTAAAGCGGGTCCGTACCCTGTTAACGCTTGTAATATATTAAGTATCACTCGCGCGATGCCTCCTCTGCTGCTTACACAGCAACTCCTTGGGAGCTCACTCACAGGAACACAACAAGCCTCTAGTTGGAGTTGTTATTTGACTGCGGTTTTCTGTGAGGTGGAGGTACTTCCCCAGACGGGCTGCTTTGATGCGCCCTACCTCTTTTAAAACATCCAGACGAAGACAAATAGACATGTTCATGCACACAAATGTTTGCCTTGTGTGGGAATCGAACCCACGAGCGTTCGGTCAAAGTTGCGTCATTCACGACTGAGCCGCCGAGCTCGTCAAATGTGTTTGTCAAGATGTAGTTTAGAATCTAGGATGACACAAAGATCTTTAATAACCGAGACTTCATCAAGTGGTGCGTCACAGAGAGTGTATGTATAATTTACCACATACATACTTTTTTTGTGAAAGTTATACTTTTGCACTTAGATAAACTTAGCTGAAGTTTATTAATATGACAATAAGCGGATAAACGATCCAGGTCGCTTTGTAGTAGATGACAACCCATAAAGACAAGTGATTTTCTGATATTTTTTTAGATCATCTGCGTATAAAAGTAAAAAGCTATTTCTAAAGCAGTGATTTATGTCGTTGATGAAAAGTATGAACAATAACGGACCGATTAGCGAACCTTGGGCCACTCCAGAAGTAACGGTAATTGATGCAGAGGAATAACCATTGATAACTACCCTTTGAGTTCGGTTTGTTATATAAGAGTGAAACCATCCTAAAATATTGCCTCTTATGCCATTGAACGCGATTTTGTGCAATAATATTCTGTGGTCCACTATGTCAAACGCCTTCTGGAAATCAATATAAATGGAGTCTACCTGAGCATGATTGTCCATACACTCAAACAAAATGTTAGTGTATACGAGAAGATTGCTAACCGTGGACCTTTTAACGAAACCATGTTGTTCAGGTATGATGGTGTTATAAAGGGATGGGTATATGACATTATGCACCAGTCTCTCTAAGACCTTAGACATGGTGGACGTCAGCGATATTGGACGATGATTCTCAGTATCGTTTATTCATCCACTAACTCGATGCTTACTTAACCGAACGCTTAGGTCGCCTACGGTGGTACGGCCACGTTTTGCGAAAACCCGCAAGTTACGTGAGGAACAAATAGCTAGCCATGGCATCTCCACCGGGTCCCGGTGTAAGGGGTAGGCGTAACAAATGTTGACATGAATATAATTACTTGGACGGGCGAGTTTCCTCACGATGTTTTCCTTCACCGCCGAGGAAGTGATAATTACAAATACGCGTATATATACAGAAACTCGGAAAGACGAATGAGTGTTTATCACATTAGTGTTGCCCACGCTAGAACTCGAACCAGAGACAGGACAGTTAAAAGAGTAATTAATTATCCACTGTTCTTTACAATTTTAAGAGAGGTAGGGCGCGTCAAAGCAGCCCCTCTGGGGAAGTACCTCCACCTCACAGAAAACAGCAGCCAAAAGACAACTCCCTAGGGGGTTGTTGTGTTCCTGCGTGTGATCGAGGTCACCAGTAAGCTCCCAAGGAGTTGTGTGTAAGCAGCAAAAGGGCATCGCGCGAGTGATATTTAACATATCGCAAGCGTTGATAGGCTACGGTACCCGATTTACATCAGGTGGACCGTATGCTTGTATGCCTCCCGACGTATTAAAAAAAATTGGTTGTCTGTAAAGTCGGTTTACGGACGATAATTTTACGTGATAACGTCATAAATAAACATTCAACAGTTGACAAAACAGTTCACGTGTAGGTTGTGTGCTGCCGCTGTCTCTCTTCTACTCGGACGCATCGGCCGATGGAGTGGAAGAGAGATAGATGCGTCACAAGCCAAACGCTTAGGCCGCTCGTGCCTCTCTATCGCTTGTTCCGCGCTCTCGCTTGCACGCTCGGCTCACGCGGAATGTGACACTTTTTCGTGCGTGCAGCCGGCGTTCATCGCTTTATAAGACGTTAATACGTTAAAATTAAAGAAATTTTCGTACCTCCTAGTAATATATTGTCCAAGAGGCTCTGCCTTCTCCGGTGGATTGTCAGCGCACTCCAGAACGAAGTACAGCAGTTCGTTGATGAGGCTACTGTTGGCCTGGCTGCCGTCCGACATGTAGACGTCCATGTTAATGTCCTGAGGTACCACTGTCACGTTATTTTTAACAGCCGCGTCGTACGTCCGGCTGGGTTGCTTCCCGTCAAACTGGCCGTGGATCCTGAAGACATATAATGTGGAAGCTTGTGGGTTTCAGGTCTACGCTTGTTTGCTACCATAATGGTATAAATAAAAAACGAGTGTGCTTTAGACCACACGACTGAAGTAAAACTTCTTTAGCTCCATAGTGTGATACAGACAATAGACCTGCACTGTGTCTTACATATACGAAACCTAACTCGCTATGAGAGAAAGAGAGAAAGAAAATGTGTGCTCGCACCTCTCTCTCTTACCCCTACAGTAATATACGAAACGTAACTCTCTCACTTTCTATGTTCACTAACTTATATCTCCTTCTCTACTTCCGTTCGCCTCGTCCAATCACACTTTTCGTAAAGTTGGTGAATGCGTGACGAGAGTCATCGTGAGAAAAAAGTCTGGGAACCTCTGAATTACTCTGAGAGGCGCAGCGACTTCATCGAGCTCTTCAGTGCTCATCTTCTGTAGTTACTTACCATTCAGCTCCAACCTCCACCACGCCGTCTCCAAACGGCACAGTGTTCACTCGACCCCCGACCCGATCCTGCGCCTCCAGAGCCAGCACCCTCTTCCCGGCAGCTGCTAGAGTCGAAGCTGCAGTAGTTCCTGCAGCTCCCAGGCCGACTACTATTGTGTCGTACTGCATCTTGTTTGCTCTGAAATGGATTTTTTTCTTTGTTAATGCCAGGATTCTTTATATGATACCATGGAAACACTTAAATAAAAAATATTTTTTATACAACATCAAGAGGCACACAAGCAATTGCCCACCTGATGTAAAGTAGTTACCGTAGCCGAAGAACACTTCATCATCATCATATCAGCCGAAGGACATCCACTGCTGAACATAGGCCTCCCCCTTAGAGTTCCACAGCGATGGCCGCTTGCGTCCATGACTCCCTGCGATCTTCACAAAATCGTCTGTTCATCGTGTGGGGGCCGTCCTACGCTGCGTTTTCCAGTTCGTGGTCACCATTCGAGAACTTTTCTGCCCCAATGGGCATCGGTTCTCCGTGCTATGTGTCCTGCACACTGCCACTTCAGCTTGCTGATCCTTAGAGACACGTCGGTAACTCTAGTTTTGCTACGGACGTGCTACATTTCTGAATCTATCTCGTAGAGAAACTCCGAGCATGGCTCTCTCCATCGCACTCTGTGCAACCTTGATCTTCCGTATGAGTATAGTGAACGACCACGTTTCTGTGCCGTAAGTCTTCACTGGCAACATACGCTGGTCAAAGACTTTCGTCTAGAGATATTGAGGTATTTTGGACGAGAAAATCTCTCGCAATTTCCCAAGCGCTGCTGCATCCGAGTTGGATACGTCGAGAGACCTCTTTCGCGAAGTTGGATCTACCTACCTGGACTGTCTGTCCTAGGTAGACATACTCATCAACAACTTCAAGAACCGAGCTCCCAATTGAGACTGGAGTGGGTAAAACATGCACATTCGACATGATTTTCATTTTGTCCATGTTCATTTTAAGACCCACTCGTTGGGATGCTCTGTCGAGATCTCCAAGTATTGTATTCAAGTCCTCCAGCGATTTCGCCATGATTACTATATCATCGGCAAATCGAAGGTGAGTGATATACTCGCCGTTGATTTTGATGCAGTATCAAGTAGCTTGAATACATCTTCCAATGCAGCAGTGAACTGTTTCGGAGAAACGTCTGCATGTCTCACTCCTCTCTGCAATTGGATAGGTCTCGTAGTCTGGTGCCGCAGTCGGATCGACATGGTCGCGTTTTCATATATACTCCTCAACACTTCGATGTACCTATAATCAATGCGGCACCGCTGGAGAGACTGGAGCACAGCCCAAGTCGCGATGGAATAAAAAGCCTTCTCATAGTCCACAAACGCTAAGCATAGTGGTTGGCTTGTTCGGGAGGCTGGAAGTCATCAAACCTGCGTGCAAGACGATCCGTGATGACCCTTGAAAACAGCTTATAGACATCGCTCAGAAGAGAGATGGGTCTGTAGTTTTCAATAAGGCTTTATCACCCTACTTGAAAAACAACAGCACCACGCTTCTGCACCATGCCTGCGGTGCTTTGCCCTCGAGGATGATGATGAATTGAAAAGGTCCTAAGAACCCTAAGTATTGGTTTTCCACTCGCTTTCAGAAGTTCTAAACAGGCTGATGTCCGGGATATCCTCGGTGTAGTGTCTGGTCAGATGAACACTTGTAATATATTAATACTCACACAACGCCATCTTTGCTGTCAACCCAGCAACTTCTAAGGAGTTTACTGGTGACCTCACTCACACCCAGGAATACAACAACCCTCCAGGGAGTTATTAATTGGCTGCGGTGTGTTCTGTGATATGGAGGTACTTTCCCACATAGGTTCTGTTTATGCCCCCCACCTCTCTTAAAATATATATTTTATATACACATCAAGTGGCAGGCAAGCTTAGTTACTCCTACTTAGTGGTAACTTCAAACATATAAAATATAATACTCCCAATACAAGTTAATTAGTTAGCAATTAACTAAATAACGAACTAATCAAGATAACCAATAGTATTTGTGTTTGTGATCTTAAGAGATATTGATATTTAAGAGAGGTTGTAGGGATTTCCATTATTTGTCACTAAATTCATTTTAAGGCCCTGCTGTTCAGCATACAAATAATAGCTTTGTAAATCATTAATCTATATTAATAAAAATGGAGTTCCTGACTAATTCACTGACTCATAAACGCCCAGGCCAAACTCTTAAACCTAAAAAGCTGAAATTTTACTCCTACAAAAATCCTGTCTTATCTCACGAGAGATAAGAAAGGATTTTTTGAAATTCAACCCCTAAGGGGGTGACAAGGGGCTTGACAGTTTGTATGGAGCTGAAATATTTTTTCTAGTTAGTGACTTGGAACTTTGTGGAGATACTCTCTATTAGAATCAAAAAAAAAGAAATTTCAGCAATTTCAAAATTCCACCCCTTAACCTCTCATTATCCGCGGACCGCTTTTCAACCAAGAAATGTATGGGAAAACGTATATAACGGGGTCTCACAGATTAAAGGGTGTAATGGGGGTCAAAAGTATTTCTTGAACTAAAAGTAGAATTGATAAGAATTTTTTTTCTTTTAATTGAGCTGCTTTAGGCTTTGTAAATATACTCTCAATCAAGACGTCAAAAAGTAATATCAGAGTTTTTCAAAATTCGACCCATAGAGGGCTAAAAAGGAGGTTGACAGTTTGTATGGAGTAGATATATTTTTAGAAATTAGTAATTTGGAACTTTGTACATATACACTCCATTAAAATCCATAAAAAGTGATTTCATAGTTTCCAAAAATTCCACCCCTTAAAAGGTGTAATGGGGCTCAAAATATTTCTTGAATTAAAAGTTGAAGTGTTGAGAAATTGGTTTTGTCAAAGTGAGCTACTTTAGACTTTATAAATATACTCTCAATCAAGACGGTAAAAAAGTAATTTGAGCGTTTTTCAAAATTCACCCTTACAGGGCTGAAAAGGGGGTTGACAGTTTGTATGGAGTAGAAATATTTTTAAAAGTTAGTGACTTGAAACTTTGTACAGATACTCTCTATGAGAATACGAAAAAAGTGCTTTCAGCATTTTCATAAAATTCCACCCTTTGCGAGGTGAGGCGAGATGAAAAGGGGGTTGAAATTGTGTTTGGACGAGACACTTATGACGATATTAATAGAAATGGAGTTCCTGACTAATTCACTGACTCATCAATCGATTCCTTTTGTAATGCATATGAGAGAAAAGAAAGGATTTTTTGAATTTCAACCCAGACAAATATTTTTTCAAATTAGTGACTTGAAAATTTTATGTTTTTAAAATAGCACTGCTTGCCGACGGCAGGATGTTCACCCTCACATGCTGGACCCGCAATACTACAGCATGGGACTCTTCAAGAAAGGCGCAAAGAGGTTTTTAGAGGGTCGGCAATGCATGATTGACACGGACACTGCTGGTATTGCAAATGACCTTAGGCTACAGTGACTGTTGACCATCAGGCCGTATGCTTGTTTGTGACCTTGCCGATATATATAAAAAAAGAAACCTATAGAGAGCCGATGACACTGATATTACATAGTAACCACGCAGCACTTATTGACTTATTGGTTAAAATATCCTCCCATTGGTCAGTAGGCTCGCATTGCGGAGATATTTAGGCGTTAACACACATTTTAGTTATCGCGGGTGCTTTCATGCGCAAATAATACAATGTTTAATCTGATTGGATAATGGATGATAACCTTTACACTAACCGATTATTAAATTTATAATCGTTTGATGTGAAGCATCGCCATTTCATAATCTTTCTGCACACTAATATTAAATACAACATTACAAAGTAATAATTTTATTGATAAGTCTGTCTAATAAGGTTATCATTGTTTATCAAAGTTCATCCTCCAAGATCACCTACTGCAGACAGTAAACAAACTCATACGAAGGTTATTTAGTAAAATCGTAATTACTTACGACACGGATATCCGATTTTAATTCAATTCTTGCTGGATATTACACAAAACAAACAAATCCAGTTCGATTAACTAATTCAAATTACTTGGATAGAATTGACAGGAAAAAGTTCATTATGTGACATTGTGACACCATGTGACATTGACAGAAGGAGAGCATTTAGGTACTAACACATTGTGACGAAGATTACCAACCACCAAATATATTTATCCCTAAACTAATATAAAATGGTACTAGACAAACCTATTTTGTAGCAATGGAACCATGGAAATAGTGACAACAATTTCCCCAGACATTGCTTACGTTTACATTCGAAAATCGTATTCAATACATTATTTATACTGGTATATTATATACTTGTGAATAATAATATTAAATACGTATTATAAGTCGCCTTTTCTATTAAATATATATGGAGTTAAGTGTTGTTGCAACTCGGTTCTCTCTGCCTACCCTGCAACGGACCTGGCGCGAAAATATACATACATGTGTATAATGGTACTCAAAGGTTCTAGTGGTACAAAATAAGGAGCTCTTTTTATATTTTAATATTTAGTTTTTACATTTCATTATTAATTTATTAGTACTATATTTTTAAGATGCATGTTATTATTTAGAAGCGTGAAGCTATGTATATGTATATTTAATTTATATTAGTTTTCGGTAGTTGGTAATCTTCGTCGCAATCTGTCAGTCCTTCTATCAATGTCACATGATGTCACAATGTCACATCATTAACTTGTTTCTGTCAATTCTAAGTAATTTAAATTAGTTAATGGAACTAAAATTGTTTATTTTGTGTAATATCCAGTAAGAATTGAATTAAAATCGGATATCCGTATCGTAAGTAATTACCCACCCGACGGAGGGTTAGCTAATTTAGCTAGCTAATTTTTAATTAATTTTGCACCACACTTATCCCTAAATGAATATATATATATATTCATTTAGACTATATATATATATATATAAATGAATTTATATATATCCTACTAATATTATAAATGCGAAAGTTTGTATATATGGATGTTTGTTGCTCTTTCACGCTTAAACGGCTGAACGGATTTGAATGAAATTTGGCACGTAGATAGATGGATTAACACATGGCTACGCAATTTGACTCCACGCGGGCGGAGCCGCGGGCAGCAGCTAGTATATGTATATAGCAGTTACCGTTGCCAAGACAATAAGTAAGCACATCAATTGTTTTATTAGGTGGATTTCCAAACTTTCTTCATAACAACAGAGATTTTTAGTTTATATATATGTATATATATAATAAACATATATATATATATATGTTTTTGCATAGGCTACGATAACTACTTTATATCAGGTGGGCCGTATGCCTTCCGATGTTATATAAAAAAAGTTTTTTGTAACCCAATTTTCCTAAAATTTTCAAAACCCAAAAATCCATTTGCTGTGTTTGGGAAAAACGCGGAACTTGCTGGAAATATTGTGCATTGAGTTTAAAAACTGCGACGTTTCGTTATTATTATTTTTTTGGTTCTTTTCATCCCCGAGGAGAAAGGCAAAGGGATCTAGCCCTTACAGCCAAGTCATCAGTTTAGAACCATTTGAAAATCTTAATTCTATATTCCAGCTTCAGGACCTCTGCTGAAAAAATACTTGGGAAGGGTACCTAGACCCAATCAACCCAGTTTAAATACTTTAAATACCACTCATAAAACGATAGTGATTTTACAAGGTTTTCTTGATGAACTTATTCACGTCTTCCAAAAAGTGCATAAGCGTGTTATATTTGAGTTTTTTCATTACTGTATAATTTCACTAGCACTTATGTTACAAAATACTATCAAATTTGTCACACAAAACTAATTTTATACTGAATTGTAAAAATTTCAAGTAAAACAACAATGTCACTCGTCAAAAGCGCGGGAAGAAGTTTCGTTATGTTTTTGACGTTTACATTTGGATACTTTATTTTTGTCCACGAGGGGAAAGGCAAAGGGCTAGCCCATACAGCTAAGTTCAGTTCAGAACCACTTGAAAATCTAAATTCTAGATGTACCAGTTTCAGGAACTGTGCTAAAACTTACTTAGAAAGGGTACCACACCCAATACTGTAGTTTAAATATCACCCGTAAAACGATAGTGAATTTTACAAGGTATTCTTCATGAAATTAAATCCCGTCTTCTAAAAAGTACATAAACATATAATTTCACTAGCACTTATTACTTCTAAAATACTATTAAAATTGTCACATAAAACTAAATTTATACTGAATTGTAAAAATTTCAAGTATGACTACAATGTCACTCGTCAAAATGGTGGAAACAAGTCTACATTTGGGTACGTATCTACTAAGGTTACCATATGATAGGGATTTTCCTGACATGTCCGCATTTTTAGCCCCTTTGAGGGAAACAGTATTATTTTATACATACATATCATCACGCCTGTCTCCCATTTGGGTAGGCAGGGATTTTTTTTAATGATCAGGAATTTTTAACTTGAAGAAAAATAAATATGAAATGGAAATTTTGGTATTCAATAAGTAGTTTGTCAACAAACAATATTAAAAAAAAAATCCGTAGAATTAAATAAGTTTGCTGCCTTGGGATGTGATTCATAGTCGGGGTGTGACGAATTGTTTGTAAGCTAAGAATCACCGACAATTTTATTGGTGTCGTCGACAGTATTCTTGACAAGCTCGGTGGCGCAGTGGTTAGTAACGCTACTTTGGCACGAACGCTCGAAGGTTCGATTCCCACCAGACACTAGTGTGCATGAACAATGTCTGTTTGTCAAGAGCTGACAAGAGCGTGTACCACTCATTCTTGTCTTCGAGGTTATGTACGTATTTGTAATTATCTGTTAGGAAATCTGTTGGTTATACCGTGAGGAAACGTGCATGTCCAAGAAATTATATTTCCAAAGATGTGTGACCTAACCTAAAATAGGTCTGGTTATCCCTCTATCTGGTCTGGTTATGTGTTGTAAAGGTCTGACGGCAGTTGCTCCATGTAAACTAAGTTTCTTCGCCAAATCTTTAGTTTTAGACAGCCGATCATGCCAATCCTAATGGATTACTAAACGAGATAACGCTAAGTTAGAAGATTCGTATTTTATGCAACCTGTCACAAAAAGCGGACGCGATATGGCGCGCTGCGATCGGTTTTTGTATGACAGGTTGCATACAAACACGAATGTTACAAAAATTTCGGTCCCGGATTGCTGCCGCTTTCCCGCTTATCCCGCTAATAACATAAAAGCTATTAATTTTAGCTTTTAGGTTTTCTTTTTTAACTTGAAACGTGAAATTTCGCTTTGTAGAGAATCGCCTGTAAAAATTAAATGTATAGAAGTATGTTATGTCAAGATCGTTTATAACTTTAGAACTAAAGGACCTATTTGCTTTATTTTATTGTCATTATTTAGTAGAGGAAAGAAACCATTATTCGGTAGTGCATATATCGCTGGCGTAAATAGCGCTCTTATCGTCTGCAGAAGACAGAAAGACGCTTTCGGATTTAATTTACTATCGTGCACTGTATCTGTATCTTTAAGACAGGTAGGGTGTAACAAAACAGCCCATTTGAGGAAGTGTCTCATAGAAAAAGTCCCCTGGAGGGTTGTTGTACTCCTGTGAGTGAGTGAAGTCACTAGGTAAGCTCCTAAGCAGTTGCTGTGTTCGCAGCAGTAGTGGCATCGCGTCAGTGATTCTTAAAAAAGTAAAAATATCTACTTACTTTTCATTAGATGTGGCATGTGCGCACAACAGAACGCAAAAACTGTACACGAGTCTAGTGAGGGCCGCCATATTGACGAATGAAATTCCCGCCTTCGAAGCTGACTTTATCCTACTTATGATTGACGTCGTTATGTAATATTTATATGTCGTTATATCATATATGTGTAATATACCGGGTGACTTCGATCTCATTCTTGGAAATTCCATGGCATGCTGTGTAAGTATAGTAGAATCTATTAATGTGAATATTTGAATTTATTATTTTATTTTTATTTTGAATGTTACAAAATAATTAAGAAAGTACGATATATTTTTTTTTAACCCTGGTCACTCTACTGGTATACACGCGGCTTTTCCTTTGACGGTGCCGCAAAGAAACGTGGCGTACGCAGAGAATCAATTACAAAGTGCCGCTTGACTCGCCCGAGTCGCACCTACGTTTCCCTTTTTACTACTACTAAGTTTTTTGCTGCGTTCCTCATTTTCGTTACAATGTCACGCAAATATTCAAATAGTGGATATGATTAGGTTTTACATTCTTGCTGGAGAGAACTTGAAGTAAGCCAGAAGAATGTATTCTGAGTCGGATACCGTGTAGGCGTTGCGCATGCATGGGTTTCCAAAGTATTGAGCGCCAAGTACAAATTTGATTTTAAATACATACGAGTATCAAGGGCTTCTAGACAGTTAAGGTTTCACAATCATTCCCGCGGCAGAGGACGACCTAACTTGGCTATTTGCATTGATGAGGAAATTGTTTGCTGAATCCGAATCTGAAGTCAAAATTCGAATATTCGAAAAAAAAACGACAGACACGCACACACAGACACACACAGAGACAAACATATAGATTTCATGTAGGAACGGTGTTCCTGATAAATGAATGATTTTATATTATTTATTAGTTAATAGATTCAGGTGTTATTTTGCGAAAGTCAAATTTACATGCAATTTGATCTAACCTGCTTGTGTGCTTCCGCCACCAATTAGTTCATGCGGCCTAGCGCCGGCCGACACCTACCCACTACTGTTAGTAAATGCAACATGCCGACGCTGCCATGGCTGCTCTGGTTGTCTCTGCCTCGGCTGCTGCGGTCGTCCGCCATCTGGAACAGTGGTAGCGGAACTTGGTGGCGATAGCACACAAAGCAAGTCAGATCAAATTGCAAGAAAGAAAGAAAAGGTTTATTTGGACGTAATACAAACATTATACACATATAAACATATACAATGATACAGCAAAAGTGCTGTGAGGCAGCCCAAATAGGTCTCATCTCAGAATACTGCCGTGTCAAATACCCGGCGCAGATTTTCAGATCCTGATTGTGACACTAGAAGATTGCGTAATAAAAACATCCAGTCTACAATTGTAAACATGTGATATGAGATAATAAGCTAGAAGATGTCGCCGGGCGGGCATTCGTCAACATGGCTTCGACGCCAGTGCTTGTGTTGAGTTTGTGCTACTTACTGTGTGTGAGGGCTGCCTCTATAAATCAAACGTAAGTTAACATGAGTGGATTTTTGAAGTGATAACTTCTTACGGGAGGGTAAACCGCTTCGTTACGTAACGCGTTACGGCGCCAGTCTGCCTGGCTTCCCTTTCTTTCGCGCATACGGCAGCTTTAATTATATGTAGATTAGTTTAGACAGAAGTGATAACTTATTATCACTTCTGTCAGAAGTCCCGTGACGCACACGTTTTTTTTAATTTTTAATTTATTAATCATTATCCTTAAATATTATATCTCACAATATATAATGCAAAATACAAAATACTTTTAGGGTAAAATAAATTTAGGGGTGGAATTTCATTACGATTGGCGACTTTTAGGGTAAAGTAAATTTAGGGGTGGAATTTCTTTACGATTGGCGACTTTTAGGGTAAAATAAATTTAGGGGTGGCATTAAATTACGATTGGCGACTTTTAGGGATTCGTAATGAAATTCCACCCCTATATTTATTTTACCCCATAAGTATTTTGTATTTTGAGTCTGCGCAGCAAGCGTAAGAATTTGGCAAAGATTTTTACACGGAGCGCCTGCCGTCAGATTCCACAACACAGAGGGAAAACCAGACGTTTCATGGGTAAAGTCACACAACTTTTAAAATATAATTTCTTGGACGTGCGTGTTTCCTAACGATGATTTCCTTCACCGCCAAGCAAGTAACAATTACAAATATGTACATAAATACGAAAACACGAATTTAGTTGCACATGGGTGGATCAACTATTCTTTGCAAAAAACATGTCATGTCAGAAACACTAATTTAGAATACTTAGAATTGATATTAAAGAGCGTTCAACTATATAATTTTAATTATTTTTTATTGCTTTTATGGTAACTTAGGTGACAAGATTCACTCCCCATACAAATTATTCCTGTCCCCACGTCTACTTCAATAGACCCTCCCTAGAGGGTCGTTGTGTTCCTGCGTGTGAGTGAAGTCACCAGTAACCTCCTTAGGAGTTGCTGTGTAAGTAGCAGAGGAGGTATCGCGCGAGTGATAATTAATATATCGCAAGCGTTAATAGGCTACGGTACCCGCTTTACATCAGGTAGGTCGTGTGTTTTAAGAGACGTAGGGCGCATCAAAGCAACCCGTCTGGGGAAGTACCTCCACACTCGAAACTGCAGCCAAATAACAATGATGAACACAGCAACTCCTTAGGAGCTTACTCATGACCTCATTTACACGCAGGAGTACAAAATTTGTCCAAGGAGTTGTTATTTGACTGCGGTTTTCTGTGAGGTCGAGGTACTTGGCTGCTTTGATGCGCTGTAACTTTTTAAACAAGTTATTTTTGGAAATATCCTCTGTTTATCACAGTTATGACAATGTATTCAAAAAGCACATTAAAATACTCACTATAAAAGGGTTTATTATAAAAAAAATGTTTACCACCTAAAAATTTTTTCAGCTTTGGGAACAGATAAAAGTCGGACGGTGCTAAATCCGGTGAATATGGGGGATGAGGTAACAATTCGAAGCCACATTGATGGATTTCTGCCATGGATTGCACAGAGGTGTGAACGCGCGCATTGTCCTGATGAAACAAGACTTTTCTTCTCAATAAACCTGGACGTTTTTCTTTGATTTCTTCTCTCAAACGACACAACAGGTTGCAATAGTAATCGGAGTTTATTGTTTCACCCTTTTTTAAATAATCCACGAGAATTATACCCTTTGCATCCCAAAAAACGGATGCCATGACTTTGCCCGCCGATAAAACCACCTTTGCCTTCTTTGGGGTGGGCGATCCTGCTCTTTTCCATTGTTTCGACTGTTCTTTTATCTCGGGTGTATTGTGGTGAACCCAGGTTTCATCCATGGTTATAAATCTTCCAACAAATTCTATTGGTTCAGCTTCATATAACTCTTAACAGTCGCGAGAAGTTGTGAGTCGGTTGCGTTTTTGTTCCACTGAAAGCAGTCGCGGTACCCACCGCGCAGACACCTTAGAGAATCCAAGTTCAGTAGTAATTATATGATGTGTTCGCTCAGATGAGATGCCAACAGTCTTAGCTATCTCCTCGACAGTCAATCTTCGATCAAATAAAATTAAATCACAGATTTTTTCTTTGTTTTGATCAGTGGAAGCAGTCGAAGGCCGGCCGCTACGGGGCTCATCTTGAATGGTCTCACGACCACGTTTAAACTCTGCCACCCAGTTTTTAACAGTCGCATACGAAGGAGCGGACTCACCCAAAGTAGCAGACATGTCTTCATGTATAGCTTTTGGAGTTAAACCTTTCAAATTCAGGTATTTTATCACTGCACGATGTTCAATTTTTTCCATTTTCAAAAATAGCTCTGACTTGATTTATGGTATCACGTGTAAACTAACAATGAGTTACTGTGAATAAACTAAACTGTGCACACTTGTTGCTAAATAATGTAACTACAAAATGAGGGTAGTTATAAAAAAAACCAATGACTTTAATCATGTTAGGCTAAGAACTTTTCAAATGACCCTCGTAGATTAGATGAATATGTAACTGACAAATAAACAATATATCTATCTACAAAGATGTCTGGAAATAAATCGGCACAGATGACCTTTCCTAATAATATTTAATTCTATCATTTGATATTATTGTAATACCTAATTGACAATTTTAAAAGATAACCGTATTGTCAAGTTTATTTCGCCATTTCTTCTTCGCTAAAGCTCATTTTCGAAATGCAAGCAGATTAAAAAAAAGAAAAATAGTAATGTATGAGAATTGAATAATATAGTCGTACTTGTGGCGGGTCTACTTCGATAATTATCAACGTTATCATTGTGACCCCAGTAACATCTACGAGTATTACCTTGAATGTTATTTATCGAGCTCGGTGGCTCAGTCGTGAATGACGCGACTTTGACACCAAATCTCGTGGGTTCGATTCCCACACAGGACAAACATCTGTGTGCATGAACACGACTGTTTGCCTTGGTCTGGATGTTTTAAGAGAGGTAGGGTGCATCAAAGCAGCCCGTCTGGGGAAGTACCTCCACCTCACAGAAAACCGCTTCCAAATAACAATTCCCTAGAGGGTTGTTGTGTTCCTGCATGTGAGTGAGGTCACCGGTAAGCTCCCAAGGAGTTGCTGTGTAAACAGGAGAGAAGGCATTATATATTAAGTATCGCGCGAGTGGCACTTAATATATCGCAAGCGTTAATAGGCTACGGTACCCGCTTTACATCCGGTGGACCGTATGTTTGTATGCCTCCCGATGTAGTAAGTATATAACAAAAAATTGTCGTAAAGAAATAATGGCCTATTCTTAATGAAAATTTCTAATTAGCATTATCCGGTTTTTGTAATCCATTATTAATTAATGCCACATCAACCCTCACTCATCCCACTGCAGGGATACCGGTCTCCCTTCTACTTCACCACGCTGCTCAAATGCGGATTGGCGGAGGCCAGTGTTTCCAAGCCACCCGAGGGCCACTGACTTAGCTTAACGACTGCCATCTACCGACAACAGCCGGGACCGACGGCTTAACGTGCCCTCCGAGCACGGAGAAACTCGGGATAGGTAAACCCATCGATAGACAGGCTGCGGTCGATGTTGCTAACCTGCGTGTTCGGTTAGAATGACACGCGCAACGACGACATCGAGCTCTCAATTAATTAAAAGTAATAAGTAATATTTTCAGGAACACCGTTCCTATATGAAACCTATGTGTTTGTCTGTCGCTTTTTTTCGAATTATTCGAATTTTGACTTCAGATTCGGATTCAGTATAAAAAAGTAGAATAGGAATGTTCAGGAACACCGTTCCTATCTCAACATGGTCAAAATGGCCGTCAAATTAAAAAAAATAATATTAAAATTGTTATATAATTGACGAGCCAGGTGTTCCTCTGGCAATGCAAGCTTGTGCATTCTCAACTGGTTTATTTTGCTATGAATGTGGCACAAATACATTAGAAGTTACTTAAATAGTATTGGATTCACGCACTTTCCCAGGACACTGGTATGCAAAAATTTATAGGTTATTCAGCGTGTAACATGATTAAATTAATATCTCGTGAAAAAAATATAAAAATCGCCAATTACAAAATTGAGTAGAATCAATTTTGTATTAGCCATTTTTTCAGTTTTCTTTTAAGTCCCTGAAGATAGATTTTCTTTCTATTGACGCTCGCAACACCACGGGGATGTTACTCGCACGCTGCCAATCTTGTGACCTAAGGCCGTTTCGTCACAGTACCCAGTAATTTCTCTGCCATATCTCACCCTTCAAACCAGAACCATAGTAAAATCAAATAAGTAGGCCGACTCGACCCCTGAGCGTAGGGATGTCGCTTATTGGCAGAGCTGCGATAGCCAGCGGAGCCACATTACCCTCAAAATTGTCGTTTGGGGTAGACTGATGTCATCCAGCTAGCGTTTAGACGGTAATAGTGAGAAACTCTAAAATCGACACACTAATAGCTAACATATTGTAGTTTTGTATCCTTTAATTTGAAATTTAAATGTTCGTTGGTGAGGAAGAACGGTCCAAAATCGTTCCAATTAGAAAAAAAACATATGGGTAAACGTATGGCCGGCCACTCTGCAGTGCAGAGTCTGCACTGCACTCCCATCAACAGAAAAAGTAACAGCACTCGTCGCTAGATGTCGTACAGGGTTCCATATATTTTTAAAAAATTAAAAAATTAAAAATAAAGTATTTAAATATTTTTTAAATTTAAAAAATATCAGCTCTGCCTACACAGCTTGCTGTTATTTACTAGTAGTTTATACAATCGTCAAAAATGCATACATACATACATATATTCACGCCTCTATCCCGTAGGGGTAGGCAGAGACCACTTCTTTCCACTTGCTACGATCCTTACATACTTGTTTCGCTTCGTCCACTTTCATTATTCCCTTCATACATGCTCTTCGGTTTAGGGTACTCTTGACCTGGCCTTTTTTCAGGACGTCCCTGATTTGATCTCGAAACGTCCGCCTAGGTCTACCCCTTCCAACAATTTCATTCACACTCGCCTTATACACTTTTTTCGTCAATCGTTCTTCATTCATTCTCTCGACATGGCCAAACCATCTCAGCATACCTTTCTCAATTTTTGTCACTACATCTTCTTTCAGATCACAACGTTTCCTTATCTCACTATTTCTTATCCTGTATCTCAGTTTAACTCCTATCATACTTCTTAATGCTCTCATCTCAACTGCATTGATTCTGCTTTCATGTTTTTTTTTTTTTCATTTCTTTCAAAAATGCATAGGCTATCTATATACAAAACAATTTTCCCCTGTAGGTGAATCATCAGTAATCTATAATACAAAGTTTTTCTTAATTATTTTTTGTACATAGACCAGGAGCTGACTATTGTATTGAAGTTATATACTCCTTTAGGCGCGTTATGAAAAAATGATGAGTGAAATTTTAAGATACTGTAACGCAAAAGTAACAGGTTGAAGCTGCCCGCTAAACCGCTCATTAAGTTACGAAAAATATGCTCAAAGTGACAGCCAAATAACAATTCGCTGGAGGATTATTGTGTTCATGCAAGTGAGTGACGTTATTACCTCACGGAATACAACAACCGTCCAGGGAATTGTTATTTGGCTGCAGATTTCTGTGCGGTGCACAGTGTGTCGCCTAGAACAAGCTAGGTGGACAAAATTATTGTTCTCTATTTTTGGGTTGTATTACTTGTAAAAATTTGCATTGATATGACTTGAAGCTTGCTTTAACATAATACACAAAATTATGTCTGGCGAAAAATTAATATAAAACAATTTTATTATTACATAATCATAATATACAAAATAATTTCTATTATCAATCACAATGTACATGAAAGGAAGGAAATTCATTGGCAGACTGAAAACACGCTTTACTTGTTGCTGCCCTGGCTTTAGTCGTCTCTACGATACGTGTTTCTCACCACGAGGCATCCTCATGCGCTTTAGCTGTTAGTCGTTGGAAAAACATGCTACGAATCAACCTTACTTTGACTACGCTAAAATTTCACATCGCCGTCACAAATGTCCGCGTTGAGCTTGGAGGGAGTCTGAAGCCCCTGACAAGGGGGAACGGTTATGCAGAACGTAGCATATAAAGATATTGGCGATAGTACTAACGCACCCTACTACAATTGCATCCAGTCTACTAGTATTTTACCGTATCCTTTCAACCTTTTTTCAGACCAAATCAATATGACACGATAGTGGTGGGCCTGGGAGCTGCAGGGACTACTGCAGCTTCGACTCTAGCAGCTGCCGGGAAGCGGGTGCTGGCTCTCGAGGCGCAGGACCGGGTCGGTGGTAGAGTGAACACTGTGCCTTTTGGAGACGGCATGGTAGAGCTTGGAGCTGAGTGGTAAGCATATTCTTATAACGGTAGAAAACAACAGTTAACCGACAGTAATACTGAATGTTGAAGTTCAAAATTGCGTTGGACTGTAGCCTGTAGCCTTAAAGTGATTCCATGATTTGCAAAGGCGGGCTTATTCCTTCAAGGAATCTCTTCCAGCCGACCATAGAACAGAAAGGGCTTATTATTTTTTTCTTGAATTCGTGAAGGATAAATTTGATGTTAATATTAAATGACAATATTGATGCATGAAAACAGCAATGAATGTTAAAGAAGCGAGTGAGGTATGTAAGGATCGAGTCACGTGGCGCTCGGTTCTCTCTCCCGTAAAGGATTTGGCGTGAAGTTATAGATAGATAGATAGAATATTTATGCAAAAATGTGTTATCTAATACCTACAAATTAATTAATAGGTGTGAGTTTATTAAATAACCAAAAGATGGACTAGTACCATGATTTTGTAAATTATAAACATATCATAACTTTGTAAAATTAATAATCGGAAACAATCACAATTCTTAAAAGATTGTGTGCGATTGAACATTTTTTTTATACGACATATTCTCGAATGGTTTCCAGATGATAAGTTAGGGTTAGGAAGAGAATATATTCTAGAAAAGCTAATTTTTAACCTGCTTTATATGCTACCGCTGCCATTGGATTTCTTTATTTCAATATTTAATTATTATTAAATATTGATGTATTTCATATCAAAAATATTGGTTGTCTGTAAAATCGGTTTACGGACGATAATTTAATGTGATAACGTCATAAGAAAACGTCATAGGGAGTTGTTATTTGGCTGCGGTTTTTTGTGAGGTGGGGGTACTTCCCCATACGGGCTGCTTTGATGCGCCATACCTCTCTTAAAACACCCAGACCAAGACAAACAGACATGTTCATGCACACAAATGTTT
Source organism: Pyralis farinalis (assembly GCA_947507595.1). Lineage (NCBI taxonomy): Eukaryota > Metazoa > Arthropoda > Insecta > Lepidoptera > Pyralidae > Pyralis > Pyralis farinalis. The sequence continues at coordinate 32,905,834 of OX382263.1, read as the reverse complement.
GCCTTGTGTGGGAATCGCGCCCACGAGCGTTTATGTCAAAGTCGCGTGATTTACGACTGAGCCACCGAGCTCGTCAAATATGTGTATAAAATATGTACTATAAAAAAAATGGGTGCGTGTACTTATGTACGCGCGTGAGAAGTTATACTTCTTTGGCATCATTAAATAAATATTTAACATTAATAATTTAGTAATATTTAGTATTAATAATATTAAATAATAATATGTTAATTTGTAAGAACCCTTCTTACAAATTGGAGTAAAATTAAAAAACGTCTTTCAAGTAGTAGCGGCGATGTTTATGGAATGTATTACATACAAGTCAAATGTCAAGTACAATTGTTGTACATTTTTAACTATAGCGCCATCTACCGGTAATACCGTGAAACATTTAGCAGCTTCAACCTGTTACTTTTGTTACAGTGATGGGCGCGCATCTTAAAATTTCACTCTCTCATTTTTTCATAACGCGCCTAAAGAAGTGTAACTTCAAAAAAATCCAAATTCACGTACACTGATTGAAAAAGTTCGCTACCTTTCCTTCTTAACGATATTTGTATATATACAACTACAAAATGATTTGTATTTGTATTTCATTCTCAAGTTTTACACGAACTTTACAATTTGTTCACAGGATTCACGGCCAATACGAAGGGAATACTCCCAGTACAACGTACGATGTAGCTATTAAGAACAACATTACGTTACTGTCGCAGGACTATACCATGAGCGTTTACTTGTCAGACGGGACTCAATCCAACAGCAGTCTCTTCTATGAACTGTACAATTACGTTGTGAAATGCTACAGCGACCTTCCAGAGGAGGCTGAACCTATTGGACAGTATATTACTAGAAAGTAAGAACACATACATACATACCTAGTCCGGTATAAGTTACTTACAATTGAATATGCATTTACTTCCTTATGACGTAATGTAATCTTAGTAAAACGACGAGCTCGGTGGCTCAGTCGTGAATGACGCGACTTTGACACCAACGCCCGTAGGTTCGAGCCCCACACAAGCAAACATTTGCGTGCGTGAACATGTCTGTTTGTCTTGGTCTGGATGTTTTAAGAGAGGTTGGACATCAAAGCAGCCCGTCTGGGGAAATATCTCCACTTCACAGACGCCCTACCTCTCTTAAAACATCCACTAAGACAAACAGACATGTACATGCACACAAATGTTTGCCTTGTGTGGGAATCGAACCCACGAGCGTTGGTATCAAAGTCGCGTCATTCACGACCGAGCCACCGAGCTCATCAGAGCAATGACGACACTTTTAGCTACTCTTCCTTCTTTTTCCCTTATGGTAGGGTTTTGTTACAACAATCGATATTTGTTTGTAAGCTACCGCTGCTTAGCGGTATCCCGATTCCTAATCAATTAGGATTGGTGAGGTCCGCTGCCTAAGACTAAGGATTTGGCGAAGATACCGATGTATACTTGGAGTGACTGCCGTCAGACCTCCACAAGAGGGGAGACCACGCCTTTCTTACGTTAGGGCCCACGTCTTTTGAAATTTCTTGGACGTGCGGGTTTCCTCACGATGTTTTCCTTCACCGCTGTGCCTTAATTACAAATATGGTCACAAATCCGAAAGCACAAATTTAGTGGTACAGCTATGAGCTGTACGCCGATTCTACTAAAATACTGCAACTGCACTGCAGCGCGGCGTGTGTCAAAAATCGTACATTTTGTCGTTTCGTTAAACGTCGCTGCTGTCAGATCGCTTAACGAAACGTCTAAATGTACGCATTTTAAAGGCAAAGTGTAAAGCTTGAGCTGCACTTGACAGGCTTAATAGGCTACGGTAACATGCTGCACGCCTATGGAATGCGTTTCCTGTGGAAATTAGGGTTTTGTCAGACTATAGGCTCCTTTGAGAAACAACTATACGAATTCTATGGTACTCCCGCGTTGAGTTGAGCTTACGAATGTATTTAATTATTTAATCCCAAGAACACGGTATACAAGGTATTACATAAAAAATTGTCTACCAAAAAATTAGTTTTACAATGTAAAGAGTGGTTAGCGTCGATCATCCTGTTGTGCAATTTTTAACAGGGCATGGAAATTTTAGGGCGAAATTCTTTTCGTTTAGACTTGTGTCATCGCCTTCATGTGAGTGTTCTACGACAAATCATGAATTCGAGCAAACAGCACATCATGTTCTCTGGGAGTGCGATCTCTGGCATCGGGAGCGGGACGATATGTTAAACTCCTTGCCACATCCATTGTGTCACATCCGGGGTAGTATACTATTCTGATTTGGTGGCAACAAGGGAGAATTACCAGGCGTTTAGGCGGTTCTGCAATCTATATTATAGGAATCGATGTGTTAGGTAACAACTCACAGTTTAGGTCCCAATAGTGTTAGATATTTGATAACCCGTGGTGCACGGCACTTGACTAGCCATCTCTTTGAGGTTTTAAATGCCTTATTTATCATATTGCTGTCTCTCACTTTGCCAAGAGGGGAAGTGAATTCCAAAACTTCCTACTCCTACAAATTTCTTCTGATTAAATTCGTTGTGAGTTCCAAGGCAGCTGTGGTTTAACCCCCGGGACAGCAAAGGACTTCACTGTTCATTGCCTTTTTTGTGGTCGCCGCTGTTAATTATGGCTACACAGGAGACAAAGTGGTGTGTATCAGTTGTGTGCACTCTGCGGTGATCGGGTTGCTCAATCAAACTACGTGTATATGGGTCGAACGATGTATTAGTACCTTTCATACTTTGTAATTATGTATAATGCAATAAAGTTATACAAACAAACAAACAAACCTATTTCAGAGTGTTGGACTACATTAAAGAGAAGCATCCATCGGTCCTCGAGGACCAGGACTTTGTCACAGAGTTCCTGAGCTTCGTAGACTTATACGTGGACAGCTATGAAGCCACCAGCTCCTGGAATGACATCACGACAAAGAGCAAATACGAGGCGTTGAAGGGAGACCAGACGTTGAGCTGGCATAGGCATGGATACAAGACGTTCTTTGACATCATGCTGGTGAGTTTCCCGACCATCACGAAGCTCCGGAACAGACCGGAATTTTTAATCCTTATTATATTCTACCGTTTAGTTTAGTTTTCATACAGTAGTAAATATAAATAATAATAAATATTGTCTGACAAATTACACAGCGCCATCTAGCCTCAAAGTAAGCGAAGCGTGTGTAATGGGTACTAGACAACTGATAAACATATGTAAATACATTTTTTTTGTAAATATATACTTATTATACATAGAAAGTATCCAGACCAAGACAAACAGATATGTTCGCGCACACAAATGTTTGTCCCGTGTGAGAATCAAACCCACGAGCGTTGATATTTATTCAATTGGTATGAATGGTATAGCAGCCTTAATAATCAGACGTGATATACATAAGTAAGTACGAGTATTAGCAATTCTTGACGGCCCGCTATGGTGCCTATTCACACCTCGTCTGAACGACCCGGGATTATAGGAGGTGGGGAACACATGCGCCGGAAGCGAGTTCCACATTTTGATAGTCCGACAGAGAAATAAGTCGCTGAACCTCTTAGTACGGAATGGCAGCAACCCAATTCTATGTGGATGTGATCTTTAGTCCAGTACGAGTGTTTCGGAGGAGAAAGGGAGAAGGAGGGACGAGGTCGAAAAGCTCCTCAGAACATTCCCCATGGTAATGGATCATTATAATTATTTCCCTTTTTAAACTCATTTTCAGAAAAAATACAACAACGGTCCAGGGTTGCCAACTTTAACAATAAAACTTAACACGGAGGTGAAAAAAATCGAATATTCCGAGGAAGCAGGCAAGCCTGTGTCGGTCACGACAGCGGGTGGAACGGTGTACACCGCTGATAATGTGATAGTCACCGTTTCTCTGGGAGTCCTTAAAGAGAGGTAAGTCAACCTGTTTAAGACCGGCACGACTGATTAACCACGTAAGTATAACTAGACTTTAGCAGAGGGAGACTTTAGAAGTCAAAACAATATACCTGCTTTCATTTATGTATAGTATAGTTTAGGTATAGTTATAAGAAACAAGTGACTGATATATTAAAAGGTTTATGAGTCTATAATTTTGTAACAGTCAATTTTGTTTTTGTTTTCATCATCTGTTGTTGAAATTACTTTGTAACTAAATTAATATTAACCCTCATTAGAATTGGTCTTCATTGTCTTTGAAATTTTCATCATATTTTTTTTTTGTAACATGTATCACCATACTAAATAATATAAGTAATTATTAATATGAGGATAACGATGTTGGCTGTACAATAGCTCATACTTACTTGTTCTATACTAATTAACATATACAATATTGTATCAGCTCAGCTGTTGTTTGTCCCAAATAAAATATTTTTTATTTTTTTAATCCCGTTTCAGGCACGACACGCTATTCGCGCCAAATCTACCACAGGCAAAAGTCACGGCTATAGACAATATATCTATGGGAGTTCTAGCCAAAATTATTCTTTCTTTCGACGAACAATGGTGGCCGAAAGAAAAGTGGTTTAGTTTCATGTGGAAACATGAGGATAAGCTGCAGGTTGCAAAAAATGATTCTTGGACCACGAAGATATTTGGGGCATCAACACCGGCGGGGTCTAATGGAGTTCTAACTATTTGGATTGCGGGAGACAATGCCAAATTGGTAAGTATTTTTTTTTTATTTAAGCTATCGGTACCTACGAAACACTTGAATATGTACTTAGCTGCTGAAAATTGGGCTGAGGACACATCCACATTAAGCCATGGCGGAGTGGATTTCGTCGTCAAGCTGAACAAGCCACTAAAAACTAGTTCGTACTCCATATTCTACCAGAATGTTAGGGGTCTCCGTTCAAAGTTAGTTAAATGTAAACAATCAATTCTAAGTGAATCAGCTGATATATTTGCTTTGACCGAGACTTTCTTAGTAAGTAGTGTTTGTGATGCGGAAGTGTTTTTGAAAGGGTACACTGTAATACGCCGGGACCGCGCCAATGACGCTGGGTGGGGAGGAGTGTTATTGGCGATCCGTTCCTCCCTATGTACAGTGCAAGTTATAACTGACATTGACGGTTATTCCGCAGATATGGAGGTTATTATCGCAGTCGTTACCTTGCATAACAAAAAGTATCTGTTTTGCGTAGTTTACGTTCTGCCTAATTCGAATGACGATAAGTATTTGAATACGCTTCAGGTGCTTGAAAGCGCAGTTGCAAAGCATTCGAATATGAATGTAATGATTTTTGATGACTTTCATTTAAATTTTGTAAACTATATCAATACAATATGGTCACTAATAGATATGGTAACATATTAGATCTGGTGTTGAGCAGTATATGCAGTGAGCATGTCCATGTTAGCGATGATGTAGATCCGCTGGTGCCGGCGGATGCGCACCACCCGCCCCTGAGCGCCCGGCTCAGCGTCCCGCGATCTACTGAGCGGGCGAACTCTGTATCATTCGCGAATCAACAGCTGATACATAGTGATGATAATTTTATGCCGCGGTGGAATTTTTACAAAACTGATTATTACTTACTATATGAATCCATTGCTGATATAACATGGTCCGAATTGTATCAGTTAACTGACGTTAATAAAGCGTTAGGAATATTTTATTCTAAATTAAAGCACTGTTTTTTTAAAATGTAATGTTCCCATAAAAAAGAATAAGCATGACTCAAAATACAATTATCCGAAATCGTATACGAAATAAATTATTGACAACATAAAAAGTAAATATTTTCACTTAAAACAGTTTAAAAAATTTAACAACAATTTTAACGGACAAATGTTTAAATATTATAGACAACACACAAAAAACTTAATAAAAGTAGCTTATAATAATTTTATAGAACGAACTGAGACAAATACTTATAAGAAAGGATCCAAAGAGCTTCTGGTCATTTATGAAGGACCAGCGGTCGTCTAGATATACATGTAACGAATTTGATTTCAACGGGAAGACAGTATCAGGCCCAGGAGCTGGTGATGCTTTTGCTGAGTATTTTAAATCTGTATTTTTGCCTGTTAAACCAACCCTGTCAGCAGCACGTGCAGAGGGGGAAGCGGCTAATACACGTAATCACTACCGTATTGCATTAGATCACATTACCTCAGCAGATCTATTACATGCCGTAAAGCGTCTTAAAGATACAACTGCCATATGACCGGATGGCATCCCATCTTATATTATTAAAGACTGTATATCTGTATTTCAAAAGCCCCTTCTCTATATCATGAATTTGTCACTACAAACAGCTATCTACCCAGTTCTATGGAATGAGTCACAAGTAACGCCGAGACATAAGGAAGGCTCTTCATGAGTTCAACAAAATGTTACTTGAAATATATGATGACCATGCCCCTATTAAAAAAATTAAAATCGGGTCTAACCATTCGTTACCCTGGATAACTGATAACTGTAAACTAATGATTAAAATGCGTAATGATGCACATGAAAGGTACCGGAAGACAAGAACAGAAGCACATAAAAAATATTATTTTGACCTTAAGAAGTTGGTTCAAAAGAGCATAGCTTCTGAGAAGCGTGCATATTTTAATCACCACATCAACTCTCAGATCCACAATAGTAAAACATTTTGGAAAAATTTAAAACAAAAGATTCTAGTGGACCCTAGTAAAAACGATGTATTGCCTGGTTGTTTTGAAAACCCTGATCATATTAATGATCACTTTTTAGATTTACCAATCAAAAACACTATACCAAATTCTGAGTATGCATTTTATGAGCATTACCAATACAGTGATTCAAAATTCCAGTTGCAGCCTGTTTCAGAGAAAGAAGTTTTTTATTATATCACCTCTATAAAGTCGAACGCTATCGGATGGGATGGTATTAGCAGGGATATGATTGTATTGACTCTCCCTTGTACCCTTGGTATTATAACAAAGATTGTAAATCGATCACTTCTCACTGGTATCGTTCCCTCACAGTGGATTGACTCCCTAGTGACTCCTGTTCCTAAAACAAATAATCCAACGGAATGCAAAGATCTTAGACCTATAAGCATATTGCCTTTCCTCTCCAAAGTTTTGGAGAAGGCTGTACACACACAATTAATGAGAAATGTAGAAAAAAATAATATATTACCCGAATTCCAATCGGGATTCCGTAGAAACCGTGGCACACTCACAGCGTTGTTAGATGTAACTGACAATATTCTTAAAGAACAGGACAACGGACGTGGTACTATCTTGACGTACGTGGTGTACCACAGGGTTCCATATTGGGACCGCTACTTTTTATAATATACAGCGCCGATCTATCGCGTGTGATCAGACACTGTAAGTACCATATTTATGCCGACGATGTGCAGGTGTATATATCTGTGTCTCCTTCTATGACTTCACTAACCGTTCAAAGGATGAACGAGGATCTTAATAGCATTGCTGATTGGTCTGTTAGGAATTCCCTCGTGCTTAATCCTTCTAAATCGAAATGCATGTTTTTTGGATCGAAGACGGTGATAAATAATATCACATGTAAGAACCCTGTTATCACCATACATGGCAAGCCTGTAGATAGGGTAGAGGAAGCGAAAAATCTCGGTATAATCTTCGATAGTCAATTGCGCTTCGAGGCCCATGTGGTAGGTGTTGTTAGGAACTGTTTTTACCGTCTGATAGTATTATATAAAATTCGCAATCTGCTTTCAGAAGAAGTTCGTATCAAAATGTGTGAATCACTGGTTTTGTCCAGACTTAATTACGGTGATTTAGTTTATGGACGTCGTTTACTATGCAGAACACAGCGTTTAATACAACGTGTTCAAAATGCATGCTGTCGTTATTGTTTCAATATTCCTCCTCGTACGCATATCTCGCCTTACCTCAATAAAGCTAATATGCTCAATTTGGAATCGCGTCGAAAATTGCACCTATCGTGTATGATGTTCGGAGTGATCAATTGCCATCGTCCACAGTATCTCTTCGACAAATTAAAATTTCCTCAGACGTCAAATAAATATGGTAGAAGATTCTGTCGAGCCTATTTGACAGTGCAAGCTCATAAAACCGTCGCCTTCAGGGGCAGCTTTCGCTATCAGGCTACCAAATGTTGGAACAATATACCACCTCCTATCAGACATATAACATCCATGTTCTCATTCAAAAAAAATATCAAATCCTTTTTACTAGAAAGTCAAAAAATTGGTATTCCAACACGGTACCTGTAGCGATTGATGTTCTTGAAGCTCGATACTAGCGGCACTGTCAATTATACTTAACTTATAATTTAATTTTATATATAATTTCACAATGAATTATATTTGCTAATTTTCAATTATTCATCGCATAATTATCAAATCGCCTATTTTATTATTTTCAATTAACTTATATTCATTTGTAACAACTCAAGCAGATACGCACTCGTACCCACTACAGGCTGCGGCTGAAAATCAGTGTTTTGCTCTTGAGCAATCTCACCACTGAGCTGTGGCCCATTCGTATTGCTGCAGCACACACATACCTTTGTACATCATAATTATTATATTATTGTTTTTTGACTTGTTGTGTTATTGTTTTTACATTTGTTTGTGTGTGTTAATCAGTGATCGAATAAACGTTTCATCTATCTATCTATCTATCTTTAAGTCCCAAATTCACAACTACAGACCTATTGCCGTTCTTTCAGCTTTTGGAAAGTTATTCGAGTCCATCTTAAATCGGTACATAACCATACAGGTTCGTACACAGCTCAGTGACTGTCAGCATGGATTCCGAGCTAGTAGGTCAACTGTATCTAACCTCGTCGACTTTGTGGACTATGCTGCTACGAAAATGGACCAGGGCAAACAAGTCGACGTAGCGTATTTTGACTTTAAAAAAGCATTCGACCGAGTCCACAATGATGTGTTGTTAAAAAAACTATCCACAATAGGATTCACACCTAAGCTTCTTAAGCTTTTTGCGAGTTACTTTTCTAGTCGCACACAATATGTACAACTCTCTAATTACAGATCTAAGTCATATGAGACCTGTTCTGGTGTAAGTCAAGGTAGTACCCTGGGTCCAACCCTGTTCTTGATCATGATTAATGACTTGCCAGACTGTTAACGCGGCCCAGTGTCTAATGTTTGCTGACGATGTAAATTTGTTTTTGGGTATTAACACCCTTGAAGATTGCCAAACACTTCAGAGTGATATTGACAGCGTGGTGGCATGGGGAGTGCGCAACGATCTAGAGTTCAACATCTCTAAGTGCAAAACCATAACACTGACACGATCACGCACTCCAAATCAGTATAATTACACAGTTGCTGGAAATTTGTTGGATCGGGTAACCCAAACTCGCGACTTGGGCGTAATAGTTGATAGCGAACTCACTTTTAATCCGCATATTATTAGCTTATGTGGGCGCGCGTACAAGGCTCTCGGCTTTCTTATGAGACAGTGTACTAACTTCAGGAACAGGGATGCACTTATTGTCTTGTACTTTGCCTTTGTTCGGAGTAAACTTGAATTTAATCACATAATTTGGGACCCGCACGAAACAAAATATAAACTTATGCTAGAGCGCGTTCAACGGAAATTTGCCAGACAATTAAATTTTAAAATGTACGGTTATTATCCCTACTTATATCCGTCTCTGTTTGTCTCGGGTATGGTAGGCATGGATACACTGGAATTGAGGCGTAAACTGGCTTTGACCATGTATTATCAGCAACTCCTAAATGGCAAGCTTGACAATCCTGCAGCTGTGTCACGCTGTCATTTATTCGCCCCGGAGCAGTATACGAGACTGCGATCGCGCCGTCTGCTAGCGGTTCCGTTTGTACGCACATGTACGGCGCAGTTTGCACCAACGAATCGGGCTATGAACTTGCTCAATGCTTTGATTGCCCAGCACTCGGACGTCGATATTTTTAACTGTAATATCACAGAATTCACACAGAAGTGCTATTTTTATTTGTGGAATATTATCAATACAATTTAATAATGTCTATTTAATATGTTTATGTATTCAATTGTATTTGTATTGTAGCTTACTACACGTTTTGGTTTTTTACTGTAAGTGTAGTGAGCAATTGTAATAAATAAATAAATAAATAAATAAGTATTGCCATCAAGCCTTCAGAAGGCTTGATGGCGCTTTTGACGAGCCCGGTGGCGCTGTAGTGAAACGCGCTGTTACGTTACTTTGACATCAACGCTCGTGGGTTCGATTCCCACACACATCCTGCATTCTTTCTACATGTCCGAACCAACGGAACATACCTTTTCGTATCTTAACACCGGTACTCTCTTTCAGACCAACGCTAGTGGGTTCAATTCCCACACAGGACAAACATTTGTGTGCGTGAACATGTCTGTTTGTCTTGGTCTGGGTGTTTTTAAGAGAGGTACGGCACGTCTAGGCAGCCTGTCTGGAAGTATCTCCACCTCACAGATAATCGGAGCCAAAGAACAACCTTGGAGGTTTGTTGTGTTCCTGCGCCTGAGTGAGGTCACCAGTATGATCCTAGAATGACTTTCTATGTTAGCAGCAAAGGCATCGCGCGAGTGACAATTGTAAGCGTTAATATGCTACGGTAACTGCTTTACATCAGGTGGGCCGTATACTTGTATGCCTCCCGACGTTGTATAAAGAAAAATGCCCTCTAGTAGACAAAGATATGCCAAAAGGGAGAGGGGACGCAGGTATTTAATAAATCAGTCCGACTAGAGAAGAGCGCCGTAACAATCTATAACTTCACGATAAATCCCTTGCGCGGTAGGCAGAGAGAACCGAGCGCCACGTGACTCGATCTCTACATACCTCACTCGCTTCTTTAACATTCTTTACTCTTTTCATGCACGCTCGCCGGTTTCTAAGACTCCTGTCATCACCTTATGATAAAACACGATCAACTTGGTCGTGGTATGTAAGTCCAAGTTCAAGATATACGCACATGTTCATGCACACAAATGTTAGTCCTGTGTGGGAATCGAACCCACGAGCGTTGGTATCAAAGTATCCATTGCTACCCATGCGGCCACCAGGCTAATCAAACACCACACTTTATTTATGTACGTGTTATCCTTTTACAGATAGAAACATTGTCAGACGATGTGGTAAAGAGGAAATCTGTGGAACTGCTCCGGAAGTTTATGGGAGCTGGTGTGGAAATACCAGATCCGAAGGCCATGTTGAGGTACGTGGTGAAAAGATTCATTCATGGATTCACATTCTTCCTAGCGTCACCCTCTTTCCTAATCTAAGAGTTTGGCGAAGATACCAGTTTTTTTTTATAGTTAGTCGGGAGGCATGCAAGCCTACAGCTCACCTGATGTAAAGCGGGTACCATATCACTCGCGCGATGCCTCCTTTGCTGCTTACACAGCAACTCCTTGGGAGCTTACTGGTGACCTCACTCACACGCAGTAACACAACAACCCTCTAGGGGGTTGCGGTTTTCTGTGAGGTGGAGATACTTCCCTAAACGCCCTACCTCTCTTAATACTAACTTGGAGTATTGATAGCGTAGTGGATAAGAAACCGACCTGTAGATCAACTGGTCCCCGGTTCAAAAACAAATGTATTGTCGGATTTACATCGTGAAGAAAGTAAAGGAAAACATCGTGAGGAAATCCTCACGTCCAAGAAATTACATTTTTGAAGGTGTGTGACCTTACCTAAGAAAGGTCTCGTTTCCCCTCTGGATTATGGAGGTGTGACGGCAGCGGCTCCATTCGAAAATGAGTATCTTCGGCAAATCCTTAAGCTTAGGTAGCGGACCCCACTAAACCTAAAGGATTAGAAAGCGAGATAACGCTATGAAGATATGAAGATGGATTGTAACATGGTGCGACTTCCGCCAGACCTCCACAAGAGGTAGAACCACACCAGACAGTTATGTCAGCTCACATTTCTTTTGAAATATAATTTCTTGGTCGTGCAGGTTTCCTCATTAGGTTTTCTTTCACCAACCTAGTGATAATTACAATCTATATATCTATAACTTGACGCCAAATCCCTTGCGGGGTAGGCAGAGAGAACCGAGCGCCACGTGACTCGATCCTTACATATCTCACTCGCTTCTTTAACGTTCATTGCTCTTCTCATGCACGCTCGCCGGTTTCTAGGGCTCCTGACATCACCTTCTGATAGAACACGACCAATTTGATCATGGTAGGTAAGTCTTGGCCTTCCCCGGCTCCTACATCCTTCCACTTTTGCATTGTATATCTGCTTCGTCATTCTTTCATCTTGCATTCTTCCTACATGTCCGAACCATCGGAGCATGCCTCTTCTTATTTTAACACCGACGCTCTCTTTCAGACCAACTCTGTTTTTAACATCATCATTGCGAATACGGTCTACAAGCCTTACGCCGCAAATTTTGCGCAGCGCTCGCATTTCGACCGCGTTTATTCTACTTGCATGCTCTTTCTGCCATACCCAGCTCTCGCTTCCATAAGTTAGCGATGGAACCAACACTGCATTGTGTATAGCGAGTTGTGCCTTCTGGCTCAGGATTTTACTGCCAAGAAGTTTTCCCAACGCTCCATTCACACTATTCCCAGCACTCACTCGTCTTTCCACATCCGCGGTGTACCTTCCATCCCTACTGAAAGCGCATCCAAGATATACAAACTCATCAACTTGTTCCAACACTTCATCATCAATCGTAATCCTTACATTAGTTCTGGATTCTTCTCTTTCAAATACCATTATCTTTGTTTTCTTTGCATTCAGTAGTAAGCCTTTCTCCATACATTCGTCTTTCATCGTTGTGACCAGTGTTTGCAGTTCAGATGGTGTATCTGCTAATAGCACGGCATCGTCTGCATACAGCAGACAGTTCACCACTAAGTCACCCATGCGCAATCCCACATTCGTTGACCTTATTCTCTGCAGACAACTATCGAGATACAGGATAAACAGCCTAGCAGATAGCATGCAACCCTGTTTGACGACAATTTTGACATCAAACCAGGGTGACATGCCACCATCACACATGCTGAGCGATGCACAGCACGGAGCAGTGAACCGTCAATCCCATATCTCGGCAATATGTCCCACAGTTCCTTTCGCACAACCCTATCAAAGGCTTTCTCAAGATCCACAAAACCGCAGAAAACCTTCTGGTGAAGTATCTCCACCTCACAGAAAACCGCAGCCAAATGACAACTCCCTAGAAGTTGTATTCCTGCGTGGGAGCGAGATCCACCGGTAAGCTTCTAAGGAGTGCTAACAGCGAAGGTGTCATCGCGCGAATATACTTAAGATATCACAAACGTTCATAGGTTACGGTAACCGCTTACATCAGTGGGGCCGTATGCTTGTATACCTCCCGACGTTGTATAGAAAAATAACCAACATGAGGCAATTTGACCTAAACTATTTTCTGTGCTTCTGCTTCCGATTAATTCATGCAAACTACTGCCGGCCGGCAACCACCACTACCGTTAGTAGATGCATGCCGCCGCTGGCGGTCGTCTCTGCCCCGGTCGTCTCCGCGACAAGTGTTTCTCTCCTCAGGCGCGCTGTTAGTCGTTAGAATAACATGCTGCGAAAATTTGACTTTCGCAAAGTCACGCCTGAATCTATTAACTATATTCTATTTCGACGAACTCGGTGGCTCAGTCGTGAATGACGCGACTTTGACACCAACGCTCGTGGCTTTGGTTCCCACACAGAACAAACATTTGTGTGCATGAACATGTCTGTTTGTCTGGGTGGTCTTTTAAAGAGAGGCAGGGCGTATTAAAGCTGCCCGCCCGGGGAAGTATCTCCATCTCACAGAAAACCGCAGCCAAATTAACAACTCTCTAGAAGTTGTATTTCTGCGTGGGAGCGAGGTCCACCGGTAAGCTTCTAAGGAGCTGCTGCTAACAGCGGAGGTGTCATCGCACGAGTGATACTTAAGGTATTATTACAAGCGTTCATATGCTATGGTAACCGCTTACATCAGTTGGGCTGTATGTTTTTTTTTTAACGGGACAGCCCCGCCTCTCATACCCACCACTGTGTCTCCTGTGTAGCCAGAATTAACAGCGGCGACCACCGAAAAGGCAATGAACAGTGAAGTCCATTGCCGTCCCGGGGGTTAAACTACAGCTGCCTTGGAACTCACAACGAATTTAATCAGAAGAAATTTGTAGGGGTAGGAAGTTTTGGAATTGCCTTTTACTGACTGACTGGGCTGTATGCTTGTATACCTCCCGACGTAGTATAAAAAAAAACTATTTATGATTTTTTTTAATTTTCACAGAACTACATGGAACTCTAATCAGTACACCCGCGGTAGTTATACCTACGACAATGTTGATTCACACAAGTATCCAACTGCGCGGTCAGACCTGGCCGCTCCCTTGACCGACTCCTCAGGGACACCGAAGGTCCTGTTCGCTGGAGAAGCCACTCACATGAACCACTTCTCGACAGTCCACGGAGCAGCTGAAACAGGACATAGGGAGGCTGCGAGGCTATTGTCCTCCAAGGCGTAAATTTTACGCTGAGTTTGAGTTGGGTCATTTTGTGCCCATTACTGGGTCATTATTCCCCAAGGAGTCCCTTAGAGCCAGGACTTATTTGATTTCCTAAACCTAGTGTCGTATAAAAAATTGGAGAACCAAAGAATAGATGTATTCCCATGTAAATATGAATATCCCTACGATATGTATTGCATTAAATGTTAGTATTAATTAGCTGTTTTATTTGACACATTAGACAAAGAATATGGTATTTCGACGAGCTCGGTGGCTCAGTCGTGAATGACGCTACTTTGACGCCAACGCTCGTGGGTTCGATTCCCACACAAGACAAACATTTGTGTGCATGAACATGTCTGTTTGTTTTGGTCTGGATGATTTAAGAGAGGTAAGGCGCATCAAAGCAGTCCGTCTGGGGAAGTACCTCCACCTCATAGAAAACTGCAGCCAAATAACAATTCCCTACAGGGTTGTTGTGTTCCTGCGTGTGAGGTCACCAGCGTAAGCTCCTAAGCAGTTGCTGTGTAAGCAGCAGAGGAGGCATCGCGGTAGTGATACTTAATATATTACAAGCGTTAACAGGCTACGGTAACTGCTTTACATCAGGTAGGCCGTATGTTTGAATATCTCCCGACGTTGTATAAAAATAAATTGAAAGAGAAGAAACCAGAACCAATGTAAAGATTACGGTTAATGATGAAGTGTTGGAAGAAGTGGATGAGATTGTATATCAAATATCCGTAAGGTACGGTGACAGTTTAAGGTCAGGATGGCCATATGCTTGTTTGCCAACTTAGTGGTATAAAAAACCTTGAATGCGCTTTCAGCAGTGATGGAAGGTACACCGCTGATGGGGAAAGACTCACTCTTTCCCCATGCTGCGAATAGTGCGAATACTTATGGAAGCGAGAGCTGGGTATAGCAGAGAGAGCATGAAAGTAGGATAAACGCGGTCGAAATGCGAGCGTTGCGAAAAATTAGTGGCGCAACGCTTGTGGACCGTATTCGCAATGATGATGTCAGAAACAGAGTTGGTCTGAAAGAGAGTGTCACAACGAGTAACTTCGGAGAAAGCGCAGCACACTCTCTCGACACCCCTGCGTCACTGACACCGGTGCTGCCCCCGGCCGACTTTCTCTGGCATTGCGGGGGTCCATCTAGTGAGTGGCGAGCCACCGCCTGCCGAAAGTAAAATCAGATTATGATAGTTATGGCATGTCCGTCCCACTTCTGTAATAGTTCTGTCCTTTCCTGACAATGTATTCAAAAAGCACATTAAAAATACTCTCTGTAGAAGGGCTTATTATAGAATTGACGAATATGTAACTGACAAAGATGTCTAGAAATAATTCAGCACAGACTACGTGTCCTTTATAAACTTTAATTTTACCATTTGATAATATTATTGTACCAATATGCTGATGTGAATTTATTGTAATATCTGATTGACAATTTTAAAACAGACCTATATTGGCAAGTTTCTTTCGTCATTTCTTCTTCGCCAATGGTCATTTCCGAAATGCTAGTAGATTAAAAAAAAGGAAAAAGTAAAGTAAGAAAAATAAGATGCAATAAGGTTATATTTCAAAAAATGTAAGACGTGTCTAAGTGCCCGCGAGGGCCCAATGGCAAATAAAGATTTTTTATCTTTATAGCCCAGTTCTAATAATCGCTCCAGATCTCATATCAGTAGCCCAATTTTTTCCGACATATTCGCAACAGAATAGCTGCCGTGATTGTTCATTGGTATATTGTCGCATTGATATCCCCTGGAGCAGGTCACGGCGGATCTACAACATCACATCAGTCTTTTCGAAGGGGCCTCTACGCGTTGGAACCTTCCCATCGCACGCCTATCAAATGGCCGAGATTAATACCCGTGACTGGAAAAACATGTAATAATAATAATATATCTTTATTATCGCCAAATCCCTTCCGCGGTACGCAGAGAGAACCGAGCGCCACGCGACTCGATCCTTACACACCTCACTCGCTTCGCATATAGGTCCTATACACTATGTTAATGGTTACATTAGTTGAAAAACAGTAAGTAAATGTTGTAACATATTTATTTATTTGTTTCCACAGTCACACACATACATGTAGGATGCAATGAATCGTTGATCAATAAATTGTTACAAAATTTGAAACGCTTAGTACTGGCAAGTGTGCGCTGCAGGAATACAAGAAGGCCATATATATATAATTGGCAGAGCTGCGATAGCCAGCGGAGCCACATTACCCTCAAAATTGTCGTTTGGGGTAGACTGATGTCATCCAGCTAGCGTTTAAACGGTAATAGTGAGAAACTCCAAAATCGACACACTAATAGCTAACATATTGTAGTTTTGTATCCTTTAATTTGAAATTTAAATCTTCGTTGGTGAGGAAGAACGGTCCAAAATCGTTCCAATTAGAAAAAAAAACATATGGAAAAACGTATGGCCGGCCACTCTGCAGTGCAGAGTCTGCACTGCACTCCCATCAACAGAAAAAGTAACAGCACTCGTCGCTAGATGTCGTACAGGGTTCCATATATTTAAAAAAAATTAAAAATAAAATATTTAAATATTTTTTCAATTTAAAAAATATCAGCTCTGCCTACACAGCTTGCTTGCAACGCTCGTGGGCTCGATTCCCACACGAGACTGTCACGATCAATTATAAAAGTGGGAGATATTTTTCGTTATCTGGCAACATGGGGCGATTCTGCCGCCCCACTTTACCCACTGGTTGAGTGAGTTGTTGAGTAGGGCGGAAGGGGGCATTTGGCGGGTGGCAGATTCTGCAGAGGGGAAACGAAACTGCAGCACTGATACGGATTGACGTGTCTAATGATATACGCCACATTGTGATCTGCAAAGACATACCGATTGTAACTGTGTATCTAGAGATCTAATAGATCGTGAATTATTGGAAGTGGAGTTTCTTTAATTAGACAAACATTTGTGTGCATGAACATGTCCGTTTGTCTTGGTCTGAATGTTTTAAGCGTGGTAGGGCGCATCAAAGCAGCTCGTCTGGTGAAGTACCTCCACCTCGCAGAAAACCGCACCCAAATAACAACTCCCTAGAGGGTTGTTGTGTTCCTGTGTGTGAGTGAGGTCACCACTAAGGAGTTGCTGTGTAAGCAGCAGAGGAGGCATCGCGCAATTGATACTTAACATATTACAAGCGTTAATATGCTACGGTAACTGCTTTCCATCAGGTGGGCCGTATGCTTGTATGACGTAGTATAAAAAAACTAGCCAATAGGAGCTGCATGTTTTACTTTTAATAGGTAATTATTTTCTTCGTGGATGCAATCATATTATCTGTCGATACATTATATATGCAATGTACTCGTAGATTCTACAATAACAAATTATTATTTACATTAGAAAATATGATAACACTGACTATCGCATTCATAACTAAGGTCAAGATCAAAAATCCAGTCGTTTGATATCTTAGTCTACAAAATGGTGATCAAGGTAGTACTAGTGTTCAGTTTTACCGCTTTATTGTGCGCCCAAGCAGCCTCCATAAACCAAATGTAAGTCTATGGTCAACACTAAAGTACGCATGCCATTTTGGATTGGTAAATTTTTAAGAAGATGAAAAATCTTTTAGTAGAGCGACAAGGCTTTTTAGGCGCGTGGCCGAAATCTGAATTTATTTATTTATTATACTTACATACCTACACTATACACTTACAGTCATTAAAATCGAAACGTGTACAGGTCAATCTGAGTAACATCTTTTTTTTATACTACGACGGGAGGCGTACAAGCATACGGCCCACCTGATGTAAAGCGAGTACCGTAATCTATTAATGCTTGCGATATATCAAGTATCACTCGCCCGATGCCTTCTTTGCTGCTTACACAGCAACTCCTTGGGAGCTTACTAGTGACCTTACTCACACGCAGGAACACAACAACCCTCTAGGTAGTTGTTATTTTGCTGCGGTTTTCTGTGAGGTGGAGGTACTTCCCCAGACGTGCTGCTTTGATGCGCCCTACCTCTCTTAAAACATCAAGACCAAGACAAACAGACATGTTCATGCACACAAATGTTTGCCTTGTGTCGGAATCGAACCCTTGAGCGTTGGTGGGAAAGTCGCGTCATTCACGACTGACCCACCGAGCTCGTCAGCATTAATTATCATTAGCAACATTAAACGTAAGTACTCGTATACACCTGGAAATATGCCCACTTTCTTTTTGGGTGTTTCTGGTGAAAAGAGCTCATACGGAAAAGGTTATGTTGCTCTAAAAAATAAACTAGTCTGGTGCCTGAAGAATTCCTAGTACCATATCCAAACTCACCCATTAATGACTATGAATATTCCAATTTTTGCATTAAAATCACAAGTGATAATTGTGTACCTATGGGATTTATTTTTGGCTAGACATTTATCCAGGTCTTCATAAATCAGGTTTATAGAATCATCAGATTCTTTACTCGTCGGAGCGTATGTTTGGATGATCTTAGTTGTATTTTTTTGTCATACCCATTTATTCTGTCTGAAATGGAATTAATTGAAAAATAATTATCCCAGATGCGTTTGTTAATAAGCAGCATACATCACGGTTATGCGCATTGTCATAACTTCCTCGTTAATAGAGAATATGACCGTTGTTTAGTTTTAAACGTTTTTCACCCGGTATTCTTACCCTAGATAAACCCATCCCATGTAATTTTATCTAGCTCGTACAGTAGTCCTTCCAGCTGGTCCTCTGTCTTTAATGTTCTTACATTATATGACGTTACTGGAATCTCTGATGTAATCTTTTTTTCAACAGCTTGTTGACTCTCAGAGATTCTTAGCATCACTGGTGATGCCGGTGCCCACGCTGCTGTCTATGCTGGGGATCGTAGACCCGCTGGGAACTCGAGGCCATTGTGTTTTGTGTGCATCCACGTTTCGTTGTTCCAGGGTTTAGGCTTAGTTAACCCACCCGCTGGCACAAGACATCTTGGTCAGTGAGAAGTAAACTCCTCTTAAACAGGTTTTTACATGAGGGTATTTTTCCCGACAAATAAAACTTGCAATGCCAATATTAAAAAAAGGCGATCGAAACATTGTTTCTAACTATAGACCGGTCTCCGTTTTATCCTGCTTCCCCGAAGTATTTGAATATTTGGTTTGTTCAATAATGTCGGCTCATGATCTATAATTTCGACTCATGTAGACTTTTCTCTATCAAACTCGCAGCATGGTCTTAAAAGCGGCCGATCAGTTCAAACAAATTAACCTTTATATTTGATTTATCATTGAATTAGACAATCGTTTACAAGTTAATAGAGTATACATAGATTTTAGTAGCGCATTTGACAAGGTCAATCACAAAATTTTAATAAAAAAAAATAGAGGAATTGGCAAGTTTCGATTCACAACTAAATTGGTTTAGAAGCTATCTTAGCAAAAGACCCCAAACTGTATCAGTCAAGAAATACGAGTCCCAAACATACCTTGCCAATTCTGGCGTACCCCAGGGCTCTATTTTAGGGCCTAAATTATTCCAAATCTTTATTAACGACATTACCGATCAAATTAAATATTGTAAATTCTTCTTGTTTGAGGTTGATTTAAAAATTTACTAAACCATTTTAATTTCATCAGATAAATTCCTTATTCAGGAAGATCTAAATAGGATTGCGAACTGGAGTAAATTAAACCACATGGATTTGAACTGCTCTAAATGTTATCACATAAAAATTATAGTTTAAAAAGTGAGTTCATACTCCTCCTATTTACTACATTAATAAGGCCTCGATTGCTGAGGTGATTGAGATTCGAGATTTGGGTGTAATTCTTGATAGTCAGCTAAAATTCACTAATCGTACTAATGCAATCCGGATATGATTTCCATTTGTTTATTAATGAACTTTCAAACAGAAACTACATACGTTGCGCAATTGAAATTTATAGACTTTCAATATTCTATCCTCTAGTATGGATAAATTAGTTAAAACGATGGACCCTGAAATTGCCAAAATTTAAAGTTTTTCTTTACTGTTAAAAAATATTTGACAGCGTCTCGCTACCCTTAGGCGACGACTTTACCCGAACGAGCGTTACATAACCGAGCGTGACTGCACGTCTCATTCAATAACCACATTATAAAGAGCTCAGTGCGTCTAAAGAAGTTCTTGTTACTTAACTACAATAGTGATACATACAGCATTGCAGATTTTTTTGTAGGTCACGATGATAAAGATAAAATATAAAAATCATTTATTTGCCATTAGGCCCTTACATGTATTTTTATTATTATATTACTTAGAAACGTCTTACATTCTTTAATTTAGATCTTATTGTATCTTAATAATTTTGCATAGTTTTTTAGGTTTAATCTCTCATTTTTAATCTACCATTTAAAAAAAATACCACTGGTGAAGAAAAAATGCCAAAAGAAACTTGCCAATATGGGTCGTTTTTTATCGTCAATATATAATACAATAAATATGTGTGAGTGTACATATAGTGATATCAAGTGGTACAATTAAAGATATATTATATTATATATAGATAGATTAGATGAGTAAAAAAAACGAAAGCGTCTTATGAGTAAAAGGAGAAATTCAAATATGGAAACAAGATTTCCTTAACTCTATGATCCCACTGTCCACAACTTCATACTTTAAACGATATTATGCAATCGAAAGTATCAGCTTATTCCGTTAAACTTGAGAATAATTTAAATCTCTTTTCAGATCAGATGTAGACCATTATGACACCATAGTTGTCGGCCTGGGAGCTGCAGGGACTACTGCAGCTTCGACTCTAGCTGGTGCCGGAAAGAAGGTGCTGGCTCTGGAGGCACAGGATCGAGTCGGGGGTCGAGTGAACACTGTGCCGTTTGGAGATGGCGTGATGGAGCTAGGAGCTGAGTGGTACGCATATTTTTAAGCCGCAGTAGCATGCCACTCACTCTATTAAAACAACTCACTTATAATTTCAACTCTTAACTTTTTATCACCAACTCTGCTGAATAAAGACTTCCCTATCGTTTTTCACCGCATGCAATCTATGCTTCGCGCACCAGATACAACCGGATTCTTGAGATCATCAGTTCATCTAGTACAGTTTCCTAACCAATTAGAATACCAATTTTTTGAGTTTCCAGTAAAAAAGATTTGATATATTTTTTTATGAGAACCTACATACATACATATCATCACTCCCATTGGAGTAGGCAGATACTATAGAACGCTAGGTGCACCGATCCAAAACATACACCTGTCGCTTCTTTTTTTTTATATTGGCTCAGCATAGTGGCTCTGCTTCGCCTGTTGGTAAGCGAAAAGAGGAGCCCAAATTGCGGCGGCAACTGACAAAGGACTACAGTGTCCTGTCAGTTGACGCTATAATGCTGGCCCGCAAGGTGCTTCTTCGCGTTTCGTTTGAAGGATCCCATGTTGATCTTCCATACTCATCAACCTCTTCATGCATGCTCTTCGGTTTTGTGTACTTGTGATTTGGCCCTTATTCATCACATCACCAATTTGATCTATATGTGTGCGTCTAGGACGGCCCCTCCCGACATCACCATTCACTCTTGCCTGATACACTTCTTTCGTAACTCTTTTGTCATTCATTCTTTCTAATGACCAAACCATTTACAGCATACCCTTTTCAATTTTTGTCACTACTTCAACTTTCATTCCACAAAGTTGAATGAGAACATCGATGTTATATGTCTGATAGGAGGTGGTATATTGTTCCAACATTTAGTAGCATGAAAGCGAAACAGCTTTCCCCTGAAGGCGACGGTTTTATGAGCTTGACTTTGACATAGACTTTTTTGGCAGGATCCATGGACAATTCGACGGGAAATCACCAAGTCGCACATACGGCGCGGCCCTTAACAACAACGTGACGGTAATACTGGACAACACAGAGGCTAAAGTCTACATGTCAGACGGAAGTCATGCCAATAGTAGTCTAGTGATCGAGTTGTTGCGATTTGTGGACGAGTGCATTGTAACCCCTCCGGAGAAGCCTGAACCACGAGGGCAGTATGTTACTAGAAGGTAAGGACTTAAGACCATAAATGGAAGAAAGGTGCGTTTATCCATACAATATCGCATTTACCGGTACCGGTAACGACGCCCTGGGCAAAGTTTCTACGACATCTTGGGTAAGCTTTCTCTGACTATGACGCTCAAGACAAGGTTTTACAGCGCCATGGGCGAAGTTTCTGCAGTACCTCCCTTGCACTATATTTATATCTAACTAGTCTGGTTATAAATACTGTTACATAGAAACTTTTCTATTTTTCATCTCTTTAATTATTTTGAATTTGGAACGCGTTTATTATTTAAAAACTTCTTTCGGTTTCCCGCCGTTTTACATATTTTTACGTATTTATAATCAAATTACGATATCAAATGAAGTGTTAAAGATACTGATTACTGTGATTGCCTTGCACAAAGTGGGTATAGCGCCATCGGTCATATTCAAGACACTTCAAAACCTTGGTATCCACCGTATGTTTGTATATCGTACTATCGACAGATATACAATATAAACACTACCTCTGTTGAAGACCATAAAAGGTCGGGACGACCGCAGGCTGTTAGTACTACAAAGACTGTTAATGCTGTTAAAGCCAGAATTCGCCGAAACCCCATTAGGAAACACAAAAATCTTATCGCGAGAAATGAAGATTCCGCTAGGACTCTGCCGCATATAATAAAACAAGACCTCGGCCCTTAATTTCGATATACAGGAAATCGATTTGTTGAGTTTTGTCTATGTTGGGGAGTTCTGGTGGTGATGATAAATGTTAAATATTGTTCACTGTCTAAGATTGACTTTAATACTTTAAGACAGTACACTGATTGGTTATAAAGAACGGGTGTCGCGCGGTGACTGACGCTTCATACATACATCCAGTCTAAGTTGCGAATTGATGATTCAACGCTACAGATTTGTTAAAATTACATTACTACTCTGTGTAAAAAGTATCGGGAATATGTCAATAAAAAGACCCGCGTAAAAGAGGTCGTTCTAATTTTTTTACTGCATGTTGGTAGCACTGTACTGATTTAGCGCGCAAAATTTGAGCGGGATCTGTCATTTAATTTGTTTTAAACTACACTTTTTGTTGGTCATAGTTTTGAGTCCTCGGCGATTTTTACAATGGAAAATATTGTTGAACAAAGAGTGTGCCTTAAATTTTGTGTTTCAAATGATATTTCATGTGGTGAATCACTAAAAATGTTGCGAAATACCTACGGCGAATCGTGTATATCGAAAACAAGGGCTTATGAATGGTATAAGGCTTTTAAAGAAGGCCGAGAAGTAGTAGTAGACTTGCCTCGTTCTGGTAGACCTTCAACCGCTACGACCAGAGAAAACATCGACAGAATCAAGAAGCTAGTGCTCGAAAATCGACGTATGAGTCTGAGAGAGTTGGCTAGTGTTGTGAACATATCTTTTAAGTCCGTCCACAACATTCTCATTGACATTTTAGGCATGAAACGCGTCGCCGCTCGACTAGTTCCAAAAGAGCTCAATTTTGTTCAAAAAGCGCAGCGAAAGCATGTCGCTGAAGACATGGTTTCCCGAGCTTCTACGGATCCGACCTTTATGAAACGTATAATAACTGGCGACGAGACATGGGTTTATGAGTACGACATGCAAACAAGCCAACAGTCTTCAGAATGGCGTCTCGAAAACGAGCCGAAACCCAAAAAACCGCGGCAAAGTCGCTCCAAAATCAAGGTGATGCTGACAGTTTTTTTTGAATACCGTGGTGTGGTTCACTCCGAATTCCTTCCAGAGGGAGAAACAGTGAATAAAGAATATTATTTAGGCGTCATGAAGCGTTTGCGTGAGAGTATCCGCCGAAAACGTCCAGATTTGTGGCAACACAACTCATGGATGCTGCACCATGATAATGCACCATCACACACAGCCATTATAGTGAAAGAGTTTTTAGCGAAAAATTCAACAAAAGTTCTCGACCAAGCACCGTATTCACCTGATATGGCTCCGTCTGACTTTTTTTTATTTCCCAAGTTAAAATTACCACTTCGAGGAAAACGTTTTGAGTCGATAGAAGCCATAAAAGAAAATTCGCTGAATGAGCTAAAGGCCATACCGCAAATAGCCTATGAAAAATGTATGGAAGACTGGGTGAAGCGGTGGAGATGTTGTATTGCAAGCGATGGGGCCTACTTTGAAGGCGATAAAATAAATTTAGATGAATAATTTGTATTTTTTGTTTTATTGACAAATTCCCGATACTTAGTACACAGAATGTACTTCATAAAAAATAAATGCATATTCATTTGTAACAGAATTTATGGCCGGACTAGATATATGTAGATAATATAAATAAACTCTATGTTAGTTAGAGTCATTGATACAGCGACAATTTTACGGCGATTTTTGCAATGTGTAGAGACATAGATACCATAACCAAATTGGTCGTGTTCTATCAGAAGGTGATGTCAGGAACCCTAGAAACCGGCGAGCGTGCATGAGAAGAGCAATGAATGTTAAAGAAGCGAGTGAGATATGTCAGGATCGAGTCACGTGGAGCTCGGTTCTCTCTGCCTACCCCGCAAGGGATTTGGCGTGAAGTTATAGATAGATAGAGACATAGATGGCAAAGACAACGAGAGCAGCGACAGCCTAGGTGATAAAGAACTAGCTTAATACTGGTTCGAAACGTGGTGAGGGTATGTACCATTAAATCTGGGTTTTCGGATTTATGTACATATTTGTAATTATCCCTCGCTCAGCGGTGAAAGAAACCATCGTGAAGAAACCTGCACATCCAAGAA
Organism: Pyralis farinalis; assembly: GCA_947507595.1. Taxonomy (NCBI): domain Eukaryota; kingdom Metazoa; phylum Arthropoda; class Insecta; order Lepidoptera; family Pyralidae; genus Pyralis; species Pyralis farinalis. The sequence continues at coordinate 32,880,623 of OX382263.1, read as the reverse complement.
ATTTCACTTCAAAAAATGTGTGTTAACCTAAGATAAGTCTGGTTTCCCGCTAGGTTGTAGAGGTATCACGGTCGCTCCATATCAAACTCATTATCTTTGCCAAATCCTTAGTCTTAGATAGCGGACTCGCCAAACCCTGTGGATTAAAGCTAGAAAGATGAAGAATTTGTAGCGTATCTTATCGTAATCTTAATCAAGGCGATTGGCATTTTTTCTCTTGAACACAAAATAAATAATGAAATATTTTGGTTTCTCTCTCACATATATGATTTCAGAGTGCTAGATTACATAAAGGACAAGCATCCATCGCTACTCAACAATCAGGATTTTATCACCGAGTTCCTCAGCGTCGCTGACTTGTACACAGACGATATCGATGCAACTAACTCCTGGAATGATACATCAACAGATTACAAATATAAGCAGTTAGAAGGACATCAGGATGTAAGCTGGGGTAGAAATGGATACAAAACATTCTTTGATATTTCTTTGGTGAGTAATTTTACCTCCGCTCCTATCTGTCCATGTCTGCCCCAGTTCGAGGCATATGGTAAGGTTTGTATTTACTGTGCCAACTTTGTGACGCTTCTTTGTAATAATAGTTCTGCTATTTCAAAATCACGTGTTCAGGTATATCTGTACGTTCATTGTACACCTCTCATCTTGTCAACAAAATTTAGAATTTATATTTTAGCTTGATTCTTGCACGGGGTTCCATCTTCCAACGTTGTCCCGTTTCACATTATAGTTGGCGGGGTCCGCTATCTTAGTCTAAGGATTTGGTGAAGATTTTAAGATGGAGTGGCTGCTATCAGAGCTTCACAACCCATAGAGAAAACCAGACCTTTCTTAGGTTGGGTCACTCACATACCGAAATGTCTTGGACGTGAGTGTATTTCACACTGTTTTATCTTTCATCACTGAGCAAGTGATAATTACAAATATATACCTGTGATAATCCGAAAACACGAATATAGAGGTCTATATATCAGGATTCGAATTGTGCCTACTTGGTTAACAGGCTGGTTTTTTATACACTAGGCTATCACTGTTCTGCGTAGGTCGCGACATCCATGTTCCAATTTTTGCCTTTAATTTGGTCACGTCATTTAAGAAGGTGAATAAAAATGTCTTCACCTTCTTCATTCCCCTACCTTATTTACAAATGTCTTCATTCTTATCGATTTGCTTGATCGTCAAAAAATGTAGTATAAAATGTTCTATAGGAAAAAGCAAAAACCAGACTGTTTAGACGACGGAAGGTAACAATTGAATTTCAGGCCAGTCGTAACAAAAGCCAATCGTGCAACACTTAAGGCGAAAGACACTCCGAAATTCGAGTCTACAATAAAAAAAAAACGTGTGCGTCTCGGGACGCCCGACAGAAGTGATAACTTAAACTAATCCGCTGCCGTATGCATGAGAGAAAGGGAAGCCAGATAGACTGGCGCCGTAACGCATTACGTAACGATGCGGTTTACCCTCCCATAAGAAGTAATCACTTAAAAAAATGGGTGCGTGTAGTTATGTACGCGCATGAGAAGTTATACTTCTCTGGCATCATTAAATAAATATTTAACATTAATAACTTAATAATATTTAGTATTAATTATATTAAATAATAATATTTTAATTTATAAGAAGGGTTATTGGAGTAAAATTAAAAAAAATCTATCAAGTAGTAGCGGCGATGTTTATGGAATGTATTACATATAAGTCAAATGTAAAATACAAATGTTATACATTTTTAACTATAGCGCCATCTACCGGTAATACCGTGAAACATTTAGCAGTTTTAACCTATTGTACATTTTTAACTATAGCGCCATCTACCGGTAATATCGTGAAACATTTAGCAGCTTCAACCTGTACTTTTGTGTTCGAGTGCCACGCATTCACTCTCGCTCTGTCTCTTTCTATTCCCCCTCCATGGAATAAATTAGCGTTAAACATTTAACTCAACCTTGTTGGAAGTCGCATTAGAAGTAGATATAACTTCAAAATAAATGTTTTCAGAACACATACAATAATGGCTCTAATTTACCAACTTTGACAATAAAACTTAATACAGAAGTCAAGCAAATTGAATATTCCGATGAGGTCAACAAACCTGTATTGGTCACGACAGCGGAGGGGACGGTGTTCACCGCTGATAATGTGATAGTCACAGTGTCTCTGGGAGTGCTGAAGGAAAGGTAACGACATGTATTATCACATCAATTCATACTCATTACACAAACTTGTGCCAAAATGTATGAAGAGACTGTCTTGGATCGTGTTGTGAAATCTCTCAGTAATACACTTTTTTAAAATGTACCATGGACTTCCCAGCAGGACTCTACACCTGGTCGCAAAACTATCCAAGACTGCTCGAAACCAACGTTCCGGACTTTATAAGAGATTGGCCCTCGTCTAGCTCAGATCTGAACCCCTTAGACTACAAATTATAATCAGGTTTAGAGGCATGTCCTTTCGAAACGACATGCCGACATTGTGTCTCAAGAAATCTCTGGAGCAAGCAGTGGCTAAATTTCCCATTCATAAAAGTATCAAAGACAAAGGTAGCCATTTTGAATAGAGTTATTTTTTATTTTTTTCTGATACTTCCATAAATATGTACATATATGTAAGTTTTATTAATATTACTTCATAAAAAAATAAATGCATATTTATTTGTAACAGAACTTATGGCCGGACTGGGTACTTTCTTTCATTGACGTTGGGATCAGCACCGCATTGTGTACCTTCCGCAGCTGTTCCTTCGGGCTCAAACTGCCATCAAGTTGCAACGTTCCATTTACTCCACTATATCTTTTAAAATAGACACAGATACTAATTTGTGTGTCGTATTACTTCAAGCATTACTTTGCAAATCTCCGTCAGTAAAGGAACGGCAATTAGCCTGCCGGAGGTCTCAAAATAAACCAAATTTTTAATAACTAATTTATTTAAAAAAATGCGATAGATAAATCTGCGACTAATTTAAAGTAATGTTAATGGATCGAAGTGTGAATCCCAAGTCGCTGTGTCCATGGGGCGATGAGCCCGCGCGCCGATGCGAACACGTGCTGCTGTATCAGCGCTTTACCGCATTTGCGTAATATTCATTCATCGGTGCTGTGTGCAATGATGTGTTGCGTCGGCGGTTAGAAACGTAACAATTTTAAGGCGTTTAGCGAAATTTTACCTGTCCTGTTGTGTAACACTGATTCGCGTGCAGCTTCAACAACGCTATTTTTGAGATATGCCACTTTTAAATTTAAAATGGTTAACGCAAAGGCATGCGTCTGTTAAGTGTAGCTAGTTAAAATAAACATGTTGTTATGGCAGGTATTTCGAATTTTTTTTAACAACAAAAAGGTACGTGACGCTGTAAGATTTTCCACTGAGATACATTTTGTGTCCGCGAATTAAATTTTATTTCAATTAATATATTTTGATTTGAGAGAAATTCTATCATGAATGGCTTTTAAGTAGTAAAATTTCAACCATTTGAGATACATATCTCTTAACCATTTCAAAGAAAAAAACATTTAAAAATTAAAGGGTAAACGATTACGTCATTGTAGGATAGACTGAAAAAAATGAATTTGCCAACATAAAAAGTTAATTTTCATAAAATATTGACAACCATATTTAGTGAGCTATATTATTTATTTTTTTGATCGAAACATAGTTACATGGGTAAATTTTACTATTTACATTTTATGCATGACTAAGACATGAGTAAAACTCATAATGATAATGAAATAAAAAATGCCCTCTTATGTAGATTCTTTTAACATTATCTATATTTTGTGCTTATTAGAGTTTTGTATTGAATGTAAATCGTATATAAACATTTCATTTTTACAGACACGATACATTATTCTCCCCGAAATTGCCACAAACGAAAATAGCAGCTATAAACCAAGTGTCTATGGGAGTTCTCGATAAAGTTGTTCTTTTGTTTGACGAACAGTGGTGGTCAACCGATACATACTTTATATTGTTCTGGCGGCCCGAAGATAAGCAGAATGTTCCAGAAGATGATATTTGGACTACTAAAGTTATGGAAGTGACGACACCTAAGGGTTGTTCAAATGCCCTTACTATTTGGATTAGGGGAGATATAGCCAAATTGGTAAGTGTATTAGCATCTACGAGCGATACCACTTGTGTTACGTGCGTCATCATCATCATGATCATCCGAGCGTTAATCCCGGTCGCGTCCTATGCTCTCGCTTCGGAGCCAAGTTTCCGCTTTCCGGCTTTTACTTTTCCATTTCGCGCGGGCTTCGGCATCCCTTATAATGAGACCATTGGCACACATGTAATCCCTCACGACGTCAAGCTTCAACTTCTTCGGTCTACCCCTTCTACTGGGATCCGGCGGAGTTGGCATGGCTAAACATTTGTTCCCCACGTAACTTGCTGACTTTCGTATAACGTGACCGTACCAGCGTAGGCGACACTCTTGCAGTTTATCTGCTATGTCACGGACACGAAGGCTACCGCGAATGCGGGAGTTCCTTACGCGATCCTTCCGCGACACTCCGCACATCCAGCGCAGCATATTCATCTCGGTGACACGCAGCTCCTGCTTGTGCCGCTCAAGTACCTACAGGCCGCGCTTCGTTGCCATATAAAAGGACAGGTCTAATGATGGATTTACAAACCTGTTCGTTTACCTTAACCGGCATTCTAGGTTCACAAACGATACCAGCCATCCCACGCCACTTGGCCAAAGCCGCTGATATGCGTGCTTTGACGCCGTAATCGATGTCTCCGGACGCGTGGAGGACAGATCTTAAATACCTACACCGGTCCGTGCGCTCGACCGTGTCTTCGCCAATGCGAACGGGTGTAGGATCTGAGATATTGCAGGCAAAGTACTCTGTCTTCGCCACATTCAGTTTCAGACCGTCGTCGTTCTCAAGCGATTTTCGCCTTAGTATATAATTAGTATAAAAGATGATGCGATAGGTTACCCTTGGTAGACATGTATAACGCCACTCTGAGCCGCGCAATTACGCTAACTCAGTACACCGGTATCGAATGTATCAACACACTTCTTCAAAATGTGACAGTGAAGTAAGTGGTAAAAGTTCAAAAAATATGTAATGTGACAGTGAAAATAAATGCAATGCAGAGTTACTGAACACTTGTGGTTAAATAAGTCCACATATAGTCCATAACTCAGCAGCGCCGCCCCTGCGCTGCATCGTAAATCAAGGCAACCCAATCACTGAGCTGAGTTCCATTCCGACTGATCCGACTCGTTATCTCTCTCTCTCACTCACTAAGCGAACGAGCTGAGCGATCGGTGTGTAAATACCTACCTACTGCATGTTCGCTCACAGAAAACCGCAGCAAAATCCTTGTTGGTTATTGTGTGAGTGAGTTTAGTAGTAAGCTGCTAAGGAGTTGACGTGTTAGCAGCAGAAGTGGCATCGTATCTGCTTGAGATTTTTTATTTCCCTCTACCCTAAGGTTGTCTGGAAGATCTTGCTATGGGATAAGACCGCCTTTTGTAACTTTAAGTTAATTTCGTGTATTTTATTGTTTTATATGGTGTAATAAAAGATATTGTGTTGTGTATTATTTTTGCAGGTAGAAACATTACCAGAAGACCAGGTGAAGAGGCAGTCGATGGAACTGCTCCGAAAGTTCATTAGAGCTGATGTGGAAATACCAGACCCTAAAACAATGATCAGGTATCTATCGATCGACCCGTAACTTCACACCAAAGCCCTTGCAGGCAGGAAGGACCAACCGCGCCACATGACTCGGTCCAAACACACCTCGCTCGCTTCTTTAACATTCATAGCTCTTCTCATGGACACTCTCCAGTTTCTAGGGCTCGTAACATCACCTCATAAAATACGACCAATTTGGTCATGGTAGGTTAGTCTTAACCTCGTCGGCTCCTACATCCTTCTACTTTGGCATTGTATCTTTTTTTTATGCTACGTCGGGAGGCATACAAGTATACGGCCCAACTGATGTATAGCGGGTACCGTAACCTATTAACGCTTGCGGTATATTAAGTCGCGCGCGATGCCTCCTCTGCTGCTTACACAGCGACTCCTTGGGAGCTTACTGGTGACCTCACTCACACGCAGGAACACAACAACCCTCTAGGAAGTTGTTATATGGCTGCGGTTTTCTATGAGGTGGAGGTACTTCCCCAGACGGGCTGCTTTGATGCGCCCTACCTCGCTTAAAACATCCAGACTAAGACAAACAGACATGTTCATGCACACAAATGTTTACCTTGTGAGGAAATCGAGCCCACGAGCGTTGGTGCCAAAGTCGCGTCATTCCCGACTGCCACCGAGCTCGTCCATTCTACATCCGTTTTGTCATTATTTCATCCTGGAAAGTTTTACGTGTCCGAACCAACGGAGCATGCCTTTTCTTATCTTAACTTCACCTCTCTTTTACACAAACTCTCTTATATCATCGTTGCGGGTCTGCATATGTAACTTCATTATTTGATATACTATCTATAACTTCACGACAAATCTTACACACCTCACTCGCTTTGTTAATATTCAAGCTCTTCTCATGCACGCTGGCCAGTTTCTATCTTCTTTTATATACAACGTAGGATGGCATACAAGCATACGGCCCTGCTGATATAAAACGGTTACTGTGGCCAATGAACGCTTGTAATACATTAAGAATCACTCGCGCGATGCCACCCTTACTGCTAACACAGCTCCTAAAAGCTTAATGGTGACCTCGGTCACCAAATGGTGTGTCAAACGCAAATGTTTATTTGCCAGAATACATCAGTACAAGGTGACAATCAAATTTACCGTTCGTGTATTCAGTCTGCATGCAGTTTCCCTAAATGGGTTGCTTCAAGCATACCTCTCTTAAAAACACCTAGACCCAAACAGACATGTTCATGCACACAAATGTTTGTCCTGTGTGGGAATCGAAACCACGAGCGTTAGTGTCAATGCAGCGTTACTAACCAGTGCGCCACCGAGCTCGTTGAAAACTTCTAGGGCTCCCAACAGCACCTTCAGATAAAACACGATCAATTTGGTACGTTCAAATCATGCACGCACGCAATCATGGTATCTACGTTAGTCTTGACCTTCCCCGGCTCCTACATCCTTCTACTTTCGCGTTGTGTATCTCTGTCTTGATTCTTTCTTCCTGTATTCTTACTACATGAACGAACCAATATACTCGTAAATCCCACGCTGCGTCTGTCTGTCTGAGATATACACAAAAGCTACGTTCAGTAGTTCAGTATTTTCATGCATTTTCAGCAATAGGTAGACAGAGTGATTCTTGAGAAAGGTTTAGGTGTATAATTTGTTAAACTGTTGTGTAAATTGGTTGAAATATAATGATAATTGTCGAAAATGTCGAGAAAAGCCGCCTGGGATCGTTCATCGGATATTATACGGAGAGACTGTGAGACTGTTTGTCTCACCGCCCATGTCTCAACGGAATCAAACGCTTTTTGGTAGTCCACATACGCCAGACATAAGGGCAGATTATATTCCTCGGTCTTCTGTATAATCAGGCGAACGGTATGTATGTGATGTACAGTGTTTTTGGAAGCCGGCTTGTTCGGGCTGACATTCATCAGGTCTGCGTGCGAGATGGTTTGTGATGACTCTCGAAAACAGTACATAAACGCGGCTCAGAAGCGATGTCGGCCTATAGTTCTTCAAAGGGATCTTATCACCCTTTTTGAAGAACAACCTGACAAAATTTCTACTTCGGTGTTTCACCGGAATGTATGACGGAATTGAATAGCTTCTGAAGGACACCAAGTATCGGATTTCCGCCCACTTTCAGAAGCTCCGCCGTAATTCCGTCCACACACGGTGCTTTCCCATTTTAAGCTGTTTGAAAGCTATACGAATCTCGTACAGACTGATGTCCGGGATATTTTCGGTATAGTGTCGAGTCAGTTTAGCTCGTGGGTCGTTACTAGCACTGTTGCTCGGCTGTAGCGACGATGTGTACGAACGTCTATAGAACTTCTCCATCTCACCCAGAATCTCAATTTTCGTAGAAATAATGGTGCCAATGTTGGTCTTCAGCTTTGTTAGTTGACTTTGCCCAACAAATAGATCTTTGGCGAAATCTTTGGAGCCTTGGTTCCGCGCTATCGCCTCTTTAACATGAATTGTATTGAATTGACGTGTCTCATCGTATGCCTTTGGAGATCTGCTTGTTAAGCCGTCTGTATTCTAGCTTGTAAGCAGAAGACTGCAACCACGTCTTACATCTGACCTGCTTGAGATTCTGTTTGTTAGTCGAGAGCTTTTGGGTTCTTTTTGGGCGAGGCTGGAGGAATTTAGCTCCCACTGTATGGACACTCTCCACGAACTTGAGATGGATGGAGGGTAGTCTTCACCAGGCGAGACCTTTCCTGCTTTATGTTAAGGTTCAAGATGCCTTTTATCATCCGGTGATCTGGTTTCCGGTTTTCACTTTGTTGACCACAGAGACATCATTGAACAAACACCGGTCGTCAAGATGAAGTTTATCCAATTTGGAATCGGCCAACGAAACCAAACTCTTAACTCATCGGTCTGTTTCGTGCGCAGCTTTGCATTGAAGTCCCCCATCAGCACTGTGTAGTGAGGATTTGGACACATAGCCTCCTCATTATCTGGGAGTAACGAAGTTGGTGCGTAGACTTGTATGACCTTCAGCGAACACCGTTTGGTAATTCTGAATATAAGGTACGCAAACCCTCGTCGACACAGCCTCGATCTTTAGTACATTGCTGACGAGGAGCTTACGGACAATAAACCCGGCACCACCTTGGGATAGATGGTCCTCGGTGGTAAAGCAAGTTACCTGATTTAAGGATCACCATGTCCTCCCCCTGTTTTGGACAGTCCTATTACATCCCAATACAACTTGCTTAGTTCCTCTTCCAGCTCCACTATCTTCTCGTCGTCGTACGTAGCTAACCTATTGTCTGAAATGAAAATGATTATTATTTTTATTCACGGGTATTATCCCTGTTATTTGATAGGCGTGCGCGGGGATATGAGTCCAACGCGTAGAGGGCCTTTTGAGAAGATTCATGTTATGTTGTATACCCACCGAGACCCGCTCCTAAAAATATCGATAGAACCATATATCTATGAGCGGGTCACGGCAGGTATTGGGACTATTGCGAATGTGTAGGAAATTATTTGTTTAATGTATTGAGGTCTGAAAGGATTATTGGTACTGGGTTATCGCAGAAGAGGGACGGACATTATTATTATTTATTTAGAACGTTTCTTTGGTCGCCTGACAAAAGTCCTTAATACTCTTTTGTCAGGGGGCAATAAGATTTGTGCTTATAATGGTTGTTGGTTCTAGTTCGTGATTATTGGTACTGGGTTAATGCAAAGGTACGTAATTGATTGTTTTATGTGGTGCAATAACGAATATATTGTATCATTTCAGATCAACTTGGTACACAAATCCTTACACCCGTGGAAGTTATAGCTACGATAACATAGAAGCTGGCCAATATCCTACAGCGAGATCCGACCTGGCTGCCCCCTTAACCGACTCCTCAGGAAAACCGAAAGTTCTGTTCGCTGGAGAAGCCACCGACTCCTCGCACTTCGGAACTGTCCACGGAGCTGCGGATACAGGCTATAGGGAAGCTATGAGGCTATTGACGCCTAGTTCATAGAATGCCAGGGTAGAATACTGCCTGCGAAGACGCTGGAGTCAGCTATGAAGCAGAGATGCCTATTACTAAAGAAAACTGTATATAATCTCATCGCTAAATTCCGATTTTATTCACGGTAGTTATTTACTCACCTACAATCATTGAGGTACGTTAGTATATAGCAGTTCAATGTATACAACACGTGTTTAACATTGTACCTTAGTACAACATTGTACCTTAATTTATATCTAGTTTATTTCTTTTCCTCTTTTTATGTACCAGCATTTCAAAAGAGATCTTTGACGAAGAAGTGATGCCGGAAGAAACATGCCTAGCCATGCTTCTTCCATTCTTATAGTGTGTGATACTCTGAGCTAACCATACCATACTTATCTTGTCTGCGTAGTGTTTTTACATGTGACTCGCTTTATAAACACGTGCTACCTTTTTTTATACCAATAAAGTGGCAAACATGCATACGACCTGCCTTATAGTAACTAATCACAGTAGCCTACGAATGGAGCCGGCGGCTGGGAGTTCATCCTCATACACTGGCGCCGCAATAGTCGCGTACTGTGCGGTTCCTGAGAAGTTTTCTACCGAGAACTAAAGTTGTGGAATGAGCTCCCTGCCGAGGTTTTCCCAAGGGACTACAGTATGGGGTTCTTCAAGAAAGGCCTAAGCCCCAAAACGAGGTTCTTATAGGGTTGGCAAAGCAAGAATGACACCGCTAATGTTGCAAATGGCCATACTTCGGTAACTGCTTACCATCAGGCAGGCCGTGCGATTGTTTGCCACCTTAGTGGTATAAAAAAAGCTCTTTTTCCAAATTGAAAATAATCAAAAATGATGAAGATGATGCTGAAGGAAAGGCTCGATGCTTTATCAATATTATAGGTACGTATAAAAAGTCATCATTTACCAGAGGGAGACTTTGTACAAAAGTGGTCAGCGTGGGTACCTCTGTCTCACCTATTTCTACCGCCAAGCAGCTGTATTTATATAACTGTTCCAGTTTGAAGGGTGAGTAACATCCCCGTGGTGTTGCGAGCGTCAATAGGCTGCGGCGACCGCTTACCATCTAATGCGGGCCGCATGCTTGTTCTCCAATCTAGTTATATACAAAAAGTCAGATATGCTAAAAACGTTGGTCCTGAAAACTATTTCTCCACAAATTCATTGACCGAAAAAGTAGCAAGTCGAATTTAACAAATAAATTGGTTTTTATTGTGTGTAATACCTACTCCACATACCTTTTTCGTCTTTCATACATACTCTAAGGTATGTAACGATCTATCTCGGTGTATTAATAAGTACTGACGAGCTTGGTGGCGCAGTGGCGAAATGCGCTGTTACGTCACGTTGACACCAACGCATGGGTTCGAGTCCCACACAGGACAAACATTTGTGTGCATGAACATGTCCGTTTGTCTTAGTCTGGGTATTTAAGAGGTAGGGCGCATCAAAACAGCCCGTCTGGGGAAGTACCACCACCTCACAGAAAACCGCAGCCAAATAACAACTCCCTAGAGGATTGCTGAGTTCTTGCGTGTGAGTTAGTTCACCAGTATGCTGGCAAGGGAGTTGCTGTGTAAGCAGTAGAAGAGGCATCGCGCGAGTGATACTTAATAAAATAGGCATCCATGAGCATTGGTGTCAAAGCAATGTAACAGCGCGTTTGACCACTGTGCCAACGACCTCGTCAAAAATTGCGAAACACATCGACCCAAACTTATCCCACTGCTGGGATACGGGTCTCCTTTCAACAGAAGCAGTATCGAGGAAACCAGTACTCTCTGAATGACACACTGAATTAGAATTTTATAATAATCATTATTTATTTCATAATTTATACAATCTTACATTTTGGACTAATTACAATATGGTCTCTACAAGAAATGTATTATATTGGAAATCTGGATCATCTCTTTTGTAACATTCTGTTAGAATGTAACATAACAATTTATCCGTTGTTCTAATTTGTAACAATAAAACAAGCCCAATGAATCACTTAAAAAATAATCTTTTTTAACTGAGCAGAAATGGATATCTCAACAAACAACATACTATGTTGAAAATCTGAATCAGCTGTTTTGTCACACTTAGTTATAATGTAACAAAACAATTGATCCATTGTTTTAATTTCTAACAATAAAAAAACATACTGAATCACGTAAAAAATAATATTTATGGGCAGAACATACATAAAGAGATCTCTACAAATAACAAATTATGTTGGAAATCTACATCACTTGTTTTGTAAAATTCTATTATAATGTAACAAAACAACTGATTTAATTGTTCCAATTTGTAACAATAAGATTGAACATGTGAAAAACTGAAGCATGCGACAAATAATATTTTTGGATTAAACACAATGAAGGAGATCTCTACAAATAACGTAAAGTTGGATAGGATGGAAATCTGGATCATTTGTTTTGTAACATTCTGTTAGAATGTAACATAACATCTGCTCCATTATTCCAATTCGTAGTCCCAGCTAAAAATTTTCATCCATCAGCGGGCGGTTGCCAGGTCACAGCTTTCATCTTTCTGTTGATCTCTTGAAGGATAAGGTGGCACCGTGCGATTTGGGCCGGCCTCAACTGAGGAGTTGAGTCTCTGGTGCGCTCCCCAGTCACCACTGGAGGGCGCTGCGATCGGCGCAGGGCGCGGCGACGACGTGCCCGTGCTGTCGCTATGGACAAAACAAAATCAGGACTACATACAACCCTTGCTTTGAACCCAAAGGGTTCTATTGATACTAGCCAATCCTATTTTGTACCACTGGGACCCTTGAAATATTAACAACAATTTCCCTAGACGTTGCACATACGAAAACGATATTCAACATCTATCTATCTATACCTTCACGCCAAATCCCTTCCGCGGTAGGCAGAGAGCACCGACCGCCACGCGACCCGATCCTTACACACCTCACTCGCTTCAATAACATTCATTGCTCTTCTCGTGCACGCTCGCCGGTTTCTTTTTTTTATACTACATCGGGAGGCATACGACCCACCTGATGTAAAGCGGGTACCGTAGCCTATTAACGCTTGCGATATATTAAGTACTAGCTATGCCCGCGACTTCGTCCGCGCGCAATAGTTATTTCTTTATATTAATAAAAATAAATAGCGGGTACCGTAGCCTATTAACGCTTGCGATATATTAAGTACTAGCTGTGCCCGCGACTTCGTCCGCGCGCAATAGTTATTTCTTTATATTAATAAAAATAAATAAAATTTCTAAAATAAAAGTAGCCTAAGTTACTCCTTATTACATCAGCTATCTGCCAGTGAAAGTCCCGTCAAAATCGGTCCAGCCGTTTCAGAGATTACTCGGAACAAACAGACAGACAAAAATGTAAAAAAAATATTTTGGTATATATACCGTGTATACACCCATATCCATTTAATAAAAAGCGGTTATTTTAATATTACAAAGAGACACTCCAATTTTATTTATTTGTATAGATCACTCAGTGATACTTAATATATTACAAGCGTTAATAGGCTACGGTACCTGCTTTACATCACGGTGGGCCGTATGCTTGTATGCCTCCCGACGTAGTATAAAAAAATTTTAGGTACGAATTTAGATAATAATTATTCCTAAGAGAAATCTAAAGTTCCATCAAGATACTAAGGTTGCAAGTTACTATGAGGTCTAGTTACTAAAGTTTCAAGTTTGACTCTAATAAAAACTACAGTGGACTACTGTATCAAAAGTGATAAAAATAATTGAATGTACGATACTGAAAAGCTCGCTGCGCGATGCTCCAACCACGCGGTAACCTCAACTCGCCGGCGTGGCATTATGCAATTTACATTACAATTACAAAATCCATCGGCTAGGTAGCCATTTAAAAAAAACTTAGGTCGTTTCAGACCTTGAAAACCACAAATTAAGCGAAAATATTTATAGCCGCCATGTCGTTATAGATATAGGAAGCTACGACCGAAAGTAGACGTGTCAGATTTGAAATTTTTCTTTTTTAAAATCAGCCTCCTTTTATCTCCGAAGGGAAAGGCAAAGGGTTCTAGCCCATTCAGCCAAGTCTTGAGTTCAGAACAATTCCATGTGGCGAGAAAAATACTCATCACAATAACAATCAAGATTCGTCTGTTTGTTCACTACTTTATACGTAGTTTATACGCAGTGTTTCATTCGATTACGATAAATCTTTGTTAATTTATTCACACATGGACAAAGGTTATTTTTATAAGTTAAAAATATATATATCTATCTATAACTTCACGCCGATTCCCTTGCGGGGTAGGCAGAGAGAATCAAGCGCCACGTGATTCGATCCTTACACACCTCTCTCGCTTCTTTAACATTAATTGCTCTTCTCATGCACGCTCGCCAGTTTCTAAGGCTACTGACATCACCTACTGATAGAACACGATCGATCATGGTAGGTAAGTCTTGGCTTTCCTCGGCTACTCTTCCACTCCACTTTTGCATTGTTGATTTTGCGTTTTTCAGTGAGGTGGAGGTACTTCCCCAGATAGGTTATTATGATGTGACCTACCTCTCCTAAGAACAAATTCGTTTTTCGCTATGGGTACAAAGTACAAACAGTTTGCCACATTTGGCACAAATTAGTATTTTTTTAATGCGGTTACCGTAGCCTATACACGCTTGCAATACATTAAATATTTATCACTCGCGCGATGCCACTTTTGCTACTACTCGTAACAAAGGAATTCCTTAGGAGCTTACTAGAGACCTCACTCACACGCAGGAACACAACAACCATATAGGGAGTTGTTATCCCAGAAGGACTGCTTTGATGCGCCCTACCTCTCTTAAAAACTCCTGGACCAAGACAAACATACATGTTCATGCACACAAATGTTTGTCCTGTGTGGAGATCGAACCCACGAGCGATGGTGTCATATTAGTGTAAGAGCATGTTTTACCACAAAATAAGTATAACATGTACCTATATATATATATATATGAAAGTTAAGTTTATTAGAAAATGTATGAACACGTACCAGTTTCCTTGTCCTTGCCAGACTTGAAATCTTCATCAAATGATCTCTTCTTTGGAGACTGTAAAATAAGATATTCATCATTTTTCACGTCAGGTCCCCTGCGGGGTAGGCAGAGGGAGCAGAATGCCAAGATGCGGTACTTGCACACCTTGGTCCTTTAACATTTAGCTCTCTTCATGCACGCTAGCCTCTTTAACAGTCATAGCTATCTTCATGCACGCTCGCCGGCTCTTAGAACCCCAGACGCCAGGTGCTGTATCATAGGTTTCCACTACAAAGATGCTAAATAAGTAGCCCATTCTCATTACAATTACGTTATTTTTTTTTATACAACGTCGGGAGACATACAAGCATACATCCCACCTGATGTACAGCATTAACGTAGCCTATGAACGCTTGTAATATATTAAGTATCACTCGCACGATGCCACCTCTGCACAGCAACTCCTTAGGAGCTTACAGGTGTTCTACTCACACGCAGGAACACAACAACCATCAAGGGAGTCGTTATTTGCCTGCAGTTTTCTGTTAGGTAGAGTTACTTCTTCAGACAGGCTGCTTTGATGTGCCCTACCTTTCTTAAAAACACACAGACCAAGACAAACAGACATGTTGATACACACAAGTTTGACCTGTGTAGGAATCAAACCCACTGTAACAGTAAGTTCCTAAGGAGTTGCTGTTTTAGCAGCGGAGGTGGCATCGCACAAGTGATACTTAATATATTGCAAGCGTTCACAGGCTATGGTAACCGCTGTACATCAGGTGGGCCATATGCTTGTATGCCTCCCGACGTTGTATAAAATAAAGAAATCCACTGACCCTCTTCTTGATCTGTTTCTGGTAATGCTGTGCATCGTAGAACTGCGGCTGTGCCCGTCTCACTCTCCCAGTCCTACGTCTGATGTCTTCGACAGCTGGCAGGTTGTCAGCGGCACGGCGAGATGCGAAGAATGAGTGCCCACACTTACACGTTTTAGATGCTACTGCCACCTTCAAAGCACAAAACTTTAATTTTGAACATTGAAAAGAAGTGGGGTCCAGCCAGCCTCAGGCTTTTTTTTATACAACTATAAATTTTTATTGGTAACAATCAAGCGTTTGGTCTTCCTGATGGTAAGCAGTCAACGTAGCCTATGGATATTTGCAACACTAGGGGTGTCACTCATGCGTCGGCGGCCCCTGTAAAAACCTCTTCACCCATGTTCGTGTTACATGAATCCATCAACGGAAAATTTCGTGTTAATATAATGACTTTTAAGAGGTAGGGTGCATCACAGCGGACCGTCTGAAGTATCTCCAGTACACAGAAATGCCCAGCCAAATAACAACTCACTGGCGCGCCTATCGAGCATCGCTTCACCTATTCATACTTCGGTTCACACCGCAAAACTACAGAGCTAAGCTAACTGCTAACGAGGTGAATAAAAAGCATCTCTGGCATTGTCATGTCATGTCATGAGTCACTTAGTGATGACTTGGATATGGAAAGGGAGCGTAGGGCGTTGTCTGTACGATGCAATATGCTGGCGTGCAGGTTTGCAGGGTGTACAAAGGAAGTAAAAATATCTCTTTTTAAAGCATATTGTCAGTCGTTGTACACCTGCAACCTATGGGTCAGCTACACGCAGAGGGCATACAACGCTCTACGGATACAGTACAACAATGGTTTTAGGGCACTGTTGGGTTTACCGCGTAGCTGTAGCGCTTCACAAATGTTTGCAAATGCACAGACTGATGGTTTCCATGCGATTCTGCGAAAACGGATAGCCTCATTATTGCATCGCACGCGGGAAAGCACCAACAGTGTCCTGGGTACTGTCGTCTCTTGTGTCGATTGTCCCATTATAAGACAGTGGACCGACATTATTATATAAAAGAAAATGTGTACATATATAATCAAAGTTACTAACAATAGTTGTATAAGATCATTGTTACGAACACTGTATGGATCTAGATATCTGAAATAAACGTATATTATTATTATTATTATTATTGTCGAATGTTTCGTTTGTATCACTCATGTAGCTTATCTCTGTAGTTGGCGGTGTAAACCGAAATATGAATCGAGGTGAAAACAATGATCGCCCGGCTCGCTTGCTAGCTGGAAGTGTGGCCTGCACTTTTGTGTATTTTGGAGATACAAATACTTCGACTTCAGCTATCTAAGACCACTAGATCTATCTATAACTTCACACCAAATCCCTTATGAGGATACAACTACATCTTTTGTAATAAATTGTATTTGAATTTGAAGTCTGTTCTTTCCGTGATATTTATATGTAATTTAGTGACAATATTGTCACATATTTATACACAATATTACGTGCAAAGTTCGAAGGAAACCTCAAAAATACTATTTGTAAAATTTGGACATGATTAACATTATCTTTGATTGTACCACTTGATATCGTCCTACTAATATTATAAATGCGAAAGTTTGTATGTATGGATGGATGTCTGTTGCTCTTCGTGCTTAAACAGCTGAATGGATTTGAATGAAATTTGGCACGTAGATAGATTATGATCTGGATTAACACATAGGCTACGTTATTTGACTCCACGCGGGCGGAGGCGCGGGCAGCAGCTAGTTATATATAAATTTATAGTAATTGAAAAAATACCTATATTGGCAAATGTCATTTGGTATTTCTTCGGCAATGATCAATTACCAAATACTGGTAGATAGAGAGTAAAAGTGAAAGAATTAAATAAACTAAAATTATGAAAAATAAAAAAAGATTACTTTTAAAATATGTAAGACGCGTAGAAGTGCCTGCAAGATGACAGGGCATACTTACTTGCATTTCACATTTGGGACAACTTTTTGCAATCATTCTGTTTTTCCCCATTATTAATTTTCGGTTTGAAACTTTGGCTCAACTTGAAACCATAAAATTATGCGCAGATATTGACTATTGATAACATAATTATATCAGTCAAGGCAAATATTTTTGTAACAAATTTATACCACAATCGGATTTCTGCTTAAAAAACTACAATTTTATATACGTTTATATGTACAACCGTATTACTAAAATTATTTCACAGCATATCTTATGGAGATATATTTCACAGCACTCAGTTCCAGGAGAACATGTGAACCTCAGAGGAAGATGTGAACAAATTATTCCTCCATTGATTTGAATAAATACCTACAGTGCTATTATTATAATTATCTAAACTACATAATATATTAAACACTTAATCTACGTTGTTTACGAAGAATAACCATTTAATTTAATTACTACATAAAGTGGAAAAAGGTGATTAAATATTTAACAATAAAATTATTTACAATATTTTTTTAGTTCTTTTTATACATAAGAGGAAAGGCAAAGGGATCTAGCCCATACAGCCAAGTCTTCAGTTTCCAATCATTTCAAAATCTTAATTCTAGACGCTCCAGCTTTAGGAACTGTGCTGAAAAATACTTGGGAAGGGTACCCAGACCCAATCCTGTAGTTTAAATATGATGCGTAAAACGATAGTGATTTTTATAAGGTTTTCTTCAAGGCCAAGACTTACCTGCCATGACTAAATTGGTCGTGTTCTATCAGAAGGTGATGTCAGGAGCCCTAGAAACCGGCGAGCGTGCATGAAAAGAGCAATGAATGTTAAAGAAGCGAGTGATGTATGTAAGGATCGAGTCGCATGGCGCTCGGTTCTCTGTGCCTACCCCGTAAGGGATTTGGCGTGAAGTTATAGTAGTAGTAGTTGCTTCAAGGACTTATTCACGTCTTCTAAAAAGTATTAACCTGTTATATTTGAGTATTTTCCTTACTGCATAAGTTCACTAGCGCTTATGTTACAAAATACTATCCAAAGTGTCAAATAAACCGAATTTTATACTGAATTGTAAATAATTAACTATAACTATTCTAACTAGTCACTCGTCAAAAGTGCTGGAAGAAGTCCTTGTTTATTTATAATAATAAAAAATTGTGCGTTAAAAAATTAGGTATAAATGGTATAATGCGATAAGATAAGACTCTTTTGGCTTATGAGACACATTGCCAGAAGTAAAAAGTCTTGTCGCACTTTACAAAAGCACTCTGTCAATGTCAGCTCAATTTCTCTTTTTATTTCATTGCTTGCAGCCTTACGTTTATAGACTCTGCTTTTTGGTCGAGTGCGTGATACACGTGGTATCATAGCTTTTATAAGTTTTTGAAGTAAAACTCATCTGTTGACGTACCGTTTTATATCTTTTTGTTGGTGGTGGTAAATTGTTTGTCCAGTGAGTGTTTTTTAAGTGTACTGGTAGTGGTAGTAGGTAAGAATGGACGAGGAGGCTCCCGACCCGGGCGGGGGCACAGACACCCAATCCTCCTTATCTCCTTCGTTTTTCTCCCCTCTTGTCGCTGCAGCATCCGAAAGCCCTACGGGTGATTCTACTCGTAAGCGGCCTCAAGCACACAGTGATGAAATACAGACCGTTAAAAAAACGATAATGCACCCTTCCCAGGCATCAGCATCACTTCAGGTAACCTATACTCATCCTGATTTTATGAACGACAAAACAACTTACACAGATACAGATGTGGCTCCGTTTGTTGTTCATGTTAGTAGGCCGGAGGAATCTGCCGGCGCTACATTGCACCCCATACAATTTGGACATTTTTTGTTTCGACAAAATATAAAAAATATAACTAAAGATGGTGTGAAGCGTGTAGGGCGAAACCGAATATCGGTAGAATTTAAAACTGCAGCAGACGCAAATATATTTATAGCCCACCCTGCACTTATAACAGCTAAGTTTGAGGCAGCTATTCCATCGTTTAATATAACTAGGATGGGTATTGTGAGGGCTGTGCCTGTTGAATGGTCCTTAGAGGAATTTGTTTCGGCCATAGATGTCCCCTCGGGTTTTGGAACAGTTGTTAGAGCGCGGCGGATGAATAGGAGAACAGTCTCTGATAATGGCAATACAGTGTGGGTTCCTACCCAGACTGTGGTGTTAACCTTCCGTGGACAGATGCTTCCGTCTAATATCTATTGTTTTTTCACCTCCATGCCTGTAGAGACATATGTCCTGCCGGTTATACAATGTCATAAGTGTTGCCGGTATGGGCACGTGACTTCGCAGTGCAGATCGAGCCCGCGGTGCTTTATCTGCGCCCAGAGCCATGAGGGGGTTTCGTGTACGAAACAATCTCCTACATGCTTATTTTGTTCTGGTAGTCATACTGCCAAAGATCTCTCTTGTCCAGAATTCTCACGGCAAAAGTCGATTAAACTTACAATGTCCCAAGAAAACATCTCATATCTGGAGGCATCTGCAAGGTACCCTCAATCGAGGAGATCTTTTGCAGACACTACTAGACTGTCTCCCTCTCCACTTCCCCCGCATACTCCTCATTCCTCATCCCATCCCATCCAACCACAAAATTTGTCAAAATTGTACTCCCCTCAGACATCATACAGAAAAACTGTTGTCACCCCTCGCCGTCAGTCATCTCCAGCCGCAAGCACTGGATATGATAGGCGAGCACATTGTGCGATCACAGATACCCCGGTCTCTGTGCTACCTAATGGCTATGCATTAAGTGTCTCCCCGAATGATAATCTGCTTGAACTATTGCTGTCTACTTTAATGAGCCTACTTACTCGTTTTAGTGATACTGCATTACCATCCAGTATCCACCAAAAACTTACTGAGCTGATTTCTATGTCTGTCAACATTCCAAGCAATTCTACAGTGGAATTGCCGGAGCATCAAACATAAAAAAGCAGATTTAATTCACCTTATCAACAAATTTGAGCCCATGGTTTTTGCCGTTCAGGAGATGTGGCTTAGACCTGGTGCCCACTTCAGGGTGTCAGGCTATTCGTGTCTCCGGGATGACAGAAATGATGGGCATGCTGGTGCTTCCATCCTTATCTCCAAATCCTGCATATTCTCTCAAATCTCTCTTCCCCCACACTCTGATAGCATCAATGCTGTGGCTATCCGTTCCTCCAACATTTCATTCCTATCTGTCTATGTTCCTAATCCTACTCTTGCTATCCTCAATGAATTGGTATCCATAATTTCCTCCCTTCCCCCACCAGTTCTGATCCTTGGTGACCTAAATATTCACCACACCTCATGGGGTTCCCATTTCAGTGATTCATTATCAGCCACTTTCCTTAATTTGGTTGATGATCTGAATCTCACCATCCTCAATGATGGATCCCCTACTCGCCGTGTCCTTCCCACACAAAATGTACAAAGTGCCGTGGACCTTTCACTTTGCTCCCCTGTCCTTGCATCCCAACTTGCATGGAAAGTACTTAGTAGCACTTACGGCAGCGACCACTATCCTCTACTTATTTCTTTTCTAACAGCTGATAGTATCTCTAATACCCCTTTTAACCCCCGGCTAAAATATAGTGTGGCTAGAGCTGATTGGCCGAAGTTTGCTGCTATATCTGATGAGCTAATTTCACAGCTCCCTCCTATCCATGAAAATAATGTACATTCATTGTATGTTAGTTTTAAGGACTCTCTCTTGTTAGCTGCCAGCAAAACCATCCCTTTAAAGAGACCCCCCAAAAAGAAATTGTCTCCACCTCCTTGGTGGGATCAAGAATGCTATTCGGCTGTTAGAAGAAGAAAGGTGGCGGAACATCAGTATTCCCTGGACATGTGTAAGGATAAATATCTCAACTATCAGAAGGTGGCTGCTGAGACAACCAAGTTGCTAGCAGATAAGAAGAGGATAGGTTGGCACAGGTTTTGTGAGGCGTTGTCACCTAGCTCGCATTCCTCTGTGGTCTGGAGAAATGTTAAAAAATTTCGCTGTGGCACTAATAATGAGTTTAACATTTCTTCAAAAGATTGTTCGGTGTGGATGAGTGATTTTGCTCAGGGATTGGCCCCACCTACAGCCCCTTCTTTTGACGATACAGTAACTTACGACAATCCAAGTTTCTCATCTGACCCTTTTGATGCACCATTTTCCCGGGAGGAATTTGATACTGTCATAGGCACATTAAAAGACTCTTCGCCGGGTGTAGACGGAATCCCCTACTCATTTATTACTTGCAGTGGTCCTGCTACAAAAGAGTATTTTCTTGAAATTATCAATCAGTTCTTCATTTCGGCCATTCCACATGAAGAATGGAAATCCCAAATTGTCATCCCTATACTAAAACCAGGAAAACTTAGTACTGACCCCTTGGGATATCGTCCTATTGCCCTTTCATGTACCATGGCTAAGATTCTCGAACACCTTGTTAAGAATCGACTAGAGTGGTTTATTGAAAACAAGTTAATATTACCTGATAGCCAATTTGGGTTCAGAAAGGGTTTTAGCACGATGGACAGCCTTGGCACACTTGTCACGGATATAAGGTTGGCATTTTCCAAACGCAGTTACTTGGTGGCTGCTTTTCTAGATGTGTCGTCCGCGTACGACAATGTACTTCTCCCTGTGCTCAGGCAGAAAATGCTGAATCTGAGTATTCCAGTGAGGATAGTCAATTATATTTCAAACTATCTTTCGGCTAGATCAATCCACATCAATTTTCAAAATTATTATGCCCCTCCAAGACAAGTGTGGAAGGGCCTCCCACAGGGGTCAGTGCTCAGTCCACTCTTATTTAGTATCTACACATACGACCTAGAGCTTTCTGTCAACTGCTTCTGTAGTGTCCTCCAATACGCAGATGACCTAGCCTTGTATACATCATCTGACAATGTAACAGAAGCCTCTTCAAGGATGAATTCAGCCATATACTATTTACAAGATTGGCTCTCAAACTACGGATTATCTATCTCGATTCCAAAAAGTAGTATTGTTATTTTCGCACGTCAAAGAATTATACCAGACATTTCAATAGCTTATGATGAGCAGACTTTCCCTGTAAAAGACAAAGTTAAATTTCTTGGTGTAATTCTAGACTCTAAATTAACAGGCACCCACCACATTGTTCACATTCTCAAAAAGTCGGAAAGGAACGTCAACATTCTTCGTTCACTTTCTGGAGTTTGGTGGGGTTCTCACCCTTATACACAGAAACTAATATGCAATGCCCTGGTTCGCAGTCATTTGGACTATGGTTCTTTTCTTCTGGAACCATGTAACAAAGAGGCTCTAAAATCTCTGGACAAAATCCAATCGAAATGCCTCCGTATCATTACTGGTTCCATGAAATCCTCTCCCATTAATGCCCTGCAAGTAGAATGTGTGGACCCTCCGTTGCACTTACGTAGGCAATATCTTTCGGACAGATTTCTACACAAGGCTCTACAGATATCTCATCACCCACTTATAGCTAAACTACATGAGCTGTCAGATTATATATCTGCTGGTGGATACTGGACACACAAAAACCCTCCATGCCTATTCAATAGTTTTGTCTCATTCCTTCACCTTCCGTGTCCTATATTCCAATGCAGAATTAACCCCCTTTTCGATACTCAGAATCTACTCTAATCTAGATACTATCAAGCAATTGTTTATAAGCCTACCATAGTCTTAAATTTAGCAATAGAAAAAGGTTCACCTTTTGCGTCAACAAAACTAAATGCTGTAATTGACAAATTCTGGTATGACTGGCTGACTGTATATACAGATGCCTCCAAATTCACAGAAGAAAGTTGTGTGGGAGCTGCCATCTGGATCCCAAAGTTCAGCATTATTATAAAATTTAAATGTCCTTCAGTGTGTTCAGTTTTCACCGGTGAAGCCACTGCAATCCTAGAGGCTCTGTTATATATAGAGTCTCATAACATACCAAAAACTACCACTCTCACAGACTCTAAAAGTTGTCTATCTGCAATTGCCTCAAATCAGTTCTGCAACAGATCAAAGGCCCCGGTTATTTTCTCTATTAGGCAGGTGTTATATAAATGTCACATTAAGGGTTTACTGATATGTCTCGTGTGGATTCCTGGACATAGTGGTATCCCAGGAAATACAATGGCTGACCAATGTGCTAAAGATGCAGTACTTAATGGATGTTCGACCCCTCAGTGCATAGCTTATTCACACGACCTTGTATCCCTTGCGCGAAACAAGCTAGCAGGCAGGAGGGATACATTATGGTCAAAATCCCAGACTGTGAAGGGCAAGTTCTATGGCTCCATTCAGAAGCATATACCTCCTAAACCTTGGTTTTTTAAGTATCAAGATGCCAACAAGCGGGCTACATGTCATCTGCCGTCTTCGATTGGGACATATCTGTACAAATGTATTTCTGACGAAAATCAGGGTGAGGGACAGTTCCCTGTGCGAGTGTGGCCTGGATGACGATACTCCAGATCATATTTTCTTTTCCTGCCCCAAAAATTCCTCCTCTCTTTATGACTTACTCCCTTCCTCTATTCCCCGTCCTATCAACTTTAAATCCCTCCTTACATTTATTAACTCCCCCTCCGTTGTATATACTTTGTGTGCGTTTATTAACACTAATAACATTAAATTGTAAAGTGTATGTCTTATAATCATACTAACCCTTGTTTGTGATGTCAGTGTATGTCTTTTGTTTCAGGCATGTAGACGGAGCGTCACAGTGTCTACGCCCCTTGCTAAACTATTTATATAAATATACTGTACACTCACAAAGCCACTTCTTAGCAGAGTCACATACTAAGAGTAGTCACATACTCAGTTAAATTATGAACTGAAATATGAAAGCACTGACATTGGCGAGAACAACAGGATCGCCATAAAGAAGAATAATAATAACTTACGTTTATAACAATTTTGACAGCTATTGATTCAGTATTATATATAAATATAAAATCTAGGCATCTCATTCGTCCCATTCAAAATTAAATGCTTCCCAATATTCCTATCATATGATAAGTACCTATGTACCATATGTCAGTAAAATAAAACATAAATGAACAGTCGCATTTTGTTGTTTACTTATATCGCATGTAGCTATAACTACTTCTATAATATAATTAATGTCTTCCATTAACCCTTCGAAACCCGGGTGGTCGTATACGACCGCGAAATGTATGGGTAAACGTATATAACGGGTTCTGACTGCTCAAACCTTGCGACTACTAGACAGTTTCAATGAGGTACCTTAATAACAAATTGTAATCTATAAGTATAGTTTATTACACGTGACTTAAACAACAAAGTTCGATTTCTCGCTGGTGAAGAAATTAATTGAGTGAGACTGAAAAGTAATACGGACCTATTTTAGTGACTTAGTCATTTGGTGCTCGGTTCTCTAAGTCTAGCACCGCAAGTGATTTGGCGTGTGATATACAGACGGACAGACCATCAGTTAAAAAAATCAGTCTGAAATCCAAGCGAACATCGTTAGTTCCCTTTCGATTCGCCAAAACAATCACACTCAATAGGCCTTAGCATTGCATGATTGAATAATGAATATTTTTCGTATACGACACGATCATCGATTAAAGTTTTGTCATAGTATAATCAGTTTTGTACCGGTAAAAAGTTACAGTACCGTATACATACTCCATTCATATTTATTAAAAAAAAAAAAAACACAATGTGAACGCACCTTCACGAAAATCATAACAGGTACATACAGGTAGGTATTTTGAAATCAAACGTAAAACGTAAATAGGAAAGTTTTTATTATTGTGATTATATTAAACTTTACTGATATTCAACATGTTTCCAATCTTTATATAAAACAAATAAATTATCTGCACCAAAAGTCAATATAATGTCAACTGACCTGTATGAAGAAAGTCAATATCTTTAAAATCATGAGAAATGATGATAATTACGTATTGTGTGATTCTTGTGGTACGGAATACGAAGATAAGAAGTCACTGGAAAATCATGTTAAGTTATGTTTAAAAAAGGAAACCGTGGTGCCTACAAAAAGCCCTAAGAAAATTGGGTATGTATGTACGACTACGATACATAATATTCTTTATTTAATTTATAAATTCAATAACTATTACATAAATAATGAAAAGGTACATATTCAAAGCGTTTTAGTACTAGATATTTACGGTTAAAATACTGTGAGATTGTATTATGGAATTATTTGAGCTAAAAATAGAATAAAAGAATGTGGCGAAGAGAGTGCGTTGTGTAAGTACTACGTCTTGTGGCTTCACTGTAATTCTCTATTTCTTCTGTAATTCTCTGTGCCTAACCGACAAGGGATCTGACGTAAACATGTAGGTAGAAAATAATGTCAATATGTCATACTAATGTGTAGCAGGCATCACATTGTCCGTAAGCATTTTAGGTTTGATTTCAAATGTTATTTATTTTGTTCATATTATATATATAATACTAGTAGCTACTGAGCGGTCATAGCCCAGTGGATAAGAAACTGGCTTAGTGAGCAAAAAACCCCCAGTTCGAATCCCATCGGGGGCACATACCACTAAATTTGTGTTTACGCATTTATGTACATATTTATCACTTGCTCGGCTGTGAAGGAAAACGTAAGAAGAAAATATATCCTAATCTAAGATCTGGATTTCCGTCTAGGCTATGGAAGTCCAACGGCAGTCGCTCCATTTAAAAACCAGTGCCTTCGCCAAGTCTTTAAGCTTGGGTAGTGGATTCCGCCAATCAAAATGGATTAGGAAACAGGGTAACACGAAGAATAAAGAAGACTACGAGCCACAGCCAACAAAACTGATGGGATACACACAGTATCCCGTAGGATCTGTATCTTCTTTTCCTCGGCTTCTATTGTGATGTTAAATAGCCGATAACGTTCCTCAATAATTGGACTATCAAATGCAAAAAGATTTATTCAAATCCTACTGGTTCTAAAGATAGCAAATTCAAACATATATACTCTCCTGCTTTATACATATATTACTATAGATTTTGAATTAAACAATTTTTAACCGAAGTATAGTGTGTTTTATTTATTTTGTTGAACCTAATGTTTCGAATGCTTTGCAGCATCCATGGTCGCAGGAAGACCACGGATGCTGCAAAGCATTCGAACCTCGTTTTTTTTTTCGAAATTCGTTAAAAATTGTTGAATTCAATGTGTAACAATCACGAAAACATAAGACAATACTACTATAGATTTTGTTTGTTTGGAATGCTTGAACAGAACGACACTATGGCAAACAGAATCATATTGTTTTTCTGTGAAAGTATGTTGATTTAAAACATTGGTTTCAAAATTAAAAATAAATGAAAATTTCAAATTAATATCTAATTAGAAAAAGATTTGACAGATGCAGTAGGAAAGAATAAGGAAACAGATACACAATTTGAAAGTGGAAGAATATACGAGTTGTGGTAGGCCAAGATAAGATAATTTATTTGAGAAAGTAAGATAGATACATAAAGATTTTTTATAATTAAATAATCCAACTTATCACAGGATGGTTCGGTATATATTAATTACACAGTACTAAACAATATAAAACATATTTGTATTAATTACGAATTTGTCATTTAAATATATGTTAATTGTATAGTATGTTAATTGTAGGAAAAGAGTGTACAAAAAGGGTATTACATATTATTCCCCCCCACAAGAATAATATGTAATACCCTTTTTGTACACTCTTTTCCTCAACAAGTAATATAACAATTTATTATTCACCCCATTATTGTTATATTACTTGCCTGGATATGGGGTTGACGGTGACCTACTCCGTGCTGTGCAATCCACTTATGAGGATTGTACAGCATGTCTGCGGGTGGACGGCAGCTTGTCGCCCTGGTTTGATATCAACATTGGTGTCAGACAGGGATGCGTGCTGTCGGCTCGGCTGTTCCTGTATCTGGACAGTTGTCTTCAGAGAATAAGAAATATGAATGTGGGAATGCGAATGGGTGACTCAGTGGTCAACTGCCTGCTTTATGCAGACGATGCGGCATTAATAGCAGAATTACCATCCGAACTGCAAACACTAGTTACAACAATGAAAGATGATTGTATGAAGAAAGGCTTACAATTGAATGCGAAGAAAACCAAGATAATGGTATTTGAAAGAGAGACAACCAGAACAAACACTAGGATTATGGTTGATGATGTAGTGTTGGAGCAAGTGAATGAGATTGTATATCTTGGAAGTGCTTTTAGCAGCAATGGAAGGTACACCGCTGATGTGGAGAGACGAGTGAGTGCCGGGAATAGGGTGAATGGAGCGTTGGGTAAACTTCTAGGCTGCCGGCTAACTTATGGAAGTGAGAGCTGGGTATGGCAGAGAGAGCATGAAAGTAGAATAAATGCGGTCGAGATGCGAGCATTGCGCAAAATTTGTGGCATAACGCTTGCTGACCGCGTTCGTAATGAAGACGTGAGAGAAACAAATTGGTCCAAAAGAGAGTGTCGGTGTTAAGAAAGGGCATGCTCAGTTGGTTCGGACATGTAGAAAGAATGCGGGACGAAAGAATGACGAAACAGATATACAATGCAAAAGTGGAAGGATGTAGGAGCCGAGGAAGGCCGAGACTAACCTACCATGACCAAATTGGTCGTGTTTTATCAGAAGGTGATGTCAGAAGCCCCAGGAACCGGCGAGCGTGCATGAAAAGAGCTATGAATGTCACAGAAGCGAGTGAAGTATGCAAGGACCGCGTCTTATGGCGCTCGGTTCTCTCTGCCTACCCCGCAAGGGACTTGGCGTGAAGATATACATACAGTGTACAAAAAGGGTATTACAACGTTAATCGTAAGAATAACATGCTACAACTTGTAGCAGGTTTGATCAAATTGCATGTAAATTTGACTTTCGCAAAATAACGCCTGAATCTATTAACTAGAAAAACTTATTTAAGCTTGTGTTGTACTGATCTTATTTTGTTATATAATTTACCAATAAAAAAAATAAAAAAAAATGTTTAAATATTTTTACACCACTACACTAATCCTAACTCATCCCATTGCAGAGATATGGGTCTCCCTTCAACCGAACGCGTTTAGAGCCACACTCAACTGCAGATTGAGGGAGCCATTGCATTTTCAAGCCGCCCGATGGCCACCGATTCAGCTTGATGATTGTCCTTTAAATACAGTAGGGACGAATGGCTTAACATGCCCTCCAAAACAATGAGCAGCGGAATTGATAAACCCATCCACAGCCAGGCTGCAGTAGACTGCTTTGTGTGTTCAGTTAAAATGACACTTGCAACAATACCATTGAGCTCTCAGAGAGGTTAGAGAAATTCAATACATGAGCACGATGGGAGTCGGTGCTTACCCACCTCACTCAGAAGTGTAAGGGCTTTTGTGGAGCTCGGTTCTCTCTGCTAACTCCGCAACATATTTTCACTACATATTTAAGCGAAAGCAACTCTCTTCGTCTGCTTGCCCATCAGTTCATTAACTTTTCTGAACTATGTACTTAAGCGGTTGGTAATGTAACCAACTTTGGTATAGAACCTGGAGAAGGACACAATAGTATTCGCACGTAGCGCAGGCAGAAGATAGTTTGAAGTATTTAATCATTGTCCGTCTAATTCTTATATTATACAAGCTAATATGATGCATAAGTATTTTATCCTGTATTTATCTATACAGATAAATAAAATTGGAGTGTCTGTTTGTAATATTAAAATAACCGCATTTTACTAAATGCATATGAATATATACACTGTACATATACCAAAATTAATATTTTTACAATTTTTGTCTGTCTGTCTGTCTGTTTGTTCCGGCTAATCTCTGAAACGGCTGGACTGATTTTGACGGGACTTTCACTGGCAGATAGCTGATGTAATAAGGAGTAACTTAGGCTACCTTTATTTTAGAAATTTTATTTATTTTTATTAATATAAATAAATAATAAAAAAAAACTATTCCGAGCGGACGACGTCGCGGGCACAGCTAGTAATAAATAAACTTATGTGCATTAATTTGATACTCATGCGAAAACAATGTGGGCACCTGCAAGCACTGATTGCATTCGACCTAAGTCATAATAGGTACATAATAGATATAGATATTAAAAGATGTTTTAAGGAAAAATTTGTATTATTTCAGACTTGTCCAATGCGAGGAGACGAACGCCGGATTAATATTTTACTGCAGAGTGTGCGAGAAAAAATTCTTCAATGACACCACATTACGTTTCCACATTAGACGTGTGCATTTCAACTTGAAGGCAAAGGTACCATATTATTACAGAAAAAAAGTAAATCAAATATGGTTCGAGAACGTAATGAATTCAAACAAAATATTAGAGATACGTAAAGCCAGTCCGAATACTTTGGTACTACGTAGGCTTGGTGAAAATACTACCATAAAAGTTAACGACTTCAACACAGACATAGTTGATTTAAGCAATATGTATCCAACGTACAGTCCAACAGTTTTCACTACATGTGACGTATGTGACAAAAAAGT
The DNA here is from genome assembly GCA_947507595.1 of Pyralis farinalis. Classification (NCBI taxonomy): domain Eukaryota; kingdom Metazoa; phylum Arthropoda; class Insecta; order Lepidoptera; family Pyralidae; genus Pyralis; species Pyralis farinalis. Next base: position 32,850,716 of record OX382263.1, on the reverse strand, counting down.
GTTTAAGCAATCGTTATTGTCACACAAAAAAAAGCACGAGAATGTAAATTCAAACACTAAACTAAACTAGTGTTCCTCAAACTTTTTGTGTGTACAAGGTAAACCTACGGGCATATAGGTAAAAGAGGTAGGGCGAATCAAAGCAGCCTGTCTGGGGAAGTACCACCACCTCAAAAACCGCAGCCAAATAACTCACTAGACTAGAGGGATGTTGTGTTCCTGCGTGTGAGATCACCAGTTAACTCCTAAGGAATAGCTGTGTTAGCTGCAGAGGTGGTGACGAAATACCATATTTGATTCCGAATCGAATATAGCGTTTTGATGAATCTTATTTTAGATGTGGTGTGTACATATAGGAAAATCAAATTTATATTTAACATTTATTTATTATTAAAAACAAAAGTTAATTGGTTTTGCAGTGGTATGTTTGGATCGGTGCACCTGGTGTTCCATAGTATCTGTCTACCGCAATGGTAGACAGCCGTGATGATATGTATGTATTAAAACCAATATCAGTAATATAGATTGAATTTACAAATGTAAAAAAAAATATGAGGCAGCACACACTTTGAGGAACTCTGCTCTTATCTGTTTAATGTGTATATTTTAGAAACAATATATCATGTACGTAATTATGTCACAAATATATTATAGTGCAAGAATATAAGTATACATATTGTTTATTGCAAATATATTGTGTACATTAGATCTTACATTCATAATTATATTTAAAGTGTCATTATAGACCCTATCGGCCGCCGCAATTCTGACATGAAGAAGAGTTCTTTACTGTATTTAATTACAGGCAATTTGATCTAAACTACTTTGTGGACTTCTTCCCGCGCAATTTATAAAATTCAGTATAAAATTAGTTTTATGTAACAATTTAGATAGTATTTTGTAATACAAGTGCTAGTGAAATTATACAGTAATGAAAAAGTCAAATATAACACGTTTATGCACTTTTTGGAAGACATGTATAAGTTCATCAAGAAAATATTTTAAAAATCACTATCCTTTTACGAAATAGGTTATATATATAACAGTTGTTAACAGTTGTTCGAAATAATGCCGACAGCTACTTTTTATAACCGCACCGCTCGCCGACGGCGGGGAGTTCACCCTCACACACTGGAACCGCAATACTCGCGTACTGTGCGGTTCCAGAAAAGTTTTCTTCCGAGAACTCTCAAGCTATGGAATGAGCCCCCAGCCGAGGTTTTTCCAAGGGACTACAGCATGGAGTTCTTCAAGAAATGCGTGAAGAGGTTTTTAAAGGGGCAGCAACGCATGAGTGACACCCCTGGTGTTGCAGATGTCCATAGGCTACGGTGACTGTTTACCATCAGGCGTGCCGTATGCTTGATGGCCACCTTAGTTGTATAATAAATTCATAGCTCTTTACGTGCACGCTCGCCGGTTTCTAGGATTACTTTATTTATTATTAATTAAAGTCACGCATTCATCTTTATCACATTGGATTATTAATTCACTATTATTTATTGGGATGATTTATATAATAATTTTATTAAGAACGATTTAGAAATAAAAAATGTTTGCATAGGTATGTCAAATCATGTATTTATTATATAGTTACACTAAATTATTTGACGAGTGTGTATTTGCGAAACGTGCTGTACGCTACTTTGGCACCGACGCTCGTGGGTTCGATTCCAACACAGGACAAACATTTGTGTGCATGAACATGTCGGTTTGTCTTGGTCGGGGTATTTTCTATGTATAATAAGTACGCATTTACAAAAAAAAAATGTATTTACGTATGTTTATCAGTTCTCTAGTACCACATAACACAAGCTTCGCTTACCTTGGGGCTAGATGACGCTGTGTAATTTGTCCGACAATATTTAAAAAATATATATATTATCATATTATGTTTATTGAGTTTAATAATTATTAAACATATTATATAATTTATTGTATATTGACATAATTTAGGAACTCACTTACTGAATAATAACATTTGGTAGGTAGGATATTTTATATTAATTCTTTCAAGAACTAAGGCATGTTATATATTTTGATCGATATATTAAACGTGCTTGATGAGTGAATGTTTAGTCGAGTGACCGGGGTCTGCAGTTTTTTTTTATACTACGTCTGGGGCATACAAACATGCGGCCCACCTGATGTAAAGCGGGTACCGTAGCCTATTAACGCTTGCGATATATTAAGTATCACTCGCGCGATGCCTGCTCTGCTGTTTGCACAGCAACTCCTTAGGAGCTTACCGGTGACCTCACTTGCACGCAGGAACACAACAACCCTCTAGGGAGTTGTTTATTGTAATAGAAATTGAAGATTTGAAAAGACCTACATTGGCAAGTTTCATTTACGCCAATGTTGGTACATTGAAAACAGCGTTGCCAGATTTTTTTTTGTCAAGTCGGGATTTTGAAACTTTTTGAGTGAAAAAAAGCGGGACTTCGGCGGGGGAAACCGTATATAATCAGATCTTTTATAAATATTTATCTTTTTAATTGAGTTTCAAATTACGTTTACGTTATAGATTTATTTATTTATTATTTATCTTTTTTTTGAAACTGTTGAAGGAGCTGGTGCCATTTCTGTGCAGTGGTGGCAGTGGTGTCTTTACAATTTCAGCTGCGCGCCTCGCTTCCTCAGTACGCTGCACACACGGTCGGGTTATCCCAGAAAAGCGGGACTGAGCCTGTCCCGCGCGGGACATTCAATTTTGATTTAAAAATCGGGACGTCTGGCAACGCTGATTGAAAATGAGAAATTAAAACTATAAAAAACCAAATCTAAGAAAAATTTATAAATGTGATTTGATTTCAAGAATGCAAGACGTGTCTAAGTGCCCTTGACAAATAAATAAAGAAAGATAAAAAAATCTTTAAAATGATGAATGCATGGAGAAGTATTTACTGGGTCGGAAATCCACGTGTGGACACTCCTGGTGGTGATGGCAAATGTCCATTGCATACGAGCAGGTCGTATGTTTGTTTACCACCCTTGTGGTATGAATAAAAAACTTGTGTGCTAGTTTCACAAATAAGTACATACAAGCATTTTAAATGGATTGATATTATAAATATGGTTTAAAAAACTGTGACTGGATGAGAAAAGACTGCTTTATACTATTGTGTTTTATTAATATTAATTATAATGTTTAATTAAAAAAATCGTAATAAATCCACACAGTTATAGCTATAATATATGATAAGATTTTTTGATTTTTGAGCTCGGTGGCTCAGTCGTGAGTGACGCGACTTTGACTTCAACGCTCGTGGGTTCTCGATTCCCACACAAGGCAAATATTTGTATGCATGAACATGAACATGTCTGTTTGTCTTGGTCTGGATGTTTTGAGAGAGGTAGGGCGCATCAAAGCATTCGGTTTGGGGTAGTGCCTCCACCTCACAGAAAACCGCTGCCAAATAACAACTCCCTAGAGGGTTGTTGTGTTCCTGTATGTGAGTGAGGTCCCAACGAGTTGCTGTGTAAGCAGCAGAGGAGGCATCGCGCCAGTGATACTTAATATATCGCAAGCGTTAATAGGCTACGGTACCCGCTTTATATCAGGTGGGCCGTATGCTTGTTTGCCTCCCGACGTAGTATAAAAAAAACGTGTTAGTCTCGGAATGCCCGACAGAAGTGATAACTTAAACTAATCTACATATAATTAAAGCTGCCGTATACGTGAGAGAAAGGGAAGCCAGACGGACAGGTGCCGTAACGCGTTACGTAACGAAGCGGTTTACCCTCCCATAAGAAGTTATCACTTCAAAGAAGTGTATAACTAACTCAACTCACCGCTGCGGGTCGGGTAGTGAAGAAGAACGAGCTCTTATTGGCTAGTTTGCGGATCAATCGTGCCACTTATCGTCTTATCTATACAGATAAATAAAATTGGAGTGTCTGTTTGTAATATTAAAATAACCGCTTTTTACTAAACGCAAATGGATATATACACGGTACATATACCAAAATGAATATTTTTACAATTTTTGTCTGTCTGTCTGTTTGTTCCGGCTAATCTCTGAAACGGCTGGACCGATTTTGACGGGACTTTCTCTGGCAGATAGCTGATGTAATAAGAAGTAACTTAGGCTTTATTTTAGAAATTTTATTTATTTTTATTAATATAAATAAATAATAAAAAGAACTATTCCGCGCGGACGAAGGCGCGAGCACAGCTAGTTGGCTATAATATCCTCTCATGGTCAGTTGGCTTGAAGTATACCAGAGGGAGACCCGATAGATGGCGCTGTAATCGAGGAAAATCCTAGTTTTTTTTTAATTTCCGCTAGAGCTATTTAAAAGTGTATTTTGATGCTTCGACTCTGCATCAATGATAATCGAACCTTCGTATGTAAATTGAACAATATTAAAATTAATTAGCCGTTTCAGAGATTAGCCAGAGCCAGAACAAACAGACGGGGATAAATATAACCAAAAAATGTATAAATATTGATACTCTAGTCTATGAAGGCTTTAAAAAAAAGAAAATTTACAATTGTAATGCTTAAAAATGATGTTTATAAGTTCCTACAACCTAATAATATTTCTTAAGGTGATACTCCACGGCTGCGATACGTCACCACGCTATATCACCTGCTGTTAGCTTCGTATGAAAATATGTGATGCCTACCATCAATGAGTTATTATGTACAAGTAAAAGTCTTGGTTCCATGTTGGTAGTAATTAAAATTAACTAAACACTTCTCAGCGCGGAAATGCTGCCAGCATTGTTGGTACAATGCCGCGGGGTACAATACAAATTATTATTTTAGATGTAATTTAGTTTTATTGTGTATTTATTTAATTTTAATTAAGTAATTTATATATTGTATTATTCTGAAATATAAAAAAGTGAAATGATTTAGATGTCTATCGCAAAGATTCAAAGGTACATCACTAAATCGCTTCTAAGGGGTACTTTTCTCGCGACCAAAAGGTCGAAAGCACCGTGATGTTCATGATGCTTACGCGTTTCGTTCAACGTAGTGGAGCAACATGCCCCCTCTATAGAGAATGAGTTGTTACCTATCGGCAACAAAGCATGGCGCAAACATTTGGTTCGCGATGTCAGTTCTAGCACACTAGTAGGTACATAATAATTCAATGGATAGCATTCACTGCAACCACGAAAACGCTACGAACGAATACGTGGATACGCCTATGATGTATAAACCATGGCCTCTACGTGCTTTGACGAGCTCCGCGGCGCAGTAGTGAAACGCGCTGTTACTTTGACACCAACGCTCGTGGATTCGATTCCCATACAGTACAAACATTTGTGTGCCTGAACATGTCTTGTGTCTTAGTCTGGGTGCTTTTAGGAGGTAGCATCGCATTAAAGCAGCCCTTCTTGGGAAGTACCTCACAGAAAAGCGCAGCTAAATAACACCCTAGAGGGTTGCAATGTTTCTGCGTGTGAGCGAGGTTGCCAGTAAGCTCCTAAGGAGTTGCTGTGTTAACAGCAGAGGCATCGCGTGAGTGATATTTTATGTATTCATAGGTTTATAGGCTTCGGCAACCGCTTTACATAAGGTGGGTCGCATGCCTCGCGACCTTGTATAAACAAAAAAGCAATGGAGTAGCGTGTTTAGTTCATACAGTGGGAAAAACCTTTGTAACTGATATACATATGTACTCTGTATTGCTTAGGGATTATTTTTTTCTTGTCCTATTGTATAAACACTTTGTATATAATAAATAATGGTGATGCTGATGAGTTTTTTAATACTTTGCAACCTCTTTAGAAAGAAAGATGATGAAAGATTTAGATGTAGTGACAAAAATAACCGCACCGCTCGCCGACGGCGGCGGGGAGTTCACCCTCACACGCTGGGACCGCCATGGTCGCGCACCATTCGGTTTCAGAGAAGTTTTCTTCCGAGTACACTCAAGTTGTGTAGTGAGCTCCCTGCCGAAGTTTTCTCAAGGGACTACAGCATGGGGTTCTTCATGAAAGGCGTGAAGAGGTTTTTGTAGGGTCGCATGAGTGATACCCCTTGCGTTGCAAATGTCAATAGGCTACCATGATTGTTTACTATCAGGCAGGCCGTATGCTTATTTGTTACCTTGTGGTTACCTTATGTGTTTGTCTTGGTTTGGATGTTTTAAGAGAGGTGGGGCGCATCAAAGCAGCTCATCTGGGGAAGTACCGGCTGCTTTAAAATCAGGTGGGCCGTATGCTTGTGTGTCTCATGACGTTGTAGGTATTAACAAAAAAACGAGATTTTTAATGACTTCGTTCGCGTGGAATTAGTAATTTTGGTAGTTTATTTCAAACCCAAACGTTTTGGTGCATTTATGTATATATATGACACCAAATAAACAAATTTTCTTTCTTTCATGAGATTCAACAGTCAGCACAATTTGGTTTAGTCTCTGTGCAATACTTACTAACATATCCATGTTGTTGACATAAACAACGCACTAGGTACTTCAATGTCATCCACGAATCTACATGTGATAAAGTCGATATTTTTTTTTTCTTTTGTTACAATGAGATGCTTGCGTATACTCCGGGGAGAGTTCGATACCCATCCATTTTCTACCGTAAGCTACTCTGACAATGTAATGTTCATTTCGTCTATTATATTTGGATTATATAACGCTGACAAAAACTTTGTGTCGTCCATTTTATCGGGAATGTCTTTTATACGAGGGTCATTTGAAAAGTTCTTAGCCTAACATGGTTAAAGTCATTGGTTTTTTTTTATACCTACCCTCATTTTGTAGTTACATTATTTAGCCACAAGTATGCACAGTTTAGTTTATTCACAGTAACTCATTGTTCGTTTATACATGATACCGTAAGTCAAGTCAGAGCTATTTTTGAAAATGGATAAAATTGAACATCATGCAGTGATAAAATACCTGAATTTGAAAGGTTTAACTCCATAAGCTATACATGAAGACATGTCTGCTACTTTGGGTGAGTCCGCCCCTTCGTATGCGACTGTTAAAAACTGGGTGGCAGAGTTTAAACGTGGTCGTGAGACCATTCAAGATGAGCCCCGTAGTGGCCGGCCTTCGACTGCTTCCATTGATCAAAACAAAGAAAAAATCTGTGATTTAATTTTATCTGATCGAAGATTGACTGTCGAGAAGATAGCTAAGACTGTAGGCATCTCATCTGAGCGACCACATCATATAATTACTACTGATCTTGGATTCTCTAAGGTGTCTGCGCGGTGGGTACCGCGACTGCTTTCAGTGGAACAAAAACGCAACCGACTCACAACTTCTCGCGACTGTTTAGAGTTATATGAAGCTGACCCAATAGAATTTGTTGAAAGATTTATAACCATGGATGAAACCTGGGTGGGAGAAGTGGGATTTATAACAATGGAAAAAAGCAGGATCGCCCACCCCAAAGAAGGCAAAGTTGGTTTTATCGGCGGGCAAAGTCATGGCATCTGTTTTTTGGGATACAAAGGGTATAATTCTCGTGGATTATTTAAAAAAGGGTGAAACAATAAACTCCGATTACTATTGCAACCTGTTGCGTCGTTTGAGAGAAGAAATCAAAGAAAAACGTTCAGGTTTATTGAGAAGAAAAATCTTGTTTCATCGGGACAATGCGCGCGTTCACACCTCTGTGCAATCCATGGCAGAAATCAATCAATGTGGCTTCGAATTGTTACCTCATCCCCCATATTCACCGGATTTAGCACCATCCGACTTTTATCTGTTCCCAAAGCTGAAAAGAATTATAGGTGGTAAACATTTTTTTACAAATGCAGAGGTCATAGCCGCCGTGGACGCTTATTTTGAGGAGTTAGACGAAGATTTTTTTAAAACGGGTATCGAAGCCTTACCGGGTCGATGGAAAAATTGTTTTGAGCTCGGAGGAGAGTATGTTGAAAAATAAAATAAACTCAAAATCGTGTGGTTTCATTAAGTATGTTAGGCTAAGAACTTTTCAAATGACCCTCGTATTAATACGCGGTCGGCGTCCTTTGGGCTATTCAAGTTTAAATCCAGCCGATTTAATGCCTTCTATCGATTGCAGCTTCCGAATTTCAGTATCATTCGATACACGTAAAACTATTTAGCAGTTTTATTAACGCATTCGAAAACTATCATTGTATGGTTTGATGCCTTTCATGAGAGCTTCTTTCGTAGCTTCGGATGTTTTGAATTCCGTGGATCGTGTCTCTGTGGCATATGCCACAATGCAAGGCATTGGTTCGCGAGTATGAACGGATTTCATTTGCTTGGGCAGAAGTCAAAGAAGTCCATTTATCTGAGTATGACTCACCGGTTTAGTCACGGGTTATTTTTTGCTTCTAATTTGAGTGCTGGCAAATCGCCTTCAGTCACGGCAAGTTTCGTTTCAGTTGTGGCTGATTTTATGGACACTAGATAAATAACCAATTTAAAAAAAGTAAAAAATTTGTGGTGTAATGCTTGTAGACCGTATTCGCAATGATGATGTTAGAAATAGAGTTGGTCTGAAAGAGAGCGTCGGTGTTAAAATAAGAAGAGGCATGCTCCGATGGTTCGGGCATGTAGAAAGAAAGTGAGATGAAAGAATGACGAAGCAGATATACAATGCAAAAGTGGAAGGATGTAGGAGCCGGGTAAGGCCAAGACTAACTACCATGACCAAATTGGTCGTGTTCTATCAGAAGGTGATGTTAGGAGCCCTAGAAACCGGCGTGCGTGCATGAGAAGAGCAATGAATGTTAAAGAAGCGAGTGAGATATGTAAGGATCGAGTCACGTGGCGCTCGGTTCTCTCTGCCTACCCCGCAAGGGATTTGGCGTGAAGTTATAGATAGATAAGTAACCCGCTGAGTCATATGCATTATCGCCGATCTATGAGCGACACCAATGCGAGAGGTCAGCCCGTTAACAATTTCGTAAATTTTTGCCAAACATTGTGGCGATTCGCGGACGAACTCGATATTGTCAACGTTCGCGTCCACAACTTCAATCGAGCTATTACGACTTAAATTGGCCATATTTTCAAAGGTTGACGAACGCTGTAGTAGTTTTTCTTTAGGTGACAAATTATTGGGTGATATATCGCCTAGCGGTCCTTTGACGTTACTTGTAGCTGCGGGCGGCAAGCGCGGCGTCAAGTTGCTACGGCGTTTTATATCTCGTACCATCAGGATCAACGGGATTGCTCGACATTTTATAATAACAACGAACTTGGTAATCAAAAATATATAATAAATTTAAATAAAGCTATTACGTATCAATTCAAAATGTTACCCCGATTTCGGGGTAATTTTATTAACTGACAACACCAAGAGAGAACAATTTGCTTAATTATTTACTTTATTAATTACTTATTTTTTAACGGGGCAAACCTGTTTTTACAAAGACCGCGGGCGACGCGACTGCCCGTGCGTACTACCTATCTAATACTTTCTTCATATATTAATCACTGCTATGAAATAATACAAATTAAACATTAATTTAAGCGAGAATCGACACGGCATTTGGTTAAGAGACTAGTACACTATCAGTAAATCGTCTCCTCTTTAGCACCATGCCGTTACCGTCGCTTCATACATATTTAAAGAATAAGAACGAAATATTTTATTTTTTCTATAATAACTAAAAGCTGAATAGTTATAGAATCTTTGCCTACTATTCATGTACTGGGCACAATTGACAGTTCCAAACATAACCTAAAATATTACCTTGTCGGGAGCCAATAATGTACAGCCAAATAAAGCACGGCCTGATAATGTACGGCCAGTAATGCACGGCCCGATTTTTGGAAGCCATGGTATTGAATTATTGGGTCGTGCAATACTGGCTGTACATTATTTGGCCGTACAATATCGGCACAGCCTGATATTGTACGGCCAGTATTGCACGGCCAATAATGCACAACCCAATAATTCATGGTCAGGATTCCAAAAATCGAGCCGTGTATTACTGGCCGTACAATATCAGGCCGAGCTGATAATGTACAGCCAATATTGCACAGCCCAATAATGTACGGCCAAATAATTGGCGACCAACAGCTGTCAATGTCAAGACGGTTCGTGCCTCGTTTAGACAGAACTGGTGGGCGAGTGCTCAAGCCAATAAGAGAGTATCGTTCATAAACGATTGAGGAGGGCATAATAAACTTTAGATTTGCGAGTGCTCGGTTCCGAAATAGCTCGATATTTGTGATAAGATCTGTAACTCAGCAGTAAGTTAAATATGGCTCAATACTTTTATCTAGTAGATGTGGTATAGAGGTGTAAATACTTAATAAAAACATGATATAAACTATCAAAACGTTTCATTATAAGCATTACAAACGTCAAACTCAATGTAACAATGTAGATGTCAAGTGCATTTGTAACTGAAAATGCAAGAACAAACAGTGAAATGGAACGACATCGTATTTGTCAAGTCAACTGTCAAGTCAATGTCGCTCGTCCGCCATTTTGTTTCATTTGGTAGAATTATTGTTAAGCTGATTATTATAATGACACAAAACGTTTGGGCATTTATCATTTGTCAAATCTTTCAAACAAATAAAAATTTTGTAATAAGTACAGCAACAGAAATCTCGGTTGGTTAGGTTAGGTTAGAGTATGACAAACAACGCACGAGCCGAGCGAGCGAAGCGAGCGTGCCGCGGCAGCGGCCGGCGAAGTGCCAGAAGCGAATCGTTGCCATTTTGAAAAATGTCATTATAAAAAGTAGACCAAACTTCATTACTGACCATTCATTTGCCTAAACCATCCTTGCCATCCCTCTAAACGAAGCACAAACAAAGCTAGTGAACCGACCAATAGGAGCACAGTTGCTCCAACCAATGAAAGATGGTTGCCTTTTATCTGGTCGTACAATACTGGCTGTACATTACGCCCTGTACAAATAATGTACGGCCAGTATTGCACGGCCAGGAAAGCACGGCCAATAATGCACAACCCAATAATTCGTGTACATGTAGATGGTTTCAATTATTTGGACGTGCATTACTGGCTGTACATTATTTGGTCGTACAATATCAGTACGGGCAGATATTGTACGGCCAGTATTGCACAGCCAATAATGTACACCCCAATAATTGAAAGCCAAAACCACGAATTATTGGCCGTGCATTCCTGGCTGTACATTATTTGGCTGTGCAATACTGGTCGTGCATTATCGAGACCCACCTTGTCGTAGGTCGTAGTGAATTTTGTTTATTTATTAGAATGTTCAATTAAAATGTCTTCAGAATATGAAGTTAACATCACAAATAGTAAGCTTACATGTCGTGGGTGCCTTGCAACTGGTGATAGTGTGTACGCTATGACCAACGAAGAAATATTTGTGTATAGAAATCTCATTAATAAGGTTTGGTCAAAATATTTACTTTACTAAACCGGTTTATTCAAAAGTGTATACAATTTTATGCTCACCAAAAAGATAAAGCTGTTTTCTTTGTTTCTAGTAAGGTTTACTTGTATCCACAATAATATATAAACAGTAAGGTTTATTTGTATCCACACTAATATATAAACAGTAAGGTTTACTTGTTGAATGCTCTAATATCTGGAATTACCAGTTGGATTTGAATTTATTTTTGCATTTGATAGCTCACTCGCCTACGTGCCAGCCCCAACAGCTTCCTGAAAGTGATCTCTGATAGCTGAGACAGTCCGCTGCTGGAGCACAGGAACAACTTGCATTGTTAGAGGGGTTACAGTGCGTCTGCTGATAGCTCTCCCAGACCCCAATACTATATATTATTTGTATTTTGACTAACATAGTTTTTTTAGAAGTATTGTTACTAACATCATGGACTATAGTCTGAAATAAACAATTATATATATATATATATATATACTTAGTCTGGCCATAAATACTGTTACAATTAAAAATAAACAAAATATTACATTTGAATTTGGAATCAGTCATTTTTATATGATTGTTCATTGAGTTTTCTTTTTGTACAATATTTTTCGATATTAAAATGGAGTGGGGTGATAAAGAGAACCGAATCGCTGTGATTGCATTACACAAAGTAGGCATGGAGCCAAATGCAATTTTTAAAACTCTCTATACGCTTGGTATTAGTAAAATGTTTATGTACTGGGCTATTAATAGGTACAATGAGACCTCCTCTGTTTGTGTCAGAAAAAGATCTGGCCGTCCACGTAGTGTTCGTACGAAAAAGGTGGTCAAAGCAGCAAAGGAAAGAATTCAAAGAAATCCTGTCCGAAAGCAAAAGATTTTATCTCGGGAGATGAAGATAGCACCTAGAACCATGTCGCGTATTTTTAAAGATGACTTAGGACTTGCAGCCTATAAGAGACGTACTGGTCATTTCTTGAGGGATAATTTAAAAAAGAATAGGGTGGTAAAATCGAAACAACTACTGAAGCGGTACGCAAAGCGAGGTCACAGAAAAATTTTGTTTACGGATGAGAAAATTTTTACAATTGAGCAACATTTTAACAAACAAAATGACCGTATTTTTGCTTCAAGCTCTAAGGAAGCTTCCCAATTAGTCGACAGAGTTCAACTTGGGCACTATCCGACTTTAGTGATGGTTTGGTGGGGTATTAGCTATGAAGGAGTGACTGAGCCATACTTTTGTGAAAAAGGTATCAAAACATCGGCACAAGTGTATCACAATACCATTGTTGAGAAGGTAGTGAAGCTCCTTCAAAACACCATGTTCACGAGTAGGCACCAAAAATATTACAGTCGAATGGGCACAGGGTATGAGTTTCAGGTGTCCAGTGCGCACTTCCCCAACTAAACGGCTAAAGTCGCGGGATGCAGTCCGGTATATATAATATATATGCCGAGAAATATAATACAAATTGTGAGTTCGCGTAAAGATGATAATGTAATTGGTAGTACTGAGCAAGTAAGTAAATAAACTATGAATGAATGGCACGTCGGGGAGTAAAGTGGCACAATCATCATCGCGTCAGTTATTGGTCTATTTGTTAAGATATCCTCCCATTGGTCAGTGGGGTAAACACTGTGTTATTTAGGCGATGTGTAGCGATCCTATATTATAGTGTTGAATCATCAATTCGCAACTTAGACTGGATGTATGTATGAAGCGAGAGTCACCGCGCGACACCCGCTCAGATCACTTCGCTACAACCTTGACGAGCTCGGTGGCTCAGTCGTGATTGACGCGACTTTGACACCAACGCTCGTGGGCTCGATTCCCACACAAAGCAAACATTTGTGTGCATCTGTCTGTTTGTCTTGGTCTGGATGTTTTAAGAGAGGCAGGGCGCATTAAAGCAGCCCGTCTGGGGAAGTACCTCCACCTCACAGAAAACCGCAGCCAAATAACAACTCCCTAAAAGGTTGTTGTGAGACAGTGCAGTACATATTGTTTCGGTGTCCCGCATTCTCCAAACAGAGGTACGATTTGGAGCAGGAGTTGGGAATGCGGGTCACCGAAACTACAGTCTCCGAAATAGTTTTGGGGGGAAATAGATCTAAATTTATAAAATACTGCGTCAGTCCTAGCTACGGTTGTCATTAATCGCAACAAGCAGAGAAGCTCCACCTAGGACTAATGCTGTAAACCTCGGCTATACTCCGTATAGCCGATGGGATCGCGGTGGCTAGGTGGAGCTGTGAAGCCCGCTGTCGCCCGTGGATGGACTGACGCAGTATGGGAAGGGAAGTTCGAAAATAAATGCAGTTATTTCACAGGCGTTCTAAAATGGGCAAAAACGAAAGATGATGAATGAAAGTTAGAATTACGGAATGAATGAGAATATGATGTATGAATATGTTTTGGCTGGAAGAATACTATGATGATGATAGCCTTGCCCATGGCAGGGGTACAAGTTTAAAAAAAAAAAAAGGGTTGTTGTGTTCCTGCGTGTGAGTAAGGTCACCGGGAAGCTCCCAAGGAGTGGCTGTGTAAGCAGCAGAGGAGGCATGGCGCGAATGATACTTAATATATCGCAAGCATTAATAGGCTACGGTACCCGCTTTACATCAGGTGGGCCGTATGCTTGTATACCTCCCGACGTAGTATAAAAAAAAACGGGTTGGGAGTGCTCGGAGAAGTGAAAACTTGAACATGCAGACCAAACAGCGATGTTGATAAACTATGTTGAACGAAACGCGTAAGCGCCAAGAATTTCATGGTGCTTACAACGTTTTGGCCGCGAGAAAATAATACCCTATGAACGATCTAGCGCTTCATGTTTTAATTGTTTAATTAGAGGTAACTAATGTTTTAGCGCTGCAGCGAACTAAGTTCTAATACTCACCCAAAAACTTACGGTCAGGGTCACGTGTCCTGACGGCCTGACGGTAGGCCGCGAGTTTAGCATTTTTTACTCGTCCCAAAAAGTGCACAACGACGCTAAAGAAGTTTTCACTTCAAAAAGCTTCTGATGTGTACCGTCTTTAACTATTAAAGTTAATCTTATACCTACAGTGAACAATCTTTATCATTTATCATCGCCACCAGCACTACCCAACATAAGCACTACGCAACAAAAGAAACACTACATTTTGGGCCTTCAAATGCAGTCAAGAGGTTTTCTGGTGTGTGGTACTGAGTCATTTTGCGCTTTATAGAAGGAACCAATGTTAATTTCAGGTTCCGTACACATTGGAGATGTATGCATGTGTATATTGTGGTCATTTCCTGAGGAAGATAGCCAAGTTCGTGGAGCAATGTCACAGGGCCGATGAAATACTTTCAAATGTCTTCACACAAGTAAGTTATACTTTCCTGGTAGCTTTGTAGTATTATATACTAGCTGCTGCCCGCGTTGAGTCAAATAACGTAGCCTATGTGTTAATCCAGATCATAATCTATCTGCTTGCCAAATTTCATTCAAATCCGTTCAGCCGTTTAAGCGTGAAAGAGTAACAAACATCCATACATACAAACTTTCGCATTTATAATATTAATAGGATATATATATATATATAGTAGGATATCTTCACGCCAGGTCGCTTGCCATAAGGCGCGGTCCTTACACACTTCACTCGCTTCTTTCAAATTCATAGCTCTTTTCATGCACGCTCGCCGGCTCCTAAGGCTCCTGACATCACCTTCTGATAAAACACGACCAATTTGGTCATGGTAGGTTAGTATTAGTCTTCCTCGGCTCCTACATCCTTCCACTTTCGCATTGTATATATGTTTCGTCATTCTTTCATCATAAAAAAAATCCATGATGACGAAAGACTCACGTCTTTTATAATATAACTAAGCTAATAAATAACTGGTATCGTCACAATGTCTCCCTTCACCGCAGAGCAAGTAACAATTACAAATATGAACATAAATCCGAAAATTATTATTTTAGCGGTACATACCCACACTAAGATTCGAACCCAGAACCAGTGGACTAACCTACCCTACCACAACCAAATTGTTTCTGTATTATCAGAAGGTGGCGTTAGGTTCCCTAGGAACCGGCAAGCGTGTATGAAAAGTGCCTTATGGCGCTCGGTTCCCTCTGTCTACCCCACATGGGTACTGGCGTGAAGATACGTACAAGCAGTGCTCGTTGGAATTTGTAAAAAGTTTATTTAAACTTATAGCACTATTCCACATCAACCCTCACTCATCCCACTGCAGGGATACGGGTCTCCCTTCAACCGAAGGGGTTTAGAACATAACTCCACCACGCTGCTCAAATGCGGATGCCACTATTTAGCATGAAGATTGTATGTGGTGTATTTTATTTTCAGGACACAAAGTCACTCATTCCATCAATCCATCACTTCACATCGCAGACCTTCACTCATCAGATAGGTCCTGAAGAGCTGAGCGATACAGACATTTTCGATGATTACGATGACGTGCCGCTTGTCATGTTGAGGAGTGACTCGGATGCTGGTGATAAAGTGAAGAGGAAAAAGAGGAAGAAGGTGAAGAAAGAAGAGGTGAGGTATTACATTTTCTAACTTACTTATTTCTTGAATGACCTTCTTTCTTTCTGCTACCTAAGAATTTGGTGAATATACAGATTGTAACAATTTTAGGGTTCCGTACCTGAAAGATGCGGATGTTTATGCCTCGTTTATGCGCATATTTTGACACTCGCAACGGTATCAAAACCTATAGGGTACTTCCCGTTGACATAGAATCACGAAACTTGACAAGAATCAAGGTCATGTAGCACAAGTAAAAGAAAAATCCGAAAAATGTAAATTTGTAGTCACACAAAAAAAAAACTTTTTTGTGGTAACAATTTCTGAAAATATTTTTTACGGAACCCTCAGAGCGCGAGTCGAATTCGCACTTGATGGCTTTTTTTTTGTTCAGCGTTCAAAGGACATACAAGCATATGGCCCACCTGATGTAAATTGGTTATCGTAGTCTAGAACGCTGGTAATACATTAAGATGCCTCCTCTGCTGCTAACACAACAAGTCCTTAGCTCACTGGTGAATCACTCACACGCAGGAACACAACGATCTTCCCGGGAGTTGTTATTTGTCTGCGGTTTTCTGTGAGGTGGTTTCCCATTCGGGCTGCTTTGATGCGCTTTCCTCTTTATATTATATCATGTTAGTAATTCATTGCTCTTCTCATGCACGCTCGCCGGTTTCTAAGACTCCTAACATCACCTTCTGATAGAACACGACCAATTTGATCATGGTAGGTAAGTCTTGGTATTCCTCGGCTCCTACTTCCTTCTACATTCGCGTTGTATATCTGTTTCGTCATTCTTTCATCCTGCATTCGTTCTACATGTCCGAACCAATGGAGCATGCCTCTTATTTTAACACCGACACTCTTTCAAGGAAGCGAGATTTGTAAGGATCAAGTCACGCGGCGGTCGGTTCTCTCTGCCTACACCGCTAGGGATTTGGCGTGAAGTTATAGATAGATAGATCTTAGTAATTACCTTTTACAGATTCAAGAAGGTGTACTGGACTCAATAAAAGTTGAATTAATTGAAGAACAAAATGGTGAAGAGCAGTGTGACGGCCAAGTGACGATAAATAAATCGAAGAGGCAGAAAGTTGTGAGGGAGGGATTCTCTTCACGCATGGTGCAGGAGACCGATGAATATGTTGTCATAAAATTAACTAAGGAACAGGTATGGATGTTTATTATTTGTAATAGATCAATCAGTCCCCGGTTCGAATCCTGGCGTGTTTTTCTTTGTACAACGTCGGAGGAATGGAAGCATACGGCCCGCCCGATGTAAATCAGTTACCGTCATAAACGCTTGCAATACATTAAGTTATCAACTTATCACTCGCGCGATCAGAACGCAGTTCGCAGGAACACAACAATCCTCTAGGGCGTTGTTATTTGGCTGCGGATTCCTGTGAGGTTGAGGTTTGGAGAACCTCTTAACCCTTCGAAACACGTGTGGTCATATATGACCGCGAAATGTATGGGAAAAGGTATATAACGGGTTCTGAAGGCTTAAAATACGCAGACCAAGACAAACAGACATGTACATGCACACAAATGTTTGTCCTGTGTTTGAATCGAACCCACGAGCGTTGGTGTCAAAGTAGCGTAACAGCGCGTTTCGCCACTGCGCCACCAATCTCCTCAAAGAGCCACTAAATTCGTCTTTTCGGATTATTGTACATATTTTAATTGTCACTTGTTCAGCGGTGAAGGAAAACATCGTGAGATATAAATGTCCAAAAATTACATTTCGAAAGACGTACGACCTAACCTAAGAAAAATCTGGTTTTCCCTCTGAGTTGTGGAGGTCTGACGGCAGTCGCTCTACGTACAAAAATCAGTGTCCTCGCCAAATCCTTAGGCTTATCTAACGGACCCCGCCAAATACTAATGGATTAGGAAACGGGATAATGCGAAGAAGAAGAAAAGCGACACTTAAAATATATTTTTTTATATATACAATGTCGGGACGCCCACTGCATTACATTAAGTACCACCCGCACGATGCCACCTCTGCTGCTAACGCAGCAAGCCTATAGAGACTTACTGGTGACCTCACTCACACGCAGGAACAAAACAACCCTCTAGGGAGTCGTTATTTGGCTGAGGTGTTAGGTTGTGTGGTGGAGGTACTTCCGCCAGAAGGGCTGCATTAATGCGTCTTTCACTTCTCTTAAATAAAGAGAGACGCTTAGGCCCTATAAAGATGGCCGCTTAGTTCTCCAGAGTTAAAACCGCTTTTACTCCAGGTGTTGCAAGAAATGCAAGAGAGAGCCAGCAGCGAGGAATATCAGAGAACCTTGTACAAGTGTCACAAATGTGTCAAAGGATTCAACTTCGAGGAAGTCCTCAGAACACATATGGAGAAACACTCTATGGTAATGTACAAAAGTTGTTAATTTACGGGAAACTTTTCGACGAGCAGTGGTGAAACACGCCGTCACATTGCTTGGACACCAACGCTCGCGGGTTCGATTCCCGCACATGACAAATATTGCACGAACGCCTATGGTTGTCTTGTTCTGGATGTTTTTAAGAGAGGTAGGGCGCATCAAAGCAGCCCGTCTGGGGAAACATCTTCCTAGAGGGTTGTTGTGTTCCCGCATGTGAGTGAGGTCTCCAGTAAACTCCTAAGGAGTTGCTGTATTAGTGGCGGAGGTGGTATCGCGCGGTTGATACTTGAAGTATTCCAAGCGCTCATAGGCTATGGTAACCGCTTTACATCAGGTGAGCCGCATGGGGATGCACCCCGCGTTGTATCAAAAAAAAAGCGAAAGGTTTTTCGAAAGGAAAGACATGTAAAAATAATGCAGGATGAAATAATGATGAAACAGATATACAATGTAAAAGTGGAAGGATGTAGGAGCCGAGGAAGACCAAAACTTACCTACCATGACCAAACTGATCGTGTTTTATCAGAAGGTGATGTCAGGAGCCTTAGACGCCGGCGAACGTGCATGAAAAGAGCAATGAATGTTAAAGAAGCGAGTGAGATTTATGAGGACCTCATTATGGCACTCGTTCTCTCTGCCTACCTCGCAGGAGACCTGGCTTGAAGATATAAGCTTGTAAGCCTTCCGACTTAGTATAAAAAACCTTGCCCTCATAATTGTGTCCATTTGTTTTAGGAAAACGGGACATTGCTATGTGATATATGTTCTCAATACTGTCCCACTGCCGTCTCGCTGCGGGGCCATATGAAGTCTCACACCACAAGGTAAGAAACGGGATAAAAGAATAAGAAAGAATAACACAGCAGCTATGGCATACGCGATCGAAGTGGCCAGAGCTGACACGACCAGAGCAGCCTCGGCATAGGCAACTAGAATAGCCAGGACAGGGACACCCAGAGCAGTTAGGACATAGTCAGTCAGAGTTGCCAGGGCAGCGACGACCAGAGCAGCCTCGGCATAGGCAACTAGAACAGCCAAGACAGGGACACCCAGAGCAGTTAGGGCATAGTCGATCGGAGTTACCAGGGCAGAGACCACCAGAGCAGCCTGGCTAGTTATGGAATGAAAGGGAGTATTGTCTATGAATGTGTTTTATTTTTAATAATTAGTTCGCTAATGAAATAGCATTAAAATAGCCTTGCCCATGGCAGGGGTGCAAGTAATAAAAAAAAAAAAAAAAAAAAAAACTAGAATAGCCAGGACAGGGACACCCAGAGCCGTTAGGACAGAGTCTATCAGAGCAGCCTCGGCAGAGACAAACAGAACAGCCTCTGCAGAGGCGACCGGAACAGCCACGGCAGACACTGCTCTGGTCGTCTCCGCCCTGGTTAGGGCATAGCGATCAGAGCAGCCAGTGGGCCGATTCTACTAAAAACTGCAACTGCACTGCAGCGCGGCGTGTGTCAAAATGCGTACATTTTGACGTTTCGGTATTCTGTTAAACGATCTGACAGCAGCGACGTTGCAGGAATGTTGCAGTAAATGAATCGCTATTCTGTTAAAAAACCTGCACTGCAACTGCACGTTTCCTGCAATATAATCGTATTCTGTTAAATTGTTTTGACATTTGTATACCGGTGACAGATGTTTTGAAGGAGTTTACTTGCAGTTTTGTTAACGTTACTCTTGAGCAACTTTTGCGAAGTGAATTTAATATTCGGAAGCGGTGAATTATATTTGCTTTGTTTTGGGAGATGTTTGTGGATAAATATAATTAAGTAAAGCTTCTTTTCGGTTAGAAATACCTCCACTCCAGCAACCAAGGTCAATAGTGCAACTATAGAAGTCAACATTAAATAAAAAAATCAGTTTTATTAGATTGAAATATGGCAACATTTCAGGTTTTAAGTAGTTTACTTGCAGGATACGCACAGTTGCAGCGTAGTTGCAGTGCCGTTGCAGTGCAGCATACGCGCAGTTGCAGTGCAGGAAATTTTAGTAGAATACACCTATCGGCACTGCACTATTCCTGCACGACTCAAGTGACAGGCGTAAACGTGCAGTTGCAGTTATTTAGCAGAATTGGCCCACAGGGCAGAGACGACTAGAGCAGACAAGACAGAGACAACCAGAACAGCTTCTGCAGAGGCGACCGGAACAGCCACGGCTTAGGGTATAGTAGAACAGAGCAGCCAGGGCAGAGACGATCAGAGCAGGCAAGACAGACACAACCAGAGCAGACAAGATCAGAGTTGATCAGAACAACCTCGGCAGAGACGATCAGAGTAACCTCAGCGTAGGCGATTGGAACAGGCAGGACAGGGACAACCAGAGCAACCGGGGCCGATACGATCAGATCGGCCAGGGCAGAGACAACTAGCGCAGCTACGGCAGAGATGACCAAGATGTCTTGACAGAGATGGTTAGATTAGCCAGCGCAGAGACGACCTGAGCAGTCAGGGCAGAGACGAGCAGAGCAGTTGGGACGGAAACAAGCAGAGCAGCCAGGGCCGAAACGTCCAGAGGTTCAGCGGCGATTGCCCGGTAAGAAAGAAGTGGGACGGGTTGGCGCGGGCCTCTGTCGCCTATTGCTGAGATTGCCTCGGGGACCACCCGCCAGTATCGAATGGCTCAGGCCAATCTACAGAGAAGCCAGCTAGCAACGCACGAATTGCTGCTGGCGGCAAAGGAGCGCAAAATATCTGTCGCACTGCTACAGGAGCCCTATGTGGGTCGGGTTGGAAGCGTAAGAGACTATCGTGGAGTGAGAGTCTTCCAGGCACTGGGGAACGGAGAGGGTACTGTGAAGGCGGCAATAGCCGTCTTCGATCACGAACTTGATGTCGTACAGTACCCACAACTCACCACAAACAACATCGTTGTGGTGGGGATCCGGACTAGTGCCTGGAAGATTACACTGGTCTCCTACTACTTCGAACCTGACAAACCCATGGAGCCATACCTGGAGCAGCTTAGACAGGTTGAGCGGGAAACCGGACCTGGAAGGTTGGTCATAGGCGGGGACGCCAACGCGAAGAGTTTCTGGTGGGGCAGCTCCCAAGAGGACTCCAGGGGGGAGATGACTGGAGCCTTAGGGGAGCTGGGCCTCCAGATACTTAATTCGGGGGACGTCCCGACATTCGATACCGTTCGAGGCGGGAAGAGGTACAGCAGCCATGTCGACGTGACGGCCTGCTCTGAGGATATGCTGAGCCTGGTGGATGGCTGGCGCGTCTCCGAGGCCCTAACGTCCTCTGACCACAACGGCATTCTATTTGAAATCAACTTGGCACGGGCGAAAGGGGTATCCGTGGCGAGGACCACCAGGATCTTCAACACCAGGAAAGCGGATTGGTGTCAGTTTCGTGAGAAACTGGCAGCAATCATGCGGAGGGACCGCCTGAACGTGGAGAGCGTTGAGGCGGTCCAGGTGTGGGAGGACCTGGAGGTAATCGTGGACGGGTATACCCGAGCCATAGCCGAGGCCTGCCAGGCAGCGATGCCCAAACTTAAAGGCGGGGATTCATTTAGATTGCCGTGGTGGTCGGAGGAACTCGAGGAGCTGAAGAGGCAAACCAACACCAAGCGACGCAGAATCCGAAACGCAGCGCCGGACCGGAGACAAATGGTGGTCAGTTCGTACCTCGAACTGAAGGGCAAATACGAGGCCGCAGTGCGGGATGCCCAAACTGACAGCTGGAGGAAATTTTGCGGGAGGCAAGACAAAGAAGGCGTCTGGGAAGGTATATATAGGGTCATTGGGAGGGCAACCGAGCGCAAGGAGGATGTACTCCTCCAGGAGGGCGGGAGGACGTTGGATCACAGGGAGTCCCTCGAGCTGTTGGCGGATACGTTCTATCCTGCCGACAGCGAGTTGGACGACGATACAGATCACCGCGAAATAAGGAAAAAGGCCCGCGAGGTAAACGAGCGGGTCGATGATGACCATGACCCGCCGTTTACCATGAGGGAGCTCTTAGCGGCTGTATCGTCGTTCAACCCAAAGAAGGCTCCCGGTGCCGACGGCCTTACGCCTGACATTTGCGCTCGGGCCATCAACAGTGACCCTGAGTTCTTCCTGGCCCTTCTTGATAAATGTCGAGCCCTCCGCTACTTTCCTCGGCTGTGGAAGGGGGCCCTCGTAATTGTCCTTCGGAAACCAGGCAAAGACTCGTATACCTTGCCCAAATCGTACAGGCCGATTGGGCTTTTGCCTGTCTTGGGCAAGGTATACGAGAAAATGCTGATCGCTCGCCTCAAGCACCACATTCTACCGAGGATTAGTACTCGCCAGTACGGGTTTATGCCACAAAGGGGAACCGAGGACTCCCTCTATAACCTGGTGCAGCACATCCGCGCCAAGCTTGACGAGAGGAGAATGCTCACTCTCGTCTCGCTGGATATAGAGGGAGCCTTCGACAACGCCTGGTGGCCCGCCATCAAACTGCGACTGGCTGAGGAAAATTGTCCTCTGGGCTTGAGGAGAGTGATCGACAGCTATCTCAGCGATAGGACGGTCAGAGTGAGGTACGCCGGGGAGGAAACCTTGCGGTCCACCACCAAAGGGTGCGTCCAAGGGTCCATAGGAGGACCGATTTTGTGGAACCTCCTATTGGACCCTCTTCTGCAGCAACTCGACCTTGCGGGGGTGCACTGTCAGGCCTTCGCCGATGACGTCGTGCTGATGTTCGACGGCAACACTGCGCTGGATATAGAGAGACAGGCCAATGCCGCTCTCGAGCATGTGAGGGCGTGGGGTGTCAAAAACCGGTTGAAGTTTGCGCCGGATAAGACCAGCGCTATGCTGGTCACGCGCAAACTTAGGTATGACACTCCGCGGCTTACCATGGGCGGGATAGACATTGGCATGTCTCGGCAGATCAAACTGCTGGGGTTGACGATTGACGCGGGTCTGACGTTCAACGCGCACGTGGCTACTGTCTGTAAAAGGGCAGTGGCCATATACGGGCGCCTTGCGCGTACGGCCCGCGTCAGTTGGGGTCTCAACCCTGAAGTAGTGAAGATCATATATTCAGCCGTAGTGGAACCTACGATATTGTACGCTGCCGCCGCATGGGCTCCAGCGGTCAATAAGCTGGGCATCCAGAAACAGCTCAACTGCGTACAGCGGGGCTTCGCTCAGAAGATCTGTAGAGCCTACCGCACGGTCTCCCTGAACTCCGCACTGCTGCTGGCCGGGGTGCTGCCTCTTGACCTCAGAGTGCGCGAAGTCGCCTCTTTATACGAGGCCAAGAGGGGGCTACCCCATCCGCTGCTCGGGGACAGGGAGATCGAGCGGATGGCCTCGAAGATCGAGGCCCCGCATCCCGCGGAGCTAGATAGCTTGGAGTTCGGCAGCCTGGTGGACGAGGAACAATGCAGGGCACACTCCAACTTTGCCCTGCGAATATTTACGGACGGCAGCAAGATTGAGGGCCGGGTTGGCGCCGCTGTGTCCATATGGAACGGTGCCGCCGAAACCAAGGCCCTCAAGCTTGCTTTGTCGTCCTACTGTACCGTCTACCAGGCGGAACTCCTGGCTATCTGCACGGCGGCCGAGTACGCTTTGAGCTGTGATGGACCCAGTATCGGCATCTTCAGCGACTCCATGGCGGCGCTCCAGGCGGTGGCGAGCGTCGAGTCCCCCCATCCCCTGGCGGTGCAAACACGGGACGCTCTTAAACTGTGCAAAAGCCAGGGTAAGAGCGTCTCGATGTTCTGGATTAAGGCACACGCGGGGTTGGAGGGGAACGAACGCGCCGATGAACTCGCCAGGAGCGCCGCACTGGGGTTGCGGAGGCGGCCAGATTATGACCGCTGCCCTGTCTCATTCGTCAAAGGTATGATCCGCAAGGGGACCATTGACGAATGGGACAGGAGATACACATCGGGAACTACTGCTTCGACAACGAAGATGTTCTTCCCGAGTGCGGCGGCGGCGTACGGCATCGTGGGTAAAATGGTGCCGTCGAGCATCACTACGCAGGTCCTCTCGGGACACGGTGGGTTCTCCGCGTACTTGCACAGATTCAAGTGCGCGGATGACCCATCGTGCTTTTGCGAGCCCGGCGTGGACCAGACAGTGCAGCACATATTGTTTCGGTGTCCTGCATTCTCCAAACAGAGGTATGATTTGGAGCAGGATTTGGGAATGCGGGTCACCGAAACAAAGGTCTCCGAAATAGTGATGGGGCAAATTAGATCAAAATTTTTAAAATACTGCGTCAGTTTAGCCACGGCTGTCATAAATCGGAACAAGCAGAGCAGCTCCACCTAGGACTAATGTTGTATACTTCGGCTATACTCAGTATAGCCGATGGGATCGCGGTGGCTAGGTGGAGCTGTGAAGCCCGCTGTCGCCCGTGTCTGGACTGACGCAGTATGGGGAGGGAAGTCTGGCAACATATATAAGGATAGTTCACCGGCGTTCTAAAATGGGCGAAATAAAAACTTTAGAAGATATAATTGAAAGATGATGAATGGAAGAATGAAGTGCGGAATGGAAGAGAGTATGATGAATGAATGTGTTTATTTACAATAGAATATTTAAAAAATGAAGATTAAGAAATTAAAAAAAAATGTATATAAATAGCCTTGCCCATGGCAGGGGTGCACGTATTTAAAAAAAAAAAAAAAAAAAAAAAAGAAACGTCCAGAGCAGCTAGGACTGAGATGATCAGAGAAGCCAGGGCAGAGACGACCACTGAAGCCAGGGCAGAGACCACGAGAGCAGCCAGGACAGTGACGGACATAACAGTCAGGACAGAGAGGATAAGAGCAGCCAGGCCAGTGACGATCACAGCATCTAGTGCAGAGACGACCAACCAATACAGAGACGATCAGAGCAGCCAGGGAGGATACGACTAGAGTAGTCAGGACAGAGAGGTTAAGAGCAGCCAGGCCTGTGACGATCATAGCATCTCGTGCAGAGACGACCAACCAATACAGAGACGATCAGAGCAGCCAGGGAGGATACGACTAGAGTAGTCAGGACAGAGAGGTTAAGAGCAGCCAGGCCTGTGACGATCATAGCATCTCGTGCAGAGACGACCAATCAATACAGAGACGATCAGAGCAGCCAGGGAGGATACGACCAGAGTAGTCAGGACAGAGAGGATAAGAGCAGCCAGGCCAGTGACGATCCTAGCATCTCGTGTAGAGACGACCAACCAATACATAGACGATCAGAGCAGCCAGGGAGGATACGACCAGAGTAGTCAGGGCAGAGAGGATAAGAGCAGCCAGGCCAGTGACGATCCTAGCATCTCGTGCAGAGACGATCAACCAATACATAGACGATCAGAGCAGCCAGGGAGGATACGACCAGAGTAGTCAGGGCAGAGAGTATAAGAGCAGCCAGGCCAGTGACGATCCTAGCATCTCGTGCAGAGACGACCAACCAATACAGAGACCAGATCAGAGCAGCCAGGGAGGATACGACCAGAGTAGTCAGGGCAGAGGCGAATAGAACACCAAAGCAGAGACGACAAGAGCACTTAAGGCAGAGACGAGCACAGTAGCCAGGGCAGAGACGAGCACAGTAGCCAGGGCAGAGACGAGCACAGTAGCCAAGGCAGAGACGAGCACAGTAGCCAGGGCAGAGACGACCGAAGCAGTCAGGGCAGAGATAATTAAAAGAATTATAATTATTATCTGCTAAGCAGTTGACGAGGTCGGTGGCGCAGTGGTGAAACGCGCTGTTACGTTACTTTGTTACCAACAATTCGAACGCTCGTCGGTTCGATTCCCACACAGGACAAACATTTGTGTGCATGAACATGTCTGTTTGTCTTGGACTGGTTGTTTTTAGGAGAGGTAGGACGCATCAAAGCAGCCATATTGGGAAGTACCTCTACCTCACAGGAAACTGCAGCCAAATAACAACTGTGTTTTTGTATTCCTACGTGTGAGTGAGGTCATCGGTAAGCTCCTAAGCAGTTGCTGTGTTAGCAACAGAGGTGGCATCGCGCAAGTGATTTTATTATATTGCGAACGTTCATAGACTACGGTAACCACCTTACATCAATTGAGCCGTATACTTGTATGCCTCCCGACGTTGTATAAACAAAAATGTACCACATAAAAACTGTTAAAATGTCATGGCAGACGTGCACGTAACTGTACATTGTTGTGGTAGGTACTCGTGCAAGGTGTGCGGTCTCAAGCGCGGGTCAAGACAGCATCTTCTAGAGCACCACTCCATCAGCCACACGTCCACCGCGGTCCGGTACTCTTGTCAAAGGTGCCTTTTCACTACTAAGTAAGTATCTTGGTATAACTTAGATAGATAGATAGATGAAATGTTTATTCGATTACTGACAAACAAATGTAAGTCTAATAAAATCACATGAAACAGTTCTGTCCTTGCCTGACAATATGTTCAAAAGGCACATCGAAAATACTCTATGTAAGAAGGGTTATTATAGAATCGATGAATATATAACTGACGGAGATGTATGGAAATGATTCAGCACATTAATTAATACAACTTTAATTGTACCACTTGATATCACTATATGTACACTCATATCATTATATTTATTGTAATATGTATAAGATGATTTGGAAAAATAACAGACCTATATTGGCAAGTTTCTTTTGGCATTTCTTCTTCTGGTCATTTGAAATGCTGGTAGATTATAAAATAGAAAAACTTAAAAAAAAAAATAAGATATGTCGGCGGAAATAATTAAAACGAATTGATTTGACACTTCCGAGGCACAGTGCGTGATTTACGCTACGAGGTGGCGCTGCTGTCGCAAGCGGAACGTTGGAGTGTTGGGCGGCGCGCCAGATTGTAGACATGGGTAACTCAGCAAAAGCTCTGCTTCAATACAATGACTCTGAAGCAGCTTACTGTATCAGCTCATTGAGTTACCTCAAAATTGCGCTATGACGCCACAAGATTATACACAGTAGCACAGAACATGTAAAGCGCAACACGCGCAACAGTATTGAATCTCAGATCTCATGATCGCTTCACTCAACTCATTGTCTTGGTTAGTGCGTGAGAGAGACAATCAGTCGGCTCTGGGCTAAGTCGCTCAGTCGTCGGTACTCAACTCAGTGTTGCACTGTGTTGATTACGCAAGCGCGACGCAGCGCGCTGCTTCATGAATGAACTTTTACTACTTACCTACTATTAGTAGGTATTGCGCTGTGCGCTAATACATTTTGAAAAAGTGTGCTGATACATTTGCGGAGTGTATACTGTATCAGCACAATTGCGCGGCGCAGTGCAGTGTTACACATGTCTACAGATCGCTTTGCGTTCGGTGCGCGGGCATTACTCTGACGGATCGTCTGCCTCGCAATTAATTGTTCGATTTGTTTGATTGAGATTATCACATTGTTATTAATTTGATATCGTTATATTATGTGTTCGGTGTAATGGCATTAAAATCTGTTGATACTTGAACAGTGTTAAATTATTGCATTCTCTATATAGATCTCGATTAGCTTGAGTAGTAGGATACCACCTGAAATTGTACTTCCGTACATATATAATATTGAAAATATATATAATAAAGAGCTTTTATCTATTTTTTTTTTATCTAAAAACAATAATATAATAATTATGATGCACAAATACACACTTACTTAACTACTTGATGCGATCGCTACCAAACTTCATAGGTATGGCCGCTGGCGTAATTGCCAGAACATTTCATCAAAATCGATCCAATTGTTTTCGAGTCCATACGGCGCTTACACATCCACTTATATATGTATATATATATATATATATATAAGCATAAAATATATATATACAACGTCGGGAGGCATTCAAGCATACGGCCCGCCCGATGTACACAGTCGTGCACACAGATGTTTGTCAAATAAGCCTTTATATATTTTTTTTATACTACGTCGGAAGGCATACAAGCATACGGCCCACCTGATGTGAAGCGGGTACCGTAGCCTATTAACGCTTACGATATATTAAGTATCACTCGCGCGATGCCACACATCCCTCTATGGGGAACTCTATGGCATTGTCATTAGGCTGCGATTTTCTGTCAAGTAGAGGTACTTCCCCAGACGGGCTACTTTGATGCACCCTACCACTCTTACTGCTTATTTTAAATAATAATGGCTTATATGTGAAATATTTTTCAGCAAGCGAACGGTGATGCAACGCCACGCTCGTTCGCACTCCGCTCGCGAACGTTACGCGTGCCATCGCTGTGGAGAATTGTTCAAGAATCTGGAGACTCTCAGAGTGCACACTGTGTGAGTATACATTGGCGAGCTCGGTGGCGCGGTGCGTTTCACTACCTTTTCACACGCTTTGGGTTCGATTCTCACACAGGACAAACATTTGTGTGCATGAACATGTCTGTTTGTCTTGGTCTGGATGTTTTCTATGTATAATAAGTATTTATTTACAAAACAAAATTTATTTACGTATATTTATCAGTTGTCTAGACCAGAGAGACTTTTGTACAAAGTTTCACCAGAGGGAGACTTTGTACAAAAGTGGTCTGCGTGGGTACCTCTGTCTCACCTATTTCTATTTTATTTGAAGGGTGGCAGAGAAATTAT
Organism: Pyralis farinalis; assembly: GCA_947507595.1. Classification (NCBI taxonomy): domain Eukaryota; kingdom Metazoa; phylum Arthropoda; class Insecta; order Lepidoptera; family Pyralidae; genus Pyralis; species Pyralis farinalis. The sequence goes on along the minus strand of OX382263.1, from coordinate 32,821,954 downwards.
TAGCTACTGTAACGAAACAGCATTGGGTCACAAGATTGGCAGCGCGCGAGTAACATCCCCGTGGTGCTGCGAGCGTCAATAGGCTGCGGTGACCGCTTACCATCTAATGCGGGCCGCATGCTTGCCAATCTAGTAGTATAAAAAAAACCATATCACAAGCTTCGCTTACTTTGGGACTACATGGCGCTGTGTAATTTGTTCGACAATATTTCAGTGAATCTTCAGGTTAGCCCAGCAGGTGATCCTGTGAAGTTTGGTAGCGATCATATCACCCGTGCGAAGCCGGGATGGATAGATAGTTAAATTATATATTACAAGTTATACACTCTTACCGCTATACATCAGGTACTCTTGTTTTGAAGAAAATCCAGCGCAAAATCCGCATTCCAGCGTTCTCTGTACAATTTGTAATCACATGAAATGTTACTTACATATTGACATTAAAAGTCTCAGTTTCCAAATAAAAATGTTAAATTTTTGTCTTTTGTTTATGGTATTTTTTTTTTTATTTATATTGTCGAACAAATTACACAACGCCACCCAGCCTAAAGTAAGCGAAGCTTGTGTTATGGGTACTAGAGAATTGATAAACATACGTAAATACATTTTTTTTTGTAAATACATACTTATTATACATAGAAAATACCCAGACCAAGACAAACAGACATGTTCATGCACGTACTGCGTGGGAATCGAACCCACGAGCATTGGTGTCAAAGTAGCGTAACAGCGCGATGCACTAGTGCTCCACCGAGCCACTTTCATCAATTGTCTGTTGGTTGCAGCCGCCACGACAAATCAAAGCGACTGCAGTGCGATCAGTGCAGCCGCTCGTTCATCTACCCGTCCATGTTGCACAAACACATGCAGGCGGTCCACGAGAGGGAGGACTACTACTGCGTAGAGTGCGACGTCAAGTTTAAATCTCAGGTAGTTTTTTTTTTCATATGCCCAACGTCTAGAGACTCACAATCATACAGGCCACGCGATGCTTAGTTGTTATAGGAAATAATTTTATTACTATTATTATTAAATACAAAATGATGATATATCGATCTATATCTTCACGCCAGGTCCCTTGCGGGGTAGGGATCCAAATCTCGTGGGGTCGATTCCCGCACAAGACAAACATTTGCGTGCACGAACATGTCTGTTTGTCTTGGTCTGGGTGTTTTTAAGAGATGTATGGCGGTATCAAAGCAGCCCGTCTGGGGAAGTACCTTCACCTAACAGTAAACCGCAGCCAAATAATTCTCTACAGGGGTGTCGTGTTTCTGCGCGTGAGTGAGGTCATCAGTAAGCTCCTAGGGAGTTGATGTGTTAGCAGCAGAGGTGGCATCACGCGAGTGATACTTAATGTATTGCAAGCGTTTATAGGCTACGGTAATCGCTTTACATCAGGTAACCTCCCGACGTTGTATAAAAAAAACGAGTGTGCTTTAGACCACACGACTGAAGTAAAACTTCTTTAGCTCCATAGTGTGATACAGACAATAGGCCTGCACTGTGTCTTACATATACGAAACTTCACTCGCTATGAGAGAGAGAGAAAGAAAATGTGTGCTCGCACCTCTCTCTCTTGCCCCTACAGTAATATACGAAACGTAACTCTCTCTCTTTCTATCTTCACTAACTTATATCTCCCTCTCAACTTCCGTTCGCCTCGCCCGATCACACTTTTCGTCACGCTCTCGTCACACATTCACCAGCTTACTCACCAAATCGAGCGCGCGTAAAGAAGTTTTACTTCAAAAATCGGACAGGACGTCTGTCGAATCCACAAGGGTTTCCATAATATGTTTTCATTTTCAGGATAATTTACGGCTGCATTTCAAGAAAGCCAAAAGACATCGGGACGCTTCTTCTTATAAGTAAGTTTGTCGCAATCTACACTAATATGTAAAGCGGGAGTGTTTGTTTGTTTGAAAGCGCTGATCCCTGGAACTGCCAAACGGATTTGAAATAAAAATCGCCCAAGTGCGAGTCGGACTCGCGCACTACGGGTTCCGTACCACTATCTATAAAAACGGCAAAAAAAAATCACGTTTGTTGCATTGGAACCCCCCTTAAATAAGTTTTATTTTAATTTAATTATTTATTCTTAAAGTGAATATATAACGAAATATTCTGTGAATATTTCAAGCGTCTACCTGTTGCCGTTATCAATATCGAGCAAAAAAATCGACCATGTGCGAGTGGGACTCGCGCACGAAGGGTTCCGTACCATTATCTATAAAAACGGCAAAAGAAAACACGTTTGTTGTATGGGAGCCCCCCTTAAATATTTGTTTTATTTTAATTTAATGATTTATTCTTGAAGTGAATATATAACTAAATATTCTGTGAATATTTCAAGCGTCTACCTGTTGCCGTTATCAATATCGAGCAAAAAAATCACGTTTGTTGTATGGGAGCCCCCTTAAATATTTATTATATTCTATTTTTTAGTATTCGTTGTTATAGCGGCAACAGAAATACATCATCTGTGAAAATTTCAACTGTCTAACTATCACGGTTCATGAGACCCTGACCCTGGTGACAGACGGACGACACGGACGGACAGCGGAGCCTCAGTAATAGGGTTCCGTTTTACCCTTTGGGTACGGAACCCTAAAAAGGAAGGTATTCTATATAGGCTATTCAAGATCACGATACGACTCTTAAAAGTCGAGGAAAATGAAAGAAAATAGAGAAAGCGGTTTCCGCGGGATACGCGCGAGCGGAATCGCGGGATACAGCTAGTCATTTTAATAAGCTGAGTCAGTACAGCTGCGCGTTATCACCTTAATACTTACATACATAATATAAAGGGATTTCCGTAGCGTAAAGCGTAAGCGGTATTTCCTGTATTGAAGGAATACAGGATAAAGATAAGATAAAAGATGAAAATTCTTTATTTGCCTTTAGACCCTCAAGAAGGCACTTAGACACGTCTTACAAAGTATTCCTCTTTTTTAATCTACCAGCATTTCAAGTGACCATTGGCGAAGAAGAAATGCCAAAAGAAACTTGCCAATATAGGTCTTTTTTTTTCAAATCATCTTATACATTACAATAAATATATGAGTATACATATAGTGATTATCACACTATATGTGCCGCATTCCCAACTCCTGCTCCAAATCGTACCTCTGTTTGGAGAATGCGGGACACCGAAGCAATATGTGCTGCACTGTCTGGTCTACGCCGGGCTCGCAGAAGCATATAATATAAAGTGATTTCCGTAGCGTAAAGCGTAAGCGGTATTTCCTTTATTGAAGGAATACAGGATAAAGATAAAAATTCTTTATTTGCCTTTAGACCCTCAAGGGCACTTAGACACGTCTTACAAAGTTTTCCTCTTCTTTAATCTACCAGCATTTCAAGTGACCATTGGCGAAGAAGAAATGCCAAAAGAAACTTGCCAATATAGGTCTTTTTTTTTTCAAATCATCTTATACATTACAATAAATATAATGATATGTGATACATATAGTGATATCACACTATATGTACACACATGATGAATTAATATAAGTTCATTGTCTTGAATCTTGAATCATAGGAAGTGTCACTAGCGCGTTACTACCTTTGCTGCTAACCATCAACTCCATAGGAGCTTACTGGTACTGTCGTCAGACCTCCCAACACAAGGCACAACCCAAAGGGAAAACCAGATTTTTGTTGATGTCACACGTTAACCTCCAATGTGTAATTTTAGGAACAAATGTAACCTAATCATAAATAGGTAATACTTTAGAAGTGCTGTTGTAACTCTTGTTCCGTATAGCACAAGGTTCAAAATGTTTTCGGTACTACGAGTGTACGAGAGGGAGTGTATAGACCCCCGTCAATATGCGAGGGTTGCGCAAAATCGAGTTCACAATGAGTATGTAAGAATGCGAGTTGTTCTGAAAGAGTGTCCGTCTTAAGATTACAATAGGCATGCTCTGTTTGTTCGGACATTTAGAAAGAATGCAGGATGAAAGAATGACGAAGCAGCTATACAATTCGAAAGTGGAAGGATGTAGGAGCGGAGGAAGGCCACTACTACACTTACTAGGTTAGGTCACGCGTCTTTCGATATATAGTTTCTGGGACGTGCGAGTTTCATCAGGATTTCCTTCACCGCCGAGCAAGTGATAAATATAGCACATAAATCCGATAAAGATAAAGATAAAAAGATAAAGATAAAAATTCTTTATTTGCCTTTAGACCCTCACGGGCACTTAGACACGTCTTACATTTTCAATATTATATATTATCATAATTTTTTTTTTAAGTTTTCTCTTTTTTAATCTACCAGCATTTCAAATGACCATTGGCGAAGAAGAAATGCCGAAAGAAACTTGCCAATATAGGTTTTTTTTCCAAATCATCTTATACATATTACAATAAATATAATGAGTGTACATATAGTGATATCAAGTGGTACAATTAAAGTTATATTAATTCATGTGCTGAATCATTTCCATACATCTCTGTCAGTTAGATATTCATCGATTCTATAATAACCCTTCTTACATAGAGTATTTTTGATGTGTCTTTTGAACATATAGTCAGGCAAGGACAGAACTGTTTCAGGTAATTTATTGTAGAATCGAATACAATTTACCACAAAAGATCTATTAGTCTTAGCAAGTCGATGTACTGGCATACGCAATCTATTCCTGCTCCTAAGATTTTCAGTACATTTTGATAACACGACCTTAACGGTACACGCCCCCGCTATGATTCGAACCGGTGACCAGGTGGTGAATAGGCAGGTTCCTTATACACTGGGCTTATCACTTCTCTCCACTGTCCTACAATACTATTCGTTCTGAATCCGTTTTTAGGGTTCCGTACCCACAGGGTAAAACGGAGCCCTATTACTGAGGCTCCGCTGTCCGTCTGTCACCAGGCTGTATCTCTTGAACCGTCATAGTTAGACAGTTGAAATTTTCACAGATGATGTATTTCTGTTGCCGCTATAACAACAAATACTAAAAAATAGAATAACATAAATATTAAAGGGGCTCCCATACAACAAACGTGAATTTTTTGCTCATCTTTGCTTGATATTGATAATGGCAACAGGTAAACGCTTGAAATATTCACAGAATATTAAGTTATATATTCACTTTAAGAATAAATAATTAAATTAAAATAAAACAAATATTTAAAGGGGGCTCCCATACAACAAACGTGATTTTTTGCTGTTTTTATAGATAATGGTATCAACCACCACCACACCACATCAACCCTTACTCATCCCACGGCAGAGATACGGGTCTCCCTTCAACAGAAGGGGTTTAGAACATACTCCACCACGCTGCCTAAATGCGGATTGGCGGAGGCCAGTGTTTTCAAGCCGCCTCAAGACTGTCATCTGTCGTCAGCAACCGGGACCGACGGCTTAACGTGCCCTCCGAAGCACGAAAAAAAATAGAAGAACCGATCCATAGACAGGCTGCGGTCGACGTTGCTTAACCTGCGTGTTTGGTTAGAATGACACGCGCAACGACGCCATCGAGCTCTCAATCTTTTCTATCAACCAAATGTATATTTCTTTTTAGATACCAATGCCCTCACTGCCCTCAACGCTTCGTAACCCCCTCATCCCTCTCAGGGCACCTATCTTCAGCTCACGGTGAACCCAAACAGCACAGCTGCGAGATGTGCCGGCGAGAGTACAGCACTAGAGAAGCTTTGAGGGCGCATATACGCAGCGCGCATACGGACGCCAGGGCCGAGCAGACGTGTCGAGTCTGCAAACGGAGTTTTACGGTGAGTTTTGCAGAGTACGGGGTGAAATTTAGAAGTGATTGGGGTGAAGTTTCGGGGGGGGGGGGTTTTTTTAGCGTACGTGGTTAAATTTAAAGGGGGGGGGGGGGGTTATCGCACTCACCAAAACCGCAGTACTCCCGGGAGGACTATTGGGTGCCTGCGAGTGAGTGAGGTTAAAATAAGCTACTAAGGAGTCCTGCAGGAAGCAACGCACGAACCTTTCTTCCGGTACTGCACGTTCATAAGATAAGCACTCTTAAACAATTACAAGCGTTCAGAGTCTCGAGTGATACTTATTGTATTGCAAGCATTCATAGGCTACGGTAATCGCTTTACATTAGGTGGGTCGTATCCTTGTATGCCTCCCGACGTTGTATAATAAAATTGTGGAAGGTACATCCATTCTTAGTGGTTCTTGTTGTATTTCGCTGTACCCAATCTCTCCTATTTTTTTATACAACGGCGGAAGACACAAGCCTATGAACGCTTGTAATACATTAAATATCACTCGCGCAATGCCTCCTCTGCTGCTAACTCCTAAGGAGCTTACTGATTACTCTCCACCTCTCTCCCATGAACGCTGATCGCTGGTCAGCATGCCTCCGACATTGGCTTTATCTTCTACCATATATAGTTATTCCGTTTCAATTGACTTTTCGCTATAATTTCCACATGGAGCGACTGCCTTCAGACCTCCAAACACAGAGGGAGAACCAGACCTTACTTAGGTTAGGTCACATGTCTTATCGAAGTATATTTTCCTGGATGTGCTGTGATGTGGTTTCCTCGCTATTTTTACTTCACCGCCGAGCAAGTGATAATACATTGAAAATCTAGCGGTAACTGCAGTAGCACCCTGGATAAAATGACGAGCTCGGTGGCTCAGTCGTGAATATCGCGACTTTGACACCAACGCTCGTGGGTTCGATTCCCACACAACGGAAACATTTGTGTGCATGAACATGGCTGTTTGTCTGGTCTGAATGTTTTAATCTCTACCTCACAGAAAACCACAGCTAAATAACAACTACCTAGAGGGTTGTTGTGTTCCTGCGTGTGAGTGAGGTCACCGGTAAGCTCCCAAGGAGTTGCTGTGTACTGTGTGTGCAGCAGAGGAGGCATCGCGCGAGTGTTACTTAATATATCGCAACCGTTAACAGGCTACGACGGTACCCGCTTTGCATCAGGTGGGCCGTATGCTTGTATGCCTCCTGACGTAGTATAAAAAAAATGTATCTTTCAGCGCAAAAGCATATTGTCAGCGCATGTTCGCACCCACACCGGCGAGCGGCCGTTCGCGTGCGAATGTGGAGCGTCGTTCGCCCAGCGAGCGACGCTGCGAGCGCACAGCGCTGCCAAACACCACAAGGTAAGCAACAGAATATACGCTATCAGAACACATCTATATACCTAGTCTTGCCATAAATACTGAAACAAAGAAAATAAGCATTTTCTATTGCAAATAACATTTATTACTTTTACAGTGTGTTAGTTTAATACATAAATATAAAACAATTTATAATATAAAAGGCTTATTCGAAGTGGTCTCCATTGGCTGCCATACAGTCCTTTAAACGTTGAGGCCTGTTATCAATAGAAGCACGCACTATTTCCATGGGAAAATTCTTCAGTGCCAATCGTACGGGTTGTTTTAGGGACTCCAAATTATCATGGCGTTTAGAGCAAGCCGTACTCTCTAAAACTGACCATAAATCATAATCCAGCGGATTAAGATCGGGACTAGATGACGGCCAGTCTTCAGCTCTGATGAAGTCCGAAACGTTCCTTTTCAACCAAGACTGCGTAGACCGAGCTTTATGACCCGGCGCCGAGTCTTGCTGGAAGGACCATTCTTGGTTATTGAACATGGTGTTGTTAAGGGGCTTCACTACCTTCTCAAGAATGGTATCTTGATACACTTGTGCCGATGTTTTGATACCTTTTTCACAAAAGTATGGCTCAGTCACTCCTTCATAGCTAATACCCCACCAAACCATCACTGAAGTCGGATAGTGCCCACGTTACACTCTGTCGACTAATTGGGAAGCTTCCTTAGAGCTTTGAGCATAAATACGGTCATTTTGTTTGTTAAAATGTTGCTCAATTGTAAAAATTTTCTCATCCGTAAACAAAATTTTTCTGTGACCTCCCTTTGCGTACCGCTTCAGTAGTTGTTTCGATTTTACCACCCTATTCTTTTTTTAAATGATCAGTTACGAAATGACCAGTACGTCTCATATAGGCTGCAAGTCCTAAGTCATCTTTTAAAATACGCGACATGGTTCTAGGTGCTATCTTCATCTTCCGAGATAAAGTCTTTTGCTTTCGGACAGGATTTCTTCAAATCTTTCTCTTACTGCTTTGACCACCTTTTTCGTACGAACACTACGTGGACGGCCAGATCTTTTGAATTTCTTCCATTCTGTCACAAACAGAGGAGGTCTCATTGTACTTAACCGGTACACAAACATTTTACTAATACCAAGCGTATTGAGTTTTAAAAATTGCATTTGGCTCCATGCCTACTTTGTGTAATGCAATAACAGCGATTCGGTTCTCTTTATCACCATTTTAATATCGCAAAATATTGTACTATGTATTGGCGCCAAAATGAGAAAACTCAATGAACAATCATATAAAAATTACAGATTCCAAATTCAAATGTAATGTATTTTGTTTATTTTTAATTGTAACAGTATTTATGGCCAGACTTAGTATACACAGACATTTCTTCCTTTCATTCCTTGCGTGTCACATCCGGGGTAATATACTCGTACTATTCTGATTTGGTGGCAACAAGGGAGAATTACCAGGCGTATGTTAGGTAACAACTCACAGTTTAGGTCCCAATAGTGTTAGATATTTGATAAACCGTGGTGCACGGCAGTTGAGCTTCACTTGACTAGCCATCTCTTTGAGGTTTTTAAATGCCTTATTTGTCATATTGCTGTTTCTCACTTTGCCAAGAGGGGAAGTCAATTCCAAAACTTCCTACTCCTACAAATTTCTTCTGATTAAATTTGTTGTGAGTTCCAATGCAGCTGTAGTTTAACCCCTGGGATAGCAATGAACTTCACTGTTCATTGCCTTTATTGTGGTCGCCGCTGTTAATTCTGGCTACACAGGAGACACAGTGGTGGGCCTGTCCCGTTATACACAGACATGTTGCTAGTCCCCGGTTCAAATCCTACCGCGGGCATAAGCACTACATGAGTAGAAGGATGCAAGAGCAGAAGACATGACTAAATTGGTCGTGTTCTATCAGAAGGTGATATCAGGAGCCCCATTCGTCTTCACGCTCGCCGGTTTCTAAGGCTCTTGACATCATCTTCTGATAGAAAACAATTAGTTTATTCATGGTAGGTAAGTATTGGCCTTCCTCGGCCCCTACATCCTTCTACTTTGCAACTTGTCCTTTACTGTAAATGTTGAAAAACCCTGATCCATGCCTGTAGAATAAACGTGTGTACGAAACCGGATGAACGAATGACATAATCTTTCTTGTATCATGATAGAACATCATATTTTTATTTTACAGAAACCAGAAGACAGTGCCATTAACAACGAAATTGTACCCGAGCTACCTAACGAAGCTTAATAACTCATCCCACTTCTGAGACAAATGTACCTGGAGGAACAATCGAAACTGCTTCACAATTTGTAAATAATTTAGCATAATTATATACACTTATTTATTCTATCAGTTTATTTTTTACTTTTTACTCCCCACATGTATCTACCCAACGAAGCGTAATAACTCATCGCACTTCTGAGACAAGTGTACCTGGAGGGACAATCGAAACTGCTACACAATTTGTAAATAATTTCGCATATTATATACACTTATTTATTCTATCAGTTTATTATTTACTTCTCTTGCGCGTACTCCCCATATATATCTACCCAACGAAGCTTAATAACTCATCCCACTTCTGAGACAAGTATCTTTGAGTACAGCCAGAACTGCTTCACAACTTGTAAATAATTTAGCACGATATGTGCATCCATTCATTCTACAGGTATATTATTTACTTCTCTTGCGTGTACTACCCACATGTATCTACCCAACGATGCTTAGTAACTCATCCCACTTCTGAGACAAGTATCTTTGAGTACAGCCAGAACTGCTTCACAACTTGTAAATAATTTAGCACGATATGTGCATCCATTCATTCTACAGGTATATTATTTACTTCTCTTGCGTGTACTACCCACATGTATCTACCCAACGATGCTTAGTAACTCATCCCACTTCTGAGACAAGTATCTTTGAGTATAGCCAGAACTGCTTCACAATTTGTAAATAATTTAGCACGATATGTGCATCCATTCATTCTACAGGTATATTATTTACTTCTCTTGCGTGTATTACCCACATGTATCTACCCAACGATGCTGAATAACTTATCTCACTTCTGAGACAAATGTCTCTGTGAAGAATAAAAATTGCTTCACAGTTTGAAATAATTTACCATAATATTACCTATTTGTTGCATTATTATATTATTTACGTGCCATCCGAGATCTGTAGGCCAATTCTACTAAAAAACTGCAACTGCACTGCAGTGCGGCGTGTGTCAAAATGCGTACATTTTGACGTTTCGTCAGCGATCTAACAGAAGTGACGTTTAACGAAACGTCATAATGTACGCATTTTGACACACGCCGCGATGCAGTTTTTTTAGTAGAATCGGCCTACTGCCCACTCCACACTCATCAGCCCTTACTCATCCCTCTGCTGGGACTAGTTTTATAGCGTCATTTGTAGTATAACAGGCAAACATGAGAGGTAAATCAAGAGAGGTTATAAAATGAATATATCTGAAATATTTTTGTATTATTTTATTAATAAAAATAAAATTGAATTGATAAATGCAAACAATGCACCATATTTACAATATCACAAATGTACATATAACATAAGAAAGAATAACAATACATTTCAATTAGTGGCAAAGATTCTATATATAACATCAGATGAGGTGAAATTGCGCACAAGTTGCGGTCAATACGCCGCAACTCTTTTAGTTGACTACTACCGCGTGACGGATGCAGACGTGTCTAGCCGCGAGCTGTACCTACTTAAGGCGACACATCGAAAAATTAGACCAACTTTCATCGAATAGTATAGGCTAATGACTAAACTGACGGATCTAAGATTTTAATATAAATAACTTCATTTCTTTATCTTGAATTTGCTTGCTCAAATACGCGATTGTGTAAAATTGATTCGATAATAATTACTTTCGAAAACACCTCCTGAAATTCATTATTTTTGAAATTACAACGAAGTTGTTCTGTTTATACGCTTCAAAATTACTTAAATCTATTAGTAATATCTATGTTTATAATATGCTTGCTGCATATTTTGATAAGTGAAACATGAAATTTTTTAAAAATATTTTAAGTTTCTGACAATTTCTAAGCGATCACATTCGTCTTGGGTGCTACGTGTTTTCGACCTTATTGTGCGGTTATGAGGATTATAAACGCGTTGACTAACTACATCCAGCCAGTCCGGCTGCAGCCCGCTTCGAGGTAAGATCTATGTCGACTGTCTGCTCGAGCTCGCTCCATTTACATCGCGACACCGAAGTTTTTATAATTAATAGTTGTAAATATTCAATATTATAGTATTTAGCGTAAGTGTATTATTATTAGATATAAGTAGTAAATAATATTATAGGTTTATATATATTTATTATACTGTTGTAATAATGGGGAACACTAAAAAGAAAATATATAGAATAAAAATACAAAGAAAATGTTCGTAGAATGGGGGAGGCGAACAAGACAAGGTATTTATTTTTTTTAATTATTATATTCATTAAACATATTATAATAACATTGTGTAGACATATTTCTAGTTTTTAGAACAGTTCCTAGGTATGGTTGGCCCAAGCTATTTAATTCCTCTTCAAACTTTTTTTTAATTTTGATTACTTAATAACTCTATATAAAACTGCATTAATTAAATAAGAGTTATTTTTTGCAGGAATAAACAGTAACATTTGATAATTGGTATACATTATCCACAGGCTGACCGCGTACCTATATAGGACGTCAAACTCCTATTATGTCCATTATAATCTGACCGAACTCCGACTTAGAAGTTGTACGTCGGTGGAGGTCAGGTTACGTTGGAAATTTATACCAATAAGGTTCGCGTTCTCAGCACATAGCAACCAGTGGAGACTCTTTATTTCTTTGTATTAAAATAAAAACTTATAAAATAGAATATTTTTGCTGTTTTGTTTTTTAGGAGAAACTTACTAAATAAACATATTCCACTAGAAGAATCACTACTCGATTTATATGCTACTTTAACGTAAGTGTCATACGGGACGACAAACTCATAGTAACCATTATAAGCTCACCGAACTCCGACTTAGACATTGTACGTAGGTGAAGGTTAGTTTACGTTGGAAATTTATCCAATCAGAAGATAGAAAACCAGTGGAGGTTTTTTTTTTTTTGTATTAAAATAATTACTAGTAAAATAGTATATTTTGATAGTTTTTAAAAAAACTCGGTATGTTTCATGTTAAAGAAGCGAGCGAGGTGTGTAAGTACCGAGTCATGTGGCGCTCACGAGGGATTTAGCGTGAAGATATAGATAGATAGTATACTTATACCCATGGTACTCGTGAAAACAAATAATATTTACTATGAACCAACACTGAAAACACAAAAAAATCATCTATTCTATACATTGTGGTTAGTATTGAACTATTGTACGGATTAGATTTATTTTGCAACATCAGAGATGGTCCTGGTTCTTTCTTCTTGAGAGTTTAATAAATAACAAGGAAACGTACAACAATACAAAACACAGAGTATACATAAGTAAAATACAATAAATGTCATTATACTGAAGTTAAAGTTATGAAACAGCAAGAAAATCATTTGTCACATGTTTTTTTTAAATATGAATAGATTATAAAATCTATTTGTATATATGTATATTAGGGTGTCCCTTATTTTTCAAAGTTTTTATTTTCTAACGCATAGGTCTTAGTTTTGTTCATTTGCTTTTAAAACACTCGGAAATTAATTTTTAACTTATTTGGATTACGATAATCCGTGCCGAATTATATCGAAACATGTTCATACAAGTTGCGCGGCAGTGCCGCACGTACTCGCGGTATTCATTTGTTCAAATTCAAAGTCAAAATCTTTTTATTCCGTAAAAATGGCTACATTTGTTTGGAATCGTCACAATTTTTTTCCCTACCGTGCAGTTTATGACTAGTTGAGCACTGATAAAAATACTGCCAAAAAACTCAGGCATCCCTCTTTTGGTATCCAAACAAATTTACATATTTTGTTAATTACATTATAATTGGATCGACTCACTCCCAGGCATTTTTATCATTAATATAGTTAGATACTTTATAATATGCCCTGCTACACAATTTGGCTTTAATAGTAGTTTCAAATTTGTTTATTGACAAATCTCTTAATTGCTGGAAAGTTTGTTATAGAACCGTATACATTGCCCCATAAAATAATTACTTGTTTTGTGGAGACGGCTTGCATATAACACAAGATTATGCTTATATCTAGTATTTATGCTATGAGTATCACTCTTTTTACAAAATGAGTCTATGTTTTTATGGACATACAAAAGATTTTCATAGATATATTGCGATGCGACTGTTAAAATATTTATTTCTTTGAATTTTTCTCTAAGGCTCTCACGGGGACCAAGTTTGTAGATAGCTCTTATGGCTCTCTTTTGCAATAAAAAGATGGTGTTAATATCCGCGGAGTTACCCCAAAGAAGAATTCCATATGACATAATACTATGAAAGTAGCTGAAATAAACTATTCTAGCCGTATCAATATCAGTGAGCCGTCTAATAGTTTTCACTGCATAAGCTGCAGAACTTAGTTTTCCTGATAATTTTTCAATTTGTGGGCCCCTTTGTAGTCTGGAGTCAATTGTTATACCCAAGAACACAGTTGTCTCCACAGAGGCTAAATTAGTTCCATTAACATGTACATTGGTAGCCACCTGCCTTACATTAGGTGTTGAGAACTTAATTACTTTAGTCTTTTTATCATTTAAAAGCAGATTATTAACACTAAACCAATGAATAACTTTAGAGAGAGCATCGTTAACTTCGTCATAATTACCTAACCGTCTATTAATTTTGAATGTCAGTTATTCTCGTGATTAATACGTAATGTTTTAACTTTTATAAGATGGCAGTGGAATTGAGAAGCAATAAATCAAGTATTTTCTTAGTTGGAGACGTAAATTATCAAATAATAGGCGCAAAATTACCGTCTAACCGTCAAGTTCTTCCTGTACTTTTTTATAAAATTCGCGAAGTTAAATTGACTGTTAGTGAAAGCGCATACCTAGTCATTCGAGAGTGTATTATATTTAGGGAAAAAGCTAGGATCCCTACCAGAGCTATACCTAACTGTGTAAAATAACTTGTGAATCTTCACCAGGAGGGAGTTGCAAAAAAATTCCAATTTTCTATTTCAATTTCAATCTAATTCAATCTGATAATTTTATTTCTCTTATTTATTCGAAATAAAAAAATCCTGTGTTTACTCGGCGCTATCAGCCATTATGACACTCGAACATCTATAACTTCAAGCCAAATCCCTTGCGGGGTAGGCAGAGAGAGCCGAGCGCCACGTGACTCGATCCTTACATATCTCACTCGCTTCTTTAACATTCATTGCTCTTCTCATGCACGCACGCCGGTTTCTAGGGCTCCTGACATCACCTTCTGATAGAACATGACCAATTTGGTCATGGTAGGTAAGTCTTGGCCTTCCCCGGCTCCTACATCCTTCCACTTTTGCATTGTATATCTGCTTCGTCATTCTTTCATCTTGCATTCTTTCTACATGCCCGAACCATCGGAGCATGCCTCTTCTTATTTTAACACCGACGCTCTCTTTCAGACCAACTCTATTTCTAACATCATCATTACGAATACGGTCTACAAGCCTTACGCCACAAATTTTGCGCAGCGCTCGCATTTCAACCGCGTTTATTCTACTTTCATGCTCTTTCTGCCATACCCAACTCTCGCTTCCATAAGTTAGCGTTGGGACCAACACTGCATTGTGTATAGCGAGTTGTGCCTTCTGGCTCAGGATTTTACTGCCAAGAAGTTTTCCCAACGCTCCATTCACACTATTCCCAGCACTCACTCGTCTTTCCACATCTGCGGTGTACCTTCCATCCCTGCTGAAAGCGCATCCAAGATATACAAACTCATCCACTTGTTCCAACACTTCATCATCAATCGTAATCCTTACATTAGTTCTGGATTCTTCTCTTTCAAATACCATTATCTTTGTTTTCTTCGCATTCAGTAGTAAGCCTTTCTCCATATAGTCGTCTTTCATCGCTGTGACCAGTGTTTGCAGTTTAGATGGTGTATCTGCTAACTAAACATATGTGTCCGAATCAACAAATGGCCCGCTTTAGCCTCTCGATAAACAATGTTGTATTATGTAGCTGGTGTTTCATTCTTCTTCAGGGGGATACATGCCGTCCAGTGGCGCCTCAAGGAATAAAATATCGTATCTTAGCGTGGAAGATAAACATTATAAAGTCATGTGTTGCGTGTGTTACAAATACAATAACGTACTTTTACGTCATTAAACCAACAATTGAAATGTTTTGCTTTCGTTGTTATAGGCATAATTGCCAAAAAACGGCCTCTTTTAGCACTTTTGCTTATAACAACGATAGTGGAATATTTTGAGTGTTGGTTTAATGACGTAAAAATACTTTACTATCTTCGTAATAAATGCAACATAAGATTTCATAATGTTTATCTTCTATGCTATAATATGTTTTTTTATTCAATGAGGGCGCCACTGGACGAGACCTAAGTAAGAACAACATAGATACCAAGACATGTTAACTTATAGAGATATAAACATAAAACGATGTCATTGATTTCTCTTTCAATAAACTTTTAAAAGTGAATACGTTTCTGTAGTTTTTTATTACTATTATTACTATTGTTTTCCGTCTAGCTTAAATAAATATGTTTGGTTTAGTATGTATAAAGCTAAATAATAATTAAATCAATAATTTTTATTAAATATTGATATTATAAATTTTATTTAAGTGTGACGCGACTCTGTAGCTTTTCTGTTCGTTTGCATTGACTATACGTTGACCCCAGGTTACCTATTAGGCGCTAATTTCAAATTTTACAAATCGAGCGTCGAGTGTCAATTGAGGGGCGCGGGGTGATTGGGCGGAGCCATTTTAAAGCTTCACGATCGAGGTGTCGCCTTAACCGATAATATGTACTAATTTAACGAAAATTTCACTATTGTGTTTTGTGTCTGATACTTTAAACATTATCACGACATAACTATACACGGGTTTTTTTTATCGTTAACAGTTATAAGTAAAATTAAAGCAGTGGTAGTCCAATGGATAAAGAACAACTGGTCGCCGGTTCAATTCCCGGCGTGTACCACTATATTTGTTATTGTCGCTAGCTCGGCGATGAAAGACAACATCGTGAGGAAACCCGCACATCCAAGAAATTATATTTCAAAAGACGTGTGACCCTCTCAGAACTCTCTGGATTGTGGAGGTTTCTTAGGTTGTCAGAGGCTAAAAGACATCAACGCGTTTGTTTCCAAGATAACTTTTATTTAATTCAATAAATACCGGCCTAAATAATAAAATACTTTTTAAGTGAAATGACGAAAAAAGAAAAAATATATTACAGGGATTTTTTCCCCCATTTGGACACTTATATAGGATCAATATTGCATATCGTAGCGATTTTGAAAAGACGACTTACACAGTGGATAAGCCAGTCTGTTAAGTCGGCTGATCCTTGGTTAGTTTCCTAGTGATAGCAGTGACGCGTTTACTATATGTAACTGTATTTATGTTATATATGTATTCATATAAATATATTTATTGTATATATGTATGTATTCGGTATGTATGTATTTATTTAAAATTATTTAGGCACGTACCGCTGTCCGCAACTGACGAGATATCCCACTGCTGAGGGTTGGCTGGAAGAGATCTCTTTTAGAGATAAGCTCGCCTCTGTACTATCTTTACCATACATTGTGACTTTTTTGTATTTATTTATATGTGCAATAAAGAATATATATATCTAGTCGACTCGAGCAGACTGCACCCGAACGAGCGTTACATAGCCGAAAATGACGGCTCAGACTCATTCAATACCCACAAAATAAAGTGCTCAGCGCACCTAAACTAGTTTTCACTTCAAAAACGTCAAGTGCGAGTCCGACTCGCTCGCTGAGGGTTCCGTAAAAATATATTTTCTCATTTATTTTTTCGTGATATAATTACAAATTTACTGTTTTCGAATTTTTTTCTTTACTTGTGCTATATGACCTTGCTTCTTACCAAATTTCATGATTCTAGGTCAACGGGAAGTACCCTATAGATTTGGATTCCTTGCGAGTGTCAAAATACACGCATAAACGAGACATAAACAGCCGTATCTTTTGATTGCGTTGACTGAGAAGTTTGATATTTTCACTGGTCGAAGGAATTGCAGACCTGAGTATATGATATTAACTTCAGATTGATAGCTGCACCCCCGTCCCTGAGAAAAAGGGTCTTGACCGACAGACAGACGGGCAACAAAGTGATCCTATAGAATTTCCGTTTTGCCTTTTGAGGTACGAAACCCTAAAAACAAAGCGTGAAACAACGATGCGTTACAGACCGGCTGGGGAGCCTCCAGGGTCAAATAATATACCACTTCTCAACATGTATAGTGACCAACAGGCCGGTACTATAAGATACTTAGAAGGAACCTAAGTTTTATACACTACACGATCGAAGTTCTGTGCATATTCCAATGCTCCTTCAGCATTATTAAACTCGCATTTTGACGTAAGGTAAAGCGCAATATGTTTTCAAGCCAAATTTTCAGTCGCGTTCGGCAGTATTTGACGCTTACGGCTAGGGGTTTCTAATAATTTAATAACGGCTTATGACTATGTAATTATTAACAATATTAACTTGTCGACGAGCTCGGTGGCGCAGTCGTGAATAACGCAATTTTGAAACCAACGCTCGTGAGTTCGATTCCCACACAATACAAACATTTGTTTGCATGCACATGTCCGTTTGTCTTGGTCTGGGTATTTTAAGAGAGGTAGGGCGCAGTAGTACCTTCACCTCACAGAAAACCGCAGCCAAACAACAACTCCCTAGAGGTTGTGTTCCTGCGTGTGAGCGAGTTCACCAGTGCGCACCTATGGAGTTGCTGTGTTAGCAGAGGAGGCATCGCGCTGGTGGTACTTGAATGTATTACAAGCTACGGATTACCTTTTAACTTTGCATCAGGTGGGCCGTATGCTTGTATGCCATACATAATTTGCGTATGTTCATAATGTAAGTGTTCCAGCCATGTTTTTACTAGAGAAGAGTTAACGAGAGTGTTGAAGCTACATACAACTTCATTATTAAAATTTCATTATTTGTGCAATTTCATTATTAAATGACAAACAATTCTAGGTTATATTATAGATCTTTTATAACGAATGCTCTTTCTATAATAACATTTACGAGGAGAGAAGCTGGCGCCATAACCTTAACCTAATTAAGAGCTATCTATCTATAACTTCACGCCAAATCCCTTGCAGGTTAGGCAGAGAGTAGCAGAGTTACATCCATTTTATGTTACTGCGGCATACATATGATTTTTTCCCCCTGCAGTGAACATGTTTCTTTGTATTGCTTACATTTATAAGCATAAATTACCTTATTATATTGACTGTAAAAAATAATTTAATAAATATGCGAAGCATTTATTAATGAAATAATTTGTTATTGCGTGTCGTGCCGTTCTAACGTGTGTATTTAAATATTTGCACGCCTTCAGAATATAATGTGAACATACTGTACCTACCTACTTGTTAAATACTACTATTAGTTTGTAAACTATTGTATGTTCTAGAACAGGGCTATCCAGACCGGATACGATCGCGGGCTAATACAAATCACTGTATATATTGGAGGGCCGCAAAAACAAATACCTAGCGTTAATTTATTTATTTGGAGAAAATTAAAAAACGGTGATAATTTTAGTTTTATAAATTCATCATTAATTTATCTTTTACAAATTCTATCAATATCGACATTAATATTTGTAATTGCCAAGCGCAGTGCGTGTGTAAGTGATTTATCAGTCAGTGAAGACCTATATTTAAATTGTATAAAATTGTCGCAAGCCGCATCAATATTAGACGTGGGTCACTTGCGGCCCGCGGGCTGTTCTTTGGACAGCCCTGTTCTAGAAAATAAAAGATATTGTATTCTTATTCTAAAAGGGCCCAAATAGGTCCAGGTGGACCATTACGCTCGCACGCTCGACCGCACGAAGATAGTAATGCTGTCCTGGCATTGGATGAAATCACTATTGATTATTGAAATCAGTACATTAAGCAACTGCTTATTAAACAACTCCCTAGAGGGTTGTTGTGTTCCTGCGAGTGAGTGAGGTCACCAGTAAGCTCCTATGGAGTTGCCGTGTTAGCAGCAGAGGAGGCATCGCGCTAGTGATACTTTATATATTGAAAGCTAGGCTACGATAACCGCTTAACATCAGGTAGGCCTCTCCATGTTGACCAAAAAAATATATCTGTAATTGTCACTTGCTTGCAAAGGAAAACATTGTGAGGAAACCCGCACATCCAAGAAATAATATTTCGAAAGACGTGTAGCCTAAAGTCTGGCTTCCTCTGTGGGCAGTGGAGGTCTGACGGCAGTCGCTTCATGTCAAAATCAACATCTTCCCCAAATCCTTAGACTTAAGTAGCAGGACTCCGCCAAACTAACGGATTAGTAAACGGGATAACACTAGAACGAGGAATAATTGATCAAATCCTTGCTTTTATCATATCTCCATGACATGTTATATGAAGCTTCAACACTCTAACTCTCAGCAATTGCAATAAATCCTCACTAGTAGTACTCGTAATGCTTTGAGAGCCACTTGCCATCTTTTAGGCCAGTGTTCCGCAAGTGTGCCCTAGTTTTACCCCCGGACCTAAAGGGGTAATACTACGACTATAACACACTACGATTGTAAAGTGAACTGCACTGCAGCATCCTAGAACCAACTGGACAATTGTTCTAACTTCTAAGAAAATCATAGTATTCCCTCTCCGTGAGTTTGGGAGCAATGCAATGAGCTTTGTCCAAATTGTCCCGCTGCAATGGTGGGCGTGTGTGACAGGCTTGTGCCTTACTCCACCACACGGCTCCACTTACCCCCATGAAAATATATGTCAGTCCCTTCTCATACATTTCCTCTTTTCTAGTACGATCATATTTTTCAAAGCGCTCGCTACAACATATCTCAGTTCATGGAATTTAGATATAGACAATCTATACGTGTCTGTTTGTCCGTCTGTGAGTTTCAACATCAGTATTATATGTGTGTCCCGCTTCATTATTTCTTTTGCTTGTTGGGATGATGCGTTTTCAGCTGATATGTTAGATTGACTGAAAAATAAATGAAGTCTAAGTAAAAATCCTAATTATAAAATAACAAACACCAGTTATAACAATGAAAAATGATGTATGAAGAAAGGTTTACAATTGAATGCGAAGAAAACCAATTTATATTTGAAAGTATTTGAAAAAGAGACAACCAGAAGGAACACTAGGATTACAGTTGATGATGTAGTGTTGGAGCAAGTGGATGAGATTGTATATCTTGGAAGCGCTTTTAGCAGGAATGGAGGTAAGGAAAAAGGCAAAAGAAGGAAGGTACACTGCTGATATGAAGAAACGAGTGAATGCTAGGAACAGCATGTATGGCGCATTGGGTAAAATTGTAGGCCGTCGCAATCGAAGGCCAGAAGGCACAGCCAACGCTAACTTATGGAAGTGAGAGTTATGCCTTCATCACCGCATTTATTCTACTGTCGTGCTCTCTCTACCATACCCAGCCTTTACTTCCATATGTTAGTGTATTATTATATAACGCAAAGCGTTCCATATATACATAGTGATAAATAAAGTAACAATACCTCAGTGATACATCTATTTTCCAGTTTAAATTGACCAATCCACGCTTGACTCTCAAATGTTTCGGAACGTTTTCATACATTTTGTCTATGCAGAGAAGCGATGTCAGCTCAGCTATGCAATCAGGAGAGAACCTAGAATTAAAACATTGATTTATTTACTCTGTTTTTTTGGATTTAGTTAGGTTACTCCTTAAGAAACGATTTTAAGTTATAAGGCCTGATACGGATATCAAGTGTTAACTAAATGATGAACGTGATGGCGTAACGCTTGTCTGCTTAAAAGGAGACATACATATACATCCGTAGGATTTAAGTGCGAGAAAATAAGATAGGGATTATACAGTGTTTTTTACAGGGGCCAAGCATTGTACGTGTGTTAGTATGTGTGTGTGCGCGCCTGCGTATTACGAAGCTTGGTATATTTTACGTATATTTTTATGTACTATTAACCCTGCGCGTTACGGCGGAAAGTATATAACGGGATCTGACAGGTCACACAAATCCTGCAGTGATTATAGTTAAAAAAACAAAAAAAAAAATATGGATGAAATTGATTCAAGTGGTAATGAAGACGACTCCGAAAAATATGTGGATGCAGATAAGCCTGTTCACATTTATTTATTATTCTTATTATTTTAAAAGATGACTTTATTTGCCCTCTTTTTCTATTCAATATATATCATAATTAGTGTTCGTAAGGGACTCCGGTCGTGCGTCGGAGCTGACACCCACACATACTTTTTTTTGTTTTGTTTCGTCCAGTGGTGGTGTGCATAGCAATGATAATTTAACCAACGTTTATGGGTTTGATTCCTACACAGGACAAACATTTGTATGCATGAACATGTTTGTCTTGGTCTGGGTGTTTTTAAGAGGTAGGGCGCATCAAAGCAGTCTAACTGGGCATATACCAGAAAACAGTTCCCAAATAATAACTCAATGGATTGGCAGGAACAGAACAACCCGTTCTGTTCCTGCCAATGAGTGAGGTTCATAGTAAGTTCCTAAGGAGTTTTTATGTAAGCAGCAGGGGTGGCAATACACGAACTATACTTCCGGCACTGCAAGCGTTCATATGATACGCTAACCGCTTTACATTAGTGGACCTTATGCTTGTATGTTCCTGATATTGTATAATTTTTTTTTTTCCATTATATTCAGAGAATAAAGCGTATTGTATATTTACAAAATTATACCTCAATCCTTCCAGAAACATCTTGACGTCTTCCGGGGCCCAGGGCTCTTTATTGGCAGACCTTAGCCTCGCCATATGTCTCACGACATATCTTACTGCTGAAAATTTGTCTGTGCTCATCAGACTGGATGTTCTGCTGTCAGGATTACCTTCTAGTTCCTTTAGTGCCACTGGAAATAACACAAGCACAAAATTGTTTGAGCCACTTACTAAAGCTTTAGAGAAGGATACCGATCCAGAGTAGGTAACTTCATAATCTCGGCGATAAAATGCCAGAGATGACTAGGGATGATCGATATTCATCGATGGTGAATAAACATAGATGTTTAACTGGAAAACATCTATGTTTTGACATCGATGGGTTGACTTTGATATCATCGACACATCAATGTTTTAAGAATAAAATATAGAAACGTCAATTATTATTTTGGGCGCTATCTAGCGTGCATTAGGTGTACTAGCTTCAAATGAATGTTAGATTACCACTCTCTTGGATCCTCGTTTCAAAAATATACATTTCCAAGATGCATTAGCCTGTTCCAGTGCCATTAGGAGTATCAAAGAATTGATTTCAGATATTGAGACGAATAAACAAATTGAAAATGATCAATTGACAGAGACAACACTAATGGAAGAAGACCAAACTGTATATATATGGAAAGATCATTATAAACTTGTTAACAAAAAGAATAATATTTTGTCTGGTCTACGTGAAACGAATATGCCTATGGAATTACAATTTTATTTTAACAGCTTGGTAGCTGTTTTAAAACAAGATCCATTACTTTTATGGAAAGTGCTAGAATCACAGCTTCAGAAAGGTTTTTTTTCCAAAGCTGACCATCTCCTGTACCAGTAACGGAACAGACTAAAGGGAAAACCTATCAAAGGTCATTTTTTTACAGTGTGCTTAAAAAATACTGGGAATGTTAATTTTTTTCATTAACTTTTAAGTGAATGTAATTTCGATAATAATAAACATATCTCATAAATATAATAGACAGTTTTATTTGTTACCGAAAACATTGATGTTTTAGACATATCAATGTTTTTAAATCGATATTTATCGTACATCGATACTTTTGATTCAATGTTATTATCAATGTCAACATCAATGTTTTTCTAATATTGATCATCCCTAGTGATGACTACTTTAGCATCAAGGCTCCTGGGTTTAATTCCCACACAAGGCAAATATTTGTGTGCATGAACACATCTGTTTGTTTTGTGTTGGATGTTTTCTATGTATTATATCAGGAGTTCCCAACCAGGGGGACACGCCCCCCCAGGGAGACGTAGGGAGATATCAAGGGGGGTGGATTATCTGTTTCTCAACTATTCAAGGCAATTAAAAATAACAAACTGGGCGGTGATTAGAAAGCTGACAAAGAAACTCATTTGCAATCCCTGGAAGATGAATTTCGCTGATACTATTAAGACATTAATTCAGAGTCTTCTATATGGCACGACCAGAAACCCCTTTTTTGTAAATGTCTCGCAGTTACCAGAAGAAGTTCAAGAAGAATTTTATGTGATGAAAAAATTAAAAAGGAGACTAGATGGCACTGTGAATGTGTGGAATTAGTGCAACAATATTATTTATAAGAATGTCATTTGCATACTTAATAACTTTACATTAAATGTTATGAAGGGGAGGTCTAAGGAGTGATCCTTGAGGTGGATCTGATACATAATTACTTAACTACTTTGCAAAATAACACCTGAATCTATTAACTGATACATAATTGGTGGTAGGAATGATCTTTTACCCTATAAGTTCTCTCTCTCCATAAGTTTTGCTAACACAGTTACTTTGAGTATTTTCCAGCTTTATATATTTTTTTTACACAATGTCGGGAGCCACACAGACTGATCAGATGACTTGCCTACTACTACGCTTGCAATACAAGAAATATCGTAAGTTGTAATCCTTATTGACCGTAACTTGTTCCCACCCCCCCATACAGGACTCGCAACTGTAAAAGTATAAAGGAACTGCATAAACAAAACATGTAGAGAGAAAAAAAGACAATAACTTATTATTACGCGTAGGAGTGTGGGGTACAATTCCAGATAAACTAATTATTAAGTCGAAAAATAATAACCACTAACAAGCTACGAACGGTTTTATCTCTTTCTTTTGGATTTCCGGCGTGACGTACATAACCGTAGTCCACTGTGAAGGATTTTCCGTTAATAATTCTAATTGTTGTGACATTATCAATCTAGAATTAAGTAAATAAGAAACAAAAACAAAATAAAGAGTTTTTTCAAAACACAACACGAAATAAAATGTCAAAGAAAAATTTAATTTTTTTTTTTTTTGGTTCTTTTTATACCCGAGGGGAAAGGCAAAGGGATCTAGCCCATACAGCCGTCATCAGTTTAGAACCATTTCTAAATCTCAATTTTATGTTCCAGCTTCAGGAACTGTGCTCAAAAAATACTTGGGAAGGGTACTTCGACCCAATCAACCCAGTTTAAATACCACCCGTAAAACGATAGGAATTTTACAAGGTTTTCTTGATGAACTTATTCATGTCTTCCAAAAAGTGCATAAACGTG
This sequence comes from Pyralis farinalis, assembly GCA_947507595.1. NCBI lineage: Eukaryota > Metazoa > Arthropoda > Insecta > Lepidoptera > Pyralidae > Pyralis > Pyralis farinalis. Next base: position 32,797,410 of record OX382263.1, on the reverse strand, counting down.
TTATATTTGAGTTTTTTCATTATTGTATAATTGCACTAGCACTTATGTTACAAAACACTATCGAAATTGTCACATAAAACTAATTTTACACTGAATTGTAAAAATTTCAAGTATAAGAACAATGTCACTCGTCAAAAGCGCGGGAAGAAGTCCGAAAAATTTTTAAACTAAATATTGACACTTCTATTATTGTGGCAATCACTACTCACACGAAAATTTAACATGGACTGACAATTTGGTGATTTGGACAATTTTCTATGTGGTTAAAAGTTTCTTCACAGGAGGCAGTACAAAATGCTTTCACACAGTTCGTCAAATCTAAATCCCCAGAGTTCTATCGCAAAGGTATAAATAAACTTTCGATCAGATGGCAGTAATGTATAGATAATGAGGGTAATTAACATATTAATTACATCGTAGATATAAACGAGTGAGTTTAATTTTTTAATACAAATCATACTTTATCCCCTAATATATTAAATAAGGATGTATTGTAGTTTAATTTCTGAAGTTGGGACATTTAGAATTAAGAAGACTTTAAAATTGATCTAATGCTTTGGCTGTATGATCTTGATCCCTTTGCCTTTCCCCACGGGGACAAACAAACAGAATTAAAAAAAATGTTTGGCGTCATTCGTATCTGTACATTGTGGTGTTTTTTGTTTTAGTGTTTAGAAATTGTTATAAAATCCATAAATAAAGCAATAAAAATAAATTTGAAATATGGCGGCAGTACAAGGACAACCAGGAAATAAACCATGGCCGGCGAGACCTGGAATGCAGCATCAGAATAGCCAAAATAACGCCGCTAGTTTAACGCTAAATAGGACAATAAACCTTTACCCGCTAACAAATTACACGTTTGGGACGAAAGAACCACTGTTTGAGAAGGATGCGTCGGTACCAGCGAGGTTTCAGAGGATGCGGGAGGAGTTCACAAAAATCGGAATGCGTAGGTGAGGTTATGTTATTTGTAATTACATTATAACATTTTTTATAGATAATTGTTCAGGAGTTGTTAGCGAGTGTGTACACCAGACCGCTCGGCAGGAGTTACATCAGTGTTACTCGCCAACAGAGCAATAGCTCCATGATTTAATACGGAATATTATTTGAGAACAACAAATGATTAAAATTAACGTGGTCTTTAAAAGGAAATGTATGAAAGTGAATGTAATGAAGACAAGAGCGTTGATGATTGAAAGGAATGAAACTCTTACAGAGTGCCTGATAATAATCGGAGATGAAAATGTTGAAAGAAGAGCAAAAGCAGGAAACCGTATCAATGGTGCATTGTACTTGGTTTTGAGGAGTGAAAATGTATTGAGTAAAGCTCGCTTGAAGTGAATCGAGCTAGATTGAGTGGAGATATAAGCAGTGGCCGCCCTAGACACACACATAGATCAAACTGGTTATGTGTTGAAAAAGGGCCAAAGTAAAAGCACCCAAAACCAAAGAGCATGAGAGGTTGTTGAGTGTGGAAGATGCGAGAGAGGTATGTTTGGATCAGTGCACCTGGCGTTCCATAGTCTCTGCCTACCGCAATGGGATACAGGCGCGATGATATGTATGTTAATATGAACCTATAATTATTTACTCCGATCAGCTCAAATAATGTCATGGATTGTTCAATTGCTACTGTCTTTTCCCTTTGAGTTGTTAGTTACAAATTACTTTGCCCGTCACCAAATAATAAAATAAAATGTACGTGTTTATATTATAACATGGAATCTCATATCAATACTTACCAAACAGTGATAATTAACTAATTACTTACTAATACTTATTAAATTACTTTGGTTGGGATTTCCATTATTTGTCATTAAACCATGACATGCTCGGTGGCTCAGTTGTGAATGATGCGACTTTGACACCAACAGTCGTGGGTTAGATTCCCACACAGGACCAACATTTGTTCTTGTTTTTTTTTGGATTTAATTCAATTCATTTATTAGCAAATGTAGGTAACAACAGTTGTTAGCATTATATTTATTATGAGCACCTTCTACATTTTACCTTAATTACATACAAGAATTATAAAAAAAAGAATATAATTACAATTTATAATGCACATTGGTACCATTCTAACAGAGATTAATTTATTGCTGTTATTATCATTAACTCTTATGAATTTAAAATGTCAAATAATAGATACAATAATGTATCAGTCGCAAAATTACAAATAATTATAAAATGTCAGAGAGATATTCATTAACACTATAATATACTTTTTCTTTTAACAAATTGAGAACGCTACGTTTGAATAGTTTATAGTCGAGAGATAGAATTGTTCTCGGTAAACAATTAAATAGTTTATGTCCCATAAACATAAAGTTTCCTTGGAAATGTGCAGTCCTACATGAGGCATGAATATGTCTGTTTGTCTTGGTCTGGATATTTTAAGAGAGGTAGGGTGCATCAAAGCAGCCCGCCTGGGGAAGTACCTTCACTTCACAAAATACCGCAGTAAAATAACAACTGCCTGGAGGGTTGTTGTGTTCCTGCGTGTGAGTGAGGTCGCCAGTAAGCTCCTAAGGAGTTGCTGTGTAAGCACCAGAGGAGGCATCGCACGAGTGACACTTAATATATCTCAATCGTTAACCTGTGAAACCCCGTTATATACGTTTTCCCATACATTTCTTGGCGGAAAAGCGGCCCGCGGGTAATGAGAGATTAATAGGGTATGGTATGACATAAGAGTTACAAAAGAAGTGTATCAGTCAAGAGTGAATGGAGATATTGGTAGGGGCCGCCCTAGATGCACAAATATAGATCAAATTGGTTATGTGTTGGAAAAGGCCCAAATCAAAAGCACCCAAAACTAATGAGCATGCATGAAGAGGTTATATAAGATAGCGAGAGAGGTATGTTTGTATCGGTGCACCTGGCGTTCCATAGTCTCTGTATGTTAATATGAACCCCTATTTATTTACTCAGATCTGCTCAAATAATGTCATAGATTGTTCAATTACAGTGTCTTTTACCGCACTTTGCACCCCGACACCAATATTATTTGGTTAGGTTGACTTACAACCAGGTAGGTATGTTGTAATTACAACCAGGTAGGTAGGTTGTAATTACAACCAGGTAGGTCGATCCTATACACGTTACTTGCTTTGATAACATTCATAGCTCTTTTCATGCACGCTTGCCGTCATCACCTTCGGATAAAACACATTAAATTTGGTCATGATAGGTGAGCCTTAGTCTTCCTCTTTCGCATCGTATATCTGTTTCGTCATTCTTTCATCCTGAATGCTTTCTACATGCCTAAACCAACGGAGCATGCCTTTTCTTATCTTAACACTGACATTCTCTTTCAGACCAACTCTCTTATTTACGTCATCAATACAAATTATAAGCGAGCTGTGCTTCTGGTTTAGATTTCGGCTACCTAAAAGTTTGCCCAATGCTCCATTAGCGCTATTCCCTGCACTCACTCGTCTCTCCACATCAGCGGTGTACCTTCCATTGCTGCTAAAAGCGCTTTCAAGATATGCAATCTCATCAACTTACTCCAACACTACATCATCAACTGTAATCCTAGTGTTCATTCTGGTAGTCTCTCTTTAAAAAAATGTTTTAATGTATCACAATGTTTCTCGCCTACCTTCACTAATTAATATGAATAGAAATGATGTTAGTTTTACATAGTGGACCTCGCCAATCCTAATTAGGAAACGGGACAACGCTAGGAAAAAGAAGGTGACTGATAGATCACATCAGCAGGTTCATCATTATTTACTTTTTACAGGTCGGTAGAAGGTGTCCTATTGGTCCATGAGCATGGGCTTCCACACGTGTTGCTGCTGCAGCTCGGAACGGCTTTTTTCAAGCTGCCCGGCGGTGAACTGAATCCAGGAGAGGTAGGAGATCAGATAATTTGTTATATGCAATTTGATCTAACCTGCTTTATGCGCTTTCGCCACCAATTAGGCCATGTGAACTAGCGCCGGCCGGCACCCACCCACTACCGTTAGTACATGCAACACGCACACCACCCACTATTAACGGTAGTGAGCGGGTGCCGGCCGGCGCATGAACTAATTGGTGGCGGAAGCACACAAAGCAGGTTACATCAAATTGCATGTAAATTTGACTTTTGCAAAATAACGCCTGCATCTATTAACTATTTATTATATTATATAAAACTTAAGATTTGTTTGTCATACTTTCTAACATCATACCGTACATGCGATTGTGATTATTTTTTGTTTTTTTTAATACCAGTACGGTGGAAAATGAGCATACTCCTAGGCCTCTCTATGGTAAGCAGTTACCGTAGCCTACGGACATTTGCCACATCGGGGGGACGCGACTTTGACACCAACGCTCGTGGGGTCGATTCCCACACAAGGCAAACATTTGTGTGCATGAACATGTCTGTTTGTCTTGGTCTGGATGTTTTGAGAGAGGTAGGCCGCATCAAAGCAGCCCGTCCGGGGAAGTACCTCCACCTCATAGAAAACCGCAGCCAAATAACAACTCCCTAGAGGGTTGTTGTGTTCCTGCGTGTGAGTGAAGTCACCAGTAAACTCCCAAGGAGTTGCTGTGTAAGCAGCAGAGATCCCACGAGTGATACTTAATACCTGTTTTACATCAGGTGTGCTGTCAATCCTTTTGATCCTTGCAATCCTAGTGTATTAGGAAACGGGATAAAGCAATTTTTTTTTTACAAATATTTTATTATTCAAGTTCACACGTCTTTCGAAATATACGTGCGGGTTTCCTCACAATGTTTTCCTTCACGCATACTCCGTTGGTTCGGACATGTAGGTTGAAAGAATGACGAAGCAGATATACAATGCTAAAGTAGAAGGATGTAGGAGCCGAGGAAGGCAAAGACTTACCTACCATGATCAAATTGGTCGTGTTCTATCAAAAGGTGATGGAGATCAGGAGCCCTAGAAACCGGCGAGCGTGCATGAAAAGTGCAATGAATGTTAAAGAAGCGACTGAGGTATGTAAGGATCGAGTCACGTGTCACTCGGTTCTCTCTGCCTACTGCGTAAGGGATTTGGCGTGAAGTTATAGATAGATTGATAGATAGTTTTCCTTCACCACTGATCAAGTTGTAATTACAAATATGAACTGCCATGCAATTCTGTAAGAGCAAACATTCTTACATCCTCGGAAACATCGGCTGTTACAGCCTTGAACACAAAATTGCAATTCTTTGGTGTCGCTTTTCATGGTTGTGCGACACTAGCGCCGCAAGGCTGCGTTTGGAATTGGAATTCTACAAGGCAAATAGCCTCGCGTACGCTTACAGCCTTATAGAATACCAAATAATTTAGCCGTGATCGCAGTAGACGATGTCAAAGCTGTGACATCTGTGATCACAGCGACGCACACAGCCATTACGAGTCGCTTAGAGAATTGCATGGCTGTACGAGTATCGTGCATTATTAGTTTTAATATTTATGCTGACGCGCACATTTGTAATACTGTTGCGTATTACGTTTCAACTTAATCAAGTTTCAATTCAATTCTCCTTTATGGCGATCCTGGTATTGTTTACGCCAATGACAGTGCTTTCTTTGTAAAAGCCAGTGTTCATCTCAGTATGTGGCTATGCTAAGTAGGTGACTCTGCAATGAATTGGCCTTGCGGGTGTACAGAAGAGAACCAATTTTGGCGAGTTATTGGCAGAGCTGCGATAGCCAGCGAAGCCATATTACCCTCAAAATTGCCGTTTGGGGTAGACTGATGTCATCCAGCTAACGTTTAGACGGTAATAGTGAGAAACTCCAAAATCGACACACTAATAGCTAACATATTGTAGTTTTGTATCCTTTAATTTGAAATTGAAATGTTCGTTGGTGAGGAAGAACGGTCCAAAATCGTTCCAATTAGAAAAAAAAACATATGGGAAAACGTATGGCCGGCCACTCTGCAGTGCAGAGTCTGCACTGCACTCCCATCAACAGAAAAAGTAACAGCACTCGTCGCTAGATGTCGTACAGGATTCCATATATTTAAAAAAATTAAAAATAAAATATTTAAATATTTTTTAAATTTAAAAAATATCAGCTCTGCCTACACAGCTTGCTGTTATTTACTAGTTAGGTTACTATGATGTTCTGTTGATAATCCTGTAATAAATAGAGACACGCACTACATATAGGACAGAACAAAATCTCATTTGTTAGTTTTGACAAACACTTTAAAGTCTAATGTTATTAGTGTTAATAAAATTACATAAAATATGTATATAATCAAGTTTCAACTTCAGTGCAATACGTGCATCATGGACACTCGTTTGACATTTCCGCCCACCTGACATGTCTGACAATGACATGTTTTTGGGCATCGTGCAGCCCTTTACATGTGCATAAATCCAAAGACACGGATTTGCATACCAGTCCCCCGGTACCAGTGGGACAATAGGCTTGTTTTATACCACTAATGTGGCAATCGATCATACGGTCTGCCTGATGGTAAACAGTCACCGTAACCTATGGGCAACGTCAAGGGTGTCGCTCATGCGTTGCCGACCGTGTAAAAACCTCTTCACGCCCTTCTTGAAGAACCCCACGCTGTAGTTCCTTGGAAAAACCTCGGCTGGGATTTCATTGCACAACTTGAGAGTTCTTGGAGGAAAACTTCTCTGAAACTGCACAGTACGCCACCATAGCGGTTCCAGTGCGTGAGATTGAACTTAGGGTGAGCTGTCGGCATCATATCGAACAATTCTTCAGAACACAACCCTTTGTACAATCGGTAGAACACACAGAAGGTGACAAAATCTCCCCTTAAACTTAAGGGTTCAATACCGTGTGTAAGCTTAGGATCGTCGACAACTCTCACAGCTCGTCTCTGAATCGAATCACACGGTCGAAGCTGGTATCCTGATGCTCCCGCCCAAAGGTGACTGCAGTACTCCAAGTGCGGTCTCACTTGATACTTGTATAACATAAGTCTTTGCCCCGCGCTGAAGTACCGCTTTGCTCTGTTGAGCACATCAAGTTTTAGGTTCTTTTTTTATACAACGTCAGGAGGCATACAAGCATACGGCCCACCTGATGGATATCGGTTACCGTAGCCCATGAACGCTCGCAATACATTAAGTATAACTCGCGTGATGTTACCTCTGCTGCTAGCATAGCGACTCCTTAGGAACTTATTGGTGACCTTACTCACACACAGGAACGCAACAACCCTCTAGGGAGTTGTGTTATTTGGCTGCGGTTTTCTGTGAGGTGCAGGTACTTACGCAGAAAGGCTTCGATACGCCCTACCTCTCTTAAAAACACCCAGACCAAGGCAAACAGACATGTTCATGCACACAAATGTTTGTTTTGTGTGGGAATCGAACCCACGAGCGTCGGAGTTAAAGTAACCTAACAGCGCGTTCCGCCACTGCGCCACCGAGCTCGTCAGCTCCACTTTTACACTAAGCCATCTCACCTCTAAATATCTCTCTATTTGTATATATCTAGATGTATTATTGTTTCCAGGATGAAATTGAAGGTCTGAAGAGGCTACTCACTGAAACGCTCGGCAGACAAGATGGCGTAAAGCAGGAATGGCTTATCGAGGACACTATTGGTATGTTCATCTTCTTTTTATATCTTTACACCAGCCATGCAATTCTGTAAGAGCAAACGTCCTTACATCCTCGGAAACATCGGCTGTTACAGCCTTGAACACAAAATTGCAATTCTTTGGTGTCGCTTTTCATGGTTGTGCGACACTGGCGCCGCAAGGCTGCGTTTGGAATTGGAATTCTACAAGGCAAACAGCCTAGCGTACGCTTACAGCCTTATAGAATACCAAATAATTTAGCCGTGATCGCGACGATGTCAAAGCTGTGACATCTGTGATCACAGCGACGCACACAGCCATTACGAGTCGCTTAGAGAATTGCATGGCTGGTCGCCTTACGGGGTAGGCAGAGCGAACCGAAGAACCGAGCCACGTTGCAGAAGGCAGGACAAATTTCACATTTGAATAGTTGGATGGCGCAGCGGTTAATTAAGCGACTTTGTCACCGACACTCGTGGGCTCGATTCCCACACATTACAAACCTTTGTGTACAGGAACATGTCTGTTTGTCTTTGCCTGAGTGTTTTTAAGAGAGGTAGGGCACATCGAAGCTCTTCTGGGGAAGTAGCTCCACCTCACAGAATACCGTAACCAAATAACAACTCTCTGGAGGGTTGTTGTGTTCCTGCGTGTTAGTGAGGTCTCCAGTAAGATCCTAATGAGATGCCGTATTAGCAGCAGAAGTGGCATCGTGCGAGTGATACTTAATGTATTGCAAGCGTTTAAAGGCTACGGTAACCGCTTTACATCAGGTGGGTCGTATGCTTGTATGCTTCCCGACGTTGTATAAAAAAAAAACAAACCAAAACCACGACATTACTGCGCATTGGATGAATGCAAGAGACTGTGCTGATAATAATTTTATTAGATGTTAAGCGGTCACCACAGTCTTGTTGACGCTCGCGACACCACGGGGATGTCACTCGCGCGCTGCCAATATTGTGACCTACAGCTGTTTCGTCACAGTACCCAGTAATTTCTCTGCCATATCTCACCCTTCAAACCGGAACACAGCTATATAAATATATCTGCTTGGCGGTAGAAATAGGTGAGACGAGAGGTACCCGCGCAGACGACTTTTGTACAAAGTCTCCCTCTGGTAGCAGCATTGTCTTATTCTATGTAATGATATTTGTACAACCCCAGCGCATTTGCTCGATGACATAGCCATAGGACGGTCGCGCTGCGGCTAAAGCGTTCTCAACTGTCAGTACGCGTGCATAAGGTTTATTTAAGCTTACAGATGCGTTTGGTGTTATTATTAAAATTTTGTAGGCTATTATAGTGTACATATATTCGCTTTTGTATGAGACTAATGTATCTGTTACCAAGTAAATAGGTGGGTAGGTGATATTTTTTCATTTTATATTTAGGAATTTGTCTGCTACCTACATATTACTACTACACCAACCCTCACTCATCCCACTGCAGGGATACGGGTCTCCCTTCAACCGAAGGGGTTTAGAACGTACTCCACCACGCTGCTCAAATGCAGATTAGCGGAGACTAGTGTCTTCAGGCCGGCCGGAAGCCACTGACTTAACGACTGTCATCTATCGATAACAGCCGGGACGGACGGCTTAACGTGCTCTCTGAATCACGAAGACGCTCGAGATTGATAAACCCATCCATTGACTAGTTGCGGTGGACGCTGCCTAACCTGCTACCGAGACACTATCGAGCTCTCAATTAATCTCAATCTTTCAAATTTATCTAATTTCAGGTAACTGGTGGAGACCAAACTTCGAACCCCCTCAATACCCATACGTTCCCCCCCACATAACAAAGCCTAAGGAACACAAGCGTCTGTTCCTAGTTCAACTTCAAGATCGAGCGCTATTTGCCGTACCTAAGAACTACAAGTTGGTAGCTGCCCCCCTATTTGAACTATATGACAACGCGCAGGGTTATGGCCCCATCATATCCTCGTTGTCTCAAAGTTTGTGCAGATTTAATTTCGTATATATGTGAATGAAACTGGCAATACTATTTTAATGGCAACACTGGAAAAGTTTTACTCAATTTGCTTCTATATTGAAATCTATTAAATGGCATAGATTTGTGTCGTTACTATGTTGTTCGATACGTTTTCTTAATTATGTAACGGTCTTGGATACTAGCCCTGGTTCGCAGAATGTAATTTCCTCATTATTTGCTCCGACTTTTAGATCACCCGATAGAAACATTGGTAGTACGAATTTTCTAATGTTTTGCACGACTTTATGAACCTAAGCCTATGCATTTTTATCAAATTTATCACTAATTACATGTCTATGTTGTTCAATCACGTCCTATCTCACTAATATTTCAAAAAATGTAAGATGTGTCTAAGTGCCCGCGAGGGCCTAATGGCAATTTTTTTTTATCTTTATTTTTAATAGAATTAATATAAAAAAAGATATGAATTTTAGAATCGCATCTACGCTTGTAGAATCGGAGTCTAAAAGTCTTGTTAAATATTTCCAGTGTTGCCATATCGTCTCTAAAGTATTGTACTACGAACTATTATACAAACATTGTAAGAATGTTGCTAGATTTAAGTGGTTTGACTAAACAATGTAAGAACACTCACGGATGTTTTATTTTGTACCTGAAGAAAAGAAGACTGTCTTAGTTTTAAGTGTAGCTCTAAGATTATATAAATTATTTATATTGTATTAAAAATTACGCCTATTTATGTATATAATGGGAGAAGTGGAAGGTAAAAAATACTAAAAAGTCCTACACAGAGCATAGCTCGGGGAGATATTAAATCATATGAAATTGGTACTGCATTTATCCTTCATTGTAAGTTTTGTAGGAGCAGTGATAGCTCAGTACATGAAGAGCCGGCCAACTGGCCAACTGCGCCCAGGTTTAAATCCGGGCATGTTCAATTCGTATTTTAAGATGTACATAATTTTTTTGTATCCCTTATTTTGCCCTTTTAAGATATTTGTATAATTATCACTGGCTCGGCGGTGAAGGGAAACATCGTGAGGAAACCTGCAAATCCTAAGAAAGTTGTGGTTTTCCCTCTGGATTGTGGAGGTCTTGAGCCGTCAATGTCGCCATGTAATGTTAAACATCTTCGCCAAACCCTTAAATCTTCGGTGGTTGACCACGACAATCCTAATGGATTAGAAAACGGAATACGCTAAGAAGAGAAGAGTATTTAGTGCGTAGGCGATCAGGCTTTGCTATTTGCTTGCTATCTATCTATAACTTCACGCCACATCCCTTGCGGCTTAGGCAGAGAGAACCGAGCGCTATGGGACGCCGTCCTTACACACTTCACTTCTTTAACATTCATAACTCTTTTCATGCACGCTCGCCGGTTTCTAAGGCATCACCTTCTGATAAAACACGATCAATTTCGTCATGGTAGGTAAGTCTCGGTCTTCCTCGGCTCCTATATCCTTCCACTTTTGCATTGTATATCTGTTCCGTCATACATTCATCCTGCATTCTTTCTACATGTCCGAACCAATGGCGCATGCCTTTTCTTATCTTAACACCTACACTATTGTTTGCTAGTCACGTCTTTCAGATACCTATATAGATAAATTTAAAAAAAAACAAAATGTTATCTAAATACACAATTCGATCCAAATTGTTAGAGCCGTTTCCGAGATACATGAAATATATTTACATATACACCGTGGAAAACCACGAGCGACACAGCGAAAAAAAGACAGATTGTGCCTATGGAATACAACATTTTTCCGAAAGAATCTATAATTTTTAATTAGTTTTTTAAGTTACATAGTTTCTCATAGAAAAGGTCCATGTTCATCCCTAAGTCAGCTATTTACGCGTGAAGCGTGCGAAACGTGACAATGGCCGGTCACTTTTTGGATTGGTTTCTAGAACTCACTCGATTTCCGCTACTTGCATAATACCAACACATAATACTTTTCGTAGTATCAAAGTCTCACTAATAACTCCCGAATAAATAATAACTCATTATTTAATTATTAGTTAATTGACTGTAGAGTTGAAGTCTTCAATTACCAAAAAAAAAAAAACTAGATACACAATCACCGCCCAAAAAACGTCCTCACGTACCCAAAAGGTAAAATGGACCCTATTACTGAGACTCCGCTGTCCGTCTGTCACCAGGCTGTATCTCATGAACCATGATAGTTACACAGTTGAAATTTTCACAGATGATGTATTTCTGTTGCCGCTATAACAACAAATACTAACTTTGCTCGATATTGATAACGGCAACAGGTAGACGCTTGAAATATTCACAGAATATTTAGTTATATATTCACTTTAAAAATAAATAATTAAATTAAAATAAAACAAATTTTATCCCATACAACATCGTGATTTTTTCCATTTTTATAGATAATGGTACGAAACCCTTCGTGCTCGAGTCCAACTCGCACTTGACCGGTTTTTCAAATTAGCAACATTCGGTCGCTCAGACAGTAGCCATGCCACAGCGTTTCTTTAAAACTGCCGAAATTATATCTAAGATGTTAAACAAGGATGGAGTTTCATATTTTCAGTAAGTAATAAATACTAGTTTAATATAATTAATTGGACACACATTTAGTTTAAATAGCAGTTTTTAATGAAAATCTTATATAAATCGTGAAGTTTACTCTATTCAATTGAAAGGACATTTAATGAATGTATTAGTCAGTATTGCATTCGTATTTTGATCGGGTTACACTGTACCTCTGTTCTAATTTAATGGAGTAGCTGTTGTTAGTATTTCTATGTTATTTTATTTTATATTTAATATCGTTTATATTATACTTTGTTTTTGTAAAAAGAAAGAAAGAAATATATTTATTACAACCAAACATTTCCAATGATACAGTATCTTGTGACTCCTAAACTAGGCTAAGCCTGTCCCATAGGAGTCACCCGCGTAGAATCAAACATAAATTTGCAGGCGGCAATAAATCAGTTACAAAGTATAATAAAAGCCACTATTATTGTAAGCATCAGGCAGCAGGACATAGCAACATAAAACAGTATCACGAGCAGAGTCAGGCAATGATTCATCCACTATTTTCACTATACATTGCTGCTTCTATTACTGCAGTCTGAATACAATTTAGAGGGTTACATGGGTCCCCCATGCATGCGCTTACAAATGGCGCCCGCGTGTGTATATGGGCACTAGAATGTATTTGTGTTATGTTTGTATTGAGTATGTGCATAATTGTTTGTATTAATGGAAACATGTTTATTCAGTATTACAATAACGTAAGAAATTGTACTGATTCACAGTTTTTCTCGAAATTCTGTAAGGTGTGCAAAATGCATTTCTGCGATAGTACGTAAATTATACGAAGAGATCTTTAAACGCAAATAAGAATCGTCTGGTCAAATCATTTTCCAGAAAGTGATAATATACTGCTGCAAAGGTTGGCAAAAGACTACTATGTCGTTACTAAGTACATTTGAGGCAAATGCATAATATTTAAAATGCTCTGGAACACCATATTCGAACCAAAATTGTTTTCACTCAAAATGTATGAAATGTGAGTGAGAATTTCGAATATAGTTTTCCGAGGCAACGTGAATACACCCTCAGGATGCAGATAGTAATAGGAGTTAAAGTATGAAATTTCCGTTTTATAGTAACATATACTTTGAATTGACATTAAACCTTAATGGTGTGAGATTTTGGAGTGAAACTTTTTTCACATGATATCTATGAGCCTTTTTTTTTTTTAATGTGCAACATTTGATTTTAGAATTGCAATTGTTTTTTTTTATTCATTCCGCTTAACGGGAAATATGGATACTTCGAAAATCCGAGTAATTTTTGAATACGAGTTCCGACGCGAAAGTAACGCGGCAGAAACGGCTCGCAACATTAATGCTGCGTTTTGAGAGGAGACTGCTAATGAACGCACAGTACGTTTTTAGTTTAAACGCTTTGGTAACGGAAACTTCGACATGGAAGACCACACAGGTGAATAACGCTGAATTAAAGGAGATTGTGGAAGCCGATCCGAGTCAAACTACCCAGGAATTGGCGACATGGTTTAACGTTACCTATATTGACTAATTTGCATCAAATAATAAATAAATAAATATTGTCGGACAAATTACACCGCGCCACCCAGCCCCAAAGTAAGCGAAGCTTGTGTTATGGGTGCCAGACAACTGACAAACATACGTAAATAGGTTTTTTTTTGTAAATATAGAAAATACCCAGACCAAGACAAATAGACATGTTCATACACACAAAAAAATCCTGTGTGGAAATCGAACCCACGAGCGTTGGTGTCAAAGTAGCGTAACAGCGCGTTTCACGTTAAAAAATGTGAAAAATGTGTGCCTCATGATTTGACTGATCTCTAGAAAGAAACGCGTGTTGATACTTGTGTTGCCTTATTGAATCTGAACAGAAATGAAGGAATATTAGATCGAATTGTGACATGTGACGAAAAGTGAATTCTTTACGATAACCGTAAGCGAAAAATGCAATGGCTGACCCCAGGTCAAAAGCCGCAACAGTACCCTAAAGCAAAGCTTACAATTAAAAAGCTAATGGTAACTGTTTGGTGGTTTCTTCATGGCATTATTCACTATAGCTTTCTTAGGTCTGGTCAAACAATAACAGCAGATGTTTACTGTGCCGAACTTCGAACAATGATCGCGAAACTTGCAGTGAAACAGCCCCGACTCTTGAGTCGATCTTCACCATTATTGCTCCATGATAACGCAAGACCTCACACTGCACGAGAAATCGTTGTGATTCTACAGGAGCTGCAGTTAGAAACTATATATCACCCTCCGTACTCGCTGGACCTTGCTCCAACTGACTACCATTTTTTTTTCGTGATTAGGACAATTTACGACGTGGTAAAAAATTTTCTTCCCAGGAGGTAGTACAAAATGCTTTCACACAGTTTGCCGAATCTAGGTCCTCAGAGTTCTGTCGCAAAGGCATAAATAATCTTCCACTTAGATGTCAGCAATGTGTAGATAATGAGGATAAATATTTTGATTAAATAAATATGTTACATCTTAGAAAAAACGAGTTTTAATTTTTCAGTACAAATCGGCAATTTCATAATTTAACCCCTAATTATATCGTTGCATTGTCTTCTGAATTACAAACGCGTAAAAATTTCGGCTCAATCGAACATCGAAAGTTAATCAAATATTACTTGCAAAATTTGATCCATCAATCTTATTTAACCAGTAAATTTTATTTAACTTTCCTTATATTAATAAAAATAAAATTTGAAGAAAAAAGCCAAATAAAATATTTTACAAAAATATATTCTTTCCACGGTAAGGACATCCAATGCGTAACCCTATAACTAAACATTTTAGTACCTATACGTTTATAATGGTTACATGTGAGATGCTGGCGCCTGAAGTAGGCTTAAAAAGCCTGTATTACAGGTCACCAGTTTCCCACCTCACGGGGGGACACTGCCTTTTAACATACAAATGAAAACAAAAATAATACTCATCAAACATTCACACATATAGACATACCCACATATGCACTTACATAAAGACATATTACTAATATAGCAATAGAGGTGACATCCTGGCGCCCTGCCGATCGCGACAGTGACACCTCGGCGCGGTGGTAGCGTGCAACTCAAGTGATTCAAATTCAACTGACCGAAAGTCGTAGAAGGACCGCTCGGCTGTTTACCTGTCTCGGTTAATGGCCAAGAAGAAAGTCTTATTTCACGATAATGTTCCTGCCCATTCTTCCGCATTGCAACGGCCAAGCTGGTGGAGTTACGCTACTAAATGCTACCCCATCCACCATATTCTCCCGATCTGGCTCCCAATGATTTCCCAAACAGAAAAAAATGGCTTTGGGGGCGAAGATTTGGTAATGATTTGGAGGTTATCTCCGAAGCTAAGGCGTATTTAGAGGCCCTTGGGCAAGATTAATACAAAGATGGGATCAAGAAACTCTAGCAATTATCTAACCAACTCTAAAAGGAGATTACGTTGAAAAATAAATGACATCCATTCGAAAAAAGTAACTTGGTTTGATTTTTACCGGACTTATTAATCCACCTTCGTAGTGTGTAAAAGGCCATGTGCCAGCTAGTTGCGCTCAACTTTCTCCGCCGAAAACATTTTTGGAGAAAATACGCTATCCAAGGCTCTTTTTCACACGAAAAAACGGAAGGCAGCTAACTTCCGACTTGGTACACGGAGGCCAAGTCTTTTCTACGCGGTAATATAATCACAGTCTGTTATTAACATGTAGAAAAGACTTGGTCTTCATTCGGATGTTTGAAAACGTATTTCGTCGTAGTTTCACGTTTTCTTTGTGTACACTTTGTATCAAGCCCGAGTGAATACGGTATATACATTATGTTGAAAATTGCTATTATGACCATTGTCCCACCACCTTCCCATGGCTCCACCGATCTCTCGACCATATGTGCCGAATCGCGGGAGATGCGCAAGGCACGTACAGCCATGCAATTCTGTAAGACCAAACAACCTTACATCCTTGGAAACATCGGCTGTTACAGCCTTGAACACAAAATTGCAATTCTTTGGGGTCGCTTTTCATGGTTGTGCGACACTAGCGCCGCAGGCTGCGTTTGGAATTGGAATTCTACAAGGCAAACAGCCTCGCGTACGCTTACAGCCTTATATAATACCAAATAATTTAGCCGTGATCGCAGTAGACGATGTCAAAGCTGTGACATCTGTGATCACAGCGACGCACACAGCCATTACGAGTCGCTTAGAGAATTGCATGGCTGCTCTAAGACTCTTATCTTGCGGTTGTTAACGCTTGGCCAAGTATTTTAGTCTCTATTCACACTGTCTCTATGAGTAAGATATACCTACTATTTTTTATTGTTAACTAGCTGACCCGTCAGACGTTCTGGAACCTCAAACTGTGGTATAAATATTTAAAATAATATATTTAAATAAATAATGTTGCTGGTTTTCTGACACGGGAACATGCGACATACAATTGGCTGTTAAATGCGCGAAATTAAAATAGTCGTTAAGTTTTCTGATATCCTACCTACTTACTTCAATTTTCTGCGCAATTTTCTTAATTTTTCATTCCGTAAGAACCTATAAAGTATTAGAAAACAAACAAAAAAAAGATGAATGAAATCGGTTAAGTCGTTCTCAAGTTATGGCGTGACCAAGGGAAATAGGGATTCATTTTTATATATATGGATAGATTCAGGCGTTATTTTGCTAAAGTCAAATTTAGGTACATTTAATTTGATCTAACCTGTTTTGTAATTGGACATAAGCACACAAAACAGGTTAGATCAAATTTCATGTAAAAAAAATTATCTTTGTGTTCGAAAATACGTTTATGATCAGCTGCGATTGTGATAATCTGCGTATATGGCCAACAGCGTACAATACATACCTATATATTGCGAAAGTAGCAAAAGAAATGGTAATATCGGGGACTCTGTGTTAGTTCCCTTTTTATTTATAGTATATGACTAGATATGAATGATTTGTCCTATATGGTTTAGAAAATTGTGAATATAGTATTATTTGCTGACGATACCTCTTTAATTTTTAATATTGTTCGCAATGCGAGAATATTTACAAGGTAAACAGTGTTCTATTTGCCATTCTAAACTGGTTTACACGCAATAATCCAAATTTATATTGTATTTCTTGGAATTCATGTATAAACTGGCCAGTAAGCTCAGATCCGCTTGTGCAGTTAGGTGAGCATACAATTGACGGATGTGTATATTGCGTGCATAGTCTATTGCTGTGGGGAAAAGCGGCTGATATTGAAACAATTTGTGTATATCAAAAGATAGCTATTCGTCCTATTTATCCACGGAACCACTTTTCACTTGTTCATAGATATAATAATTCTTACAGTTATCTCTCAGTATATTTATGAAAACATATTGTACCTACTGTTAAAAATATGAAGCCATTTTCAAAATTCTGTTAAAACCATAGAATTAATAATAGATCGCGTATATCGGTACATCGGCTTGCTAGATCCTTAGTTGTAAATTGTATTTGATTCTATAATAAATTACCTAAAACAGTTCTGTGTTTTCCTGACAATATGTTCAAAATATCTGACTGACAAAGATGTCTGGAAATTATTCAGCACATGTGTTAGGATATCTTTAATTTTACCACTTGATGTCCTTATATATACACTTACGTAAATTATAAGAGAACAACGAACGCTACTCCAAAAGGGTTATCAAACATTTATCCCAAAACGGATTTAGTCCAGTTATTCATTACGGAATTACAGAAATAGTCAACAAACTAATTGCATTTTATGTAAATGAAGGATCGCAGTCTGTTAATATTGTATTAAAACTAAAGGGACAATATTAACAGTCTGCGTAGAAGTCGGAGTGCCCCAGGGCTCAATATTCGGCCCAAACTTGTAATTAATATACATGCACGACATTTATTATACGATCCCGTCAACATCTACTATTTGCCTATGAAACCTATTATATTTCAACAAAGTTTAAACATTAACAAGTTGAATAAGCTAAAACAGACAAGGCAAACTCTGACAAGGTCTCTGAAATTATGAATTGATTTACTTGTGACGTTATGCTTAACTCTAATTAAACGAAATGTTATTAACATACAACAGAGTTTTTGGTACCACAGTGGATTCAAGATTGCGGTTTAAATAAACGAATCATACCACAGCACCCGGACATCATGCAGTCGAAATAATAACATGTTGACAAGCTCGATGGCGCAGTCGTGAATGACGCAACTTTGACACCAACGCTCGTGGGTTTGATTCCCACATAAGGCAAACATTTGTGTGCATGAACATGTCTGTTTGTCTTGGTCTGGATGTTTTAAGAGAGGTAGGGCGCATCAAAGCAGCCGGTCTGGGGAAGTACCTCCACCTCACAGAAAACCGCAGCCAAATAACAACTCCCTAAAGGATTATTGTGTTCCTGCGTGTGAGTGAGGTCACCAGTAAGCTCCTAAGGAGTTGCTATGTTAGCATCAGAGGAGACATCGTGCTAGTGATACTTAATTTACTACAAGGGAGACAAGTTCGGAAGATTGTACAAGGAAGCAGTGGTAGTGTGGCTAAAGAACCGCCATTTTGAGCGCCTGGTCCCCTGGATAAATGGAAAAATGTAAATATACTATAATGCGCTGTCCGGTGTATTTATGCCACTCTCTCCCGCCTCGATTAGGCGGTATGGTAGTGGTAGGCCGGCAGTGACGTCACGATTTGTCAACGGCAGGCATTGGCGGGCTTCTTATGACCGTTTGGCGCGCTTCGGTCAAGGCTCGGCTTTGGCTTGGCACACGGCTATGGCTGGCTGGCATGCTAAGCTAGCTTGGTGTTTTTTTTTTTTTTTTTTTTAAATTCTAGCACCCCTGCCGTGGGCAAGGCTATTTTATTACATTTACATTAGTACACTTTGTAATTTGTCACAATTCACATAAATAAACACATTCATACATCACATTCTCTTTCATTCCACAATTCATCTTTCATTCATCATCTTTCAATTATATTTTCCTAAAAAAAGAAGTTGATTTGGCCCATTTTAGGCTTGCTTGGTGTTACAATAGTCATCAAACAGCGTGTGTTGATGGCATACGGAACTGAGACGTGGCCCTTCACTGCGGTCCATATGGGAAAGCTCAAAATCGCTCAGCGTGCTATAGAAAGGGCAATGCTCGGGGTTTGTCTGCGTGACAGAATCAGAAATGAGGATATCTCCTGTAGAACTAAGGTACCGACATCGCCCAAAGGATACGCAAGCTGAATTGGCAGTGAGCCGGCCACATAGTTCGTAGAACTGACAACCGCTGCTGGGGAAGAAATGTTCTTGTATGGCATCACCGTTCTGGTACACGCACTGTGGGACCTCACAGAAAACCGCAGCCAAATAGCAACTCCCTAGAGGCTTGTTGTGTTCCTGCGTGTGAGTGAGGTCACCAGTAAGCTCCCTAGGAGTTGCTGTGTCAGCAGCAGAGGAGGCATCGCGCGATATATGTTGCAAGCGTTAATAGACTACGGTAACTGCTTTACATCAGGTGGACCGTATGCTTGTATGCCTTCCGAAGTTGTTTAAAAAAAACGCATGTGGCACAGGATCAAGACTAGTGGCACTCTAGAGGGGAGGCCTAACATAGGCATCAGTGGATGAATGCCCGTGTTCGTGATGTAAATGATGATGTCATAAAACACATCTTCATCCAAAAAACCAGTCTTAGCTAAAGTACATGTTTCGAAGAAACCCGAATATATTCATAGTATTAATAATAATGTTATTTCCAATATCAGTGATTAATTTGAACAATCCATACAATTTTACAACATTCACACACGATCGTGCAAAATGCATGGTTTTCCGATAACAGTTTTATTGTTAATCCAAAATGTACACGGCACGTTGTGGTCGAAAGGAGTGGTGCATTATGCAATAAATAAAAAAGATTATGGTAAGATATTGTTACAATTGAAATGAAATTTATTTCCAACTAGCTGAAGCCCGCGGCTTCGCACGCATGAGATTTGGGATTTTAGTAGCCTTTATTTCTCTGTAGACCTGAAATTCTTTGTTTTTTTTTTTTTTTTTGACCTGACTATGTAGTTAGCCCCGAGTAGGCTGTCACTACGTCACCGGACTAGGAATTCTTTCTGTTTAAAAAGAAAAATAAAGTTCAGGGTCGTAGAAGCAACCATAGAGCGATTCAATTTTCATACATCGCCATCTGTTGACCTTTACGGGAGGCAACGTATATATTACATAAAATAATGTCACAAAAAATACGTATTCTATGAAAATAACAAAAATAAATAGTAGGGACTTGCATAGTCCCCCGAAGGGGAAGATATTTCCCCCTAATTTAAACAGTTTTTCATTTTATTCGCAGGATCCCTAAATATTACGGGATAAAAAGTACCCTATATTCTGCTCTGAACAGTCCTTTACCTACTAGTGAAAGTCCCGTCAAAATCGGTTCAGCCATTTCAAAGATTCGCCCGGACAACAAACAGACAAAAAGTTAAAAATGCGTATTTAGGTTTTGGTAACGTGAAAATAATAATATGAGCTTAAGATAAAGGCTTTATTTTGAAATCACAGACAGACACTTCAATTTTATTTATATGTACCTATAGAATTTATATTATTATATATATATAATAAAAATGCGTAGTTATTTTATGTCACAAAAATACGTATTCTGTGAAAATAATAAAAATAAAATTACAAAGTCCCCCGAAGGGAAAGATATTTCCCCCTAATTTTAACAGTTTTTAATTTTTTACGCAGGAACCCTAAATATTTACGGGATAAAAAGTACCCTATATTCTGCTCTGAACAGTCCTCTACCTAGCAGTGAAAGTCCCGTCAAAATCGGTTCAGCCACTTCGAAGATTAGCCCGGACAAACAAACAGACAGACAAAAAAGTGAAACGTGAAAATAATAATATGAGCTTAAGTTAAACGCTTTATTTTGAAATCACAGACAGACACTTCAATTTTATTTATATGTATAGATATAGATGTATAGATTAGCATACATAACATATCATGAAAATACACATTAACAGATAAATTATAGTGTTGATCTGGATTATAATCCAAACAAAATGTACCTATGCCGAGAAAGTTTTACAAATTCTTGAGTTAAATAAAACTAAAATACGCTAGAATTACATAATGTGCATGCAATTTTGAGAAGTACATAACACTGAACAGAAAATCAATAAACAGTTAAGAAGTTGGATAGTGTCATAAATATGTTATTTTCAGGAACACCGTTCCTATATGAAATCTATATGTTTGTCTGTCGCTTTTTTTCGAATATTTGAATTTTGACGTCAGATTCGGATTCAGCATAAAAAAGTAGAATAGGAATGTTCAGGAACACCGTTTCTATCTCTTAAGGAACATGTCAAAATGGCCGACAAATTGAAAAAAAAAATGTTATATAATTGATACTCTGGCAATGCAAGCTTGCGCATTCTCAACTGGTTTTTAGTGAGTCATTATGTGCCGCCGGAACTTATTCATTCAACAAATTCTCATCTCCAATATCTCTATTGGAGATGAGAATTTCATTATATTGGCGACACATCCTAACGATGGGGTCATAATATGAGGTGTTACCTGTAGAGCGAATGCATTATTACGGCACGGTTACGAGACCTAAATCGAGAGTTAAATTTAAGCAGTGAAAGAAGAGTCCAATGTGGATATCAGGAAAAATGTTCTGAAATCCACATGGATGAGGATGGTCTATGGGGATTACTAGAAAAACCCGATGGGCCGACCAGATTGGTCGTGGTAGATGGTGATGGAGTAGTAGTGGTTTTGCGAGAACGGCAACCCACGTCGCAACCTCGCTCCGCTAAGCAATGTGATGCAAATCTACACGACATATACATTTCCCCAGATTTACACTCTCGGGATGAAATAACGGACACTTTCGCGCGACTCCAGAAGGAGATGTGTATCAAGTTTTTCGACACCCCCCTGAACTACACCGCGAGCGATCAGTACAAGATCCTGTACATCAGCAACCCTGACAAGACCAGGGATTGTCCACCGCTGGTCTACGACTACAGCCGGACTGTTATTGTAAGTTCAAAAAGTTTTTATCCTCTGGTGTGAAAGATTATGATTTAGTAGGTCAAAGACTGGGTTCTCTGGGCAATTTTTTTTTGTACTACGTCGGGAGGCATACAAGCATACGGCCCACCTGATGTAAAGCGGGTACCGTAGCCTATTAACGCTTGCGATATATTATCACTCGCGCGATGCCTCCTCTGCTGCTTACACAGCAACTCCTTGGGAGCTTACTGGTGACCTCACTCACACCCAGGAACACAACAACCCTCTAGGGAGTTGTTATCTGGCTACGGTTTTCTGAGGTGAAGGGTCCCCAGACTATATATGCTTTGATGCGCCCGTCGATATATTTTCAAGTTAAAATTGCTTTAATTAAAGTAAGTTTAGGTAAAAATTGTAGTTTTCCGTTTGATTATAAGATTTATTGTTAAGTGTATCAATAAATAATTGATATTATTTAGAATAAGATGTGATATTACTGTAGTTTATTTAATATTTGTAGGTAATAACCTAATTTTTACAGTCAGTCTAATAGTTTGTTTCTCCTAAATCATAAACGTACCTATACGTTACACCGTTTCTGGTTTTGGCTGAAGCGAATGAACGGTTATGTACCGTCTGTAGGTACACAAACACACGAAACTGAAAACAATACAAAATTAAACATACATTTGGTCTGTATTTTTTTTTATCAACGTGTATAAGTATACATATACACACATATACTGGTGCGAGGCAGGGCGCATCAAAGCAGCCCGTCTGGGGAAGTATCTCCACCTTACAGAAAACCGCAGCCAAATAACAACTCTCCTGCGTGTGAGTGAGGTCACCAGTAAGCTCCTAAGGAGATGCTGTGTAAGCAGCAGAGGAGGCATCGCGCGAGTGCTATATGTTACAAGCGTTAATGGGCTACGGTAACTGATTTACATCAGGTGGACCGTATGCTTGTATGCCTCCCGACGTTGTATAAATTAAAGGAAGGAGTAAGCTGAAGTATCAGCGGGCAGGCCACACAGCCCGAAAAACCGTTGCGGTAGAAAGGTTCTCGAATGGCGACCACGAACCGGAAAACGCAGCGTTGGACGCCCCCCCCCCCCCCCCCCCCCACTCGATGGACCAACGCTCTTGTAAAGATCGCAGGGAGCCGATGGATGCGGCACAGAACCGATCGCTGTGGAACTCTAAGGGGGAGGTTCAGCAGTTGACGTCCTTCGGTTTATATGATGGTGATGATATTCAGGAACACCGTTCCTATATGACATCTATATGTTTGTCTGTGTGTTTGCCTGTCGCTTTTTTTCGAATATTGGAATTTTGACTTCAGATTTGGATTCAGCATAAAAAAGTAGAATATGAATGGTCAGGAACACCGTTCCTATCTTTTAAGGAACATGGTCAAAATGGCCGATAAATTAAAAAAAAATGTTGAATTGTATAATTGACGAGCCAGGTGTTCCTCTGACAATGCAAGCTTGCGCATTCTCAACTGGTTTAATTATGACTTATTTTCAAATATTTTAGGACATGCCCATAGGCTACAAATGCGTTAGTCAGCAGGATATAGCCAGGATCGTTGTGGACATGCTCAAAGCGAGTATCAACCCATCAGGTAAGCAACTGTTACGTGCAAGATAATGTAAAACTTTAACCCGTCACCTTCCCATGACTCCTCCGACCTTGCAGTCACTTGTGCCAAGACGCCGATGATGCTGATGAAGATATTGCTGTTGTCTTGTTGCTCTGAGGCTCTGTTTCGTGGGTATTAATTTAACAAAAGGGAGTCACCCTTTTGTTAAATTAAAGGTTTACTATTGAATGCGAAGAAAACCAAGATTTGAAAGAAACCAACTAGAACGAACACTAGGATTACGGTTGACGATATTGTGTTGGAGCAAGAGGATGAGATTTTATATCTTGGAAGCGCTTTTAGCAACGATGGAAGGTACACCGCTGATGTTGAGAGACGAGTGAGTGCAGGGAACAGCGTGAATGGAGCGTTGGGTAAACTTCTAGGTAGCCAAAATCTAAGCCAGAAGCCACAGCTCGCGGTACATAACGCGGTGCTAATCCCAACGTTAACTTATGGAAGTGAAAGCTGGGTATGGCAGAGAGAGCATAAGAGTAGAATAAATGCGGTCGAGATGCGAGCATTGCGCAAAATTTGTGACATGACGCTTGCTGACCGCGTTCGTAATGATGACGTGGTAAGAAAGAGAGTCGGTTTGAAAGAGTGTCGTTGTTAAGATAAGAAAAGGCATGCTCTGTTAGTCCGGACATTTGAAAGAATGCAGGATGAAAGAATAAAGAAACACATATACGGTGCAAAAGTGGACTGATGTAGGAGCCGAGGAAGACCAAGACTAACCTACCATGACCAAATTGGTCGTGTTTTATCAGAAGGTGGTGTCGGCGAGCGTGCACGAAAAGAGCAATGAATGTTAAAGTAATAAATAAATAAAATACTCCTTGACTCCCTACAAATTATTTAATTCCCTATCGCTTTTTTTTTCGAAGTAAAAACTTCTTTAGGTACGGGGTGGACTTTTGGAATGGGGAAAAAGCACTGAACTAGCGTCACCGTCACGCTCTTTCTTAACACTAGTCTTTTTTTTTGACAAATTTTTGAAAATCTAGCCCCAAAGTAAACGAAGCTTGTGTTATGGGTATTAGACAACTGAGAAACATACTTAAATATGTATTATTTTGTAAATACATACATATGCATGACCAAATTGATCGTGTTCTATCGGAAGGTGATGTCAGGAGCCTTAGAAACCGGCCAGCGTGCATAAGAAAAGCAATGAATCCTAAAGAAGCGAGTGAGTTTTGTAAGGATCGAGTCATGTGGCACTCGGTTCTCTCTGCCTACAACGCAAGGGATTAGGCGTGAAGTTATAGATATATAGATACATACATATATTATGATACATAGTAGATACCCATGCCAAGACAAATAGACATGTGCATACAAACAAATGTTTGCCATGTGTGGAAATCGAAACCACACGCGTCGGTGCCAAAGTAGCGTCTCTAATTTACGCGTTCTCCCCTTCTGGGGCAGCGACATCCACAGTAACGCTGTCCATTGGCGCTTCTGCTCCTGTCTTCTATTTTTTTTCTAACTTCATGAAATTCCCCAAACCGCTAAGCCTATGTACCAATGTTTAATTTTGTATTAATTTCTTTCCAGTATCATATATAAACAGCTACGATTTAATAAAAAAATTTCAAGAGAAGGTAAAGTATATGAGTGAGTCAGGAGTGAGTACCTTAGTAGGTATATATACTGTAGGCCAATTCTATTAAAAAACTGCGCTGCCGCGCAGCGTTTCGACATTTCGTTATTCTATTCAGCGATCTGACAGCAGCGTCGTTGGAGCAGTTGCAGTAACTCGCTATTATGTTAAAAACGATAAAAATCTACACTGCTGCTGCATGTTTCCTGCAATAAAATCGTATTCTGATAAATTGTTTTGACATTTGTGACAGAAGTTATGAAGGAGTTCATTTGCAGCTTTGCTAACATTAGTCTTAAGCAATTTTTGCGAAGGGAAATTAATATTCTGAAGCGGTGTTTTATATTACAAAACATTTTGTGTTGGGAGAGGTTTGGTTATATGATCAAGAAACTTCTTTTCAGTTAAAAATACATCCACGCTGGCAACCAAGGGCAATGGGGCTTGAAACTGTAGGAAAACATTAAGTAAAAATCCAATTTATTAGATTGAAACATGGTGACATGACAGGTGTTAAGTAGTTCGTTTGCAGGATACGCACAGTTGCAGCGTAGTTGCAGTGCCGTTGCAGTTAGGGATATGCCGGCCGGGAACATTACTATTGAGTAAATTCCCGTACAGGAATATTCCCAGTAACTTACGTAAAATAGTGAGTGGTAATTAAAAAGGGTATTTCACGAATATTCTTATAATCACACATCTCGACCCCACGTTATAGAGAATACATCTGTTATAAAAATATTTATTGAGATGACAATTTGAAATTGTAGATTTTAAAGAGTTAAACCTGTAATAATATATCATTGGCCGAATATTCATTTTATTATTCCGGCACTTTCAAATACTATTAAGTACTAATTGCATGATTAGTTAGTTAAGTTTAAATTATTAAAGTATTGATATCTTTTTTTACCTAAAATTACTCCACCACCACCACCACATTTTTATTATACTACGTCGGGAGGCATACAAGCATACGACCTACCTGATGTAAGGCAGTTACCGTAGCCTATTAATGCTTGTAATATATTAAGTATCACTGGCACGATGCCTCCTCAGCTGCTTACACAACAACTCCTTAGGAGCTTACTGGTGACCTTACTCACACACAGGAACACAACAACCCTTTAGGGAGTTATTATTTGGCTGCGGTTTTCTGTGAGGTGGAGGTACTTCCCCAGACGGGCTGCTTTGATGCGCCATACCTCACTTAAAACCACATCAACCTTTACTCATCCCACTGCAGGGACACGGGTCTCCCTTCAACCGAAGGGGTTTAGAGCATACTCCGCTCAAATGCGGTTTGACGGAGACCATTGTTTTCAAGCCTCCCGAGGGCCACTGACTTAGCTTAACGACAACAGCCGGGACTGACGGCTTAATGTGCCCTCGTGAAACTCGAAATAGATAAACCCATCCATAGACAGACTGCGGTCGATGTTGCTTAACCAGCGTGTTCGGTTAGAATGACACGTGCAACGACGCTATCGAGCTCTCTAAAATTACTCATCATTACCCAATTTACCGGGAACTTACCCGGGAATTTATTTGCCTTGAGTAAGTTACCGATAACGTCCCATCTCTGGTTGCAGTGCAGTACATTTTTATAAAATAAGTACATACATGTATTTGCACTGCGCTACTCCTGCACGACTCAAATGATAAGCGTGACCGTGCAGCTGCAGGATTTTAGTAGAATTGGCCTACTGACGGTTATCAGCATTTGTTTTATGCAACGTCGGGAGGCATACAAGCATACGACCTACCTGTAAAGCAGTTACCGTAGCCTATTAACGCTTGTAATACATTAGGTGTTACTCGGGCGTTGCCTCCTCTGCTGCTAACACAGCAACTCCTTAGGAGCTTACTGGTAACCTCGATCACACGCAGAAACACAACAATCCTCTAGGGAGTTGTTATTTGACTGCGGTTTTCTGCGAGGTGGAGGTACTTCCCTAGACGGGCTGCTTTGATACGCCCTACCTCTCTTAAAACATCCAGACCGAGACAAACAAACATGTTCATGCACACAAATGTTTGTCCTGTGTGGGTATCGAACCCACGAGCGTTGGTGTCAAAGTCGCGTCACTCACGACTGCGCCGCCGAGCTCGTCGAACACATCTAACACTGGAACCGCAATGGTTTCAGACGCTCGCGGGTTCGATACCCACACAGGACAAACATTTGCGTCCATGAACATGTTTGTTTGTCTCGGTCTGGATGTTTTAAGAGAGGTAGGGTGCGTCTAATGATAGTAAAGGTGGCGAAAAATCGCAATATGAAAGTGTAAAAAGAATGTATGTATATTTGGTAAGTGACTTGCGGATGCAAGCTTCTCCAACTCAGATGTGGATGATTGCTGGACAGTTTGAAAGGAAGTATAGTGGATAGTGCAAAAGAAGCATATGGATGCGCAAAAGGCATAAAACAGTGAAAGGAGATGCCTGGTGGGATGCGGAGGTTGAATCCTCCGTAGCAAGAAAGAGGAAAGCGTGGCTGGATTATGTATCATCTTTGTCTATAAATGAAAGTATAAGAGAGAAGAAGAAAGAAATGTGCCGTCTATACAAGAATGAAATCAAGGCTTTAGTGAAAGAGAAGCGTGAAAGACAAATTGTGAATGACGAAGACAAGCTGACACACAGGGTGGGTATCGAACCCACGAGCGTTGGTGTCAAAGTAATATAGCAGCGTGTTTC
This sequence comes from Pyralis farinalis, assembly GCA_947507595.1. Taxonomy (NCBI): domain Eukaryota; kingdom Metazoa; phylum Arthropoda; class Insecta; order Lepidoptera; family Pyralidae; genus Pyralis; species Pyralis farinalis. The sequence continues at coordinate 32,769,386 of OX382263.1, read as the reverse complement.
GCCACTGCGCCACCGGGCTCATCGTCTTTACCTTGCTTCTGTTAATAAGCTGCTGCATTTTGTAGGATGAGGATCCCAATCGCGTGTCTTTGCTGACGGCAGCAGACCGTAATTACATAAACGGGCACTACTACACGGAATGCGATAAGTTATCGCAGCTGGATCTTTCGGCTCGTCGGTCGTCCGACGACGCGGCAGACTCCCTAGGACTGTCGGCCAATAACCTCAAATACTACGGTGCGAAGATTTGGAAGTGGGGAATTATTTCCTATCACATTGAAGAGAAATTACGTAAGTCATTGTATATCATAGTCATAGATATCTGATTAACCGTGGTACACGGTAGTTGAGCTGTTTGAGAATACGGATCCAACGTGTAGAGTCCCCTTCGAAAAAACTGTATGTAATTTTGTACAGCCGCCATGACCCGCTCCAGGGGATATCAATGGGACAATATACCAATGAACAGGTCACGGCAGGTATTGGGACTATTGGAAATATGTGGACATATTTCCAATAGCCCTAGAAAATGAGATGTGGAGGTAATATTAAAACCGGGCTAATGCAGAAGAGGGACTTTATTTATTATTTATATTTATTTAATTGTTATTATTATTATTAAGAGATGCCGTGGATGTGAATGTAGGCGTCTTATCCGAAATGTCTCCGGGATTCATGATAAAATAAGACTTTGAACACAGTAATAGCGGTTTATTAAGTATAGTCTATACGTGTAAACACACTCTATACTGTATAGAGTGTCTTTACACGTTAAAAATTGGAAAAATAATGTCCTCGCTACAGTAGCCGCAACTATATATAATATAATAAATAACATAACTGACAATCCATCGACAACAAGACTGTTTTACTATTCGTGAAAACTATAACCTCTATACACACTTAATAATTCTCTAAATAATATAAAAGAAATACTGATCAATCTTAACAAGTATACAGTTATCCACCACATCAATTCTGACTCATCCCACTGCAGGAATACGGGTATCCCTTCAACCGAAAGGGTTTAGAGCATACTCCACCACGCTGCTCAAATGCGGATTGGCGGAGGCCAGTGTTTTCAAGCCGCCCGAGGGCCACTGACTTACCTTAACGACTGTCATATATCGACAACAGCCGGGATCGACGGCTTAACGTGCCCTCCGAGTTCGTCCATCCATAGATAGACTGCTGTCGACGTTGCTTAACCTACTATCGAGCTCTCAATGAGTTATCAATATTTATAATATATAACCGGAAATTAAACAATAACAATATGGCAGCCGCATAGGTCTTTTCATAAATAAATTTTGCGCAATAATTTAAGTTAAATTAAAATAATATATCAAAATATTAATTAAAACTGTACAAAGAATGTAAACCTTTATATTGTACCTATAACACGAGCGTTGGTGTCAAAGTCGCGTTATTAACCACGACGCCACCGAACTTGTCATAATCGGATTTGATTTTTTTCGGCCCGCCTGATGGTAAGCCATTACCGTAGTCTATGGACATTTCCAACTGCAGGGATGTCACTCACGCGTCGTGCGCGTAAAGAATCCAATGCTGTAGTTCCTTGTGAACACCTCGGCTGGGAGCTCATACCACAATTTGAGAGTTCTCGGTAGAGTGTGTGAGGATTCCAAGCCGTCGGCGAGAGGTGTGATTGTAAAATGCGGCTGTTGGCAGCATATCGAACAACTCCTCGGATCCCAACCCGTTGTACAACCGCACCGCTCGCCGATGATGGGGAGTTCACCCTCACGGGAATCACAATCATGTACTGTGCGGTTCCAGAGAAGTTTTCTTTAGAGAACTCTCAAATTGTGGAATGAACTCCCAGTCGAGGTTTTCCCAAGGGGCTATAGCATGGGGTTCTTCAGGAAAGGTGTGAACAGGTTTTTACAGTGTTGGCAACGGATAAGTGACAGCCCTGGTGTTGCAAATGTCTTTAGTCTACGGCAACTGCTTACGAGACAGATCGTATGCTTGTTTGCCACCTTAGTGGTATAAAAAAAATCAATTGAACACGCAAAGGGAGGCAAAATCTCTCCTTAAACTCAGGAGCTCAATACCTGTGTGAGTTTAGGATCATCACTACACTCACAGGCACTTCTGAATCTATACAGGCGACACTCCTGAAGCGGCAGCAGTGCTACATGCAATCAAAACCCTTGAGCAGTCCACGTGTCTGCAGTTCCAAAAACAATGGCACCTGGATGACATCAAGTTCCATAACGTCCTGAACCTTGGCGTTGACGGAGCAGACAGGCCTAACCTTGGATTTGTTCAGGGCATTCAGGCAAGTGCTCCTACGTCTCCATATTGCTCATCTTCTTTTTCTTCCCAGCGTTATCCCCTTTGATAATGTATTAGTATTGGCTGGTCCGTTCGAAGAAACTCATTTTGACTGACTGATCAGAGTTTTTTTTATACAACTACATTGGCAAACAAATACGCGGCCCGCATCAAATGGTAAGCGGTCATCGCAGCCTATTTACGCTCGCAACACCACGGGGATGTTACTCGCGCGCTGCCAATCTTGTGCCTAAGGATATTTCGTCATAGTACCCAGTAATTTCTCTGCCACATCTCACCCTTCAAACCGGAACATAGCTATATAAATATAGCTGCTTGGCGTTAGAAATAGGTGAGACAGAGGTACCCACGCAGACGACTTTTGTCTCCCTCTGGTAGACCTCCTTCTTTCATAAGGTTGGTCACACGTCTATCGAAACATAATTCCTTGGAATTGCGGTTTTCCCGGAATATTTTACTGCGGAGCTAGTAACATTTACTGTTTTTTTTATACAACGTCGGGAGTCATGCAAGCATATGGTCCACCTGATGTAAAGCAGTTACCGTAGCCTATTAACGCGTGTAATATATTGAGTATCACTCGCGCGATGCCTCCTCTGCTGCTTACACAGCAACTCCTTGGGAGCTTACTGGTGACCACACAGGAATACAACAACCCTCTAGGGAGTTGTTATATAGCTGCGGTTTTCTGTGAGGTGGAGGTTCTTCCCCAGACGGGCTGCTTTGATGCGCCTTACCTCTCTTAAAACATCCAGTCCAAGACAAACACACATGTTCATGCACACAAATGTTTGTCTTGTGTGGGTATCGAATCCACGAGCGGTGGTGTCAAAGTTGCGTCTTTCACGAATGAGCCACCGAGTTTGTCAAAAAAAAAATTTCAGTACCGATTGAATGGATGTTGATATGCAGGTGGTGTATGTCGCAGTACAGCAATAAGAACGAGCACTTCAGATACTTTGCTTTGCTTCAAACTACTTGCAAATCAGTATGTGTATTCACATTGCCTCGTATTCGAATAGGAATCGAAAAGTTATCTGTCAAATTGTATGGAATCTGAGGGATTTTTTTTAATCCGTTTCGAATATGGCTTTCTGAGGCAATGTAAATATCACACATATCTTTCTAAGTACTATATATATATGTATAAGTAATACTGGTGCACGTATTTAGAGTCTCGTAACATGTACTTTTCGCAGCAGCACCATATCGTCCGTGTAGATCACGCACCAAGGTACGGATGCTTATATATTCTTTGTATATTGAGGTCATCCATCACTAGATTGTATAATAGTGGGCTAAGAGTCGAATCTTGATGCACGCCGGTATAATTTATGGCTTTACTTTTTTTTTAACACCACTAAGGTGGCAAACAAGCGTACGGCCTGCCTGATGGTAAGCACTTACCGTAGCCTATGGACATTTGCAGCACCAGGGATATCACTCTTGCGTTGCCGACCCTGTAAGAACCTATTCACGCCTTTCTTGAAGACCCCTCATGCTATAGTCCCTTGGCAAAAACTCAGCAGGCAGCTCATTCCAAAACTTAATAGTTCTTGGTAGAAAACTTCTCTGGAACCGCACAGTATGCGACCATTGCGGTTCCAGTGTTTGAGGATGAACACTCAGCCGTCGGCGAGCTGTGCGATTGTAAATGTATGTAACTGACAAAGATTGAAATAATTCAGCACAGATGACCTATCCTTAATAATCTTTAATTTTACCATTTGATATCATTATTGTAACATGCTTATGTGAATGTTTTGTAATATCTAATTGTCAATTTTAAATGGGAGCTATAATGGCAAGTTTCTTTCGGCATTTCTTCTTCGCCAATGGTCATTTCTGAAATGCCAGCAGATTAAAAAAAGAAAAAGTAAAGTAAGAGAATTGAATAAGATACAATAAGATTATAATTCAAAAAATGTAAGACGCGTCCAAGTGCCCGCGAGGGCCCAATGGCAGATAAATAATATTTATCTTTTATCTTATCTTCAAATTGGCAGGCATTGGCATAATGTCGAACAACTCCTCAGAACACAACCCATGTATACAATCGGTAGAATACGCTACACTATTACATTAATAATAATAATAATTTATTTAGCAAGAATGTTACAATTTCTGTTGCACTGGCTCCCACTTTAGGTTTCCCTGTGTTATGGGAGTCAGGCTCTTCAATGGACTTAGCATTACAGTTAACTTACTAAATTATAAATAGTGAACAGTTATATAAATCTCAGTTGTGCCTTATACATAAAGCGAAAGGTTTGAAAGTTTTATTACAATCTAATAATATAATATGTAATATTCTATGCTGTGAATGTTGTCTATATCTTTCTCTGTCTATGTATGTGTGGGTGTGTGTGTGTAGTGTGTGTATGTGTGTGGGTTTGTGGGTGTTTGTGTGAGTGGGTGGATTTGAGTGTTATGTATGTTTTTAGGTATATAATTGGGGTAACAAGTATAGTGATTTAGCTCAATATATTAAATAATTCTTCAGTCTCATCATAGGTCTTTCCAGCTAGCCATGCAAGAAGAACTTTTTTGAATGAATTTGCCCTAAGGGTCATAATATTTTTGTCTGTCAATAAAAATTTGTTATACAAAAATGGAGCAATATAGTCGAAGAATCTTTGTGCAAATCTGGTTTCAACTCTAGGAATTGGACATCGCTGTATACGTTTTTTAGTTAGAGGGATGAAAGGGACGGATAATCGGTGGTATCTAGTAAGGCTAACTAAAATATGTAGTTTCCTAACAGACAAGACATTTGCCTGTTTGTATAATGTTTCTGTGGGATAGCGAAAGGGAAGTCCTAGAAGAACTTTGAGGACGGCTCTTTGAGCTCGTTCTACAACCAATATGTGCGTTTTAGAGGCCCCTCCCCACGAGGTGATGCAGTAAGTGAGGATACACTGGCAAAGTGCTTTATATGTGTTTATGAGAAGATCAGGGTCCTCGGTGATTTTAAGTTTCTTGAAAATATACATCAGCTTCCTGGCCCTTACTTAAACCCTGACATTAAAAATCTGTTTTAGAATGTGAAGTTGAGTGCGATGGTCAACTGTGGAGGACATAAAGCGCACACTCTCAATATGCTGATGAGACATATTGGTATTCCGATGATGTCCAACAGAATTGACAGGGACAACTACATCCGCATTAACTGGAACAATGTCGACCAGGGTAAGAGGAGTATCTTAACGTACACTTCCGAAAGGCAAAACAGGCACCGTGTCAAAACACTGCTGTCTGTCTGTCCCAAGGTCGCAAGAATCTCATTTCATGAACTATTATTTTATTATATTTAACATCCATCTATCTATTATATATAGCGTGAATTTATAATTTCACGCTAAATCCCTTGCTGGGTAGGCAGAGAGAACCGAGCGCCACGTGACTCGGTCTTTATACACTCACTCGCTTCTTTAACATTCATTAATCTTCTTATCCACGCTCGCCCATTTCTAAGGCTTATTACATCACCTTCTGAAAAAACATGATCAATTCCGGTCTTCCTCGGCTCCTACATCCTTCCACTTTTGCAAATGTCCATAGGCTACAGTACTTAATGTAATACAAGCGTTCATAGGCTACGGAGCACCCGCGTGATGTCGCCTCTGCTGCTAACACGGCAACTCCTTAGGAGTTTACTGGTGACATCACTCACGCCGGGACACAACAGCCTTCCAGAGAGATATCGTTTGACTGCGTTTTTCTGTGTGGTGTGGGTACTTTCCCCAGACGGGTTGCTTTGATGCGTCCTACTTCTGAACTTATGTCGAATATAGCTTTCTGAGGCAATGCACCCAGGAAATACTGAAAAAAAAAACATGTTTATATTGTATTTTGTAAACTTTTCACTTTATTTTTACGAGCTACAGCAATGTAAGAACTAATATAGACCAAGAGGGCGTATAAAGCTAAGTTACGGCCTCATTTTGTTGTTTGCTCAATACCGGCACTGCAGAACCATATTTATGTTTTTTTGAGACATATTCTGTATTTGTTATTTATGTATTATTAGTCATATTTTTGATTATTGCTATAAGTGGGCACAATTGTTGAAGTAAATCTTCTTTACGCACGCTTGACTTGGGGAGTAAGCTGGTGAATGCGTGACGAGAGCGTTACGAAAAGTGTGATCGGGCGAGGCGAACGGAAGTTGAGAGAGAGATATATAAGTTAGTGAAGATAGAAAGAGAGAGAAAGTTACGTTTCGTATATTACTGTAGGGGCAAGAGAGAGAAGTGCGATCACACATTTTCTTTCTCTCTTTCTCTCGTAGCGAGTTAAGTTTCGTATATGTAAGACACAGTGTCGGCCTATTGTCTGTATCACACTATGGAGCTAAAGAAGTTTTACTTCAGTCGTGTGGTCTAAAGCACACTTGTTTCTTATTTTAATCAACTTAATAAGAGCAATAATCAAGTTTATTTAATGTTTATTATTTTCAGAGAAGCAACACTATCTCGAAAAGGAACCGCGCGATTCATACATAGCTCACATTCCTTATGACTTCAAGAGCGTAACACACGTTCCCGCTAATTATTTGTGCAGCAAATGTGACGCCGGTTCTTACACTGTTGAACCCGTTCAGGTAAATTTATCTATAACTATGTATTATCTATAACATATATGTATATATATTTAGTTAAAATATGAAGAGGCATGCTTCTTTGGTTCCGACATGTAGAAAGAACAAAAGGTAATGTCAGGAGCCCTAGAAACCAGCAAACGTGCATGAAGAGCAATGAATGTTAAAGAAGCGAGTGAGATATGTAAGGACCGAGTCACGTGGCGCTCGGGTCTCTCTGTCTACCCCGCAAGGAGTTCAAAGCTTCTAAGGAGTTGTCGTGTTAGCAGCAGAGAAGGTATCGCGCAAGTGATACTTAATGTTGTACAAGCGTTCACCGGCTACGGTAACCGCTTTGCATCAGGTGGACCGTATGCTTATGTGCCTTCCGACATTGTATAAAATATATATATGACGGGCTCGGTGGCGCAGTGGTGAAACGTGCTGATACACTACTTTGACACCGACGCTCGTGGGTTCAATTCCCACACAGGACATAATATTTGTGTGAATGAATATGTCTGTTTGTATTGGTCTGGGCGTTTTAAGAGGGCGCATCAAAGCAGCCCGTCTGGGAAAGTACCTCCACCTCACAACTCTAAAGGGTTGTTGTGTTCCTGCGTGTGAGGTGACCAGTAAACTCCTAAGCAGTTGCTGCAGTTAGTAGTATTACGCGAGTAATACACAATGTAGTACAAGCATTCGTAGGCTACGGTAACCGCTTTACATCAGGTGGGACGTATACTAGTATGCCTCCTGATGTTGTATAAAAGAGAAAAATGTATATTCTCAGTTAACAGTATAACCTTCTTGGTTTTCCTTACGTATTGGGACAAAGATTTTTTTTCTTTGTTGTAGTGACGTGTGCCAAATATATTTTTTCTTTTTTTTAAGGACCATCTCTGGGAGCGCCTTATGACAATGGGTCAAAGCACAAAATTGAGTGAATTCGATATACAGACAGTGAATATTCTATACGGGAAGCAATGCATGGAAAGGCATTCATGGGGATTTGGCGGCAGACCGTGAAACTTCTGGACTTGATGGTGCAATTGTATCAAGTCGAAATTAGAAATAAAAATCTCAAAATTTTGTAGTTTTTCTTTTCTGTATCTCAAACGCTGTATATGATACCATTTTAGGAGTGACGAGTTGACGAACTCAGTGGCAGAGTGGTTAACAATCTTAGTTTAACACCAAGGTTCGTGGGTTCGATTCCCACCAGGACAAACACAAAAGCTTTCGAGTTTGTCGTAGTCTGGGTGTTTCAAGAGAGGTGCGGGCTTCAAAGCTGCGGGATTGGGGAAGTACCTCTATCTGAGAGAAAAACGCAGCATTGTCATGCGGAACGGATCCTTGCGCGGTAGTAGAGTTCCTGTAGGTGAGCTAGGTTCCCAGTAAGCTCCTAATGAGGAGCTGTGATTACAACGGGGGTGGCGACGTGATGAGAACGAGCTAGGTGACGCAGTAGTTAATGACGCGACTTTGACATCAACGCTCGTGAGTTCGATTCCCACACAGAACAAAAATTTGTGTGCATGAACATGTATGTTTGTCTTGGTCTGGGTGTTTGGACGTCTGAGGACGTACCTCCATCTCACAGAAAACCGCAGCCAAATAACAACTCTCTGGAGGGTTATTGTATTTGTGCGTGTGAGTGAGGTCACCAGTAAGCTCTTAAGGAGTTGCTGTATTAGCAGCAGAGGTGGCATCGTGCGAGTGATATTTAATGTATTACAAGCGTTTATAAGCTACAGTTACCGCTTTATCATGTGGGCCGTATGCTTGTATGCCTCTCGACATTGTATAAGAAAAATAAAACAATAAAATATTCTACTCTAAAGGTGGCATCGCACGACTGATACTTAATGTACAACTGAAGATTAAAACATTTCTTTGGCATAGGCCCTTACGGGCACTTAGACACGTGTTACATTCTTTAGATTAGATCGTATTGTATCCTATTCATTTTCCATTAGTTTTAATATCTCTTTTTTAATCTATAAATTTGGAAAATGTCCATTGGCGAAGAAGAAATGCCAAAAGAAACAATATGGGCCTTTTTTATCATCTATACATATTACAATAAATATATGTGAGTATACATATAGTGCTATCAAGTGGTACAATCAAAGTTATATTAATACATGTGCTACGATATGCATAGGCTACGATAACGTTTTACCATCGGGCAGGTAGTACGCTTGTTTGCCCACCGTAGTGATATAAAAATCTTTTACCTCTCTATCATGCTTATTTATGTCTTTATTTTTATAATATTCGATAATTTATGAAGAAATCTAATAAGAAACAAAATTATCGTTTGGTGCTAATTCTTCCGTCGTTTTTGGAATCATAGCTGCTATTCTAAAGAATAAACGTACTAACATACACAAGATACCGCCGTTATAATAGCCTACAAAATTTGCAAAGCACTGCGTTCCTTTTAAAACGCACCTTACCGCACACGCTCACTAGAACGCAATTCCTTTGCACTGCGAATTTAGCTGAACGACTGTTCGAGCGTCAGGGTTGTCACACAAAGTAAAAAAAAACCTGTTTAAATTATTAGGAACATTTATTGTATTTACAATTATCACTTGTATACACAAATACAATGTAGTGTTGTATATATTTTTGTCATCTCTAAAGTACCTATTGGTAAACTTTAGTATGGCGACAATTCAAAACTGCATAAATAATTTTATATGGTAAATGGTTTTCATTACATACATTTTTCAATTTATTTCATTTCCAAAATTGTTTGAAGAGTAAAGTAATTCTATTCTAAATTTCAAATTCATAACATTAAGACTTGCTGAGATATGGAGTAACAGACATACTCATATATAGATAGCATATATACAAGGTGTATGAGACAGTTCATCAGAAACGATTTTTTTTAATACAACGTCGGAAGGCTTTCATGCATACTGCCCACTTGATGTAAAGCGGTTACGGTAGCCTAGCCTGTGCTAGCAGCAGAGGTGGCATGGTGCGATTGATACTTAATGCACTGCAAGCGTTCGTAGGCTGCGGTAACCGCTTTAGATCAGGTGGGCCGTATGCTTTGTTGCACCCGACCTAATTCAACATTTAGCTACTTAATTTCATGGCTTACTCTTGTACAATGACATCCAATCACTAACTATTACCACCTTCTATACGGAGCGAGTTCTTATTACTGGACATGCACGAATTCGAAGCCGCACTATTGACGCCTTCGACACACCGCGTCTCATCGCACACGCATTCCTTCCGCTTCGAATTCACTTCCTTTTTGTTGCAATACAAACAGTTCTCCGTTTCGAAAATGGATGAACATTTGAAACAGTACTTTATGTTTTCACTGTTCGGCACTAATAATGATTTCTTATCGAGATCACCGTCTGAATTCTCCGTTTTCTTCTTTGAATTTTTACGTTTTTTATAAAAATAATTGATTCTAGTCTGCTCCGACGCATCCCCGTTGTGCGCAATCACAATCTCTTGCTTATCAGCCTCGTTGGTCTCCGTTGGTTCCTCGGAGACTATTTTGTACACTGTAATAAACTCTTTCTTATTTTTATCTTCGTTGTTGATTTTGTGCTGAGCGCGATCCTTCTGAAAGAACTTTTTGATTTTATCCAAAATAATTTGCGACGTCTCGTTAAGTTCCTCGTTTTTATTTTCTTCAACTGTACTGCTGCTGGCGTCGTCCAGAAATTTTACGTTCGTGTCAGAAATTGTGTCAAGATTATCATTACCCGTACTACAACTGTCGAGATCGCTTTTTGCGGAGAGGGGAGAGGATACGTCGTCGATTTTTGAAAATCTTTGCAACGGAGGCATATTTTTTGGTACCACATCAAAATTTTGATAGTGATTTTGCTCTGCAACAGGACTCTTTTCTATTAATGTTGCTTCTATTTGATTTTCAACATCTTGCGAGTCTGAATCATCGGTTTTGCAATCATCACCGCTTTGGTAGTTCTTATCTGTGTCTCCTATGGGTATATCCATGTTCTCCAAATCTTTCAGCATATTATCATCGTGTAGACTCAAATCTGAACCCGAATCATCTTCACAAATATTTTTTTCAGGTTTGTTTAGTTGATCAGCCCCTTTTTCAATCGTTGCACCTTGTTTTGACAAATCTGTTACAACATCTGTAGCAATTTTTTGCAGGTTGCAAGTTGAATGTAAATTATTTTCACTTGGATTAATTATTCTATTTTTAATATTACCTAGTACATTTTCTAGTTTTTTTCGCTTAGCCATAAATTTGTAGTCGCTTTTATTTTTTGTTTCTTTTGTTTGTGCAAAATTATCATTTTTGTTTGTATTTGTATGAACCTGGACGTCTTGTGTGAGATTCAAAATTTTCTTTTTAAACTTGACATCATCAATTGCTTCTAATCTTCTCAATATGGGTTCTGTAAACAAAAGTATATACATGTATATTATATTAAAAATATATTCGACGAGCGCGATGGCGCAGCGGTTAATAACGTGACTTTGTCACCCACGCTCATCGGTTCGATTCCCACACAGGACCAACATTTGTGTGAAAGAGCGTGCCTCTTTGCCTTGGTCTGGATGTTTTAAGAGAGGTAGGGCGCATGAAAGCAGCCCGTCTGGGGAAGTACCTCCACCTCACAGAAAACCGCAGCCAAATAACAACTCCCTAGAGGGTTGTTGTGTTCCTGCGTGTGAGTGAGGTCACCAGTATGGCTCCCATGGAGTTGCTGTGTAAGCGTCAGAGGGGGCCTCGCGCGAGTGGTACTTAATATATTACAAGCGTTAATAGGCTGCGGTACCCGCTATACATCAGGTGAGCCGTATGCTTGTATGCCTCCCGGCGTAGTATATAAAAAAACCACCAAGGACGGTAATTTTATTAAGTAGTTTCTTTTTCTTATTTTATATCACTATAATATTTTTAAGCTCAGAACTAATCTAGATTTGTTAATGGTACATATTATTCTGTGCTATTTTTTGCTGCCTATCTGTCTGCCTATCTACCTTTCAGCATTTTTCTTTCTCTCGATTGTCCCGCTTCGATTATTAGCTGGCTTCTTACACTTAGCTTTTATTCTCCGCGGCTAGCATCGAATGCGGGACAGCAATCGGGAGGCAAGGCTGTGCCAGTTACTAAACTGGACGTGCGCGTTACAGGGTTCACCCGTACGGGTAGTCTACCGTTACCGGAACACCTGGCATTTACCACAGCTGCCTGCTCCGCTGGGACCATGGAAAGCCAAGTGTCTACTGGACAACGGTAGCGGAGACCACGACCCCTTACCGTGTACTCTTAAAAATAAACCCCTGTTGGTATTTCTCTCTTTTTTATTTTCTCACGCTAGTGGAATACCGGCCCTTCTTGTTCCAGGGGCACCAACCCCTGCGATAAGGTCACCAGTAAACTCCTATGGAGTTGCTGTGTTATCAGCAGTGGTGACATTGCGCGTGTGATACTTGATGTATTTACAAGCGTTCATGGGCTACGGTAACCGCTTTCGGTCGGCCGTATCATCTGTCACCAGGGTGGGTGATGATGATGAGTAGCAGATGTGGAGTTAGATATAAATATGTCACTCTTTCACCGGAAAACCAAAACACGTGCAGACGAATGTGGGAATCGAACCCACGAGCGTTGGTGTCAAAGTAACGTAACAACGCGTTTCGCCAATGCGCCACCGAAAACGTCAAAATCGTCGTGGCGTTTTGCCGACGGACGAGTTTATCTATCTTGAGCTTCTCCGTGGTCGGAGGGCACGTTAAGCCGTCGCTCCCGGCTGTTGTCGATACATGACAGTCGTTAAGTCAGTGGCTTTCGGGCGGCTTGAAAACACTGGCCTCCGCCAATCCGCAGTTGAGCAGCGTGGTAGAGTATGCTCTAAACGTCTTCGGTTGAAGGGAGACCCGTATCCTTGTAATGGGACGAGGTAAGGTTGGAGTAGACTTACTTTCAGTATACCAGGGATCAGGTGGGTCTTCCCACCACACTGGGCTGGGACAGGTCAGGATCTCAATCAGGTCCTCGTCGTCCAGAGCGTCCGTGTCGTCCATGATCCTGATCACCTCCTCCACACTCAATTCTGCGTACACTGGACTTTGACTCCTGACGTTGGTTGATATTTTCGGAGATTTTGATGGTGACTTGAGGCCTAAAGAAAAAATGAGGAAAAATTTTTTTATATACAACGTCGGGAGGCATACAAGCATACGACCCAGCAGTAAAGCAGTTACCGTAGTTTATGAACGCTCGCAACACATTAAGTATCATTCGCGCGATACCACCTCTAGCACAGCTACTCCTTACGAGTAACCTCACTCACACGCAGAAACACCTTCCAGGGAGTCATTAACGCGGCAGAAACAGCTCGCAATATCAATGCTGCGTTTGGAGAGGAGACTGCTAATGAACGCACAGTGCGTTTTTAGTTTAAACGCTTTCGTAATGGAAACTTCGACTTGAAGAAGGAACCACATGGAAGACCGCCCACACAGGTAAATAACGCTGAATTGAAGGAGATGGTGGAAGCCGATCCGAGTCAAACTACCCAGGAATTAGCGGCATGGTTTAACGTTACATTACCTACAATATTGACTCATTTGCATCAAATCAATAAGATAAAAAATATGAAAAATGGATGCCTTATGATTTGACTGATCTGCAGAAAGAAACGCGTGTTGAAACTTGTGTTGCCTTGTTGATTCGGCACAGAAATGAAAGAATATTAGATGGAATTGTGACGTGAGACGAAAAGTGAATTCTTTACGATAACCGTAAGCGAAAAATGCAATGGCTGACCCCAGGTCAAACGCCGCAACAATGCTCTAAAGCAAAGCTTACCAATATATAGCTAATGGTAACTGTTTGGTGGTCTTTTTTTTATATTAGTTCAGCATAGTGGCCCTTCTTTGCCTGATGGTAAGTGAAAGAGGAGTCAAAATCGCAACTGCATCTGACAACATACTACATACCGTATCCTGTCATGCTGACCAGCAAAATGCTTCTTCGCGCTTCGTTTGAAGGATCCCATATTGTAGGAAGGAGGGAACACATGTGCAGGCAAGTCGTTCCACTTTTTAATGGTACGACAAAGATAGGAGTTGCCGAACTTTTTGGTACGCGAAGAAACATTCTCAACAGTGGAACTATGACATCGCAGGCCCGCACGTGTGGTTCTATGACGGAAGGGTGAGAGTGGGATAAGGGAAAACAGTTCTTCAGAGCACTCGTCATGGTAAAGGCGGTAAAATACGCTTAGAGAGCCTATGTCTCTACGGAGTTGAAGAGGTTCTAGGTTTTTGGTGATCTCTTCGTCGTCAATTATGCGGATAGCCCGTCTCTTCATTGCGTTATTCACTATAGCTTTCTCAGGTCTGGTCAAGCAATAACAGCAGATGTTTACTGTGACGAATTTCGAACAATGATGGCGAAACTGGCAGTGAAACAGCCCCGACTCGTGAATCAATCTTCACCATTATTGCTCCACGATAACGCAAGACCTCACACTGCACGAGAAGCCATTGTTACTCTACAGGAGCTGCAGTTAGAAACCATACGTCATTCGTACTCGCCAGACCATGCTCTTATCATTTTTTCGTGAATAGGACAATTTTGTACGTGGTTAAAATTTTCTTCTCAGAAGCCAGTACAAAGTGCTTTCACACAGTTTGTCGATTCAAGAATCCCCAGAGTTCTATCGCAAAGACATAAATAAACTTCAGATTAGATGGCAGCAATGTATAGATAATGAGAGTAAATATTTTGATTAAATAATCGCAGAAAAAAACGAGTTTTAATTTTTCAGTACAAATTTCATACTTTAACCCCTAATATTAACATTACAAACGCGGTCAGCAAGCGTTATGCCACAAATTTTGCGCAACGCTCTCATCTCGACCGCATTTATTCTAGAGAGTTGGTCTTGAAGAGTGTCGGTGTTAAGATAAAAAGGCATGCTCTTTTGGTTCGGACATATGGAAATAATCCAATCCAAATAACTCTCTGGAGGGTTGTTGTGTTCCTGCGTGTGAGTGCGGTCACCAGTAAGCTCCTATGGAGTTGCTGTGTTTGCAGCAGAGATTGCATCGCGCGAACGATGCTTAATGTGTTGCAAGCGTTCATAGGCTACGGTAACCGCTTTACATCAGGTGAGCCGTATGCTTGTATACGTAATAAAAAAAATGCGAGCAAAATGATGGCGAAGCAGATGTACCTACAACACGAAAGTGGAAGGATGTTCTTTAAGAGAGGTAGGGCGCATCAAAGCAGCCCGTCTGGGGAGGTACCTCCACCTCACAGAAAACCGCAGCCAAATAACAACTCCCTAGACGGTTGTTGTGCTCCCCCGTGTGAGTGAGGTCACCAGTAACCTCCTATGACGTTGCTGTGTTAGCAGCAGAGGTGTCATCGCGTGATTGATATTTAGCTTTCATAGGCTACGGTAACCACTTTATATAAGGTGGGCCGTATGCTTGTATGACTTCCGTTATATTAAAAAAAAATTACCTTTCAGGGGAGTGCATAACTTCCTCTTATTCGCTTTGGCAACCATTTTCAATTCATGTCTTGGCTTCAACCACGTCTTCTTCGATTTGTCACTCCGCTTCGTTCTCTTCTCTGTTGGAGGAGATTTCGATTCCTCCTTCTTTAGGCTCTTGTTTAGTTTTGGAGATTTTTTCTGAAATATTACGAACAAAGGGTTATTAAGTGTAAATGATTCATCATCATCATCTTTCTATATCCGTTTCCTAATTCTTTATGAAAGCTAAGTATCATTTACTCGATGCCACCTCTGCTGCTAACACAGTAAATCCTTATGAGCTTACTGGTGAACTCACTCACACGCATGAACACAACAACCCTCTAGGGTGTTGTTATTTGGCTGCGGTTCTCTGCGAGGTGGATGTACTTACCCAGACGGGCTGCTTTGATGCACCGTAGCTTTTTCAAAATCACCCAGACCAAGACAAACAGACGAGTTCATACACACAAACAGTTTGTCCTTTGTGTGGGAATGGAACTCACGCGCATTGGTGCCAAAGCAGTGTCACTGACCACTGCGCCAGCAAGCTCGTCAAAGTTTATTATATTGATTGTAACTGATTCATCATAATCATCATCATCAACCTTCTTCCTGGCGTTATCTAGTTTTCTTATCCTGTAGTGGAACCGGGGACCAGTTGTTCAATAGACCGGTTCTTTACCCACTGGTCTATCACTGCCCTTAATCATCTGCTGTTAATCTTAGGGCTCCTTACGACCTTTAGATAAAACATGGTGGTAATAATCAACGTGGGCGTCGCTGCCCCAGTAGGGGGAGAGAGCGTAAAATAGAGACAAGGACATAGAATTAAATAATTTGTAGGGAGTCAAGAAATGCCTACGGCATAGAACAGAGCCTCAGAGCAGCAAGTACCGTGCCGCATCTCCCGCGATTCGGCTCAAATGGCCGCAAGGTCGTTGGAGCCATGGGCGGTGGTGGTCACAATAAGCAAGTCTTGACCTTCCTCGACTCCTACATCCTTCTAGTTTGGCGTTGTACATCAGTTTCTTTCAGCCCACATCCTTTCTTAATATCCAAACCAACGGAGTATGCCACTGAACAGAGAAACGAACGCGGTCTACACAGATATCACCCAACACTCTCATCTTTACCATCATTATATCATCAGTAAATCTTTCGTCCTGCATTATTTCTACACTCAACAGAATTGCTTTATCAACACTGCCAGGTATTGACGGTTCGGCAATTATTTATACTGCACACAGTCTTGAGACAGCATTCTACGACAGAATATAAAGATCGAGAGAATTCTCAATCTAGGCGGATTCATAAAATACTAGCTGCTGTCCGCGGCTCCGCCCGCGTGGAGTCAAATAACGTAGCCTATGTGTTAATCCAGATCATAGTCTATCTACGTGCCAAATTTCATTCAAATCCGTTCAGCCGTTTAAGCGTTAAAGAGCAACAAACATCCATCCATACATACAAACTTTCGCATTTATAATATGTGTCATACTTAATACTAATAAATCATACACAAGAAAATAAATTTGTTATCTGGGTGGTTACTTGTATAACAAAATAAAGAGCGTTTTAAACATATATTCTAGCACCGAATTTAAATGCAGGCAAAAAGTTAAAACGTGGTTATGCTCATTAAATGACAAACAAACTGAAATGCACCTGAATTCATAAATTGTGCGCCTGTCGTTATATAACAGTCTACACTTTCAAGTAAACTTACATACGTAAAACGGACCCCTATACATACGCTTACAAATACACACCACACAAATACAAACTACACAAATACACACTACACAACACACTGAATACTAGTATCAAATATTTAGTTAAGTCTTTAGTTTTCTTTTCCTATTTACATAATTGTTTGTGGTATAGTTAAATACATTTGGCTTGATCGCGCTCCGTGGGGTGGGAACCTGGCGGCCCGTACTACAGGCTCCAAAGGATTGAAGTCTATTTTAGGCACCAGCTTCTCACACATGTTTGAGTAACCCAAATATTTATGTAAACATTATTAATATTTCTACTGTTATTACTTGTATATTATGTGTGAAAGGAAATAAAAAAAAAAATTATTTATTATTAATTTATTATTCTACATGCCCGAACCAACAGAACACGCCTTTTCTTATCTTAACATCAATGTTCTCTTTCAGATCAATAAACAAAGTTGTAAACAAAATACCTGAGGTGATTTACTTGGGGTAGGGGGCTTGAGGAGTTGGGTCATCCTAGTCATGCTGCGGTCCATGTTGTCTCTCAGCTGACGCTTCTGCTGCGCCGCCTTCCGCCTGGTCACGATCATCTCGAGCCTGGACAGCTTGCTGTCTTGCTTTGATTGTGATTTGACTGACATTATGATTCACTGTAAAGAAAATACCTTCGATTAAGTCTATATATATTCACGCCAAGTCCTTGCATAATAGGCAGAAAGACGCGATCCTTACACTCCTATCTCGCTTCATTAACATTTTCGCTTATGTTTTCTTTATCGTAATATATACTATATATACTTTGGCATAAATATTTTGGCATAATTGTGTTTTGGCATACATTTATGTTGACATAATTATCTTTTAGGCTAATTTGTTTTGGCATAAAATTTGCCAACCCTCTAGCTAGGGAGTTGTCATTTGGCTGCGGTTTTCTGTGAGGTGGAAGTACTTTCCCAGGCGAGCTGCTTTTATGCCGCCTACTTGTATTAAACACACACAGGCCAAGACAAACCGACATATTAATCATGAAGAATATTTTAAGTAAATAAGTAAGTTTTTATTGTGTATGGAAAGCAAGATAACAAAAAACAGGTCTTATTGTTGATTACAAAAAGTAACATTTGATCCTACCTTTTCAGGCGTATGCACATTTATAGGTATAGATATTACATTAACGCTAAATTTATATTTCTACTTATAATCTAAATATTCTTGTATGCTATAAAAACATTTTTTGGCCAACCATTCTTTAACAGTAGTTCTAAATTTAGAAAGGTTTTAAACTCCTTAAAACCCTCTGGTAATTTATTGTAGATTTTAATATACATAATGAAAGTATTATTAGCTACGACTGTTAATTTTGTACTTGGTTTGTGTAGTTTATTTTTATATACAGAGCGAAGATTTCTACTCGTTACCTGAGATTTTTGCGTGAATAAATATTTATGTTGATGGACAAATAAGCATATATCGAAGATGTAGAAACAAGGCAATGAACCTAAACACAGTTGTTTTAAGGTTGACAATATTGAACTAAACGTGCCAATGTCTGTGTGTCATTAGCAGAATGATGCTTATTGGCGTTCACGCGATTTCAACCTGTAAGCTATGTATGCATTTTTGACGACGACTGTACATAAATCCGAAAAGATGAATTCAGTGGTACCACATAAGGATTCTAACCTGAACGGATTGGTTAATAGTTGATTCTTTACATAATACACTGCTCTTGAGTGTAATTGTAATTTTAAATATGTGTCACACATAGATTACATATTCCATTTGTATGGAATATTTGTACGGATTGGTTAATAGTTGATTCTTTACTACATACACTGCTCTTTAGTGTAATTGTAATTTTAAATATGTATCACAGATAGATTACATATTCCATTTGTATGGAATATTTGTACGGATTGGTTAATAGTTGATTCTTTACTTAATACACTGCTCTTTAGTGTAATTGTAATTTTAAATATGTATCACAGATACATTACATATTCCATTTGTATGGAATATTTGTACGGATTGGTTAATAGTTGATTCTTTACTACATACACTGCTCTTTAGTGTAATTGCAATTTTAAATATGTATCACAGATAGATTACATATTCCATTTGTATGGAATATTTGTACGGATTGGTTAATAGTTGATTCTTTACTTAATACACTGCTCTTTAGTGTAATTGTAATTTTAAATATGTATCACAGATACATTACATATTCCATTTGTATGGAATATTTGTACGGATTGGTTAATAGTTGATTCTTTACTACATACACTGCTCTTTAGTGTAATTGCAATTTTAAATATGTATCACAGATAGATTACATATTCCATTTGTATGGAATATTTGTACGGATTGGTTAATAGTTGATTCTTTACTTAATACACTGCTCTTTAGTGTAATTGTAATTTTAAATATGTATCACAGATAGATTACATATTCCATTTGTATGGAATATTTGTACGGATTGGTTAATAGTTGATTCTTTACTTAATACACTGCTCTTTAGTGTAATTGTAATTTTAAATATGTATCACAGATAGATTACATATTCCATTTGTATGGAACATTTGTACGGTTTGGTTAATAGTTGATTCTTTACTTAATACACTGCTCTTTAGTGTAATTGTAATTTTAAATATGTATCACAGATAGATTACATATTCCATTTGTATGGAATATTTGTACGGATTGGTTAACAGTTAATTCTTTACTTAATACACTGCTCTTTAGTGTAATTGTAATTTTAAATATGTATCACAGATAGATTACATATTTCATTTGTATGGAATATTTGTACGGATTGGTTAATAGTTGATTCTTTACTTAATACACTGCTCTTTAGTGTGATTGTAATTTTAAATATGTATCACAGATGGATTACATATTCCATTTGTATGGAATATTTGTACGCATTGGTTAATAGTTGATTCTTTACATACACTGCTCTTTAGTGTAATTGTAACTTTAAATATGTATCACAGATAAATTACATATTCCATTTGTATGGATTTGCACATCTCAAGGGTAAAATATGGAGCAGATCTGTTACGTGTTGTTTGTTTGTCCTGTATTTATAAATATAAACTTGATTGATTGAACTAATATAAACTAATACAATGAACAGAAAAGATATATTTTTTTATGTTTGTTCATAATGGATAAGCCCAAAAATGATTAAACAATAATTCTTTCACATATAAAACGCTACATTATCAGTGAATACTTATATTAATATGTATATCTTTAATTGTACCACTTGATATATGTACACTCATAAATATTTATTGTAATATAAATTGATGATTTGAAAAAAGACCAATATTGGTTTTTTCTTTTGGTGTTTCTTCTTCGCAAATGGTCATTTTCAAAATGCAGGTAAATTAAAAAAAAAGAGATTAAAGCCATTTAAAATTAGAAAGATATAATATGATGTGATTTAAGGAATGTAAGACGTGTCTAAGTGCCCTTGAGGGCGAAATGGCAAACAAATGATTTTTATCTTTATCTTTAGTAACAGGTTAAGTTTTATTTAAAAAAAATTAGAATACCCAAAGTAATTTGCAACAATGTAACTAGAGGTATCAAAAATGCCCGCAGAAGACATTATTTAATGTGTTCTACAAAAACTATTAATGATACATAAAACAAAGCTATATATCTAACTATTATAATTGAAATCAATTCTATATTTATTCCATACATTACAGACCCTTGTCCGCAATAGGAGAGAGGAGGGCGCCATGAATAATTTTTAAGTTTATTTCATTGCAACTATATATGGTTTTGATAATTTTATTTTAATATTAAATGTATTTATTTCAAATGTTTATCATTTATGTAGCCTATTCATTTATATTACAGTATGACTTATTAATTAATATATATGTTGTTTGTGGAACCTCCGGATTAGAATCTAGCATGATTTTAGGAGGTATGTGGGCGTATGAAGGACGTAGTTAGTAATGCTACTTCGACACCAATGCTCGTTGGTTGGACTCCCATACAGGACAAACATATTTGTGTGCACAAATGTGTCTATTTGTCTCGGCCTAGGTGTTTACTATGTATCATATGTATTTAAAAAAAATGAATTTACATACATTTCTCAGTTGTCTAATACCCATAATAAAAACAGTGATTAAAATGTTATGTACATGTATATCTTTATGTGTGTATACATATAGTTTTATGTAGGTTATTATATGTATGGGTATGTATGTATCTGTGTGTACGTTTATATAAACTAAAGTATTTAACTTAAGTATGTTTATTATTTATGCTGCGCTACCTACCTATTTTGTTTTTTTTTTATCCTTTACCGTAAGGGTGTCTGGAAGAGATCGCTATGCAATAAGACCAACTTTTGTACTTTAATTTTAAGTTGTCTGTTTAATATGTATACTGTTCAATGTGATGCAATAAAGAGTATTGTATTGTATAATACAAGCTTCGTTTACCTTGGGGCTGGATGGGGTTGTGTAATTTGAGTGAAAATATTTATTATTTATATCTTGAC
This sequence comes from Pyralis farinalis, assembly GCA_947507595.1. NCBI lineage: Eukaryota > Metazoa > Arthropoda > Insecta > Lepidoptera > Pyralidae > Pyralis > Pyralis farinalis. The sequence goes on along the minus strand of OX382263.1, from coordinate 32,747,714 downwards.
GCCAAGTACCAAATGAAAAACAAAAAAGACATTAATTAATTTACGTCACTTTCATGATACCTCTTGCCATAATTATCCTTGATATTCACAAATTTGGTGAAAGGTACGATGCGCGAGGGTTAGATACCAATATTACGAGAAAATTACTTAAGTTATTTTCGGTCATGCACAATAATGCATTCACATACAACGGATAGATAAACAACGGATTAATTATCCATAACTTATCTGTCATGTGATATCGTAATGTAAACACGCACATCGTAAAAATACACCATGATTTTCGTAACGAAAACAGCAACAATATGTAGCACTAACCTGTAGTCAAATTGATGAAATAATACGCTGATCCAGTTACTTTTTACACAAATAGTTCGTTTTAATCAAATTTTCTTGATCAAACACATTAATTCATACATAATGTAGTGCACGCATCAGACGAAAAACAATTTCTGTAATGTATTGAAGAATGCGCACAGTACGTCACCAGTTAGAACTTTGTCACCGGTACGTTTCAAACGAGATAGGACCATTGCGCTTTAGGCGTAAATTACATCAAAATGAAGAATACAATTTGATGTTAGTCATTTTGAGTTGATTTTCGGCGATATCTATTGGTTTTAAGAACTTTGACCTATTTTTTTTTGATGATTTCCACAAAATTTGTTGAAAGGCTAATTTTATGAGACTGGCATTCTCAGTAAACCACACTTCAAATTTATTTTAACCATATCGATTTGTTTCCTCCGACATGCTGGTTACATTTTTGGCCAGTAGCATTTAGTTCAGTATACTTAATGAGTTAAATAATATTTGTAGCTGCTATTGTAGTAGATTAGAAATTATAGTAATTTGTAAATTTTAACTATGTACGTAAATTCTAAATTATTACTTCGATAAGAATTAATGGTATGGTATGGTATTCTTGGACAAGTGTATTGGTATCGTACCTCTCAACATTGCCTATTATTGTGGCATTCGGTTGTCTCCCGATGCGAATACAACAATAACATGACATTGCATGTCTTTTTACACAATCAAAGCAAGAGTCAATAAGGCTGAAGATTTATAACAAATTAATATAATTTATCATTTCTAGATGTTTGGCGGTATAATTATTATGTATTTAGACTAAAAAATAAAATAAATAACATTCTTTCTAATACCTAGTATCCAATGCCATTAAATTGTATTAAAAAAATATTACAAATTCAACTCTCAATCATCCGGATTTCTTCCTATGCTTTTGGCTAGTGATATTGTTAATGAATTAATTAAAATTATTTTAATTCAGTATAAAATTAGTTTTAGGGGAGAATTTTGATAGTATTTTTTATTAGAAATTATACAGTAATGAAAAAACTGAAATATAACACGTTTATGTACTTTTTGGAAGATGTGAATAAGTTCATCTAGAAAACCTTGTAACAATCACTATCGTTTTACTGGTGGTATTAAACTACAGGCTTGGGTCTGTAACCTTCCCGAGTATATTTTCAGTACAGTTCCTAAAGCTGGAACATCTAGAGTTTAGATTTTGAAATGGTTCGAAACTGAAACTTGGCTGTCTGGGCTAGATCTCTTTGCCTATCCCATTGGGGATAAAAATAACGAAAAAAAGAATTCACCGCTGTATGACCAGATTCTGTGTATTTCTACTTTTTATTAGATTTTGAACACCACCAGTAACGTTACAACTTAAAACTCATACTCATGGGTCAGGTACTAATTACATTAGCAGTCGGTATGTTATGTTTATTTTATTATTATATTATTAGCACTAGCGTTTAATTATCGGTAATAGGAATCCATAAGATTTTATACTACCAAAGTTAGTTCAAATCAAACACACCTAAAGAAATTTTGACTTTAAAAATGATCGGTACATTTTATCGCTTTTGAATCTCTTACCCAGGTATGAATTCCTAGTACAGAATTTTGAATTATTATGTAGATCATTAAAATGAGAATTCAAGTAGGTATAATATAGTTTACAAAAATGAGATGACGACGAGCTTTCTATTTTTTTCGTGTGACATATCAAACGTACGTGAGTTAATTTCTAAAGACAATTTTTTCTAACAAATACAGTATACTACATACTACATAAATACATATTATATACTACATAAAAGATAGCTTGATTTCTGCGATAGTAATTATCGACGTTTCTTACTACTATCGATGCTAATGTAAAATATAATTGGGTTTAATTTAATTACAAACGTTACTAAATTATAAATGAATATTTTAATATAAAATATATTTATTCTCTTAAAGGAGTACACTCCAAATCCATATTTGAATCAGTTTCTGAATCGCTAGAACAATCTTGTCAATTTATTATGAACTCTTGTTCTCAAATATTATCAAATCAGATGTCCCGCTCCCAATCTTCTTCCGTTATTTTTCTGCATTTGGTTATTCTTCCAGTCTTCTGCAGATACATTGTCGACCGCACTTTTTAATAACTGCAACATTTTATTTGCCGTGAAAGGCGGTGTTCTGTTGTGTCTGGCAGCGTAACCTTAAAAGAACACATATTTTTACTAACATTAATTTTATTATACTGTAGTTAATACTTAAAGAACCTATCTAACTGAAATTCAAGCAAACAAACCTTTGACTTGGGCCCAGATAAGCTCGATAGGATTATACTGGCAGTGGTACGGGGGTAGACTTATGACCCTTTTCGTGGGCTACATCATCACATACGTTGGAGTACTAGATTTGTGCAGACCAACTAGTCTTAATAATTAATTTTTGAGCATAGTTTCACTGGCCTCCATTCCTTTTTCTTGAAGCCATGCAATGATTTCTAATTTTCTGTTTGCCGAAATTGGTAGTTTGTGCTTTTGGACCGAGTGGTATGGGGCGTTATCCATAATAATGCAATGTGGCTCCTTTAAATTATCTAATTATTTTTTAAAACCACTCCTTAAATATTTCAAACTTCATTTCCTCGTGGTATTCAGTGGTTTAGTTGATTTGAATGCCAATAGGCAATTAGGCACAAAACCAGATGACGTCCCAGCATGAGTGATGATTAATGATTAATATTTAATATCATCGGTCCAAGCTTTGGATACGGTATGATTGACGTTTAGCCATGTCTCGTCTAGAAACACTACTTTGTCCCAGTTTGTGATTTTTTTGACTTTTCGGAGAAAATTCACTCGAGCAAGAGCAATGTCGGTTCTTTCCATTATAATTTTTCTTTTGTCACTTTTTTATAGGAAAAACCAATATTTTTCAATATCTTCGATAAAGATGGTCACGATGATTCATCGCCCATCACTAAGTAGGTCGGCATGCATATAAAGTATGACATTGACACGTACTGTCTGTACTATTACGAAATTCAGGACTTCATAGAGTTTGGCTACGATCTTCTGAGTAGTACTTCCGTACTTCCTTAGACGGACTACCGCTTCGAGTCTCGAAACAGAAAATACACACACAGTGCAATAAACATATTGCACTGTGTGTGTATTTTCTGTTTAATTTCTATAAAATCGAAAAAATAAAACTTGTTACGCGTGAGACGGCAGATGGATAACTCAATCTTGTAAAATTTTATTTACCGAAACTTTTTGTTTTTTAGTATTTTGTTCTTGTAAATTATATCTCACTTTAAAAATTAAAGTAAAGAAATTTAGTGTAATACTGTCCAGTGGTATATACGTATAATTCTCTTGATTGTTTTACATCCTGTATTGTAGAGTAACAACCGAGCGATGCTGAGACATGAAATCTTCATTTGGTAGATTTGACAAAAATATGTAGCCACACCGGAACTGTCAAAATCAGTTTCATATCTACTCATGTATCCATATTTTTCCAGATTTTGAATACATTTGCATTTCTTCAGAAACACAATTAACCCAATCAAACATGTTTCATTCCCATCAACAAGTATACAGACCGCCGTGTAGCAGAAGAAAATTGCAATCTGAGGTGTATAATTGCGATTTGTGTGACGAAGGTGGATGGCTCAGTGAGACTGATATGCAAATCCACAGAAAGGATGGGCATGCTCAGGAGCTATGGGAAATGTGGCTAGGCCCGTCTACATTTATATGCTTGGTACGTAATCTCACCATTGGACCACTGTACTAGAACATTTGTGTACAGGAAGAAAGTCGCGAGCTAGCTTCCCGCACGAGACCAACATGTGCTGTGCATGAACACTTTATTGGTCATTAGGTGTTTATTAAAGAAAGTATAATGATTGACGAGCCCGGTGGCGGAGTGGTTAGTAATATTACTTTAACACTAAGATTTGTGGATTTGATTCTCACACGAGACAAACATTTGTGTGATGTACAATCTATACAGATAAATAAAATTGGAGTTTCATATTAAAATAACCGCTTTTTACTAAATGCATATGGATGTATGCACGGTACATATACCAAAATGAATATTTTTACAATTTTTTCTGTCTGTCTTGTCTGTTTGTTCCGGATTATCTCTGAAACAGCTGGACCGATTTTGACGGGACTTTCACTGGCAGATAGCTGATGTAATAAGGAGTAACTTAGGCTATTTTTATTTTAGATATTTTATTTATTTTTATTAATATAAATAAATAATAAAAAAATAACTATTCTGCGCGGACGAAGTCACGGGCACAGCTAGTAAATAATAAAAATGTAATGATGATGTAATATAATTTTGTAATGGGTATATTTACGCATCTTGTCAGGATCTCACTTACATGTGGGCACTTGGTGGGTATAGTGTAGCAAGATAATTTGAGAGTGAAGGTTACTGTGGCAATGATAAATAATACATTATTAAATATGTCATTGTGACCAACTTTTTAGGAGAGGTAGGGCGCATGAAAGCAGCCCGTCTGGGGAAGAACCTCCACGTCACAGAAAACCGCGGCCAAATGACAACTCCCTAGAGGATTGTTGTGTTCCTGTGTGTGAGCGAGGTCACCAGTAAGCTCCTATGGAGTTGCTGTGTTTGCAGCAGAGGTGGCATCGCACGAGAGTTGATGTATTACAAACGTTTGTAGGTTACGGTACCTGCTTTACATTAGGTGGACTATACGCTTGTAAGCCTCCCGTCTTAGTACAAGTCAGGTTTAATCTGATAGTGATTAAACATGAGAGCTGCATAACTAATACAGAATAACCCGTCAGTATAATATGTAAACTGCTCCATATGAGAGCTACTAGACTCCCCACTTTGACAATAGCCTCACACAATAATTAAACGGCCTACCACATGACCCTAAAATCAGTGCCAATATCAGTGCCAATATATTGTGGTGTGTGTGTGTGGTGGGGGGGACCCTAGATCCTACCATAAATCGCCTCCTGTATAGGCAAATCTAACCGTATTTTATTGTTTACCCTAACTCTAAAATAACTTTGGGCAAGCTCACATTGGGGGATGATTATCGTTTAGGGAGCATTGTTGGCACATGTGCAGCGAAATTGAAACTGATTTCTACACGTATGCGCTCGAGTGAGTGTCGGATCAAGAGCAGTCTGTGCACGGTCGATTACCTACACACTGGCAGGGACGTATTTCAATTTATTCAATTCAATTTTACAATCCTACAATTGTGTCTGAATATAACTAATTATACTAATTATAATTTAAATAATAATGTCACAATATCTTATACTTTACACTGAGCGAACACAGATTGCTTGTTTACGTTGCAGCGCCACCTAGCGGCTATTGTATGTAAAGTATTAGCTGATTTCATCCCCACCACCACTGTCCCGATATCGCTTTGCCAAGAGGGGAAGTCAATTCCAAAACTTCCTACTCCTACGAATTTCTTCTGATTAAATTCATTGTGAGTTCCAAGGCAGCTGTAGTTTAACCCCCAGGATAGCAATGAACTTCACTGTTCATTTTTTTTTGTGGTCACTGCTGTTAATTCTGGCTACACAGGAGACACATGGGGGGCTTGTTGCTCACGTCCGTTTTTTTTGTTGTACTATGATCTGCGATCAGTCTTTTTTTTTCCATCGACTATGAGCAGATATTATAAAAGTTCCAGTTCTGTGAGAGAAGTGATCCATTGACCATTACTCCCGCATTCACAAATCTAACTCGATTATGTGGTTACGTTTCAGTCTTTTTCTATAATTTATGCTTCCAAGTCCCACTGCCAGAGGATTTGGATGCATAGCTATTCGCTGTTTGTAGCTAGTCATAGATAGCTTTATTTCATCATTGACTGTGTTGATGTTTAGCTCTCCATGCAATTCACTGTTTCTCAGGAACCATGAAGCGTTGGTCAGGTTTCTAAGAATGCCATTTTGAGCTCTCTGTATGTATGTTGTATTGGATTTACAAGCAGATCCCCACAGTTGAATACCGTATGTCCATATAGGCTTTAGTATGACCTTGTAGATAAGAAGTTTATTGTCTGTACTTAGCACTGAATTCCTTCCAAGTAACCAATGAAGTGTCCGATATCTAAGATATAGCTGTTCACGTTTTTTTTGTAGGTGTTTTCAGGAGACACACTGGTGGGTATGAGTGGTGGCCTTGTCCCGTTGTCCCGATATCGCCCCTGATTTTAGGGCCGTGTGTAGGGAGTTTTAATGACATGTGCGTGAACCGATGCGGCAGACGGAGTCTGTCTGCCTGCTTGCATTGTGCACTGGGTCTTCTATAACAAATAGTTGGGGATGGCATGTTGCATTCCATAACGCTGCCACCAGCGCACCTGTTGAATGAGTCACTATGAGACCACATTCCTCATGCGCACATGCAGTTCGCAATGCATTTCAATGTGCCGCCGTCATGTATATTAAATATGGTTGTTTGTTTTGGTCTTAGTGTTTGCAGCTGTATAACAACTCCTTGAACTGTTGTGTTCGTGGGATTGAGTCAGTTTACCAGGCTAGTTGCTATGTAAGTAGCAAGGATGAGGATTATAGTTCAATGTACATTTGCAAGAGTACCTTTTTTTATATGACATACAAGCATACGGCCCACCTGCTGTAAAACGGTTACCGTAGCCTATAAATGCAATAGATTAAGTATTATTAGCTCAATGCCACCTCTGCTGCTAACACAATAACTCCTTAGGAGCTTACTGGTATTTGCTACACCTCTCGATCCATATTGAGAGGTGTAGCAATAAATAACTAATACATCTGGATAAATGACTTATTTTTTTTTTCAAAAAGTAGGTTAGTTGTAGAGCCAAGGAAGACCAAGACTTACTTACGCTTTGTCATTGAAAGTCGGGAGCCCTAGGGACCGACAAGCGTGCATGAAAAGAGCTATGAATGTTAATGAAGTGAGGTGTGTAAGGACTGTGTCTCATGGCACTTGGTTCAGTGAAGAAATACATAAATACAAATTTATGTGTCACAGCACAGCCATGTAAACTTTGTGTCACAGTCATGAAAACTTTGTGTAACAGCCATGTAAATTTTATGCTACAGCCATTAAAATTTGGTGTCCCAATTTATGTAAATTATGTGCAACATCCACATAATTTTGTATCACAACCCTGTAAATTTTGTGTCACACAATTAAAATTTTGTGTTGCAGTCATGCACAATACCTCAAAAGGACAACAAATCACTCATAAAGCATATCAAAATGGACCACTTACTAAGTTCGGAGAATGCGTTACGTGTAGAACGAGAAATCTTTATCTGCGAGCTCTGTTCCCATATATTCTTCAACAAAACGTTGCTAAAATGCCATATGGCAAAGCATTTCTTACCTCGCAAACGGCTCCAAGAGAACAAAGTGGTGATAATTAAGTGCCCAAAATGTAAAAAACGCTTGAAACCGGCGGCCTTGTGGAGCCATATGGAGTACCATAGACTACAGAGTATCTCGGTATGTCCGATTTGTTTGGAAAAATGCTTAAATAAAGCAGATTTGAAGGAGCACTTGAAGAGACATCCGAAGTACTATCATTGCAACATGTGTGGATATAATACCATAAAGTATGATTATTTTAATGAGCATATAAGAAGGCATAAGATAAAGAATAATGTGGCCTCCAAAGATGTGGATGTGGAGAGGTATTTTCTGCCGAGTCTTCGAGCGTTCAAACAGAGTGATCTTGTACAGTATGCAGTGAAAGGTAAGTTTTATTGATATGGCTTTAGTATTTCGAAGTTTGTGATACCTTTAGTCAGTTTTGACGAGCTCGGTGGCTTAGTTGTGAATGATGCGACTTTGACACCAACACTCGTGGGTTTGATTCCCAAACAAGGCAAACATTTGTGTGCATGAACATATCTGTTTTCTTGGTCTGGATGTTTTAAGAGAGGTAGGGCGCATCAAAGCCGCCCGTCTGGGAATACCTCCACCTGAATACGTCTGGGAAAACCGCAGCCAAATAACAACTCCCTAGAGGGTTGTTGTGTTCCTGCGTCTGAGTGAGGTCATTAGTAAGCTCCAAAGGAGTTGCTGTGTAAGCTGCAGAGGAGGAATCAAATACAAAAATACTAATACAAAATAATTTATTTCAGTAACTTGAGATATAAAAACAATGGTAGTTGCTGGAATTTCCTTTTAACCTGTCGAGTCCTGACTGCCATATATATGGCACTTGCCACCAGTACTTGCCAATGGTACCACCGGGTTTCAACAGTTTAGGAAAAACTATGCTTGTGCCAGGAGGCTCCACTCTTTCTTAGCGCTAATATTTTTATGATTAGGTACTAAAACTATTTTTTAGAACTATATAAAACAACGAAAATTTCAAACAATAGTAATACAAACAAAAACATAATTTTATATCACTAAGTAAATTACTTAGTGTGTATGTGAGTGTGTGTATGTGTGTTTATCTGTGGTAAATTGTGTAGTGTAGCAAAATCTGGGTGTCTGTTTGTGCGTATGACAATTAAGGAAGAGGGCTGGTAAAAATGGTACAAGTACAGCTATATAAACATTTTATTAATTAGAGTCTCCACTTCATCATAACATAGTTCTATTAACCAGGTTGTTAACATTGCTTTACACTCGTAATAGGGTTTATTATATATGTATATTTCTTTATTTACTTTATTATATAGGAAGGTAGAGCGTGGGTGAGTTGCACTCTTGCAAAATCAGTTTTAACGAAGGGAACGTGAGCCACAACATGCCGTCTTCTTCTGGTTACAAGTCTCATGATTATATGGTAGGGATTTGTGTTTCTTTAATATCATTATATAGTTCGATATATAGTTTCCTTATTGATAGCATATCACAAGTCTGATATAAGATAGTAGTGTAAAAAGTTATTTTTTTAAAGTACATCACCTTAAGGAGGGCTCTTTGAGCTCTTTCAATCTCTAGGAAACGCATTTTTAATGCGCCACCTCAAACAGGAATGCGGTATGTAATGATTGTTGTACAAGGGAAATATAAATTTTGTTTAAGAGGCTTTTTGGGACTATACCTTGAACATATATATGAATTTACGTATCCTACTAGACATTTGCTCGATTTGAGGGTTCCAAGTTAGTCTTTCGTCTATTACTATATCTAGATATTTAGTATTATTAACTTTTGCTATTGAGGGGCAATTGCAGTCATTGTTTGGGATTTTGTCACATGAATGTATTTTTATATTAAAGTTTTGGGTGGGCTGTGTATTGCTATATATACTGTAACAAATGTAATTGGTTTTGGATGTGTTTAGAGTAAGGAGATTGTTTTTAAGCCATTTAGCGACCAGAGCCATACTCTGTTCAGCATTTCTACGAGTGACATCCCAATTTGAGCCAGCAAATACTATAGCGGTGTCATCCGCATAGCTAAAAATTTGTGTGTTTTTTAGTGTCATGTTGCACAAGTCATTGATGTAGATAAGGAACAAGGTTGGCCCCAGCACGCTTCCCTGCGGAACACCGTAGTTTACTCCGGCACCATCACTGATATGACCGTCGAGTTTTACTTTTTGAATCCGATTTGATAGATAGGATTTGAATATGGATAATTCTTGGGCTCTAATTCCGATTTTTTTCTAATTTAATTAAAGGGATGCGAACGGAGACTGTATCAAAGGCCTTTTTTAGATCAATGAAACAAGTTAAACATTTAGTGCATTTATCTATTATTAACTATAGTTGTAGTTAGGGATGTCACGGCATCTTCTGTCGAAATTCCGTTTCTAAAGCCAAATTGTGAGTTTGAAAGTATGTTAAAAGAGTTAAGATAATTTAGTAGTCTAGAGTTCAGCATTTTTCTAATATTTTTGATAGGACCGTGAGAACTGATATGGGCCTATAGTTATTGATATCATCTGCGTCCCCTCCCTTGTGTATAGGAGTAATAACAGATTGTTTAAGTGAAGACGGAAATATACCTATAATAATAGCCGATTTTTCCATTGAGCAGCCCACCGAGTTGGTTAGGCTTGTAACCATATTAACCAAGTCATCCTTGCTTTCGTTTTGTTTTTTTGGCACGTTTTTTATTTCAAAGTTCGCTTTCCTACTGTCCTGCTGTGTAAATTCCAGCTTTTCTTCCAGAATTGCAATGTACTTTCTGTCTTCTTTAGTTATTTCTTCCAGTGTATCGATTCGTCTTTTGAAATCTTCACTTTGTGTCATCAAAAACGCAACGGAGCTTTCAATATTATTATTAGTCTGGATGTCTTTAATGTAGCAGCATTTTTTGCAAATTCTGTAGATTGGGCTTCCATCATGTTTGAGAACATATTTTGGATCTCTTTGCGCAGTAAGGTGAGTTCATCACTGTACTCCTCCCTTCGCCTTTTAAGTGTAGATGATACGAAGTTTGGAGGCGTGGTATAAGGTTGTGCGCCGGTACGATCCAATTCCGTATCACAATAAGATTGGAGAGACAAGTGAATGCAGGGAACGGCATGAGAAGAGCGTTGGGTAAACTTCTAGGCAGCCTAAATCTAAGCCAGAAGGCACTGCTCGTTGTACACAACACAGTGGTAATCCCAACGCTAACTTATGGAAGTGTAAGTTGGGTACGGCAGAGAGAACATGAAAGTAGAATAAATATGGCCGAGATGCCGAGAGTATTACGCGAAATTAGTGGCGTAATGCTTGCTGATCGCGTTCACAATGATAACGTAAGAAAGAGAGTTGGTCTGAAAGAGAATGTCGGTGTTAAGTAAAGGTATGCTCCGTAGGTTCAGACATGTAGAAAGAATGCAGGCTGAAAGAATAACGACATGGATATACAACTCGACGAGCTTGGTGGCGCAGTGGTGAAACCCGCTGTTATGCTACTTTACACCAGCGCTCGTGGGTTCGATTCCCACACAGTACAAACATTTGTGTGCATGAACATGTCTGTTTGTCTTGGTCTGGGTATTTTCTATGTATAACAAGTATGTATTTAGAAAAAAAAAATGTATTTACGTATGCTTTGTCACCTGTCTAGTACCCATAACACAAGCTTCGCTTATATTGGAGCTAGATGGCGCTGTGTAATTCGTCCAACAATATTTATTATTATTTATTTATTAACTCGAAAGTGGAAGGATGTAGGAGCTGAGGAATACTAAGACTCACTACCATGACCAAATAGATCATATTTTAACAGACGTTGACGTCAGGAACCAGTGAGCGTATATGAAAAGACCTATCAATGTTAGAGTAGCAAGTCAATTGTGTAAGGATCGAGTCATGTGGTAATCCGTTTTTTTTGCCTATCCGTTGTCTAGGGCCTTAGAGTGAAAATATATATAGATTATGAAATATTTCATTAATTGTCGTCCTCTTCTTCTTACCGTTATACCGTTTCCTAATCCATTAAGATTGGCGGGGTCCGCTACCTAAGACTAAGGATTTGGTGGAGATACTGATTTTTACATGAAGCCACTGCCGTCAGACCTTTTTTTTATTCTACGTTGGGAGACATACAAGCATAACGGCCCACCTTTGTAAAGCGGCTACCGTAGCCTATTAACGCTTGTAATATATATTAAGTATCACTCGTGCGATGCTTCCTCTGCTGCTTACACCCTCCTCTGCTGCTGGAGCATACTGGTGACCTCACTCACACGCAGGAACACAACAACCCTCTAGGGAGTTGTTATTTGGCTGCGGTTTTCCGTGAGGTGGAGGTACTTCTCCAGACGGGCTGCTTTGATGTGCCCTACCTCTCTTAAAACATCCAGACCACAAACTGATATGTTTATGCACACAAATGTTTGCCTTGTGTGGGAATCGCACCCACGAGCGTTGGTGTCAAAGTCGCGTCATTCACGACTGAGCCATCCAGAGCGACAACCAGATCATTATAAGGTCACACGTCTATCGAAATATCATTTCTTGGACGTGCTGGTGCTGGTAATTACAAATATGTACATAAATTCAAAAATACTAATTTATTGGTACAATCGAAAAGGACAACGTTCACGGTTGACCATTTAACAACAAACCTCCCTTGTACGTGTTTTCGAAGCTAGTCCATCCCTTTATTTATTAAACCAATAATAAGACTTTTTGTTATAGTTATTAAACTTTATATCATCAAACTTTCGCCACAGCTAGTAAAATATCAATAAATGTTAATAGTCAAACAATAATTCGACAATAAGTCGAAACCATTTCTTTGTTTTCGGGGTTATTTTAAGTTGCCAGATGCCAGATTTTGCATCCACATTTCTTTTTACCTACCATTTTTAGGGTTCTATAAACTAAAGGTGTTTTGTCCGTAAAAAGTCTTTTGTTGTAAGATACGACACTTCAATACTATTAGTGGACATTATTAAACAAAAGTGAAGATCGCGTTGACCACTACAAGCAAACATAGCCCCTTAGACAATTCAACATAGCCCTTAAGGGGGTCAACCTTGAACTTCGTCGATATGCCGGATTCGAAACTGGGACCTGTTGATCACAACGCCGGTTTATTTAATTAAACGTGTTTTTGTTTAGGTTTGAAGTTATTCAACAATATAAGCATATGCATACTATGCAGAGAAATTTGCACGACAAACACACAAATGAAACGGCATATACTGTGCGACCATTACTCTGAGAGAAAAGTGGAGAATAAACAACAGTATGTGTGCTATTGTGGAGAACAATTCTTCAACAATGTTCTATTGAAGCAACATATATTTAAAAATCATCAGGGTAAGTGTTGAAACATGTTTATCATGGGCAGAATTATTATTAATGAGCCCGGTGGTCGAGTGTTTACTAACACTACTATGACACCAAGGCAAGGGTTAAATTTTTTTTTATAGAATTTACTGAGGCATACTGCTCAGCGAGCTCGATGGCATCGTTGCGCGTGTCATCAACACGCAGGTTAAGCAACGTCGACCGCAGCCTGTCTATCGATGGCTTTATCTATCTCGAGTTTCTCCGCGTTCGGAGGGCACGTTAAGCCGTCGGTCTCGGCTGTTGTCGATAGATGACAGTCGATAAGTTATGTCAGTGGCCCTCGGGCGGCTTGAAAACACCGGCCTCCGCCAAACCGCAGTCGATCAGCGTGGTGGGGTACGCTCTAAACCCCTTCGGTTGAAGGGAGACCCGTATCCCTGCAGTGGGACGAGTGAGGGTTTATGTGGTATACGGCCCACCTGATGTGAAGCGGTTACCGTAGCCTATAAACGCTTGCAATACATTAAGTATCACTCGTGCGATGCCACCTCTGCTGCTAACACAGCAACTCCTTAGGAGCTTACTGGAACACAACTTGGGAGTTATTATTTGCAAGTTAATCTAACTTACTTTGTGTGCTTCCGCCACCAATTTGTCGGCCTAGCGCCGGCCGGCACCCACTCACTACCGTCAATAGATGCACCATGTCGACGCTGCCATGGCTGCTCCGGTAGTCTCTGCCACGGCTGCTGCGGTCGTCCGCCATCTGGAACAGAATTATTTTTTTAGTATTGCATCTACTAACGGTAGTTAGTGCCGGCCGGCGCTAGGCCGATACCCCGCAAGGGATTTGGCATGAAGTTATATATGTATACAATTCGTCGCAACATTCATAAATAATATGTAATATTGTCGGAGAAGCCCCAAAGTAAGCGAAGCTTGTGTCATGGGTACTAGACAACTGATAAACATACGTAAATACATTTTTTTTTGTAAATACATACTTATTATACATAGAAAATACCCAGACCAAGACAAGCAGACATGTTTATGCACACAAATGTTTGTACTGTGTGGGAATCGAACCCACGAGCGTTGGTGTCAAACAGCGCGCTTCACCACTGCGCCACCGAGCTCGTCGTAATCTTAATATCTAATACTGTTTCGGCAGATTCAAATAAAGCTGATGACGCCTCATCATCAAATTACGTGACTGAAGTCGATGTTAATGAAATCATGGATGAAGACAATGTAAATGAAGTCGCTGAAGATCTTGAAGACCCTAAATATCAGATACCGCTTAAAATTGAGGTGATAGGACATGGTGATATTGTAGTACATGTTCCTTCATAGTTTATCTTTTTTTCTATACCACTAAGGTGACAATCAAGCATACGGCTTGCCTGATGGTAAACAGTCACCGTAGCCTATGGACATTTGCAACACCAGGGGTGTCATTCATGCGTTGCCGACCCTCTAAAAACCTGTTCACGCATTTCTTGAAGAACTCCATGCTGTAGTCCCTTGGAAAAACCTCGGCTGGGAGCTCATTCCACAACTTGAGAGTTCTCGGAAGAAACTTCTCTGGAATCGCACAGTACGCGACTATTGCGGTTCCAGCGTGTGAGGGTGAACTCCCCGCCGTCGGCGAGCGGTGCGGTTATAAAAATCGGCCAAGTGCGAGTCGGACTCGCGCACTAAGGGTTCTGTACCACTATCTATAAAAACGGCAAAAAAATCACGTTTGTTGTATGGGAGCCCCCTTAAATATTAGTTTTATATTAATTTAATTATTTATTCTTAAAATGAATATATAACTAAATATTCTGTGAATATTTCAAGCGTCTACTTGTTGCCGTTATCAATATCGAGCAAAAACGAGCAAAAAAAAATCACGTTTGTTGTATGGGAGCCCCCTTAAATATTTATGTTATTCTATTTGTATTTGTTGTTATAGCGGCAACAGAAATACATCATCTGTGAAAATTTCAACTGTCTAACTATCACGGTTCGTGAGATACAGCCTGGTGACAGACGGACGGACAGCGAAGTCTCAGTAATAGGGTTCCGTTTTACCCTTTGGGTACGGAACCCTAAAAAGTAGCTGTCGGCATAATTTTGAACAACTCTTCAGAACACAACCCGTTGTACAATCGGTAGAACGCATAAAGAGAGGCAAAATCTCTCCTTAAACTTAAGGGTTCAATACCGTGTGTAAGCTTAGGATTGTCGACAATACTCACAGCTCGTCTCTGAATCGAATCACACGGTCCAAGCTGGTATTCAGGTGCTCCCGTCCAAAGGTGACTGCAGTACTCCAAGTGCGTTCTGACTTGAGACTTATATAATATAAGTCTTTGCCCCGCACTGAAGTACTGCTTAGCCCTGTTGAGCATACCAAGTTTTTTGGACGCCAGCTTGACCAGGTGATTTCGATATTGCACATCACAGGAGATCTCGACGCCAAGCATCCTAATACTTTTGGTGACGGTAAGAGGTGTGTTCTGGAATTTAGGAACCACAGCAAATGGAGTTTCCTTAGCGGTGAACGCGCAAACTTATCTTCAGCCATGCAATTCTGTAAGAGCAAACGTCCTTACATCCTCGGAAACATCGGCTGTTACAGCCTTGAACACAAAATTGTAATTCTTTGGTGTCGCTTTTCATGGTTGTGCGACACTAGCGCCGCAAGGCTGCGTTTGGAATTGGAATTCTACAAGGCAAACAGCTTCGCGTATGCTTACAGCCTTATAGAATACCAAATAATTTAGCCGTGATCGCAGTAGACGATGTCAAAGCTGTGACATCTGTGATCACAGCGACGCACACAGCCATTACGAGTCGCTTAGAGAATTGCATGGCAGTAGAGTATGCAGAAATTTTAAAATCGTATATGTACAGGTGTTCCGTATGTACAGACGACAGACCAAGCCATTGCATCTTGTGTGAGTAGCAGTAAAAGGTGAAATTGACGTCGATTTGTATTTTTTTTTGTACCACGTCGGGAGGCATACAAGCTACGGTACCCGCTTTACATCAGGTGGGCCGTATCCACCTGATGTAAAGCGGGTACCGTAGCCTATTAACGCTAGCGATATATTAAGTGTCACTCGCGCGATGCCTCCTCTGCTGCTTACACAGCAACTCCTTGGGAGCTTACTGGTGACATCACTCACACGCAGGAACACAACAGCCCTCTAGGGAGTTGTTATTTGGGTGCTGTTTTCTGTGAGGTGGAGGTACTTAACCAGACGTGATGCTTTGATGCGCCCTACCTCTCATCTTGTATAGCTTTATGTGTGTACTACAACAAACGTTCGCTATGGTGAAACTGTTATTCTGTGACATTCTTTCACACGAAATAACTGAAGTCCGTTCGCCTGAACGAGTCGAGATAAAGAATGTAAACAAACAATCAGGGGAGCTCAACATTTTTATTGAGTAATGTAGTCTCCTTATGAAGTCACCGCCACTACACTACCACTATTCTTTTATTTAGTGTAACTTATTATGTGTCTAACAACATTAAAGTGAAAAACTACAACCAGACTAATACAAATCTTGTCTACCAACTGAAGAGATAGCGACAAGACATCAAAGTAGGCATATTTTTATATGTCATTACTAAATATATAATAATGGCATGTGTCTTACTTAAACATACATAGATCATATGCTATTTTACTATATTATTAGTTTCTATTAAAATTTAATTAATTGTCGACTCGACCATGTAATTATTACTTATAAATGTGACGAATTCATGTACAGACACGATTCCCGTACCAATATTTAAAGACAATAATACTTCGGGACAATTACGCTGCGTACTGCCGCACTGTCGTTCCCGCCTGCGAGAGAAAAGGACGGGGATACTTATCGCTTGACTTGTAACGAAACTCAGTAAAGGCCGGAGTGTTTACCATTTTTATCTCTTCTCGGTGAACGCACTTTACATATAGAATTTTTTTACAATTTGTTCTATTCTTAATATATTGATTCAATAGAGTGGTCCCAGTTGGCATCCCTGGGCGATGTCAATCGGTAACAAGTGGGATTTAAATTTAAAAGTGAAAAATTCGTAGCCGCCGGGGACATCGTCACAACCGCCAGTTCATTATTACCTCCTCATGAGTACTTTTACGGTCGGCCGTAAACCTCGGGAGTTTGTATTTATATATTCGAATCAACTAGGCATCTCGCTGGTATGCCATGCCTCTTCTGCAAGGTGCCTAGTTAATTCAGACGGTTTGTATAAATGTGAGAAGAGTGACGATATCGACTCTCTCTATTGTTGACGAGACATCAATTTGTCGATCCATAAGTCATAACTAGCTTGACCGCCCGACGTAACGGACGTGTTTATAGAGTGCTACTGCAGTGTCATCCTCTTCTAATACAGATTGTAACGAGAAGAGATCTAGCACCATGTAAACTATATTTGTAATTTGTCAATAATTAATTATAAAATAAATACTGCTATGCCTTACATTACTCTTTTGTTTCATTAACATTCATAAGCTATTAAATAATTTTAATTGCAATCTACCACCACCTATATATATCAAACTTTCCTTATCCCATTATATGGTTGGCAGTCTCCCTTCAACTGAAGAAGTTTAGAGCATACTCCGCCACGTTGCTCATCTACGGGTTGGCGGAGGCCTGTGTTTTCAAGCAACCGGAAGGCCACTGTCTTCATAATGACTGTCGTCAAACCGGCAGAAGCCGGCTTAACGTGTGAAGCAAAGAGAAACTAGAAGCAGAAGAGGTAGATAGATCTCTCCATAGACAGGCCGCTGCCGGCGTTGCTTAACGCTGCTTCCTTCGCATGCGAATTGGCGAGAACACATAGAATGCAATTATTTATTTATTTATTATTTACATACAAATATTGAGCCTTGCAGATAATTCCAATGCCCTCAATATTGTCCAAACATTGATATTATTTATCAAGTACACATAAATTCGATTATATATTAAATACATTCAATTATAATTAAAATACATTCCCATAAATTTCGTTCTACCTGAAACTCTCTGCATATTCTACAGCCGTTCTGTGAAACTACTTTAGTACAACTGAACAAGTCGACCGCTGGATATTTTAATGCCAAAGCAATTGATTGATTGATGACAATTGACAACCAATCCAAAACAGCAATCGCATCGATTGGTCGGAGGTCGGAGCGCAAGCTGCTACAGTTGTTCTGGTGCTCTGGAGTACGAATAGTTTGTGATATCATAAGTTTTGGGCATAAAGAAAATATTTAAATAATATAATCAAATCAAAAATCTTTTCCACGTGTTTGGATCACATTTTTTTTTCATGAACATGTTTCTGATGCAGCTATTTACATAATAAAATTGGCATAAATAAAATAAAGCAATAAATCACGTAACTACAGGAAAGTCTATGTTACCTCTTATTTCTATAAATTGTTGTATGTATGTATTGTATATCTTCACGCCAGGTCCCTTGCGGGGTAGGCAGAGAGAACCGAGCGCCATAAGACGCGATCCTTACACACTTCACTCGCTTTCACATTCATAGTTCTTTTCATGCATGCTCGCCGGTTCTTAATGCTTCTGATAAAACACGACCAATTTGGTCATGGTAGGTTAGTCTTAGTCTTCCTCGACTCCTACATCCTTCACTTTCGCATTGTATATCCGTTTCGTAATTTTTTCATCTTGCATTCTTTCTACATGTCCGAACCAACGGAGCATGCCCTTTCTTATCTTAACACCGACACTCTCTTTCAGACCAACTCATCGAACGCGGTCTACAAGCGTTATGCCACAAATTTTTCGCAGTGCTCGCATATCGACCGCATTTATTCTACTTTCATGCTCTCTCTGCCATACCCAGCTCTCACTTCCATAAGTTAGCGTTGGGATTAGCACCGCGTTGTGTACAGCGAGCTCTGCCTTCTGGCTTAGATTTCGGCAGCCTAACAGTTTACCCAACGCTCCATTCACGCTATATTCCCTGCACTCACTCTCCACATCAGCGGTGTACCTTCCATCGCTGCTAAAAGCGCTTCCAAGATATACAAACTCATCCACTTGCTCCAACACTACATCATCAACCTTAATCCTAGTGTTCGTTCTGGTTGTCTCTCTTTCAAATACCATTATCTTGGTTTTCTTCGCATTCAATTGTAAGCCTTTCTTCATACAATCGTCTTTCATTGTTCTGACTGTTGTTTGCAGTTCAGATGATGATTCTGCTATTAATACCGCGTCATCTGCATAAAGCAGGCAGTATAGCACTGAGTCACCCATTCGCATTCCCACATTCATATTTCTCATTCTCTGAAGACATCTGTCCAGATACAGGATGAATAGCCAAGCCAATAGCACGCAGCCCTGTCTGACACCAATATTGGTATCAAACCAGGGCGATAAGCTGCCGTCCACTCGCACACAGGCTGTGCAATCCTCATAGGTGGATTGCACAGCACGGAGCAGGTCACCGTCAATCCCATATCTGGGCAAAATGTTCCAGAGATTCTTTCGCACTACCCTATCAAATGCTTTCTCAAGGTCCACAAAACCGCAGAAAACCTTCCGGTCCCTTGCCTTTATACAAGGGCACGATGATTGCGCGTTTCCAATCCGTCGGAACCCTTCCGGTTCTCCAGCATAATTGGCTCAAAAAACAGAAGGCATCCCTAATGTAGGTACCACCCAGTTTGATCATCTCAGCTGTAACCATATCGATTCCCACTGACTTACCATTTTTCAAACTTCGTATCGACCATTCAATCTCATCCATGGTAATGTCTTTATGGTACGCTGGCACTGCCGAATCAGTCACAGACTCATTCACAGTGCCAGCGCTCTAGACATAATCATACATTTCTCTAAAATATTCGTTCCACCGTTCTAACACTTCCTGAGTGGTAGCAAGAATGCCATCAGCTTTACATTTTATCTTGTCCATTCCGGATGCCGACGAACCACTCCGAGACTTCTTTACCTCTCTCCAGAAGAATTTGGTATTAACCTCGAAGTTCTTCGTCAGCCTCTCTTCCTCATTCATAAGTAGTTTTTCACGCCTCTCTTTCACTAAAGCTTTGGAGTCATTCTTGCATCGACGGTATATTTCTTTCTTCTTCTCTTTCATACTATCACTCTGGTGCAAAGATGATACGTAATCCAGCCAAATGATCGTCAGTATGGTTTTAGATATGATCGTCAGTATGGTGTTAGACCGAAACGATCAACTGGTGATCTTCTAGCGTATGTGACGCACCTCTGGGGAGAGGCAATCGATAAATATGGCGAATCCATGGCAGTCAGCCTAGATATCGCCAAGGCGTTTGATGGGGTCTGGCACAAAGCACTTCTCTCCAAGCTTCCGGCATACAGTCTGCCCCTCCAGCTTTGTAATTGGATTGCTGGCTTCCTGCATGATCGTAGAATCCGCGTCCTTGCGGAGGCTCTTTGCGGTTCATGTCAGTGAATGCCGGTGTCCCACAGGGCTCCGTTCTATCGCCTACCCTCTTTCTTCTGCATATCAATGACATGCTGCTACTTAATAATATTCATTGCTATGCAGATGACAGTACGGTCTATGGGCGATATTTTGATCGGCCTGGTGCTGGTCGGACAGAAATCGGTGAGAGGCGTGAGAGTCTTGTCGTTGAACTGAATCGGGTTTTGGATGTCATTAGTAAATGGAGTTCCAATAACCTGGTTGAGTTTAATGCTGAGAAAACTCAGGTTTGCGCGTTTACAACAAAAATGTCCCCCCTTCTTCCCACTCCCAGTCTTCAGGGCGCTTCCCTCAGTATGCGAGATAGCCTGAATATGCTGGGTTGGCTATTCATTGCGACCTTAACCAGCGTTATTACATCGAGAGCCTCATCTCAACAGCTTCAAGAAAACTCGGAGCCCTGAACAGGGTGCGCCGGTTCTTCACGCCGGACCAGCTATGTCTGCTTTATAAGACACAAGTTCGGGCCTGCGTGGAGTATTGCTCGCATCTCTGGGACGGCTCCGTACAGTATCTTCTTGAGGCTCTCGATAGGTTTCAGCGACGGGCTATCCGCATAATTGACGACGAAGAGGTCACCAAAAACCTAGAACCTCTTCAACTCCGTAGGGATATATTTATTTATTTATTGACAAAACATACACGTACTTACAGTTATAAAAACCAAATCATACATGTATATAACAAAGAAACAATAAGATTAATTTAAATTATAAATAAAATATGAAATATAATTAAGAGTAACTCGTAATTACATTTTTTATCAATTACATAATAATATCTGTAGCGCTTTTACATAATATTGGCAGATAGCACAGAGCTCAGAAATTCAGAGATTCTATCTACGAATACGTCAGCATCCGGACATTGCTGATGGATTTTATTCAAACTGCACACCATTCGAGACGTAGGGGCATGCTGCGCGCGACGCGTGCGGGTTGGTGCAACGGCAAAAAGCTTCGGCCGGTGACGTAGAGCTAAAGCTCCAAAATTTCTAGCGGGTGCGATCAAACCGACGCGTCCCAATGCCTCTGGATTGTCTACTTTATTTCTTAGTAACTGATAAACGTGAACTATCTGCTGAATAGTGCGCCTATGTTCCAAAGTGTTCAATCCGACCATTCCCCCAACAAAGAGAGATGGATAGAGAAAGGGATAATATCCATCCTGTCGTTTATATATGAAGCGAGCAAATTTCTTTTGAATTTTTTCTATGAATAGAATGTATTTAGCTTCATACGGATTCCACACGATTGCCGCATACTCCAATCCACTGCGCACATAAGCGTTATACTACTCTGTGTAAAAAGTATCGGGAATATGTCAATAAAAAGACCCGCGTAAAAGAGGTCGTTCTAATTTTTTTACTGCATGTTGGTAGCACTGTACTGATTTAGCGCGCAAAATTTGAGCGGGATCTGTCATTTAATTTGTTTTAAACTACACTTTTTGTTGGTCATAGTTTTGAGTCCTCGGCGATTTTTACAATGGAAAATATTGTTGAACAAAGAGTGTGCCTTAAATTTTGTGTTTCAAATGATATTTCATGTGGTGAATCACTAAAAATGTTGCGAAATACCTACGGCGAATCGTGTATATCGAAAACAAGGGCTTATGAATGGTATAAGGCTTTTAAAGAAGGCCGAGAAGTAGTAGTAGACTTGCCTCGTTCTGGTAGACCTTCAACCGCTACGACCAGAGAAAACATCGACAGAATCAAGAAGCTAGTGCTCGAAAATCGACGTATGAGTCTGAGAGAGTTGGCTAGTGAGGTGAACATATCTTTTAAGTCCGTCCACAACATTCTCATTGACATTTTAGGCATGAAACGCGTCGCCGCTCGACTAGTTCCAAAAGAGCTCAATTTTGTTCAAAAAGCGCAGCGAAAGCATGTCGCTGAAGACATGGTTTCCCGAGCTTCTACGGATCCGACCTTTATGAAACGTATAATAACTGGCGACGAGACATGGGTTTATGAGTACGACATGCAAACAAGCCAACAGTCTTCAGAATGGCGTCTCGAAAACGAGCCGAAACCCAAAAAACCGCGGCAAAGTCGCTCCAAAATCAAGGTGATGCTGACAGTTTTTTTTGACTACCGTGGTGTGGTTCACTCCGAATTCCTTCCAGAGGGAGAAACAGTGAATAAAGAATATTATTTAGGCGTCATGAAGCGTTTGCGTGAGAGTATCCGCCGAAAACGTCCAGATTTGTGGCAACACAACTCATGGATGCTGCACCATGATAATGCACCATCACACACAGCCATTATAGTGAAAGAGTTTTTAGCGAAAAATTCAACAAAAGTTCTCGACCAAGCACCGTATTCACCTGATATGGCTCCGTCTGACTTTTTTTTATTTCCCAAGTTAAAATTACCACTTCGAGGAAAACGTTTTGAGTCGATAGAAGCCATAAAAGAAAATTCGCTGAATGAGCTAAAGGCCATACCGCAAATAGCCTATGAAAAATGTATGGAAGACTGGGTGAAGCGGTGGAGATGTTGTATTGCAAGCGATGGGGCCTACTTTGAAGGCGATAAAATAAATTTAGATGAATAATTTGTATTTTTTGTTTTATTGACAAATTCCCGATACTTAGTACACAGAATGTAAAGTAAGACGACAGTTTTCACGTTGGAAAACTGTGGAGAGACTCTCACGATGAAACCAAGAGTCTTACTCGCACGATTACATATCGCCCTAACATGTGTATGAAAATCTAGTGCAGAAGTCAACGTTAGCCCTAAGTCCCGTATCTCGTCCACCCGATCCAAAGCCACCCCATGCAGGGTGTATGTATGTTGAATAGGATTTCTAGCCATAGTGAATGTGATTGTTTGGCATTTCTTAATATTTAAAGGTAGTTTATTCAACATACTCCAACCCGCTACGTGGTTTATGTCACACTGAAGGGACATGACATCCGTTACTGCTTCTATACCCAAATAAAGTTTAACATCATCAGCGAATATCAAACATTTAGCAATTTTTACAACTTCCGGCAAGTCATTGATCATTATCAGGAAAAGGGTAGGCCCGAGCGAACTACCCTGACTTACGCCCGAAGGAGTGTTATAAGTCACCGATTCATAACCTGTTAGCCGGACATACTGTTTCCTTTCCGACAGATAGCTAGCGAAAAATTTAAGGAGGTTATGGCTAAATCCCATACATGCAAGTTTATATAACAGTACGTCATGCTCCACAATATCGAAGGCCTTTTGAAAATCAAGGTACTTATACCGCGTCAACTTGCCGATGAGCATCCATTTCAGCATGAATGTAATCTACGTAGTTTACGAGATTTGTGGTGGTCGACTTTGTCCTTCGAAAACCGTGTTGAGTATCACTTAACCAAGTTCCAATTTGTTGCCTAATAAGTTGATCTAAATTAATTTCAAATAATTTTGCAAAACCTGATAAAACTGCGATAGGCCTATGCGTACATACATCTGTTTTAGCTCCAGCCTTCGGTACGGGCGTTACTCTTGATAATCTCCACCTAGAAGGATGATGTGACTTTTTCAAGGAGAGATTATAGATGTGTAAGAGAGGCTCCGCTAACATCGATATACAGTCTTTGATTAAGTAAGACGGAACACCATCCGGACCGATAGCTGCACGTTCTTTTAATCGCCTAGCTGCGTGACGTAATTGCTGATATGTAATGTTTTCCACGGATACATAGGCACCTTTTATTGATGATTCGTTAGTACAAGAAATTGCCCGGTCCACGCTTAATTTCGGAATATCGTCGAGAAAAACTGAGCTGAAATAATCAGCGAACGAATCTGCAGCTAACTGTCCACTAACAGTTTTCCCGTTGTATGTATAGTCGCTACACCTGTCCCTGTTCCTCCGCTTATCCTTAACATAATCCCAGAATTTTGCGGGGTCCGTAGATATATTCCTCTCGATATTTATAACATATAACTTATGTGCCTGTGTAATTAGCATTTTGACTCACGATCTATTATATTTAAATAATTCCTGATTGAATACTTTACCTTCTGATCTAAACCGCTTTAGATGAAAGTGTTTGAATTTAATGTTGCGTATTATTTCAAGAGTATACCACGAGGAAGTGGAGGCACTGGCGAGTGCGTATTCCTTTCGGAGACCATGAAAGAATAAGAAGTGAAAAATTGGAAGATGAAAGTGTGAGGAGTACGTATGTACCTACGTCTAGTCCGTCAACCGAGGCATATACGATCGAAACGGCCAGCAACAGTGGCGGGAAATCGCATAGCGCTTTGCTAAAATGCCAGAAGTCTGAATGTCAATTTTAATAGTTACTGCAACCATCACTGTGTCATAATTTCTACTCCTAAACTTTGTTGTAGCAATGATGTACAATGTATTTTGACGAGCTCAGTGGCTCAGTCGTGAATGACTTTGATACCAACGCTCGTGCTTCCGATTCCCACAGAAGACAAACATTTGTGTGCTTGAACATGCCTGTTTGTCTTGGCCTGGATGTTTTAAGAGAGGTCGGGCGCATCAAAGCAGCCCGTCTCGGGAAATACCTCAACCTCACAGAAAACCGCTACCAAATAACAACTCCCTAGAGGGTTGTTTTGTTCCTGCGTGTGAGTGAGGTCACCAGTCCTAAGGAGTTGCTGTGTTAGCAGCAGATGAGGCAGCGCGCGAGTAAAACTTAATGTATTACAAGCGTTAATAGGCTACGGTAACTGCTTTACATCAGGTGGGCCGTATGCTTATATGCCTCCCGACCATGTATAAAAAAAAATGTACTACACTTCAATTAAACAAAACTCTTACAAGAGAATTCTTTATTGGACAATTGGTAATACCATAACGTGAAGCCTTTTACATATATAGAGACGAGAGAGGCGTTCACCCACAGATATACATCAAATGTTATACACAGGCAAGCCACAGTAGTCATTCGGTAGTACAATAAACTGCAGACCCGATGTTGTCACAGCTGGGATCACTAGAGTTGATACCGGAGCCAGAGTTGAAAGGAACGATGCTGTTGAGATCAGGTTTGTAGTTGCCAGAACTTAAAGTATCGCTGACTGGAGTACTTCTAGGAATCAAGGAATCGTAATTGACAGAGCCTAAGAACACATTGACAGGGGTTTTCTTCAGGCTTTAGTTGACATTGGTAGGGTCATTAAAACAAGAGGGAGCATGATTTGAATCAACCACGGAAACAATTAATAATCTGTAAAAAAAAATATCTGAGCTTTAGTTGTAATTGATAGGGTCATTAAAACAAGAGGCACCATGATTTGAATTGCCTGAGCATTAGTTGCAATTGGTAGGGTCATTAAAACAAGAGGGAGCATGATTTGAATTACCTGAGCATTAGTTGCAATTTGTAGGGTCATTAAAACCAGAGGGAGCATGATTTGAATTGGCTTGAGCATTAGTTGCAATTGGTAGGGTCATTAAAACTGGAGGGTGCATGTCTTGAATCAACCATGGAAACAATTAATAATATGTAAAAATATATATATATCTGAGCTTTAATTGCAATTGTTAGGGGTCATTAGAACCAGAGGGAGCAGGATTGGACTTGCCAGAGCCCGAATCCTTGGGAAATAGATTGCCAATCAAACCTTTGAGGGGTACATTATCCAAACCATTGACTAAATCTTTAAGGCGTTTATTATCCAAACCATTGACTAAATCTTTCGGGGCAATTTTTTTTAAAATTTCGGGACCAAAATTTCTTAACTCATTCAACAGCTCCTGATCGGGAAAAAGTACAGGGCCAAGGTCGTCCTCGTTACCTGAATAGGATGACACGATGGATAGGAAAGTCTGTGAAAAAAAAAACATCACACATAAGTATATATTTTTTATACGACACCGAGAGACAAACGAAGCAGACGGCCTACTTGATGAAAAAAGTTACCTAGTCTCCAAAAGCTTACAATATAAGGAGTATCGCTCGCACAGTTGCCACCTCCACTACTAACACAACAACTTATCCAAGGCTTACTGGTAATCTCAATAAAGAAGATAAAAAATATTTATATGTCATTACACTACATTCTTTAAAACATTTCATATTGTACCTTATTAGTTTTACATAGCTTTAATCGCTCCTTTGAGATGTAAGAAAAAGAGTTGGTCTGAAAGAGAGTATCTGTGGTAAAATAAAAAAGCATGCTTCGCTGATTTGGACATGTAGAAAGAATGACGAAACATATACAACGTGAAAGTAGAAAGCTTTAGGAGCCGAGGAAGGCCACTCACTTCCCACGACCACATTAGTCGTGTGAAGAAGGTCAGGTGAAGGAAGCAAGGTGTCAGGAGCCAAGCACTTTACAGAAGCGAGTGAGGTGTATAAGGATGGTGTCATGTGGCGCTCGGTCTCTCTGTCTACCGTGCAAGTGACTTCGTGTGAAGATGTAGTAACGGTATTAAACATACATAAATGAACCTGTAAACAATCCTCTCCTTTGGAACAGTCGTGTAAAAGGCAGCTGTAAAAATGAGATATTTCAAATAGAGCTTACCAAAAACAAAACAACGGCGAGTTTCATATTCTTGGCCTTTTCTCTGAGTTTTAGTACCGTGACTAAACTTCTCAGGTTACAAGATAACTAGATAATTGCCAGAAATTCTGCGTCTTTTATGAACAACACACACAATGAATAATCGTGTTTGTACAATCACACATAATGAATAATCGTGTTTGTACGAACACACATAATGAATAATCGTGTTTGTACAAACACATATGTCTTTAGCAGTAATGTTAATTTATTAATGTTTAACGTAATATATATAATGTGTGTTTGTTTTTGTACATTCAAATGACGTGTACCGCTAACATAATGTAGTTCAGAAGTGTTAAGTAGGTCTACTACTATGTCTACTATGTCTGTGACAGATAGACAATTCAGAGATCAGCCTGAATAGCAGCCTCAAAACTACTAGATTGCGCTAATTGGAGCATTTTTAAATAAGTTAACGACAAACCGTTACAAAGTCTCGCCTGTGAAGTCTATGTTCCATCCATCTCGTGCCCTGATCCAAAACCTCGAAGCTTTCATCTCGATTTTCATAATCGTTTTCTCTAACTGCTGTCTGGCGTATGTGGACTACGAAAAAGCCTTTGATTACGTTGAGACATGTGAGGCACTACATTCTCTCCAGCAATGCAGAATTGGCTATCGGTTCATCCAAGCGTTAAAGTGCTTGTACAGTAAGGCAACGTACGAAATCGGCCCAAGTGCAAAAAGGTGTAAAACAGGTCGATGTTGTATCCCCGAAACTCTTCACCGCAGCATTGGAAGATGTCTTCAAGCTCTTGGACTCAAAAGGATACGGTATAAATATCAACGGCGAATACATCACTCACCTTCGATTTGCTAATTATATAGTTCTCATGGATAAGTCTCTTAGTGCTAAGCTAAATGAACTCAATGGTGTTTCTAAACAGATAGGTCAAGATGAACGTGGACAAGACTAAGATCATGTCGAATGTCCATGTTACACCTATGCCGGTCACGGTTGGAAGTAGTGCTTGAAGCTTGAAGTTGTTGACGAATATGTCTACTTAGGGCAGGTTATCCAGTTAAGTAAGTCCAACTTCGACCGAGAGGTTAACAGACGAATCCTACTCGGCTGGGTAGCGTTCGGGAAACTTCGACACATATGCTCATCCAAAATACCTCAACGCCTAAAGAGCAAAGTCTTCGAATAGTTCGTGTTGCCAGTGATGACATACGGAACGGAGACGTGGCCCTTCACTGCGGGCCGTATGGGGAAACTCAAGGTCGCTTAGCGTGCTATGGAAAGAGGTATGCTCGGGGTTTCTCTACGTGATAGAATCTGAAATAATAATAATAAACCCTGTAGGACAGCTAATGGCGAGCTGTTGGTGCGTAACGACACCACGGGTACCCGAGTGCTCCAGAGAGTCGATCAGGGCCTTCGTCTCCGGCGTGTCTTCGTCGGTCGGAGTGGAAATCCAAGAAGGCCTTTCTTGCATCGCAGGACTCTCAGCTCTGGCTTGCCTTCATTGGCCGTCCAGAGAGAAGTCGATAGAGTATATTGCTCTAGCAGGTGATATGCTCCAGGGGTTGAAGTGTTAAAGGGCATAACGCCGCGAGTAACTTCGGAGAAAGGGCAGCACATATCTCGACACCCCTGAGTCACTCACATCGGTGTTGCCCCCGGCCGACTCTCTCTGGCATTTCGGTAGTCCATCTAGTGAGTGGCGAGCCACCGCCTGCCGAAAGTAACATCAGATATGATAGTTATGGCAGGCGTCCGTCCCTCTTCTGCAATAGACCAGTTCTAATAATACCTCCAAATCTCATTTTAATAGCCTACTTTTTTCTGACATATTTACAATAGCCCCAATACCTACCGTGACCTGTTCATTGGTACGTATATTGTCCCATTGATATCCCATGGAGCGGGTCACGGCGGGTGTACAACATTTCATATAGTCTTTTCGAAGGGGCCTCTACGCGTTGGATCCTTATCCCCGCGCACGCCTAACAAATGACCGGGCTTAATACCCGTGAGTGGAAAGATATATAATAATAATATATATTTATTCAAGTAACTAGGACTCACATTTCACATTTTGTTAGTAGAAGATACGTATAAAAACTAAGTATTAGTAAAATGAAATAATATAAAACCTTACATTAATTTGTGATCCATTTCTGCACCATGCCACCCGATATGTTACAGCCACGGTTCACGTATGAGCAGTCAAGTCTGCTGGTGATCATGTTTAAGATGCTGTTGGTGCTCCACCGCACCCTGCGCACCAGGGACGCACACATCTTACGCATGGTACCAGGGAAGCAGTCTATTCTGGCTTCCGCGAACATCCCCGATGCAGTACAGTAGCGAGGCAGTCTCAATAGCACCCCATTGTATTGTATACGAAGGGCGCTGTAAGCCCCTTTAGTACCTCTAGCCCACAGGCTACACGTGTAAAAATTTGTACAAAAAGCTCTAAATAGAGTTACTTTAACTTCCCGTGAACAATGTGCGAACCTGCGAACCAGCATGTTTGCTGTCACTGAGAACGCCCTTCGTTCTCTTTCTATGTCGTCATCGTCCTTAAGGTCGGGAGCCAACATGTGACCTAGATGTTTAAAATGATATACTCGCTGCAATTCGTTAAATTTAATAAAACGGGAGGTACCTTGTCATAATGTTTACTCCCGGCCTGAAAGACCAAGACTTGGCTCTTTTTAACATTATAGGTCAAATCATATAGCATACGCTTCACATTTAGCCACCAGTTTTCTCAGACCGCAGATAGATGCACTCAGCAGCACCATATCATCAGCGTTGCTGATGTTGTTGACACTGACACCGTCTATATAGCAACCGACTCTGGTACTGCTGAGGTCGCCTATCAGTTCGTTCACATATAGGTTGAAGAGTGTTGGCGAACTCAGTCCCCCTTGCCTCACCCCACACTGCAAACCATATGGTCTAGATATGGTACCTTCCCATCTTACATTGTTCACCTGGTTTCCATTCCAATATTTGAAAAGGTTTATGAGCTCCACGGGCAAGTTTACTTTCTCGAGTTTTTCCCACAAAATATCGTAGGAAACCAGGTCAAAAGCCTTCGACAGATCCAGGAAACACACAAATAATAGTATAATAGTTGACTGCGTGCTTAACACACAGTATAGCGGTTTCAGTTGACAATTTTGGTCTGTAGCCAAATTGGTTGTTATGAGGTTTTATATATTTATTTAGATGTGTATTAAGCACGCTATCAAATACTTTAAAAATAACACTTGCCAACGATATTGGTCGATAATTATTTTTATCTGCTAGGTTGCCTGTTTTATTTTTTACAATAGGGACGACCACAGTCCACATCATATCAGTAGGCATGTTAGCATGCGTAAGGCAGAAGTTAAATAGCATGGCAAGAACACGAGGTAAGTGCGGTCCAGCAGACTTGAGATGGTCAACACTAAGCCCGTCGTGACCTGGGGATTTTCCTCTTGACATTGTTTTATTTACATGAGTTATATCTTTGGGCATAAATGTTATTTCCCTTTCCACGTCGGGCACAGCCTTCAATGTCGAATATGAAGGTCCCAGTGGCGATCTAACAATAAAATGATCCATGAACAGATTAGCTATTTGTTCAGAGTCACTCACCCCATCAATGCTCATGGGGATGCCAGGTCTATGCTGCAACCTGTTAGTGTGTTTCCAAAAGGAACGAAAATCAATTTTTGCGTGATGATAGGCTAAAATATCTATCTTTATTTGATGTTCGTGATCTTGACACCACTTTAATCGTTACTTGAATTTTTTTCTGGTTTCACACATTTCTTCATAAATATTACCCGAAGCAGTACATGAGAAATGAGGACATCCGCAGAAGAACTAAGGTAACCGACATAGTCTACAGGATAAGCAAGCTGAAGTTGCAGTTGCCCGACCACAGTTCGTAGAACCGACAACCGCTGAGGAAGAAAGGTTCTTGAATGGCGTCCCCGTACTGGTACACGCAGTGTGGGACGACCCCCCAATAGATGGAGCGACGACCTCGAGAGGTTTGCAGGGAGACGATGGATGCAGGTGGCACAGGATCGAGAAGAGTGGTACTCTAGAGGGGAGGCCTATGTTCAGCAGTGGACGAAGACAGGCTGATCATACTTAAAGATGATGATGACCACTAAATTCGTGTTTTCGGATTTATCTACATATTTGTAATTATCTCCTGCTCCGCGGTGAAAACATAGCGAGGAAACCCGCACGTCCAAGATATTATATTTCGGAAGACGTGTGACCTAACCTAAGAAAGGTCATATTTACCCTCTGAGTTGTGGAGGTATGATGGGAGTCGCTCAATGTAAAAATTAGTATCTTTGCCAAATCCTTAGTCTTAGATAGCGGACCCCGCCAATCCTAATGGATTAAGAAACGAGCTAAGAAGAAAAAGACTTCGCTATATAACAGTAAAAACATATTCAACACCAAAAAGTAGTTTGAAGTATTTTAAAGAAAATAGCCATCCGACATGGGCATTTTAAACGCCCACCATTTTGGCGCGCTTGATGTGACATCATTGTCCATGACAGCAAACAAATAAGTGGAGATTATGTTTGACGGCGCTTCACTTATTTCAGAGTGATCCAGGACGTCTGTTGACTCGAGAGTCGGTGACGTCACTTCCACTCTGACACAACTCCTAGCGCTGGTGAACCAAAATGGCAGCCGCCATTAAATTATTCTCGCCCTATTACTCATGTCTATAAGTACTTTATTCTGTGATAAAGATATGGACGCGTCCCACACAGATGTTAATTTTACCGGTAATAAAAGAAGTTAGGAGGAAGGGATCACGCATGGACTGCGCTAACTATAGGGCCATCAGTTTGATCAGCTTAGCAGCAAAAGTATATGGAAAGATAATTGAAAGGAGAATGAGGGTGAAATCTGACGAAATGCTGTGGGAGGCACAGGGAAGATTCCGAAATGGAAGGGGATGTATGGATCAAGTTTTCTCGCTCCGCAATATCGTAGAGAAGCATCTGGCCACAGACCAGAAGGTTTTCTACGGTTTTGTGGATCTTGAGAAGGCATTTGATAGGGTTGTGCGAAAGGAACTGTGGTACATATTGCCGAGATATGGGATTGACGGCTCACTGCTGCGTGCTGTGCAGTCCACCTACAAGGATTGCTCAGCATGTGTGCGAATAGATGGCAACATGTCACCCTGGTTTGATGTCAAAATTGGTGTCAAACAGGGTTGCATGTTGTCTGCTAGGCTGTTTATTCTGTATCTCGATAGTTGTCTACAGAGAATAAAATCGACGAATGTAGGATTACGCATGGGTGACCTAGTGGTGAACTGTCTGCTGTATGCAGATGATGCCGCCCTGTTAGCAGAAACACCATCTGAGCTGCAAACACTAGTCACAATGATGAAAGATGAATGTATTAAGGAAGGCTTACTATTGAATGCGAAGAAAACAAAGATAATGGTATTTGAAAGAGAAGAAACCAGAACCAATATAAGGATTACGGTAGATGATGAAGTGTTGGAGCAAGTGGATGAGTTTGTATATCTTGGATACGCTTTCAGCAGGGATGGAAGGTACACCGCAGATGTGGAAAGGCGAGTGAGTGCTGGGAATAGTGTGAATGGCAGTAAAAACCTGAGCCAGAAGGCGCAGCTGGCTATACACAATGCAGTGCTGGTCCCAACGCTTACTTATGGAAGCGAGAGCTGGGTATGGCAGAGAGAGCATGAAAGTAGGATAAACGCGGTTGAAATGCGAGCGTTGCGCAAAATTTGTGGTGTAACGCTTGTAGACCGTATTCGCAATGATGAGGTTAGAAGCAGAGTTGGTCTTCAGACCAACTCTGCTTCCGACCGACGCTCTCTTTCAAGAGAGCGTCGGTGTTAAAATAAGAAGAGGTATGCTCCGTTGGTTCGGACATGTAGAAAGAATGCAGGATGAAAGAATGACGAAGCAGATATACAATGCAAAAATGGAAGTATGTAGGAGCCGAGGAAGGCCAAGACTTACCTATCATAATCAAATTGGTCGTGTTCTATCAGAAGGTGACGTCAGGAGCCCTAGAAACCGGCAAGCGTGCATGAAAAGAGCAATGAATGTGAAAGAAGCGAGGTATGTAAGGATCAAGTCGCGTGGCGCTCGGTTCTCTCTGCCTACCCCGTAAGGGATTTGGCGTGAAGTTATAGATAGATAAAAGAAGTTATGTATATCACTACTGTGCTCCATAAACCGGCGACAGATATTATCCGAAATATTCCTATGAACAATAGTTCTGTGCAAAGACGTATTGATGAAATGGCTGAAAACAATGAAGAGCTATTGTGCAATCATCGAAAGACTAGTCAATTTTCAATTCAGTTGGATGAGTCCACTTTGCTAACTAATGAAGCATTGTTGCTGTCTTACGTGAGGTTTATTAAGGATGAAAAAATATTTGCAAAAATATTTACAGCAATTTCACCCCATTTGAAAGAAGAACTTAGAGAACTGGCAATAAATGAGGAAATAAAAATTAAATTCAATAATGGCTACCAAGAATTTTGGCTACAAAAGCCAATCCCGAAATTGTACCCTGGATTGTGGTCGATCGTTCAACGATTAGCTATTTTATAGCATTCCCATCGTCAATGTTGTGCGAGCGTGGATGATAGCACTGTAGCAACGCTGCTTACTAATAAGAGAAATCGTTTGCATGTTACCGAACGCGGCGACTTACGACTGTTTTTGAAATCGAACCTGATAGCAACAAACTTGTTAAAAATCATCAGATTCATACTTCTCGTTAGATTAGTTTTCAAATTAAAATTGATTACCTATGTATATTGTGTCTTTTAATTTGAAAGATATTATTAATATTATAAAGTTGCGTTTTAATTGTTCTCACTGGTAAAAATGTCTCGTTTAGAATGTAAGTTTAAACTCCAGAGCAGACTAATATAACACACTATAATTAAATTAATTGAAGTAATTAACGTCATTGTGGTTTTTAAGTTTTATGAATGTAAAAAAAATTGGGGGCGCTGAAAAAGAATTGATGGAAAAAGTGGGCAGTAGACGAAATAAGTTTGAGATACAAAAGTTGCAGAATTTCTGCTAATAATCTTGTTATCTCGAATCCTGAGAAGTCTGGTCACAGTACTGAAATTCAGAGAACAGGTCGAGATAAGAAACTCATGGTCGTGGTTCGTTTTTCGGTAACCTCTATTTGAAATGTCACATTTTTGCAGCTGCCTTTTACACGACTGCTCAAAAGGAGAGTACCTATTGTTTTCAGATTCATTTATGTATGTTTACTACTGCTACTATGCCTACTTATGAAGTCCCTTCCGGAGCAGGCAGATAGAGTCGAGCGCCACAAGACTCGGTTCTTACACACCTCACTCGCTTCTATAACATTCTTAGCTCTTTTGGGTCTTCTATCACCACCTTCTGATAGCACGCGACGTGTTTACTCTATTTTCATGCTCTCTCTGTCATATCCAGCTTAGCGTTGTGATCAGCACTGCGTTGTGTACAACGAGCTGGGCCTTCCGTTTCAAATTTTACTATTAAACACCATAACCGATTCAGATGTATGAGGTATTGTTACAATCCTTACGTACGGTATCCTAGTAATACAGATATGTGTCATAATAAAAACCACATGACGGTTGATATACACCACCGACCGCGAAGTATTCAGCTCGGGTTTTACACAGGATCAATATTTATATAATATTTTTGGGTATAAGTGTTTCACTATTTTGAGGAACTCGATGGCACTGATACGTCAGTATAATCGAACACGGAGAATATGAATCTTTTTTTAAGAGATCTAGGGCGCATCAAAACACCCCTTCTGTGGAAATATCTCCACCTCACAGAAAACCGCAGCCAAAATAACAACTCCCTAGAGGGTTGTTGTGTTCCTGAATGTGAGTGAGGTCACCAGTAAGCTCCTAAGGAGTTAAAAATAATAACACGCAAGTTAAGCAGCGTATACCTCAACATGTCTATGGGTTGTAATGTCTGGAGTTCGTCTACGGATCCTCTCTGTCTGTCTGTTGAGGTAATAAAATCATGCTCCATTGGTTCGAACATGTAGAAATAATGCAAGATGAAAGAATGACGAAACAGATATGCCTACATAGCGAAAGTAAAGGATGGATGTAGAAGCCAAAGAAGACAAAACTTATCTACCATTATCAAATTGGTCGTGTTTTATCAGAAGGTGATGTCAGGAGCCATAGGAACCGGCGAGCGTGCATGAAAAGATCTACTCAAAGAAGCGAGTGAAGTGTGTTAGGAACGAGTCTTACGCCGCCCAGTTTTCTCTGCTGCCCCGAAAGGGACCTGTTGAGAAACGGGGTGATGTCGCTGCGGGGTGGAATATTAAAGTAATATCTGTAACAAGCATTTTGAACACGTTGTATTAACCTCTGGCTTTTCCGAAGTAGGCCGTAAACTGTGTCCCCGTTTGGACATCACTAGTAGGCTAATTCTGCCGAATAACTGCAACTGCACTGCAGCGCGGCGTGTGTCAAAATGCGTACATTTTGACATATCGGTATTCTGTTAAGCGATCTGACAGCAGCGACGTTGCAGGAACGCTGTAGTAAATGAATCGCTATTCTACAGGCAATTTGATCTAAACTACTTTGTGTGCTTCCTCTCCCGATTAGTTTATAAGGGGTAAGCGAAAAGATATTTAATAGAGGGGAGCTGTTTACGTCAGTCTGTTTGTTCATAAGAGGGATATTAGAATTTTTATGCTTAACTATTTCCAACTGTTCTCTAATATTCAATTTTAGTCCTTTATCTATTGTATGTAAGATTTTAAATGTGTTAGTAGCGGATAAATGATGTCCTTTGTCTACAAGATGTTCGGCGAAGTGTGACCATTCTGGGCGATTGTTTTTATATGCAGATATGTGTTCCTGAAATCGTTTTAGAAAACTACGACCAGTTTGACCGATATAAACATGATCACATTCATCACAAAACAACTTGTAGACGCCGGATTTTTATTCGGCCACTTACATCACAAATATATTCAGGAACACCGTTCCTATATGAAATCTATGTTTGTCTGTTGCTTTTTTTCGAATATTCGAATTTTTACTTCAGATTCGGATTTAGCATAAAAAAGTAGAATAGTAATGTTCAGGAACACCGTTCCCATCTCTTAGGGAACATGGTCAAAATAGCCGACAAATTAAAAAAAAAATATTTTGAATTGTTATATAATGGACGAGGCAGGTGTTCCTGTGGCAATGTAAGCTTGCGCATTCTCAACTGGTTTTATTTGTCAATTTTATAACCGTATATAATTGTATAATAAATATATAATAAACGTTCTGATTCGAAATGCCGTAAAAAATATTACATGCAGACATGATTCTAGCAGCGGTGGCCGGTGCAGGCACTTCCTATTCTCGATGGTGGGCAATCGCAGGAACCTATGCATAGAGGACTAAAGCAGCTAGAGCAGCAACAGTCGCGGATGCATGCGGTTCCTATTCCAGATAGTGGGTAATCACAGAAGCGATCGAAGTAGGCAAGGCAGCAACGATGACGCATGCAAGCGGTTCATGTTTCAGATGGCAGGCAATCGTAGAGATGACCACAGCAACCGAGGCTTAGAAGATCAAAAAAGATCAAAATCGCATAACGCCGTGCTAAACTGCTAAAGGTCTGAATATCAATTTTAGTAGTTACTGCAACCATCACTGTGTCATTTCTAATCCTAAACTTTGTTGTAGCAATGATATACAATGTATATATTTATCATAGGAGTTAGGATGTTCAGAAATTCAGACCCTCTAGTCAGGACGGGCCCACCACTCATTCCCACCACTGTGTCTCCTGTGTAGCCAGAATTAACAGCGGCGACCACCAAGAAGGCAATGAATAGTGAAGTTCATTGCTGTCCCGGGGGTTAAACTACAGCTGCCTTGGAACTCACAACGAATTTAATCAGAAGAAATTCGTAGGAGTAGGAAATTTTGGAATTGACTTCCCCTCTTGTCAAAGTGAGAGACAGCAATATGACAAATAAGGCATTTAAAAACCTCAAAGAGATGGCTAGTAAAGTGAAGCTCAACTGCCGTGCACCACGGTTTATCAAATATCTAACACTATTGGGGCCTAAACTGTGAGTTGTTACTTAACACATCGATTCCAATAATATAGATTGCGGAACCGCCTAAACGCCTGGTAATTCTCCCATGTTGCCACCAATTTAGAATAGTATACTACCCCGTATGTGACACGCAAGGAATTTAACATAGCGCCCCGCTCCCGACGCCAGAGATCGCACTCCCAGAGAACATGATGTGCTTATTGCTCGAATTCATGATTTGTCGTAGAACACTCACATAAAGGCGATGACAGAAGTCTAAACGAAAAGAGCTTAGCCCTAAAGTTTCCAAGCCCCGTTAAAAATTGCGCAACAGGATGATCGACTTCTAACCACTCTTTAATAATCTGTCTCGCACTGATTGCAAGAACAGATACAAGTAGTGCCCTTTAGTAGAAGTTTCCCATCTTTTATGCCATTCAGACAGAAAAGTTTCAAGTATCTCGTCAATTGGTTTGAACAATTAAGAACAATTTTGTCATGATCACGGTGTTTTAGAAAGTCAGGGTGCATGTTTTTCGAGGTGTAGTACATTGAAGCGCGTCGTTGTATTTCCAAGTCAACTGGTAACACGCCTGCCAGCACTGGTAGTGCCTCGGTGCTCATAGTTCTTTACGAGACATCCTGTAGTGTAATAGTCTCTGCAAATAATTATGTACTACACTTCAATTAAACAAAACTCTTACAAGAGAATTCTTTATTGAACAATTAGTAATACTATAATGTGAAGCCTTTTACATATATAGAGACGAGAGAGGCGTTCACCCACAGATATACATCAAACGTTATACACAGGCAAGCCACAGTTGTCATTCGGTAGTACAATAAACTGCAGGCCCGATGTTGTCACAGCTGGGATCACTAGAGTTGATACCGGAGCCAGAGTTGAGAGGAACGATGCTGTAGAGATCAGGTTTATAGTTGCCAGAACTTAAAGTATCACTGACTGTAGTACTTCTAGGAATCAAGAAGAGAGATTGTAATTGACAGAGCCTAAGAAAACATTAACAGGGTTTTTCTTCAGGCTTTAGTTGATATTGGTAGGGTCATTAAAACAAGAGGGAGCATGATTTGAATTGCCTGAGCTTTAGTTGCAATCATTAGGGTCATTAGAACCAGAGGGAGCAGGATGGGACTTACCAGAGCCCGAATCCTTGGGAATATGATTGCCCAAACCTTTGGGGACAACATTATCCATATCTTTGCCGCCAACATTATTCAAATCTTTGGGATCAACTTTATCCATATCTTTGCCGCCAACATTATTCAATTTTTTGGGAACAACATTATTCAAATCTTTGGGAACAACTTTATCCAAATCTTTGGGGCCAACTTTATTCGAATCTTTGTGGCCAACATTATTTAAATCTTTGGGATTAACTTTATCCAAATCTTTGGGAACAACATTATTCAAATCTTTGGGATCAACTTTATCCAAATCTTTGCAGTCATCATTATTCAAATCTTTGGGAACAATTTTATCCAAATTTTTGGGGCCTCCTTTATTCGAATCTTTGTGGCCAACATTATTCAAATCTTTGGGATCAACTTTATCCAAATCTTTGCAGTCATCATTATTCAAATCTTTGGGAACAATTTTATCCAAATCTTTGGGGCCTACTTTATTCGAATCTTTGTGGCCAACATTATTCAAATCTTTGGGATTAACTTTATCCAAATCTTTGGGAACAACATTATTCAAATCTTTGGGATCAACTTTATCCAAATCTTTGCAGTCATCATTATTCAAATCTTTGGGAACAATTTTATCCAAATCTTTGGAGCCAACTTTATTCGAATCTTTGTGGCCAACATTATTTAAATCTTTGGGATTAACTTTATCCAAATCTTTGGGAACAACATTATTCAAATCTTTGGGATCAACTTTATCCAAATCTTTGCAGTCATCATTATTCAAATCTTTGGGAACAATTTTATCCAAATCTTTGGAGCCAACTTTATTCGAATCTTTGTGGCCAACATTATTTAAATCTTTGGGATTAACTTTATCCAAATCTTTGGGAACAACATTATTCAAATCTTTGGGAACAATTTTATCCAAATCTTTGGGGCCAACTTTATTCGAATCTTTGTGGCCAACATTATTCAAATCTTTGGGATTAACTTTATCCAAATCTTTGGGAACAACATTATTCAAATCTTTGGGGGAACAATTGTCCAAATCTTTCGGACCAACTTTGTCTACACTTTTTGGGCCAACATTTCCCAAATCAGTGCGGTCATGATCGGAAAAATCTACTGGGCCCAGGTTGTCCTTGTCACCTGGATACGATGACACGATGGACAGGAATGTCTGTGGAAGAAACATCACAAATTAGTACATATTTTTTAAATAAAACCGAGGGACAAATAAGCATACGGTCTACTTGATGAAAATAGTTACCTAGTCTACAAAAGCTTACAATATAAGGAGTACCACTCGCACAGTTGCCACCTCCGCTACTAACACCACAACTTATCCACAGCTTACTGGTAATGTCAATAAAGATGAAAAATATTTATTTACCATTAGGACCTCACGCGCACGTAAACACGTCATACATTCTTTAAAACATTTCATATTGTACCTTGTTG
Source organism: Pyralis farinalis (assembly GCA_947507595.1). Lineage (NCBI taxonomy): Eukaryota > Metazoa > Arthropoda > Insecta > Lepidoptera > Pyralidae > Pyralis > Pyralis farinalis. Next base: position 32,707,953 of record OX382263.1, on the reverse strand, counting down.
TTGTTGCTTTAATTGGCGGTACACCAATTAAAGCAATGATTGTCTATGTCATGTCTAAAGCAATGAGTGTCTATGTCTATGGGGTCTTGGCTGTAGCCATAGACACTCGTCCATGATCGGAACTAAAACCTCTCCCAGTACATTACACCTAGTCCGGCCATAAGTTCTGTTACAAATGAATATGCATTTATCAGGAATACCGTTCCTATATGAAATCTATATGTTTGTCTGTGTGTGCGTTTGTCTGTCTCTTTTTCGAATATTCGAATTTTGACTTCAGATTCGGATTCAGCATAAAAAAGTAGAATAGGAATGTTCTGGAACACCGTTCCTATCTCTTAAGGAACATGGTCACAATGGCCGACAAATTAAAAAAAAAATGTATTGTTATATAATTGACAAGCCAGGTGTTCCTCTGGCAATGCAAGCTTAAACTGGTCTTTAAACTGGTCGTTTATGAAGTATTGCAATCTTAATAAATCTTATATGTACATATTTATGGAAGTCTCAGCAACACCTTTGGCATACAGACCTTTAATCTGTCTGGCCACGAGTCTTTTTTTATACCACTAATGTTGGTGGCGCCTAAGCCTCCATTAGCTGGCTTTGTATAAAAACTTCGCTAATTTGAGCCATAGGCTCCATGTTTTAGTGGACTGTATTTTTTTTATTGAAACCTATGCCTATACCTATGTATAGGAAACACATGCGCCTTAACCTTGCGGTTTGCTGGATCACTGCCGTCTCCTCAGCTGTTCCGGTCTTCACTACACGAGCACACAGATAACAGGAGTATTTGTATTATGTTAAAGTGTCTTTTCACAAAATGTATATAATAAAGCGGGGTTGGCTTCGTAGGCGATCAAATAATATACTAGCGTCCGTTCGGACTGTACTTTCAACATCGACTGGGAGCGGCCATCGCCGTACGCATGTAGGGTAGACTGGGAGGAATTCACAGGATAGTTCGCGATAATTGCAAGTTTTAATTAAACTACCCCATTTTAAAAGATTATAAGAATACGAGCACTGCGAAAAATTTGTGGCATAACGCTTGCTGACCGCGTTCGAAATGATGACGTACGAAAGAGAGTTGGACTGAAAGAGAGTGTCGGTGTTAAGATAAGAAAGGGCATGCTCCGTTGGTTCGGACATGTAGAAAGAATGCAAGATGAAAGAATGACGAAACAGATATACAATGCGAAAGTGGAAGGATGTAGGAGCCGAGGAAGACCAAGACTAACCTACCATGACCAAATTGGTCGTGTTTTATCAGAAGGTGATGTCAGGAGCCTTAGGAAGGAACCGAGCGTGCATAAAAAGAGTTATGAATGTGAAAGAAGCGAGTGAAGTGTGTAAGGACCGCGTCTTATTACGCTCGGTTCTCTCTGCCTACCCCGCAAGGGACCTGGCGTGAAGATATACATATACATACATACATAAGAATACGGAATCCACCAAATGTGGCAAAAAAGCATACGCCCTGCATGATCGTAAGCAGTTACCTCAGCTTATGGACATTTGCAACACCAGGGGTGTCACTCTTGCATCGCCGACCCCGTAAGAACCTCTTCACGCCTTTCTTGAAGAACCCTATAGTCCCTTGGGAAAACCTCTGCTGGGAGCTCATTCCACAACTTAATAGCTCTCGGTAGAAAACTACTCTGGAACCGCACACTACGCGACCATTGCGGTGCCAGTGTATGAGGACGCGGGCCGTATGCTGCTGAAAGGGGAAGCTCAAGGTCGCTCAGCGTCAGAAATAACGATATCCGCAGTAGAACTAAGGTAACCGACATAGCCCACAGGATAAGCACGCTAAAGGGGCAGTGGGCCGGCCATATAATTCTTAAAGCCGACAACCGCTGGAGAAGAAAGGCTCTCGAATGTCGTCCCCGTACTGGACCACGCAGTGTGGGACGACCGCCACTAGATGGAGCGATACCTCAAGAGGTTTGTAGAGTCGATGGATGCAGGTGGCACAGGATCGGGACGAGTGGCGCTCTAGAGGGGAGACCTATGTTCAGCAGTGGACGAATACTGGCGGAGATGATGATAATGATGACGAATGAGGGTGAACTCCCAGCGGTCGGCGAGCTGTGCGATTGTAAAACGAGGCTGTTTGCATCATATCGAACAAATCCTCAGAACAACCCATTGCAGTGATGATGATGCAGCAATGATGTACAGGCTCCTACTCCATTTTTTGATTTTTATTTAATGTAGATATTTATTGACGATAAAAAGTATTTTTTTTTATACCACTAAGATGGCAATCAAGCATACGGCCTGCCTGATGGTAAACAGCCTATGGACATTGGCAACACCAGGGGTGTCACTCATGAAAGCAACCTGCTTAAGAAGAGTGGCTTCCTTACAATGCCGATTAAACCACGGCCGTTTTTGAGCTCCCGCAGTAGCTACAAGGCGATTGGGAATGAAGCATTCCATGCCATCGAATATCGCCGCAGCCACTGCGGTTGCGCAGGAATCAATGTCGTCTGATTCGAAGCACAGCTGCCTCCACGGGTACGATGCGTAGAATTCACGCAATCCATCCCAGTCTTATAGTGCCATACGCGACGACATCCGGCAGGCCGAGGTGGATCGCGCCTGGCACAAGGCACTTGAGTCCGGATGAGGCAGTGATCCGACGAGCCAAGCGGCGCATCCACTGAGATGTTATACTCATCCGGACGTGTGGTCAGCAGAAGGTCCAGTAGAGAGCTTGCATGGTCCTCTACATCTGGTATTCTCGTGGGAGAATGAACCAGCTGAGAGCAACCATAGGCCAGAGCAAATTCATGAGCAGATCTCCCCGCATAGTCAGTGCACCGAGAGCCAAGCCACTCGGCATGATGGGCATTGAAGTCTCCCAAAATCACTAACTCCGCGGAGGGATACTGTTCGATAACTCTGTCAGTCGCCCTTTGCAGGTGCTCAAATAACCGAGTTGTGCCTGTATCACCGCTATGAGACCTGTAAAGGCACGCGTAGATCCGGGTGTGGCCGCCTTGATCCACTCGTACCCATAATATCGACAGGTCTCTGTCTTCAAAATTATGCAGTCGGCGACAACAAATATCCTCCCGGACGAACAAGCATGCCCCGGCATGACGCATAAACAAATGCTCCAGTTTATACCCGGGATAATGCAAGTAAGAAGTGTCGGCCGGTGAGGATATTTGTGTCTCCGTGAGGAAAAGAATGGTCGGCCGCGCGGTTTCCAGGTGATGATGGATGGTGATTGATGTTCGAGTGCAAACCCCTGATGTTGCAAAAGTCCACATACGATGTGGAGGGGGTGGCCGCTGTGGAACCATTGTTCCTTTTTTTTTGCTTTGCCATATAATAATAAGAAAATGAGAGGTCGATGTACAAACAGAGTGAAGGACAAAAGTGCGGTGTGTTTCACCACAGTACCGTGTGGGTAATGCGGTTTGCTGGCACAACGGGCGGAAGGGTCCCCGTTCCCCCCCTTGCTGTAGCAGCCGGGTCCACCCCGGTCTCCTCCGGCACGACCACTGCAACAGGGACTTTTCACAGGCTGGCGGTTCAGCCTCCCGGGGCGGAGATTAAGTTATCGCCGGGTTTGGGAACCCTACTAATCTGCGGGCGGCCAGCGGTCAACGGTTTCACCGGGTCTCCCTGACCGCCGCGCCAGCCTGCCGCGTCCACACTGCTAGTGGCGATTCGACATCCACCGGTCGTCCCGCTGTCCACACACCGACCTCTCAGTTAACTGGCGACCTTACTCACGCACAGGAACACAACAATCCTTCCGGAATTGTTATTTGGCTGCGGTCTTCTGTAAGGTGGAGGTGCTATGCCCCCCGCAACAGATATAGGATCGGAGGAGGTGGAGCATGACCTATCGCTGGATCCTACCTCTCTTAACAATTAAATATATATATATAAGAACCTAACGAATATAAATTAAAAAGTGTCAATATACTAGGCGTTGTACTTATTTATCTCCAATAAATATTATGTGATTAAGAACAATGTAAGTGATTATATAAGCATACAATCCGCTTGATAAACATTTACCATAGCCTGCCAATGTATGTACCAACCTTGTACAACCAAGTAATGTAAGTCGCACATTGCCTCCCTGACTACCAATGTAGGTGCTATATGGTTACCACACTCACCCGAGGGAACAGCAATTCTCCAAAGAATCTTTTGCTGGGTTCTTCCCCAGTCAAGCTATTGTTCCATCAGTGGAGTGTACGATAGCTTGTTTGGGGAAGAATAGAACAGAAGATTTGTTTTAGTCAAAAGTGAACATCACTTGTTGTTGGTGTGGTGATGCTGCACAAAGGTGATATTGAGCTACTTCACCCCAAATGAAATGTATAATAGATGTATATGAACATAAAAAGTTGAAATTAAATATCTACTACTTATCCTGTGGTTGCATATTTGAAGATGCAGTTAACGTAGGTGTACAGTGCGCTTGATCTATGCACATAGCATCGTATCTACAAATCCACATAGGTATGTAATCCTTACTAATTACCTTATTAATCCTTTTGGGTGCGGTAGTACTTGCTAGTAGATACTATTCTATATGATTATCTTTCAGATGTAATGTCTGGTTATTCCTTCATTTGTTGTAAGTCTGGTTAAAAAGGTTAGTATATAAAAAAAAACTATCCATAAAATATAACATGTCCTCGGTACCTTGTACTTTACCTATGTAGACAGATAGATTCTTTATTTGTATCTCCAGCACACACATAACAATTTATTTCAATTATGCTTATAAATGTAAACAATACAAAGAAACATGTTCACTGTAGAGGGGGAAAAAATACTTATATTTGTAGTTTGACTCTCGCAAAACATAACCTCAAAATGCCTAATTTGATTTGAAAATACTCGATAACACCTATTTACATTTAAATAATATTTCTTTTGAGTCATCTACAATATATGCCCTATGTTTCACCGATGGTTTGGTCAATACGTATGACTGACGCAAGTGGACCGAGCTTCCATACATTTTTGGTCATTCTCTCTTAGCCGCTTGCTCCAGAGATTTCTTAATAGACAATGTCGGCGTCTCGTTTCGAGCAGACCTTGTCCTCTAAACCTGACCATAATTTGCAGTCTAAGTCTAAGGTTCAGATCTGGGCTAGATGAAGGCCAGTATTCAGTTCTTTATAATGTCCGGAACGTTGGTTTCGAGCCACGCTTTGCATGGCAAGTGCATAGTCCTGCTGAAAAGTCCACGATACATTTTTAAAAAGCGTATTGCTAAGAGGTTTCACGACACGATCCAAGACAGTCTTTTGATACACTTTGGCTGCAGTCTTCACACCTTTTTCACAAAAATTAAGCTTTGTGACTCCTTGATAACACACCTCCCCACCAAACCATTACAGACACAGGATGATAACCACGTTGTACCTTTCCGACCACTTAGGCGGCTTCTTTAGAACTGTGTACGTACACTTTGTGATTTTGCTTGTTGTAGTGGTCTTCGATCGTGAAAATTTTTTCATCAGTAAAGAGGATATTTCTGTACCTTTCACCTGCGTATCGGGACAAAAGGCGTTTCGATCGATTCACTCTCTTCAACTGTAGGGATTAATTTAGGGTATGTCATGTCAACAATAAGCGCCGAGCTTCAGATCTTGTTTTATTATACGCGACAAATTCTTAGCGGGAATCTTCATTTCTTGCGATAAGATTTTTGTTTCCTAATGGGGTTTCGGCGTATTTTGATTTTAACATTATTAACAGCCTTTGTAGTTCTAACAGCACGCGGTCGCCCCTATCTTTCATGGTCTTCAACAAAGGTAGTGTTACTATATCTGTCGATAGTACGATATACGAATATACGGCTGATACTAAGCTTTTGTAGTGTCTTGAATATGACCGAGCGACGGCTCCATACCAACATTGTGCAATGTAGTCACTGCAATTCTATTTTCTTTAACACCCCATTGCATATTATAATTTGATAATAAACACGAAAAATATATATAAAACGCGGGAAATCGAAAGAAGTTTTTAACATAATAAACGCGTTCCAAATTAAAAAAAAATTAAGTGTTGAAAAATAGAAAAGCTTGTATATAACAGTATTTATGACCAGACTAGGTAGAGAAAGGTTTGAATGTGGATTTTACGCCGTAGCCATATGCCTATAAGGTCACACCCCTGGTGTTGCAAATGTCTATAGACTACGGTGATTGTTTAACATCAGGCAGGCCGTATGCTTGATTGCCACCTTAGTGTATCCTACATCTGGTATTCTCGTGGGAGAATGAACCAGCTGAGAGCAACCATAGGCCAGAGCAAATTCATGAGCAGATCTCCACGCATAGTCAGTGCACTGAGAGCCAAGCCACTCGGCATGATGGGCATTGAAGTCTCCCAAAATCAATAACTCCGCGGAGGGATACTGTTCGATGACTCTGTCAGTCGTCCTTTGCAGGTGGTCGAATAACCGAGCTGTGCCTGTATCACCGCTATGAGACCTGTAAAGGCAGGCGTAGATCCGGGTGTGGCCGCCTTGATCCACTCGTACCCATAATATCGACAGGTCTCTGTCTTCAAAATTATGCAGTCGGCGACAACAAATATCCTGCCGGACGAACAAGCATGCTCCGGCATGACGCATAAACAAATGCTCCAGTTTATACCCGGGATAATGCAAGTAAGAAGTGTCGGCCGGTGAGGATATTTGTGTCTCCGTGAGGAAAAGAATGGTCGGCCGCGCGGTTTCCAGGTGATGATGGACCGCGTTGATGTTCGAGTGCAAACCCCTGATGTTGCAAAAGTCCACATGCGTTGTGGAGGGGGTGGCCGCTGTGGAACCATTGTTCCTTTTTTTTTGCTTTGCCATAATGTAATGTGTGATGTGGTTAAGAAAATGAGAGGTCGATGAACAAACAGAGTGAAGGACAAAAGTGCGGTGTGTTTCACCACAGTACCGTGTGGGTAATGCGGTTTGCTGGCACAACGGGCGGAAGGGTCCCCGTTCCCCCCTTTGCTGCAGCAGCCGCGTCCACCCCGGTCTCCTCCGGCACGACCACTGCAACAGGGACTTTTCACAGGCTGGCGGTTCAGCCTCCCGGGGCGGAGATTAAGTTATCGCCGGGTTTGGGAACCCTACTAACCTGCGGGCGGCCAGCGGTCAACCATTTCACCGGATCTCCCTGACCACCGCGCCAGCCTGCTTCCATACATTTTTGGTCATTCTCTCTTAGCCGCTTGCTCCAGAGATTTCTTAATAGACAATGTCGGCGTCTCGTTTCGAGCAGACCTTGTCCTCTAAACCTGACCATAATTTGCAGTCTAAGTCTAAGGTTCAGATCTGGGCTAGATGAAGGCCAGTATTCAGTTCTTTATAATGTCCGGAACGTTGGTTTCGAGCCACGCTTTGCATGGCAAGTGCATAGTCCTGCTGAAAAGTCCACGATACATTTTTAAAAAGCGTATTGCTAAGAGGTTTCACGACACGATCCAAGACAGTCTTTTGATACACTTTGGCTGCAGTCTTCACACCTTTTTCACAAAAATTAAGCTTTGTGACTCCTTGATAACACACCTCCCCACCAAACCATTACAGACACAGGATGATCACCACGTTGTACCTTTCCGACCACTTAGGCGGCTTCTTTAGAACTGTGTACGTACACTTTGTGATTTTGCTTGTTGTAGTGGTCTTCGATCGTGAAAATTTTTTCATCAGTAAAGAGGATATTTCTGTACCTTTCACCTGCGTATCGGGACAAAAGGCGTTTCGATCGATTCACTCTCTTCAACTGTAGGGATTAATTTAGGGTATGTCATGTCAACAATAAGCGCCGAGCTTCAGATCTTGTTTTATTATACGCGACAAATTCTTAGCGGGAATCTTCATTTCTTGCGATAAGATTTTTGTTTCCTAATGGGGTTTCGGCGTATTTTGATTTTAACATTATTAACAGCCTTTGTAGTTCTAACAGCACGCGGTCGCCCCTATCTTTCATGGTCTTCAACAAAGGTAGTGTTACTATATCTGTCGATAGTACGATATACGAATATACGGCTGATACTAAGCTTTTGTAGTGTCTTGAATATGACCGAGCGACGGCTCCATACCAACATTGTGCAATGCAGTCACTGCAATTCTATTTTCCTTAACCCCCCATTGCATATTATAATTTGATAATAAACACGAAAAATATATATAAATCGCGGGAAATCGAAAGAAGTTTTTAACATAATAAACGCGTTCCAAATTAAAAAAAAATTAAGTGTTGAAAAATAGAAAAGCTTGTATGTAACAGTATTTATGACCAGACTAGGTAGAGAAAGGTTTGAATGTGGATTTTACGCCGTAGCCTTATGCCTATAGGGTCACACCCCTGGTGTTGCAAATGTCCATAGACTACGGTGATTGTTTAACATCAGGCAGGCCGTATGCTTGATTGCCACCTTAGTGGCATAAAAAAATAGTACTTACCGAAAGCAAAAAGACCGCGAGTTTCATATTCTTAGCCTTTCCTCTGAATTTCAATACTGTGACTAGATTTCTCAAGTTACAAGATAACTATATTATTACCAGGAATTCTGCGTCTTTTATGTACAACACACATAATGAATAATCGTGTTTACACAAACACATATGTTTTTAGCAGTTGTGTTAATAGCAACATATTATTATTTATAACTTGTGTTTGTTATTGTATATTCAAAGGTTATGTAAGACTATGTCTGTGACAGACAGACAAATCAGAGATCAGCCTGAATACCAGGTTCGATAAACATAAAATATTTATACCAAACATAAGCATACTGAGTTTTTGACGAGCTCGGTGGCGCAGTGGTGAAACGCGCTGTTACGCTACTTTTTTTTTTTGCCTGCCTGATGTTAAACTGTCACCGTAGCCTATGGACATTTGCAACACCAGAGGCGTCACTAATGCGTTGCCGACCCTCTAAAAACCTCTTCACGCATTTCTTGAAGAACTCCATGCTGTAGTCCCTTGGAAAAACCTCGGCTGGGAGCTCATTCCACAGCTTGAGTGTTCTCGGAATAAAACTTCTCTGGAACCGCACAGTACGAAACCATTGCGGTTCAAGCGTTAGAGGGTGAACTCCCCGCCGTCGGCGAGCGGTGCGGTTATAAAAAGTAGCTGTCGGCATCATTTCGAACAACTCTTCAAACACAACCCGTTGTACAATCGGTAGAACACACAAAGGGAGGCAAAGTCTCTCCTTAAACTTAAGGGTTCAATACCGTGGGTAAGCTTAGGATTGTCGACAATTCTCACAGCTCGTCTTTGAATCGAAACACACGGTCCAAGCTGGTATCCAGGTGCTCCCGCCCAAAGGTGACTGCAGTACTCCAAGTGCGGTCTGACTTGAGACTTATATAATATAAGTCTTTGCCCCGCACTGAAGTACTGCTTAGCCCTGTTAAGCACACCAAGTTTTTTCGACGCCAGCTTGACCTTCTCCTCCAGGTGATTTCGATATTGCACATCACTGGAGATCTCGACGCCAAGCATCCTAATACTTTTGGTGACGGTAAGAGGTGTGTTCTGGAAATTAGGTTCTTTGGGTTCGATTCCCAAACATTTGTAAAAAATAGAAAAGCTTGTATATAACAGTATTTATGACCAGACTAGGTAGAGAAAGGTTTGAATGTGGATTTTACGCCGTAGCCATATGCCTATAAGGTCACACCCCTGGTGTTGCAAATGTCTATAGACTACGGTGATTGTTTAACATCAGGCAGGCCGTATGCTTGATTGCCACCTTAGTGTATCCTACATCTGGTATTCTCGTGGGAGAATGAACCAGCTGAGAGCAACCATAGGCCAGAGCAAATTCATGAGCAGATCTCCACGCATAGTCAGTGCACTGAGAGCCAAGCCACTCGGCATGATGGGCATTGAAGTCTCCCAAAATCAATAACTCCGCGGAGGGATACTGTTCGATGACTCTGTCAGTCGTCCTTTGCAGGTGGTCGAATAACCGAGCTGTGCCTGTATCACCGCTATGAGACCTGTAAAGGCAGGCGTAGATCCGGGTGTGGCCGCCTTGATCCACTCGTACCCATAATATCGACAGGTCTCTGTCTTCAAAATTATGCAGTCGGCGACAACAAATATCCTGCCGGACGAACAAGCATGCTCCGGCATGACGCATAAACAAATGCTCCAGTTTATACCCGGGATAATGCAAGTAAGAAGTGTCGGCCGGTGAGGATATTTGTGTCTCCGTGAGGAAAAGAATGGTCGGCCGCGCGGTTTCCAGGTGATGATGGACCGCGTTGATGTTCGAGTGCAAACCCCTGATGTTGCAAAAGTCCACATGCGTTGTGGAGGGGGTGGCCGCTGTGGAACCATTGTTCCTTTTTTTTTGCTTTGCCATAATGTAATGTGTGATGTGGTTAAGAAAATGAGAGGTCGATGAACAAACAGAGTGAAGGACAAAAGTGCGGTGTGTTTCACCACAGTACCGTGTGGGTAATGCGGTTTGCTGGCACAACGGGCGGAAGGGTCCCCGTTCCCCCCTTTGCTGCAGCAGCCGCGTCCACCCCGGTCTCCTCCGGCACGACCACTGCAACAGGGACTTTTCACAGGCTGGCGGTTCAGCCTCCCGGGGCGGAGATTAAGTTATCGCCGGGTTTGGGAACCCTACTAACCTGCGGGCGGCCAGCGGTCAACCATTTCACCGGATCTCCCTGACCACCGCGCCAGCCTGCTTCCATACATTTTTGGTCATTCTCTCTTAGCCGCTTGCTCCAGAGATTTCTTAATAGACAATGTCGGCGTCTCGTTTCGAGCAGACCTTGTCCTCTAAACCTGACCATAATTTGCAGTCTAAGTCTAAGGTTCAGATCTGGGCTAGATGAAGGCCAGTATTCAGTTCTTTATAATGTCCGGAACGTTGGTTTCGAGCCACGCTTTGCATGGCAAGTGCATAGTCCTGCTGAAAAGTCCACGATACATTTTTAAAAAGCGTATTGCTAAGAGGTTTCACGACACGATCCAAGACAGTCTTTTGATACACTTTGGCTGCAGTCTTCACACCTTTTTCACAAAAATTAAGCTTTGTGACTCCTTGATAACACACCTCCCCACCAAACCATTACAGACACAGGATGATCACCACGTTGTACCTTTCCGACCACTTAGGCGGCTTCTTTAGAACTGTGTACGTACACTTTGTGATTTTGCTTGTTGTAGTGGTCTTCGATCGTGAAAATTTTTTCATCAGTAAAGAGGATATTTCTGTACCTTTCACCTGCGTATCGGGACAAAAGGCGTTTCGATCGATTCACTCTCTTCAACTGTAGGGATTAATTTAGGGTATGTCATGTCAACAATAAGCGCCGAGCTTCAGATCTTGTTTTATTATACGCGACAAATTCTTAGCGGGAATCTTCATTTCTTGCGATAAGATTTTTGTTTCCTAATGGGGTTTCGGCGTATTTTGATTTTAACATTATTAACAGCCTTTGTAGTTCTAACAGCACGCGGTCGCCCCTATCTTTCATGGTCTTCAACAAAGGTAGTGTTACTATATCTGTCGATAGTACGATATACGAATATACGGCTGATACTAAGCTTTTGTAGTGTCTTGAATATGACCGAGCGACGGCTCCATACCAACATTGTGCAATGCAGTCACTGCAATTCTATTTTCCTTAACCCCCCATTGCATATTATAATTTGATAATAAACACGAAAAATATATATAAATCGCGGGAAATCGAAAGAAGTTTTTAACATAATAAACGCGTTCCAAATTAAAAAAAAATTAAGTGTTGAAAAATAGAAAAGCTTGTATGTAACAGTATTTATGACCAGACTAGGTAGAGAAAGGTTTGAATGTGGATTTTACGCCGTAGCCTTATGCCTATAAGGTCACACCCCTGGTGTTGCAAATGTCCATAGACTACGGTGATTGTTTAACATCAGGCAGGCCGTATGCTTGATTGCCACCTTAGTGGCATAAAAAAATAGTACTTACCGAAAGCAAAAAGACCGCGAGTTTCATATTCTTAGCCTTTCCTCTGAATTTCAATACTGTGACTAGATTTCTCAAGTTACAAGATAACTATATTATTACCAGGAATTCTGCGTCTTTTATGTACAACACACATAATGAATAATCGTGTTTACACAAACACATATGTTTTTAGCAGCTGTGTTAATAGCAACATATTATTATTTATAACTTGTGTTTGTTATTGTATATTCAAAGGTTATGTAAGACTATGTCTGTGACAGACAGACAAATCAGAGATTAGCCTGAATACCAGGTTCGATAAACATAAAATATTTATACCAAACATAAGCATACTGAGTTTTTGACGAGCTCGGTGGCGCAGTGGTGAAACGCGCTGTTACGCTACTTTTTTTTTTTGCCTGCCTGATGTTAAACAGTCACCGTAGCCTATGGACATTTGCAACACCAGAGGCGTCACTCATGCGTTGCCGATCCTCTAAAAACCTCTTCACGCATTTCTTGAAGAACTCCATGCTGTAGTCCCTTGGAAAAACCTCGGCTGGGAGCTCATTCCACAGCTTGAGTGTTCTCGGAATAAAACTTCTCTGGAACCGCACCGTACGCAACCATTGCGGTTCAAGCGTCTGAGGGTGAACTCCCCGCCGTCGGCGAGCGGTGCGGTTATAAAAAGTAGCTGTCGGCATCATTTCGAACAACTCTTCAGAACACAACCCGTTGTACAATCGGTAGAACACACAAAGGGAGGCAAAGTCTCTCCTTAAACTTAAGGGTTCAATACCGTGTGTAAGCTTAGGATTGTCGACAATTCTCACAGCTCGTCTTTGAATCGAATCACACGGTCCAAGCTGGTATCCAGGTGCTCCCGCCCAAAGGTGACTGCAGCACTCCAAGTGCGGTCTGACTTGAGACTTATATAATATAAGTCTTTGCCCCGCACTGAAGTACTGCTTAGCCCTGTTGAGCACACCAAGTTTTTTCGACGCCAGCTTGACCTTCTCCTCCAGGTGATTTCGATATTGCACATCACTGGAGATCTTAACGCCAAGCATCCTAATACTTTTGGTGACGGTAAGAGGTGTGTTCTGGAAATTAGGTTCTTTGGGTTCGATTCCCAAACATTTGTGTGCATGAACATGTCTGTTTGTCTTGGTCTGGGTATTTTCTATATATAATAGGTAAGTATGTATTTACTAAAAAAAACAATGTATTTACGTATGTTAGTCAGTTATCTAGTACCCATAACAAAAGTTTCGCTTACTTTGGGGCTAGATGGCCCTGTGTAATTTGTCAGACAATATTTATTTATAGAGTACAAGCAAATCATATCATCATTCTCATTTCAGCCGAAAGACGTCCGCTGCTGGACACAGGCTTCGCCTTAAACTACAAACCAACAAACTACTTCTCCGCCCATGAAGGCACCCCGCTACCGGACGACTGATGAAGAAGAATGCGTAGCTCTCAATTGGCTAGACCCAGGATCAATATCTTATCACATCGGCTTCGGCCCGCAGGTTTGCACGATGTACTCCAGCAGTAAAATTGACACTTTAAAGCTTTTTGTCAATGCCTGTACACGTGCTCCCTGTGGGTTCGGTATACGTAGAGGGTATACAACGCTCTCCGAGTACAATAATGCCTTCAGGATGTTGATGGTGCTCCCTCGCTTCTGCAGTGCGTCGGGTATGTTTACCGATATGCACACCGATGGCTTTACAACTGTCATTTGGAAACGTACAGCCATGCAATTCTGTAAGAGCAAACATCCTTACATCCTCGGAAACATCGGCTGTTATGGCCTTGAACACAAAATTGCAATTCCTTAGTGTCGCTTTTCATGGTTGTGCAACACTAGCGCCGCAAGACTGCGTTTGGAATTGGAATTCTACAAGGCAAACAGCCTCGCGTACACTTACAGCCTTATAGAATACCAAATAAAAAGCCGTGATCGCAGTAGACGATGTCAAAGCTGTAACATCTGTGATCACAGCGACGTACACAGCCATTACGAGTCGCTTAGAGAATTGCATGGCTGCATCGCTGATGCACAGGATCCGGGGGAAGTCCCAACAGCATCCTGTGGCTTATTGGTGAGTGCGCTGAGTGCGCTGTCATGGGACACTGGATGCATTTACATGTAAATGTACCCAGTGTCTCTGACAGCCGCAGTAGGTATCTAAGTTAAAATTAAAATTTTATTTAATTACGATAAATAAGTACTAACATAGCTGTAAGATTTTTTTAATATTTGTTGTTTACTAACTGAATACGCACTAATGTCTGAAATAAAATATTTATTATTATTATTCCTATCTTAAATTGTAATTTTATTAAATACTAGGTGACCCGCGAACTTCGTACCGCCTAACAGTCGATTAGTTAATTATTTTTTTTATACTTATTCCGCTAACTACGATACGAACGTCACTCAATTGTTTTTCCTTCCCGGAACCTCTCCACTAACACTTAAACTTTATAGTATGGTATTAAAGTTCAAATTGACTTTTAAGTATTATTACGAATCTTTTGTATGCGAGTATAGAAAAGTGTTCTTTTTAGACTTTTTTAGGCAATTTTTTAAATTTTTCTCTTCGTAAGAACCATCCTCGTACTTCAAGGAATATTCTAAAAAAAGAATTAGCGAAATCGGTTCAGCTGCTCTCGAGATTTGCGCTTAGCAACACATTTAGCGATTCATTTTTATATTATAGATATGAGTATTTTTAAATATATCATTACTAAAAAAATAATAATATAAAAAACAACTTCCTCCTGATAGCGGGAACAAGGTCCAAACTATCAGTGGTCAAAGTCACAGAGATAGAAACCTCCTCGCAATACGTGCCGTGCTAAGGAGGACTGCCTTCTGTATGTGGCCCCTAATCCAGCTTCCCAACGCGAGCCTCTACAGGATGTTGGTGGAGGCTCTTGGCTATTAAGCCATTGACCGATACAACAATCGGAACTATGATTGTTGAATCGACATCCCACATGTCGGTAATCTCGTGAGCTATATCAAGATATATATTATTGATTAAAACTTGCATTAGCACGAATAGGTGAAATTTAAGCGCTAAATTACTAAATATTGGCGAGTGAAGGTGCCTTTATGCTTCGTCAAGTGGTTTATTGGTGAGAGAAGACGGGTGCAGCAGATAGTGTTCTGTATTTGATTATCTGCAGTTGTACATTCATTTATAATTGCATCAAACAATTGTTTTGTTTGTTTGTACGTGGTGCAAATATAACTATTTATATAATTATATACTGTTAGTATTTGCCCGTCCTCTTCTGATGTACGTCTCTAACCTTTGTAAAGTCACACAGTTACCTTTATAAAGGTCATTATTAACTTAATTAGTTTTAATTAGCTTAGTGATGGAAGAGGGAATATGCATGTATTTATTTCATGTTTTATTTCAATACTTGACATCATGATGACACGTGACATGATGCTGAGCAGTGACAGCCCAGTGGCTAAAGAACCGGACTATTGAACAGCGGATCGCCGGTTCGAATCCTGGCATGTACCACTAAATTGTGGCGTGGGGCCGCGACGTAAGAATAGGCTACCCCATCTCAACCGGTGGGTAACAACTTACTGCGGTTGTCAACCCGTCTGCCAAACGTGGCAACTATGGCAAACTCCTCTCTATATGAGTAGAAGAATAAGATGGCCCCCAGTCACCGGCAGCCTCGCTGATCCTGGCTCCGGTAGCGATCAGAGTATCGGCGGGGCAGGGGGTGCTATGAATCCCCGGCTCCGACGCCGCATCTACCAACACATCGGACTGGCCCTGGCAACATACAATACGCGTACAATGAGGACCGACGAGAAAATAGTGGAGTGGAAGTATTTATCGTCTGTAAGCCCCTCTTCAGCAATGTACTAAAAAGATCGAGGCTGTGTCAGCGAGGGTTGCGTACCTTATACTCAGAATTACCAAACGGTATTCGCTGATGGTCATACAGGTTTACGCAATAACTTCGACACATGTATGAAGACATCTCCAAGGCCATATATACCTCTAAAACTCACTACACAGTGCTAATGGGGGGCTTTAATTCAAAGCTGCGCACGGAACAGAACGATGAGTTGAGAGTTGCGCAATTTGGAATCGGGCAACGAAACTAAAGGGGCCAACTGCTGGTCGACTTCATGGAGAAGGAGGAACTCTTTGTGATGAACTCCTTCTTCAAGAAGCAGCCGCAGTGCAAGTGGACCTGGAGTAGCCCGGATGGTTCGACGAAAAACGAGATAGACTTCATCTTGGCGACCAACCGGCGTCTGTTCAATGATGTCTCTATGATGAGAGTGAAAACCGGAAGCTGGAAAGCTCTCGCCTAGTGAAGCCTATGCTCCGTGTACCTCGTGCCCTGATCCAAACCCCTGTAAGCGTTCAACTCGAACTTCATCATCGTTTTCAGTACCTAGATGATTGTATAACACCGGACGATATCAACAGTAAGCTCATGGAAACCTGAAACCCAAAACGACTAACACGCAGAATCTCATGCAGGTCAGATGTGAGATGTGGTTGCAGTCTTTAGCTCACACGCTAGAGTACAGATGGCTGAACAGGCAGATCTCTAAGGCATACACCAATTTAATATAATTTGTATTAAAAAGGCGATAGAGCGGAACCAGCCTTGGTTCCGCTCTATCGCTAAAGATCTGTCTGTTGAGCAAAGTCAACGAACGAAGCTGAAGACCAACACTGGTATCATTATTTGTACGAAGACAGAGATTCTGAGTGAAATGGAGAAGTTCTATGGACAACTGTACACATCGTCGCTACAGCCGAACAACAGTGCTAGTAACGACCCTAGAGCTAAACTGACTGGACATCGGTCTGTACGAGATCCGTATGGCTCCCAAACAGCTTAAAAACCGGAAAGCACCGGGCGAGGGCGGAATTACGGCAGAGCTTCTGAAAGCGCGCGGATAGCCGATACTTGTAGTCCTTTAGAAAAAGAAGATATTTAAAAGGTATTCAATTCCGTCATATTTTCAAGTGAAACACCGGAAGCGTGGAGCAGAAGCCTGGTCATATTGTTCTTCAAAAAAGGTGATAAGACCCTTTTGAAGAGTTATAGACCAATAATGTTTCTCATGCGCGTTTATGTACTGTTTTCGAGAGTCATCACAAACCGTTTCGCACGCAGACTTGATTAATTTCAGCCTCCCGAACAAGCCGGATACCGAAAAGGCACTGTAGATCACATACATACCGTCCGTCTGATTATACAGAAGACTGAGAAGTATAGTATATCTGCCCTTATGTCTTTGACGAGCTCGGTGGCTCAGTCGTGAATAACGCGACTTTGACACCAACACTCGTGGGTTCCATTCCCACACAAGGCAAACATTTGTGTGCATGAACATGTCTGTTTGTCTTGATCTGGATGTTTTAAGAGAGGTAGGGCGCATCAAAGCAGCAAGAAGTTTTCTGGGGAAGTACCTCCACCGAAAACCGCAGCCAAATAACAACTCCCTAGATGGTTTTTGTTTTCCTGTGTGTAAGTGAGGTCACCAGTAAGCTCCCAAGGATTTGCTGTGTAAGCAGCAGAGGAGGCATCGCGTTAGCGATACTTAATATATCTCGAGCGTTAATAGGTTACGGTACCCGCTTTACATCAGGTGGGCCGTATGCTTGTATGCCTCTCGACATAGTATAAATAAAAAAGGTGACACTCTCCGTCGCACGGGTCGTATACTTGTATACCACCAACCGACGTTGCATTAAAAAAAAACATCAAACGTCATTCCAGCTTAGAACCCTCAGCTTCCTTTGTTGTCCATACTTTTTTCGAACAACCTGTATATTACTGTGACCAATGGTAGGTAAAAATATTGCGTAGATACGTTATCGCCTGTGTACAATGTAATAGAGTTATGTTCAAATTAATGCTTTAATCGCAACAAATAAGTTTCAGCTTTTATTAATTTGATTGCCTGAGTACTCCGGCTGTGTATCATGAATCGCTTCTTAATATTAAGTAAGTGCTTTTTTAATATTTCTTTCTATGTATGTATATCTTCACGCCTGGTCCCTTGCGGTGGTGGTAGAGCGAAACGATCGACACAACTCTGTCCTTACACACCTCGCTCGCTATTTTAACATAATTTGACGAGCTCGGTGTGGCACGACTTTGACACCAACGCTCGTGGGTTCGATTGTCACACAGGACAAACATTTGTGTGTATGAACATGTCTGTTTGTCTGGGCATCTTCAAGAGAGGTAGGGGATATCAAAGCAGAAGTCTGCGGAAGTAACTCATAGAAAACCGCATCCAAATGCAAATGCAGGGTGAAGTAGAACGCACTCTTATTGGCTGGTTCACGGGTCAACGTCGCGTCACTTAGTAGCTTATTCGTTAAAGTATCCTCCCATTGGTCAGTCTACTCGAATCCTTGAGATATTTTGGCACTAAAACAATACGTTTTGATGAGCATGGGCGTTTATGCGCCGTCAAGCACGAAGAGAATATAATAATAGACTAAACCCAATATAAAGAAGAGACTAAACTTCATGTCAATAAAGAAATTTTAAATAATATGCAGTCAGATCCGATTTTGTAGCAACCACCCACACACCGTTTTTGACATTGATTTTTTTTTATTCTTTTTATCCCCAATGGGAAAGGTATAGGGATCTAGTCCATGCAGCTAAGTCATCAGTTTAGAACCAATTGAAAATCTTAATTCCGTGTTCCAGCTTCAGGAACTGTGCTGAAAAAATACATCTAAGTTTAAATACCGCCCGTAAAACGATAGTGATTTTTACAAGGTTTTCTTGATGAACTTATTCACGTCTTCCTCAAAGTACATAAACGTGTTATATTTGAGTTTTTTCATTACTGTATAATTTCACTGCACTTATGTTACAAAATACTATCGAAATTATCACATAAAACTAATTTTATACAAAATTATAAAAATTTCAATTATAACATTGTTGTTATAATTGAAATTTTTATAATTTTGTATAAAATTAGTTTTCTTCCCGCGCTTTTGATGAGTGACATTGTTGTCACTCATCAAAAGCGCGGGAAGAAGTCTTTGGCATTGACAGGAAGATAGACATATAAAAATGTAGGGTTATAATATCGAGAAAAATACTAGGATTTGGTTTTTATCGATAAAATATCGATAATATTGGGAAATGACAGATAATATTATACTTGGTAATTGAAGCTTGGAAGTGAAACAATTAAAAGTTGTATATGTATATATGCTTTAATGCGTAAAAAGATTACATAGTTCACAGACAGAGATATTAAATACCCATTAGTTTTTTATTAATCATCCTTTCACTTTTGCGTTGTATATCTATATTGTCATTCTTTCGTTTAGCATTCTTTCAACATGTGCGGATCAACGGAGAATGCATCTTCTTAACACCGATACTCTCTTTTAGACCAACTCTTTTTGTCTTAACTACATTACGAACTAGGAGTACACGTGGTACGCTGTTAATTTTAGAAAAAAAGGAAGAAAGAAACTTATTATTTGAATATAAACAACATTTTATGTATTGTAGGTACTTACCGCGATTAGTTTTTATATTTCCCCGATATTTCGCGAACGTTGCAGACGCCATGGTCACGGGCTGATTGGAGCTCGGCGAGTAGATAAAGCGGTTAAGGGCATACATATCTGTCTACCCTCTTTCTAGGTCGCTTATTTTTTAGTGCCTTACACAACATCTCTATATCATGTTATACCAGAGGGAGACTCTGTACAAAAGTCGTATGCATGGGTACCTCTGTCTCGCCTATTTAAATAAATATATACATATATGTGGGATTATAGAGCAAGTCAATTTCAACAATCGTACTTTAACGTCTAACTTTATTGAATTATATTTTTATTCTTTAATTAAATGAAGTCTGAAATTAATATTAAATATTTTAACTAAATGCACGATCATAAAATATCGATTTTATCTTATTGATCTGCATCTGTCATCTTGATTTTTATTCTTAATTCAATCTCACATATTAAACCTCATTTTATACTCTGGACAAAGACTAAACTATTTTGTTAATGGACAATAAATTATACTGGAAATTTATCTAACTCCACATAATTGTTTCAGGTCTTATACTCACCTACACTACAGCAAAAGTACACAGACCTGATAATAATGATGATCGGTATTACGATTATTCCGACGTAAACAATGTAACAGGAAAAAACAATACTAGCAAAGAACGCAATCCAATTTTAGTTGCGTTAAGAGATTTAGAACAACACATAACAAACAGCGACGAAGATACGTTAAAAAACGAATTTAATACCATCATTGAAAAATTAGACGATGAAGATAATAATGTGGAAAATAGATACAGACGAGGGTCCTGGTCACGACTTAGAAATGGACTACTGACCAATCCTTTTGCACAAACAGAAGTTACAATTCAGGGAAATATCCAAAAACGTAAAAAGCCGGAATTTATAAATAAAAATGCCGGCAGAAGAATCATAGAATGGTTTAATAATTTATTCCATAAAATACAAAATTCTCAATTAACTACTACACCTAAAATAATAGCATCAACCACACAAACAACTATCAAACCAAAAGCCACCAGAAGTGAAGACGACCTTACGACATTAATGAATAAACTTATCGTCTCATTAGAAGATGTCAATAAAAATATATCGAGGCTTTTGAATATTAGCGACAATTTATTGAATAAAAAGAAATGTGATAGTTATTTACTTATAAACCTCCCAGTTGCCGTTAAAAATATCAAACGACATAATAATATTTCGTCGTTAACGAGATCTAAAAGACATGCTATCAATAACACAGTAGAGCGTAATGAATCAAAGGCATTGAATAGAACTAATACATTTGAAATGAATGGTTTAAATAAAACTAAAGATATAGAAAAACTTATACCAACAAGAAGAAATTTAAACTCTTATGTTAACAATGACATAAAAATCAAACTACTGAAGTATTTAAGTGATAGTTTTGATGAAATAAAAGATAAAATGATACCTCTAACAAAGATAAAACATGATTACGCTGATGATAATGTATTTAAGATCGGTTATGTAGTAGCAAATATGGATACTTTAAAAGCAAATTTATCAAAATTAAGAATGGATATGGAAAGACACCAACGTTTTTGGGATGATAACAAAATATTGGATTTGTTGGATAAGCTGAAGGTTGCTAATAATGTTGTGAGTAATCTGTTGGATTCCCTGAAGTACGTGAGTTACGCGGAGAAATCTAGGTATTGATATAAGTAATGATTGTAAAATGAAATCGGAAAAGTGTCATTTTCTCATTTGCCTTTTCTTGTATTTGTATAAGACATTTATAACGTATAAAAAATTTCTTAAAATAAAAAATGGGTGCGTGTACATATGCACGAGCATGAGAAGTTATACTTCTTTGGCATATAAATATTTTACATTAATAATTTAATATATTATTCATTATATTAAATAATAATATTAAATTTTTAAGAAGGGTTATTGAATTAAAATTAAAAAACGTCTTTCTAGTAGTAGCGGCGATGTTTATGGAATGTATTACATACACACAAACAAATGTTATACATTTTTAACTATAGCGCCATCTACCGGTAATACCGTGAAACATTTAGCAGCTTTAACCAGTTACTTTTGTGTTACAGTGATGCGCGCGCATCTTAAAATTTCACTCTCGTCATTTTTTCATAACGCGCTTAAAGAAATATAACTTCAAATATAAAGCGTCAAAACTTCAAAAATCAAAGTCGTTTGTCATGCGTTTTAAATGCCTACCTCAGAAGAGACCTGGCGTAATAAAATAAAGATAGATTAAAACTTTATAATCTCATTCACATTAACACGAACTCGATTCTGGAAGGCCTTAAATTAAAAAAAGGAGATAAAAAATAAACAATTTTAATATATAATTTAATTATTTTATTGTATCAGTCTATCTGTAAATCAAATTTAGTAAATTCTAAATAAATGTTACCTTACTTAATTCTAATTTAACAATATTTGTTTAATTGTGTAAAACAAGTATTAACGCAAAGTCACACATTCCTCACGCCAAATAAAAAAAATATACTTGTACCTATATGTATAAGTCACGTATCTATTGATCACATTACACATCATGTAGAATTGTTTTTGGTACATTTTTCTGGACTTTATATATAGATTTACAATAGACGCCGTCGTTTGCTTGCAATTATTTTTTATTTAATGCTGGCATACTGACCATATATTATATTATCCCTGGGGTAATAGGGGTTTAAATATATTATGACATAAACATTAGACTTATAGATTTTTTGCAACGACGCACGGCGACGAAGTTAAGGAAAGGTAATAAAAATTAATAATCTGCATGGATATCTGGTAAACATTAAACTGACGGTACGTATAAATAACATCAATTCAATTTTCAATTTGAATAAATTCTATATTCAATATTCATGTCACTTTCATTATAACATCCGCACATTGAGTTATTATGTACTAGAGGAGATATCCTAAGTAAAAGTCGCGCTCCATGTTGGTAATAATTAAAACTAAAGTCCGTTGCAGCGCTGAAATAATTTAAATGTCTATCTCAAAGATACAGCACTAAATCGCTTCTAAGAGGCACTTTTCTCGCGACCAAAATCCCAAAAGCGCCGTGATTTTTCATGGGGCTTACGCGTTTTGTTCAACGTAGTATGTACAGCAATGAGTTGTTGCCGATCGGCTACAAAGCATGGCGCAAACATTTGGTTCGCGGTGTTGGTTCTAGTACTCTAGTGCATCATAATTCAATGACCCCGCAGTGTTTAATTCGTTTAGTTCATTCACCCTGTACAATTTGTTTACTGGAAACATATTATATTTTATGGTTTTAATATTATTATCGGAGTGAGGAAATAGTAAGTTTACTTAATTATAACTAATCAATGAAGGTAGAGTTTGTACATTATATAAAAATTGTCGTAAAATGTCCAGCCATCAGTGCAGGTCATACGTTTGTAGATACGTTTATTTGTTGTATTAAAGAGCATTACATGACAGATTTTTCCTCATAGTCGTATAAACTTGAAAGTCACTTGAGTTGTCGTGGTTATAGATTATCTCTCGTCTATGACCGATGCTCCGGCAATTTTTGTCCATTTCTCTCCATTGGTGGCGTTTCGAAAACATTCCGAGATGGGGCTCTACATAGCGGTTTTTACCCAGAGACATGTTACAAAATGACTCGCCATACGCGTGATTCTCTTAGTAAATAATTCTGCCATTTTTGACGGGGGACGAGGTAACTACTACATAGAAACGAAATAAAATAATGTTTTAAGAGGGTGCACAAATCTAAGTGGCGCCCTCGTTTTGTTTTTATTAATAACGCTGTATTTAAGACCAATTCCAAAAAAACGCTCTATAGTGCACTGAAGAACCATATTTACGTTTTCATCATTGCATCAGTACTCGATTACTGAATCGATTTCTTATGTATTGATCGTTATCACACCATTTTAATATCTTTTATATGAAAGCAAATAAAATAATACTTGCATGTGATAGGTAACTCAATATTTTTGCAAACTAGAAGTGTTCGACCTTTTTTTGCATGACATAACTGCACAGTTTGGCATTTTTAGTGTAACACTTTATGATATTACCTGAGCGATAACGATTACAAGACTGTTAGAGAATCGATTACGCACGAAGTATTAATGCGCGCAATGGATCACAATATCTTGTACCATGACAGAGGGGAATGATCCTACGAGGCTGGTCCTTTAGTAACATGTCTCTGTTTTTACCAGATCAACTTTATGCCTTCGACTCAGCCTTGGATTACCAGATTAAGGCCTGTGCAGACCGCCTTTTATCCGCGGCGGACTGAAATCCACGAATCGTCAACGTAACAGTATTCTTTGATGCCCAATCTATTAAAAAATGCTTTTATTCCTTTATAACGTGAGAAGTACAATAGACAATGCATATTTATAAGGTAAATATGCAAGTAAGGCAATCAAGTTGCCTCTTGAGTTTGGCGCGTCCTTCCAGGGCGTCAATTGTAACTTAATATCCTTAGGTATTGTGTAACATACGTGTGTGACATTTAACGAGCTCGGTGGCGCAGTGGCGAAACGCGCTATTACTCGTACGTTACTTTGACACTAATGCTCGTGTGATCGATTCCCACACATGGCACACATTTTTGTGCGTGAACATGTCTGTTTGTCTTGGGTTCTGTTTGTCTTGGTCAGACTGTTTTTAATAGAGGTATGGCGCATCAAAGCAGCCCGTCTGGGAAAGTACTTCCACCTCACAGAAAACCGCAACTAAATAACAACCTACTGGAGGAATGTACGTTTCACATCTGCGCCACCGAGCTCTTCGATAAAGTAACTAATTTGCACTATGCTGTAGACCATTCTGTTACGCTTGCTATCATAATGATTAAAGATAAAAGCCACAGTGGCGGGAAAAGCGAGAAAGCGGTTGCATACAAACGCGAATGTTACATAAAAGGTGTCCGTCACGGGACGCCCGGCAGATGTGAAACATCTTAGTTAATATTCAAATTTTTAATAAATAAAATCCCTCGGATGGATATAGTAAACAGCTTACGTAGAGAAGCAACGGAGTGTCTAGTATGCGCACGCACTCACGCAAGGGAGTCGAGAGTGGCGGCGTAGAGGAGGCGTGACGGCATGCCATTTGCCGTCAGGTTAATACGGTTCCATTTTACTGCCAAGGCGCACCAATAGATGTTTCACATGAAAAATCTCGTCCCGGATCGCTGACGTTTTCCCGCTGTTCCTGCCGCAGTGGGTTTTAGCTTTGAGGTATGCCAAATCGACCTTCAAGGAAGAACGTATTAAGAGGGTGTATAAAGCTAAGTGGCGCCCTCATTTTGTTTTTATTAACAATGTCGAATTTAAGACAAATTACAAAAAAAAAAAAAACAATCAATACTAGCACAGTAGTAACATGTTTATGTTTTTTTGAAACATATTCTGTATTTGTTATTTATGTAAAATTAGTCATAATTTTGATTATTGCTATAACACGCCACGATAAACAATAATGGAAATTTTGGTTATTTGTACATAGATAATAAATACATGATATGCCTCGAAAAAACAAATATGGTTTCTACAGTGCCAATATTGAGCGTTGTTTTAGAATTGATCTTAAATTCAACGTTGTCAATAAAAACAAAATTAGGGCGTTACTTAGCTTTATACGCCTTCTTAAGTTCTTTTAAATCATTTCATGTTATTTAAATATTCTTTTAAAATAACTTTAACAAAATAGTAAACTTAATTACAACAACAGAAATACCACGGATGTAAAACTTA
Source organism: Pyralis farinalis (assembly GCA_947507595.1). Lineage (NCBI taxonomy): Eukaryota > Metazoa > Arthropoda > Insecta > Lepidoptera > Pyralidae > Pyralis > Pyralis farinalis. The sequence goes on along the minus strand of OX382263.1, from coordinate 32,682,626 downwards.
CAACGAAATACGAAATAACATCGCACAAATACGTTTTCCGTGAAGTGATCACATTTCAAAAACAATTAAAAAAATAAATATTTATTGAGCGTTCATTCTTTCGAGTACAATTTGACATCGACATAAAAATATGGACTGTAATAGCAGAGATAGCCCAGTGGGTAACAAACCGGCGTTTGACCAACTGGTCCTCGTTTCGGATCATGGCGTATGCCACTAAATTCGTGTTTTCGGATTTATGTACATATTTGTAAATGTCACTTGCTCAGCGGTGAAGGTAGACATCGTGAGCAAACCCACACTTCCAGAAATTATATTTGGAAAGACTTGTGATCTTACCTAAGAAAGGCCCGGCTTTTCCTCTAATAGGTCTATCGGCAGTCGTTCTATGTAAAAATCAGTATGTTCACCAAATCCTTACGCTTAGATAGTGGATCCCGCCAACCCTAATGGAAATAAACACATTTTATTTTATTTTTATTTATTTAACGCTAAGAAGAAGTCAAAAATGTGGACGTGTAATGTAAATACTAATATTGATGAATTAATCTAGTTTTATACAACGCCTGGGGACAGACAAACACACCGCTCGCTTGATACGAAGCGGCTGTTGTGACTTATGATTACGATTACGATGCTTACAACATATTGAATCACATCTTATAATCACGTTAAATAATATAACCGTTAGTAAGTCACCACAAGCGAAATCACACATCACATCACATCACACATCACGGGAACATAATAATTTCAAGTATATGCTATTTGGCTGCGTGTTTTGCAAGATAGAGATACGTCCAGTTCAGTTGCTTATTATTACAGGTACCACGCAAAATTTGACACAGATAATCCACTATAGGTAGTCTCGTTGCCGTGCTGTTGGCATCACTTTGTCTGAATACATGGGGCACACTAAAAGTTTTGCACTTCTAGCTAATCGGTAGTTCCGATTAGCTAGAAGTGCAAAACTTTTAGTGTCGAAATTCGAATTTCGAATGTTATATTTTTTGAAACGTTGCAACCTACTTAGTAATAAAAAAAAAACAATTGGCGGGAAATCATTTGTCAATTGTTTTTTATCACACCTCAAAGTTCTACGTAAGCATCGAAAATGGAATTGAGTCGAAAAGATTTTAGAGCGATGATTTTGTATGATTTTAAAAGTTCTCTCTCTCCGCAAGACTGCGTTGCTCGTCTTCAAAATGCTTTTGGAGAGAAGCACCTTCTTTGAGCACCGTGAGGCGATGGTTTGCTGAGTTTGAGAGAGGTCGAGTTTCTTTACATGACGAATTTCTGAACGAATGACGAACGAAAGGGCGGCCTTCAACTGCCGTCAACGTAAATAATGTGGCTACTGTTAAGCGGCTAATTGGAGAAAACCCCCGGATTACCTATGAGACAATTCGAGAACTATTGGGGATTGGTATGAGCCAAATTCAGAAAATTTTACACGAAGAATTGAAAGCTCGGAAACTTTGTTGTCTTGGATCCCTCATGAACTGACAGCGGAGCAGAAGCGGGCTCGCGTGGAATGGTGCTCACAGATGCTCCTGAAGTACGACCACGGCCATTCTAATGCTGTTTATGACATTGTCACAGGAGACGAAACGTGGATTTATTGTTTTGAACCCGAAAAAAACAGCAATCTTGTGAATGGGTGTTTGAAAATGAGAATAGGCCAACAAAAGTGTGGCAGGCGCGAAACGTTGGTAAAAAAATGATCGCGTTTTTTTCCCATCTGCACAATTCCACTTGAAGATCAAAAGAGTGTTAATACCGAGTGGTATTCTACCATTTGTTTACCCAGGGTGTTAGAAAAAGTTCGCGAAAGACGACCAAAAAGCCGCGTTCTCCTACATCATGACAACGCTTCTTCACACACGGCCAACAAAACAAAGTAATTTTTAACTTCCGAAAAAGTACAACTCGTTACCCATCCTACGCATAGCCCCGACCTAGCATCCTGTGATTTCTGTATTTTCCCCAAAATCAAAGATTTGATGAGAGGTTTCACTTTTACCAACTCCGAAGAGGCAGTGATAGCGTTCAATCAGCACGTAGAAAACATGCCTACAGATCTGTGGTCCTCCTGTTTTAAAAAATGGTTCGATCGCATGAAAAAATGTTTAAAATGTAAAGGAGAGTATTTTGAAAAGCAATAAACATAATATTTTGGTTATAACATGTTTTTTTAAGTTACGCAAAACTTATAGTGTGACCTACGTATATGCACGCAGTGATGCCAACATAAACGCAAATGTGCAGGCAAAGAACGAACTGTCCAGTTTTTTATGTCAATGCCAAAAGTATTTCCTACCGTTACCATAGTAAATATTCTACTATTTTAGTAGTTTAATAACTCCTCATGAACAATATGTCATCTCTTCCTTTGTGATATGAAAAGTATATGTTGTATCATCGCACTCTATTGGATGACGGTGACTTTCTCACCGGCTGCAAAATTGTGTCCAAGACTATAGAAGCTGCGTCCGCTGAGGTACACCTGGAACAGTACATGCATGATTTGCAGATAGATACAGAGAAAAATCCTGGTGTGAGCATAAGTATATCATTAAACTCCCATTTTCAGATTTATGTACATATTTGCAATTATCACTTGCTTAGTGAAAGAAAACACCGTGAGGAAACCCGCACGTCCAAGGAATTATATTTCGAAAGACGTGTGACCTAACCTAAAAATGGTTTTGTTTTCCTGTTCTGTTTCTGGAGATCTGACAGTCGCAATAATCAATATGGCGGGCCTTCATCCTCGGAGTGTGCACAGCTGATATGACGTCACAAAACACGTATAGTGGACGTAAGCCATTAAACTGTCAATATCTACAACTTTATAGTTTTTTTTTTACAGTTTTTCTAATTTTCTTTATTCGCTTTTAGTACTTGAAACTCTTACTTGGGGAACATTTCGTCGCATTTAAGCTCAGTCCATCCAGTGAAGGCTTCATACAGCATGGTGTCTAGAGCTCTCTCCGCTGGCAGCTCTCCCGTCAACATCCTCAAAGCCAAGCTGGAACAGAATACGAAGAGATGAGACGAGCTCGTGTTCTCGATTCCCACACGAGACAAACATTTGTGTGCATGTACATGTCTGTTTGTCTTGTACTGGGTGTATATAAGAGAGGTAGGGCGCATCAAAGAAGCCCCTTAGGGTTGTTGTGTTCCTGCGTGCGAGCGAGGTCATCAGTAAGCTCCGAAGGAGTTACTGTGTTAACAGCAGAGGTGGCATCACACGCGTGATGCTGCACAATTCAATGACTATAATTTTCCGACCATTTGTTTTCATACTTAAATTATTTTCGCATTGAAGTATGTTGATGAATTGAATGAATCTTTTTTTTATATACAACATCGGGAGGCATACAAGCATACGGCCTGCCTAAACCCGCAGATAGCCGCTTTAGAACCCGCGTGCATAACAGACAATGCCGCCCCCTCCCTTATTTTCTGACCGAGCTTGTTAGAAGCTGTTTTAGTTTAGTTATTTTTAAGAGTGATGTGAAAAAGGGCCAAATGAAAAGTACCCAAAACCGAAGAGCATGCATGGAGAGGTTGAGTGTGGAAGAAGCGAGAGCGGTATGTTTGAATCGGTGCACCTGGCGTTCTTTAGTCTCTGCCTACTGCAATGGGAGACAGGCGTGATGATATGTATGTATGTGTGTATTTATTTTTCGTTTTCGGGTCACGTGATGAAATGCCACTTTCAAACATCATTATCTCGCAAACTAATAATTATCGTAGAAAAAAATTACTTTGAGATATCTTCCTGTGTATATCTCCTCTTTTATTAATAATATAATCCGTCCCTCTTCTGCAATAGCCCGGTTCTAATAATATCTTCAAATCTCATTTTAATAGCACGTTTTTTCCGACATATTTCCAATAGTCCCAATACCTGCCGACCCTGCCGTGAACTGTTCATTGGTATATAGTCCCATTGATATTGTCACGGCGGGTGTACAACATTACATAGTGTTTTCGAAGGGGTCTCTACGCGTTGGATCCTTATCCCCGCGCACGCCTATCAAATGACCGGGATTAATACCCGTGAGTGGAAAGATGAATAATAATAATAATCCCGTAGGGCAGCTTGTGGCGAGCTGTTGGTGCGTAACGACAACACGGGTACCCCAAGTGCTCCAGAGAAGTCGATCAGGGCCTTCGTGTCCGGCGTGTCTTTATCGGTCGAAGTGAAAAGTCAAAAAGGCGCGCAGGACTCTCAGCTTCATTTCCCTTCATTGGCCGTCCAGAGAGGAGTCGATAGAGCATATTGCTTTATCAGGTGAAATGCTCAGGGGGTGTAAGTGTTAAGGGGCATAACGCCGCGAGTAACTTTAAAGAAAGCGCAGCACACCTCTCGACACCCCTGAGTCACTCACATCGGTGTTGCCCCCGGCCGACTATCTGTGGCATTTCGTGGGTCCATCTAGTGAGTGGCGAGCCACCGCCGCCGAAAGTAACATCAAATTATGATAGTTATGGCAGGCGTTCGTCTCTCTTCTGTAATAGCCTAGTACTAATAATCCCATCAAATCTCATTTCAATAGCTAAATTATTTCCGACACATTTGCTATAGTCCCAATACCTGCCGTGACCTGTTCGTGGGTATATCCTCCCATTGATATCTCCTAGAGCAAGTCACAGCGAGTATAATATATTACATCAATATTTTCTAAGGGTCTACGCGTTGGATCCACATCCCCGCACACGCCTATCAAAAGACCGGGGTTAACACCCGTGATTAAAGACAAAAGGAAAATAATAATAATATACGTTTATTTCATATATCTAGATCCATACACTATTAGTACTCGTAACAACGATCTTAAACGTCTATTGTTAGTAACTTTTATTATATGTACACATTTTCTTCTATATAATAGTGTCTGTCCACTGAAAACCTGTCCTAAAAATTTTTCATGTATATTCCCTATTATTGCACGTGAAAGTCACATGTAGCGAAAGTGTGCAAAAAAGTGAATAGTTTCTCGTATGCGCTATGGCAATTAGCCAATATAGCAGACCAAAAAAACCCGTGAAGTGCGAATCCGACTCGCGCACCGAGGGTCCCGTAAAAAATAATTTCGCAAAAAAAACATTTTTTCGTGATGTAATTTACGGTTTTCGGTATTTTTCCTTCACTTGTGCTACATAACTTAGCACATTTCATGATTCTAGGTCAACGAGAAGTAATAGGTTTGATTCCCTTGCGCGTGTAATAGATACGCATGAACGTGGCATAAACAGCCGTATCTTTTGATTGCGTTGACTTAGCAGTTTGATATTTTCACTGCTTGAAGGGATTGAAAACATGAGTATTTGATATTAATTTCAGCTTGATAGCTTCACCCGCCCCTGAGAAAAAGGGTCTTGACAGACGGACAGACAGACAGACAGACGGACAACAAAGTGATTCTATAAGGGTTACGTTTTTCCTTTTGAGTTACTGAACCCTAAAAAAAGCTTTGCTTGCAAACAGTGGATGCAAATCTTGTATATGGTATTAGTATGGTGTATTTCTTCAAATAAGTATCGAGCCTTTATAGCACAGAAACAGTACCTAAGGTCCTTATGTAACCTCCTAAATCAAAATGTAAACCATATTTTATAAAGTTAAATCTGTTGTCATTTCCGAGCATGTATATGTCACATCCGGTCATAAGTACGGATGTTAAAACGAAACGAAAGCGCGCGAACGGTGGCGTGCTTTGGCGGAATCAAGAGGTCGACACTGGGGTCACTGGGAGAAAGGGAGAGTCAGTGCAAACGGCGGCCAGTGACTACTACTAGCCATACAAACTAGTTCAGTTTGGGCGTGTTCGCGGTTTCTGGTTTATTCTGTATTCTGAGGTGTGCTGCCGCTGTCTCTCTTCTACTCGGACGCATCGGCCGATGGAGTGGAAGAGAGATAGATGCGTCACAAGTCGAACGCTTAGGCCGATCGTGCCTCTCTATCGCTCGTTCCGCGCTCTCGCTTGCACGCTCGGCTCACGCGTGCAAGTACGCGTTCATCGATTTATAAGACGTTATCACGTCAAAAAAGAATGCTTAGTAGCTACCAAGGGAGATACCCAAATAAACTAATATATCTTTATACCGTGGTAGTTGTTATCCGATGGCCATTCAAATATTTAGCAATTTATTGACACATAGTGCACACACTTACCCTTGTCTGTCTTTAAATCACAGTTAAGAAATCTACTTGTAAACAAGTGTTGCTATAGTATATACGAATTTTTAATTTAATTAATCAACTCTCATGTTGTAGAATAAACTTCCAACCGCGATTTTCCCAAGGGACTACAGCATGGGACTCTTCAAGAAATGCGCGAAGAGGTTTTTAGATGGTCGGCAACGCATGAGAGACACCCCTGGTGTTGAAAATGTCCATAGGCATCGGTGACTGTTTACCATCAGGCAGGCCGTATGCTTGTTTCCACCTTGGAGTTTCAAAATATGACAACTGGCGCAGTGGCAAAAAGCGCTGTTACTTTGCTATGACACCAAGCTCGTGGGTTCGGTTTCCACACAAGGCAAACATTTGTGTGCCTGAACATGTCTGTTTGTCTTGGTCGGAATGTTTTAAGAGAGGTAGGGCGCATCAAAGCAGCCCGTCTGGGGAAGTACCTCCACATTACAGAAAACCGAAGCCAAATAACAGCTCCCTAGAGGGTTGTTGTGTTCCTGCGTATGAGTGAGGTCACCAGTAAGCTCCTAAGGAGTTGCTGTGTTAGCAGTAGAGGAGGCGTCGCGCGAGTGATATATGTTACAAGCGTTAATAGGCTACGGCAACTGTTTTACATCAGGTGGGCCGTATGCTTGTATGCCTCCCGACGTTGTATAAAAAAAATCCTGAAAACAAATTAGTATCTACATTGCGCCCGTAGCAAGTCGGGGCGGGACGCTTTGAAGCAAATTAATTTTTCTAATTTCTATCTATAACTTCACGCCAAATCCCTTGCGGGGTAGGCAGAGAGAATCGAGCGCTACGTGACTCGATCCTTACATAACTCACTCGCTTCTTTAACATTCATTGCTCTTCTCGTGCACGCTCGCCGGTTTCTAGGGCTCCTGACATTACTTTCTGATAGAACACGACCAATTTGGTCATGGTAGGTAAGTCTCGGCCTTCCTCCGCTCCTACATCCTTCCACTTTTCCATTGTATATCTAATCCTAATTTCTTTCTTTCTATAATTGCTTGTAGAAATGACTTACCCATTAATCCCAGCCATGGTGCCATAAGGCGGGTTTAGTTTGGCAGTGGCGGCAAGATTCCGGCAGTATAGCAGCCAGACGCAGTCCAGCTCACTGTAGCCGGCCGCGCCGTCGAATGACGCCTTCAAGTGGCTCAGGGCATGAGTGTTTCCATCTATGTTCTTGGAGAGCTGGACTTGGAGGTTGGAGTTCAAAGGCTCGTGGTTTGAGATGTGATTCAGGATGTTCCTGTAAGAAAATTAATATATATCTGAAT